>OX638358.1:23537522-25937522 GCA_951812935.1 Hermaeophaga mercurialis | reverse complement strand
AAAATGAAAAATTAGTGTACGGTTGTGCAGTTATCATTAAAGTTTTTTACGTATGGAATGCTAAATTAGTGATTAAAATGGGAATGACTTGTAAAGAATTTGGTCCTGTGTTAGCAGGTAAGTTTAAATGATAATTGTATTCAAGAATTCTTGATAAAAAATTGACTTCAAATTCAAACTCATTTCCAATATAAATTTTAATAATTGATTATTGTGAATTCTAGTATTAATATTAATTTCTATATAATTGAATCAAACTGAAAGTAATGTCAATTACCACAGGACAATATAAATTTTACATCTACAGTAAATTTAATTACTTTAAAAGGCTTTTAAATGTGAAACATTCTGAATTCCAATGCCATTGATGTATTTTTTATGAAGTAAATGATTTAGTGCATGTTTGTAATTTCTGTACTAAAGCAAACTTAACTAAATCTATACGTAAATGATATTGTTGAAATTCATGCCAAACATTATTTTAATTTCCTATTAAGGATTGGTTATGAATAGTGAAATTTGAATAAGTTACTTTTGATTATGCTACAACTTATATAGAGTGACTAAAGTTCCGGTGGCTGTTGAGATATTAAATACTATATCTACTAAACAGATGATTGAAAATTTGGATAGATTTTGGACAATAATAAGAGAGTTTATAAATATACTGTCGTTAATGAGTTGGTATTCAACCAAGCACTTTTGCATGGGTCTTCATCTAGAATCAATCTAGATAGTGTTGTTACTGTTCCTCAAATCCTCATTCAGAATTGGATGCAAACCATCCACGACGTGGCTGAAGATATGAAAAGAATTGCAGCACAAAGGACTATCGTGATCAGCAGTTGGGATTATAAGATAGTTTCTAGCCAAAACAAAATTCCTGCTGTGCCCCATCCACCCTGCTCATCCGTCCCAGTATAGAGCGACTTTTTCATTTTTTCGAAGATAAAACCCAAGCTTAAAGGACGCCGATTTGGCAACATGGAAGAAATTCAAGTAGAATCGTAAGAGGTCCCAAAGGCACTGACTTCAAACATCTTCGAGGAGTGCCTGTAGATGCAAAGGGAGACTACTTTAAAGAAGACGTTTAAATTTTTACTTAAAAATAAGTATTTTCGTAGTTCTTGAATAATTCCTAGAACTTTTGGGTAGAACTTCATACGTGGTACAAATAAATTTTAGAAATGGTACTAAATAAGTTTTAGATAAATCGCCGGTTCCATCAAATACAAGACTTCGAAGTAGTTCCTACTCCAGCAGATGTATGAGTAGTTAACATAAAACTGAATGTCTTAAATACCCTATCGTGTTTCTACTTTTTACGTTTTACTATTACTATTAATGTTTATCACTAATTTCATTTATTTATTTAAACAGATTTTAGAATGTAAGAACATAATTTGCTGGCTCATTAATTAATTTATAGTTTAACCTATTTAATTTCTATGTCACAAATATATTTTCAAAATCATACCATTCTTTATTAGCGATTTAGTGTGTTTATCCATTTTATCCAGATCTCAGCATCACAGTTAGCTAATGCTTTATTCCATATACTTATGACTTTACTTTTTCATCGCTGTATTCGCCCCTGCCATTACATTTATTGTAGTATATTATTTTCTTACTTACATATACTTAAATTTCTCGAAGACAGAACCTATCTATCAACTTTGGTAAATAGGTGAACAAAAATTGTAATAATAAGAAATTATTTAAACATATATTTAAAGTTAAAATAATATTGTAGCCTACAATTAGTTAAAAAAAATCTATTTTGGAAATAGTTTCAAGTCAAAACACAAAAGATATAGACATATTTCAATTGAAAGTAAATAAGATGAAAGTTGTAAATAGATAGTATTAAGTAACCACATTTATCAGATTGAACTTGTCTTTTATTAGCGGTTTTAATTTGCAATTAAAGATCTACTTCTGACGATGTTTTTTCGATTGATAGAAAGAATACATGTTTTATATTTTCAGATATGAATGTTGTACCTATGGATAATGTTGTAAAAATCCAATTCTTTTTCTATATTTCTTAAATTATTCCTGGAAATCGTAATTCGTATCTATTTTTAAATATTTTGTATTTAATGAAATATAACTTTATTTAGTTTTTTAAATAATTTTTGGGCAAGGGCCCAGCTCTATAGTGGATACGCCTGTGATGCGATAACTATAGTTAAGCAGTGCCCAGCGCGGTTAGTAGTTGGATGGGTGACCTCCAGCGAACACCGTTTGCCCGTACAGCCTGCAGCGACTAGTAGCATATCATAGCTCGCAGGCACTATACCAATGAGCACGAGGTATAGTGGAGATATGCCGTCTTTCGGAGGAGACGTTAAACTGTCGGTCCCGAGTCCATGGATGTTGTCATGAATGAAGTCATTATACTATTTTTGATCTCTACACACTGGGAAGATTTTAATAATGAGACAACTATTGAAGTTAATATTTTAAATAGCATAACATTTCAAAGTATTCTTCTAAGATTCAATCAATCAAACATTTATAATAGAAGCTCGTGATCTATGAAAAAAGACAAAGTACACATTACTTTATAGACCATTTAGACAAGTTAAAAATTTAATAAGATTTCTTATTTTTTTAAAAAGTGTAAAACGTAAAACTTTATTTAAACTGTAATTATTTAAAGTTCTTTTTTTAGGATGTATCCTGATGATCCTTGCTGGTTCTGTCACAATCTGGCACTACGTGGGACTTGAGATGTTAATAAGAATAAAATTCATAGATGTATATCACATTCATTTAATAAGAACGGTTCTACCGGTTGGGATAGTTGCTGGTACCATTATCTTCAGTGTATCAGCAGAATTGGTCGGAAGAAAAGTTGCTTTGTTAGCAACATCAGTAGCTTACGCAATAGCGTTTCTTATTTTGCAATTTGCGAGATCAGTTCCAGTGGTGTGTATTGGACAAGTAATAGCTGGGTTATCAGTGGGTGGTACTTTGGTGATTTTACCTATTTATATTGGAGAATTATCAGCGCCATCTTGCAGGGGATTCTTGATTTCTTTGATGACAATATCTTTCTACACTGGAGTCATAGTATTTCGAATGCTGGGAGCTTATACTGCTTTCACTGTCGTTAATGTTAGCTCGGTATGTTTGTCAGTGCTCTTCTTTATTTTGTTCTTTGCAATTGGCGTAGAATCGCCGCTGTATTATATAAGAAAATTTAAATTTAACAACTCACAAGAACATTCAGGGTTAAAACTTAGTAACACCGAGAATAATGAAGAAATAAACTACGTTAATGATACAAAAATTATGCCATGTTTTGGAAAAAATGGTTTGCTAAAATCTGGAACTATAATGGCGTTTTTAATTACTGTTTATCATTTATCTGGAGTTTATATGGTACCAATGCTTATTTATTATATTTACAAACATTTTGATTTCTATGATGATACAACTGGTTATGAAACTGTGCAAATTTCCTCGTGTAAGTATTAAATAATTATTGTGTACAAGGTCTAACTTATTAAATCATTATTTAACTTTAATATATTTTAGTTGGTACAGTTCGATGTTAACAACTTTGCCCATATGTCACTGTTTGTATTCATACGAAACAAGTTAAAATGTTTCAGTTCAAACATTAATTCATTCATATATAAGCCTACGAAGTGATTACTATGTCAGAAGATGTAGGGGTAGTTAACATTAAACTGAATGTCTTAGTTTACCCATCGTCTTTTTACTTTTTATAGGGTCATTTACTATTGAACAAAATAAAATCTATAAAACATGTACGTTTATTACTATAGGTACATTTTATATTTAAATGGTTCAAATATTATTATTATTATCATTATCATTATCATTATTACTAACTTCGTTTGTTAACAGATTTTTATACGAAAATTCATAATTTGTTTGCGTATTAAATAATCATACATTTTTCGTGATCATAACATTTTCTTATTAGTGATTCAATATGTCTAGCACCTTTTGCCTAGACTTCAGCGTCACATTTTTTTTTTGCTGTATTCATTTTTGCTAATACTTTTGTTGAAATATGACTTACAGTCCAAATTAACTCAATAGCATTAAAATCACGATAGTCGAGTGGTAATCGTAATACCTCAGCCATATTCCCGTACAAATTAATCTAGGATGTAAATACATTTTTTCTATTTATTTTTCCCTATTTCAGTAATTCTGGTCATGTGTGTTAACTTTTTATCAAAATTGCTGTTATTTTCTTACTTATTTATACTTAAATTCTCTTAAGGTGAAATTATAAACATACTTTACTTATCAAATTAGAGAAATAGGTTAACAATTTGTAATTATATGAGATTTTTAAACATGAACTTACTGTTAAAATAATATTCCAAAGTACAATTAATTAAATACTGTTTTTTTTATTTACCTCAAGAATAGCCAAATATAGGTAAATTTCGAATAAAAACAAATAGGTTGCCTGCTGTAAATAGATAGATAGCATTAATTAATCAAATTTATCAGATTCAACCCGTCAATCATAAAAAATGCGTTGTCTCATAATTAGGGATCAAAAAGACGTAGTTCTTTGATTAAAAGACAAAAAATATTGCATTATGGATACGTATTTTATATTTTTAGAAATGAAGGACGTATGTGTAATGTTATAAAAGTGCAACTGTACTTGATTTCTTCTACTTTGATTTTATAACAGAGCTGTTTTATTGATTTTGTTAATTTGTTTCTATATGTATGACTGATGAAACAGTAGTATATTTATTTTGTATGAACTGATCATTCTAATACAGAATATTATATAAACGCATCAAATCTTCCTAATGCAAAATTAAGGCTTAATTTGGACTATTTTCAGACGCAATTCAACTCCTTGGCAGTATCATCTGTGCTCTCCTAGTGGATAAAATCGGAAGAAAATTCTGTGTGATGATATCCTCTGTAGGAATTGGAATATTTATAGCAATGATTGCCATATTTGCAGCAATAAGAAGTAACAGCAATAGCTACTACGACTCAGGACCAAAACCAATTTTGTACATAATTTTCGTTATTGCTTTCTTAATTTTTTTCAATATTGGCGTAAATCCTATACCACAAATTCTACTAGGTGAACTCTTTCCACTTCAATTTAAAACAGCGATAGTTGCAGTATTCGTTAGTTTTCAGCAAGTTTCTATGTTTGTTATAGAGACCTATTATTCAGAAATTACATATTTTATTGGTCATACAGCTACTTTATTTATAAATATGATATCAATGTTAGTTTCAGCTAGTTTAGCGTTTTTCATTATGTTAGAAACGAAGCACAAAAGTTTACAAGAGATACAGTCAGAATTAAATTATTAGAATTAATAATACTCATGCAATTATGCATATCAATAATTATTATTTTTTAGTTTGTTCTATATAACATATTAATTACAATGAAATAGAATGAAATAGAAGGCTAAAACAAGAAGAAATTATTAACTATTCAAAAATATTTCTAAATCAAGATTAATCTTAATATCCATTCTCATTATTTTTTACTTTCTTTCTGTTTTTTATATCTCTCTGTATATATTTATTTTTTTTCAATAATTTTTCGTAGTTATCTGATCAGTGAATTGTTTTTTAATTTACACATTTATAAATAAACTGTATATAATATTTAGATATATAACGTATAATCTTTATAAGTAACGTATTAGTTTAATCCCTAGTATATCCATTCAAACTGGAAATGTAAAATAAAAACATAAAAAATACTATTAAAATCAAATAAATGTGTGAATAAAACAAAACATCAAAAATAAAGAAGATATCAGTATATACGCTATTTGTGGAAAAAAGCGCAAAAATCGGTAAATACAAAATAACTAATAATAGCCCTACAAAAAATACAAACTTATAAAACTGAATAACATAATACTACGGAGAAGCTCAAACTAGTAGGAAAAAATAACTACTTATAAGACAAGAAAATAGAACAAATGTCAATCATCAAGCAGAAGAAAGATAAAGAATTACTGACAAAAAATAACGAAAGGAATGGATAGAATAAATATAGAGTTTCGTGTATTTAAGAACATCAATTAAAAACAAAAATAATAAAGAAACAGAGGTAGACTAAGGAAACTGAAAAATATGGACACACAAAACTATCCTACAACCAATATATTGTATTTATATATATATATATATATATATATTATTATATGGACAATAACATTGCTGATGAACAAAAAATAAAGACAAAACAAAAGAGTCGGGAAGGAAAATGACACGCTCACTTTAGGGGTGAACAAAAGTAAGATCAATGACTTAAAAAATAAATACAATTACAATGGTGTGAACAAATAGAAAGAATAAACGATAATATATTAGAAACAATATGAAATAGAAAGAATCGCAAGAGAATAGAAGTAAATGGAGTAAAGTCACATATATCCATATTAAATTAAAATTGAGAGTTTGAAAGACTGTGTAGGTATTTTATTTTTACGGTGAATTAGATAACTCGGGAATTTCTCGATATCGAATTTTCGTTTCCAATGTTTATATTAGGAACTGGCAGGGGAGTGAACCTCATTCCACTATTTGACTACTTCTTTCAACGGTCTGACAAGTTCACATATGGAAAGTTATTAAAAAATTTCATATTCAACTTTCTGTCTGACAGCATGAACGGAAAACTCTCCAACTTTTCAGAGTGGGATTCGTGCGTATTTACACAAAGATCTAGAAAGATATGCAGAGTTGAAGAGTCCTTATCTTTTATTTGGAAACTTGGTCCATATCTCCCGCCTGTTTATGTCCGAAAGAAACACAGCCTGTGTTTTATGGCTCGAAAATTGCCGGAACTCATAGAATTTTTTTATCGGAATATTGATTTTCACTTCGGATAAAACGTAGACATTTATAAACACTATCATTGATATTAAGCTGAATTATTTATTATTAGCGTAAAAGAAATTTCTATATATACAGGGTGGTCCAAAATGTTAATGTCTATATCACCTAGAATAAATATATTCTTATCTATCAAGGTCGGGTTATATAAACGAATATAATATTATGTTTTAATAAAATATCTTAAAAATTCAAAATATGTAGTTTTCAATTATTTAGCAAATGTTCTTTTTAAACCTCAATTATAATGTATTGTTAAAATTTTTTAAATGAGTAGAACACAAAAATGTAATAATATACCCAGTATTCTACTTAAAAAAATGTTATACTGGTCTACCGTAATTTGAGTATCTTATACTAGTTGTTCTAGAAATTCATGGCAATAATGAATGAGCCTATGTATCAGGTCAAAATAAAATTCATATATTATATATTATGTTTCTCTACTAGCGTTTATATAATTTTTTATAATGAAATAAACAAAAGTTTTTTAAGGGATGATAAACTATATTGATTCTTATTTTTCTACTTAAAGCATCTAATTTCAATCAGTTTCCTGTTATTTTAATTTTAAAATTATTACTCTTGAAAGATGTACCAGATATTGTTTATATTAAATTTGTGAAAGGGGTATCTTCATTCTTTCATATTCCAAATAATTATCTTTGTAAATATATATTTCTCTTTTATTTGAATGTAGAAATTATTAAGAATAAATACCTGTTAAAATTATATTATATTTACAATTAAAATAATCAAATAATAATATAAAATATTTAAACAAAAATACTTTATGTACAAATCCAAACTAATATACAAATTTATGACAAAATACTATGCTTAAAAACAAAAGAATTTTACTTTAAAAATTTTTATTCCAAATATAAAAATAATGTAATAATTATGTTTATAAGGTTTTAGTTAATACGTAACAGCAACACTCCTATAAAAATAATGAGCATAACTCTATATGAATATTAGTGTTTTTAAAATATACTCCAGCTGTTATAAATATTATTGTATTCTCGATAATCTAAATATTATTTTACATATTAATAAAGAATTCACTCCATATTGAAGCTTCTTGATTTTGTTTCGAACTTCTGGGATCCTTTGTATATTCTAAAGTATTTAAAAAATGCTAAGCCAAACTGTTTATGAGAATCGTAAAAGCTCCTACAAAATTTTTAAGCTGTTAGAGCTGTAGTATAATGGGATTGTCAACAGTTTCAAAGAGATTTAAATGAACACAATCGCAATATCCGTATAAAAACTTTCCTAATATTAGAGAGGAGTGATTAAATAAATAATGCAGACTTAGTGTAATGGTAAACAAAATCTTGCAAACCTCTGCAAAAGAATGTTTATAAGTGGAAATATCGACCAATTCAAAAACATCAATTTCTGTTTGAAAGCAGTAGAAAGGGCGCCATTACCTCGTCTTCTGTAAGTTTCCTAAACGTTTCCAAAGATAAACGAGAGTCACTGTGGCCAACATTCTACTTTTCTGCACAGAATGTTCCGTATGCTTTTTGCCTTCGGCTCATTGAGTCTTTTTTCTTTTCATTTTTATTTTATTTTGGTCTGCAGCTCGCAAGCAGTTTCGAAAAATTTGTGTCCTTTATTGTCAGGATGAGAGTCGCGATAAGTCGACTACTTACAAGAATGTGAACTTCTGAATGGAAGATTCTAAACTAAGCTGATAAGGACCGAAAAGAAAATTTCTCTAATAAAAGTTTTTGTTTAGTGCATCTGGTTAACCAGGTTAACCTGTTAAAGACTTGTTCAAATAATATATTTCTCCGGTTTTTACAAGAACATTGGTATTGAAGAAAAACTGAGAGTGTCCCAATTTAATTTTGATAAGGTGAACTGTTTTGTTAAATAAATTTAGCAAGGATGAATAGTAAAAAGATATCCAGGAAGTCTAATTCGCTTTTGATTTATTCACCAATTAAAAGTCAAAAAAGTAAGTTCCACACATTAAGAAATTCTTCCCTACTTTCTCAATTACAAGTTTTAAGGATAATAATAGCAATTAGTTGTTTTATAACTATTTTATTGATTTCACAACTGATAGTTTGTTTGTAGAAGGTCTAAGATCGAATTTTTTGAAAGATGTGTTGACAGTGTTATGAAAAATGTATTGTGTACGTGATGTATCTTAACTTAACCCTTATAAGGGATAATTGCGTCTTACAATTTTATGTTGCAGAGTTTCGTTTTAAGGCAAAAGATAAATTAATAGAGGTGAAATAGAGTTATGTTTGTTTTATTTCTATCTTTAAAGCATCTATCTCTAGAGCATTGAAAATAAAGATATAATACAAGAGAAAGTGTATTAAAATTATTTTATTACAATATGAATTAAATATATAAAATGGATTAAATTGTATTTTTTGTTTTCAAATTTTCTTATTAGAACATTTCGTTCTGAAATTTTCACAGCTCGTTGAACGAGCAGGACAAGTCTTAGTTTTTTAAATGTATAATTCTACTGGGTTTAGATTTTACATGTAATATTTTAGCATTATTTTTGAAACAACGTAGCTGGTTTCCTAGTCATAAGAGAATAAGGAATATGTAACTCGCTTAATAGAATGTAATTTATTATAATGATTTAATTTCGGGATAGACGCAAACAAAAACATTTGCAATTTAAGTGTCTTCATTGCTTTAAAAATATTTCCCTTGACAATGCATGCTTTTTTCATGCGAATAAATTAGTTTTTTCTTGTCTGAAGATAACAAGCTCATTACGGCATTTTTACTACAAATATGTCTTCTGGGATTGTTAATTTTTGGAAATGTATAAAAGTCATTTGGACTTGAATCAGAGCTGTATGGAGGATTGTTGATTCTTACCAACTTTTGTGTAGTTAATCTGTGTGGAGCATTGTCTGGTGATACATGAGGCGATATCTATTATTGAGGTTTTCTCATTTCAGAAAAAACTTCTGGTAAATAAATAGTTGTGTCCTATTCAGTATTGACTATTCTATCATTTTCTAAAGGGATAGTAGCCTCATGCTTAGTTTTCGACAAAAAACAAGCAATCATTTGTTTCGAGACATTCCGACATCGAGTAACATTTGTTGGCTTTTCTTCATTTTGAATCACCCAAACAGTGAAGCCTATTTATGACCGTTTGCTAAATTATGCTGTACCCATTGAGAACATATTTTTCTCACACTCAACTGATCATTCAACATTTTATTAACCTGTTTCATATCAATGTCTAAACAACATTTAATTTCCCTATATGTAACCCCCATTGTCATTTCTCTTACATCATCAATGCTTTTTTTGAGGTTGTTTGTCGATTTTCACGAAATTTGTCACTAAAACTGCTCCGACCAAATTTAAAATCTTGTTGATGATTAGATGTCAAAACCAGTTTAACGATCATCTAGACACTATATTTCATTTTTCTTTAATCGAGAATTATTCATTATCAATGATTGTTCGAAAATACTCTAGACATAAATCCGTAGTTTTTTTTCGATTTATTTCTTTAAAATTAAATTTTATTCCAACGGCTCGCTATATTCTTTGAATTTTGCTTATCATACCAAACGTCAAGTTTTATAATAAAGATAAACCAACGTTAGAAAAACGGCAAATTAGTTGAAACTTTAAATGAAAAGATAAAATACCAATTCTTTAGACACGTAGAGTTCATATGAGCAGAAGAAGATTGAGAAAATAATTTTATTTAAATGTAATAATTTAGAAAATAGAACATAATTCTGAAATAAAATTGCATTTTATTTAATCAACGAGTGTCATTTTTTAAGTAAGAACCTAATTAGGATAATACTAAAAAAATGTATACATGAAGGGAACTTTTACTAGAAATTATGGTAGACTAATATTATATTTTTTTTACTTTTCAACATAGTTTCGATTAATATCTAAACACCTGTTATGTCGCGGGCCATGCTTTGGATTACTATCTTTAAAGAACTCTGCCACTTGCCATTATACTACTCAGTTATTATTTCTTTGAACACGTTATCATTCTGTAAGCGAGTTCCTTTACGAAATTTCTAAACTTTGTAAAATAGATCAGAGCCTGTTTTGGCGAATTTCCTCATCAATCTTTCGTGTCATTATGAATATTTGCCCTTTCTTTATTAAAATACCTGCACCACTTACGCACATTTTCATCTTTCTTTACACTTTCATCATAAAGTGCCGAATGTCAGAAGAGTAACGCTTAAATCCAAGAATGTAGAGCCTACCTCACAACAGACAGGATTTATTATCGACAAGGCTACAAACAAAACAGTATTACTTAAAAAAAAACAATACAAGCAGAAACAGAAAACATATTGTCCAAATACTAGGGGACTGGCCGAAAGTGGCTAAAATTTAACAGATATCACGTGTCAACCTGCGCGAAAATAATGCGCAACGGGTTCGTAGTTTAAAGACGACCCAGTACATTTGTTAATCGGAAAGCGCATAATCCGATTTTAATATGATGCTGCACATGCACATATTTGGATTGAAAGAAGAAAGTCAATCATAAATTGC
The DNA here is from genome assembly GCA_951812935.1 of Hermaeophaga mercurialis. Taxonomy (NCBI): domain Eukaryota; kingdom Metazoa; phylum Arthropoda; class Insecta; order Coleoptera; family Chrysomelidae; genus Hermaeophaga; species Hermaeophaga mercurialis. The sequence goes on along the minus strand of OX638358.1, from coordinate 25,926,095 downwards.
TTTTCTGTTGTAACCCCACTTATTTTATTAAGAATAAAAAATGTGGGAATTGGGAATGTTTCATTTTGTTTTAAGTAACTCATTATGAATATGCTGTAATATTATAAAGGTGTTATAAGAACATAAAAATCGATATTTCTTAGTAAAAACCGAAAAGCTTTTCTCACCTCCACTTTGCTGTAAAAATAGTATAACATTTTTAAGTATATCGCTTTTGCTGCTACTTTGATCACCTATCCTATAAATTCTGGTTTCATTATCCCACATTTTTAGTGAGCAATTCCAAGCTTATCACCTATAGTGTACCACAAATACGCCGAAGTGCCCAATAAATCAGACCGTTTCTTAAATGGTAAACTTAATTTTAACGATCGCATGACATTGTCATGAGTCATAATATAAAACGTATTTTGAACATATCAATTAAGGACAATTAAGATTTTTGAGTGAAAAATAAAGCCTTGAAATTTCGTCAAAATGTCAAAATTGCTTATTTTATTAATTTGTTTCAACCTGGATTTTAAATCTATAACTAATTTTTGTACATAACTATTAGTTATTATTACTACTTTCAGGACCCATTTAATTTTCAAACAGTTGTAGATAAAATAAAATATTGGAAACATTTTGTCAATTGTGGAAGTGGACAAATTATCAATTATTTTTTTCATTCATTAAAAAATGAGTAATTAATTTAAAAAATTAATCTTAAATGTGTTTGTAATTTTTATCTAAAAGTGTATTTCAATTTCCTTAATGGTATCTCGTAAATCATTAGGGTAACAAAAACATTTAAATGGGAAAGTTTACATTCGAATAGTTCATTTAAGTCATTAAATAAATTGGTAGATAAAATAAAACGATTAACTAGTTGATAAGATTTGAAGATGAAACTTGAGCCCAATTAAGACTTGTGTAAAAATGTAGAAAACAGTTTTTACTATTTCCGTAAATAAAAAGGACTAAATCACATTTTTCCAATAATTTCGGAAACGTTACTGATCTGCAAACTCCATTAAACTCGTTCTAAAAATACTTTATCCAGATATACCAATGAGGATCACTTAAGTAGAACCCTTTCTATATACTCATAAAACATAAATAATATTGCATATCTAAGTGTCTTTTTGAAAATACTACTAATAGAATCAATAAAACGAACTGTGTCTTTCATGATAACTATTAGTGGAAAATGGTATAAAAAGATAAAAATGTATAACTGATGAATAAAATCCGTGGTATTCATACTTTTCTGAAGGCGAACACAGTAGAGAGTGTATTGAGCCAGTTATTGATACCGACACGTGAAGTGTTGAAGTAAAAAGACGAGCATTTCTCCTTTATACCTTGAGGAGTTCTTTGCCCCGTACGAGGCTTATCCATCGCCATTTTTATTGAAATTGATGTCTGCGTAGAATGGATATTCTGGGGTTTCACTGATCCTTATGTTTCTCCTTCGATTATTGGAAATTGTGTGCTTGTTTCGATGGGGTCGCTCGCAACCGGGTTTTCTGCTAGATATTTCTAGATAAAACTTCTATATATAAACATACGATATATAAAGGGTATCTTCCAATTTTTGACCTATTCCTGACCCATTTTTCTAAGTAGGTAAGACTCCCGTGGCGGTAAAACGGCAGCCACGGGTTAGTCAATAAGTGACGAAGGTTTTGCCTATTTTCTTCACGGAAAACTCAAATATCATGTGCTGTTCAGCCCGATAAATTCCTTTCAAGAGATGCAGTTTTATAAATTGAATTGTAAGGGATATTCCAAACTTTAAAAAGTGTAATATGAATAACCGATTATAAAAATATAACGAAATAGTATTGTGATATTTTAAAGAATATAAATTATTCAATATAACTTCTCCTCTTCTCCTTAGCTCCCTAAAATAATTTTTTTTTTAGTTATATAAACTAGATATTTGAATTAATCTGTAATAATAAAAAATAATGAAGTTAAGCACTTAACGTAGAAAAAAAAAATTTAAAATTGAAATTTTATCACATTGCTTAATTAAAGAATATATAAATATAAACACTTTGTGTTGAAATTCGAAAATGAAAAAAGAAATTGAGGTAAGATTATAAAAAATTGTCTAGAGAACGTGGGTTTAAAGTCGATCCAAGCAGCATACAAAAATGTTTGAGTAAATTTGAAGAATAAGATGCGAAGCTGTTTCGGATCAAAAGTGACGCCGCGTGATATTTCAATATTGTTAATCGCAATCGAGTTGAAGTAAAACTAACGGGATGATAATTCCAAACCGTGAAGTAAAAGAAGAGATAATTTCATGGAGGAGCCAGCAGTGAAAAATAATAAAAAATTCTTCGCGATTTTAAAAGTCTTCTGGCATAGGTTTTAAGGATAATAATTACATCCCTGATGTCGTTGACGCAATTCCACAAAAAGGAAAAAGCAATGTTAGGGATGCCAATAAGCAAAAGTGTAGATAGAGTCTAACTAAAGGGCATTTTTTTTTTTTTTTTTTTTTTTTTTTTTTTTTGGTGACTGGTGGTTGGATCTTTTCTATTTCTATATATACTCTATAATAATAATATCCCTACTTAGAACAGGGAAAGATAAGAGAGACTCCATCTAAAAATACAAGCAGAAAGTGATACCTTAGACCAGGCTTTCTTAAACTAAATGGGGTCGCGTAGCAAAATTCTGGGGTCGCGAGAGATTTTAATGTTTGTATGTTTCTAAACGAATTCTAAAACTATATATTTTCATATGTATATGTATATTGTTGCCCCATAAATAAATAATCAAAAAATATTTATTTATCTTTCTTTTATATTTATATGGGGTCACCAGGAAACTCGCAATCATAAATGGGGTCGTAAATGAAAAAAGTTTAAGAAGCACTGCCTTAGACGATTGGATAAAAAAATGGAAGATCAAACTGAATAAAACTAAATTGATACACATCAACTTTACTAACAACAAACTGAACAGTTCTCAACTTCTGGTAATAAATGGTTCAATAGCTCTATATTAAAACAAAGTCAAATACCTTAGAATTACACTAGATATTAAGATAATTTGAAAAGAATATGTAATTCAGATCTGGTTGTATTGCATACAATACTGAGAATATGCAAAAGCAAAATAAAAGAACAGCAACCAACATGCACAGCGATCTTGGTTAAAATATATACTAAGCAACACGAAAATTGACATCTTTTCAAGGAAAACGCTGAAGTACTTCAGTTGCTGGACAACCAACATCTGTTCCCATGACTGAAGAGGACACGACCATTTTAACTAGTGTAGTCCTGTGTATCAAAGCAGAACATTGTGCACATTGTGCATAGTTTAATAACAGCAGAACAAACTAATTATAAGATATTCATTTGATAATTGGTCTATAAGACTAGTTTTAATTTTTATCACCCTATGTGTGATTTAAAAAAAAAGGATAATTTTTAAACCAATACAAATTTCGCCCCATTATAAAAGCAAGTTGCGATTTAGTTAAGCGGGAATGATAAAAAAAATATTCTTATTTCATTGGAGATAGTTCTACAGTATTTTTAAATTTTCGGTCATTCAATGATTTTGTATTTAGATACTTTAACATTACGTAATAATAAAGATTCGATACACATTTGAATTTAATGGATAACCTTTTGTTTATTTTTTAATAAAATTGAGTTTATTAATTCAATTGGATCGCAAACGAAAGGACAGTACCGACTTAGTAAAATAATTCCGTTTGAATGTATATGTATGTGGCTTCTACAGTTCTGACGGATGAGTGACAAAATGTAGTGAAACTATTAATCAATAGGTTTATCGAACACAGACCCAAATTAGAACTGTTTTTTGTTAATTAGAGTTTTAAATCAAATTATTAGTTAAAAAAAACATATTATTTTTATTGACTAAATGGATTTTTAAATTTATTTATTTGTTTCATACATATATTATATTATTCGTTTAAAAATACTTTTTCTTTAAAATGAACCGAAATCTTGAATTTAGCGACCTTCTCTTTATACTAAAGTACTAGTTCGCCGGCCCTGAATTTATAAACCAGAGCAAACTTTTTCAGGGCTTTCAAATTGAGTTACCAGAGACTACATTGTGTAAGTACAAATCAGTTATAAATGATTTATTTAATTATTTAATACAATTACAGATCAATAACTGGTTTGAATTATATATTTAAACAAATTCAAAAAAGTGCAAACGTACAAACACGATTATTCAAATTCTGGTTATCATCAAAAGAAATTTACATCAAAACTTAAGAATACTCAGTTTAAATTAAAATGTATTATTAAATAATTTTCTAAATTAGTTGCAAGCGCCAATAACCAAAAGAGAATAATTATTTCATGACGCCCAAAATAAGGATATTTAAATATAACACCTTTATTCTCTTTATCCTAGAAAAGTTCTAACAATTTTCCAAATACTTCACATTAACAAAAAATTGATATTATTTCTTTAAACTGTCTCTCTTGAAATGTTTTCTTCACAATAATATTGAATTCCGTTATAACGATAAAGTCACAAAATAAAGCACACTACAATGTCAGCGGTCTATTGTATTAGTCCTAAATTGTTAAATACACATTTATACTATCATTTGGTACATAAACTCGAACATATTAATTCTTTAGCTCAAAAAAACTTGATCTATGTAGTAATAGATTTTTAGATATCTTGTTTAAAGGTAACTAATAATTGGTCACCACTTAAAAAGCCAATGGATTTAAAGTATCTATTCACCATTTCTCAGTAAGGGAAGCTATGGGTTAAATTCATGCGAATCAAAGAGTGCAAAATAAGTAGTTTTTATGCGAACAAAGTCATATACGTTATCAGTAGCCTATATAAATTATAGAATTGGAAAGTTACCTCCAATGTGCTCGTCATGGTTCTACGGATAGATCTACACAGGATGGGAATCCTGGCACGGATATGTAATTTCCCTATGCTTTCAGGATAATCTCAGAATAAGTTACTGAATGATTCTGAAATACTACTACTACTACTACTACTACTAAATAACTAGGCCACACTGATTCTTGCGGTGAAGTTTAGCATTTTTATTTTGGAGCAACCATTATAAACACATAAGTTTTTCATTTTAATATGTTCCCTAATTATTATTATTATTGATAATGCTGGTAGCTTTAGTTCGTATGCCATTTATTCCATCAAATATTGTAATAAAATATTACGATACATATTACTAAGCCCAGAATTTCGCATTTAAATAGAGATAACACAAAATCTTCCCCTTTATTTACAAATATATCAGTACTTGAACGGAATCGTTTTGGTTGTCATGTTGGAAAACGAGCTTCACAACCGTCCCCAATACATTTAATTATTTTTTTTATTCATTTCCATTTCTGTGTACCCTCAAAAACACAACTTTCGATTCAATGACACTGATGACGGGGGCAGCTATCTGAAACGAATGTACTATTAAGCAACCAACATAGGGAAATGAAAGTGATCCATTGAAATGATTTTTAAAAGATGTATACACTGAAAAATGTCTAGATATTTTTACAGAAGTTTAATCATTTAAGAATATAATGTAAGTATTATTATTTACTCCAAGCTCCACAATTTTTTCAAATTTATATTCTACATAGGCTAATATTTTTATTACTTAAAACCAACAGAGATAATTGGAAAATTTGCTCATTGTTGCCAAACTTGAGTTAATTAGGTTATTATTAAATTTTCAGGAACATTATGTGGTTAATAAAAGCAATACTTTCCACTTAGATTATTTCAATATATTTTACAATTTTTGATAATTAGATGGATAAAAACAAATTAAGCGGAACATGTATCTCTAATACAACATATCCAGTTGCCAAACTTGTCAACCAATATTGCACGCAAGTAACTACCAACTACTTCAAATTAAAGTAAATAAGTAACCGAAAATCCTACAAAATATTTATAGTAAAATCAAATTCGAGAGGACTTTAAAGTAAAGCAATTCATGCACGCATTGTACACGTGGCTTTCAAATAAGAACTTACTATACAGGGTCGTACTAAGCATTTACCGCTATATTTTGATAAACTCTAAACAACATTTTTAAAATGTATAAAATACATTTAAGTAATAATGTTTTTTTTTCTTGTGTGTGATGGCATTAACCTCGAGGGTTATTAGCCTTTCATGTTCTGTGCAGGCTTTGTTACTGTTTCACGGTAACAGTTTAGCATTACTAATTTCAAGGTAGGAGTGAATACTGGAGTGAGAATCACTTTTATGGACGAGAATCGAATTCCTAACTTGTAGTCAAATTAGAAAATCAAGTTCCGACTTGTACTCAAATCAAAAGAATTCTCGCCCCTGTCGGGATTCAAACTAGAGACCTTTCGATCACCAGACCGAGGCTCTATCACTGAGCCTCCCACCTCCTCTAATATATTATTTAGCTTTAGGTAAATTTTCTTTTGTGAAATAAGGTTATCAGTCAGTACCTAGGTCAAACAAAATTTCGATTTATTTAATAAATGAATCGGTTAATTGTAAAAGACAACTTCTGCACTCGACGAGTTTTTATTTATATTACATATGTCTTGAGTAAATTATATTTCTTAGTTCCTCAAACATAACTGGGGCTAGTTTTTGTACGGTCATAGGCAAGTATATATTTACATAATTATACTCAGGCAATTTCGTGTATGATCCATAGACTCATATTATTTAAATTATTTAAAAAAATAACAATTCAGATATATCTGACCAGGTCAAATTTCAAAACAAAATAAACAATTCTTATGAAATATTTTAGATGAACATATTTTTTTATTAGAATTTTATTTGCTATATGGTACAATCTTTTATGATTAATACAGTCTGTCGTAAGAGGTGATCATGAATCGAGCAGTTTAAATAAATGCAAACATGTAGTATTCAACCGGCCATCTCCGCCAAGATAAAATGAATTTAAATTATTACCTGATCTTCTAAGGATGGATGTGCAAAGTTAATTACTGGTAACCCATCAATGTTTAAAATGAAGACTATCCGCACATAACTTTAATGTTTGATTGATTCTCATGAAACGGAATCACATAAATCAAATTGGCGTCACTTGAGGCTGACATGAATTTGTATTAAACAGAACAACAAAAATGTATCCTAGCATTGGATGAAGGTGGTTACTTATTTTTTAACCAATCAATCATTGAGTAGCAGAGATGTTTTTATTATTATTTAGTAAGGCATAATATTTGCATATCTAGTAGTGCAGTACTGTTAAGTATTTATAAATATGTTTCATGTTAAAAAATTAAAAATTTTAACAGTTTGGATTGAATAAATATATTTCCATCAACTGGTAATAAACCGAGACCTCTGGTATTCACACCAACTTTGTAACATATCAGCAAAAATTTTTATGATTTTAGAAGACAACTTGTTCGCAGAAAACCTTTATTGAGATCACTTCAGCTGCTAACCGCTGGAATGAGTGGCTGTTTTACACTTTTATTCCTCCCAATGTTGCAGGTCATGATTATTTATATGACATATTACAATAAAACATGTTAAAAATGTGCCAAAGAAACAAAAAATGGCATTTTAAGTGCACCAACTTTAAACACGGAGTTATAGTTGCAAGAATTAAGGAGTTTAAATTTCTAAAAATACCAAAAGAAATGGGGTTTGACTAGAGATCCGATGACAACTCGAAGAACAATTATGGCAAACAAAATGGGTTACACCACAAAAATTATGACATATATTCCAGAAGAACATCTGCTCTTTTAGACATAGATACAAAATACCCACGAGGATGTTCAAGTAATCATCAAGCAGAGGTCTAAAACTCATTATTACCACTTTATTATTATCAATTTTATTCGAGTTTTTGTACTTTGTACAAATAAATAGGTTTTGACTTCTATTAAAGCTTAATTTATATTCCTTGCCTCATTGTTATTTTTTTTATGAAATTCTGAAGGGTTTTATAATATACGATGTTTAAAAAGGATATTTATAAAATTTAAAGATTAATTCTAGCCAAAGTATTTTTTTTCATTACATATATTAAAAATATTTTGCCCCCTTTAATTTTGATGATGTGTTTAGTTCATTTCGTTTATTACTTTTCACGTAAATTTCAAATCTGCTTTTTAAAATCAACCAATTCAAATGTTGATGCTATTTATGCATTTCTATTAAAAGGATTACTTTTTAACGATATTTATTACATTTTTTTGCGTGTATATGATTAAGCGCCCACGTAAGGAAATGAAATAGCGGCATTCAAATGATTTTCGCGTATTTAGGGAGAAGACTTCGACTCCATAAGAAAGTAGAATCCATTGCCTAGATGATTAGATTGAACATACATAAGAATATCTAAAACAGCGCTGCGTTCTTGAAAATTGAAAATTCCAACCTTTCATCAGATAGTTATTTCATATGCACATAATATTTACGTCGAACATTTCTAAAAGGAATTTTTATTCGCTCTTGTGAATTTTCCACTCGAAATTGTTTTTGGGCGTAATGGCCCCATTAATCATAACGAGACATTCGGGCATTTGAATACGTGACTTTGCTTCTTCTTTTTTTCCAATTCCATACAGATATTCCAAATTGCAGATTAGTATACTTACTTGACAAGATCAAAGATCATTAAATATGCATTATAAATAAAAGTATGCTTTTCCCTAAGCAACCAAGCCTATTAAACATTATTACAGGCACTGGAGAGTCAAAAAAAGAATTTACTAATTTATACAAAACAACAAAGGTGTTAACACTTCTCAGAAATGCTACTAAGGGTGAATGTAAGAAGACACACGGTTAAAAGAAAAGGAGGTTTAATTTTATAGTACTCGTATTTATAGGCTAATTTTAAAAAAAAAAATTGATAGCAAACAGATACTCTATTTCTAATATTTTAATTTATATATTTTTTTATAGATTCAAAAAGTATATTCACACACATTCATACCACACCCATGCCCAAGCCGGGACACGAACCCTGAACCTTGGGGACCGAATGTCGGTTCCCCACTCATTCGACCACCGAGGTCGGCCAATTTTAATATATTGAAGAATATCATTATTAATTTCAGTGTATCTGTATTGGTTGACACATATGTCAAAAGTAAATTAACAAAAAGCAAAATTTCTCTTGCTCTTAGAACTATAAATTGTTACAACTTGGTACTTGTACGAAACGTTCCTATAACCCAGATTTTGATCAATGAAAATGATGGAGCAGACTTAGCTATAATAAAAATCAGCTCAGTTTTAATTTCCATGGAACTTAAACCATTAATGTAAAAATATTTTTCACAGCTTATTCTTCGAGTTTCTACATTATCTAAAGACTCGGTTAGTATAGCGGGCTACCAAATGCAAGCCACTGGACACAAAGTGACAATATTTTACAGAAAAATGAATGAGATATCACCTGAAATCATCTCTATAAAGAAAACAGTGGTCGCTATATTTGGGTCATGCAGATTGTGAGGGTTATTTATACTTTTAATCATCTCGATAGTTACTTTAAAGGGTGTTTTAATTTCTAAACTGGATTCTAACAGTGAAAAGGAATTTTGGTGCATAATTATAGATAACTACTATTCTTGATTATCATGTATCAATAAATTTACGTTTTACTTAGTAATTACAAAATGTTGGAAAACTTTTTCCAATAAAATTATTATTTTGATCCTGAAATTAACAATCAACAGCAACAGCACCTTCGCTAACGATCAATATTTAATTTCATACTCTTCACTTTCCGAGAACTGAAACAAAAATGGAATTCTCTCTAGTATTTTAAACTTTTTCAACGAATCTTTAGTTCATAATAAATTGATTAATTGAACAGAGGAGTATCCTGAAAATAAGTTATCGAAAAAGTTTCGCGGCAAAGACTCTCATCGTATTACGAGAGGATACTCAGTTTCTTGTAATAAGACCGTTATTGATAGTGACACTTAAAAAGTTTAAATACAAGGAAGTATCTTCAAAGATTATTAGTTAATAACTCTACTAAAATTGATAACATTAATCTAAATCAATATTTGAAAATGCATTTCTATTTTTTTTTAATTTAGGTTAGGTTTATTGCCCAACGATTTTACCTCTTAATTGAGTTATTATTGAAGAAGCATCTCGTCACTGTAGATTTAAAGTAACAGACTTCGTAACAGATAATATGTAATTAGAAATATCAATTTTATTAACAAATGATTACTCAATATATTACCCTCCACAACCGTCCAAATACGTCTTTTAAGTACCATATTTTCCATTTTCGGTATAATTTTATAGGTCCAATTTAAAATGATAAATGTTATTTAAGTTTGAGTTTTTGAATTTTGGGTTTTTACAATAATGATTGAATCCTTATACTCAATATTTATTCTTTTGTGAAATTTAATAGTTTGTTTCTTGTACTTGCCCCATCTAGGCATTAAATTAAAATAATTTGTAACAATTTAAGTACCTACTTTATCAACAAATCTACAGTGACGAGCAAAAAATAAGTTACTTCGAAATTACGATGTAATTTTGATTTTGTTTACAAATTGTCAATCAGTCCACTCTTTATTCTCAAAATCCAAAAATATGGACTTTAATTTAATATGGAACGAAAAAATTAAAAAATATTCGTACTTTTTAGCCGATATTATTCCATTTCTGCAATATAAACTCCTGATGAGTGCCTACGAATAAGTCGCTCCCACTAATCCCACACAAGTTCGATGGGATTCATGTCCGACTCAGGGCTGGCCAATTAAATCGCTTAATTATTTCATGTCCTATCATTTCTCGTAAAAGCTAATCTTGCAATTCGATGGCGGTGTTGCAATTGTGAATATGTTTCCATCATTCTACAAGATAATCCTGCAGCACGAAGTCTGCTCCAAACGGTCCATTCACTGAAGTTCAAATTTCTTACTTCTAGAAGTTAATTTCGAAGAGAAACTGTAAAAGCTGTTCTATCCACAAAATTGCAGACAATACAAAACGGTTATCTCTTTAGGTGGTAACTTTTTAATCCCAATCCAGGTCTTTGCGTTATGAAGCAAGTCCCTCCATAGCGCAAAAAGGCCCTTAAGTAACAATATTTTTTCGCCTTTCGTGTTCATCAACAACGCTATAGTTCTTATGACATAAGGCATCATGAAATATTTCAACGTTTGACTAATGAGTCAAAACAAAAAGCAGCAGTATCAATTACCATTAGCAAGAATGAAAAGGAAACGGATAACAAATTTAACGAATGAGATTTCTCGAAAAGATTATTCAGAACTTACTAATAGTTTATAATTGTCAAATATATGTAAATATATAGAAATTATTTAATAGGACATTGGCGAAATTTTATCGAGCCGGCAATGATGTTTCCACCTCGATATAACCCTACTCTTTCAAAATGCGTTATTTATCACTCGCATAAATTCCTGTATGTCATTATATATTCTGGCTAAATTTGCATACAGTGTAAATACTTCATAATTTGGAAGTGACCTCTATTTTTTTATCGTCCATGTAAAAACAAGTGTGTTTTTATGCAATTCAGAATTTAAGAAATTCAAATATTTTATATTGAAATATGTACGGCGTATTGTAGATGCCACATGAAATAAACGTATATGTCAACATTGTCTCTTAATCTTTTCAATAATTTTTAAAATGTGGAGTACCACATTTCAAAAAAATGTTTGAACTCGATTGCGAAATTCTTTTGTATTTTAGAATTATTGAAACTTTCATTTTCAAACGTAAAAAATGGCATTTAGCAATCAAGCATAAAAAATTACTATTTACAAGAAGTCAAACTTAAGTTTATAAAATCATATCTACTCGTCCTGTATATTTATCATATGGTATTATATTGCATACATGTTTTTTTTCTTTTATAGAACACAAAAAATATTTTATAGAGTGTACATTTCTTTAATTCGAAACATTTCAATTGAGTTATAGGGAGAAAACATTACCTTTGTGACAAACGCATAACTTTCTTTGTGCCTCTATTGAATTTGTAAAAAGTTTGAAGTTTTCTGAAAGAGGCGTATATTCTTACCCTTCGGTGGATATACACCAATTATGGTAAAACTTACGGAATGTTACCAGAATCTAAAATAGTATTGCTCAAAATAATATATTCATAATATTGGTAAGCTCAAAGCGTGATAAATGTATGGTGTATATATTTTTTAGTACCTAAAATTTAGACTGGAAACACAATATTACAATGAAAACAACAGAAAAAGAGTTCAGTCCTTTGCATAATTTGGTTTTAACACGTCGTAGTGTTATCAGGGAAGATTTTCCCTTGAAAAATATGTTGTCGATTTACATAAGAATCCTTGTCCCTTTTTTGCAGTTTTTTTAATTTGAAATTTTATATTCTGGTTTTAGGTTATCTTTATGTTACTTATTATTTATATAGGTATGAAGGATTTTCGAAACTCTACTTTTGTATCTAACGTTTTAAATTTACGTATTTTACCGTCGTTACTTATTTATTAAATTTTAACTTTCTATATTAGTTTCTTTGCGAATGATAACCTTTAATTAGAACTATTAGCCTAACCCCAAGCTAATATTCATACTTATATAACAAAAATTCAGAGAATCGATTCCATATTATTACCGACTTTCTCAGTTGCATATATTCCCTCTGTAATCCTTTTGACAAAGGACTCTAGAGACTCTGGTTGCGCTGTATAAACTACGCTTTTCAAATACCGTCATAAGAAAATGTCTAATAACAGATCTAGTGAACGTGCGGGCCATTCAACAGTCCTCGTTTTCAAATCCATCTACCTGCGAAGCTCCATCTTGCATCAGATTTAACCAAACATACCATTATTTTTCCCCCAATTGTATTTTCCCCTTATTCCTAATAGAGAGGTTTAGTAAAAGTTTCTCACAAACATGTAGGTTCCGTTATTTCTGTCCAAACATTTACTTTTGCTAGACATTGGGTACTATTTACTAGACCAATATCGAACATTTTGCTAGTTAATATATATATATATATATATATATATATGTGTATAGTACACAAAAAAAACCCTTGAACATCTTAATATTTTAATCCGTCAAATATGATTTTTGAAAACTCGACGCGCCTATCTTGCGCTAATATAAGAGTCATCTGGAGTTTGTATGGATGTAAATATTTTTTTTTAAATACTGAAGGCAGCATTGCGACAAACATAACACGCATTTCTCTTAAACTCTCTTAAATATTTTCTAGAGATACAATTATTAGGATTGTGCGCCTTAAATAGCTGAGCAGCCTTATGACAATTACTATGAACTTTTAAAAAAAGAAAATCAAATGAATTTGGATCTCATCCGGTATTGAAATTAGTAACAGTGCGGTGTGCAAAAATGGAGTAGTAAGTGCGAGTACCTAGATTAAACACGTGTTAATACCGTTCCTAAAAAATGCTAATTATAAGTGAAAAATTTGCAGTAAAAAATGACTTCTAAACTAAAATTGCATTCTACTAATTGTGATGTGGTAGTTTACTTCCTGAGAAGTGATGAACTCCACAAGATTTTGTAAGATTCTTTCAAACGATGTAAAAATGATCTATTGAAGCGAATTAATAAATTCAAAGATAAAAAATTCACGCGAAAATTTTACACCTCTATTTTATAATCGTCTAGGGTACCCACCAAGAGAAAAATTTCCGGAAATTTTGGTGGTTGCCATAGAAACCATTTAAAATAAAAGCATTTGATTGGTTATAAAATAGAGGTGTAAAATTTTCTTACCGAATACCACTAGTGCCTAAATTATTATCAGGAAATTTTTTCTCACTCACGAATATTTAATAATTTAGGCACTAGTGGTATTATAAGTGAATATTATAGATAACAGTAACAGACTGTAAAAAAGTTCAAAACAACAGTTTACTTATTGTAAGTTTGCTAAATGAAACCTATTTCTTACCAAAAAAAAAGCTCTGACAAAAAGATTAGTCGAAACGTTGTCGATGATGGGGTGGATGGAGACCAGAAAACTAAAAGACGAGGAAGAAGAGGATAGAGACAAATTTAAAAACTAATTTGTGAAATGTCGCGTTATCGAGTAACCAAACAAAAATAAATTAAAATGTGCGGAGTAGATACTGTGGCTACATTTGTATAGATGTGATTCAGAAGTTATAGCAGATGGTATCAAGTGCTATTTTAGAATTCAAAGGAAAATATTTTCAAGTTGAACAACTTCGGAATACAGGTAAGCTTTGTTTTAAAATTGGTTATTATCACGACTTGAAGGAAAATTTATTTAAATTTTAAAACTACACTTTCCCTATGCAGCCGTTTATCAATTCTCAAAGCTTCCTATATACATTTATTTTTTATAGATAAGTGTGATAAAGTTAATTTTTTTTAATATTATAAAAAACAGTAATTTTCTAAAAACCGAACCTGGTGGAATCATAAAATTTTCTAAGGTTGGTAAAAAAATACAAACAAAATAATGCCTTTCAACATTAGAATTATTAGATATAAGACGAATAGGTTTGCTGTTCGGATATCCATACTTTAAAACACACTAGTTGTATGTCCACTTTTTACAATTTTGGAAAATCGAAAAATAAGTCTTTGTTAAGAATTCTATTTAAAATTAGTTAAAATTTTTATGGTAAGTATTTTTATATATTATAATCATTTTTACAATGTCTGTTAAGAGTTATTCTAGACTCAATCAATAAAACAAAAACTTGGTAGAGTTTATTTGATAAATTAGAAAATAAATTACTTATGAGTGGAAGTAACATTGAACTAATTCATGATAATAAAAGTGTTAGCAACCACTCCGAAGTTGTCGAATTTTGTCTATACTATTTAGAAACGAATGTGTAAGTAACAACATATCTTTCCTTATAAATCTGATTCATTTGGCCTAAATCATACTAAAAATTTTTCCCATCCCAACCTGTCCAGATGAAGTAAAATTTGTGATAATGCAGTTTCCTCCGAAATTATCCTGTAGTATAGACGGGAGGACCTGTTGTTTTAAAAAAAGTTTTTTTATTATATGTTTTCTCTTTTCCGATGTAATAAATGTTGTTCAACGGTTGTTTTTTGAGTTTTGTTAAGCTGAAATTGTTCTGATCTACAATAGATGCCAAAATATCTTGTGGATTAATTGCAGACTTATGGTGTTTAGGTCGGTTTTCCTCGAAGTAATAAAAAATTTGATCAGCAAGATAAATTATTTTGTAATAATCCAATATTAATCCAATTACAATCAATATGGCTTCTAATCATGTAAATCCACAATGACAGCTTTGTTTGAACTAATCAACTAATTAGTTGAGCAAATAGGTAATGATAAATATGATTCCAATATATTTTTGACCTAAGCAAGACCTTCGACTTTGTATATTAACCAGTTCTTTTACAAAAACTTGGAGACTTGGTTTCTGATTTTAACTCCACGTGTAATATCAATTCTTAAAAAGTAATTATGATAAGATTTCTATTTTAATATTTAAAGCTATTTTTGACTCTCTGTTCAAGACAAAACAGTTCTATCGATATTATTTTAAAAAATTTAGTATAAATGTGCTCTTCGTTATACTGGTACATATTTGAGGCGCTTAATATCAAAACGCGTTCGATCCATTTTATGAAATTTTACAGGAAAATCAAAAATCAATACCTATTAAAAAATAGAACATTATTTACTTCATCTGCTTTATTTTCGAATTCACTTGTCCTGATATACTCGTAGATACTGAGCTTGTTTATCTTGTCCGCTTGAACCGCTGGGTTTGTCCACTATGCTGCTATATTGACCAAATTAAACTGCCTTAAAAGCTTAAAACATTTGCCCCTTTACGTCGTCAAAAAATATATAGACCTACAAAGACACTACTTATAAACAAGTTTTTCTTCTGAATTAGTTAATTGAAAGAAAGAGAGAAATGTATAAGATTTCAACCAAAATTACTTTGAAAACATTGCTTTTGTTATATACTCATCGCCTTGAACGCTATGCAAACCCGGCTCTAATATAAAGTATATTTAATTTTTTTCGCACATCGTAATGGATGGGGAAACGTCTAGTATAAAATAATATGTTTCCGTTGGATTAAATTTATGAAGAATTGGTGCATTGCAAATCATTTATAAAAAAGAAAGGATCAATAATTAGAATGTTAATGATAATAAAAATCTTTGCCGGCCTTTTCAAGTCAAGTTTTAATTAACAATGAAAAATGGTTTTACAAAAATGAATGAATTAATTTCTGTGACAAAATCACGAACATTGTTTTATATATACATTTTCACGAATAGAAAGTATAATTGTTAACTGAAATTTTACTGAAAAAAATCAACCTCTTATGTATTTACTTCCGAAAATATTAGAGTAAGTTTTTAAATTCGCAAATATATTAATGTTTTTTATATAAATATTGAATAATTGGGTATACGACATTAAAAAATATATAGCAAAATATTTAAAAAAATATTGATGTAATTTTTTTTTCATTCTCGACACAAGTACTTTTATTCTCATATTCCATGAATACTAAAATTTTACTCAACAGTACTGTTCATATATTAACTCAACTTCTACCGAGAATGTGTGCTAGGTCGCAGTGAACATCAGGCAAGAAAGAGATGAACAAAATTTGGTAAAAATAAACACACCAAACGAAACAGAAATTATAATGTTGTGAATGGAAAACTGAAAGCATAAACTGTAAAAATGTATCACAGTTGCCAGATTATAGAGTTGTATATTTGTTTAGACGCAATGTGTTGTCAAATTTTTCCAGTATTTGAAATGTAATTTTACTGCTAAGCGGCTAAAATTAAAAAAAGTTACATAAAACTTTAAACTATAATGTACATGAAGAAGGAGACGGATTTTTTTTTGATAGTTTTAGTCATTTTTTCAAAAGTTTGAAAGCATTTTAAAAAAGAAGATATGTCACTCATTTCTGTATACAAATCTGCATCCTTCGTTTTCTTAATCATCTTAGTATCACAATCCATTTTCGAAATATTGCAATTTACGATATCGTAGGGTATGGTTCGCTGTTAACTATTTGCCATTGGCTATAAAAATTCTATTAACCGAAAAAAGTTTTTTAAGCACTCTTAATAATAGTTAATAATAATAATAATAATAACAATAATACTAATAATAATAGTAATAACGATAAACTATTTTCTACAATAATGTAAACTCTTTTAACATGCATAAACTTTTTGCCAAATATGAACAAAAACTGTATTGCAACAGTGGACCAAAATCACACTTAAATTTTAAAACAAAACACTCTGTATTTCGGTCGGGAGAAATATTTTACGTCGGTTTTTTAGGTTAAATCGTATTATTTTGGCTCAAAAAGAATGGTGAATATACAAAAGTTTTTACCATAAGAATGTACTTGCTTTTAAACAAAATCTATCCACTGACACACAGCTCGTTACTATTGTTAATTTTCCTTTGATGGCGTGAAATTAATAAAATTATTTAAAACATAGTCAATGTAAGTTTAATAAAAAAAAGCTATAGTTAAGCCATAAACAAACCTTTAACAACACTTTATTCATCTGCATATAGTAATATCCTTCTGACTGCGCCACTTAAATCCAAGAAAACAAGAAAATAAGTTAATAGGGATTTATATATTTGAATATAGAGATTCCGAGGTTTATTCCCACGTCCTAAATCATATAATTAAAACCACCAATGTCTGATAAATGGGTCGTTAACCACCCCAGTACCCCTCATTGGTAATTATCGCCTTCAAAACAAATCGTTTTTATTCTCAAATAGGGATGAAGGATTTGACAAGATTAAATATTCATTGGTCCTGAGTCTGACTAGATAAAGGATTGTGCGCGTGCGCCCGCAAGGCGATATTTCGAAATAAGACCCGAGCGGGCAGTTCTTTCGCGTTTACCGGCGAAGCAGGCTGAGCAATTCAGGTCAGAAAATAAAGGAGAAGTGCGCTTTTTCGCGTATTTTTCGAAGTGGTGCGCTTTTCTAAAAGTTTTGCAGACAACTTGGATTTTTCTTTGGAAATTTTACTGAAGTATGTTGAGTGTTTAGTTGAATTATTAGAGCCCTACAAACATTTTTTTTTTATTTACCGGCTTGGAAAATGCCGCTGGTGCAAATTGGATTTTTATTGAGAAAATAAAACTTAAGATTCCTAAATTTTAAAAATAGTAAAAATATTTAAACCCCAATTAAGAAAAAAAATCTTCACGTTCCTAAAAACTGAATATCGTGATTTATCGATGATAATATAATAAAAACTCGTTATTGTTCTTGTTTTTTTCTCTACTTCATTTTTCTTAAATTGTTTTTTTTTATCTCTGATTCTTTTGGCTTCTGTTTTCTAAATTCCTTAACTAAAATATACAGAATACAGTCTAAATGACGTTTTAACTAATTAGTTTTAATTAAAAAAATGTACTAAAATCATTGTAAAATAAAGGATTTAATTATCTATCAAAAACAATAGTTTCGCAAATAAATTTTTTTTATATGGCATGTAAAAATAATGGCAAAAATGAACGTTTTTTAGATAATTGTTCGTGGCATGTTGATTAAAATAAATTAAAATAATTGTATCACATAAAAGAATAGAAATTATTTGAAAATAAAGCATAAAACGAAGGTTCATTTGAACGTAGTTATCACAATACACTATTTTAATTACATGGAAAAATTTTCATTATTTTTGAACTTTTAAGCAGTTCGAGAATGATTTTGATCTTCATTTGAAAAATAATTATATATGAGTTCTTGATTTGAAAAATAAATTGTCGTTTAGGTATAAATGGCGCAGTCAATGTGTTCTCTCTAAAGAACTATCTACAATTTTTAATATCATTAGATTTGAATACGGAAATGTACGTTTTAAAATGTTATGCTATTATAGTTTTATGTATATTTTGTAATTATATTTTTTCTTCCATGATATACCGCCTTTGACGTTAATATATAAAATCGTCGATTTGTTAGGCAAAGCGATTTATTATACTGTGTTATGATAGCGACTAATACTGTTGATCTCTTTTCACATTAAAGCCGATTTATATTGAAAACGAATTCCCGCTTACTCTTATGCTTTATACATTAAATTAATGAAAAAGTTCTCAATATTTCAAATTAAATATTAGTCTTCTAAGCAAACCAAAAACTCATATTAATTAATATATTTGCAAATTTATATTTTAAAGGAAGCTTTATTTCTGAGTTTCTGTTGTTTTTTTTTTGTTTAAAAATAGTAAATATGTAAAGTTACACGAGATTTGGGAAAAAACATTAAAAAACACACAGACATATCTGTAATTTTTTTTACTATTACAATCTTTCACATGTTATTGAATCATTATACATTTTTCTTGATCACAATTAAATTTTTATATTACTTTTAGTATTAAAAAATTATATACAAACTACAACAATTTATAATACATAAATACCATTAAATAAGTTAATTTACATTTGCGGATCACAAATACTTTTTGCGCATCACAAATACTTTTTGCGCTTTCAAAATATTTTTAATGCACATAATAATGTACTAGGGAATGCAAATAATTTTCTCACGGCGTTGGCTGTCATATTTTAATTTTTGTAAAAATCCCATTGTATATAATATAATTCAAGTCGAGGATTTCTTGACAACAGATATTATTCTTCTATTAATAAAAAATCTAATAACAATACTGACTAAAACTACCAGGTAATTTACCACAGACAAATTGATCCTCAATCCTCAAAAAATTTTTTATGGCAAATATAATACTCTCCGATACATTTTATTTTCGTTTTTTAAAGTAATGATATTCCATAAAGTGTTTGTTGTAATATGACATTAACCCGATCGATTTGAGACGAACAAGTTCATAAATTACATTTTTCGTAGCTTCAGATACTTCCCATAATAGATCTACATCGTTTCCTGATCACATGTCCCACATAATGTTGGAATTTATTGAATCATCGTTATCACTTTTTCTTGGTGACAGTATTATTAAATTCTTAAATTACTTTAGTGTTAAACAATTTTAGATTTTTAATTTATTTTAATGTTAAATAATTACGTACATTTTACAAATATTTATTATAATAAATAGTTAATTTACGTTTATGGATTACAAATAATTTTCGCGCTTTCAACATGTGACAAATATTTATCACCACTATTTTTAATGGCCAATTTCACACTTTGAGACAAATTTTATTTTTTATTTTTTAAAATGACAACATTCCATAAAGTATTTATAAACAGTCTTATATTTTCCATTCGATTTGCTGGGAACAAATCCATAAATTGCATTATTTGCTACTTCACATATTTCGCATGATAGATCTTTATCATTTTCTAATAATATGCCTCACATAATTTTGGATTTTTTTGAATCATTATTATCAATTTTTCCTTTTTGCAGTGTTATTAAATTTTTAAATGACTTTAGTGTTAAACAATTACGTAAATTCTAGGACAATTTATTTTAATAATTTAATACCATTAAGCTTATTTTTTCGAAACATCCTAAAGAAGAAATAATGTAGGTCAATTTTTATTAAATGTAAAACATAAAATTAATAGATGTAAAAAACAGGTATTTAAAATTAAATTGTCGGGATTATAACGCCATCTATCTTAGCCAGACCCTTAGACATTTTAACATACGCTACTGTGAACACTTACGAGCTTATTGATTAAAACAACCAGATAAGTCACATTACGCAAAAACACCTCATTGACACCAAACACAAACTTACACTTAATAACACAATGAAACCAACATTGCAACAACTTCATATAAATGAAAAGAAAGAGGAACTTGATTTTTTTTGGAGGAATATAAAATAAAGAAAGACCTAAAATATCCTCAATATACAGTATGAATGAACAACTGAACCCGGGAAGTTCAATTATCTTAGTTTACCTTTTGGACTAAATATCCTATATAATAATAACCAAAGATATAATTAGGAATAGAAAAATATTGTTGTACATGTTGCTTGCTAAAATATAACTTAAAAAGCTTTGTAATATCGTGGAAATTCAAATAAGTAAAATTTATCATTTCATATTTAAATATTTATATTTGGGGACCACAAATATTTTTTGCGCTTTTAATATGTGACTATTTTTCGTGTATATAGTATTGTACTACTCTTTTCACAAATAATTTTCCGGCGTTGGCTAGCATTTTTGAAAAATATCCCTTATGGAAAATATAATTCAAGTCGAGGTTCTTTTGCCAACAGATATCATTACTTTCCATTAATAAAAAATCTCATAACAAAAAATATATATGTATATAGTGATTAAAACTACCAGGCAATTTACCATAGATAAATTGATACCTGATAAGATAAAGATACGAGTACAATAGATCGTCATCACAATTTTTTATGGCCAATATCACACTTTCAGACACATTTTGCTTTTTAAGTTTTTAAAATCATGACATTTTATAAAGTCTTTGTAAGCAGTCTCATATATTCCGCTCGGATTGCTGGGAACAAGTGATTAAGGGCATTTTTCGCTGCTTCAGACTCTTCCCATAGTAGATCTTCATCAGTTTCTGATAATATGTCCTACAAAATGTTAGAATTAATTTAATAGTCATTGTCCTTTTTTCCTTGTTAAAGTATTATTAAATTTTTAAACTACTTTATTGTTAAACAATTACGAAAATTGTACGACAACTTGTTATAATAAATAAAAAAATATGTAAAGATAAATAATACTTATCTTTAATTTCCACAGTCTTCCAAAGCCTTTTAATATATATTCAAGTCAACCCAGCTTTCGGTATTTGACAATACCAAAGAAATTCTTTCTGTTTTGGAAAGAACTTCTTTCTGTCTTGGAAAATAGTATGTCACAATACCTGGGTAGACTTGAATACATATTAAAAGGCTTTGCAAGACCGTGGAAATTCAAGATAAGTATTATTTATCATTGCATATTTATTATGAACCATTTCCATAAAGTAATAGTTGAAACAATTAATTTAATAATAAATAAATACAATTAAATTAGTTAATATACATTTGGGGATTACAAATACTTCTCGCGCTTTCAACCTGTGAGAAATATTTTTCGTGCACAAATAATTTTTCCACGGCTTTGGCTATTTATTATCTCTTAAATATTGCAAAATAGCCATTGTATAAAATATAATTCGAGGTCTTATCAACAGATGATATTATTACACCTCCATTAAAAAAGAAAATCTAATAACAATAAAACTAGATGTATCTAGTAATTAAAACTACCATGTTATATTTACCATAGAAAAATTGTTCCCTAATAAGGAAGAAACCCGAGCACAATGGACAGTCACTACAATTAAAGTAAAGTAAAATGTTTTATCTCAAAGATACCAGCGCTCTCGAGAAAACAAATAAATTCTCAGTCTTGAAAGAGAAATATTTGGAAAAGAAAAATTGAATTCAACCTTAATTTATTTTTTACTTTAATTAAATTCGTTACTTGGCATTGGTATAAACATAGAAATAACTAGTTGAGTTTTCGTTTGTTTTATATTATATTGACCAAAATAATGAGAATGTATTCTCGGCGTTGTGTAACAAATATTTATTTGATTAGACGGAAAGGACGTTAAGAAGCTTATATGTTTCTCTATTTAAATGTTTTAATATAGAAAAAGACTTATGTTGCTAACTTCTAATTATTCCTCTCTTAATGTTTAGGCTGACAATAATCTCCAATAAGGGAATAAATACAATTTTCCATCCCATCATAAAGTGTACTCAGTTGTAGAATCTTAATACGTCATTAAAGTTTAATTTACTTTTTCAGGTTTTTTGTAAAAAGTACTTTTTTAATCAATATGAAATTTTTTTTGTTGCTGGTTTTCAGCTAGAAATGCTTATACAGTGTAATGATAATGTGTGGAACCAAGTTCAATTCTGCAACATGTTTCAATACTTTTTTCAATACCAAACCCATAATTTATTCACTGGTTTTTGATAGAGGTACTTTCCACTTGAATGGCGATAAAAAAATTGATATCTTGCATAACAATTTTGTTGATAAAAAGTACTTCTTTTAGGAAAACTTGACGAAACCACAGTATAAAAATCAACAAAAATAACCCACAATTTAGAACACTATTTTTCCAAACCGATGGGTTGGACGAAGAGGATCAGTGGAATGCGTACCGCGTTCTACAGATCTAGCACCCCTATATTTTTTTTGGTTGGGCTGTTTGAAAACAAGCGTTTTTTCGATAGACCTGCAAATTGGAAAATTTGCATCAAAGAATCAGCGATGAAATGGTACAAATTAGCTCTGAGACGATTTCTCTCAGCGTCCAAAGTGCATAGTAATGTCAGGTAGCTGAAGGAACAGTTTAAATGTTTAAGATGAACGTTGTTCTAAATCGTAGAATATTTGTTTTTTGTTGATTTTTATGTGGTAAAATTTGAATTTTCCTGAAAAAAATGACTTTTTCTTAACAAAATTGTTATACAATATATTATTTTTCTTATATCGTTATTCAAGTGGTAAGACCCTCTCTCAAAAACTAGACAAAAAATTGGGGGTGGCCATTGAAGAAAAGTATTTATAATGTCACCCCGCAATAACTAAAGACGATACAACTTAAATTTTGCTCGTCAATAGTGCCATTTAATAAAATCAAATTGATCTGTCTGAGGAATTTTCTTAAATAAGTTGAATAATTGATTTAAAAGCTTGGTTCAAGACTTTATCATCACATTATTATATTTTCTTTTGGACCCAATCAACTAAAAGCGTGTTATTATTTAGTTATAATTTGTTTAGAATTAACACAAAGGAATTCTCGATGTTCTAGATTTATTCAGGTAATATGTATACATTCTGAATCTGACAGTACTAGAATAAATTGTATATACAGGGCGCGGCATTAGTGCATCAAAGTTCGATATATCCGTTATTAAAGGAAATATCAAAATAAGTTATTTACAAAAGGTGTAGGCAGTCTTGAGATTCACATTTTAAAATAAGTCCCAAATATACAGTGTGTTCAGGAAAGCAGCGCCAGAAAAAAAATTGTTTTTTTAAATGAAACACCCCGTATATTTTTACATTTTTATAAACCTCTTGCCGAGCTAATTTCTCCTTTAATAACGGATATATCGTACTTCGACGCACTAATGCCGCACCCTGTATGTGTATATCAATTGCCAACCCTTATCGTAAATAGAAATCTTTGAATTGGAGTAAGAAAATCTTTTAGAAAAAATAATACATTAATCAAATAGCACTTTAATAAATTATTGATATTATAAAGTTACAGGGTGATTCAATTAATTGTTACGGTTAAAATTTAATTTAATTTTAACACCCAATAACATCATAACTATCATTTTAATGAAGTCATATTTGACAAATTGTCATATTTTGACGTTAGGATTCTACTACTGCTTTGTATAATTCATTTTGAATCATCCTGTATATCACAACTGTGTAGATCTGAAAACAAAATATAATACATTTTATAATTCGAAATGGATTATTGGCATGAAATCGGTAAAATGGATATCGAATGAAATATGAAACATCTCATTTCCTAAAAATTTCAACCTTAATGAAACGTTAAAATTTTATCAACTCCATTTGAAAATATGCCGTCAAACGAAGAATAAAAGTTTGTAAGGTATCGACTAAATTCATGAAAATCCATTTGAAATCTTGGCTACCTTCAACGATAGAATTGGAACCAGTTGTCGTAAATTTTTTATATTTCGGTTTTCGCTGAACACACAGGATAATATTACAGTAAAATATAGTACTTATAAAAATTAAGAGTAATATTATAGAGAGAATAGGCAAAATTTTCACTATTTAGCACCTCCCTTGGGGTACTAAATTATTCATCAAGTAGTATCAACGTTATAATTTAATACGGATTGAGCACTACAGATCAAGGCATTTATTAACGATAGAATATTCGGACGAATAGATACTCTTTAATGGAAAACTGTTGAACTAATAATTATGGAAATTTCCTTTCTCCTGCATCATTCTTTCTAAAATACGTAGTGGATCTGAAAACGAATAATTGTATTCAAAAATTTACTACAAATAAATATTTTCACTTATAATAATTATCCCTCGTCTTTGACTCGGGATAATTTTCAAAATATTCGTGAGTTCGAAAAAATTTCCAGAAATAATTTAGGCACGTGTGGTATTCGGTAAGAAAATTTTACACCATAAAATTTCAAAACTTGACAGACATGAATTAAAAATAACACCGTCAAGTCGTTATGTCATGCGCATATAAGCGCTTCTATAGGTCAAAAAAATTTCCAGTGTAATTTCGTCTAGGGTACCCACCAAGAAAAAAATTTCCGCAAATTTTGGTGGTTGCCATAGAAACCATTTAAAATAAAAGCATTTGATTGGTTATAAAATAGAGGTGTAAAATTTTCAGAAAAAAATTTTAACTTATTTTAGCTTGAGTTAACTTTTTCATTAATTTTCTTTTTGTTATATATTGTAATATGGTGGGGGTTACATATGCACGATAGATTTGTTGACGAATATCAAATATGTTGGACCAATCAGTCGACAGCCGCACAATATAATTGAAGAAAATTGGCATTTACCAGATGCATGTATTCTCATTAAGCGATTCTGAGGGACGCCCAGTATATAGGTATACTTATGGCTGATTGGTCGATTGACTAATAAATGAAACTAATCCGAACTTTTTTCTAAATTATTTATTGAGCGAGTAATAGGTTAATCTAAACAACAAAATATAGGAAACAACGATTTAATTAACAATGAAAGCGAAACTAAATTAAGGAATTGAACGATTATCAACCTCGCGGAGTTCGTTAATAAACCGATTTGTTTATATTGGTTTATTCATAAAAAAAATCTGATTTCTAAAGATGCATATCTTTTCGATCTCAACTTTTAGCGGTTAATTTACTTATACTAACTTTAAGACTTTCCAATTATTAAAGAACTTCTGATTTCTACAAATGTAACAATATCTTCAGCTCTGAAATATTTATTGGGTAAGAAAAGGGCCTTTACAGAGAAAAATCCCAACAAAAAACTCCATACAGATATTTGTTACTAAATTTTCAAAATAATTTGTATATTTTCCCTAAAGATCCTGATTATTTAGATTTAGATTTATAATTCTCAGGACAACTTTTTTTATTTTAACTATTTAATTGGTAAATTCGAAAATAAATCTAAGCACTTTTATTGAGATATTCTTTAAAAATAAAGATTATTAGATATCTATCTAAATTTTATTTTCAGAGACAATATTAAAGTTTCATAAATATTTAAAATTGTGTACATCTCTATGTGTAGTATGTAACTCGAACTGTAGCATTTTATGTGTTCGTGGAATTTCCGCTCACTCCTGCCCAATATTTCCGCTCACGTACTAAAAGGCAATTAACTGCTTATTTTATCTTGTAATAAATGTTTTTATCTTTAAAGTAATATTGAAACGTTTTTTGTTAATTTAGTAGTAAGCATTTTTGTTTTTTTTTTCGATTCCAATCTTTTGCAGCGTTTTTTATTTTTATGTTCAAGAATGTTTCAGTCGTTGTCTAACAACTTATTTTTGAGGGAGATGAAATAACTTATTCAAGCAAGTTTATTTCCTTTTTAAGTACACAGTTTTTTATATGTTCATAAAATTGGGGTAAATTACTCTTAAAGCAGGTTTGGTTAGACATGAAACTCAAAGTTGTTTGAAAGTTTTTAACAGTACAACTTTATACGCAGACTTCAAGAACATATTATTGGTCTCATATTAATGCGAAGCATATATTTAGTTATGGAGATAGCTTTGTTGAAAATAATTAAGGGCGTTTTAAAAACCTTACTAGATGACCCAACATTAATATTTAATTTATCATAATTTAAAGAATATTATTTTCTTATTTCTTACATTGTATTAATGCTCTGTTTTAAAAATTTGATTTAATTGTTAGATAAATACTTTACTAGCAATATTCTATAGTTTATTTGGAATTTTTGCAAACTTCATATACAAAATATTTTTGTTATTTTTTAAAATAATAATAAAGTTCTAAATTATTATTCTGGTAAACCTAAAAATATTTTTAAATATGTAAAATCAATATATTTGACCATATTCAGATTATACCTCACATGATTCTATGGAAGAGTTTACCAGTAAATTTTTATGATAAAAAAGAATATTTTTGATGTATTTAACAAAAATATTTCAGTCTCTAATAAAAACATGAGATAATGCAAAAAAAATTCATCGACGAAACTTCCATTCACATCTATGATAATATTAATAGCGACTAAACTACAAGAAACAAATTCTCCACTTTAAAGATTTATTTCCTTAGGAATCTCAAATTTGGTATTTGTTGCCCTTCAAGAATGAAAAAATACAAATCACCTCCCCAAATCCACAAATTAAGACAATTTTTTAATTTTAACCACATTGTTTATTTTTATGAAAAATGAGGTTATGTTTAATAGAAACGCTGATAACTATGTAATTTATTAATCAAGTAAGCCACAACTTTTAGCACTTCAATGATGTGGACTTTATGCGGTCTAAAATGGAAGAAAGAATCACTTAATTTTTAAATAAAGAAATGTTTGAGACTAGTGTTTATTTATTTTTCACTATATAAAAGCAATCCATGATTTATTGCAATTTCTCGGAGTAAACTTTATAAAGTCTTAAATGAAAGAGAGAATGTCAAATTTTGACGGCTTTTTGTAACTTTTTTCATTTTTAAGCCTACTTATGAACAAATTTTTTTATGGAATTTATTTTAGAAAATTTTCTTCATCACATTATTAAATAATAAAAAACTTTGGCTTTTTTCTCTAATTTATACTTTATACATTTTTTTTATCTTATACTAGTTCTATAATTTTTGTTAAAATTATCTGTAATTTTAACAATTTGACTAAAAGTCATAATAGAAACAACATTATTTCAAAAATTAATTAATTTACTTTAAAAATTAAAATAGAATGTGATATTAATAATAATCGAATGTAACGCTATGCTTCATATATCAGATCTAAATTTAATTTAAGATTAATCACTAGTTTTGCATTATACAAAAAAAACCTACGTCGATTATATAACTTTAAAACGGATTCCTGTTTGTATATTTATTTCTAAAAATGTTCGCAATCAAATTGCCTGAATATTATTTTTTAATTGAAGTCATAGGCGGCTCATGATAATTAATAAATTTCGACATTTTTACAAAAAAAATGATTTTTCACAGCCGTTTTTATGTTAGTCAATAGATACATGTATATATATATATATATATATATATATATATATATATATATATACATATAGAGAGAAATAAAAAATTTAAATCGATTTTTCTCGAGAACGGTTCATCGTAGATTATATAAAAGTATAATTTTTTTGTGAAAATGATATTTTTAGAAAAAAGAATTATCAATAAAAATATCTAATACCCCATCCAAACGAGCCCTTTGTGACTACAGTTAAAAAATCGTATTTACGTCATGAAATTAGGAACAACACGACAAATAAATATGCCACATATAGTAACTTTTTTCTTTTTTTGGGCTCAATATCCACTTTGATTATTTACCCTGGTGCCGCAATATTTTTATTATACACAATTATTATTACAATTACAACTTGAAACATTGAAACATTCACACATACATACACAAATTCCCATTCCGGGACTCGAACCCGGGACCCCGGGAACCGAATGTCAGTTCGCCGATCATTCGACCACCGGGATCGGCAAATATTGTCACTTAAAACAAAACCGTTTGAAGTTATTTAAATTAAACCGATGTTAGAGGGTCATTTTCAAAGAGCTCTAGCTCCCTTAGGAAGTATTTTTAAATAAGGTGATTTGCATCAAATCGACATAAAATGAGCTACAGATCTTACAGATTTTTTCTGGATCCCCTGCATGTTTGAAAATTACTTTTAAGTTTTACAAATCTGACCTAATAACCTTGAAATTGATTCATAAAATATTTAGGCTCTTAAAAAAGATTCTGAATTTGTCAAAATTTTGGACCATATACCTAGTTTGTCAAATTTTATAAATTGTTAAATCCCACATCCCCTCAATCCAACATGTACATTTGACTTTCATAGACTGTTTATAGTGGTCTCTTGATAGAAATTTGGAAAGTGTCACCCAAGGTTCACCCTAACCACAACTTATTAATAATTCTCTAACAATGTATTCTTGTAAACACCGCAACATTACGTTGACATCAATCATGGGTCACCTAATAATACGGATTTCACAAACAATGGTTCCCGAAAATTTCAAACAGATTATTGGATTAGGTTTAGCTCGGACGCTGCATAGATAATAAATAACAATTACAGGTCTCCCGTTTAAATGTCACGCAAACTTTTAGAATTATCCCCAATCTATTCAGGGATGTGACGAATAAAATAAATAATTTCGGAGGTTCGGGTTTTCCTTGACAAAAGATTGATATAATTTTAGGGTTTCCAGAGGTAATAAAAAAATAATTCAAATAACAGTATATTAAAAAAACCATCCTATAATTATTAAACGTTATCTAAATAATTATAGAATAGGAATTATAATATCATATACTAACAAAAATGTAACAAAAAATATTTAAAGCCCATACTGGATGTAGCAAAACGCTAAAATAGTGAATTTAACCCTATATAATTTTTAAAATATCTATCTTATGAAACTGTACGTTCAAAATCGAATTATTTCATTACGAGAATCGAAAATCTCTGAAATTTCCAATACCATTTCAACTAATTTTCTTGTCGTTGAGTTTCGCTTATATTAGTTTAAACTATCAAACTAAATCTAAGGAACCCTTATAGTATCCCTTCTATGACCCACAATCTGCCCACTCAATTTTACTTCCGAAGCAATATGTAAGGTAAGTACATAGTTACGTTGGACTAACGGGCTATGGTTGTGTATATTCAAAATAGATTGTTTCGAAAATCGACAGGCCTACGCTCGACGAGGGAGGCAGTTCAAAGCGCCACAGGGTGCCTATGAAATTTCAGTTAATTAATATCCTAAAATATACACCCCAGGTAAAATCTTTCAACTGAATTTTAATTAACGATGTGACTTAGTGTTGTCTGAAATGCTCATTTTTTATTTGGAGTGGAAGTCAACATATGGGGCTGGACATTGGCGTACGCCAACAAACAAGTGCCATTAAATTATTGTTAATGGTGAATAAATATTTTGGTATAAAATAGATGACAGGTTTATAAACCAAATTTACAATATTAGACAAACAAAATGATGAGTCTACTTTGTTATACAATGTACAAAAGAAAGTTGATATATAATGTGGAAACAATATTCGAACAGATTGGGAGGAAAACTTGCTAATCCTTACACATAAAAAAGAAAAAGAAGCCAATTAGAGAATTATAGGACGATATGTTTGTCATCGGTTGTAGCAAAGTTGTAGAGTTACCAAATTAAAGAAAAATAATGAAGGAGATAGAACATAAATTAGAAGAGGGGCATTCGGGAAGGGAAAACAAAAAATAATAGGTATATTCATCTTCAAAAAGGTTAATAGAAAGGAAGATCGAATAAGGGGAGAAATTTCGTTGTTTTTAAGACGTCATCGGGTTCTATGGAGAGAGGGAGGAAATATTGGAAAGAATGCATGAACTATGAAGGAGAATATAATATTTAGCAGATTATCTATTTATTTGGTTTTTATTAAGTGCATAAATTGTACTGACAACCTCTATGCAATTACTACAATGACAACTATCCAGGGTGTCCTTGAAAATAATGCACATTTTTGTGGATATATTAACGTATTCAGAATAAATTTTATAATTTATTTTTCTAAAATCAGTCGTTTTCAAATAAATAAATTTTCGTATTTTACATTTATCCAAATATTATTTACCGAAAAGCAACTAAAGCCGGCAACACCACGACACTTGGATAACTCGGTCAAGTATAATGCTGATAAGATAATAAACAATGGTTTTTCTAAAAGTTTTAAAAATAAACTTTTATTTTAGTACACCTAGATATTTAGAATGATCGATTTCAGAGGAAGTAGAAAAGTGAAAAAGGTATTATCGACAATTATTACATGATCCGTACAATTTCTGCCACTACTTTTTTTAGGTGTTAGGTACACTACAGGTTTCCAACAATCTTTGGGACACTGATACAAAACATCGCAGATTAGCTAAATTAACATGTCGTGTTATTCTTGATTTGAATAAAATGCCATTTTTCACTGAATTATTAAAACTACTTTACCAACCGATAAACTTAAACTGATCAAACGTTCCGAAATATCTGCAAACTAACACAATTTTATTGTTGCAAATAAAACGTTTTACATACCATTTAAAAATATATATTATTTTCGCGGTCACCTGTATATTTCAAACATAACAAAAGACTTATTTATAATAAAAAATAAAAATCTAGTTGTCTGTAATTCAGAGTGAATATAAATATAATACTTAAAAGGTTACAGTTCAAACACAAAAAAACTTACAGCAGCCACAAAAGCTTATACAAGAATGTAAGAGGGAAGATAAAAATAAACAGAAACAGCTTACAGGAATTCAAACTAGAAAAAGGAATAAAACAAGGGGATTGTCTCAGTTCACTCCTGTCGATAACAAAAGACTAAAAAAAAAACAAAGAAATTGTCAAAGACAAAGTACCATAGAACACACAAACCTAAACCCAGTACAATAAGATGGAAATTAAAAAATGGAAAGAATAATAAAAATAAAATAGAGAAATAAAAAACAACGATAAATTATTAATTAGGAAACAACGCAAGAACAATAAGATCAGGAAATAGAAAAATTATCTACCTACGAATATCTTCATTTGATCGAAAAATGAACAAAGAAATAGCTAATAGAAGTATATTACTCAACAGACGAAATAATATGAAGAACAAACGAAAATATTAAGGTCCATAGTACGCAACACAATAACTGACCCAATTAATTTATGGATCAGGAACGACAAACTATATAGCAAACGAAACGCAGCAGAAATGAAACAACTGCGAAAAATACCAGAAAAACAAAACTGGATAGAAAAAGACGCGAAAATGTCAGAAATCTGTTAAACCAATAACAACTAAAGTAACCCAAAGGCAACTACATTCATTTGGTCATTTGAAAAAAACGCATATAGTCTAATAAGATGAAATTTGGAGTCAAAAAGAAGAAAAGAAGGTCAAGGAAAACATCGATGGAAGAAGTGGCTGAAAAAGGGAGGAAAAAGAGGAAAAATGTATTCGAAATGAGCGAAGAGGCCAGAGATATCTAATAATGGAAGAAATGGTAGAACAATAAACCAAACATTCGACACCCTATTAGGGTATAAAGATGCAACGAGATAGAAGAGAAAGATAAATAGTTGTTTCAAAATACTTATACAATGCAATATTTTTACTAGATTTTTCTTTTAGTGTATTACTTTCACTCTAATTCATGTTCTTATAATCATTTGATTGATACTGCTTGAGTTTAATTGGTGAATAAGTTTCAAAATTTCTTCTTTTTTATCATCTCCGTTTATTAATATTATTATTATTATATGATATTATTGATAAAAATATTTATTTATTGATAACTGTATGAAACCTCATAAAAGAAACAGAAAAATTGTGATATGACTAAAATAAATCAATTTGGGCATAAGTGCCTTTAGTTATTGTCATCAAGAAAATATTTTTTTAATTCGACAGAATCATATTTAACTTTAAAGAAATAATTAAAAGAAATCTTTAAGAATTAAAAACAAAAGATATATAATTAATTGTTTTTAGAGTGAACTCATATATTAAATCAAAATTAAAAATTAATTTTCATTAATGTTTAAACCTAATTATAAGTCATAAATTTTAAATTATATGCTCTACAGTTTAAATTTAACTAATTTATAAGATAAAATTAAATGATGTCCAAATTGTAACTAAATGATATATGATTTCTCGTAAATAAAAATGTTCTTAAGTCAGTTGTCTAAACGTTTTTTTTTAATTAACAAAAATTGAACATATGAAATAGTTCTTTTTCTAATCAGGCTATCGCTTCAATTTGTGCAACTTTTCGTAGAAATAGATATTCATTTACAATCTAAGGTTGCCTTATTCGGATTAAAATGGAGAATTAAAAATACTCGCGAAAATACAAACTATTGGTGTCCCACTCACCTATTGAAAAGACGTTTTTACAAAAACTAAAGTTCACAAGAAAACAGAATTTTTTCACACTTTCTTGTGTCATTTACATATATTATTATTCAATTAAAATTTTACTTAATTAAATCAAGGAGTCGTCAACTTTTTACACTGAAACGATGCGGACTTTACGACGTCTTAAAATTGAAGAGAGAGAGTCCAAATTCTGACATCTCTTTTATAAGTTTGTAAAATCACAATTTTCTTGCAATAAAACTTCCTAATTTGACATTTCCCAAACTCAGTTTTAATACAAAATCATATTTTCTATAAAACCTGTTTCCATATTAAATAAACTTAAATAAATATATCAGATAATTCTTTAGACTTTATTGTTCAAACTGAAATGCATAATTTCCAGTTATAGTTTAAATCTACTGATAATTACTCAAATTCATAAGGCATATTTCGTGACTTTTGTTACAATTTTCACCATTTCCTACAATATATTCTAATAATTGTCATTCAGTTACCATTATTATTATATAAATTTCTTAATTATAACTTTCTTTACTACAAACTATATTAAATTAAACATTCATTATTAAAATTAGTCACCATGTTAGAAGTTAACATGATGTAAAACGTCAAAATATTCGACTCTAATGTCAAATTTGACGTATTGGAATAGATGTTGCCATATCTCTAAACTTATCTAGGAACCTACGTACACATATTTATTTTTAGTTGTGGTAGGCATGTGTTGATTATTAATTTAAAGTTTTAAGGCATATGTCAAACCATCTAATGACAGACCCCGATGTTTCCTGTAATAACATAATTTATTAAATCTGGGAAAATCGTTGGTGTTTTTATTATTCTGGATGAAAGCAAGTGTTGCAGTGATCAAATCCAGTGCCAAACAACTGTACCTCAATAATATACATAATAATTACATAAAACAAGACCATAACTGACCATAACAGATGTTTCAAACTGCAATTTGAAACATCGCTCTAGTCATCCAACCATTTCATTGGAATGGAATTCGTATATTGTTGTCTTGCACAAAGCCCATTTAATCAAGCACTTTTTACAGAGGGTAAAACACACAAGTGGACGAATGTTCAAGAGGAATAATTATTTTTAGAAAGTAGAAAGGAGAAGCATTTTATGAGATTTGGTCTAAATTCTATTCAATACAGATACTTCTTACCAATCCAAAAAATTACTCTTTGGTAATCCTATTAAAACTGTTTATTTGAAAAATAGTTTATTGTCTGCATATGTATATACTGGGTGTCCCACGACGATTAAGACAAGTAATATATCAGAATTGGGTAGTAGTAGAGAATTATAATTTTGGGGGTGTAAATTAGAGCAAATGTTGCATCTTTTCTTGTTATTGTGTTACCCAATGAGGTATTTGTTTTTGGTCACGTGACGTCGCATTCAAAATTATTAATGGGACAACCTGTATATTTGTGCCTTTCTGTATTCCTCCCGATAAAACAATTCCAACAAACTAGCACACTTGGGGTCTAAAGTGATTTGAGAAATGCATTTACGAAGATGGGCATCAATTTGAACATCTCCTTTAATATTGTAAGTTTTTTTTGTGACAGTTAATTTGAATTTTTATTAAAAATTATAATATTGGTTTGTCTTAATCATTACGTACGAATGTAAGATTGCCGAAAATTACAAGGGATTCAATTATGAATTTTTTAACTTACAATCGTTTAAGTACCTGTAGCTCTTGAATTAATCACTTTAGACCCCAAGTGTGCTAGTTTGTTGGAATTGTTTTATCGGGAGGAATACAGAAAGGCACAAATATACAGGTTGTCCCATTAATAATTTTGAATGCGACGTCACGTGATCAAAAACAAATACCTCATTGGGTAACACAATAACAAAAAAAGATGCAACATTTGCTCTAATTTACACCCCCAAAATTATAATTCTCTACTACTGCCCAATTCTGATATATTACTTGTCTTAATCGTCGTGGAACACCCTGTATACTAAAAATAGTCTAAACGCCACTTGCATATTTATTGAACCAATTATTTTAACGAACGTTCTGAATATGGTTAAATAAAAGTTATTGCCTCTGTTAAAATAATAATATTTCTGTCAGTTAAAATGAATTATTTCAAATAATTTTGAAAATTAAAATGTACCATTTCATTAATTATTAAAGCTAAGTATTCGTATGGATAGTACATAGTCATCATTAAGGTCTTTTTATTTGATATATGCACTAGTTTTCATACCATATCTTTATACATATCTCCAATATTTTATAGATTAAAGAATAGGAATAGATTTTAATCATTTATAAATAACTGACCTAGCCATAAATATTGTATATTAACAGTCAATTTAGATAATTTAATACTTTTATTCAATTTATTATCAATATGGTTGGCATACGTTTTAGCGTGGTTCAATCAAACATTTAAATATTTGAAACAACTTAGAAAACCTCTTAAATGATTCATGCTGAAACGTTTCTCTAGTATTAGACTAATATAAAATTCACCATTCTATATATCATACAATGTGTTGACACTTTTATAAAACATTTATAGTGATTTGGATACTAAAAATCTACCTACTAAAATTTAAAATTTTAAATTACTAGATGTTATTATAAACTTAGTTAGTGTATTGAACGTTATTAAAATTATTAAAATATATTTAAAATTAGGACTGTACTTGAAAAAACTGATGCAAAGGTATTTCCTAATGTAAAAATATGTCTTTGAATTAAGTACATCACTAGAAAATGTGTATTTTTAAATCGGATTCAGTATGAAGAAAAACAGTATCTCTTCTGTTTAGCAAACAAAAGCTGGTAAATAAGAAAAATACTTAGACGTATATCTGTAGGAAAATATGTAAATGGCCTCTAGAACAACCTAAGACATATGAAAGCCTCCCGCTAGATTTAGGACATAGAGATAGGCTTCCAACAAACAAAAGTACCAAAAAAGTACAAAAAAAGGAAGACCGAGAAAGAAGTAAATAACAAAAATTGGACAAGACCTGTAAAGACTGAACAACGAGAAGTAGGAAGAAGTGCCATAAAAAATTGAGGAAAAGAGTTAATCAATACCTTGGCCTTCAAAATCAATGAATTTCTCTCAAAACTTTGTTTATGGTAAATAGCTTTACAGAAACTAATCTGTCAATCTTCCCCTGGTGTTTAGAAGATTTATCCAATAAATTACAATGGTGCAACGGTTGGTAGTAAGTTCATATATTGCTCAGATGATACAGAGCTTGCATAATTTCTTCCAAGAATTTTTATTCGAAGCTTACAATAGGCATAGATGGATATTCCTTTTTTCAATATTTTAGTACAATTAGTTGATTTGAATACGAAGGTAAAAGAAAGTCTTATAGACCTTGCTGCCGAACAAGAAGATCCAGAACCGGCAAAGAAAGCTTAGAAATTATTAGTAACATTTGGACTATGGGAACTGCTTGTTCTTCAATAGTGTACATAAAAACTAGGAAAATAAGCTCCAATTAGTAAAAAGTTTGGTTCTCAAAAACAAAGCCACGATTTGATAATTTAATAAAAAATAAACAAACACAACCTTTTCATTAAAATTTTAGTTTCTATTGCAAATGGATTGAAAACACTGCCCTAAAAGATAGAAGCAAGAATAAAAAAAAAGAAAGAAAACTATTCCAAAATTATGTATTTTTATTTCAAGAAAATCCAATTACTTTACTATGTTTTAAACTAAAGTCGATTTGAGTATTCAATAAAGTAGAAATAAAATCAAAATTAAAAGAGTGCGCTGCTGTGTGTTGAAAATCTAACGTATTGGTTTTATTTCATTTTGACTGGAAACGATATTACCTACTACGTAAGTCGCGGCGGGCGAGACCGAAAAATGTAATAAATTTTAGAGTAAAAATTCTTGAGTTGAATAGGAACTATCTTCTCAATAATACGGACGTGTGTATACCTACGAAGAATCAGGTAATAGATGACGACTTTTTATTACTTTTTCCGAGCGTGTATAAATCTATTTGACACCTTCGAGGATCTAATGTATGAAATATTTTCTCTCCTGGTGTCCAACTCGTGATTATTTTCTATTTTTAATTTTATTAATTATATAGAGCTATTCAGGAAATGCTTAAAAAAATGGGGGTAACTATTTTTGTTATTTAGGCTTAGGTTTAGTGCATTTTAACATTTGGGTCTAAATAATATGTAAAGAGTTAAAATTAGTTAAACGAAAGCTTCGGATTTATAACTTATCAGACGTCATCCATGGATCCAAGAGGTGTTGCCCAACATTAGGAGTGAGAACCTAACAACATTAAAATGGGAAAATGCTTTAAGTTAAAACAGAAATATCATCTGGGTCAAATTACAGAAGGGTTGTGGGAAAACACCTGGCATCATAAATCAATATTGAGCATCTCGAAGAAGCGACATGATTGGAAGATTGAATAGCTGTACTGAATTGGAGAGAAGAAATCACAGTCTATAAAAACATATGGAGGTAGAAGAAAGCAGTAAAAATGGAATAAAAAACTACCTCAACTCAAAGAATCAATTACATTTTTTGTAGTTTTCTCTACCTTCAATCTGCCTTATCTGATAAATTACGTATATTTTAAATTCATGTTTTACTTGGGTACTAATCAACAAAAAGCATACGTCGTTAGTTTATTCACATGCAATGAATCTGAAAGTAAAAATAATTAAAACTTGGCCGAGACCAAAGCACCGGACATCATAATTTTATTGTATTTTAAAAAAGCTTCGGCTTTCCCTTTTTCGGAATTTTTAAGCGGTAGTTATATTTCATTTCTTTCGCTCAATTAATCCTAATTAAACAACTTCTTGCAGATTTAAGCTGTTTAACAAATTGGGTTGAAAGTTGGAATATATAAAATACTAAACAACATAAACTTTTACAAGTATACTACATCTTTCCAAATTAAATTAAAATATTGTTCCAAAAAAAATGCAAACGTAATTCCCAATCCCTTCCGTAATTAACGATTTTATTTTGACTATTATTTTGAGTTTTAATTTAATTATCTATTATACCCATTAATATTTAAAAAAAAATTAAATAACTAACAAAATTACCAGGTTATAAAACAATATTCAAACCAATTATAATATGGGAATGACAGTTGGTAACTAATTCATCATCAGAGAAGTAAGAAAGCTGCAGAAATAAAAACATCTGAAATATCGACAACAAAAAAAGACAGAATACGTAACGGCAAGAACTAGGGCTAGAGGGAAACCAAACAAACCATGGAAGGATGTGACAGCAGAAAATTTAAAGAAGAGGAACAAAGCCTGGAAAGAAGAAATCACCTTGGCAAAACAAGACGAATTAGACAAAATACAGGGTGTCCCACGACGATTAAGACAAGTAATATATCAGAATTGGGCAGTAGTAGAGAATTATAATTTTGGGGGTGTAAATTAGAGCAAATGTTGCATCTTTTCTTGTTATTGTGTTACCCAATGAGGTATTTGTTTTTGGTCACGTGACGTCGCATTCAAAATTATTAATGGGACAACCTGTATATTTGTGCCTTTCTGTATTCCTCCCGATAAAACAATTCCAACAAACTAGCACACTTGGGGTCTAAAGTCTTAATAGTCGTGGGACACCCTGTATTTTCATAGCTAAATAATGTTTTAACCTTAACAACTTCGTGTATATATAGGTCACTGAATAGATATATATTAAAATATTTTGTGTTATAATAGCCTATTTAGTTAAAAAAATATACCAATAGATCTATTCCACTCCAAAAAAGATCTTATGAAACGGAATGACATATTAACATTAGTTATAAAAAAATAGTACAGAATTCGTTCTTACAGTAGCTTTTTTCCGAATATATACGACATGGGCCTTGTTCCAAGTCGCTGGAAAGATGCCAGATTAAAAACTATTCTATAGAAGAAAGAAATGACCTGAAACATTCTCTTTCAATTACAGGGCGGTTACATTGATATTCTTTGTTATTATACATATGTAAAAGCAGAGAGTACAAGTTGGAAAAATATAGAATAAGTTAAAAAATATTGAACAATATTAGAAAAAGTGTAATTGTGAAAATCGCTCCAACTTAGTTGGTAAACATTAGCATATGCAGTGGCTTAAGTTTATTTTTTTTTTCGTCAAACTTCAAACGTTTAATAGAATATAAATAAATCGCTTTTAATGTATTTAATTGAAAAATAAAAAAACTGTTTTAGTTGTAAATCTGTTTAAATGTGTTTTCACGTTTCAGGTAAAAGAAGACGTCGTTTAGCATCAGATTCTGGGAATTGAAGTGGTTTAACAAAATGTGCCAAACTTTGTCGACCGAAATTACAAACTGATAAAGACAGTCGATGTAAATGTGCTCCGATTTTACTCTATAAAGTGTCTGATCGTTCTTCGGAAAACATTGTGATCATTAAATTTATCGTCGAGAGCGCCAGAGACGAAACTAAAGAAAATGCGGTGGTCCCTATCGACTCTGGTGATTTTTCCGGCTTTTCTATTACAAGGTGAGTTTTTCAACAGATTTGCATGTGGTTCTTTTGTTGCGGTTACAACTTATTCTACTTTTATGTCCCCATAAAGCAGCTTTATACGAGTTGCGCTCTGCTCGCGAATACCTTGGGGTTTTCGGGAGAAATTGTAACGTTCCTTTACTCAGAAGTAGATGTGTTTTATTTTGATTGTATAGTGTAAGTGTACGCTGCCGAGGTTTGTTCAATTTCTTTTACCTATACAAAAAGACCGAATAGACTTTATTGCCTCAGAAAATATTAGGAATCCTCGAGTATTTGAAAATTGCATAGTAGCTTTCAATAGACCTAAACGTGGTCGATAATAGATT
Organism: Hermaeophaga mercurialis; assembly: GCA_951812935.1. Taxonomy (NCBI): domain Eukaryota; kingdom Metazoa; phylum Arthropoda; class Insecta; order Coleoptera; family Chrysomelidae; genus Hermaeophaga; species Hermaeophaga mercurialis. Next base: position 25,885,995 of record OX638358.1, on the reverse strand, counting down.
TGAAAACATAATTTAATAGAGAAGTTAAACACTTTTTACTACAAGAGAATTTGTAGAAAAATAATATTTAGCTCCGTTAAGGTTTTTTTAATTTATTATTAAATAGTTTTGTTCCATTTTGTTGGCGGAATTAATTATATAGTAGGCTTTATTGTTAAAAAGGTATGTATTAGTTGTAAATACATTGTTTCTGTAATTTTCTTAGGTCATAATGGTATGACATATCTTTTACCCTCAACTTTTGTGGATTTTACACTGCTATTATCACTGTTTTACCAAGAATGGTTTACAGTTCCATTTTGACATTTTTGATCAATGAAAACAAAATTATTTGAAGCTACTCGTTTTTTCTTAATATAACTTCTTAAAAATTGAACCCTTTTCACAGCAACATCAAAAAGTTCATCTTTTTTCTATTTAAAATCAATTTCTCTTAATAAATTTAGCAAGGACATCCGACATCCAGTGAATACCCATATTTTTTTAAGTAGCTCTAATAAAATATGGAAAGTTACGTGCTCTCCTTAAAAAAATATATTTTTATTATATATATTTATACATATTTACTATATACATAAAATACAAAAAATTATTTCTGCTTACTGCTTGTGTACATGTTGTAAACTACATCTCGGATTGTATTTATATCGAGTGTTTCTACATTTTAACTCTCTGTGCATAAGAGCGCTTTTTGCAAGCCGACTTTAAAACGTAAGTGTTTTTATTCTGATATAGCACTAACAGTAAAAATGTTTATGTTAATAGCAGTAGCCACAAGCTTAGTGAACTCATTTAATATTTTTAATAAAAATTTGTCTTCTAACTAATTAACCAACATCTCTAACAGAATTTAATGGTCACAAAGAACTCTTGTTAGCATATTCGTACCTAAGGTATTGTATCACTGTAGCTACAGGTTTACTACTTCTGCTAATAATTTTTTTTTATATTTTTTTCTACTCAATCAAGTCGCTTATACTACGTTAGTTTTGAAAACGATGTGTTTTTATAATAAACAGTTAAATAAAAACACTCCAAATGAGGGAAGACAATATTTTAAAAGAGTTTTTAATAAAAAGCTATCATGTTCGTTTGCCAGTATCAGAACGAATTCTAATTGCTGTAATATTTCGTTCGCATTACTGATTTATAATTTTTTCGGGTTGGCTTGCTGATTTCTAATTAGTACGTCATGAATGACGTGGATTGGGATTTGTTTTGTACTAGGTACAGAGTTTTTACCATAAAATCCAGAGCATTTTATACACGATATTTATATAACGTCATAGTACCGCCAACTTTTCAAATTGTTTTGAAATAAAATGTCGAACCGGAAAATATTAATGGGATTATCTGTATATATATAACTACTTCATTACTAACGTAAATACACCTTTTATAAACTTTAAGGACAAAGTATTGTAAATTTTCTATTAACTAATCCATACTTTATTTTAATAAAAATATGTACCCATGAAAGTCGTATTAAAGTGAAGTATATTAAATTGATGACGTTTTTGCCATTGCCGCATTAAAATTTGTATTGCCCTTTATTTATTTAGGTTACAATATTGATAGTATTGTTTATAGTTAAACACTTTTCTGTTACTGTATATTTTATAGTTTAACTGCCTGCCTAATTATCAAAAATCTGTTTTACTGGGAACAAATTTAGTGTCTTATTGTGGATACCTATTGCTGTTTCCTTAAAAAATGCTAAAAGAACTAAATAGCCATTGTAACAGTTGTTGTCTTCATTAATGTAACATTTTGAACGCGAATATGATGATAATAGACCAGTATTTTTTTTTATTTGCAAACATTTAAACAATGACAACGAAATATAACCTTACATTTTTGTACTATTCTCTCAATTTTCTCTGCTTCTGTCTTGATAAAAAACACTGTGCGGTTGTGACAGGTTTTTGTAGTAAACAGCTAATTTGTCATTGAGTAAAAAAGTTGCAGTAATTTTGACTCGTACTTTCAGTAAAATCCCAGAATTATTTAGAAAATAATCGATAATTTTTTTATTGATTTAGTTGTAATGAATAAACTTTGCCCGATACTAAAAATTTAATAGCAAAACTATATAATTAAATTCATTTATTTAAAAAATACTTATAGGTTAAACACAATATTAATAATATACTACTGTGTATTAAATAACAGCTGGTTCAGAATACACTCGTTTAATTATTGGTGAAAAAATATTATTATTATTATTATTATTATTCGTTTATTATCCGTTTTCTTAGTAATTCTACCAAAGAGAATTACAATTTATGAATATTAACACAAATTTGAAACGAATAAAATAATTTTTTTTTCAGATCCACCTTTGATACATTACATTTTATTTTAATAGAAAGTTTAATGCATTAGCCTTGTTAAGTTAAAGGTTATTAATATGTATGTATAGTATATAATATTTACATATCTTGGAGGTCATTATTATGACACAAAAGAGTGTTCGATACATTGTCATTTTTTTTTTAATTATAGGAGCTAAATATATAATATATTCCATATTTGGCATCAAAATAGTGTCTTAATTTCATACAATTTACAAAAAAATAATAATAATTACATTCACAGCAAACACATTATATTTTTAAAAACCCATTCCGATTTATTTTATAACTCTTCTTATTAAAAGCGGTAGTTTCAACATCAGATATCGAAAGACGAAATAATAAATAGTTTTTAGTATTTTTGATTGTTCAACGGATTCTTTCAACTACATTAATCAAAAAGTTTGTAACAATTTTTCTCATTAAATTTTTCAAGCTTCCTTAAGAAAAAAATATGTTTCACTTAACGGCTTCCTATAAAATACTTGTGGGTGTAAAATTTTAAAATATTTTTACATGAATGTTAATAAAGAACTGAAAAATGCTGTTTGTAGAAACCTTAGCAAAATACATCATTTATTAATTACATTCTTTTATTTCTTTCTTCAAAGCAAGCTAATAATTCTGTTTGATATAAAATGCAAATGTAGTGGTCTTATTATGTATTTCTTGTAAACCTATTCTCAGTAAAAAAGTACGTAATGTAAGAAAAACGTTGTATTAATTTTTAAGGTACTTTTCTTTTCATATACCAATACTTTTGCCTTAATCAATTATTAACTTGATTGATTGCTACTTTAAGATATTTACCTGATTTTATATCTTTAATGCTCTTGTTCGTTATTTTAAAACCTATTCTATTTTCTCATAAATAATAGATTATAAAATTGATAGTTGTTTATTATCTGTTTAAAAAACCTCTACGCCGTTATAATATTAGAAATTAGGAAATAGGTATGCTCCAAAAGGATTTAATGTCAACTGGAAGAGACAATTCAAATTTCGATTATGCTATTCTAGTACGTACTGACAGTAACCTAGTCCTTTATTCCAATACAATTATGAATCAAGAACTAACCGTTGAAACCTTTCCAAAAAGTGTAAAATTATAAGAATATAAAATTGTATCGTATATATGTAAATTATAAATATTTTTTTACTAAATCCTAAGATTGATCACTCTTGTCTCTTCATTAATCATCATGAACATATTTATTTAATCTAATTTTGTTGGCACATAAAATATTAGAACCATTCTTTACATGCATATAGCCTGCATGCAGATATAAATTACCAAAGTATTAAAATTCGAGCTAATATTTCTGAAATATTGATTCCCTACACGACAAAGCTCCATTATATATGCCTTTAGTAGTATACAATCAGATATTACTTGACAAATAATTATACATTCTCCCTCTTAATAATTTTTTTCATGTCGTCGTTTTTAAGCTAAACTTAATTGATTCTATTATAATGATTTTGATGCATGAGCAGCTTTATTGTACCAGGATTGGACTTTATAGTCCATATTCGTGTTAAAAAACCAAACAAAAATTGTATGAATTTGTAATGCAAACTATCCTTTAAAATTCAAATAAACAGTTATTGCAGATTGCATTCTAAAAAACACATTGAAAAACGTCCATAATTCTAAATCAAAAGAGATATAATGTAAATAACTGTAACATTTATGTGTCTCGTACACGTAGAGGGAGTTTATATCACATTTTGCCACGACTAATTCCTCGTACACATACATTGGGGAAGTACGTACATATGCATTATTTTGAAATGCGAAAGCATAGATTTTCTCAACTTAACAGATCTCACACATGAAATACAACGTTAAGTACTTACTGTTACTGCGAACTAAGATTTGCATTTTCTATGAAATTAAAATTTACATACGAGAGTATGTGATCTAAATAAATGGATCTATAAATAATTTTCTTTAGAAGACTCTGTACAACAAATAATAAGCCTATTCTAGAATAGATATTTTAGAGAATTGAAGTCTTCGAACACTTCAAACTTTTATTGCTAACTAAGCAGTCTATCATCTTCTTTCCTCATGTTATTTCTATCCGATCATGTGTACCATAGTAAGCTTGTGAAAAATTAAAGCCGTGGCAAAAATAATTATGCTAACTAAATAATATGGTAAATATGGAAAAATAAATAATACTTATCTTGAATTTCCAGTCTTCCAAAACATTTTAGTATATATTCTGGTCCGGAAGGTACCGCCATCTAACTTGGCCAGAAATTTTAATACTAAGAAATTTTATCTTACGCTACTGTGAGCACTTAAGAGCTTATAGATTAAAACAACCAGATGAGTCACATTACGCAAAACATCTCATTGACACCAAACACAAATCTACACCTAATTATACAATGGAAACAACAGTGGAAGTACTTCATATAAGTGACAAGAAAGAAGAACTTGATTTTTGGAGGAATATGTATTAAAAAAACACCTAAAGTATCCTCAATATAGAGTATTGAGTGAACAATTAAACCTGGGAAGGTCAATTATCTTAGATCATCTTTTGAAGTAAATAATACTAACCAAATATATTTTTAGAAAAAGAAGAATTTTTATTAATACTGATTGGTTGTCAAGTTTAGGACATTAAATTTATTTACGTTTTTAAAAAGATCTGTCTTGGAAAATGATATTGTTAGATACCGAAACCTAGGTAGACCTGAATACATATTAAAACGATTTGGAAGACTAAGGAAATTCAAGATACGTATTATTTATGAATAATTTCCATAAAACAATTAATTTAAATAATTTGGTATTTAGGGTCATGGTAACAGATCCATCGCTCTCATGGTGGTGAAATATGAAACTAATATCTGCTGCATCCACATAGAACAAGGTGGCTTTTCAGTCAAAGAAGAGCATGTGGGATAAAAACAACCCCCATAGTTGTAATTTACCAACCTATTAATTTGTAAAAATGGCATGGGACATAGCGATTCGGGCTTGTTCATTCTTTACAGAAGACTAAACACAGTCCTGGATATTTGGCAATATCTTTTGTAAGAGGATAGATAAATGACTTTTAAATTAAATGTGAAAATTTAAGTATGAAATACAATAAAATCATATGATATACAAAGAAAATTAAAACTGGCTAATTGATTGAAGCTGTGAATGATATAATTACCAGCAGGAGAAATGTATGTTATACTCAAATGAGGAAAGAATGTAATCTGAATTGCTTACGACGAACGCAGGAAATTTAGTAATTAATACAATAAGAAAACTTAAACAACTATGAATGTATTAAGAAATAGTGATGTTTTATAAGCCACTGAATAAAATCAAATAATATATAAGGAATCCGAATAACTGCTGGAATATATTATTAAGGGACCTCTGTAATTGGGTTCAGTAAATAAAGATGACAAATACACCGGACTGAATTAATAAAAAAAAAATTGATCTGAATGTGATCTATTTCTGTTTTTGAAGAATACTATAATGATCATCAAGTCTAGAAATAGTGGAGAAAGCAATTAATGTCTAACGCCTTTCCATAAATTTTGTGCAATATATACAGACGTGGGTTGTTGGTGTGTAGTAATGTTTTTATGATACTACATTAAATGTTGTATTGATTTTGCCGAATGGAAACAAAAACATGTTTCTTACGATAGATTTGTTAATGTATATCTACAGGTTGGATATACTTTCAGACCTGTTGCTCCAATTCTGGGGGACGCTCAGTACATAGATATACTTAACACCGATAGGTCATTCAATTAATAAAAGAAACTAAACCAAACTTTTTATGAATTATTTATTGGGTGAGGAGCAACTTAAAATTGAAATAATATTTACGAAGGAAACAATAAGTGAATTAACAATAGAAACGAAATTAAGTTAATAGCTTGAACAATTATTAGGTCGCGTTGAGTTCGTTAGTAAACCTATAGCATTCTATTGACTAACTTAGAAAAGTCAACAAGGACAATGACACATTCGCAGGAGAGTATTGTTTGAAATGGGCGTTAAGCTGCAACTAATTTCCAAATTTTCCAAATTTTTACGACTATCGGTTTATTAAAGACATTCGACTTTCTACAAATCTACCAATATTTCTGAATTGGAGAATTTGTATGATAGAGGTAACAAATCTACATGACAGCTTTTTTATAGAGACGGCTCTGTTCAGTACTATCGATTTGAAATAAATATTTTTTTAATTTGAATAATAATTCAAAAATTCTTTGCCAAATGAAAAATTAAGATGTAAAATAAGTAATAAATTACAACATGTGTAGAGAGAAGAAGGTGTATCTGTACAATAGAAATTTTCAAATAAACCAATAACTTTCATTAAGTGTTGTAGAAAATAGTTTTGATAATGTTTGCTAAGAAGGCTTAAATTAAAAGATGAAGCGTTTCCTATCCAGATGGTACCAGATGTCATTGAATCATATAGACATTTGGCCTGAATATTTGAGGTCATACACGAATCCATACGAGTGATAAAGAATGTATTATGAAAGAGAGAGAACGTATTACTCATATCTTGAAGTAGGGATACATTGAGGTGGGAACATCCTTCCAGTCAATTCGATCGGAACATACCAGCTGTCGGGGTGGTACCTCTAGTTAGGTTGAGAGGGGATACATCGCTGCCCGCTCCTTAAAATTTCGTCTATGTCTTTTTAGATACTTTCTTAACCTGTATATTAAACAAATAATTTCGAATCCAACAAGAACAATCTTATTCTGAGATAAAACAGATAAAAGCTTAAGGGCCAATACTCTACGTACTGTAGACATGTAATATTCCTCAATTAGAAAACAATGCTTCTGCCATCTTCGCTAATGGCACTGCTATCATTGCAAAGAACACAGATACCATCAAGAGAAGATTCACATAAATGGATAACATTTCAACAAACAAAACTTTACCTATCCTATCACATTTATTTTTTTAAATCTTGGATTTCATTCAATAAAATTATTTTTAAACCAAAAAAACCTAACTGTCTTCTTTTGTTTCTAATAGCGAATCATTATATTTACAGGAATTTAATTTTAATTTGTGTTTCTGTGGAGCTCTGAAGTTTTCAGAAATTTGTTGGAAAACTGAGCCGGGCATAAAAATCTAAAGCGCGGTTTGCCATTGGCATATCTCCAACTGTCGAGTACCACTTAATGTCGGAAGAAAAATGGGTCACTAATTTCATACAAAACGAATTTTAATATAAGCTTTGGCACTTTAATGCTCTATAAATACCGCTCACACCCTCCGGCTCAGGGGAGAAGCTCGTAGAAAATAAATCTTGTCAAGAAAAGAAAAGTTATGTCGAGAGCCTAGGGAAAGATAATCTTGTATTTTTGTGAAGTGGAAGAAATAATGAATTACTTGTACTGTGACTTATGTCTTCGTTCGCGATGATTGATTTTTTCCTGTTGTTTCGTTTTTATTTCACTTTTAGATATTTAATAATACATATCATCCTTTATTTTTATGTCAATAACAAAAAGTTAACCCAACACTTTATGATTGTTCTTTTGTCATACAAATATTTCATTTTAACATTCATGCAATATTTTTCATTTTGGAGTCACATTTACTTTTTCTTAATACACATTCATACATGTATGTATAAGTGGTATTTTAAATATGGCGAAATGTTCCCTGAATTTAGTTTTCTTGGGTATTCTACTTTGTCCTATATGCTTATCTAATATGAGTCATTATTTTATTTAGTACATTCATATACTAACATTCATTATAAACGTTTCTAATTGTATGGTTCAATTAAATGTCGAATTTTTAAATTGGTGTCACACTTTAAATTAAATAGCAACACAAGTTGGAGTTACTATCGAAAAAGCAGTTCTGGATAAACATATAGTTTACTTCAAGGAAGTATTTGAAATAATGATTTACTTATGTAAAATGTCGAAGCATTTAAATAGCCAAGCAAAAGATATCATTTTTTGTGAATATGAATATATTAAATAAAGTATTACTCAACAAAACAAGGATTATAGTGCAATTGTGTGAATATATTGCAAATGATCCTCAACTATTCAAAGATTATTTAAAAGTTTAAACAGGCAAAAAAACTTCAAGTGTAACAGATATTTCAGTCTAAAACATCGGAATAATCAGAGACACCGTTTTTAATTTTTACAAAAGGGCAAATATGGAAATAACGGCCAAAAAAAAATAAATATGAAGGTTCTAATAAAATGGCATTAATATCAGGGAAAATGGAACAGACTATATTATTATTATGATAATAATATTTTATAAATATTTATGTCTCTATGTATGACCTTTAATAATGTCGAATCGTTGAAGTTTTAATAAATCACAAAATAGAATTTTGCGCTTCTTTAACCACCCCTACATTAGCGCTTTCCTGCGTTCACTGTGCTATACTTGACGTGGGCTAAGATTATCTAATAAAATTTTTGTTTTTCTCTTAGGCGTTATTTTCTGTCTTGTTGATAACGATGAAACTTTCTTCTTCCATTATTTTACCTTCTTTAGATATGAAATGTACGTTATGTGGGCTTATTCCTAAAGCGTCTACAAAACGATCGGTAACCTGAAATATTTTTCTTTCTCGAATATCTGTCGTCCATTTAGGCGTCGGATTGGCCCTTATTATTAAGTAGCCGCTTTCTCTATTCTTTTCTCTCAGTCTTCTGTCCTTTCATTTCTTCTATTGTCCTTGCCCTTCTTTGTCCTATCTCTTCTTTCTATTCAGATTTTTCTGGATCTCCCTTTTCTCTCCTTTCTATCTGTTCTTGTTTCTATAACTTTCTTGATCAATCTGTTCTGGTCCAGTCTTATGATATGACTGTACCAGGTTAATTTTTATTCTCTATTATTGACTATTGCTCCAAGCACTCTGTGATTTCTTTATTTCCCCAATCTATCATATTTTATCACACCTACATTGGGCTTCTTAAATATTTCATTTCTATGGCATTAAAAGGTGATTCATGCTTCTGTTGTATTACTAAAGTTTCACAGCCATGTGTAACTGTAATTATATTGCCTAGGTATTCAAAACACGTGACTTGTTCTATTTTTATCCCTTCTATTAAAATCGGTTCTTTACCTCCTATCCCCTTTGATTTAGTATCATGTGTTTAGTTTTATATATTATGTCAGATTTTTCCCACTTATTTGAACCTTCGTTATATATAGAATTTATTACTCATTAGTTTTTCTTTATTTTTTAATATCCTTATCAGTATTTTTCTATCTTAAATATCAAAGCTGCTTTAGGTCTATGAATAGTAGATGTAGTTGTTCTACTTTAGTTGCTATTTTTCTTTCTCTTAGATTTCTTATCACATGTATATTTTTATTTTTACCCCTATTTGGTTTAAAAGCTGACTATTCTTCTTCTAATTGGTCACTTATTCTTATTCTGAGTCTCTTTTCTACTATGCGTGTATAAAGTTTGAAGCAAGTTTGTGACAGACAGATAACTTTATAGTTGTTGAATTCGTCTGATTTCCTTTTTCATAAATAGAGACTATCACGTATTTCTTACATTATTTGGGTATTGTTTCTTTCTCTTAGGCTTCTTTGTTTATTTCTTTATTCCTTCCCTTTTACTCCTAACCATTTAAACATTTCTGGGAGAGCTTGTCTTCTCCCGCCGCTTTTTTCAACTTAATTTTGTTTATTGCCCCCTAAGTTTTTCGTCTTGTTCGCGTCTTATAGTTGTTTCTTAGATTCTCATCTAGAAATGTATCTTCACCCGAAATCTGAAATATAAAAAAATTTCATTCTAATTATTCAAAATTTTATTTTTTAAATTTAATAAAAAGAAGGACAACAACGTCCTTTATTTTCGACTTTTCTTTCTATATGTTGAAATAACTTTGACGGAATATAATGTAGCCGCAAAAAATATTTATTTTAAACTAGAATACTTAATAATAAATTTAAATCCATAAGAGGAAAATATGTAATAACTAATGGGATCGAGAAATTGTAACGAATAACGTTGTAATTCCTAATGTTATTATTTATTAACGTTAATGGACATAGCAGTGATAGTTGCAGAGATAGTGACTATTTTGATGAGAATTATTTGGAATTATAATAATTTCTTTATATTTATTTAGGTTGTTTGTAGGAAGGCACAAATTAAAATTTAACCGGCCCAATGATTTTTTTAAATAATCTTTACCGAGGTTTTTTATACAAGCTTGTTTAAAAAGTATTTTTATTATTTTAGTATAAACTACGTACTTATGCATATAATGTAAAAATGTTTAAAGTTAATTTTGCACAAATTAGCAACCTACTAAGTACTCACTGATCTACTCTTAAACATGGAACATAAAATGATCTCAATAGTAAAATAACGTTTAATAATCTACTTAACTATTTATATAAAATACTTCATTTAGAGGTAATTACAGCTTAATTTATCAAAGTTTAAAAGTTACTTAAGAAAACTTATTTTTGTCGATTAATAAAAAGCATAGGTATGTGCTTTCTCTCACTATAATTATTTGCTATATAAAGTTTTTATTGTGTTCCACTTTTTTTTAAATTTGCGCGCTACTGAGCAAGCAACAACTAAGTTGCCATAGTCAAAAGAAAAATTAAGTTGCCTATGCTGCAACACACATTATTTAAAATTATTTTATATATGTCAAATGTTTAAATGTCTAATAATAATTCAGGAATCAGAGTCGCCCATTGAATCATCTCTTCTGAGTGATTCGTCGCACTTCTCCACCTTCTTCTGTGACGCTCTTAAAGATTGTTACGTTTCTTTGCGTTGTTCACCACTTTCTTCCATATTTTCTTATTTTTAATTTTATCTCTCTAATCGTTTATTCCTAGGTTTTTTCTGAATTACTTGGTCCGCCCATTATATCTTTGGTTTCCCTTTTGGTCTATTATTTTGTGGTCTCCATTTTGTAATCTTCTCTATAATTTGATCGTCTGTCTTTCATTTTATATAACCGTACCATCTAATTCTTTCCGACTTTTTCTGCTATAATTTGTAGTAGTCTCTTCTTCATTTCCTTTTTTTATTGTTTCTAATATTTCAACCAAGTTCCTTTCACTCCTGGTTACTCTACGTCTAGATTATTTGCAAACGTTGTAACTTATACAGACTTTTGTATTATGATTCCCTTTACTTCGCAATAATTATTTTCTATATAATATTAAAAAGTGTTGCAGACAGTCCATCAATTTATCTTACCGCTTTTCCTATATTTAGTGTACTTGTTATTCCTTCCTTTATTATTACAGCTGCTTTCGATCCTTCTAATGTCATTTTAATTAACCATCCCTTTTAAGTTTCCAGAAAATTTTCACTTGGGTTAATGTGTGAACAGCCTCTACTATGAATCTCCTTGGCGTGAGTCCTTTTGGTACTCTCGTATATTTTTTATGTGTAAATTTTCTACCTATTTAATATAAGATATGTTAATATTTTATATATCGTATTTAATTCAGTTATTCTTCAGCAATTGTCACATATATGAAGACCTTTGGAATTGCTACTATAATTTCAAAAGATCAACCATTCTGCAGGTATTACATTTTCTTACTATATTATCCTTGTTAATTCATACATTCTTTTAATTCTTGTCCTTCATTTTTATCCTTTTGTTACATTTTTCCTTCTTTCTCTTTTATAATGTTCTTCATATTTGTCATTTTCTGCATATAATCCATTTTCTAAATAGATTTCCTATTTTTTATCAATAGCGACTATTCCCTTCTTTCTTCTTTTTTGCTTTTCAACTTGTTGGTATAATTTATATATCTCTTTCGGTTTCATTCATTGTATCATCTATTTTTTTTTATTTTTAAGTAATTTGCTTGTAATTTTCACAATTCATTCATTTTCATCCATTTTGCTCTATCTTCACGTTTTTTTTAATTAATATCTCCCATTTGTCATCAAACCTTTCATTTCAATGGTTTACTTGTTTTCTCCCTAACACTTTTTTTATGCGTTAATTATTACAGATTTTAGCCTATTCCATTATTTCCCTATATCTTCTTTTTCTTTCCTTTTCCAATAATGATTAAAATTTATCCTAGTATTTTCTTTTACTCTCTTGATTTTTTAATTTCTCTAGATTCCATTTCTTTTTTTTTATTATTCTTTTATTTTTATCTTTTACATTTCTTAATTTTATTTTTACTGTAGGATTTAACGTCTTCATTCATATTTTCTCTTTTCAACTTAAATGGTAGTTGATTTATTTGATTATTATGTACTTCCTTAATAATAAACATCAATAAATATGCCCTCTTTGAATTAAAAATTGTCCGATTTCAGCATTTTTTTAAATTTGATGATTACTGTCAAATACTGAGGTGGACTATTTTGAGTGGCACCTCTATATAGCGAATTTGATAAATTTCGGACTATTTAGCTATATCTACTTGAGTTTCCTAATCAATATTTTAATTTTGACCAATAATGGTTGTCGCAGTTTCAAGTTTTTTGTGTTCCAATAGAATAGAGTTATATTTTCGAAGTCATTGTAAATTCAAGTTGAGAAATCGTTTTATTTTTAACAATTTGTCTAAATTTTAATTTATTGTTCCAACTACTTGAGTTGAGAAAGTTATTTTAACCTAAATAGAATCAATAAAAAGGGATACTTGATTTTCGCTTATTCAACCCGAAACGGTAAATACTTATAGTTAGTTAGATTCTATATTATTTTATACAGGGTGCGCCAGAGAAACTTACTTATTTGAAAGGTCAATAAAAACAAAAGTACTTCAGTTATTGTTTTAATTCTTTTTTTTTTATTTGAGAATACAATATACCAAGTTTTTTTCATACAGTCTTAAAAATAATATCGATTAAATGGCGACCCCCATTGTGCATACATTGATTAAGTCGATTTCTGAAGTTCGTCTCCACTCTTCGCAGCGTATCAATCGGTATGTTGGCAATGGTGCCTCGAATGTTGTTCTTGAGGTGAGCTATGGTCCGTGGTCGATCGACATTAACCAGGGATTTCAAATAACCCCATAAATAAAAATCGCATGGAGCCAAATCTGGAGAGCGTGCCGGCCATGGGAGATCGCCTCTGAGAGAGATCAGGCGGTCGGGGAAATGTTTTCGCAACAAATCCATTGGACCTCGTGCTGGTGTGCTGTGGCTCCATCTTGCTGAAACCACACGTCCCTAACGTTCATTTCTTCGAGGCTTGGAACAAGCTGCATTCACGGTATTCCCATTACCGATATCGCACACCAGACCGTAACTCGTTCACAATGAAGTGGCTTCTGATGAAGTTCACGCGGATTTTCACCACTCCCATAACGCAGGTTTTGTTTGTTGACGCAGCCGGAAATGTGAAAGTGAGCCTCGTCACTAAAAAAAATGACCGCGTCTTGAGGCAGGTTGTCAAGCAGCACTTCACATGCATTTTGACGGGCAACAAAATCGCGTTCAGTTAATTCTTGCACAACAGCCAATTTATAGGGATGAAATCGAAGGTCTTCATGGGAATTCGTCGAACAATGGTGTCAGAAATTCCCAGAGCAGCTGCATGTTTGCGAGCCGAACGCCGGGGAGAACGCAGAATTGACTGCCTCACTCTTTCGACATTTTCCGGAGTTCTGGTGGTCCGTTGATGTCCATTTCTGGGTTTAGCGACACTTCCATACTCCTGAAATGAGGGAACCCACGACAGAATCTAATTACGCCCAGGAACGAGTCTATGAGGAGGAATTTCAAAGCGAGCGCAGAAGGACCTTCCCCAGTTTTTTCAAATTAGTAAGTTTCTCTGGCGCACCCTGTACAAGAAAACCCATAAGTTGTTTACGGTACTTACGTCTATAGCTGCTTATTTAAATAGAAGTTTGCGTAAATTGTTTAAGCCATACAGAAAGTAATTAACTAAGAAACAACTAACTTCCAATGATTTTATGAATAGATAGACATTGTAAGCATATACCCTTTGGGGGTTCAAGTGAAGTTCATAGTTTCCTTTACACAAAGTTTTAGGTTAACATGCAGGAGAAATGTTCACATAGAAAAATATTCTTTGATTTTCTCATTCTATTTTAAATCAGATAAATTGTATGAAAATATTATTATTTTAGCACATATTCACTTTTTCAAGTTCCTTATTGCTTAAAATCGAACAAACAGAAATATATTCTACTTTATAATTATAAGCTGTTCTGTTGTGTTGAATACTAGTACTATGAAAAATATGTTACATATACTAACTTTAAAATTCTTACGGATATCATTTAACAAAACTAAACTTCAGGAAATTGGTGGTTTGTTTTAAATAAGAGGATTGTTTGTCGTAACTAACAGTTCCAAACTTTCATCTCAGTATAATAGCTCTTCTATAAACTGTTAAACTTTCTCAAAACTTATGTAATGGAAATTTCCTCGTATATGCTACATCGGTGTTTTAATTTCAAAAATAATCTTAGAAAATTTACATCCCTGTACACGATTCATTTTCGGAAACCATTAAATTTAGATTTATTAACCTAAAAATAATTAAAAGTATAAATTACTTTTCTATAATTTATCATTGAATATGTACTGTTAACAATAATTTGAAATAAATAAATGTCTTAAAGTAATATGAATATTTATACAGAATAAGTAAATAATGTTATAATTTACGAATACAATATCCGGAGTTTGAATGATCGTGGACCTTCTCCGGATGTTCCCAAATTAATGTAACGTGAACGATGAAGGATTTAGATTAAACATATCGTGCGTTTATAAATTACTTCTCCTATTATTTTCTGAACTGGATGAATTATTGAAATACGACCAAAACAGGGTGAAATTATTATAAAACTAATACATTTTGGCATAAGACTTAACTCCGACGCTTTCACGTTTACGACAAAAGTTGCTGTAAAGCAAAAATTGCTGAAAATAGTTTACCTACTACTTATTTTAATTTCATTTATTCACATGTGTTGTAAATTGTCGATTTTTTTGCGATGTGAATACACTCGATGTAAGAACTACTGCAATAAGATTTTTTTTGGAAGCTCATAGTAATTATTATGAGGCTGTTCGGGTACTTAATTTGCACTATCCGATAATTCCATTTCTAAAAACTTAATATATCGTGGTAGATAGATTGGACGACGACGAAGTTTTAAATGACTAGCACTTTCTCCAGATCTTTTACTATTAGATTTTTCCTATGGGAGTATTTGAAAAGTGTAGTTTATGAGACACAACCAGAGTCTGTAGAGGCTTTAGAACAAAGGATTATGGAGACTTGTAGAAATATTTCTGCTAAAACAAAAGGTGAGAAAAGCATTTTATAATCGCCTGGCGATTTGTCAAGATGATCTTATTGTGTTGTGAAATCCTGTTTAGTTAAAATTTCACTATTTCTTCGAACTTCTCTAATCCCTATTTTGATAACTTTCACGACGTTTCGATTAGTGTTGAATATATAAAATAATCTTCGGATGTCAACTGACTAGAGATCGAACAGTAGTCGAAACGTCGTGAATCTTTGAAAGTTACAAAACTCAAAATAATAAAAGTCCGATAAAATTGTGAAATTTTAGCATTATTGTCATTCTCTGCTAACATCAAACATCGTTTTAGTTATTTATACCTTATACTTCTGTATATTGTTAATCTACACTAAGAAAAAATGGGACATATTGATTTTATTTTTGTAATATTGATATAAATATTAGAGACTCAAATGATAAATAAATAAATTAAATAGTTTTAACTGCTAATCGTATTAAAAAAAATAGAAGTTTATATTTTGTTTGAATTAATCATTGTTTATCTGGGAATTACAAAAAATATGTATATACTCTCATGTTGATATTTCAATTTAGCTCTAAGACATAATGTGTGTACTTTATTCTTTTGAAAGAGAAAACGCAAATTTACACTCAAAACAAATAAACATTTCTCCAATTCCAGGTTCATTCCCCAATGGATAAAATTACAAAAGCCAGTCAAAATTGGGTAACCAGAAAATACGTGAATTCCTCCAGGCACGAATACATACATATTCTATTTTGTTTTCACCCCATTTCTAAACTAAAATTTCATTTGAATGCAAGTGTAACTTTTAAGTTTTTTATAACTTTTATTATTTGATATAAATATAAAAATGTCGGTTGGATCATAACAGTTTATTTAATAGAATAGATAATTAAATTGATTCAGAATAAACTAGTCGCAACTAAATATGTTTAGAAAATACGTAATTTCTATTTGAATCAAATATTTCATTTATGACATTGTCAATAGTAGACCTTATTTTCATCATTACAGAGGCACATCAGGTCGAAAAAATTGCTTATTGCATCTTTGGACGATTAGAAAACGAAACAATACTGCATGTGCTCTTCAAAATCAATTTTCAGCAACAATTGGAGCTGGACTCAATGAAGGCCGGTTTTGTGCCAGAATACCGTGTAAAATGCTTTGTTTAAAAGCAGTACATTGAAGAGCATGTTGGATTTTTGGCTGAATCACCTCGTTATGGGACAATGGAGTAATATTTTGTTAAGAATAATTTCAAATTTTATTTAGACTACAGCTATTGACGAATTTGGGCTTAGCGATGACCAGGAAAGGGATAAATGAACTCAGCTGTATAACAAACTGTTCAGTTTAGAGGCAGGTCTATTAAGGTATGGGCTGGTATCAATTTATATCAACCTAATGTTAGTTGAAAAAGGTTCTCTAGCTGTATTAATTAATATGGGTGCATATCCATTTTACAGCAAGATAATGGTAGATCACATAAGATTAGGATAGTGACATCTTTTTTATAGGACACAAATGGCTCTTTATTCATTGTGAGCAGTTAACAATATTAGATAGTATTATTTAAAACTTAAGAATAATGAAAAAAATTACATATGTGTTTGTTATACATATGTCTCATGTTTACAAAATAAAATAATGCAAAAGACTACAAATAATAATAGGTATTAATTATAATTAGAATTAGTTAGGCTACATTAATTATAATTTGAAATTAACAAGTTTTAGTTTTATTAATTCAGAATTATTATCTTCCTGGTGCAGGTATAAAGGGTGTGTTCAACATATTTCACTTCGGTTTCACCAAAAGATAAATCCGCATTTTGTTTTCTAAGGAATTCAGATGATTTTTCCTAAAAACCGGCCGGTTAAGTTTTTAATGATTCTAGAAGTCGAATTTTCCCAAATGAGCATTGAGTTCAGCTTGTATTTACTAAACCAAAAGTAATTTCTCTGTATAATAGAAATTTAGGTAACCTCTTAAGTTTTGGCATAATATAGTTACTTAAATAATGCTAAAATAAATTTAGTATTCAAAGATTTAATGTTATGCCACCTAAAATTATTATAATTTGTATTATATTCTCTTTTAGGTACTAATAATGTTTTAATAACCAATCTGTAAAATTGATTAATTAATTGATTTGTTACATGTTTTTGATGTTTTTATTTAATATTATTATTTATATGTTCTAAAATTATTAAAAACATTTAGCTTAGTGAAAGAACATGCTTCTCTTAAATCAACTAAATTTTGTACAGTATAAATTATTAAGAAAATATGGACATGAAAAGAAGATCATGGCTGCCAAATTATGTATAATTGGATATGGAATCATAAAGTTGAAAAACCGAGGAAAAATTTGATAGTTCTGTCTCTAAAGTCCTACAAAATTTATGGCTTATTTGATTGACAAGTAGTTAATCCATGGTTTGTCCAATAATATAAACTAATATTTTATATAAAATATAAATAATAACAATCAACAACAATTTTTCCATTTTGGATTTCAACAACCTCCTGTTTTGAATTTTCTAGGCTAGCCTGCACTTTTGGGAGACAAGAACTTTATAAATTTTTATAAGCTGCAATTTAACTATTGTGATATTTTACTACCAACAATCATTCTTCCATAAATAAATAAACTTTTGTATATTTTAAAGTTGTGAGAGTAGACAATTGTTTAACATACTTTTAAATGGTTGATTTATATTTTTGAACATTGGCGGGTAATTCAAATATTATTTGGAATTATTATATTTTAACAGTTTTGTAAGTGTCGGAAAATAATAATTAAATTTAAATTTTTTTTTAGAAGAGTAAAAGTTGAATCTATAAAAAAAAAGAATCCTCTCTAGGATTATGCTTTATTTGTTTTTTTATATTTATATTTTATTTTCTTTTCTTTTATTTTATATTGCTGGAGTTTATAATTTGGTCACAATTTCGTTTCTCGAGATCCGTCTAACCGATGGTTCATCTGCCGCACCCTATAAACATATATATATATATATAAATTGATCTAAATTCAAGAAACGCTTTGATAATTATACTCGAAGAAGTTTTAATTAATAATAAGAGGGACATACTTTTAATATACTTCTGTGAACGAACTATTCAGGTTTACCTACTCGGAATATTTGTATTTTTTCTATTTAGATAACTGGGGTTCTTATTATTTTCATTTTGTTGTCTCGTTGCTTTCATCCATTTTCATTTTTCTTTATACTTTAATATGTACTAAAACTTTCAGTAATACTTTTTTACAATATTGAAAACGACATGAATTTAAACTTTAAAGAGTTTTATCCTTCAGAACCAAAGGTAATTTATACTGCGCATATTGGTCGAAAAGCCCCGACTTTTCGAGATATTGAAGTTAATTGCAATCGATTCAAAGTTACCTCAACATTTAACAATACCGCTTGCCAAATACTCATCTGTAGGGCCTTATTGTGTCAACTTCTGAAACTTTCTGATAAGCAATGCCTCTGGCCAGACGTGTACCTATGAAACTCCATTTCAAGTTGTATCTCGTACATGAAATATGTTTCAGCTCAATGGAAACTTTTATCCGCTTCATATGTGCAGAGATTAAGTTTTTTGTGTTGGATGCACACATGTCAATATCTCGTGATTCGTTTGATGTAACGTTACCAATAAGAGTAAAAAGCATCCATATTGGATAACATCATTTACAGTGAACGTTTTCAGTACCTACTACACACTGAATTATTATTCATATTTTTAGGGAATTTTTTAATAGTAGATAGTAGTTGATCTGATAGATCAATACATGAGTTAATATTCTTGTTAACCCCATAAAATCACTAAATAGAAAAATATTATATGAAACTATCAGCTACGGGGGTGGTATTTTATGTATTGGTGTTATTTTATTTAGTACCATAGAGCTAACTTTGTTAGCCAATTTTCTGACATTCTTTCTATACGCCCCAACCATCTTAATCCTTGGGCTTTGACTTTCTGCACTATTGCTGGTTGATCCTAGGATCTCCTTCTTTCTTCATTTTTCCTTCTTCACCACTGATCCTCTACTTTGTATCCACCAAATATTTTTCTTAATATTTTCCGTTCTCTTACATTTTTCACTGGTTTTATAACTTTGCAAGTCTCAGTGGCATAAAGTACTATCTAACTTATTATTGTCTTGTACATCTTCATTTTGGCTTTTCTTGATACCGGTTTATTTTTAAGATCTTTGTTTAAGATCCCAAGTACACTGATCCCTTTTTACCACTCTTACTCTGATTTCTTCTTTTGGTCTGTAAGTTTTACTCTAAGGTATGAAAAACTTCTTACTCCTTGGAATGCACTTACCTTTATCCTCATTTCTTTCTCTTCTTGTATTTCTTTCCTGTCATATCGAATGTTCCTATATTTTGTTTGCTTTTGTTTATTTTAAGTCCAAACCTGGCTGATTCCTTTATTGATTGCTTCATTGCTCTTCGTAGTTCTTCTATGCTGCTGGTTATTTTCATAACATATTTGGTAAAAGCTAGGCACTGGTGCTTCTTATCATACTAGAACGATCCGGTAAATATTACTCCGTCTCAATGTTACCTCTAAAATTAGATTGAAGAAAATTATTGACATAAGATTGCCTAGTTTTAAACCTGCGTTTATTTCGAAAAATCACGATATTTGTTACCATTAGTGCCTCGGTTGTTTTGTTAAAAGTCATTTTTGTTAGCTCTATCAATTTTTTGGATAATCCTATTTCTTTCATTTCTTAGTAATTGTTGGCTATCGACTGAATCATAGGCTTGTTGAAAGTCTATGAGCCAATTTTTGCCTGTAGTGACTCTCTTCCACCTGTTTCAAAATAGCTATTTGATCTGCCGTCTATCTATGGCTTTTAAACCCCCACTGGTATTCTCCCAACAATTTCTCCATTTTTTAAAATTTGATATATTACGTCTAACAAAGCAGTTCTTCTATAATTTTCGCACAGCGTTCTAACGCTTTTTTCGAAAATTAGACATAACAGAGTTCTCTTCCATTTCAGTGGTATTATTTCTTGACTTCAAGACTCCTTAATTAATATAGTAATTTCTTCCAACAAATTCTGGTCGGTATTTGTAACAAGTTCAGTTTAAATTTTGATTTTCTCCCGGGCTCCCGTATTTTTCGTGAGCTGGATAATTTCTTTTATTTCATTTATATCTGGAGAGTTTGCGTCATCTTCTTATTAGGATTGAAGTATATAATGATTTCTAAATTCCTCCTTCGTTTTAGTTTTCTGCTTTTTTCGGTCTGTACAATAGTTTTTCAATGTAAGCTGTGCAATATTCTAAGGGTCTCTTCATCATCATTTACGATCATAATTATTTGTTTTTACAGTAGGTGTTTTTTGACTGGTATTTTATTCGGTTTTATTTCTATGATAAATTTTTAAATTTTTCATTGTTATAATTTTCCTCGATTTCTTACACTTTCTTTCTTCATTTTCCTTCTTTCACATATTTGCTTAATGTTTCTCTTTTAACTTGCTTCTACTTTCTTTGTTTTGTAAAAATGCCATTTTAGCCTTTTTTCATTTTTCTACAGCTATTTTACAACCTGAAAGTTTCTTTTTAGATCCTGTTGCTACTATCTGCGCTGCCACTGGTTTTATTGTTGCCTCTAAATCATCCCATCTCTCGTCTAATGTTTCATATACTTTAGTTCTATTTAGTAATGCTTGTATTTTATCCATATACTTTCTCCTTGTGCTCGATTCCTGAAGTTTCCATATATCAATATATTTCTTCTTTTGTCCCATTTTCCTTTTGTTTGTGTTAATCCATTTTATTTCAATGCTAACTAAGAAATGGTCCGTACCTATATCTGCTCCTCCATAACTCCTAATATTGATTATCAGGGTGGCAGCTCCAAAGAAATTAAAGTTGAGCTGAGATCAAACAACAGTCAAGACAATGGACAACGAAAGGGAATCAGTTCTAAAGAAGGCAAAACGGTTCCATCACTTTTATTGATTTCCTTGAAAAAAATAATATTATGCTGAATTGCTTCATGAGCTTTAACATAAAATTATGGACAAAAGAAATGAATTTTTTTCTATCAGAATAATACGCCTTGTCATAAGTTCAATATTGCAATGGCTAAAGTTAGTGTTTTGAATTTTAACTACTATCCCATGAAACCTACTGGCGAGACTTGACCTCTTCGGACTCCAGTTTATTTCCAAATATTTGACACTAGCAAGGAATATCTCTGCGAGTTGAAAGTTATTGCCAGCACAAACGCCTATTTTAAAGACTTAGATGAATCGGCCTATTGGAGGCGTATAAATGACCTAGAATTTCATTAGGCGAAGTGTATTGATCAAAAAGAAGACTAGGGTGAAAAATAAAAGGATCATAATCTCCGTATTTTATTTATTTTTTTCTCGTAGGCTAGAAATTATTTCTTACTCTCCTCGTATCTAAAAATATTTACGAAATGACTATCAGTTTATTTATTTCTCTCACCGATATTCCAATTTATAAACCGTTTTTCTGAAACAAAATGTAAAAAAATAATCGAATTCCGCATTTATTTTCGGCCTGACCGCAGGCAAACGCAATGTAAACAAAACTCCTCATTCAGTCCATAGATTCCATTATGGTATAAGCCTGGTTAGCACTGTTTATCAACGATATGAGACACAGTGACGATATAAAAAGTTCGATTGGTGGGATCAGGCCCAGAATCCAATCAGTGTTTAGCAATCAGCGGTAATGGCAAGACAACGATACCAAATGTACCGGATTGAGAATTGGGAATAGGCGTCGCCAGCCTTTCCTCTTTTGGATGTTTAGTTTCAGTTCGATACAAGCTATATCGGTATCTTTGAATAGCCTTACTATTTCAGAACAATCGCTTCGAGTTTACGATTTATATCCGCCATTAGAGTGAGGCAGCCAACAGGTTTAATTATCCCGGATTGTTAATTATCTTTACTGAGGTGAAACGGATAAGATGATTTATCGATATAGAATTAAATTCATATAAAAAGCGGTTACTGAATTAATAGTGTAGCACATAACCTAAATATGTTTGTTCTACAAAAATATAATCACATTTAGTAGCCTTCTAAATTTTATTATGAACTTGTATTTCATCAATAATCATTTATTTTTTTATTTACAAACGTCGCTCGCTTTACAATTAAATTTTTATTTTAAAAATATTCTCACTCCTCTAATTTATACTAAAATTATTGTTAAAAAATGCTTGAAATAACTCAATCAAATCCGAACTATATTCAAGTTTTGTTTCCTGTTATGACCAGACGACCATCTTTTCAACGCTAAAATAAATATATTTAAAATTACTCGGTGAAATATCCCGTCTCTTAATTATACTCGTAGATCAATATTAACTAAGTTATCAATTAGTGCAAGCTGTTTCTTGTATGTATTTTTAATATTGAAATTTATTTAAATAAGAAAAGTTTATACATATTTATATGGGACTTAGTCAGCAGAAAATTTAAAATTGAGTAATAAATGTTTCAATTTTTAATAAATTCAGATTCAAAATAGTAGTTTTATGTTCTATTGGTTGTTATGGTAACTAAGACTAGTAAAACAGCGTCTAAAAAACCCATAAAAATAACTAGCGCCACGTAATTTTAAGCCCATTATCGATACTAACCAGCATCGCCATGGCAGTTGAAAGCAATAAAATTTAAATCAACCATCAATATACCTGAAGAGCTACTAACGGTCTAGTTTTACGATTTGGCCCCCATTAAGCAGTGGTCAAAGATTTTAATGAAATAGTTAGCCTATTTTAACGCTATTCCAGCTAAATGCACTATGATTATATTGGGTTTATGTGTATATCATTAATTTTAGAAATTTATAGCTCTGTTTTGGAATCTGCTCCATTTATGCAATATTCTTGGCAATTATTTTTCGAAGTGGCCGCCGCTATGCCAGGATGTGTCACTGGAATTGAAACAAAAGAATAGCGAGCAGATTGTGATATTATTTGACAATAGCAGAGACGGTTAGAGAAAATATTTCGTCGTTCTATATTATTGTTCGCTCCATATTCGGTTTGATTAAACAGTAGGTTCATTTGGGTCAAGTTTAAAACCAGCGAATTTAATAATTAATTTTGCTGAAACTTTTTTATTTCGCGATACTAACCATGCACTGTGTTAAAATACTGAAACATATTTTGGTATTGAGTCGGCAGATTCTATTACTACGTAAACAGGTCTATGTTTCGGTTACATGGTAGATGTATAACATGCTTTATCATTTGTACTCATTCAATTAGTCTTTCAATTCGGTACTGTGTAGCGGTTTTTAGCTTTGTGTGAACGATTGCAAATTAATTCTACCAAACATTTTGAAGAAGTCGTCCCTATTTAAATGATAGTATTTTACCTTCAGCTCCAGATCTTTTATTATTCCGTGGTGCATATCAAGTTTATGTTGAATATGTCAACTTAGTGTATCCCAAACTAGATTCAATATAAAATTTTTCATCAACTGAAATCATGGGATGTACGTTTACTTCGTTACTTCTATAATAAACACAAAGAAAGCTCCACTGAAACCGCACAACACCATCGAAAATATATATTAGTTGGAATTTATAAACTCAGTCAACAACATGGATGCTACGGTACCATAGGAACCAACTGCAATTATTAATGTTATAGCTTATTATTAGATTTACTTTCGAAAACTTTAAACTCTATTTAATAAAATTCTAAAATTTAATTAGCATTTAAGTTTACAAAACTTTTCCCATTATTTTATATATTTGTTCCCAGATAAATCTAAATTCAAATTAAATGAATTAACACTATCTTAATTACATAAAACGAAGTTATTTAACCTACTTTTTTCTTTAGACGTCACCCAATTTACTTAAAGGTAATGTATGGAAGTAAAAATTAATCGCTAAGGGAATACTTGACAGACCTTCGTCAACATTACACCTCTAGAACCGAAATGAGATTCTGGGCTAGGGAATAAACATACCCACTAAAGAACAGACATTTAGGAAATAATGTAACCCCAAAAGAATGCTGATAAAACTATGCTTTTGTTGGTCCAATTGTATCTCTAAAAGTAAACAACAAATTAAAATGTACAATCGGAGAAATTAGTTTTCTGAACTTTGTTATATCTTTGTAAATTATTAATATGTATCTTGCCATTGCTTTTATTTTGTGTTGTGACGTACGAGTACCAACTTACCTAGTATGGTTTTTAAAATTAAATATTTTATTATATTTCAAAACATTATGCAAATCAGTTGTTTTTAAGTTTTTTTAGAATCTTTACCTCGATGAAAATATTGCAGACAACTGCTGTTTAACTAGAAAAATGTTTGTTCGCAGTAATCCATTTTTCGTTTGAATCCAGTTAAGTAGAGATTCACCAATTATATTTATGACAAGAGATAAATAAAGATATAAATGAAAAATATAATATTTATTATTTAATGATTACGAATCTTGGAAATGGCCACACTTGTAAGCTCTTCTTAAATGTATGTTTTAGATTATATATATGTAGATTTGACTGGGCTGTTTTTGTGGAGCCTTATTTCTGGGTTTCCGTAATTTTTCTGAAATGCGTTATACCATCTTATTCGTTTTTCGATAATAAATGGACATATATTTCATAGGTTTTTTAGTTGTCATTTATTTTAAAAAATAAAAATGTTAAATTAGGATTTCTAATTTTTTTAATATTATTTGATAAAGGACTTTTTCTAATTGTTTTGTGTATAATATAATATATGCACCGATGATTATTCCTATAAAAAATTTGCCAAATTAATGTTTTGTCACTTTAATTATGTTTTCTTTAAATATATTTCTTAGATTAGTCAATCGGAAGTTTTCAAAAAACTGAATCACATTATAATCACTATCTACAAGGTATTTAAATTAATTGGAAAGGTATAAGTTATTTCATCGCCAACACTGAAAAATTCCAGAAAATTATATAGAAATATATTTTTATAATTGCCTATTAAGTTTTGTAAATATATTTTTAGGTTATCCCTAGACAATAAAATTAAGAGATGTTTGGTTGTATGAATAGGGTTGTTTTATTCCTGTATTCCTCTAATTGGTTTGTAATCAGTCTAGGAACATTTCGTAAATTCACCAGGACATATTTTTGATAAATAGACTATTCTGTCTCTCTCTTTCTGTATATTAGTATTTCAGAGTAAAACGTAAATATTAGAAAATAACATTTTATCTTACATCTCAGAGTGCATTTTACCAAATGTACGTTGCAGCACACGTCTGGGAATGAGCTCCAGTCTGTTCTCGCCCGATTAGTCCACGCGCATTTTTGAATGAGAATTCCTACTCTCTTTAAGATTTATATTGCACTAACAATAGACGACAGATAGTTTATAAGGTTTTTTAAAAATAAGATATTCCTTTCGATTTTAAAAAATAGGTCACTAACGGAGGTACTTGCCATTCACAATTAAAAATGAAAATATTGGCCTACACACTGATATATCTTTATAGTAGCCATTGAATATGTAAAAATGTTTTTTGAAAATATGTTTAAAATAATGAAATTTCGAGTTGGATCCTTAGCTAAACTTTCTGTTTTGTAATTATACACTGATAAGTTTCAGTATAAATTTTTTGAACCGATTTGAAAAATATTTGCAGGTTTCATTCATGACTCTCCAGGTCGCTTCTGTACAACTGTTTCAGTCATTTTTATTTTGAGCTGGTCATTAGTTTTTGTTTGTTTGATGCTATATTTGTATCTCAAACAAAACATTATTGTTTTAGTTCAAAAAACCAAAATAGAATTGAAATATTGGGTTTGGATTTTCCGACTAATATCATTGTTAAAATGTATTGACATGCGTTTATATGAAAATAGTCATTATGCAGGGTGTTTAATTAGGAGACAGAAAAACGATAGGTCTTCGAGGCGGTTCTAAATATATGGCATATTTGGCTTTTACGGTCTTTGTAACCGATATTTAGGATGTTTTATGGATTATTTTTCTCATTTCTTTGCGAAGTCATACCGAACCACCCTATATATTTTTTCCATATTCAAGGACTAAATGAACCACTTGCTAATTACAAGAAAAAATCAGGTCCGAATTACCAAATAATTAGAACGCTATTGTGTCCTTGGAACAAGACCCTAACTTTAGTACCCAAATTTTGGAGTTGAAATGAGTTTTTAAGCACTTATACTCTAAAAATTGGATTCTTATTGGAATTCAATAATACATTATTTAAAAGTCTTTAAACCAAACATACTGTAAAATTAATAAATAATTACTGACTACATAGGCGTCACTACTTATACCTGTAAACCAGTATAATGTGTATTTTCCAGGTCTGTACTTATAATTTGGGAATTATTTTTATCTCCGTGAATACACGTATTTAAAAAGTTGTGTGTTAATGTTATTTTTTATTGTTAAAAACTTCAATTCGAAAATTTAAGTAGTAAGGTTGTCTGCGGAAAATTCAAAGGGCACTCAGAAAAAATGAGCGAAACCCACAAAACACTCTGTGTTTGGCTTAGATAGTCGTTTAAGTATTTTCTTCTCCAAATGAAACACCTTGTATAATATAATTACTTTTCCAAAATTATAATTTTAATGTACATTAGTACTCAAAAACGAATTAAATTATTATGCAGCTCTTACACATTAACTAATTTTTTTTATGTTAGTTAACTTTATAAAAATAAATCAAACTTATAATAATACTATTCTTAATTTTCTAAACAAATTATTTTTATTTCTTATATCACAATTTATAATATCCTAAACACATGTTGGAACAATAAATATTACATGCTTGTGTGGCATCATAAATCAAATCACAAAAGGACATCAATTAACAATTTATTCATTAAGGGCGTAACATCCATCACTGGGGCGTAGAACCTCTGAGTAGATTCTGTGGTGCTCCGGCCGTAATCACCCAGTAGAGCCAATACATACAAAAATTTATATTTTACTGTAAAACAAAAAGTATCCATTTTACCATTGAATGACAATGATATTTATTTATTTATTTAAGACAAAAATACTCAAAAAAACGGTACAAAATGTGTTTTCCTATATATCAAAAAATATATAAAGTCAAAAATATCAAAATTATGGATTAATATCCATATCGATAATTGACGAATATTGTTATAATTTTTATTATACAATAATTAATATTAAATTAATATAATTAATTAATTAATAAATTAAAAAATGAAACCTAAAAATATAAAGTCAAATTATTATTTTGGAAAATATGCATCACATCTTTTAACGTAACTGATTTTTAATAAGTTTGGTTTAATTTCTATTTATATAAAAAAATACGAAAAATGTATGGGGTATTTATTATAATAGAGCCTAATGCATTCATCTTCCTATTATTCCTTCGTTTATATGTATACATATCTCTTATCCTAGATGTTGTGACTAAATAATAACAAAGTAAAAAACTAAAACATTTTATTTGTTGAAAAATATTATCCTTTTGTTCGAAATTATTGTAAATATTCCTCTATAACTACATCAAACAAACTGGCGTCATTATCTTTTCGGCAATCATCGGGATAGTGTACCCTAGTTTATTACACATCAGGCATAGTTTTAAATAAAATTTGTAATCTAATTTTCCTGCATAGAGGAATGGATACTAATGGATATTAATGAAGTTTATATTCTGACTCACCCAAAGCTTAATCCAAACACTTCGTAAAAGGGTCTTTAGAAATTCTGCCGAAAGCTAAAAGTTAGAGACAGTATGTTAAACGTCTAAGGCATATAAGTGGTTAGAAATAAAAAATAAAGATTTTTAGCATACAGGGTGATCAACTTAGACTCCGAAGTTTGATATCTTCGTTATCTTGAGAAATAAGAAAGAATGCTTTAAATAAAAGTCGTAGATAGGGTCAAGCTTCATATTTTAAAATTATTTCATAATATATAGGGTGTCTCATAAGCTCACTGAGCTAATTTCAACAATGCATCACACTTCATGTCTTTTATGTTTAATAATGTATCTACAGCCACCTGAAAATCACATTTTTTTGAATTTAGATGTCTGTATCAGCAAAACCGTTGGAGATCAATAAAAACGGCTTACATGTTCCGATCCTCAGTTTTCAAGTTCTATGCTATCGCATTAAAAATATTTGATACAGAGTGATCAAAAATTTGAAATCCTATTTCCTTTTTAATCACTCTGTATCAAATATTTTTTTATGCCATAGTGTAGAACTTGAAAAGTTAAGATAGGGAACTGCAATCCGTTTTTATTGATTTTCAACGGTTTGGCCGGTACATACATCTAAATTCAAAAAAAAAATTGATTTTCAGGTGGCTGTAGATCCTTTATTAAACACAATAGTCATAAAGTATGATACATCGTTGAAATTAGCTCGGTAAGAGGTTTATAAAATGTAAAAATATACTGGGTATTGCATTAAGAAAGCATAGCTTTGATATGCTGTGACCTTATGAGACACCCTGTATATTACGGAATAATTTTAAAATATGAAGCTTGACGCTATCTATAAGTTTAATTTAAAATATTCTTTCCTATTTCTCAAGCAAACGAATATATCAAACTTCGGAGTATAAGTTTGTCACCCTGTATATTTATTAAATATTTGTAAATAATTAAGAATACTATGTAATAAGGTAGATTTAAACTTAATTTATTTGTAAAATCTAAAAAAGAATAGTAAAACATTTAAGAAAAATATTTATATATTATTGGTGTGTTTATCTGTCGATTTCAGTGCACTTTTTTAGACAACATTGGATGATTGATTTCTTCGCACTTGAAAAAAATGAATAAGAATTCTTAAAATCAGCAAGATTCAAGAAATTTTCGCTACATGTAGAGCAATTACTACGTCAGTTTATTGACTAAATTTCGACATTCAAGGAAGGGAATATTAAAGGGGTATAAAACAAACTAATTCTTCCAATATTAATCTGTTTAAATTTCATTATACAATTAAGGCGAACTGTCAAAACTCCGACCTACCACCCGAGGCCGTATTTATGTTTACAAAAGTCAGAGAAACAAGGTTGTCTGACAGCTATTAATCGTTTGCATTATCCTTAAAATCCCCTATAACTTTCTCATTATTCATTCCTGAAAAGCCTTTAACAAATGTATGCTTTCGATATCGGTCGTTTTTATAGGTATAGCAAGTCATTGATTTGAATAAAAGGTCTCTTCCAAATACCAAAATATTTCACGGAATTTTTTTAATGACAGTTTAAAGTCAAAATGTTGACATTCAAAATAAAATTCGGTAAGTTTAACAATAAATAAATTTTACCACGAAAATCTTTAAGATTCATTTCGAGTAAGATGATGAAAATATTTTTAGATTTATGGTAATTTTTTTATATGTTCCTTAATTTGTCTTTATATGATACTTAAGTTAAGTAACTTAATAAAGGTAAAAGTTTACCCATTAGTGGTAGATATCTTCGCTTTTTCTGCTTTTTTAACTGTGTTACACCACTAACTTAAGCGGTTTTACCCATTTGTTAGGATTGTTTATTCAAGATCTGCATTGTTATAATAAGCAAATTTTAATTTTAATAGTGTGTTTTAAAAATTCGTGTAAGAAACTTGCTTCTTTCTTCTTCTTATTTTTGGTAACTTACCTTATGAGTGAATTCAATCATCTTTTTTTTATACCTCTCTTTTCACTGACAGTCCCTGTACATGCTTTTCTTCTCTAATCCCTGATTGTGGTTCTCTTTATCTTATCTTCTCTTTTTGTCTTGTCTTTCTATCTGTTGGAGGTCATAAGTCTGTTTATGCGATATTATCTAGAAAGTTTATGAATAGGGTTACATTAGGAATTTCAACTATGGGTCTCACATTCAAAGGGATCTTCAATAAACATTCCCAAACTGTTCTAATTTGTGGTCTGTTTAACTGCAGTAAGTCTTTGTATTCAACCAATATGTATTTGTTATTTTCAAACCAAAATGACTTTCTAAAAGGAATTGGAATTCTTTCAATTTTAAATGAATTTCATTTATTCTACTATAATATCAACGTATGGGTTAATTGATTTTGGTGTAAAATGTAATCGAATAAATCCTTGACAAAAAACAAACGGTTAGGTCTCAATTTAGAGATACATTGAAATTTATAGCTGCAACACAAAAATTCGATACAAAAATGTTGTGTATATGTTTAAATTTTATTTCCCCATCAATTTCTAACAAATATCTGATCATTTGTATTGCAATGTAACAAAAGCCGAGGTATTTGAAAGGGACAGTTTGGCGGGCACAATAAACCTTGTTCCAACTCGCTTCACACACGTCAAACACTCTGGTGGTGTTTTAGCCATGGATTCACTATCTAACACCCCATTTGTATTCAAACGATTCGAACATACATCAAATATCCACTCCCTAAGCTTCATTTCGTGTTGAATGGTTATTATAGGTTTGTCATTCATCACTCACACATCCCTCAAATTTATACAGTGTTAGATTATGTTCTACTGAGGGAAAGAGATATGAGGGACATCAAAAACTATGTATCTTGGTCAGAATCGGCACGAGACTATTAATATTATCTAGATAATTACGCC
Source organism: Hermaeophaga mercurialis (assembly GCA_951812935.1). Classification (NCBI taxonomy): domain Eukaryota; kingdom Metazoa; phylum Arthropoda; class Insecta; order Coleoptera; family Chrysomelidae; genus Hermaeophaga; species Hermaeophaga mercurialis. The sequence goes on along the minus strand of OX638358.1, from coordinate 25,854,718 downwards.
AAAATACCTGAGAAAATTAATTTTTGTCTACAATCAAGATTTTATTAGGAGTAGTGTGTTTATGGGAATCAACAAACAGATGAATGTCGAGGAAGAAGGTATAGAAAAACCATAAAAGTACTCATAAAAGCGAAAGTAAAAGTTTTAGGCAACAAAATTAAATGTAGGAAAGGGAAAAATTATAACGGCAGACAAATTTTAAATACGTGGAAAGAGGAATAACCCGGCTCACCATCACAAAATTTAAGATCATTATAGAACCTGCATTATTCTGTACAATGGAAGTTAACAGTAAACCCTTGTATGTCTCTCCTTAATTGCGTTCATTTATAATTTACCTTTTCAAGATAGGTGTATTGTAACATTTTTGTAGTTTGAAGTTATAAAAAATCGAAAAGGAAGACAACACATTAAAAGATCGAATATAAATGTTCTTTAACAAATTGTTCTGAAACTGGCTCTGTTTAAAATCGCCGCACGACCGTCATCGCCTCTTTATTTAACAACGAGAAAAAATATGTACCCGTTTCTGGAGGCGATATTCACCCTAAATGTGTGAAAGTGACAGAAATAAATCGAGAATCACTCAGACCGGCCTGTTATTCATTAAGCTGAAATATTATCTATGTCGGAACAGTCCCTTGAACTTTATAAAAATAATAAAACTGATGAATTGTTATTCCGTTTTCCTACAAAGTTTCGATTTCCCAAAAATGGGCGATAAAGGAACCTGATAATAGTGATGAGATCGGCTCAAAAAATATTAATGTCTAAGTTGAAAGATATATATTTTATCGAAAAAAAAGTTTTTCATAATTAAAGGATAATAGGGTTTTTATACAGATTGTGGAAAGATCTAGAATATTTTATTTTTACTGAACATTGTCTGTACAATATCGATAATGAAAATTTTTGTGAATTACATCGCCTGGAGGCTCCTTCTCTAAAAGCACTTCTAATTAGACGACGTAAGTTTCGACTGTTTTAATTTATGTTTATATGGCACTTTTAATACTAACTTGTGCTATTAAATCTTTTTTACTAAACTTACAACTATTATTTTACTATTTAACAAAGAATTCACTACCTTGCAATTAATAATTTTTTTGTTACACTAAATTATCCTTATTAAATACTTCTAAATATTATAATTTATATAAATAATTCTCACGATTCATTTTCTCGGATCTGATTATATTTAAGGGTCATTCTTACCCCTTGTTTCATTATTTAGGATAATTTTGTTGAAACCCCTACCATACATAATTATTTTTCTAAATGCCGTTTTAAATGCGTTCATTCTCACATGTAATTTTTTACGTTCTTTTACATTTCCCTCTATAATCGTTCAAACCCTCATTACATTAGTATCCCTGTTGACACCGTTTACCAAATATTTTATTTTTTTTATATGCCGTTTTACAAATAATAAACATATATAAGCATAACAAAAAAAAAAATTGTCCTCTTGCTCTCCGCCACTATTCTAAGCTTGTAAATTGGATCGTAGTGTGCATCCACAATTTTGGGGAAGTCTCTACTTACCGATGTATTATTAAGCCTTTTATTCGTTTCTCAATTTTTATTTTTTTATGCAAAATTCGGAAAATATTGTATGTTTAGAGGGTTTTCATTTAAATCGTTAAAAGAAACACAGAAAAACAAGGCGCTCCACAGTAGATTATTTTTACATTGTTATGGTGAAACTCGCATGAGTTTTAATAATAAAGATATAGGTTATTCTCGTCTTAGGGTAGGTATAAAACCCTTTTAACAATATATTTACAATTACAAAAGCAAGGCGCTCATCACAAATTTCTTTTTAATTTAGTTTAATTAAGTATATATGATTTAACTACATATAGTGACCAAACATTCAGAATCCGTTCCATTCCTCAAATTTTTTTACGTCATAGCTTAAAATTAGTGGACAGGGAGAAAGATTTTCTTCATAATTTGACACACATTTTTATGCAATTAATTTTGTTCCCATCTATATATAATATTTTAAGAGATAACTCGGTAGAAAATAGACTCACATTTTTTTAAATTTATACCGACGTCGAGAAGGATCAGCTCGTAAAAGTCCATTGTTTACTATATATTTACTAGAGTCCTAACAAGCTAGTATAAATTCAACGCACACAATCCTTAACACTATCTAAATCCGACGTAAAATCGTATTCTCACCCCAAACACTATCGAATGCAAACTCTGACTTAATCTAGCTTTAACTGAGGCTGGATTTATGGGCATGTAAATACTGTGGGTAGAAGCGGAATTACACTTTGTGTACCAGAGGTATGTTTTGAGGTTATGACTATATCTACTTCATTTTTATTTCTTAAAAATATGAGTAATAAAGTTTACAGTTTCACATTATTCGTATGCAACGTAGATGATATTTATGTACAAAAAAGTGTAAAATAAACTAATAAGGATGAATTTTATTATCTATACTAAATACAAAAATGCTAAAATACTTCTGAACTTTGAAATAAAAAGAAAGATAATATTTTGAACACACTTTAAAAATAAAGAAAAAAAATAGCTATAAGAAGTTGGAAAACAATAAAAATATCTAAACCAATAAATAATATCTCCAAAAAATTTAAAAATAGAACAGTGCAAAGTAAGAGTAAGAACTAAAGATTTTGAAAGATATAAAAAGGAGCGTGATACAAAATTTTTTTGGATATAGTTTACACTTAAAATATATGAAAACTATTCTTCCTATATACAAAATAGGCCTTTCAAAACAGTCCACCTTAATATTTGGCAGTAGTCATTAGATTTTTAAAAATGCTGAAACACGTCGATTTTCATTCAACATATTTTCACGATACAGATAGAGATATACCATGTGTCGCACATCATTAAAAAGATATGGCAATGGACTAATCAGCCAGATGATAGGCCATACCTTTTCGTTCGATTTAACTTTATGTTTGTAAAAAAGTCTTAATATAATTAAAGTTTAATACCTCTTAAAAATAAAACGCAACGCCTATGTTTGGCTAATGTGTCATATTTGTTCCTCGTGAAAAATAAGAAATTTTGAATAGATTTACTAAGTAATTACTAAGACATTTGGTAGCGTTCACCAGTCGTTCTTGTTAATCTAATAGGTATTTTTTGATTTCATCCAAAACGGTCTATTCTGTTGCAGAACGAGTTGAAATTATTTCCACATTAGCCATACATATGCGTTGCGTTTAATTTTTAAGAGGTATTAGGCTTTAATTAAATTAAGATATTTTTTACAAACGTAGAGTTAATATCGAATAAAAAGTCATAGAAATATTTTTCTAATGATGTACCGCACAAGGTATATTCCATACTTAAAATTAACGGATTAGAGATACCGAAGGGAGGGGGATGTCATATGACACATATCTGTTCCGTGAAAATGTGTCCACTTTGGGACAAAAACCGACGTGTTTCAGTATTTTCTCAAAATCTAATGAATACTGCCAAATATTAAGTTAGACTGTTTTGAGTGGCCCATTTTGTATTAGTAACTGTAATAATTCAAACACAAGAATGCCTCACATTTGTGTCCTTTTTGAGATAAAATTGTTTGCGCTACACCTAATTAAACATATTAATTTGTTAACATTTACAATTGCACCCTTCGTATTAAGCTTAACTTGTCAGTGATGTATGAATAAACACTAACACTAATCAGAAATCATTCCCATACTACAATCCAAATAAATGGCATGTGGCACATAATGCTCAATCCGATTCAATTGTTCTAATATGTAACGAATAGAGCGTAAGCACATTAGAGCAGTCTATTAAGGTTTGCATAAATGTTACAATCGAATAACTAAATTCCCTGCTTTTTGTATACACTTAAGATAGAAATCTTTTTTATCAGTTCAGAAAATCCGTTTGTACAACTGTTTCAAAAAATCTACACTGCCTAAATTTCAGTCATTAAAGCAGTATACCTAATATTGTGGTTCATTTTGAAATGAATAATAAAATATTACTTTAACTTTCATATAGGTTCGGAAATAAAATATATGAGGTATAGGGAGGAATCTAAAGGAGTAAAAGAATGCGAATAATATTATATGACCAGATACCCAAGAGAGAGCGCAATAATATGTCTCTTCCTCAATCCCACTCTACTGAGCTCTGTAGTGTTAGAATAGTTAGTACAGTTGTGAAGTATAGTTACTTAGCACTGCTGACTATTCAATTTCGATTTCCCTGTCTTCACTTCAAGTATATAGACGGGAAATTGTAATACATTCTGTGTTTTTCATAATGCGTTTCCTTATGCTCGTGTGGATCCTTAATCCTATAGATATCCCAAACAACAAATTTAGTACTTACTACGTGGCAGCGACTATGTTACTACGTGGCAGCGACTATGTATCTCGCTCCACAATGTTTTGCCTTAGTGGTCGCTAAGTTAAAAGAACCGATTAAATTAATTCCTGGTACCAAAGCGGGAAACAAATATCCTGTTGGTACGTTTCGGCTTTAGTCCCTACAACTTCATGGAACCTCACACCTACGTTATAGGAACATTCCAGTGTACTTGCATTGACTTCCAATATTTTCCATGTTTATTATCTTTGTCTTTCATATTTTGGAATATTTCTTAATTAGATTGTTGTTTCTTCTAAATTACTACTATCGTTATATCTTTTATTATCTAATCCACCATATTACTCAACATTACTACGAAAGATATAGAAATTAGATTATTTCAGTGTTGTAGATTTGTTAATATTTTATGCATGTTCATTTGAACTTGGTAATTCATACCTTCAAATGGGTTGTTGTTACCATATGTGAGTGTACATTAACAAAAAGAAAATGGGAGAAATAAGTCCTTTAGTCTCACAGTCTATAAAAGTTTTTTTATTTTTTGTTAATTCATACCTTGTTTTATATTTTGCTTGATTATTTAACATTTTGTTTAAGTTTTCTATAAAAAGTAGATGAATATCTATAAGACGTTTTCTTGCGAATTGGGAGAAGGGAGTGTGGGCTCTATATAAGTTACTCGCAGTTTCTTTATTCTAAAGTCTCTTTTTTGTTTCAGGTATGTTGTCAGAACCGCTACCCACAACTATAAGTTATAACATCTTGTAAGTCACAATATAGTTCCACAAACTTGTAATTGCCACTGAGCTTCGTTATTTGAAAGTAGCAGTATTTTTAAAGCCGGTTAGTTCCATTAAATTTAAAAATGCCTTCAAAGTGATGAACCTTGGTTATAGTCAATTTAAGTATAAAATAGGTAACTGTTACTGCTTTGCAGCACCATAAAGTTATTAATATTTCTACGTTAAAAAAATAGATAACAGGTTAGAAGCATTTGCTTTTATGAAGTTCCGATATCTACAATATCTGTTCCTGGGATCAAATGTATTGCTTGGGATATTATTTCCCAACCTATATTCTTTGCCACATAATTCGATGTAGTTTCGTTTATACTTTCATTTCATTCAAATTGAATGATACGATACATCATTCAAGTGGTGCTTACCACTTGAGTGGAAGGCCGCAAGGCGAAAAAAAATTGCTCAAAAGTTTGTTCATTAATAAAAAAAAACAATATTTTACTATAACATAGCCGACCCTGGTGGTCAAATGATTAACGAACTGAAATTCGGTCCCCGGGGTCCTGATTTCGAGTCCCAGCATGGGCATAGGAGTGTGTGTGAATGTTTCAATGTTTCAATTTGTAATTGTAATAATAATAATAATATTCATCAGTCTGGCTGAATGAGATGATTAATCGAGGGCCAATAAAAAAAAACTATAAACTATAACATACCACTGACAAATATTTAAGCCGAGTTAACGAATGAGATAAGCAGTAAATTTTAAATAAAAAATGACAATGTTTTTCTATTATAACGGGTAATAGATTCGAACAGTCACTGGCGAAATGTCCCTAATTTTGCGGAAAGTTAGCCCTAGAAAATAAATGCGGAACTATTTGTATCTTATTTATGTATTGAGGGAAACCGTTTAGTCATTGATACAATGTTGACATAATGACGGTGGTAATTAGAACCACGAGCGAGATGTGTCCACTAGAGATTTTGAGCAACCCCACCGCGATGTCTCCTAGGGCGAAAACTAGACTAGCTCCCGTCGGACTCAAACTAAACCGCTGAAAACTGATCGAGGCACACTCGACCGGAAAATTAGCGAAATGAACTTGACAGTGCTGTCATGCAGAAATTACCGTAGATTTTGCAAAGGACCTTGTATCTGATTATGATGTAGGTGATTATAGTTCGGATTTTCGGTAATTTAAAGATAATTCCAAAAATTTCGTTGAAAATTGGTAGGTGATTTGATTGAAATGGTAAACTAGGCGTGAGTAATACACAAGGCCTACATTATAAAATGTGGATAGTATATCGAGCCATCGCGAAATATCGTAGTGAGATTAAAAAATGTTTTGGGTTGGTAATTTAGCCACTTTCAAAAAATAACATTTTAACCTTGAACTTGAAACTTTTAATAGAAAATTACATACATATTTTTTTGGCTCTTGAGCAAGTATTACTCACTTAGCCAACAACAAAGATTAGTATACACTTGTACGTTTAACGTAAAGATAATACAGAAAAGAGTGACGACCACGGTTAGACGATGTTTTGGTTTTGTAGGTAGAATGACAAATCAAGCCTAGTTTTAAAGTCTTAACTTACATGATGTGATAAATAATAGCAGGGCGTTATAAGTCGATATTTTAATGAGGCACAGTAGGTTTCATAAATTAAATGGAGGATATACATTATACTTGATTAAGTTTCGAAGAAGTTGTTCACTATGATTACGGAACTTGTAAAATCCAAAAAATATATGGTTCAAATTGCCTAGTGCATTACAGCTATCAGAAAGATTAAAATCTTATATATCGATTTTTGGTAAGTGAAGAGGGTACCAACCATGTCCAAATTTTAGTCTGCTGATCGAGACTATTTCACTTCGTGTATATGTAAAATTTTTCTAAAACACTTTATGAGTTGTAACCTGTTTTTTATTTGTGGGGCCTTATGTGGGCTAAATGTTCAGTTTACTTACGAAAGCAGAATTAAAAAAAACTAAACATTGCAAGTGCAAGGAATTTAGGATAAGACTAGGTTAACTTGGTAAAGATTCAGGGATAGATTCTTTGAGAGATTTGGTGTTATGGTTGGGTGATGAGGTAATCGGTACCACTTGCTTTAAGAAAAAATCTAAACTTAACCAAATATAAAGATACAGACAATTCAAAAAGACAAAACAAGCCAATTACTGTAAATTCTGCTAAAGTAAGAAAACAGAAAATCTGAAAAGAGGAAAAACATTTGTTTGTTTGTCAGTGAAAAAAAATTCTAAAAATGTGTATATTAGTCGAATATTACATGATCAAAATGATATTCAAGTATTCGTATGGTCTTTAAGTTGATGGCTTCTTTCTTGGGCTAGTCTGTGTTTGATGGTGGAGGAGAATTAGTGGAAGCAAGCACCACGTAACACGAGCACTGCAGTGATAGTTTAGGAAAATTCAATTTACAGAAAAATTACAATAGGTGTCGTTAAATTATAAAATTACAGCAAGATAATAAAATGCATGATCAGATATTAAGTAAAAACCTTCACTATGAAATTTTTTCTTAAACAATTGATTTTAAATCTTAGCAGATAAAAGTCCGATTGGAATGAACAATTTAATCAAAATGAAATTGAGTGCAGTCAAACAAATGGCAAATAGCAAGTGACATAAAATCAATAATTAACTGAATCTATTTCTATATGACAGTCAAATTTCAATTCAAATAAACGGCATGTATCTAGACATGAGGTACAAGAGGCGAATCTGCCTGCTCAGGTCTAAGTAAAAACGTACCAGAACACGTGCTTTAAATGTATTACCAGCTGAGTACACAAAATTGACAAATTTAATTAAATAATTAAAATCAGATGAGGCTTAGTTGTATCTTTCTGGATATGTTAATTTACAGAATATGATGTAGCGTTCATCTGAAAATCCTCATTTTTTTTGTTAAAGAACCACTGCATAGCCAAAAAGTTAGTGTTTGGGCTGGAATGTCAAAATAGGTTGGATAAATTAAAAATTTGATTTATATAATAGAAAGATATGAAAAAGTTAATAAATCAGTCTTAATGTAGAATAGGATTTTTCTGTATTGCTGAGAGTTGGTTTGTGTTTAGAGGTTAATGGACGTTTTCAAGAAATTCTGTAGGGCTCATTCGTTTCTTGTATAAAAACTATTATATTTAGCACCCAATAAGTAAAACCTGAGATTGTTTATGAGTGGCGAGTGTATTGTAAATGTGTAATGAGTACAAAGCGCAACTTACGGTTTATAATGTCAAATAATTATTGATAAAACATTATTCCTCAATATAATACTTGTATTGAAATATACATAAATAATATTTAAAATAAGGAAAATGATTATAAATCCAAACATTTAATATTTAATTGTCGCGTCGCATCGTTTCTTATTATAAAAACAATAAATAATTAATATTTATTCCAAATGTTCAGGACTCAAGTTTCGCCGTTTTTCCGAGAAAATCGATTGTAGGTTCAACTACCATGTAAAAGATCCATTATAGTTACAGGTTACTGTTGTAACTATGTTGTAAAACTGCACTTAGTTTCTTTTTCACTATTTCGCGATTTTTGCATTTAATTGTGAATTGTATTACAGGAGATTAACGTCTTTCTAAAGTAAACTTCACATGAGGCTATTATTCTAAATTTTTTATAGCTGATAGGATTAATATTGGTAAAGAACAAAACTCTTAGTTTGCTATCGACCAAATGTTCACCACAAACTTCGTTTAAACTAGCTTAAAATATCTTACTTATTGATACAGCATTTATCGTTTCTAGAACCTTACATGTTAAGACATGTTTGTCACCCATTACATTATTGCCTTTCAAAATTCTATCATTTTACTAGAAATGTCTGTTGTTTTACCCACACTAATCCAGATGTATTTGAAACAATAGAGGATTTCAGTATAGAAAACATTCAGATAAATAAGATACTTTTTAATATGGGATTGTATTTTCCAGGAATGTGGCACTAGATCATAAATTTTAACAAATTATTAATGTTTTTCGTTAGTAGCTGGCATACAACTACTTAAACATATGTGTTTATTTGAGGACAGGTTCTTGTGAGGTCTGTTCCTTTTTTTAATTGGTATTATTACATATTGAGCCCCAAACTATAAATATATTTGGGTCCAACACTAAACTCAGATTTTCACAAAAATTAATTAAATTCGTTGGTAAATGATTATCCCTTTTTAAAGATTTTACTCTGAAGAAGTTTCTAATTATTGTGCCGGTGCCATATGGTCATTGATGCTATCATTTGCAAAAAATAAAATTAAAAATTAGCCAAACACTATAGCGAACAAAACAGGTGATATTGTAATAATATAAAAATTTACAAGGCAGTTTATTCTAGTGTAGAAAGATTCCATCTTCACTTAACGTTGGGATCTGGAATCTCAGTAAACCGCGGTTTTTAGTAATAAGTGTTAAAATATGATATTATTATTGAGTACAAATTCGGTGAGAATCCACGCTTGAAAATTGAAATATCATAAACAATACTCTATCGTAAATCACTTGGTATAAATAAGGTTTTAAATAACAGAAACAGACTTTATCTTATCCTGTGTAAACGTAAATTTTCTTATCATTACCTACGTTTTAGATTTACTGAAATTTCTTATATTTTCTTAAATTTTATTATACATCATTTATAAATTTGTAAATATTTATAATTCATATATTTATTGATGTAAATTAATTCGGAAAAAGTAGAATTAAATTCTACATGAAAATTTATAAAAATATCAGGTTACTTGAGCAATAATCAATCCATTGAAGAGTCAAGAGATGACAAATTAACAATTTATGTGATAAATTTGAAAATATAAACTATACTTATCTGTGTGTCTACAGTATTCCAACACTTTAGTTGTATTAAAACGACCACGGTTTCGCTATTTTCACATATAGCATCTTCTACTAAAACTTGAAAATCACTTATAGTATTTTGATAACTCGATAATAACTCCAGCATGATAGCAAAACAATGATATTTTAATTTATTCACTTTTTTACCAGAGGTCATATATTATTATTATTACACTCCGGTCAATTGTTAAGAGGCTACAATACCGCATAAAATCGTAAATTTCGAATATTTCGAAAACGAATTGAGATCATGAGACGATTCAAAAACTGAGAGATGCAGATTTTTACTCCAAAATGACAAAAACTATCAAAACAAAAAAAGGAATACATGCAGATTTTTTAAATTTAAAGTGTTAATACAACTTCTTTTTAAACCATTTACCTGCGCCTATGTTTGGCTAATGTTGAAATAACTTGTTCTGCATTGGAATAGACCCTTTTCGATATAATCAAAATACCTATTAGATTAACTAGTTTATTTTTGATGTGATGAAAAAAATGTGACATATTAGTCAAACATAGGCGTTGCGTTTAATTTTTAAAAGATATTAGATATTTTACGAATCATTTATTTACGACATCCGCAGTCAAAGGGTTAATTTCAACCGTTTAGGAGTAAAATGAAATTTCAAATACTGGAAAAAATTAGTCAGTAGATTACGCCTGTTTACTAGAAATATACAAATCTATAATCTGGCAACAGTGTTTATACATTTTGATAAATTTTGCTTTCACGTCTGACGTTGACAGCGGCCTGGTACATATTTTCGGGATAATTTGAATGATTATTTGTACAATACTGTTTGCGAAAATTTTAAACGACTTGAGTTAGACTTAAGTAATTATGCAATATAGTTGAATGAATAAAAATCACACAAGACGTTTGTCCCAGAATTCTCAGAAAATAGAGCTAAATGCCATTAATAATAGATAAGTGCTTTTTATAATATAGTTGCTAGAAAGTAATATGTAGTTTTAATTTAGGCCTTTTCAAATTTTTATTGCTAATTTGGTAATATCTAGTGCCAATATAAAAATTGTTAGGTATATAACTTTTTAGGTCAGTGTATATGATCGAAATGTTTGTTATGATAAATTCAATTTTTATTTGTTATCCTTAGGTAAGTTCTAAAAAGATGCATCAATAATAAATATTGAAATTACAATATATAATTACGTTTTACGAGAGACTTTAAAGGTAGAGGTTTGTAAAGCATAATATTTTTTTCATTTTCAGTGTACCACTTTTTCATAAATTTAACCCACCGTAAACCTATTTTGTACACCATCCATTTATATATGCTCCAAAAAAATTAAATCTATTTTCTATTACAACCGGCCTATACAATATGGAAAAGCTATGTTGCCAAAGGAGTTTTGCCGAAATTGTATACGTTTCTCTTTTTGTTTCATGTAATCAAATCGGAAGAAAGGAGACGTGTTTATAATTAGAATGTTTGTCAGTCTATATGGTCTATAATGGGGCAAAGGTTTTAAGTTGTAAAAAGTCATTTGATAATGTCGGCCCTTAATCTTAAAATTAATATGATTTTAAAAGGGTCGATATTTTTCGGCGGAATAAAAAAATTCAGATGGCGTTGTTTTAAATATTTTTAGAGAGGAACAATATTTTTTTTAAAGTGTGGTAGCTCTTCTTTTACCTTTAATAAAACCTAAATTAATTGACAACTGCCTTATCAGTTAACTAATTTCAAAATTTACCCAAAAAAATGTTTTTCTTAATTTTTACTTTTTTATTTCTGGTTTATGGTAAAATAGATGGCGGTCATCAGTTGAGACAGTCTCCACCTAAAAGCCGCATTTTAGGAGGATATGCTTGTGCAAGTGATAAAAGCGTAAATACCAAATTCATGGTTTCCCTTACAAGTAATAGATGCAGACATTTTTGTGGAGGAAGCTTAATTAATAAATATTGGGTTCTTACTGCTGCGCATTGTCTTAAACGTGATAAAGTTAAGGTGTTACCAGCTTATCATAAAGGTAAATAAAATAACTTCAAAATATACAGATTTCTAAACACCCCACATTATGTAATGGTAAGTAGCAAAGTAACGACTACCGAAAAGGTAAAAATTTTTACAAAAATAAAAACTATCTACTTTTTAGAATAACTCATAGGTATCTTTGATACTGTCTCCGTTTCGGATTAATGTAGTGAAATTTTTTCTACTTTTACTTTGATTGTTTTTCCAAAATTATGAATAAATGGAATCCCTTAATAATCAATCTTCGTTGTCATTTATTCCTTGTTATTTTTTCAGATAGACGTTGTAAAAGAAATTCAAACTTGGATTGTGCATGTGGGTACTTCTGTGGTTGCCTACAGTCGGTTAGTTCCAACATATACATTCATCCTAAGTTTAATGGAAAAACCTTAATACATGATATAGGTTTAATAAAATTACGGTGGCCATTTAACTTCATTTATTTTAATAACATTAAACCTGTAACACTTCCGGAAGAAACAATTAAAGGTGATCTTAAAAATTCTTTCGATCAGGCTGTAGTTATGGGATGGGGAAAAACCGAAACAGGAAGACCAAGCCAATTATTATGTGTTCATTTAGAATTAATGATAACAAAAAAATGTCAGCAGAAATTTTCCAAAAAAAAAATTACTAAGTATCATGTTTGTACCGAAGTGAATAATGTTAAAGATTCTTGTAGTGGAGATTCCGGAGGCCCCTTACTTTGCAATGATGTTCAATATGGAATCGTATCATGGGGTGTAGGTTGCGCTTCTCCACGATTTCCTGCAGTTTACACCAGAGTAGATAAGCATTTAGATTATATTGCAGATGTTCTGGCTTCTAAAGAGAGGCCATTATCAAGTTTTAATAACTCATTTATTTTACTACTGCTACTACTTATCATATTCTTGCCAAACTTTTCAATATAATCTACTATATGAAATATATATGCGTCACTCTTGTACTCTTTTATTACAATTTGCGGCGTATTTTAAGCAGATAATAATCATAATAAAATGCGGTTCCTAAGATACTGTCATCTAGTTTTTCTTCAATCCACTTTTTAGAGAACCGCTTAAGTAAACACCATACGAACAAAGCATGTATCTAAAAAATGCGATTATTTCCGAAGAAAATAGGTAAGTTGGCTAGATAAACAATGGTCCATCTATAATGTAAATTGCAAGGAAATCTACAAGAGGGTTAATCAACAAAATACAAAATAAACCAAAAGCGTTAAAAAGGTGGTAGACCAAAGATAAAATGACTTGTATCTGTAAGTTTAATACAATAAAACTCTCATTGAAAACTCTTCCTGATTTTGCAAAACTTTATTTTAGAAAAATGAGAATAAGCCTTTTTAAGAACAGTTTTTCAATAACATAAGGAAAAATTTATCCATACAATTCTACATCATACATCATAAATACATCATAAATCATGGCACAAGCTTTTGAATACCATCTTCAAAGAACTTTGCTGTCGGTGCATTTAAACACGCAGTAATAGTTTCAACACTTTATCATTCTCATCCAAAAATTTCTGTAGTTTTGAAGAAAGGTGAAAGTTTTTTTAGCTAATTTCTTCATCAACATGTTGTATCAATTCTTCATTCATCATGAACATTTGTCCTTCTTTCATTATAAAGCTTGCACCACTTAAACAAGTTGCCATCATTCATTACAAGCTTAGTATCAAACATTGCATATATGGAGAATATTTTTTTTTGTTTGTGTAGAACAGAATTCAATTAAGAATATTTTAAGACATGGGCTGGGAGCCACTGTGGTTCCATATTTTAAAGACAAGATTCTGCGCAATAATCATTAATGGTTCTATGACAATTATTTTTCCTGTAATGAAATTCGACCCTTACTTGCAAACAAAAACATCTGGACTACAGGTATTGCAAGTATAAACACATTTTACATAATATCAAGTTATACACAAATACAAAACATGACATGCTGACGAAGATATTCGCACCAAAAACATATTTATAATAAAAAGTTTGGCAAATACAATAATTTAGAATATAATTTTGTCCACAAGGGCTCAAAATACTGAGTTAACGGTGGAATAAATACTTCTCCACATTTACACAAACTCAAAAGCCTCAAGTGATAATACTTTAATGAGCGGAGTTGATACCTTAGATCAAATAATTAGATGAAACTTTTCCTATAAATATAGTTTATTTTGGCTAATTTCTGGTTTAAATAGAAGATATTGTTAGCTCAAGATTGTCCCAAGAAAACAAAAATAAAAATTCTACACTTTTGCGATTGAACTGTAAAAAGTAAATTAACAATCTAAAAAGATGGAGACCTCCAACTGATGATACTGCACATATTTCAAAATCGGTTGTGTGTGTGGTTCAATTATTGATGACGAATCCTTCCTAACATCTTTTTCGTGTAACTGTCTAACTTCTAAATTTTTTTTTAATTATTTACTTTTTTACATATTGTATTTTTTAATCTATTTACATATTTTAAATGCAAATTTTCCTTCTACTTCTACCAATTTTATAATTTTAGTCTCATATTACGAGTGTGTCTATATAGTCCAAATAAAAGGAATAAACTTATTTCTTAAATCAACAATTTTATGGAAAAATCCTGAAACTCGCCGATTTTAATTTTTAAATGGGCGCTTCTTCAGATCGCGTTCTTATTTTTGACGTCACCTCTATGAGCGTGATGACTGCATTAATAAAAATTTTAATTAGAAAAGTGTAATATATCAATTGAAAGGTCTTTTAAATACATATTTCATCCATATCAATTATGTATTATTTCAATATTTTTTAATTTCATTAATTCAAAGAGATTTATTGTTTTTTTTTTAAATCGAAACTTATAAAGTACAGAAAGCCCTCAATTTGATTTATGTATTGTGGACAGGCCAGCAGCACTTTTATTATTATTTATAATTCTGCAATGAACTTTAATCCAAACAAACTAAACTAACCTTCTCATTTCAAAATATTTTTTTATTTATAAGATTTTTGTGTAAGTAATTTATGTTGTCTCGACTATTTACATTTTTGAGTTTCATTAAAACACTTTTACCCTCTGATATTACTAAAGATTTTCTTGTGTTAAGTAATTTATTATTAATATAATTTCTTCTGTATATATTGAAATAAAGTGGGTAGTTCACTTATTCCGAAATACTGGTTTTTTGGATCCCAAAAGGCACATGCAGAGTCATTACTTTTTTTTGAAGCACTTTAAATTTTACGTGAAAATTGGGAAGCTTATCGGCGATGTCTCCTATAAAGAGTGTTTCTGATAGATGTCGTGAAGAGGGAGTAATCTTTCCAAAAAAAAAAAAACCTCAATTATTGGTAAGCTAGGTAGGTCTGTTTGGTATTTTCTTCGATATTCCAAGGGCATTTCACAACATTCTGCATACAAATTGCTTATAGGAGTGCTTCTAAATGCTCCAATGGACAATCTCAGGCAATTATTGGTCACCTATCAATCATATCTAAGAGTCCTTTTGCTGCTTGCATGTAAAAAAATTCCCATAATCTAAAATTGACCTTATATACGATCTGTATAACAATATATAATTTGGTGTGAAATTACCAAGTGTCAGGGGTTATTAATTTGGTTCGGGGTTTTCAAAATTGTAAGTCCACCTTTTGATAATTTGTTCAAAATGAGTTCATTATATTGCGAGAGTTATGAGCCACGGTCTGTTAGGAAAATTCCCAGTAATTGTAAAGAAGCTGGAGAAATCATTAGCTCTTTGACAGGCCTTAGACAATTTTCACAGGAAATAAAAAAACTGATTCATGCCGCTGAGTACGAAGTTAAAAAAAGATATATGGAAGAATGTGAAAGAGTAGCTGGGCTTCTCGATCACATGTTTTGTTGCCATTAAGTATAATGCTCTTAAAATAATTTTCCTTAAACTAAAGCAATATCATCGCAGTTTTTGTAAATTTGTGAATCCTGATGTCAGGTCACAAATCGTTGATATAAGTCACATTACAGATGAAATGCAAAAATATAGGACCTCCCTATTTTAAAATTGATGTATATTGTATCTCATATAAATCGTACCTACTATTTTGAACATCATTTTTGTATCTTTAAAATACTCATTTAATAAATTGAACCGCCAACAAAAAAAATAGAGAAATTTCTGGATCTGCACCTCAGCTGTAGGAACTTTCAATGTATTTACTAATTTCTGTATTGTTCTTGCGATATGTTCTTTTCACATAAATTTTCTATTGAGTTACTCCCAGATAAGTAATATTGTAAATGGTTGGCTAAAACGGAAGGAACGAGATTAATTTGACATGTTCAGTATGACACTATTCATCATATATTCCGATGTGATACCAACAAACAACCGATTAGTTGTAAATACCCCAACTCTAAACAGACGTTTAGTCAAAATATTTAAATACATCTTTGCCTGTGTTTTAATAATAACTATATAATAATTTGACATGTATGTAAGTTCTATTGTCAACGCGTATCCAGCATTATTTAAATTATATTTGTCAGAATTATAATTGACGTTACTTAAAAAACAAAATTACGTCATAGTTTTCAACACTTTTTGTATTAAATATGGAAAGATAAATAATACTTATCTTGAATTTCCACGGTCTTCCAAAGCCTTTTAATATGTATTCAAGTCTACATAGGTTTCGGTATCTGACAAACCTAGCTGGACTTGAATACTTAATTAAAACGTTTTGGAAAACTGTGAAAATTCAAAATAGGTATTATTTATCTTTTCATATTTATTACGAATAATTTCCATAAAGTAAGAGTTGAAACAATTAATTTACTTTTTGTACTGTCTTCAGTGGTAAATTGTCGACGGTATTTCAAGTTTGAATCATGCAATGTGGTTTTTTCCGAAAACATAACTTTATAAACTAAGTTTTTTGTACGCCGTAAACTTAAGTAAACGTATTATGTATTTTATATGAATCGTAGAGTAACTTTTTCTACACCGCTGTTTAATATATGATCCTACAGTTGAACTTCATTTAAATTAAATTAGCGGGTTTATCAGTTAACGAGGAAGTTTCAACTCAGATGTTAACCTTCATCAAGAAAGTTTTCAGTGTGAAATATGATCTTTTCCATTTACAATTTCTTTGGTGATGGATCCGCGAGATCCTGAGATCCTCAGATTAGGAAAGTTCGTCTTGAAAATTTTATGGGAATATTATAAATCTATAGCGAATTAGCTGGTAGTTAAACAGAAATTATATATCTATCATCTCCGAGATGAAACATGTGGGAATTCTCCTACAAAGTTTCCACTGACAAATTTTAAAAGATATAATTTTAATAGATTACTATTTAGGAACATCCGTCATGTTAACTCAACATTTGATACGATAAAAAAAATCCGTATTATTTAATCACAAGATTGAAAAAATGGTAAATTTTTAAAATCGACTCTAAATTTTTGAAATAGTTTTCCAATACCATGATCCTTATTCATTTAATGAGCACTTGATTTATTATATTATATTTACCAATCATTATATCTTTTTTTTATTAAATGTTGGTACAAAGACATATATTTACAATATTACCATTGACGTGTGCATATGTAATGGTAAATCCTGAACCAAAGATAACATAAAATCCCTAAAAATTATAACGGATTGTTATAAAAAATATTGAAAAATTTATTTATTATAGATTTTTTGTCAACTTTATCATAAAGAAATGAAGTAAGAAGTATAAATGATACAAATAAATAGATAAATTAATGGATTTTTTATTAAAAAAATTTTTTTTGCTATTTTAAATTATTTAAATGGATCCCGTTTGAAGATGTTTGAATTCCTTGCCACATACTGGTAATGATGGTGAATTTTTTATTGTCATTTTAACTAGTACAATTAATTTCAGTTGTGGTTTTAATCTTCCTAGATGCCACCTTAACTTGTTAAATGCTTGTCTCAGATCCATAAATAAGTGCATAGCTATGAGTCCATAAGTTTTTTTGATTATTTACTTCAGACTGCTCGGTATCACTTCTTCAATTAGTTAAAGGCCAAAAATGTAAATAATTGATATATGATTACTTTTTTAATAAGAAAGAAAGAAACCTCTTCTATCTTGATTGAAAAAAAATCGTTCGAGTGTAAGGAATAACATGTTCAAATTTAGTTTTCCTGTGATTATTTTGTGTGTTCAAAAAAAAACGTACCAAATGTGAATGATTTTGATTCATTTCCTATAAAACTACATATTATGTTTTTACTATTTTCTCAACAAGGAGTTTGGTAATTATTTCTATTTTGCCACAGAAAATTTTTAAAACATAATTGATAATAAAAAATGCAATTATTTCATTTTCTAATTACTTTAATCTAGTGTCCTAACCTTCTTAAATGTTTTTTAACGATGTATACATTTTATGAATTGTCTATTTCAAAATTAATTTTTGGAAGATTTAAAGATTTATTCTTAACCTAATAATGGTATTTATCAACTAAAATTTGGTATAGAAATAAAATTAAATTGACTAACATTTATGATTATGAATTGCAACGGGAATAATAAATAAATCATTTTTCAAAAACTTTTGGTATATTTTATGAGCGAACATTTGGACAATACATCTACTCTTCATAAATATGTATTTTTGAGTTATGTATTCCGCCAAGCAATTACTTCGGCTTTATTGAATGTATGAAGGATATCAACAATACAGAGCCATTAGGACGAATGAAGACATAACTAATAAAAATAGTAAACTAAATTAAAATTACTTTTATTTTTAAAAAACGATATATGTTGTAATCTCCATTTCATAAGCAGTAATAGTATAATAGTTTTCATCACTCATTATGTAATATCCTGTTCTCTAATCACTTATAGATGTGTCAAAGGGTCTATATTCGTACCTAACTACTCACTATTGATTCGACCATTTCTAGTAATTACAGGTAGTAGGTATAAACTACAAATTTGACGTTTAATTTGCTGCAGATCTATGACCATTTGTCTACTTAACGAATTACAACGGTTGGTGTCGTCCACAAAAATCCATTATATAATGAAATGGATTCGGCCTCTAATATATATCAAATGTCAAAATTGATTAGATACAGGAAATTATTAAAAAAAGTGATAGCGTTATAAAAATTTTTCGTAACAAAAAACAATATATTCTTTTGTAGAGAAAACAAAAGCAAATAAAAAATACGCGCTTTGAGATAAGGTCAGAAAAAATGCAAGTAAGGAATTGCGTATCGAAACAAAAGGCATTTTTTTATAATTTAAAAATGTATCGATTACTAAGGCTTCATCACCCTGTTCTGCAAAAATAAAAATTTAAAGCGTAGACAAGGTAGTATGCTAGGTCCTTAGCTTATCTGTTAAGATGCACATTCGAATACATTCAGGAAACTGACACATCTGTGTGAATTAACGATGAATGCGCAGCAAGAATTTACAATATACCTAGAATATATCAGTTGTTCTGATTGTCAAAATCTTTTTCCATTTGTACACTGTATGGACACAAAATACACAAAACGCATTAAAAATAGAATTAACCCGAGAAAACGTAAGTATTATAATTTATTTTGGTTTTCGTTGTGGTTTAACACAACAACCATGTATGAAACATTTAAATTTTGTATTTGGTAGTAAAGCTACGTCAAAAAACGATGGTAAATCGCTGGTTTCAATAATTTAAATTTGGTCGTATTTCGCTTCAGGATCAATCTAGAGAAGAGCGTCCTTCAGTATCAGTTGTTTCTAAAAATATTGATGCTGTAGCTGTTGATTGAAGAAGATCGTCACATGACACATGATGTTATGAAGGCATCTTTTCAAATTTCTTGGACTTCGACACATTGCATTTTGCAAACTCATTTAGCCACGTGGAAAATTTGGTCTCAGAAAAAATCAACAACGGAACTTCCAAACACATCTATTGTCGCTCCAGATTGTCACGGAGCAACTTTATTGAGTATTCACGCCGAATGTACCGGATGCGAGAATCTCTTTACACACTCTCGTCTACTTCGCGAGTACCTCTTGCCATGACTGACACAGAAAAGGTAGTAGCTGCTGCTGCGGTTATTTGTGCATATCATTATTATAAGCGAGAAAAAGACAACAAACGACTAGCGAGAAAACACGAGAATGTGGTGGTGGTACCTCGTCTCCTCTCTCCGTGCTCTTGCTTCGTCGACCTTTGATTCAGGCACAAGAGACCACCTCTGATGCGAAGTTTGCCGAGACGTGGTAAAGTAGTACGAGGCAGAGCGAGGTACAGCTCAACACACTCGTGCCTCGCTGAACATCGTGCTACTTCGCAAAAGATGGAGCCGGCTTATGATATTACTGGTGACGAATCGTGGATCTAATGCTACGAACCAGAAATAGGAACATTCGATAGTTTTCAAAATTAACTCTAGCCATAATTGCATGTTTCGTAGCCAAAGCTGATCATATGGCTATAATTGCTTCAGAAAATCTTTGACAGTATATTTAGAGTGCTTGCCGAGTTAACTGATCAGTGGTGAAAAATAAACTGTAAACCTTCAATCAATTTGAATCATGATCGTGCAATATTCCACTTGATTATTTAAAAAGACTAACGTCCAATAAATGATCCATGCATCCCATAGTCCTGATTTGGCATAAGGTGAATTTTTTACGTTTCTTACAATTAAAAATAAATGCATGGTCAATATTTTTCCTGTCCTGAGGAAGCCGTGGATGTATTCAAAGCACACATATTTTGAGCATACCAACTTCTTAATGGAACAAGTGTTTAAATAACTGGTTTGAATGTATGAAAAATGTCTAGAATTAATTAGGGAATATTTGGAAAAACGATGAAATAATTTATTTTTTTCTTATTCCCGAATTTATTCTTTCAATTTTAACTAGTTAAAATTGCAACTTTTGCAAACGATACCGCAACTATTACTCTAAAGATGTAATAGCCAATTAACAAATTATTGATAAAATTAACACCTAGACTAAAGTTTGCATATACGAATTAATGAAAGAATAGTGGTTGCTTTATTGACTGAGAAGTTTACATATACAAATACTAAGAAAAGTTAGAATGATGTAAAAAAATCTAACATTTTTTTTCTTTAATTTGAATAGTGGAAAAGTTTCTCCAATTAGGAAAACAAATTTTCAATTAGTATATTAAAATAAAATCTGTATGAATCTACTGTAAACTTAATATGATATTTCTGTTAGTTAGATTATATGAAACTTTGAAATAGGAATTAGCTTCAATATATAACCACGTAATATTCTCTCTAATGCAGTTAAAAAGTTGTACACGTGCGGTCATGTACTCCACAGTAATATGAAATAGTTTGACTTTAATGTGCTTTTCATATTACGGGCTAGAAGTTCATTTGAATTAACTGAAAATATTTTATTAAAATAACCCATATTTTATAATTCGTACACATTTCAATATATTCAAGTTGTTATGTTTGTATAAACTTTGCGGAATAAATAATTTCATTTTAATGTAATAAAAAACTATTTTATAATTTTGCTTATATTTCTTAACAATGTTTAAAAATATTGCTTTAGCATTGTAAGATATATTTCAAGAATTTATCCATATTACAATTTCACCTTTTTTCCATTTAGTTGTTGATAAAGTTTCAAGTAATTTGGAGTGGTAACTTGCGTTATATATATCTCCATTCATTTCTACGTGATAATGAATGGTCTTCTTTAAACCTAATAAAACTAAAACATTCTCAAGAAAACTGTTCATACTGCCTACATGACAAACAATTTTTCTTCCACCTTTACCTGTAGGTTTCTTAGTACCATTAGCAAATCTTTGTAAAATTGCTTCTTGTATCGAGTTTATATTTTTGACTTGCCAATCTTTTCCTACACAATGATCTATATTAACCCATGTGTGTTTCGTCTAAATACAAAATGTTTTTCTTTTCTGTCCTAATTTGTTTAATTTAAGTAATACTTTCCACAGTTTATCTCGGCTTATTTTGATTTGCCTGATTTTGGCTTTGGTGGGGTTACTCCAACTGATATTTCACGGTTAAAACATTATACAGTATGGTCCAACTGAAAGGAATAAATTTATTATTTCGTAAATCAGCGACTTTTTTTTAAATAGAAAAGTGGGTCTTGCTATACATCAATTGAAAGGCCTTTTACATATCTATTCACCCACATCAATATGTCTATGTTATCAACTTTTGTATATTTACAAAAAAATATTTACTAAATTTTTAATATTACAATAAATATAATTAGGTACAACCAAATTTAAAGCAAGTGCTCAATTTGTTTACCGTCAGCTAAAATACAATGCGAAAGACCAGCAGGGAACTCTTCTCGAACTTTCGCTATAAATTATGGAGTTTTTTTTGCAATCTCAATGCGTATCCGTTCTTTGAATTCATTAATACTTTGTGGTCTATTTATGTACATTTTACTTTTCAAGTATATCCTTAAAAAGAAATCGAGAGAGGTTAAATCAGGTGACCTCGGTGGCCACCCGATTGCTCCTCTTCGACCTATGCACCGATTTGGAAAGACGTTGTTCAAGTAGTTTCTCACCGAGGCGGCATAGTACGGTGCCGTGCCATCTTGCTGCAGCCAAAAATCATTTCTGTTTTTGAGCAACCGGTTTAATTCTGGGAGCAAGAAGTTCTACAGAAATTGTAAATATCGAGGACCTGTTAAGGTTTCTTCGAAAAAGTGTGATCCTATAATCCTATTATCTATTATTCCCGCCCAAACATTCACTTTCTCTGGGTATTGAGTACGGTACTCCTGCATCCAGTGTGGATTTTCTGTAGCCCAGTACCGGAAAGTCAGACGATTCACATCACCGTTTAGGAAAAATATAGCTTCACAGAAAAAATTGGGTCTCTGTTAGTTTTTTCCATTACAATTTTACAAAATTCAACTTGTCTATCAAAATCTTCTTCCATAAGTTCCTGCACTAAATTTACTTTATAGGGATGCCACTTCTCCTTTTTTAGCGTTATAAGAACTGTTTGATGGTCAACTTCATTGTCTAACGCTACTTGCCGTAAACTGGTATGGGGATTATCTTCAAAGCCTAGCAGAACATCTAGTTTCTTGTTTTCAGATATTTGTTTTCTACTACCTTTAGGGACACTAATACTTAGGCGTAATTGATATAGTTGAATATATATTTAAAAGACCTTTTAATTGATGTATTGCAAGACCCAATTTTATATTTAAAAACTTTATTGATGACGTTAACACGTTCATAGAGCTGATGTCAAAAATAAAAAGGTGATCTGACGAAGTGCCCATTTAAAATTAAAAATCGACGGATTTCAGGATTTTCCCCTAAAATCGCCGATTTACGAAATAATGAATTTATTCCTTTCATTTGGACCATACTGTATATCGTAGATTTTCCATACCCCATTGCGTTAGTTAGATGATATTTCAGCTACGGTGTCAGCAGTATTTGAATAATTATGCTGTCCAAAATAGTTGTAGTATTCAAATGGTCAAGTTTTAATTTATTTTACTGGTGAACACTCACAGTTTCCTTCCATTTTCAATTACTACTATTTTTCACGTTTATCGAAAACTAAATAATGAAATTTCTACAAACTTAAATTTTATTTAAATAACTCATCAATTGTTAGCGGGCACCGTAGCCATTAAAATTTAATTATCCCTTTGAATTACGGTGAGGGCTTTGACCGGCATTAATCCTCTTAGATAAAAGATAGTTTAATAATTTGGTAGTCCAACAAATGTATTAAATTTAATTTAAAATTTCTTAATCAGCTACATATATTGAAGATTTACCGCATGTATCGTACTATGATTTACTGGTTATTATCACAAAACATTTCTGAGAATTTAGTCTCTCTTAATGTTCAAATGAAGTATAAAAAATAAATGAATAGCTTTTTCGAGGACTTCGATTCATCTACCTACAATGAATACTTTGCTAATTTGGGATATTGAAATAAGTAATGAGAGGAGACTACACTAAAAAAATAAAATGTTTTTGTCGAATAAACTAGCGTTTTTTTTTTTTTGGCCACGTAGTTATCGAACAATACTTATACAAGGGGCGCACTAATGATATTTTCCAGCAAGAATTAATTACAATATTTAGTTGGTGTTATTTTATTAAAGTAATGGTAACACATAATTTAATATAGATATATAGGAAAAAAGGGGTCGAATGAAGAATTTCTCGCGTTTTGACCCAAAAAAATATAATGATACGTTTACTGAGAATAGAATACATTGCCCTCAAACAAGTGCCGGTGAAATTGATTAATAATGATAGAGCCCATATGCATAAGGAAGTCTCCTAATTAACTGACAAATTAATGGAAATTAAAGGAGGGGGAATATGATTTGTGACATCCGCCGAAAAGTTCGTTATATTTTATTAAGGTTATTAATTTCTATCAAGACTTTCGGTTCATCAGCTAATTTTTGAATGTATTTAAAAATGTTGGCTAATTGGTTTACTATTATTATTTACATAAATAAGGTTAAGTTATTTTTAGAGGACATCAAGTTCTTTAAGACATTTTCATAACTATTCAATTTTTAAGTATTTCTAGGAAGAATGAATTAATAAAAATTGGAAGTTTTAACAAATTGGGTTCTTCATTACAAGAAAGTATTGCTTTTGTCCTTATGAACAGGATCAAACGTTAATTTGTACAACTTGTTATATCGCTATATCGTGTTTTTAACTTTTTAATTAACTGGTGGATGTAGTCTATTGCCTTGTATGGCGGTAAATTTGGAATGATGAATTTTGGACTGCGGCATGCGGAGTTTAATATATTTATATATTAAATAGAAAACTTCGTTAACTTTTGCACAGCCACAAATCATTTTGCGCCTTCAGTTTTAAATTTTATGAACTTCATACCAACAACGCCCTATTCAGATGAAAAATTATGATGAAGTTATTTTCTACAAAATTCCATTAAAAAACTAGGCCGAGATTTTTTCTATAGTCTCTGATAAATTTACATAGTAGGTATCATATAAAATTAGGGGTTTAACATAATTTTGGAATTATTAAAGTTAGTTAATGAAACGTTGAATCTACTATGGTGATTGTTTATATTAAATAATATTTCTCTACATTTTTGTTCATTTTTTTTTATTAAATAATACTTCTCCACTTATTTTTTAAAAACTTTCAAATGTGTACTTATTTAATCATTTGTACTCTGTATTATGGAATTTTATAGAAATGATAAAATATTTTTATTTAAGTTCTTGAACGTTGTTATAAACCGTCTAGTTTTTGCTACATCGTGTTAAATTTTACGGCAAAGTGGAAATCGGATGTTATTTGCAATTTGAACATTAATTAAGCTTTCGCCAGGATTAACTCCTCAAGTTTATGCAATGTAGTATCGTGTCGTGAGAGATTTTCCTAAACAAGTTATTTCCATGTTTAATGCTTAAATCCAATCGGCATCGGTATGGGTGCGGTGCACTTAGTGCACTTGCTTCGTGGCGGATAAATGAAAACATGTTAAACTGCTGTATAATTTCTAATAATTTATCCAAGCTAATTACAGTAAAGTTGATTATTTTTTCAGTCGACGCGCGAAAATACTAAACTTTTTAATATGATAATAAATTTGTCATTAATCGTAAAATTATACGAGGCTAAATATAAAAGATAAAATATACTTATCTTAAAATTCCACGATATTCCAAAACTTTTTAAATATTCTTATGACAATTGAAAGGAAAAACCATTGTCAAAAGAATATTTAAAAAGTTTTTGAATCAAGTAACTTAAAAATTCCCAGGAGAGATCCAACCAAAAAGTTTTGAGATAATGTTTATTTAACTAGTAAATCAATGAAATCTCTTTTTTCGACTATGATAAAAAACATATAACTTAAAAAAATTGCATAAAGATACAAAACCAATTAAGCCTAGTTTCATATGCCAATACCACAAACACAAAATTAGCAGACATTCTCAATAAAATTTTAATAAACTACGGTTACATATCAAAATGTTCAGTAAAAAAATCTTTATAATTAACTCATGATATTAATACACATAAAATAAAAGAAAACACAAAATTAATTTGTAGAAATTTATATGTGTGGGAGAAAAGATTTTTTCGAGTGAACAACACACTATTGAAAACACATAAATCTTCTTTTTCCAAAAATATTTATACAGTTTATTGCGGTTCAAATCTTTTTAATCTCGGTTGGCACAAACTACCACTCACTTTAACACTAAACTTATTAACAAATGCATTTTTATTACTGGGGTATTAAAAATAGTTTTGTATTAAAATTAACAATTGCAACTTTATTTTTCAATTAACTTTTTACAAACTTTGTGTGTACTTTGTAGAGGTGCTCAGGAACGATTGCTTATTGGCAAAAATCCGTTGCGTTAATTGCGATGTGCACAAGAAAGAGAATCAGTTCTGATTGGTTGAAGTGATGTCAGAAAGGGGGAATCGTGAGAGTTTTGTATGTGGAATTTTCTCGACGTATACGAGGAATAGCAAAAGAATTGATCATTGTTTAAAAGGCATGATTTTTAAACATAGTTTCATTTGACGTTTGTAGAATGTTTTCAAAAATTCCTCCATCTGAATGTATCCCATTGGTAACTAAATTCTTAGAACGAAAAATGATTAACTAAATTTTAATTAATGAAATTATAAAGTTGTATATTTTAGGTGTCAAAATTACTTTGTTTTTGATAATAAATTTTGTATTCAAAATGGATTGTCCAATTTTGGTAAATATTTTTATGAATAATTTGATGATGTTCTGACTGGTTTTACATGTAGTGATAGACAATTGGATGTTTTCTTTAATTTTATTAACAACAAGTTAAATTGCCCGGATTGTGCTACCTAAATTGGCCAGACCCTTAAAAAATTTGAAATAAGATCTAGTGAATACTTACTTCTAGATTAAAGCAACCAGATAAGTTTTATTGATTAATAATAATGTTTCTCTTTAAGGATCATTGAATTTTTGTTAATGAACGGTAGATTTTTTTATTATGACATATGATATCCCTATGTTTTACCTTTTAATTGAAATAAATACTATTTATTTTTCATCGCTAAAACAACGATTTTAAAATTCTGTGGGAAGAGATGATTCGAAATGGAGAGCATTTTTAAAAAATCCACAAAAATTCTGCTAAATGAATGGAAGCATAAAAGAGATGAAAATATTTTTATCATTTACATATATGAAAGCAGCACAGCCAGGAATATTTATGAGTGTTTTGAAACGGTTAATGTTATCCCATATTTCAAGAGACAACAACCCTATTTACATGTGTTTCTAATCTAAACGTTCTCCAGTTGTAGTATATTTTATAAATGTCTAAAATATCACATAACGTGGCAGATCTCTTGATGTTTAAAATAGTTTAGGAACCTTATCTACAACTTTTATTAACTGTCTTATGTAGAATAATTTATTTTACTCCTTATTTTTTAAGTGAGCCTTATTTTATTTTAATTTGTCCTAAGAGCATCTTTGATTAATAATTTTGTATTTTCAATTATGATATTTGAATATGTTTGTGCGTTTTTCGAATAATAAAGTATAGAATTTTCGTGAAAATTCCGCCATTTGTAATAAATGAGCAGAAACGGAAAATAAATACTTTATTTATTTTAACTTTTTCAGTGCTTTTCTGATAAACCTTTCATTTTCTTTATATTTTTCCTAATTTAGCATTTCCTATTCGTTCTATGGATCCTATTAATATATTTCATTTTCTTAATCACTCGTTGGTACTTTTATCTATTTTATTTATTTTTATTTCTTTGTCATCGAATAGATGGAGGGTACAGTTCCGTGTTTTCACTTATATGTTATTAGTTGATTATTCTTTCAATAATATGTTAGAAAAAATACGTCAAATCCTAAATGAAGTAGACCAAAACATTTTAACTTCTACAAGTACAAAGGGAAAAATAGAGCACTGTTTGTGAAAATACTGGTTTCCTAACCTGGCGAAATAGTTATTTACGTTACGAGTTCGGTAAGTGAATTATTAACGAATGAATATTTAGATGTTTATAGACCACGCAGTATCTAATTTCTAAATAATTCGTTAATGTCTATCGTAAATTATTTTATTTCAATACTACACATATTTTCTAAAATGTTTAAAATAGTTTGGAAGTGTGACAGATCCAGCAAAATTGATAGATTTGCAAAATAATATTTCGATATTCTTTCAAAAATATATGGCACCTTGGTCTTATTAGTTTTTTTAGAAAATTCTTCGTGAAATATTCTGAGAAAACAGGTCATGATAAATTTAGAGGAGAAGAATTGAATTTATTGATTTGTTTATAATTTTAACGTCCAATAATTTTGTGAACCCCAAATATGCGTAATAATTTTAATAACTATTAAATTAATTCCAAAAACTCTCTAAAAGATTTTGTTGGCATAGAGGTACCAAACAGTATCTCGCGATAAACGAACCCTTTAATAAAAATAACTCAAGAAAACACTGATAAATATCAAAATGCCAATCAGAGAAACAATTTTAGAGTAAGTACTTAATAAAATATAAACTTAAACCAGTTATAGACAGTTTTAATGATATGTTTTCAAAAAAACTAATTTGTTTTGTTTTGTTATTTGTTTTTAATAAACTAAACTGTTATTTTTAGTCAAAAGCAAAATGTTTTTTTCAATATCCAATTTGCAGAAGCTGAAGTAAAATGTTCCTAACCAGAAGCAAAATTAATTTTGTTTTATTTTCTCATCTTGTTAGGAACAAAATGTATTATTCTACGAGATACCAAATAGAGAAAAATTTCCAGGTTGCATCTATTATACCCAGGAAAATAAGCAAAAATTGAGAAGCAAACTGAAATATTTCATACAAATTGACACTGTGTACACACTCCCTTTTTATTTACAAAATATGTTGTCTGTATTTCATTAAATATAAGAATGAGAAAACTCTGACCCATTTATACAAATTGAACTGTTGCCTAAAACTCTGCCTTAACAAATTCCTGGCAATCTTAAATGATTGTTTCAGTCTGAAAGTCTTCCTGTCATTTCAGTTATTCCTGTCGGAGGAACTGAATAAATTAGAGCTTTTGGCTGCGGAGTATAAATTTGTTTACACTCTAAACCACCTCGATTACGTTGGAATGAAAATATTGCCGGCTGACATTTACAACGTTTCAAGATTTATTGCTTCGAGATACGTTGCCCCTAGTCAAATACCGTTTTGAGTTTGTAGGGTACAAATTTATTTTTAGAAAGTCATAATTTTCCTTCTAATAAGCTTTTTAAGGT
The DNA here is from genome assembly GCA_951812935.1 of Hermaeophaga mercurialis. Lineage (NCBI taxonomy): Eukaryota > Metazoa > Arthropoda > Insecta > Coleoptera > Chrysomelidae > Hermaeophaga > Hermaeophaga mercurialis. The sequence continues at coordinate 25,825,401 of OX638358.1, read as the reverse complement.
AACTCATTAAAATATTTAATAAATATATAAGTTAGCAGCTTAGAGTGAAATGACACAAAAACACATTCGAACTCCAGTTAAGAGGCAACGATACCGCATATAATTGTAAATTCCAAATATTTCGTAAACGTATTGAGATAATGAGATGATTCAAAAATTAAAAGATGCAGATTTTTCCACCAAATTGTATTCTTTTTAAAAAAATATTTTTAAAAACCGGAGAAAATTATAAAAAATTATCAACGCAAAAAAAGGAATATATCGCCTTTTAAATTTAAAGTTTTAATGTTACTCTTTCTTAATTTGAACTGCTTAGGAGTAAAACGAAAATTCAAATACGAAATTTCTAGAAAAAAGAAGTTAATAGATTTCGCCTGGCTCCTGTAAACTATTTTAATAATTATAACTTAATATTATTTGTTTTACCTTTTGGTATATGTTAAAATGGATAGTAGTAGTAAAACAAATATCCGTAAATACGATTATAGTGCTTTTCATTATAAAATAGTAAAGGTAAAGTAAGTACAAACCAATTTACACAATGATAACTCGATAATAACTCCAGAATGATAGGAAAAGTATGATATTTTAATTTATTCACTTTTTTTTCATCAAATGTCATATATTATTATTATTATTATTATACTCCGGTCAATTGCATGAAATCGTAAATTCCTAATATTTTGAAAACGAATTGAGATCATGAGACGATTCAAAAACTGAGAGATGCAGATTTTTACTCCAAAATGACAAAAACTATCAAAACAAAAAAAGGAATACATGCAGATTTAAAGTTTTAATACAACTTCTTTTTTAACCATTTAACTGCAAGTGTCGTAAAGAAACGATTCGTAAAAAGTCTAATATCTATTAACAATTAAATGCTGCGGCTATGTTTGGCTAATGTGGAAATAATTTCAACTTGTTTTGCAATAGAATAGAGCTTTTTGAACATAATCAAAATACCTGTTAGATTAACTAGCACCACTGCTAAACGCTACCAAATGTCTTAGTAACTACTTAGTAAACATATGCAAACTTTATTTTTGATGAAAAAAAAATGTGGCACTTTAGTCTAACATAGGCGTTGCGTTTGATTTTTAAGAGATATTAGACATTTTACGAGTCATTTATTTACAACATCCGCAGTCAAAGGGTTAATTTCTATCGCTTAGGAATAAAATTAAATTTCAAATACTGAAAAAAATTAGTCAGTAGATTATGCCTATACACTAAAAATATACAAAACTAAAATCTGGCAACAGTGTTCATACATTTTGACAGATTATGCTATCACTTCTGACGTTGACAGCCGCCTACTACAAGTTTCCGAGAAAATTTTTAATTACTATTTATATGGTATGCTTTGCGGAAATTTTAATCGACTTGAGTTAGACTTAAGAAATTGTTGAGCATACTTGCACGAATGATAAAAGTCACGAAAGACGTTTGTCGCATAAACGAGTACTTGGAAAAGAGCGCTAAATGCCATTACTAATAGGTGTAATTTTTATGTAATAATTGCTAAAAAGTAATATGTAGGTTTACTTAATCCCGTTTCAAATTTTTATTGCTAATTTGATTATATCTAGTTTTAATTTAAAGTCGTTAAATGTATAAATTTTTAAGTTGCTTGATATTATCGAAGTTTTTATTTTGATAAATCCAATTTGTATTAGTCATCCTTAAATAAGTTCTAAAAAAATGCATCAATCAAAAATATTGAAATTTTAATATATAATTACGTTTTACGAGAAAATTTAAAGGAAAAGTTTTGTGAAGAACAATATTCTTTTAATTTTCAGTACACCACTTCTCCATAAATTTAACGCAAAAGAAATTAGATTTATTTTCTGTTAAAATCGGGCCTGTGCAGTATTCTAGTAGAAAAGCTATGTTGCTAAAGCACTTTTGTTGAAATTGTATTTGTTTTTCTTTTATGTTTTTAGTCGAAAAAAGTCACGTGGCTCTCAAATAAAAATAAAAGAGAAGAGTCATTTTAAAAAAATATGGGATTCAAAATCGGTAACGACAATTAGAAATCGAGTAGACCAATACAAAAATAAGAAAAGTTTGAAATTAATTTATCATTTTGATAATAAATAAACATAATTTTACCCCTTTTAAACATATTTGTCGTTTAATGCAATTACTAAAATTATTTTATATAACCAATGATCAATTTCATTAAAAATTTGATCAATTTCATTAAAAATTAGTAGTAAGTTTATACAGAGCGCTAGTTTCATTTTTAATTAACTAACTTTTATAAAAAGTAAAAATGATGATGGGTGCAGAAGTGTAATTAAAATCGCTCCTTTTCACTCGACTTGATCAAATTTAAAGTTTCGTTAAACAAGGGCGTGGCAGTTCCTGTGTGAAAAACAACTATCAAAGCTCTGCTGAAACATCCCTTAGTTGACAAAGTTTCACAGAGAATTGAATTTTAAAGCTCTCTACCTGAATAATTTTAATATGTTCTCTCAGCAACTCCACCACTTACCGCATTAGTTTATCCCAATTTTAGGTAAATTTTGTAAATTTTAAAAATTAGGTACAATAAGAGATTAGGGATGCTCAACACTTCTTAAAATTGAAGAATACTTGACTTGTCTCGTCTTGAGTTCAGAAAATTTGACGAGTATTAGTTTTCTCTAATATTCAAGGCACGACCAAAAATAAATATATAATTATTTTCGAAAATTCTAGAAGAATTATCACATTAATTCTATTGTTGTAATATACGAAAGTTTTTTAATTATAAAATATAAATTTCCCTTATATTAATTTTCCACAATATTTCAAAGCTATTTTTTTAATATCTTTCTTTTTCTAACCAAGTTACGCAAGATTCCATTTTCAAAAAGTGACTTAAGACTTAACGAAACCTGGTTAGAAAAAGATATTAAAAAATAGCTCTGAAATACTGTGAAATTTAAAGATAAGTATAAATTATCTTATATATTGTTTCTACTCTTACTTTATAGAATCTATCCATCATCAGATATGATATAAAAAATTGACAGATATCTCACGTATGTGCTTAATTTCTTGTTAAGTATTCGATCCAATAACGTTAGGTATCTTATATATATATATATATATATATATATTACATTATATATTATAAATAAAGAAACATCTGATTGAGCAATTGAATTTGGGAAGTTTCATTATTTTAGATTACTTTTTAGGCTAAATATTCCAATATCAACCAAGATTTTGTAGAAAATGAGGACTATTATTATTTTATTATAATAAAAAATATAATATAAAGTCGTTACACAAGTTACTTAACATTGTTGTTCGAATTTTTATAATAAGAAATCAAGCATGTGTCTGAGATGTCTGTCAATTTATTATGGCATATCTGATGATGACGAAAAGTTTCAAAAATTTAAAATATGTATAATTTATCTTTTACACTTATAAATAAAGACATGTTTATACCTATAATACGTGTTCTTTGATTTTTCAGTTTACTAGTGTAATGCCATATACAGATAAAAGATAAGATTCTATTGTGAAAGTTTGTAAAATTGCTTAAGCTCAGACCGTCACTCCCGTCGTTAATCAAGAAGTTTGTCAAGAAGTAACTTTGAAACTGATGTTCAAATAAAGGGTTCCGTGTTCTTTTGCGAGCGCAATGTTCACTTCTGCTTTCGGATTTTAATTCTGTTCTGATAGAGTACTAGCTTGGATAAAGCATTATTCAAGTTGAAAAAATTTGCAGGGATTCAGCAATTGAAATCAAAAGAAATATTTTATGCAGGATGATTTTAATAGATTGGTATCTCTAAAAACTCTTTTTTTTTCGTCACGTTTTTCATTAAATTTATAATTAAGCAAGATATACTCAGTTTCAATTAGTTATCATCACGAGACAAGTTCTAGCCAAGAAAATTTTCCACCTCAGAATACGAATACCAGCTCATTAATTAAGAGACGATTCGATATATGCATCCGATCACATAATTGGTCGATGTTCTGGCGTGAATCAAATTACCAATTCATTGCCTCCTTCCAGTAGACTATTATTTATTATATTGGGTAATTATTTCACCTGAGATGGAATCATATCTTAGGTCTTCACCGAACTAAACCAACAACAATTTCTATAGAATATTGTTACGTATTGGGTTGTTTCTTTCGAATAATAAATGTATAAAAGAATCTAAGTGTTAACTTAAGGGGGTTTTTATCCATTACGTAACTTGGTAATTGGAAATTAAAGAGGCTGAGTAAAAACAATAACAATTTATTTATCTAATGGAAACAACTAAATTATGAGGGCAACTTACACATTAAATAACTAATAAACTTAATCGCAGGGATAGGCACTATCAACTTCTCGATCATTCAAGAACCCAAACTTGACTCCCGATCTTCTTTTATTTTCCTAACCAAGAGGACCCTAATGTTTAATTAATTTTGGTGATTCCAATAAAGCATTTATTTATCATTCGTTGCCGGCCTTGTCCCATAACTCTCGCTCATGTAATGTTAAATAAATAGTAAATATTATAATTTGGAAAATAAAAAATAAGTTTTATGTACAGGGCGATATTTAACTAAATCCCTGTACATACTCTCGTAACAATATGTAATTACAGACCATACTACGTTTAAATGCACCTTGGGTAGTATGCATCAAAGTTATATATGAAATGAAAATGTAAAGGATCTTCAGCTTTCGAATAGCCATCCATCATCATATTCGAGGTCTGAAGAATAAAAAGCGTAATTTTTATGGAAACCATAGTATAGTTCGCGAGTGAATCTGGTAGGTACCATACGACATTCCAACAGCATCAACCCCTTGATAGACAGTTTATCTTGGGTCCTGAACATTAATTTAGCGAACTGTAGGAATGGTATTTGGAATGATGAAAAATGAAGACATACCCCAACACTCATCGCCTATAGTAGTCTCACGGCTTCCCTTTAAGAGTTTAAACCACATAAAATGCCCTGATTTGAACTAAGATTTGATAGGCATAGGCATAAGTTGTTTTGTCAATTTTAAAACAAATTTTAATGCAAACTCGTTGCTTTTCGGTGAAGTTATGTGTTTTAAACCCAAGCGTAAACAAAATTTCGTACCCGGCTCCTCGTGTCTGCCAAGTGCGCGGTTGTCACACTGATTCCCCAAAGATGACATATGAAACATTTGAGTAGCACTTCGTATAATAAATTGCGAAAATCTATTGAACAAAATTTAGTTTTAACAATTATCGGAGGCAAATTGATGGATCTTTAATCTGATGAGTTTTAAATATAAAAAATCATCTGTTGTTTTCAAAAGAAACTTTACCCTCTTGTTAAAAAATCAACTAATATTTAACAAAAAACAACTACTGATGAAAATTTAAAAAGCTTCCAATCTTCTAAAATTCATATTAAATTATCACAAATTATTTAAAAGGATTTTAGAACTTTGGAAGTTCGATTACATGATTAAAAGACCTCGCATTTCCCTACTTTTAATTACTTTTTATCAGCTCAAGAAAAAAAGCATTGTGTTAGCTCAAAGTATTATCGCAAAACCTATGAAAAGATATTCGTGTTTGTAGCAAAAATGTAAAAGGTAAACATCCTTAAGAAAACATGAATAAAAGTCATAAGGTGTGGCTGCTGATTGCTGATATATTAACTACCTCGCCCTTTTGTTGTTCAGCAAACCAGGGGCCGTGACAGTTTTAGATAAAAGAAACACAACTATATTTGAAAATATTTAATTCTAGAATAGAGACTGAATTCCAAGACTATTTCTGTTAAATTTTATTTGATAATGAAGAAAGAAATATGCGTTCTTAAATCAAAATGACCGCACAAGACTAAAAAACATACCAAAAATTATTCCAAATCCATTCTTATACTAAAATACTTAGACCCACATAGACTTCAAAAAGAATTGTAAACCTAAAGACACCAAACATAAAACCGAAATTTACCTAGAAGACATTTAATTTAATCGAGTTTATTCTGCTATCGCTTTGATGTTCTAGAGTCGCTGGTAATGCAAATCTTATAACGAGAAACACTACATCATCTGTGTCTTATTTCCTTTTTTTCGATCCCAAATAACCATCTGACATTTAGGTTAAGACAAAGACGAGGAGTCAATCCAATTCCGTTATAAATTGAATTCGAATTCACGAAATAATTTCGAATCTCCCATATCCTGACAGCAGGAAATTTCATTTCGGGCATTTTTCATCGTACATGAGAAATGGTTCATGAACTTGAGAATATTCATTACGGTTAGTAGAGGTGGTAGGAACTATTACCATCTCAGATACACTATTGGACCCAAATAATAATATACCAATATTGTAATGTTTACATTGTAGATTACTATTGAAAATAATTAAATAATTCATTGGCTTCCAAGCAGGGAAATTTATTAAATGAAGCTTGAGTTTATGTTGATACCTAAAATGTTTGTTTCCTACTAACTTAAACAACATTAAACTCAGTTTATAAAATATAACAACTTGTTTCATGTATGATTATAATTAAGAATTAGTAGTTCTTTGTTGTAATAACAAAAATAATGAACACTATAGGATTGTGCAAAGTGTATAACATTCATCATGTTGTCTGTTATTTCGTGATAATAGACTTTTTTTCGTTACTAAACCGTATATTTCTATGCAGAAGTGAATAGCTGTATCGCCTGACACCAAATAAACTAAGGTTTGAATGAATGTACTGTTTCTTAAATAAAAAAATTCTTCAAGGTAAAGCACAAAATTAGAACCAATGATTGGCTTTTTTTTAGTATAATTTAAATTGCATACGATGTCTTGCCTAAATTATAAACAACAAAGATCAATGAATTATTTTCAGATTTAACCAGCTTTTATTTACCATTCACATAACGAGTGGTCTAAATATACGTAAAGTATTAGAATATGCGAATATGAAAGATAAGAATAAAACGCACGACATTAAAATATGCCAAAAATATTTTTTTTTAACGATATCCTTTTTATGGTTGTCCTTGTTGTGTATTACGTGGTGGCAGTTTTTATAATAATAGTGTTGGTAAGAATGATGTTTTTTAGTTTGGCATACTGTAACATAATGAAATATCAGTATTAAGAAAACCTCAATATTTTGGTTAACCTAATCCTAAGTTGCAGAGCGATACATACAGTGTATTTACAAGTTATTTGAACTATGGAATAAGATCGAGAAAATGTGAACTAAATCCAGATAATTTTCGCCTATTAATTTTTTACATCTTTCGAAAAAAATTGTCTCAACTAAAATACCTTCGTCGAGTTTGTTTCTGTTTTTGACAATGAAGACCTACGTCAGTCGACAATTTCTCGTTGGTATGAAGAATTCAAACAGAGTCTTATTGGTGGTCAAACGACAGTGGCACCAGAAGTGGCAGTCACCCAAGAGAACGTTGATGCTGTGCACAAGTTCTTCAACGAAGATCGATGTGACATATCGCGAGATTAGGGTATCATCGGAGATTTTAAGAACCTTCACTTATAAAATTTTACATGAATAATTTAAAAAAATAGTTTTCCATTGAATACCGAATTTGAACAGAAAAAAGCTAGAGTTAATTGATACAAAAAACTGTAGAGCAATTCAATTCAGGAAATTCTAAAAACCAGTACTTGGACATCATCGTCAGTGATGATGAATCGTGGATTTACTAATATGAACTTGAAATACACGCCAATCGTCTGTTTGGGCATTCCAAGGTGAAGAAAATCCGACCAAAATCATTCGTTCTTGAAGTGTGCCCAAAAAGATGGTAGCGACATTTATCTCAAAAGTAGGTCACGTGGTAACAATCCCTCTGCAAAATGAAAGAACTGTTACTGCCGAATGGTACACAACCATTTGTTTGCCTAAAGTAAGTAATTGCCGAGCTTTAAAAACCAACCCCGAACGACGAATCATCCTTCACCAAGGCAAGACAATTTCGCAAAAAAACGCCGAATGACTTAAGTGCTAACGATTTTTAGGTATTTTCAAAAATCAAAAACAGACTACGTGGTCATAGATCCTAGTCACCAGAAGGAGCTGACGACGCCTTGAAAAATACAATTTTGACGGAATAACTACTTCCAGAGTTGATTTGAGTGAATGCAAAAGTGCACTAATCTTCGTGGAGAAAGCTTTGAAAAAACAATATAGTCCTTAAAATCCCTCTATTGTTTTATTGCAGCTCTATATGCAAAATTAAAAAGACAACATTCGTATTTACATAGAATATGCAATATAATTAGTGTCCTATAATCTTTGGAAATTATCTTTATATTATTAGAATATTGGCAGTTGGCAACGTCGTTAGTTCCTAACAAAAAGGCTTCAGATCTATAAAATGGACATTTGGTTCTCTAGCTTTCTTATGAAGTGATGTTCCTTATAGGGACATAATTGTGTTTTTATCTACTTCGATTGGACGAAAAAATTACAGACACGTTGTAATTAATCACTGCGACAGGCATTTTTCAACAAGAATCGATGATAAACCTTTAACGAAGTACCATCTTGTTAATCTTTGTAGGTGAAATATCTCAAAAATCTTGTTGATTGTTGGTAGAAAGTTTTAAAATAGCAACAAAGTAAGTAATAACCATTGTAAACTATAAATTATAAGTGTATTAAAGTAAAAAGAGAGAGAAATCTACTTATCATTATTTGTGCAAAAGGGGTACAGCATTGAGCCAATGTTCAAAGTATATATTTGTTCAAAAATGAAATTTAAATGTATGCAACTTTCCAACGTTTTAATAATGTTATAAATCAACACTGATGTCCAACTCCGGGATTTTATTTCATATTCCAAATTACTGACGAACCACGACTTGAAGTAGTGCAATGTTAACAAACACAGTTGGAAGTTTACCATTTTATTTCAAAAATATTACCTTAATGTAATGCAAACATTTGCAAATCGAATGTTGTTAAGATAAAAATGAAATATGCATATATAACATGGATAAGTGGTTTTTTTTATGGCCACTGGAAGATTATCCCACATAAAAATAAGTGTAAAAGATAAAATATACTAATCTTAAAATTTCACGATATTCTAAAACTTTGTATATATTCTTATGAGAATTGTTTCAATAAAGTTCTTGACATTATCAGATAAAATTATAAAAGACATTTTTTGATCACAAATGCTCAAATCAATAATATTCTTCATTAACTAAAACATTTGGTTAATATTATATATTTAGTCCAGAAGGTAATCTAAAAGAGGAGAAAACTTCCTAAATTTGTTGGTTCGTTTAATAACTTATACCTAGTATATCGTAGATGACTTTTTATTTTAAATTCTACCAAAAAATAAAGTTCTTACTTCTTATTACACTTCCATCATTGTTTCTTTTGTTTTGTGAAGTAAAGGTTTACGTTTATTATCAATGAGTTGCTTATTAAGGACCTCCTCATCACTATTTGAGAATATACTATGAGAAGTATATTAGTGGAATATTCTAAATTTAAATAATTCTATCTGATAGGGCACCTCGTCTGTGTTTCACGTAAGGAGTATTGTTGATACAAAATACAGATTTATAATTGAAAATTAAAATTAAAGCCTAACGTATATAGTACAGGGTTATTTGTACATGGTCTTCAGTGCTTTACCGGAACATAAGCACTCTTCTGTTAAACTTTTACACAAATGTGACTAAATTTCTTTGATACATAACTCAATGTCCTCCTTTAAGGTGCAAATAGTCGTAGGCTTGTTAGTATAACCTTTAAACTTCAAAAAGTCAAACAGCTTTAAATCAAAAAGTCAAACAGCTTTAAATCACATAATCTTGGCGACCATTTCTAATCCTATCCTCAGTGATGATGATTCAAGCAGTAATTGAATTGTTTCTCAGGCAGTGTGGTATGTGGCACTAACATGTTGAAACCACTTGTCGTTCACATCCATATATTGCAATTTTTGTCCAAAAAAAAGTGGAATATCATTTCGCGATAGTGAGCACTATTCACTGTTATTGCCATATCACTCAGCCCATAATCCGTACCAAACAGTGACACGTCAAAGATAAATTTATTTCTCTCTAATCAAATATGGTTTTTAAGAACTTCTTTGATGTTTTGTCTTGAACGACTTGTTAAAGTACGGCTAGAATGTGTAAGATCAAAATCTTCATAGTTGATTAAGATATTCTAATCATATTTGGTACGAAAATTGCGAACTGCAGTTAACAAACCTTCATTATTTTTAAAATAATTGCTCAACAATGAAAACGTGTTGTTCTTTCGTATAGCGTTTCATTTTCAATAACTTTGAACTATTAGCCGTCAGGCTTTCTTTTTTTTTGTTGATAACACTGGCGCAAAATTCAAATATTGCCTGAATTATTATTATTCTAAATGATGTTTTGGCAATTCTATAATATTAATATCTTAAATTCATGTTTGGGAATATTTGCTTGTTTGTACACAGGCTTTGTTAAAATGATCAGGAGGGTTTACCAATTCTTCTTAAAAAATTTTAAAAATTTATTAAGCATGTTTAGTGATACTTTCTTTATATATCTCCATTACTAATCAAGGAAATTCATTACTATAAGTTGTATGAGACGGCAATCTTAATCGCAATGCCTCCTACCCTTTACCATCTCCGTTCGCCAGTTCCACGTTTCTAGAATTGCTAGCAATTTGTTACGACTAATTAGATATTGGAGCAAAGTTGTGATCGGTGGCAGGTAACTAAGTTCAATTTGAACAGTGAAATTTTGTATTCCGAGCGCTGCTTGTCAGACAGAGCAGAGGCACACAGCAGCTGAAGCAGTGACCTATGACTTTGTCACGTGTCAAGCTTTATTCTGTCGAGATTCCAAATCAAATCATTCGGTAGTAGGTTCACTTAATTAAACTAAAGGCTATCCCTGTGATTTTTTACGATCTAACCTGTAAACTTTTATTCAGTGGCGTATCTAACATAAAAAATGTATGCTGTACTTGTTTCTTCTTTTTATGATTAAAAAAAAGTATCCAAACCATAACTATTTATTTTCTTTCTTATTGTATTTACTTTTATTATTGCAAGAATGTACCTAATCGACAAATACATTATCTGCGACATTAAGTACAATCAGTCACGTATCTTGCAAGGTATTTATTTTTCCTAAAATATATTATTGTTTGTTACTTGGACTGCGATTTATTGTGCCGAGGACAGTTGATAAATCAGATATCTGAACTATAAATTGCTGTTTCTCGTGGAGTTTCGATCATCATCAATTGGGAAGGAAAACAAGAACTATAAACTCCCCTAAGAAGACATTCTAAATAAAAAGTTTATCACGTATATCAAATGGCACGTAAAAGGTCTATTATTAAAATACACAACAGAACACATGAAAGTTGGTCGTAAAAATGAGGTGGCTATTTGTCCCGCTCTCTTTTTCATTTATTACTAAGTATCAATATTTATAATATATAGACAGCTATATAGCTGTACCATTTTGTTATGTTTGATAAAAAAATATGAGAATCGGCTGACAAAAGTTGTGATAACAGAAAGAAATGGCCACATTATATACTGTTTATAGATGTAGGTGTACTGGCAAAAACACTAACTATAGATTACAAAATTCTTCGAAAAAAAAAATGCCTGGAAAGTAAATTATATTTAACTAAGTGAAATTCTGATTATAGGGTGCTTCATTGGGAAAGAGAAATACTTAAATGGCGGATTCGAGGTGGTTCTAAATATATCGAATATTTGGCTTTTACGGTCTTTGTAACGAAGATACAAAGTGTTTTATAGATTTTGTTTATTTCTTCCCAAAGTTATAACTATGGAACCTCCCTATATATGTTAATAATTTTAAAGTGATTTGGGATTCAACTGCTTTAATAATTTATTATTAAAAGTCAATAATCATCCACAATTTAGCGTCTAAGTGTTTAAAAACTTCGTTTCAACTCGAAAATTTGAGTACTAAATTTGTTTGCGAAAAAATTCAAAGAGTACTGTTTAATTTAATTTTTTGTGCTTTTTCAAATACGCAAACATATTTTTAAAATGTCGATATACAGGCTGATTTTTCAAGGACACAATTCCTTTCTTATTTTTTGGTAGCGTGGACCTGTACTTTTCGTGTGATTAATAAGTAGTTCATTTGACCCCTGAATGATAAATATGTGTACCAAATATGAAAAAAATGTATAGGGTAGTTCGCTAATTAAGATTTCGTGAAGAAATAAGCAAAACCCATATAACACCTTGTACCTCGGTTACAAAAACCGTAAAAACCAAATATGCGGTATATTTAGAACCGTCTCGAAGTATTTTCCTCTCCCAATGAAACACCCTGTATATTATTAATAAATAATTTAGCCTAAATAAAATCTAGGAACGAGCTCTCAGTTTAAAAAAAATCAATACTAATTAATTATAAAAAACGGGCAAATGTGGACCTCTATTAGCGAGTTTGTTCTTCTCCTTTGTTGGCTGCTGAAGAGAAATTTAAGTCCTACAAATTATCTCGGGGTTCTCTCGAATTTCTACGGCTGCTTTATTTATGGTGTCTCTTAACTGATCTAGAAACTTTATGGGCACATTATAAACTGTTTCATTTTACTCCACAACAAAAATCACAAGGGTTTAAGTATGGATACCTATGAGGCCAACTAGTAGTTCCATTCGTCCTCATCTACCTCTGAAGGAAACTTTCACACATTTAAAACAAAGTGAAATACACAGTCTAGTAAATACCACATCCTTTATACTATTGTGAGAGATACTAAAAAAAGGCAATTCTTACCCGAAAAAAATTAAGATACTCAGGCTCACTTAGGCAAATAAAAAGGATACTGAGTCCGATGAGATGTTTAATAACTATAACAATAATGGAAAATATTCGCGGGTGACCATATTTATAAGTAGCACAAGAATTTTCAACATTCTTTATACGAGTGCATATTACATATTTCATCCCGGGTAGAAGTAGCCAACCTCATCAGTAAAAAAAATATGGAACAATGATTCTTTGTAATATCCAATCAGAAAATGTAATTCTTCTTTTCTCGACCTCTGGGTATAATGCCCGTACTTTCTGAATATGGTAAGGATGCAATTTTTGTTCTTTTAGAGTTCACCATACAACAAAATGGGTTACTCCAATTTCTGCAATTGCTTGAGGTCTATTTTCAATCGTATCCAGTATTTGTTCTTAGGCGTCAAGTCTTCTTGCCAAGTTTGAGTCCTATTATTCTATTACCTTTTATCGAATCTAAAGTCACAATGTCTCTTACATACTGAACAGTTACAATGTACTTTACCATTTGGAAGTCATGTTAATGTCGTGCTTGACTAGCGTTTTCATTTACAGAACTATACGCCAAAACTTTATCAGTAAATTCACTTAAAAAGGTTTCGTAATTACCGATATTTCGAGATAAAAAATTAGCATCACAACACTTACATACAGAGTTAAATCTAATAGACTTGCGTACTTCGTTTAGATCCTAATTTTTGAAAAATTTATAGTTCACTTAATAAGGGGAATTAAAAAATAAACAAAACTTCCATAAGTTTTTTAGAACTTCAAATTTGCACTATTTTAATCTTTGTACATAATTCAATCAAATCTAGTATACACTGTACTACATACTGATTCTTTCAATTAAGTGTACTGAAACTAGCATCCTAGTTCAAAGCACTCGGGCGTATGTGTTTATTTATCCATCTATCCGATCGAATTTTCTCATGTGTACGGATTCTTTACATTTCTATCTTTTTGTCCGCATTTCTCGACGCTTCTTTATCGCGGATCTATATTGAATTTGGAATATAAGCAGAGCTATAAACCCATTGGCAGAATCTCAATGCGTCTCCGTTTTTTGTTGATCAATGAAAGATCGAGGAATATTTTTATTACGTTCCCTTCGGCAGCCGATATTTACTGTTTGAACGTGTGCGTTGCTGGATAACGACTAGTCTGTATTAAAGTTTTATGGAGTTGACAAAGAAATTATATAACAATGTTGACAACGGGGGACGCCGAAATGTTCTTTGCTAACAATAATAAAAAAACACATCTGATGGAGCCGAAAACTGCCTCTCAATAAAGCCCATAAATATGAAGGATAACTTGTTTACATTAACTTTTGATAATAGTAGTTTTAATCTTCTGGAAGGAGTTCTCGATGTTTTCTATCAAAAACAAAATACATAAATAATAAAAAAAAATTTGTCGTAAAATTAGAATTTTAAATGTCGCACCAAAAGCAAAGTTAAATTACTATGTTCTTATGTGTTTCCTAAAAAAACTATTCATTTGTCTGAATAAGGTCTTTTGTAGGTATATATCAACATTTCAAGTTATCCGTTGTCATACATCATAATTCTAATTATTTTTTAATTTTCTTACAAAATTACAATGTTATTTTGTATAACAAAAAATACGTTTTGTTCTTTTTATTAGTAAGGAAAAACAATGAAATTCTTACAAATTCAAATGCAAAGTAGGTCAAAATAGGAATGTAAAAAGAAGGCTAAGGATTCTGCATTTTTGGAAATAGTTTACACTTCGTAAACTAAAAGTTGTATTTTAGGGATTACAGCTACACTTTTAATAATTAGTATTTAAAAACTTAGTGTTATTCATTTAAAATAATAAGTAGCAAATGCTTTAGCAACTTATCTTTTCATTAAAATTAACGACGAATATTTATATGGATAATCATATTTAACATTTGTACATCTGTATTAATATTTACTGCCATTATTAACTACAATAACAACTTTGTGTGGTTTTATGATTTACAATGGACCCAGTTTATTGGTTAAATTCAAATTAAATATTGAAAGGCTGGATATTAAAAATACTTAAATAATAATGGAATTAAGTTAATATACAAGAAAATTCGTTAAAACTATCGTAATGAGATGACACTGACGGCAATATAAGAAATATATATATATATTAACTTAAGTAGACACACTGTATATATATATTTAAACGTAATTTTTAATTTTAATCAACTTTTTTTAGTAACATTTTTCGGTATTGTCAAATTTAAAGGTACTTTACTCTTGAGTAAAACTCATATTTTTTGACAAACCTCGTATACCACTTAAAAAATTTGATATTTGATGACTGTATTTCAGATTTTAGACCATGCAGAACTTTTTATAAAGAATAACTTTTTTCCTAAAATTAATAATAAAAAAGTTTTCCATATGGTTCCAACTTAAGTAGACATATAAATATTCCAAGATAAACAAAATTGAAGGATATTGAAATGGTCACACTGAGATTGCAGTGCGCTTTGACACCATTACTTAATTCAGTTATTTTGAAGAGGAACGCAAATGGTGGATTTCCAAATGTGTTTGATAAAATGGAATGCGTTAGGTCGTGGGTCGTATTAATTGAAGGCACTTAGGAAGGAAATGAAAACCAGGATTTTCAGCTGAATGTTGATTTATTATATAAACTTTGTAAATTTCACATAATGTCGCAGAAGTGGTGTTTTTGCACAGATATTCACTTTTCTTTTACCTAACACACTCATCATTTATACTTTACACTTGATAGTATTTTATGTTGTTAGCACTTTAATAGCTTTTACTAATTATAGATTTTTTTCAGTTATCTTTGATATAAAAATTAATTTCGTTAAAAAATGTTGTGATAGTTCTTGTTTAAGAGGGCAAGTCTGAACGCTTCAAAAACGGGTCTAGTATTTCGCAATTTTTTAAAAAGTACTGAAGCAATCTTGGAGATTGAGGTTAAGTACGTGTTTACGGACTATTTTCATTTCATTTTCTAATTTGAAACGTAAACTACAGCATGCGTAAAATGACTAATTTTCATACACAATTTTTACAGGTTATCCATGGAACTAAAATGTGGTACGTTGGATGAAATCGAAGGAAACTCAAAATGTTGCCACAAAAGTTACTTTCACAATTTTAACTATTTAATTCTTCAAATTTGAAAAAATAATATGTCTATTGACACGCGTACACTTCTTAACTTTAAAAAATGACCAAAACATGTTTTTATGGTTTGTATTTTTTCAAAAAAATTGTGAAATAGTGAGATTGCGTCAAAATTTCTGAAATTAGTGATTTTAAAATTCCCGGGACTTAATTAGCATACGCCTTCTTTTAGTTGAAGCTTTTTCCATTAACGCTGTTAGTACTGCTCTGATGAGATCCAATCGAGCACCGTTGCCAGATATTTCTTTAGATAATTAAAAAACCATGTACCCCAATATAAAAGTTTTAAGTTAAAATATAATCGTCTACGATAAGCAATTACTTTTATATATATATCAAAATGGGAGATATAAATAGAATAAATGACTTTATATGTATTGAAAGTAGTATCACTTATAAGTAAACGAAAATTTTCTATAGATATGACAACTATCAAATCAAATCGATATAATTTCAAATACATATTTTAAACAAATGTTTAGATTGCGGGCCTCTCGAGGCGTGGGCAAATTAAATAATTTGTAAATGATACTCTGGCGTCCTATTCCCAGTTCAAGCGATTTTATTTCGTATATCAAATATTTCAAATCTCGAATGAAATCAAGAAAACTGTATTTTTAAATCTCAATTTCGAATGACACGTGAATCCGTATGCGAATATGTAATTTTTTTATTCTAGTTGCATCAATCCTAAAGGAAAAAGGAGTCTGTTGTCAGTGTTGACGTTAACTGTCATACTTTTTTATATCTGGATGTTACTATTTAAGTGTTCATATTTTTATTTTCCGTTGAGTTTTGTGTTGTGATTTCTTTTGTAAATATTTGTTATTCATATTTCTTTGTGTTAATATCATGAGGCCGGAAACGACTTGGTATATTTAGGAGCCCTAGAGCAAGCAAAAATGTTAACTAATATACCATCGCGTAGGAAGCTTTTCTGGAATGATCCACTTAGTAACACCTAATTTGTTCAAATTTACAGATTAATTAAACCTATGGTAGAGGACTTAGTTAATCTTTTAGAATCTTGGGTTGCAAATATAACAAAACTTAAATACGGTCTTTCACTGTCTCTAAGTATTGTTGGAACGTCAGCCTCTTATCCACAGTTACACCAAGGTACTTAGCACTATCAGACCATCCTACATTTGTTCCATCTAGCTCTATTTCCTCTTCTGGTCGGTGTTGCATCTTCGTGTAGAACACCGCTTTTCATTTGTCTACGTTCAATGCCATCTTCCATCTTATGCACCATTCGTGGATGGAGTCTATGACTCCCTGTATGTACCTGGTGACTAGGTGTGGCACCAACTTACACCACCATTTATTAGGTGATCTCTGTCACAAACTATACCTCCCAGAACCTAATAATGAGAATAATTTTTTTTTCTGTCAGTTTTTCAGATATTTTAAATTTTAAAAGTTGCATTCCCGTCTCGCCTGTTATGTTGCCAGGTAGACTCATGCGAGTAAGACTCATGCGAGTAACAAGTCAACCGAAATTGCAAAATCGCATGATGTTGAGAATACCTATTTTTATGTGTATGCGGAAATATTTCGTATACGAGTACCCGTATACGAAATGAAATCGACTGATTCGAGAATAGTAGCCCTGGTAGCGACATCTAAGCGGATAACTCGTTCAAGCCCGTTCGGACCACCCTTTTAAAACAAAAAACTGCTGATTATGTAGCTTAGATAAATAAAGATAGTGAATGACATCTTCAGTTTTGTATTCTAATGACGTCTTTAAGCTCAAAGGCTTTTTTTGAGAGGAATTAATTATAAAGCAAAAGTTTTTTTGTCAGGAAGTTGCGATAATGTTACACTTTTATAAATTGGAACGGTTAAGAAATTTTATTGAATTTTAGGAATGTTTTTATTGAAAATCACTAAAGTCTGAATGGGTTAAAGGATTGAGTAATAATTTCTTGGCAGATAATTTATACAATTTATATTCTATTTTGTTAATCTAAATTATCGTGGATAATCTGTATTGTTTCTAAGAAAATCCGGGTAAAACGTATTATTTTCAAGCTGGCTAATTTTAGCTGTAGTCCAGTCACGAAAAAATCTTCTCTTTTTGACACTTGTGGCTAATAAATGGATTCTGTCAAGATATACAACAGTTATCTGCAATTTATACTTTCTGTTATCCTCTTAACGGATGTAATATTTTCAATGACACCTTGACCGAATAATTTATATATTTTTTTATATGAATTGAAACTGATCAATCATATTCCGATAAATATAAACATATTTACACACAAATTAAAATAGAAATAATTGTCTTGTTTGCTATTTTATTCCAAACCTAATTAGATTATAAGCGTGAGTATAGTGATATCATTATTTTCCAAAAGCTTTGTAAATTTTGTCATTATAACCCTTGACAATAAATTCTAAAATTCAAAATAATTATAATGTAAAACACAAAGGGTAATTTGTAATTTCCTTCCACTGAAATAAATATGCAAAGAGGCTTTTATTACCTGATAAAATGGTTGATTATCTTTTAGTTAATTAATGTTATTTAACATTCTTAAATTGTATTATATATAAACGTGATGCATCTCATATCCTAAATTATGAAATCCATTTAGAAATTTGAAATAACATTAAAGCTACCAAAATCAAATTTTCAGGAAATTTATATACAAATTGTGAACAAATAATGATAAAAAATAAAAATAATATTATTGGACAAGTTACCTTCTACTTAGTAAATAATATGTAGTACTTGTTATAATTTTATTCCTATATTAAATAATTGGTTTTATTTTATGTTTAAAATGTTAATGTATATATATTTAAATTTTTTTACTGTGTGTGTACTATCACCAGTTTTTATTTATATTATCCGATATGTATCGTAGATTATATATACTATTTCAATTAAATGAATAAACACTCAAAAAAATATACAATCACATTTGCATTGATTTTTAGTTTATCCCAAATTATTTGAAAAATATTAATTATTCCTAAATTTATTGTATTTTTATTACCACAGATATTAACCTAAAACAATTACTAAAATTCAAATTAACATTTAAGTGCTCTCCTTTCCTTCAATCCCAATCAAATCATGAGGTTTTGACTATAGGATAATGATATTATTCATCCCCTTCACGGTTTCCCTTAGCACAATATAGGCCATTAGAAGCTTTGCCAAATTAGGGAAAAGAGGTTAGCGACGCTTCTTTGATTAGTTATGACTTTATTCCTATAACGTAGTCCTGCCATCTCTATTTAAATTTCATGCGTAATAAAATAAAAACGAGTGTATCTCGAGACCAAGATGCAATTTATACTTTTTGATCCAACGTAAAACCAACAAATATTGTAATTTTTAATTTTAATCCGCACATGGAATACCCCATTGTTGCTTTTCTAAAGATAAACAGGGTGATCCAATATAGTACGGAATTTGATGTCATCATTTTCTTAAAAGATACTAAATCCTATATACTCGTATGTGTGTGATATACAAGATCTTTAAATAATAGAAACACATTTTGTATAAGGTCCTATCTTAAACATCCGGTACATTTCAAGACAAAATAATTTTTTAGGATTTTTTAATAGAAGAAAAATATTCAATACCAAAGTACAAATTAATTAACAAATTAAATACAGAACATATACAACAGTTTAAAAAAACTTTAACATTGTGTTATTTAGTAGTAGTTTTTAAATAAATTATTAATCAAAGAGAACCACAGGAAGATCGCAAAAAAATTCTTAACTGAAACACTAAATACGAGTAAGTAAACTGTTAAAACTAAAACTTTGCATTTCCGTTTCCAAGGAAGATTAACGATAATTATATTTATGTTTTCAGTTGAGAGCTACATTCTGGTCTTTATTTTATTGCTCAATTAATGTAAGATAGAAATACCATCTAAAAGATTGTCCCTAATGTAATTAAATGCTAAATCCCAAGCGGGTATATTCACGCCATTGAATATTTAATATTTCAGTTGTGTAATTTTTTTGATAAAGTAATTTAATTTCAGGACAACATTCAAAACGTAATATCACTACAGACATAAATATTTCGCTACAAAAGCGTTTTAAAAGCGACAGACATTGAATTAAATAGCAGGTGTGTGAAAATAAATTAAAGGTTTTTCTTGAAAAATATTGTATAAAGTTTATATATAGAGAACGAAAGAAGTAAGTGGTCTTTATTAAACCTGTGATGAAATTTTTGTTGATTGTCATTGAAGTTTGTATAAAATTATCGTACAAAAATTGTCTTTCTTAAAACAATTTGTTACATGAAACAGTCTTCTTTTGCATTCGATTGTATAAAGCCTAAGGAGATATTTAGTTTATGATAATAAAGACAACAATTTCTTTTGGAATACAGTGGACTTGCATTATACCAAATGTAATAGCTGATATGCATTTACTGTACTGTGCCGCTCAAAAAATTGTTATTTTATGCCGAGCGGCAGCATGTAGATTCTTGTGATAGGATTGATATGACAAATATCAAATTAATCAATAGATGGTCGTACAGTTTGAAAATATGTTATCTATCAGATTCTTGTACTCTGATTCTAAAAATTGCCCAATATAGGATACACCCATTGTGGGTTTGGGTACTCAAATAATATAATGAAAATATCGATCTCTTCCAAATATTTATTCGGGCGAGAAATATGATACAATTAGCAATAAATGTAAAACAACAAGTAACATTAACAAATAAATATGACGTTAAATTAATAAATTATGCAATTACTATCCCGCACGGAGCACATTAATAATAAGAAGGTAATATTAACTGACTAATTTAGAAAATACCGGTGAAGTTATACTTTTACTACTATCTAGTAGAAATGAAGTTTGGTCTAATAAAATTAAAAGTATAAGCGCTTACCAATATTCGACCAAGGTTTATTAAAAAAATGTTTAAATCAGTGAGAAATTAATTGTGGGCGTTTATAGGACCAATGTTTGACCAATGTAACGCTTACATACCAATACACGTACCGTTAGTATATTCGAATATACTATCTGGTTAATATTGCTTATTCTGGTGTAATAATGCGCCAGAATTTCAATATGTACTACTTCAGTTCTAATATTTATTTCTACTAAGGCAACTCTAATCTAATACAATGGTAATCGCGGAACTAGAGTATCAATCGGAACGAGGGCTAAACTACAACTGATTTCAAAAATGTTTTTTCTTGTATCTCATAATTTGCTTTGCCCGGATGCAGAGTTTTCAATTGTCAATGACGTTAGTACTTTTTCTTTTATCACCTTCTGATTATTATAGAACTTTTGGCTTCTTCACAACTCTGACAATATCCCTCTGTGTTGAGAATTTATGAGGATATAATACCGAACAAGGCGATTATTTTCAGAGAAAAACCCCCAAAAGCCGCTATCCAGTCTTCAATAACGCTCGGCTTAATATTTCTGAATAAACTATAATCATAAAACTAATAGATGCTAGATGTTTGAGAGCCAATTTCTACATTCTAGTAATAAAACTTTGTCAACCAGTAAAATTTCGCCATCGATTTAACAGTCTTCAAACTAAAGTCTCTAAACACCCATCGTATATTTTCCGAAAAGATGTATTGTATTAAAAAAAAGTATGCCTTTTGGGATGCTTTTCAACTATTTCATTTGAAAATTCGAATAAAATCTAATTGTTTAATTAAGACTTTCTAGAAAATTAGATTCTTTTAGAGAGACGTTTATTTATTTTATTTTGTATTATTTTAGAAAATACATTTAGTAAAATTTGTTTGGACTTATTCAATTAATACGATTTTGTTTGTTTGGGTCAAATAAAATTATTTTTAGTTCTTTTAGATGATTCTTCGCATATTCTAAATGTTTTGGTTACGTAAATGGAATAGAATAGATAATCCAATCTAAATTTAATAGCTCAATAAAAATAAGATAGAGACACAAGCTGAGGACGGCTCTTAATATAATTAAACATCAGAGTCACGAGACGCTATATTCACCCCATTGAATATTTTATATTTCAGTTGGGAAGGTTTTTTGCTCGGCTAATTTAATTCGAGGACGACATTCAAAACGTAATATTACTAGACAAGTACCTACTCGCTAGACTATTTCAAAGGGGCACGAATCTCAGATTAGATAGGTGATTGTTTATAGCATGTCTGGAAAAACTTTGAACCTACTTTAAGCGCTCTTTAAACTTTAGATTAAAATCTGCTCGGTTGTATCTTTGTTTCTGCAATAGCTTGTGTATTTCTGCAATTCCACAGAATTTGTGCCGCTCTCCAATTCGCAGGAAATTATTTATTTAGGAGATCCATATAAAAGAACTGAGAGCTTCACCGGTTCTTAATGTTCAGTGAGCACATTTTAAGTTAAAATTTTTATAATCTCCATATCTAATATGTATTTTTGGCGTTCTGTTCAAGGTATAGTTTTATCTTCTATACTATTTCTCAAAACGTGCAAGGATAAAAAAATAGTTCTAGTTTTATTATTAAATGCTGTAGTATGAGCAAATAAAATACTACTTGCATAAACCGTAAAATTCTTAAAAAAATGAAAATATCCCATGGAAATTAATTTTATAATTATATTAATATACAACTAAGATTAATCAATTTAAATTAATTGTTTCAAATCTTACTTTATGGAAATTATTCATAATAAATATGGAAAGATAAATAATATTTATCTTGGATTTCCGCAGTCTTCCAAAACGTTTTAATATATATTCAAGTCTACCTACGTTTCGCCTGACAATACCATTTTCCAAGATAGAAAGAAGTTTGACAGATCTTTTTAAAACGTAAATAATTTCATGTCATACACCTGACAACCAATCATTATTAAGCAATATTCTTATTTTTCTACAAATATATTTGGTTAGGTTAGGTTAGGTTAGTATTATTTAGTTCAAAATGTGTTTTAAGATAATTGAACTTCCCAGGTTTAGTTGATCGAATAGTATATATTGTGGATATTTTAGGTGTTCTTTTATTTCATCTATCTTGGTCAGACATTAATAAATTTTAACATACGCTACTGTGAACAACCAGATAAATCAAATTACGCAAAACACCTCATAGACACCAAACACAAAGCTACACTTAATAACACGATAGAAACAACAGTGTATAAATACTTCATGTGAGAGACAAGAAAAAAGAACTTGATTTTTTGGAGGACTATAAAATAAGAAACCTAAAATATCCTCAATATACAGTATTGAATGACCAACTAAACTTGGAAAGTTCAATTATCCTAGATCATCTTTTGAACTAGAGACCTATATAATACTAATCAAATATATTTTTAGAAACAGAAGAATATTGCTTAATAATGACTGGTTGTCAGTTTATGACATGAAATTATTTACGTTTTAAAAAGATCTGTCAAACTTCTTTCTGTCTTGGAAAATGGTATGTCAAATACCGAAACCTAGACTTGAATATATATTAAAACGCTTTAGAAGACTGTGGAAATTCAAGATAAGTATAAGTATTAAAATTAACAAGTCGATCAAATCGAATACTCGATGTCGAGCAATTATTCATTTGATAATAAAAATACCGCACTAGAAAAGAATGGTCAATTTTTTTCATAAACGGAGGTAAAAGAATTGTAAAATTAGGTATTTTAAAATATTCAAATTGTTACAAGACAAACAATCTAATGGTATTAAATCTCGCGATCTTGGAATACTTTCAATTGAATCCCTTCTTCCAATCCAGCGTTCGGGAAAAAGTTGATTTAGAAATTGACGTACTGGAGTAGCATTATGTTGTCGAACTACATGCTGTTAGAAAAATACATCGTTTTCTGCAACTTGATCGTCATTTTTAGGAACCTCCACAATGTGAGGGTAATTTACGTCTTTAGGCAATTCGAGGTAAGATTTATTCGTAAATTATGCGGAAGAAAAACTAGACCCACAAATACTATTTCCAAAAACCCCAGCAATACAACCACTTTTATGAATATTGCGAATGCTGTTTTCTTATAATTATAGGATTCAAATCACTCCAATATCTGCAATTATATCTGTTGACATTGCCATTAAGAAAGAATGTGCAGTCGTCAGAAAATAATGTCGAATATAAAAAGTGGGAGTTTTCTAAAATTCTTCCAACCAATTGAATACGTGAATTTGGATCATCATCGTTAAGTTCTTGTATGAGGTGAATCGTACACGGATAGAATTGGAACTTGTGCGGCCTCGCTAGTAACACTGTGTCGTCTTTCGTGGTTTCTATTAGCAACAGATATAGTCTTCATGAATTTATATATTCAATCTCTTACGTAGACGTGACTAACGTTTTTATCAATATGCTTTCCATTAAAAACTCTTGAAGTTTCCCGGACCATTTCATTATTTTTGAAATAAAGAGTGACGCATTCAGTTCTCTCTGCAATGCTGTAAATCATGATAATTTAGGTCGCTTGCTTCAAAATAGCTAATAACAATAAAGCAACAACCAACACTTCTGATTTCTGAATTCTGATAAATGTACAATAGCAACAAAACTGTCTGTTGAATTTCGATCACCTTAACAGTATTTCCATTAAAACCTAATTTTTTGCAATTCGATTCTCCAACAAATTTATTGGTTGAAACTACTGGTTTCGTGGCAAAAATAAAATGAGGCCCATTTTGCTAAGAAAAAATAAAATCTTATAGACTCAAGGGCTTATTTTCCCCATTATTCGTTTATTAATGTACACTTACATATATTTTTATTTACAATTTGTTGCAATTTTTTTAAGTATCTAGTAGGATGCTGAGTTTTATAAAAAATATACGCTACTTTTCTCTGCAAAATTTAGTGTAATCGTAGATTTGGAACCATTTTGTACGTCTATTTTTAAGTGAATAAAAGTCCTACAATACTTTATCAAACAATAATTTATTTTAACTAGTAAGCATATTTACTAAACACCGTTTATTAAAGGAAGAAATAAGTTTTACAATAACCAAAAATCCAAATTTAGTGTAGAATAAGTTGTTTAATGTACACTTGCCAAAAAGCTTAAGAAATTTTTAGTGGAGTATTGTAAATAAATGAAGCATTTATTGTTACATGTTTTATGTCTTTATTTCCATAAATGAACCTTTTTGAGGGTTAAAAAAGAGTATTCTACCTAATTTTCTCTATTTATTTTGAATGTTCATTTTCACAAATTTGCCAATTCTACAGTATCCAAAATATTTTATTACGTTACCACCCTCTTTAAAATACCCATTCCACTTTTTGAGTGTATATTGAAAGAAGAACTTTTTTTTATAGTAGTAATTTCTTCCTATTTTTACATTTTATAAATTAAATATGGCTCTTTTTGAGTTAAGCTTTAAAGCCAGAAATCTCAAGAATTTTTTGTACAATTACAGCATTGTTGACCAATAATTACATTGTTGATACCACCACAACTGAATTACACTATTGATGTCCCTGTCAAATACAGTTGACCTATTACCGGTGTACAGTATTAATCAGTATTAATAATAAATAATACTCGAGGTAAAGGAGAAAGAAATACGAAATATCTGAAACAAACTTGTTTGAAACAACTTCTCGTATCGATTTCGGAGAAATCTGAAGAAAGTAATTTTTTTAAATGACTTCCCAAACGATCCGTACTGAACGGCAAACAAAATAATCGTTGAAACCCAGAGCATTTTGTTATGTTAGGGGGTATAATAAACCTAAGCAAGGGAATAGAGAGAAAGAGTAATAAGCCTCAAAACTGGCAGTTGTCTACATCCAAATCTTGGCACATTTATTTTTTATTGAAAATTTTATTTCCTGTCCAATCGAGTAAACGGAGTTTATAGTCATTTTAAACAGTTTGAAAAAACTTCCAATGATAACACAACCATTTTTTTGTAACTAAATATATATAAACATTTTTCATACATAAAAACCAGTGATCGTTAAAAGTTACTTTAACAGTGTCAGAAAAATTGTTTAAATGTGTTAATTATAAACTAAAGTGATGGAAATACTGCAGTTACAATGTATGTATTGCGAATAAGCCCTAAAATTGTTAATAGGAAAAAAATATTGGAAAATTGAAAATAGAGCGGTCTATAATAGGTATTCTTTTATAAAAAATAAAATTTAAAATGAAATCGTATTAAAATGCATGTTAGAAATAGTAATTCAACCATATTATAACGGTCTAGAAGAAGAAATTAAATAATTTATTTTACAATTAAACAAAAATTGATAGATACAAGCACATGAATCAAATAAAACTGGTAAAAACAATATGAGAATATTTTTAATGATTTTTATATAATACTTATAATACTTAAACTAATCAAAATTACTACTACTTAGAAATACATAAGAATTTATTTTTTTTTTTAATTACAACAAAATTAAATTAATAGATTGTAAAAAAAATTAGGATTTGTTTTATCTAAATAATAAACTAAAATTTAATGTAAAAATAAAAATTATAATGCCAAGATGCAAGTAAAAACGTCATATTTTAATTATATACAGTTAATTCTTTGGATGCAGTCAAAAATGAGCAAAAATTTATATTGTTGTAATTTTTAATCAGCAATTTATTTGAAGTTTAAATTATAAATGTCAAAACTAAAAAAAAGTTAAACATAAAAGATCCTATGATTTCGGAATCCTATTTAAGCTCCGTCGGAATTTGACGTAGTTCTCTTCTGTTAGTGACCTGAAAGAGAAAACAACTTTTTTAGTAAGAAATTTGAAATTATTATTTGGACAATCAAAGTTTTGATAAACTTTATTTGGGTCAACGGAAATGAGATGACAGATATTTTGAAGTGACACATAGAAAGTGAGAAAAATTGGACTTTTACACTTACAGCATAAAAATCTATAAAGTGGTTAATGATTTTAATTTTTTTATTTACTTTTCTTTGTTTAAAAATAAATTTAAATAATTATATTATGAATTATATTGTTTGAATCATATTTTTATTTGAACTCATCCTGCGATAAGTATTTAATTACATCTCACATAATACTTTAAATTCATACCGGGCATAATTATAAAAACAACTATAATTGATTAAATTAACCCCCATTACAATATACATATTATTGCCAGATATTTTGCTACAGTTTTTATTTTATTATTACAAACTGATTGACAATTATAAAAATATTTCAGTTTTAAATTAGTACAATATTGTTTACTACCCTTGCCTAGACCAGGAGTCTAAAAATCAATTGCAACGTATTCAAAATACAGATTTATTTTTAATCGAAACAAATATAACCATATTGCACCTTATTTTTCTCAAATTAGATGGTTAAAAATTAATCATGTTTTTGAATTAAATTTCCTTGGTTTTGTATATCGGTTACTTAAATCTAAAGCTCCCTCTCACTTATATGAAAAAATTATTTGACACTATTACTATGCCACAACACTCCTCGCCTTTGTTTGAGCGTTGCTTTACATATAATTTAGTAAAATATTACAATTCTTTCATCTTCACTATGTCTATTTCATTTCTATTTAAATATCGGTATACTCTTAAGGACGTATTGCCAAGCAATTATATATAAGTATATCTTACTACGTTTGTACATGTATTTTCAGAAATATTTTGTATAAAATTTTTTATTTTCTTTTTTTTTTTTAATTTTTTGTTAGCCAGGAAGGTTAAGGGTTAAAGAGTAGCTCTAAGCTAATCTTCGCCTTCCTGGTGCAAGTGTTGTAAGAGCACATTTGTTAAATAAAGACATATTATTATTATTATTATTATTATTATTGAAACTTTGATCAATGATTTACCCCTGATTCTTTAAATAATAATACCTATTATTATAAGCCGGAGTTATTTTTAAGATCTGTTTGCTTTTTGTCAGTTTTTTACATACTCCTCCTAATATATTGTCCTGGTTACGTACCACTGTGTGTATGAAAAGTAAATAATAAATGGGGGGTTTGCCCATGCTGGAGAAGAAATGATATAGATGCGAGTCAGCGGAGATGTTAAAATTAAAACAAGAAAGTAGAATTGCAACAACTCTCACCTATAGCTTAATTACTGTTGTAAAACTTGCATGTCAATTTCCGAGCCAAATGTCAATGAGTGGTTTGATACCCACCACCAACAGTAACAAGTACCACCAATAGTAACAAGTCGTATGTCAATGGAAGGGTTTTTTTATAGTTAATATTTCCTTACGATTACTTCCTCTGTTTTTCTGTTTTTATTTAGTGAATGTCATTAGATTAATAAAATAGCTGTTAAAAAAGCGTATTGTGTAAAAAATAAGAGAATTCTTGAGTATCTGGTAAATATTCTTGGATATTAATAATTTTTTTGAGTTGTGGTGGACTGAGGTACATCATAGCATATAAGATTTACGTGTTTACGACGTTTGCTCCCGATTTATAATTGAGTTTTTATATTCATTTCTGTACTTAAATATTGAACAAAGTCTATATATATATATATATATATATATATAATGAATAAAGAATCATTTGTTAATATGTTTTGTTACAAAAATAGCTCATTCTCTAATTTAAAAGAATGAAAATAAATTCGAAGTCGCAAATTGAACTTAGTAATAATATATCATATATGTATCAATAAACTCCAACCACAACTTCTAACCGACTCATTTTTAGTTATCGCTTAATGGTAACATTTAACCTTCATAAAAATACATAAAAAAAAGCGTCTTGGTGACATACGACTCATTACTGTTGATGGTGGTACCAACTCCCATATGAATTTACCCATACTCCTTTCTTCTAAGTTCACATTTAGGTTTCGTACCTACAACTGGAATAATCTGTTGTTACAATAAACCCAAGTACCTTTGTACATTTAAGTGGCTATCCATAAATCTACAACATTGTCCATCAACATCCCTACCAAAAATTAATTTTTTTGTGGATACTGAGTTTTCAATGATACACTTAATTGTTTATTTATCTGTGACAAATATCGGATGACTACAAAGTTATGATGTTATGCAAAACAAATATTATTTATCAGCAAATGAAATATTTTTAATGAACGTTTTATCCATATTAGCTTTTTCCCTAAGGGAATGGCAAATTTCTAGCCGCCTGATTTTGATGTTTTAAAATAAACCCAATTGTACGAGCTGGAATATCAACTTCCTTCCCGATATCCATATATTTTGCTCATCGATAGATACATCCCGACTGTCGAAATCTTTGAAAAATATTCAAAATAATTCGAACAATATATAATTTCTTAGGTTATTCTCGACAATGATGGGATGATAGAAGTGGAAGAGAATAAAATAAATTGATAGATTTTCTACTATTTTTTATCTTCTTAATATTCATTTAAACTGTAACTGCATTGGAATTTCCGGCCTTAGCATTAATTTGCACTGTTTTCTTTTACTCGTATGTTAAGCACATTGTTATTATTTAACTAATGGATAACTTTTTTTATTTCCAATTTACTGAGGTACATATTTTTGTATGCCGGCATTTTTTTAATAAGCTTTTAAGCAAGAATAATTTGAACATATTTTTTAAATATTTTTACAAATTTTTTGTCTTGCTTCTTTTATTAACTTTTCTATATCTCATGTAGAATTTGTCATTTTTTGGTTTTTTGTCATGTTTATTATCTGTTCTTTTGGTTTAACTACTACATTTCTCTTTCTTTTTCTTGATTCAACATTATTCTGCTAGTACATAGCGTTATCCATAATTGTGGTTTCTAAGTTTATTTCTCAAAAAAGCACAAGTTACTATCTCTGAGTATCACATACCCTTCACGTTTTCCACAATTTAAAAATGTACTTATTAAAATAATATTGAAACAATTACTATTTAAAAAAATTAATGTTACAAATCGTTTACTATTTCCGACTAACTCGAAGTTACTAGATTATTATGGAGAATCCATGAGATGCTGATGTTAAATTACAAATAAGGATTGCCAGTGTTATTATTTTGGCACTACCTGCTGGTCTGAGATTAAATTAAATTTCAACAAACGATTCCTCTCGTAATTTGGAATAAGATAGCGCTGCTAACTCAATATCCAAAAATTGATATCTATTGAGTTCTTAACCGACGATATATTTATTTTTGTCCTGAATATTAAGTTAACTGGTGGTTATTACGTTATAAAATCCTTTTGTTTTCAGTAAGTATTATGAAAATTAAGTACAAAGGGAACTTAATTTAAGTTTTAGTCATGTGGATTTCATAAACTTGATTGATTTTGCAATACTTCCCTTTTCTTTTCAAAAATAGAAACTTTTATATACGTCAAAACAAAATAAACTTGTTTCTGAAATTATATAAGGGGACTAATTATTGCTGAAAGTTGAAAACTTTATAAACTTTCCAACAAGGAAACTTATATAATGGCATAAATACTTATTAATATTTTATTAAAACGTGACTATTTTTCCAATAAATCGACAGTAAAATAAGCAATACAAACGGTTATTATTATTTCATAGATTCCCGTTAACTAAAGTAATCGTCTTCAGAAAAAATTTCTTATATATTTAACTAACGTAAGTAAACCGAAGGTTTTACAGTAATCACGAAAGTTATTTCCACAATTTTCAACATAACAAAGGCTTCTGTCAAAAACTTATTATATTACAATATAGATATTATTTATTTAAATCCTCCGAATAATTTCAGAACTAGTGTATTATAGAAATGCCTTTAGATCCTAAACGATCCTTAATTCTTCTGATCAGTGATTATTTTATACCATCTTCTTCCGAATTGGTACAAACTTACCTTATTGACTCTTTATAGTTGAAAAATATGTTCATTCAAAAAAAACTTGATCAAGAAGTGAAAAAAAAGCCGATAGCGAAAGGAAAAATAATACTTTAGAGTAAATCTTTACAATTTGGGGTGTATTCCTATTTTCATAGTTTTTCAAAATTGTCAGCAATACGCTCAAAATACCTCAAAGAAAAACTTATAAAATGAAAATATCTTCTAAACTTGTTAAAAATTCCATTAACATTTATAACAATCAATATACCATAAATAACTATATTCTAGTCCCCATTTTACTCTAAAACCTATAAAAACGGCAGTAAGTCGTGA
This sequence comes from Hermaeophaga mercurialis, assembly GCA_951812935.1. Classification (NCBI taxonomy): domain Eukaryota; kingdom Metazoa; phylum Arthropoda; class Insecta; order Coleoptera; family Chrysomelidae; genus Hermaeophaga; species Hermaeophaga mercurialis. The sequence goes on along the minus strand of OX638358.1, from coordinate 25,794,359 downwards.
ACAAATTATAGCTTGAGATTTAATTACTTTTTCTCCATTATACGACCGTTGCACAATGTACAGTTGTTTAAATCCATGAAGTTAAAACCTTGTTGACCAATTAATGGAACACTCTTTTAAAGGAAAACTATTTCCTGCGACAAACACGAGTTGGAAGTATAAATGAATTTTCTATAAAACGAAACGTTAAGTTCCATTCGTAATCGAGGAACAACATTGTAGGAAATTGTTAAGAGGTTGGTAGTTGTGATTCGTGTGTGTTAATAGAGACACCGAAGAGTAGTAAATGAGTGCATGAAGCTGCTCCTGAGGACTACATCCTGAAACAGGTCCAAGTCGTTCGCTAACTGGAATTGTGTAATTTCCGCCGGTTTATGACTCGAGGAGGAGGGATAATCCAGCAATCGCTGGCCCAGGCACACTTGATTTGATTGGATTCCTGAGCAGCCGTCTGAAGACCGTCCGTTACTCATACGTCGAGAAACTAGAACCGATAATTTTTTTTTCTTTTTCATGTATTTCCGTAGGGATATTACTCTCCGATCGATATGGGTTTTTCTCTAGAACTAGACGTCTAAATTTTCCAATTTTACGGAGATTAGACGCTACACACGCAAACGTTAGAACATCTGTTTTATTTTATATCGACCAAAAATGTGAGCTTTATTTACTGCGGAAAATTTAAGAGGTAATTCTTTTAGCTCAATTCAATTTCCAGAGAACGTAATTTCTCTAATTTTATTTACTAACAACAAAAAATTCCGTGTTGTTTCTATAACTCTCTTATTTCAGAATGTTCTACATTTGTGAATACATTTTTGCATTCATATTAGCAAGTTATAACCGAAGGTTAGAAACACTTATGGTTTCTGGGCAATAATTATATATATATATATATATATATATCTACATGGTTGGGATAAAGTATGCAACCAAGTAAATATCTTTAAAACAAAAGGGGCGATATTTAAGAAATTTTACAATAAGTGCAATGGGGCAAAGTGCAGCTGATGTACATGATTTTGAAAGATCTTGTTATTTCGATTACGTACATGCTAGGTTTAATGTAAAAAATCTCTAAAAAAAGAGGAATACAACACTTTAATTAACCTTTAACTAATAATAATAACTTTAATTAATAATAAAAAATAAACGAGTACTATCTAATAGGTAACTGTTGCCAGACTATCAAATTGTAATTTACGGAAATAAATTGTATGATTAAGGATGGTTCATTTAAGTGAAAAAGATCGTATTGAAATATCAATGATGATCGGTTATGGTGATCGATTCATAGAGAGGCCTGCTCGTTCTCCGGAACTAAGCCCATTACATTTTTTTCTTTGGGGGTTATCTAAATCACGTGTTTACGTTAAACGACCAACATGCTTGCAGTACTTAAGACAAAGAATTATTGATGAATGTGAACTAATACGTGAAGAAATCTTGGAAAGTGTGACTCAAGAATTTGTTAATAGGCATTTTGAGCATTTTGAACATTTGAATGAATTTTGTTTAAATGATTACTCTCATTAGTTTAAAAACATTTGCATCCTTACAGACCATATAGTCTATATAGACCTACAAACATTCTATATATTTCAATTTCAACAAAACTGGTTTGGCAACATATCTTTACCACTAGAATACTGCACGGACCCGGTTCTAAGAGAAAATAGGTTTAATTTTTTTGGTGGATGGGTATAATGTATATTTGCGAAGGGTTAAATTTGTGGAGATTTATTTAAAGATAAAGTTTCCAAGAATGGATGAATAATCACAACGTTAATGATAATAAAGTTTTAAACGATACAACAAATATTTGCTGGCTTTTTCCAGTCAGATTTCAATTAACAATAAAAACATGGTTTCATAAAAGTACATGAATTAATTATTGTGACAAAATCACAAACGCGTAGGACGAGTGATTTCGTCTGAAAATTTCCATGTAAACAAGGATTAATTGTTTGAAATTTTACCGAAAAAAATTAACCTCTTATGTACGAATATATTCTTCCGACTAAATCATTTTATTTTTTTAGACAAATTTTGAGTAATTGGCATTAAAACATATACAGTAAAATATTTATAAAAAAAATAGTGTATTATGTTACTAAGAGTAAATGGCCTACATTATGAAGTATAACTCAAGTCGTTTACAATTTGCAAACGGCACTGTACAAATAATTAATTTAATTTTTCCCGAAAACCTTTACTTACCTGCAGTCAACGTCAGAGGAGAAAGCATAATATGTCAGAATGTATGAACACTCTTGCCAGATTATAGATTTGTATATTTCTAGTGTATAGGCTTAATCTACTGACTAATTTTTTCCAGTATTTGAAATTTCGTATTACTCCTAAGTGTTTGAAATTAAAAAAAGTTGTATTAAAACATAAATTTAAAAAAAATAAGGGGGCACTTATTCCTATTTCTGTTTTAATAGGTTTTTGTCATTTTCCCCGGTGTTTAAAAATATTTTTAAAAAAGGAATACGTCCCCCTCTCCCCTTTGGTGTAAAAATCTACATCTCTCAGTTTTTTAATCGTCTCATTATCTCTATCGGGTTTCGAAATATTTGGAATTTACGATTTTATGCGGTATGGTTGCCTCTTAAATAAAAATGTTATTCGTGATGTTAATTTATGCTAATTTTAAAAATAACATATCCTTTACAGATACAAACAAAACAAGGATGCCTACATGGCTACAAACATTTAAAAAAAAAACACCATTACGAGTAATTTTTGTTTATAAAGAATAACGACTTGTTAAAATCGTATTTCAAAAACGTAAAGAGAGCAACAGTGTTATTATTTTGATATTGGTTTTAATATTATCACAAGCTTTCTTGCTATTTATATCGTCTTTAAAGAGCTACTTTATATTTTAAATGTTACGTTATCGTTTTATATTTGAGATTTTTGTTAGCTTAAACTTATCTCTTGAATGTGAAGGAAAATATTGAAAGCTCTTGTTTTAAATTTAGTGTTTTGTTAGATTCACCTTAGATGTACAATTCAATATAAAAAATTTTTACTTTTTAATAAAATGTGGTATTTAGTGTTGTTGTAATTACCAGCAAAGTTTCAACAATTGTACAAGAAATTATTGGTGTCGAAAATTTTAAGCAAAAATTAATAAAATGTGACGTCCGATGTTTAAAATTATTCATTTTTTTTTAGAATACTCATTATTTTAACAAATTTATAGTTTACAAACAAACTATAAACAATGTATATTGCGTTCTAATAAATCTACAAAATTAATACTTAAAACATGATATTTGAATGAATCATTTTGTTGTCAAATACATAAATAAAGTTAATATCGTATTTATGAGCCTTTGTAAAATATAACTTTTATAAAAGTTTGATATTATTATAATTTTCAAATTGAAACTTGTTTCTAAAAACTGCATGAATATAGTTTATTCGAAATTAATTGCAAACATGGGAAAATTATTTGACCATTAAAAATATATATATATATATAAAAATTTCATAACGTTTGTAAAATTAAATTATTATCAACATGAAAAATATGTTTTCGGATTAATTTAGAAAATACGGGATTGAATAAATAATACAAAAATAAAAAAACTCTTAATTCTAAATGTATTTAATTCTTGGGTGGATGACCAAATATCCAATAATTATATGGAGCAAGTAATCTGCAATACTTTCAGTTGCTTTATTGTTTTTAGTACAGAATAAAATAATGAAAGCAATTCCACTCTAAACCGATTCCGAATACAGCAAGTAACATTTCAAATTTAAAATATCTCTAAAGGAGCCAACACTTCCACTCTGTTTATAAAACTTTTGTATAGAGACTTTTCAAGTCCACACCTATATTACAAAGGCAACCCTTAAAGAAATAAATTGCTCCAGAGTTTAGAAACTATTTTACCTGGACACAAACTATAATAATAGTTGTTGTTAGTTGGAAAATAATGGCGACAATCTTACTGGTAGCTATTAAGCAGTTGGGTCACACATGCCTTCCCGTTTTCCGTCGAAATAAGCAAGGGTGTCAACCACCAGAACCGCAGCATGTGAAGAATTTTAATCACCAGAATTAATTAGATAAACTAGTCACTTGTCCTGCGGTTAACTCACGGCTGCTAACCCACTCATCATAATATAATCATGTATGAGATTCTTACCCTTGTTTTCTCACATAGGCTCTAATTAAACTTACCAAATTTAATTTGGGGTTTATAATTTATAAGTAGCTCAATATTGACATTTCTACTAATCGACATAAGATTAATATTACATTTGTTTTTTTGTTAATAAACCTCTTGTACGACCTAACATGATCTAACCTGGTCTAACCTAACCGCACCTAACCTAACCTAATCTAACCTAAGTGTACCTAACCTTTTTTGACAGGTGGAAATAATTAATGTACAATGTCTACAGCTTCTACCTTCTACCGATCATTTGACCTTCGTTCTCTTAGGAATCCGCTTTAATTTGTCACCAAAGTTTATACATATTTATTTTCCTCTCTTCCCTAATAATATTACCAATACTAACTAAAAATATATACAGAGAGTGGACCAAAAGTCTGGAAACGGCCAATTATCTCGTAAATTGCATTGCTAGTCCGAATTCTACTAAAATTGGGATAAGCCTATTTTGGGATAAGTTGATTCCAGATTTAATATTTGCAATGTTGCTATATTTACCGTTTCTCTGATATTATCAGTCACTTTTGTTTTTTAAATACATCACCCTGTATATCCAGTCATTTTTTGGAATCTTCTCTTCAATACAAATTCAACCATATGTAACACTTATGATTTTATGTAATCTGTATGGCCTCTAATGATTTCAATCCTAAAGATTATTTTTATTGAGGATACTTGAATAATTCAGTTCCCAAAACTAAACCAGCAAGTCTTGCAGACCTAAGGCAAGGAATTATAGTTATAGATGAATCTCGATTAATTTCTAGACAATCTTGGAGAAACGTGGCAGATTCATTCTCCAATCGATTAGGGTAATTTTAATTTACAAGTGGAGCACATTTTTAACACTTGAATAAGTAATCATTATTGTTGTTATCTTTCAATTATTACATTTTAATGTAGTTGCAAATAGTTTGTATTAAAAAAATTATTGAGAGAATTAGGCGTTGCCAGACTTCTGTTTTATTTATTTAAGATCTTTTAGACTACATATAGTTGAAATCGTACTAAATAGTTGATTCCAACATTGACTGAATATACAGGGTGATGTATTTAAAAAACCAATAATATCAGAGAAACGGCAAATCTAGCAACATTGCAAATATCAAATCTGGAATCTCAGTATCCCAAAATAGGCTTATTCCAAATTTTGTAGAATTCGGACTAGCAATTTACGAGATAATTGGCCGTTTTCAGACTTTTGGTCCACTCTGTATAGAAGTATAAGTCATCCTCCAGTTTGACCTGCAAGATCACCACACGTAAACTATTCAGATAATTTTGGGAAATGGGTTCATAAGTGAGTCGGTGGCACATTATAAAAAAAAAGCAAAGAGAAAAGAATGAAAGTCACATGGGATCGTTCACAAAAAATCAAAAATAAATAACGTGAATATTTTTGAAAGTTGGAAAATATATACCATTGAAAATAAAAATGTTTTATATTGAAAATAATAAATCAAGTTGTTTAAGAGATACAGATAAAGAAAAATAAAATAAAATAAAATCAAAATGTATGAATATTAAAGAAGCAAAACGTGTTTATGAATTTTGCTCTGGTGAAATTATCGCAAACAATAAGTTTTTAGTTGGCTTTAATGGTCATATCTCAGTAAATCTAGTGCATCTGCGATTAAGAACTGATAATAAACCTAAAAATCAGGTAAAAGTGATAAAATTATTGTTTTTCTAGTTAAAACCAAAAATGCCTTCTTGATTATCTCAGTGACCTTCAGTTAACATTGGTCCGATTAACGGAAGAAATTTCAACAAGTCCTTTATTTTCACGCACAGCGTTGCCATACTTTGCAAGGGTTAATAAAATGACAGGAAACAAAAGTAATAATCCTAACTGTAGTGAATGCAAATCCAAAATAACAAAGACCCAAGGGTCGGTGCAATGTGAACAATGTAAAAACTGGGTTCACCTAAATTGCTCTAATATGGATGAGATGGAGATTAAAGTAATGCAGAAATTAAAAAATAAATGGCACTGCATAAACTGCAAGCAAAAGGTAGCACAGGACATAAGAAAATCAATGGACCCTTTGGGGTGTGCTTCTTCGCAAACACCGCTCAAATCATCACTTGGCAGTGAGGAAAGGATTATGGAATCTATAAATAGCTTGAAAAAAGAGTTAGGCGCCGAAATTAGAAGTCTGAAAGAAACCCTTAACTTCTACTCTGAAAAGTATGAAGAGCAAAAAAATAACAATTTAGTAATCATGCAGGAAATCAGCGACTTAAAGAAAGAAAACGAATTAATACACCAAGAGCTTAAAAGACTAAAAAACCAAACTGATAGGAAAGATAAAGGATCTAGAACAAACAACTTAGTAATAATGGGAGTACCTTGCAGCCTAGAAGAAGCAAAAAGTAATTCAACTGAATTAAAAACAAAAATAGGGAAAGTTCTTAGCTATATCGATCCAAATTTGAAGCAAACAGACTTTAAGGTATCCATTTTAAATAGAAATAAGCCGGATTCCCCTGTCTTGGTTTCTTTCAGTACAACAGAGCAAAAAAATATAATGCTCACAAAGAGAAGAGAAAAAGGCAAAATACTAAGCAATAACTGTGGTCTCCCAGGATCTACTCACATATTTCTAAATGAAGACCTTACCAAAGAACAGCGTGAATTGTTTAAATCAGCCCGCAGTTTGAAAAATAGTGGTTTTAAGTTTGTATGGGTTAAGTTGGGTACAGTGTATGTTAAAAAATCTGAAAGCTCTGACGTTATTAGAGTGTCCAGTGAAAGCGATGTTCAGAAATTAAAATTACAATAAAATAAAATCTATGGGTAGACAATAACAATGGACATATTTTGGAACATTCACCGATCCAACTTCGTTTTTGCTAGGGGGCAGTGAAGCGGTAGTGTGTGAGGATATAAAAGAGACTAAATATTTTGCTAATGTAAATAGGGATTTTAATATGCTACATGTAAATATTTGTGGGCTAATAACAAATTTTAATAATTTTTTAGTATTTTTACAGTCTTTAGAGACTGATTTTGATCTGATTGTATTGTCGGAAACCCATGTTTTTAGCAACTTGGATCAATTTAAAATGAAGGGATATGACATCTTTTACAACAAAAGTAAATTGAATTGGTGTGATGGTACAATTATTTATGTAAAAAGCGAGCTGGTACTTAATTCTGAAATAATAAGAATTAATGAATCAAATTTCCTAAGAGTGCCACTCATCAAGAATTCCCTGTCAATTGGCGTCATCGCACATTATAGACTTCCTTCCACCTCACAAGAATCTTACTTAATAAATACAAATGAATTGCTACAAAAACCATTAAATAATCATTCCCTGGAACTATTTGTGGGCGATGCTAACCTAGACATTCTAGATAAAAAATCAGTAAATGTTAACAAATATATTAACACACTAGCGTCATATGGATACAAACATGTAATAGATAAAGTGACAAGAAAAAACGGAGACAGTGGAAGTTGTATAGATCATATAGCCTTAAAAGTAAGTAATCAAAAAACTATTATAAAAAATACTAATAGTGTTATTCTAAAAAGCAGCTTATCTGATCACTATCCTATTTTATTAAACGTACACATTCAAAATAAAGATCAAAATAACCCGGTAAAATTAAGATTTATAGATAAAATAAACAGAGAACTGTTAAGAAATAACTTAAACAATAAGGAGTGGGAGAATGTTTATCAGTGTGGTGATTCTAATGATATAGCTCAGACTATCATAAATAAAATACAAAATCAAATTAAAAATGCTACCAGCAGAACAAAGATAACATCTAGATTAAGGGGTATAAAACCATGGATAACAAGGGGACTCGTAACTTCCATTAGACAAAGAGATAAACTAAAAAAGCTTGTAGCCTCCTATCCGAACAATATTACCTATCTAAATAACTACAGAGAGTACCGAAATAACCTATCTAAGTTAATATCTAAGGCAAAAAATTCATATTATTCAAGGTCTATTGCTGAAAACACGGGTAATCCGAGGAAACTCTGGCAAAATATTGGGGAGGTAACGGGTCAGGGACGATCAAAGAACTCAATTACCTGTATTAGGGACGACGATGGCCAGGATGTTTATGATAGTTTCTTGATATCACAGAATTTTAATGAATTCTTTAGTACTGTGGGTAGAAAGTTGGGTGAAAAAATAATTACGCCTGAAGTGAAGGTCATGGATAATAAAATATATGAAAAATCTTTGTTTTTTAGGCCTGTAACAGACAATGAAATTGTAAATCATATCAATTCCTTAAAGAACGGATCAGCTGTGGGTAATGATAAAATTAGTGTTAGTATTGTTAAGGAAAATAGTATCAATTTGAGTAAACCTCTTACACACTTGGTAAACTGTGTTCTCAATACTGGCGTATTTCCCACTATTTTTAAAAGCTCTGTCATAATTCCGGTGTATAAATCAAATGAAAAGAACCTAATGAATAATTACAGACCAATTGCCTTAACCAGTGCAATTGCAAAAATTCTTGAAAAGTGTATTAAAGTTAGGCTCATGCATTTTCTGGAATCTAATAATATATTATCAAAAAATCAATTTGGCTTTAGGGAAAACCGCAGTACTGAGGACATTGTTGCAGTAGTGACATATTTTATTATAGGTAATTTTAATAAAGGTTACAAACCCTTACCGATATTTTTAGATCTGTCAAAGGCATTTGATACTGTGGAACATCACACTTTACTACAAAAGATGGAAAATTTGGGAATAAGAGGTAGTGCGTTAAACATTTTTAGAACATACCTAAATGAGAGAACACAAATAGTGAAAGTAAACGACATTAATAGTGAAATAAAAAAAGTTGAGTGTGGTGTTCCACAGGGTACTGTCCTCGGTCCGATTCTCTTTTCTATATATGTAAATTCACTAGCAGAATTAAACACAGAGGGACAGATAGTATGTTTCGCTGATGACACAGTATTGTTGGTCAATGATCGGACATGGCAGGAAACCTTTGACAGAGGTGAAAGCGCTATGATGAAAGTAAAGCATTGTCTGGATTCTAATCTCTTAACGTTGAATAATAACAAAACATTTTTTGTTGGTTTCGCCATGAATGCACGAGGATTGCCAAGTAAGGAAACCATGAAGCTTCACAAATATAACTGTAATTTAAATGACACTTGCAACTGCACTCAGGAAATAAAAAGAAAGGAGAGTATTAAATACTTAGGTGTAATCTTTGATCAATGCATGACATGGCGAAGTCACATTGAGTATATTAATAATAAGGTACGTAATTCACTATATAAATTCTATGAATTGAGACAACTGGTCAATGGAAACATCTTGAGACGTTTCTATAAAGCCCTGGTCGAGTCTGTGCTGTCATATGGCATCACAGCCTGGGGAGCAGCTTGTGATAGTGTATTGTCCCCACTATATGTCACCCAGAAACATGTAATAAAATTAGTGCTATTTAAAAATAGGTATTATCCCACGGCCCTGTTGTTTGGGGAATCTAGACTATTAAATTTGAGACAACTTTATATTAAAAGTATTGTAAGTTTTAATTTTAGAAATGATATATTTATGATTCCTGTAAATCAGCTTGGGATGGAAACAAGATCAATAACAAAAGGAAACTTAAGTATCCCAAACACTCTATTCACAGCTACTCAAAGGCATATATCATATACACTCCCAAAAGTATTGAACATCCTTCCTGGTGATCTTAAGCCACGGAATGGTGTCTCATTTAAAAAATTAAAAAGTAAAATTGAACATTGGATTATCACAAGCTGGATTAACGTATGCAATGAGATACCTTTTTGTGGTGTAGTGTAGTATGCTGCTACTGTGAATTGGGTACCATATATGTTTTCTGTTTTTTTTTCTTCTCTTTTTTGGTCAAAACTCTAGTGCACACACAGAATCAACCTTCTATTGTGCCCTAAAACTCTGCATTTATATAATATTTATTTATATGTATATTTTTGTATGAATTCAATTTTATTATTATTATTTATTATGTTATACTTGATATTATTTTACTTTTATTTATTTATCTTTGAAGTATTTTATTAATTTATACGTTTTATAAAATTATTTTTTAATATTTTATTTTTTTTTGAAATATTGATTTAATTCAATTTTGATTAAATACAATTTTTCAAAATAAAATGTAAAAACAATTGCTCTGTAAATGGGTTACTGTTGGGAAATAAATGCTATTATTATTATTATTATTATTATTATTCGGAGCTTCAAATCAGGAAGACTCTTTGTAGAATATTCAGTCCGGAAATAAAAATTACAAAAGCAGTAAATTTAAAGTTAAAAATTTGGGTCGGACAGGAATGTAAAGTAAGTTGGAATAAACAGGAAAAGAATGGTTATTAAGAAAACAATTTTAAAAGTATATATAACACTTGTAAAATAAATAACTCTGTCTTTAGTTAGGACCAATTTTCATTTGATTTTATACCCAGAAAAATTTTGGGTACATTATGTGTTGTTTATCATTCTAATTAATTGTAATATATAATTTTATTTTTTCTGTGGAATATTTCTAATAGTTTTTTATGAGATCTTCTAATTACAAAAGAAGAAATTAAGAATATCAGAATAATATATTCTGAAACATCCGGTATATTCAAAGCAACTCCACTGCAGACTTTTCGAGGTTAAGAACATTTATGTGTATTTTCGTAATTTTTTAAACTTAAATAACACTTAACAATTAAATTGAGCAAATAAATCACATGAGATTCTCCTTCAACCTCTTGAAACACTCGAAGAATTTCTAGGTAAACTCAGGTTTCGAACTTGATGTTAAGTTCTGGCTACACTAAAACAAAAAGTGGTGATATAATTATAACACTGTGAGATTAAACATGTTATTTGTAATTGGATTGAATAAAGAGAAGCTTGTAAATATGAAATAGGGATAATAATTTACAGTAATTTAAATTATTACATACTGTATTTAAACTAAATTATAATGAAAAAATAATTTAATTATATAATTAAACTGGATCAGTTCTTATTTTGAAAAAGACTAAATTTTTAAATTTTGCTTTTATATTTTTTTTAGATTCACCTAAGACATTTTTTTACTTATAACTTTTTAACGATACATCACCCTTATTTTAACGAACTTAATGTAATTTTTAATCAAATACAAAAACTTTTTTGGGCAGAAAGTTTTTCAAGCCGTAATGTTCCAAAAATTAAAGTATTAATAACTTCATTTTATGACCACGTAAAGTAAACATTGGTGGAATTAAGTTTGAAGTGAAACAAAGAAAAATATTTATTTGAATCTAATAAAATCCACTTAGACCAAATGGATTTTTTTAGTTTAAATAGTTTCAAATAACAAAGTTATTTTAGTTAGTTTGAGCTATGACTTCAAATGTATTTGCTTAAATAAATATTTCACTTGATGCATACACTTATTTGTTTATATAAAATACTAATTTTATTTTTTAAACAAATATACTGCATCTATTTACTGAAATAAATATTGTACAGTGTATAATTATTTTTGTACTAGTTAATGATAACATATTGAATGAAGTCAGTAGTGTTTTTTTACATACACACTATTTATTTTTTCTTAAAGTATTAATTTGAAAAGAATTATTTCTAACTATAGTCAATTTTTTGAATAGAAATCTAAGAATTTGGCATATTTCAGGAAAAATATATTATTTATGCACTATAAATACTTTTTGCACAAACATTATTATTAACAAAAATAAAATTTTCAAATAACAATCAATGTTCCACGAAATCTTTTTGATAAATAATATATGTTTAACTAAAATAAAAACTGTTTGAGCTAAACAAAAATCAGTCAACTAAATTATTATATCTTTATATTGTAGTAAATATAAGAAAATGATTCACTGCGAAAAATGTGGTTGAGGATGCGAAAACGAAATGTTGAAAATACTCAAACGATTTCAAATGAAATTTGGGATCAAAAGGCAAGCCAAGAAATAAGAAAACCTTAAAAACTATTACGTAATAATAAAAGTATTACAAAGGAATACCTGGAGTAGTAGTTATTACGCAAAAATTTTTAAAAAGGTAAAATATGATAATCAGAAATATATATGGATGATGAGATACATAAAACGATAGAAAAAAATAAAACATAATAGACGTAGGAAAGATACGAAACCATTATTAAAAAATCGTTATTTTAATCTATGGCGGTAAAAAGAGAATAATAGAGAAAAATCTATATCAAAAATATAAAAATCGGAAAAAATAAGAAAAGCAAAAAATAAATACACTCTAAATAAAACGTTTAATAAATCAGTACTTGTCCCAATATTGCCATATGTAATTTCAACATGGACATTCACAACAGAAATATTGGGTAGAGCTAAAAAACAAAAAAGAAATTCTAGGAAGAACTGGAATCAAAAAAATGATAACAAGTGGAAAAAATATTATTGGATATATGGAACTTTCCTTCTAATGAAAGAATTTCATAGACAAACAACACTTCTAACATAGAAAAGATATGACAACGAGAATGTTGGATTATTTTGAAAGGAGCGCACTTAATATTTAAATATTATTGCATTTATTACTGGTATTGAATATTTCATTTATTGGAGCCAATATATTTAAATTTTTTATAAATGCATAAAACTGCGAATACACACGTATTAAAAATTAAAAAGAAATGGCTGAAAAACAAATTATTTATTTAAAATGAACTGTTGCCATCAGAAATATTGATCTTAATTTCAACATACATGACCAACGTACATTTTGAAAACGTCAACAACATTGCATTATTTATATAAAACAAGTTTAGATAAACAGTTTCTTGTTCTAATAAAAAACTCAAATTTAAACAGTATGGTAAACTTTGTATTTTCATTCGAGTGTACCAATATTGCGTTTTACATATTGTAGTTAGAAACTGAAATAAAACAAACTAGGAAATTTCAAATACATTTTACAAACTTTTAGCATTTTGTAGTTTCGGGTATTGAAGCTATTGTATTTTTAATTTGCTTAAAATTTTTGGAATAATAATTTTATTTTTTAAGAAAGTTTTTTTACTATTGTCAAAATAATATAATCCTTCGTTATTTGTTACTGTTTCTGATTCTACAGTTCTTTGACTTTGTACTTCCATTGCATTTCTTGGTGTTTAGTTGGAAAAATACTTAATAGTCATATCTATTAAGCTTGTAGGTTGCTTTATGCTTTGTATTTTTTTAATTTTTCTTCTTTATTTTATTTTATCACAGTTTATTTTTTCGGCCTCTACTAAGGACAAGTAACATAACTTTGAATAATTGAATCAAACGTTTTTTTTTTTAATCAAATTACAGTAACTGTAACTTTGCCGTGACAAAGTTTAGGTGTAATACCAGCCGTTTCATTATTATAACACATAGCATGATTCCAGCAAACCATTATTTTACTAAATAAATCATGTCTTTTTATTTATGCATTATCCAAAGATAAACTCGTATCACTGGAAATTTTACGACATAAATTTTTTTGTTATTGTACCACTAGACGGAATGATAATATGAAAATAATTTTAGAGAAACATGCTCGTTATATTTCTACAACATTCATACTAATGGTTTTAGTTAAATAACTTTGAAAACGCTACTAGAATTATATTTAACTACATAATATTTTAATAAAACTGATAATGCACTTTATTAATAAAAAATATTTTGCGGTTTTGTATTTGAATTTAAAATTCAAATTAAAAATAATATTAAATTTGTCAAAAATTTTTTTTTAACCAAATATTTATGAACCATGAACTTAAGGTTCCTTCGGAAAAACTCGGTTTCTAACAAATTTATAAATTTTTTCTAAAATTTGTTATAATTTATAAAAAATTCAATAATTTATTTTATAATGTAAATTATATCTATTGATTTAATACTATGAAATATTTACATAGAGGGTGTTTTTAAATTCATGTGAATAAATTTAGAAGGAGACTGGTGTTAAATTTTTTTCTCAGCTTAGCACCTAAAAAGAAAAAAGATATCACACCCGAAAGAACGTAATGAAAATTGAGTTTTTAGTTTTTTACATATACATAAGCTGTAATAAATATACATAAATACATAATAGAAATACGGAAAAATCCCATAAGTACATCTTTATGAGTGTAGTAATACCTAAAATTTCATTTTACATTATATTAACTCGGACTTGAAAAAAAAATTAAAAACTAAATTTTAGTTCCATCGGGGGTTGATATCTCTCTTGGAGAGATAATTTTTTTTTTATAAGAAGCACTCCAAATAATTTTTAGCTAGAAAACTCATACTGAATTTTCACATGAATTTAGAGCATTTTTAAAAATTTCATCTGAAGTAATGTAAATTCCGGTACAACAAAATATACGAGTATTATATTTTTTCTCAACTAAATCACTTATATTACTAAGCACTTTGAAAAATAAAACAGAAGAAGAGAAGTTTTATTTTATTCATTTATTTACTTCCTCTGAGGAAGCAATAATGACTACAGAAAGAAAAAATCTCCATTTTAGCAAAGTAATAACAGTTTAAGTAAAAAATTTTCCGAAACCATTCATTCCTAAAATAAATGAAATATTTGTTTAAAGAAAAAAGGATTATTTCTTTAAATTAACTAAACAAACTAAAAAAGATAGAGATTTATTATACAGCAATAGCAAAACTTTTATCCGCATTAGATTCAAGATTATCAAATTACTATTTTACTTGGTCAAATGTTACTATATATATATATATATATATATTGTGTTGTATTAATTTTATAACTATATAAATTTTGTTGTAGAGCGCCAAATTTAAAAATAAAAGTAATTTATTGCTGAATTGTCACCTAGACTTCACCCGGCTGCATGCACTATTATAAATTGATATTTGAATCTCTAGTAGAACATGAACTCTTACTCAGGGGTGATTTAAAAATGTTATTGATTTATCGCTAAGGTGGGTTAGAGTTAACAGTTAACGATAGACAAATCAATACGAAAGTCAATTTATTGCAAATAAAAAAAATCTCAATGTGTTTGAAAAGTGCAAAATGATTAAAGTCAACACTCAAAGGTAAGTGAACAATTTGTTTTTAATTTCTCTAAAGTTACACCATAATTGTTGTCAAAAAAAGTATTCCTATCCTCAAATATATGGTTACAACCTTTAAATTAATCTAATATAACAAACATTAATTATTACATACAATTAAAAATTAAATATATTGATATCAGAAAATTTGGGATGAATTTCAATTAAGTCTTTGGCCTCCTTAATCAAAGCCAAAAAATATGAATAATTTAAAAATTTCTAAAAAAATTGTTCATGTTTAAATGAAATTATTGAATTTAACAAACTGTTCATTCTTACACACACTGTACTTTGTAACCTTTGGTTATCGGTGCAGAAGTGCACCATATGAATTTCCAAATCCGTGGCTGGAAAATTTTCAATCCCCTCAACTGGAGTGTGGCGAAAATTCGATGAGGTTGTGAAGAAGGCCCAGGATAGATTTCCTCCTTTACTAAAGGTATGTTACTAAATAACTTTTTCGTATAAACACTATTTTCTAAGCACTGTACTTACAAGAGCCAATTTTCTGGGCTATTTCACAAAAACACTAGCACAAAACTATATACATATTTGTATGTATTAAATACAATACAACTTATTTCGATGATATTTAATTTCACTAACAATTTATTCTTTTTAGATCTCAAACAACTTGCAATTGCGAAACTGGAATTACAATGGCGAAAACTATAATCTCAATTGCGAAACTATAATGGCGGACTGTGGATCCGCAAAGCTATTTCTAGTAAATTAAAGTTTTCACCTATCGGGTTTATGTCATAGTTTCCAAATTTACCCTCTACTGGGTCTTATCTTTATTCGGATCCAATTCCAAAATTGTGCGTTAAGTTAAATATTCCTTTAGAAAACGTAAGTATAACAGGATTTATTAATTCTCTGAAAATAGGGGATCTGTAGATGAATTTAATTTTGCTCATGATAATTTTTATCTATCAAATTTAATTTTTATTAAATTTTCTAAAATATAACCTATTTTATGATCATATATAAACTGAATAAGGTTCTTTGAATCTTTTTTAAAGTTTTTACACCTTTTTTCACGGTTTACCTTTGAATTTAAAGATGAAAATTTTTATTTTGTTATCCACATAGTTATTGAATATCTTTTTCAAATCAGAATAGAGAACTTTCATGTTTCTCCATACCTTATCTATAGCCTTCATTAAACGATCTGTGAATATTTACTTTTCCCTATACATTTATTTTTCCTCATTATTTAGTGTATAAGTTGACATGATTCATATATTTTTCCTTTAAGCATTAATATTTGATCATTCAAGAGGTATATTCTATAACTAACTGAAATGCTTCTATATTTTTAGGTGCTCTCCTTCAAGATACTGCTGTGACTCTAATACTCATTGTTGACTATATAATATCTGGTTTTTTATCTATAACCATATTGCTATAAATTAGTACTTCACTACATATATAGGCGATAGAGGGCGAAAAGTTCCAATTATGTACAAGACAACCTCGTCCACATACGTGTGGACTAAATTCAACTGTTTGTAAGTAAATTATATTGAGTAGGCGATACAAATAGTATCTACGGGACCACTCAATATTCCCAGTCCAAATACCTCTCTAGAAGACTTGTCTGGAAATGCAAGATAAATAACTTAAGCAAAATGGAACACAGGTCTCCAGTCGAATGCAGAAAGATTTTAAGGACGGGTCCTGCGAGACAAGGGTAAGAAAAGGCAATAGTGGCTATCGTGTACTCGAAGCCCTCGAAAACGCTCTATCCCTAGAGTTTTCAGCTGATAAATCGAACCCGATATTTTTTGTTGATCCAAGGTTGTTGCAAATATAATTTTATCCGATTTTTAAATAAATCCGTCAATTTATCAGGTATTGTTTCTAGTGTTGTATTCTATAAAAATCGTTCCGCTATTTATTTAGGATGGAACGAAAACAGAAAACACAAACCAGATATTCTAATAATTATGTTTTTGTAAATAAATTCAAGTTTATTTGAGAATTGAGTATTTTTTAAATCTCGATATATCTCTTGAAATTTTGACTTTTATTTTTTAGTATCTCATATATGATAAATTGATGATTTACGTTAGATTGGACGCTGTGATAGTTAAAATTAAATGTTTTTTATTACACTTTGTATTATCTCGTTTTGGTGTACATATTACTATAAAATTATTTAGTAGAGAAGCAATAAATGTTAGAGCAAGGCTTTACGGCAACAATGAATAATTCTCATTTAAGAACTAGGAGAAAATTATTCTATTGGAAATTGTTTGGAAGGTGCAACAAGAATAAATAATTTAGTACACAATCAATTCGTTTGCGCTGGTTGAAACGTAGTATCTTAATAATAGTTTAATAAATCAGTATATCGGAACATAAAACAAGTCTAAACTTATTTATTTTATTTACATAAAAAGTAAAGAAAAATACAATTTTGAGTTTACTAACTCAGTGAAAGTGGAAATAAATGTAATAAACTCATTGTGTTTAATATTAAATTGTCAATAAATAAGATTTAACAAATAAACCATTATAATAAAATACAGAATAACGTCTGCATGTGGGCCAAGCTTTTGTTAGGTTACCACGTTTAAACCGAAGGGCATAATAAGTCAATAGGTACAATATTAGGTAATGTTAAAATATACCTAAAATCCGTATTAGGCAAGAAAAGAGGTCTATGGAATGGCAAGAAACTCGTACTGGCCATTTCTTTGATCTCAAACTCATTCGATCTCCGATGGATTGCTTGTAATTTCAGATAATTTTTGGGCATGGAACAAAATAATAATTTTTAATCTTTTTATCATATTTTTCAACATTTTCTTATAATTTCTAACAAACTTGCCAAATGAACTCCTACCAGAAGTTAGTAAGTTTTCATCAGTACTTAGTTTATTTCTTACGGATTTTGGTATGAGAGTAGTCATTATAATAAACTTGTTGAGCTAGAATAACGATCATAGTAAATAATGAGACTTGAGAAATATTAGATGTGAGTCTTCTGTTGTCCAACCCTAATGTTTTATCTGCACAACCATCGATAGAGAATTTTTCTCAACTTTTAAAATATGTCAATACAATTGGTTAGAAGTATTGGGTGTTTGAGTCCGTCCAAATAACCAAGTGCCAGAGCATGGAGTTGCACCCTTCAAGAGAATTAGCCAATTGAATATTAAGTACATGCCGATATGATTTTTTGATAGCCAAGATATTGTCCATAAAAAGTTTGTGTCTCAAGACCAAATAGTTAATCAACAAATTAACCGAGAGTTCTTGATAAACTAGGAAAAAGGTCATGCGTGTGAGAACAAACATCAAGAATAATTGGGTGTAACATCACACAGCAATTTTAATAAACCAGTTTTTAACCAGTAAAAACAATCCTGGAACTCCTCAGCCTCCCTATTTATTTGACCTGTGAATTTTTCCTCTTAGCAAGATTGAAAAATTACCTTAAGGGATCTCATTTTAGCACACTAGAAAATGTCTAAAAGACTGTTACAGACCACCTGAAAGGTATTCCAGTATCCGAGTTCCAGCACTGTTATGAGGAGAGGAAAAACTATCTCAAGTAATTTTGAAGGAGAGAATATTAAATTGTACATAATTCTATTCGAACAAATGTTTTTTAATTCAGTCTCATTTGTTTATTAATTTAACCCTTATTAGTTTTTTTTTATTTTGACAACGAATATATTTGGGCATTTTCTTCATAAAAAGGTGCCCCAATAGTGTGTAAAACTCCAACATTTCCTTTATTAGATAGCCACCAAAAAATTTTGCATAGCAAATTTTTTGGGGGGCATTAAAATTTTCGACCTAAAATTATTTTCACGTTTACAGAGTGTTCCATAGCTGTAAACCAACCTAAACATTCATTTTTTTAAATAAAATGGTACATTTTTTATCACTTATTTGAATTCCGTTGACTTTTTTAATACTCCGAGGGTTTGTCAGATATATGCTGTATGTTTCAAAAGTTATGACCACTTTTATATCAAAATCGTTGTATATTGGCCAGCCTGTATCTAAAAAGGAACAAATGTTTTTTATAAGGGGATAGATTTACAATGAGTAAACTAAATCAAATAAAGTAATTAATTTACTAAGGCAATTTTTTACCAAAATTTTGTTATCTTGTTTAATCCTTTCTCCTATATAAATATTCGGTTTTTCTTTATTTAAATTAAATTTCGCACTTGAAACATATTTTTAGTAAAACCTTAATCAAGAGTATAGTGACGCAACTTTTAAGTTTTTAATTGTGTATGTTATTTTTAAACCAAATAGATACAATTGCTTTCAATTCAAACCCAATTATGTTGAAAATGGCCAGAAATGACCAGAATTTTAATGAATGCGTTGCGGTCGAGTTGGTCACTGGAATTATTTTTTAAATCAGTATCTCTGCATTTTCTGCAGCGTTTAATATTCTTAACGTTTTATTATCCTTCATGCTGCAGTTTTGCCTCTAGATGTTATTTATACTAATCATTGAATGTGAAGTGTAAACTGGCAATTTGCGGTAGTGCTTTAATATTAAATAGAATATTAAGGTAGAAATTTAATTAGGAACAAACATGGCAAGTTGGAAAATGGTTTTAATTATTACACATAGGGGAATATTCAAAAATAGATGTAGTTTGGTAATAGGTAAAAATTACTTACAACAATAATGCAGATGAACAATCGCAAATATCAAAAATGCCCGCCTTTTAAAGATAAAATTTAAACAAAACATGTTCACGTAATAAATATGTATACACAAGGTGTTCCAAAAAAATATCCCAATATTCTTAGTGTGAATAGTACTTCCAAAAATAAATAGAATTTATCCAATAAACTTAAGTCCTAGCGCCTTCCATTTTTGAGATACAGAGGGTTAAAGTTTAAAATATAAAAATGAATATTGGCTACAACTTCTACATTAATCTGTATTTTTTTATCAAATTTGTCAGTCAGTTTAATTAACTTAAGGGTAAAAAAGCCTTTTTAATTTGTGCAGCCAGAGGCGTTCTGCTGGATTGAAGAACCCCTTTCCCCCCCTAACTCGGATGCTATTGAATTAATCATTGTTTTATATTTATTTCAACATTTCATAATGTTTTGTGAGTAAATTATGAGGTCTTATCATAGTTCCATAAATTGAATATTTTTCGAGATATTAGCACTTAAAGACATGGTGTCATCTCTAATTTCTAAGAAATTTAGAATGTCTTAATTAAATAATTATATTTATTTTGAAACATATTCTTTGTTAAATATAATTTGATCCGCGACGTGCGCAATGACTTAAGGATCATTAGTTCTTACGAATTGAATAGCTTGAAGAATTAGGTTGTAGTGAACTTCGTTACTTAAAATTTGGAGTGAGGCTATATTTAACCAATAATAACAAAGCTATTAACAAATCTATAGTCGACAAACATCCTTAAAACATAAATCTTTCTAAAATGGAGAAGATCTATTCGGAAACGGGTATATAGAAGGTTCTATGTTCAAAAAGGGGAATGTTGAAATTTTACTTAGAAATAAGTTTTATAATTGGAATGTTGAAATTGAGTACTTAAACAACCATTAGTTGTTATATAAATTAAGATTTTAAATGATGAATTCAATTCTAAAATATCTGGGCAAATATTTATTTTATCCATTAATTATTTCTATTTAACTGATGTCATCACGAAAAAAATAAGTTTATAAGAAAGTTCCTTAAGTTTTTTCATTTCTCTGTAATTATTGTAGATGATAAGAAAAACTATAAATATTACTTTCAAACATGATAATTTCTGGAAATGTAGACATTTTCATGAAATTTTGTTTTGTGCTCACAGTAGAGTATGTTAAAATTTCTTAATGTCTGGCCAAGATAGATGGCGTTACAATCCGGACAATTTAGATTGTACCTGACTTTCAAAATTTATTAATTTTAGGTTTTACATTTAACGAAAATGAACCTACATTATTTCTTACTTTAAAATATATTTTACAAGATGTTGTACGAAATATAATTTTTGATATTTTGTTTAAAATATCTCCAAAACATGTAATCATTCCGTATGACCCGTCATGTTTAGGTTGTTTGGGAACGATCAGGTTAACGGCAACCTTTTCTTCCTTTTTATTAATCAACCTATTTATTAGATGCAATGGATAATCATTAGAGGTAACGATTCGTTTTATTATATTTATTTTTCTTTTAAAATAATCCTTACTCATTGGCATTGAAAAGGCTCTTTGTATCACTGAATTATAAGCTGCTAATTTATGTGATATTGGGTGATTAGAGTTATAAGTGATAGTCATATTTGTATGAGTTGGTTTAAGATAAATTGAATATTGAAGATCACAGTTTACTCTTATATTATATATATATAAATTTATAGAACTGTTATCTTCAATTTCAACAGTAAATTTTATTTTTGGATGTAAACTATCACTACCTATAAAACCAGCCAAAATATCGTCAACGTATCTATACCAAAACAACACTTTCCTGGAGATATTTGAATCAAAAAATGTTGACAAAACTGCTGATATTTGAGTATATCCATTGGAAATCCTTCATTTTGAATATAAAATTTATCATCAAAAACAAAGTAATTTTGATTGATACATAAATTAAATATGTTTATAATTTTATTGACTAAAATTTGGTATATATGTTTTCTTTCTAAGAAATTAGTTATTAATTGTATACATTTACATGTAGGAATTTTTGAAAACCTATTACTAACGTCAAATGAAACTAATTTTGTATTTTCTTTAAATTTATGTGTATTTAGTTTAGTTTAGTTTAATTTAGTTTTTCACTGAGTATTTTAATGTAACCGTAACTAGTTAAAGTTTCAGAAACTCGGCTAATTTTGAATTTGGTATATTGATATAGAAACTACAGGCCTAATTGGTTTTGTATCTTTATGTAATTTAATTAAACATTTGAATTCCCATCTGATTTTTAATCAATCAAATATTTTTTAATGCCGTAGCATAGAACTTGAAAAGTTAGGATAGGAACATATAAGCCATTTTTATTGATTTTCAACGTTTTGGCTGTTACATACATCTAAATTCAAAAAAATGTTATGTTGATGTAGCTGTAGATCCTTTATTAAACATAATAGACATCAAGTATGATACATCGTTGAAATTAGCTCGGCAAGGGGTTTATAAAAATGTAAAAATATACGAGGTGTTCCATTTAAAAAAACACAATTTTTGCCTGGCAGTGCGTTCCTGAACACACTGAATATTTGGGTCTAATTTTAAAATGTGAATCTCAAGATTGCCTACACTTTCTGTAAAAACTTATTTTTCGTAACTTCAATAATAGCGGACTAATCGAGCTTTGTCACACTAATGTCTCACCCTGTACGTTATCAATTTAAATTTAAATTCTTCCTTCTAAGTCTGATTACACGGAGTTGCTCTCTATTGAAAAATGCTTTTCGTTCGTGTTTGTAACACAAATGCAGATGATATTGATTAAAACCGGAACTTCATTAATAATTATAAAATCGTAAGGTATCTGTAATATTCTGAAAATCAATATACAATGTAAGCCGGTTTGGGAAGATTTGTCTCTGTTATAATAAATGGCATACTAATGGCATAAGCCAATAATAGCATTGCATTGAATAAGTTATAAAATTGGTCATAAAATTTGTAAAGATTCGGGCAGAAATTTAGTTCTAAAATTAGTTTAACTCTCGTTTTGAAAGAACTTCGGTTTACGTAGTTGCCATTTCCAAACTTTTTGTAACGTAATTATTCAATTCACTTACTTAATTTCATTTTTATATTTGTTAATTCACTTGTTCTTTCATATTAAATTTTTTTCAATTATGACATTCTTCGGCCGAAAAAATTGTTTAGGTACATGTAGACAAATAAAATAGAAGTGACTTGCTGCACCACAGACATAAAAATCTGGGAAAATATTGTATCAACACTTGTTGTGAAGAATTTAATTTATATATAAATGATTTTAAGTCTAGAAATGTACGAAAATATTTCCAATTAATAGGCAAAAATCAAAATTGTGAATGCTGCATTTTTGCAAATATTATGCACGTAATCTATTTGTAAAAAAATTCCCATATTCAATTTCACTCCGTCAATATTTTCATAATCAATAATCACTTGTTTCTGTATTTTTATAGAAGATAAATGAGAATGTCCATAATGAAATCCTGATATAACAATATTTTTTAATCAAACAATACGAATCTCTT
This sequence comes from Hermaeophaga mercurialis, assembly GCA_951812935.1. Classification (NCBI taxonomy): domain Eukaryota; kingdom Metazoa; phylum Arthropoda; class Insecta; order Coleoptera; family Chrysomelidae; genus Hermaeophaga; species Hermaeophaga mercurialis. Next base: position 25,770,845 of record OX638358.1, on the reverse strand, counting down.
TCCAAAAAGGGATAACGAAACGAACATTGTTTTCCAAAATGTTTAAAGGGTGGAATTAAAAAAATAATTGTATTTTAAAATTGACGAGTCGTTCTGTAAAATCCTACAAAGAAGGTAAAATCGTATTTCGAAATATCGAAAATTTAAATGTTAGTTTCGTTGAATGGGAAATTGAAATTTTACAATCAAGCGGACATTAAATTATTTCGAAGGCAAACTAACTAAAAAATTGAATTAAAAGATTCAAAAATAATTTAATATGTATGCAATGAGAAAAAAAGGATATGGCAGATTTATATAATAATTTTGAACACTTTTTAATTCGCAATTATGGAAAAAATCGACAATGTCAATTCTTTATTTGATTGGGTGTGTTTTTAATTTTAATGTTTCATATTATTTCATTGCTAATAATTTAATTATTTCTCTCATTGAACTGAATTTCTAAATTGTATCAAGGAAATGTCACTAAGTATATTATTGCATCAAAAATTGTTATTTCTGCAGTGGATCTCGTATAAAATTAAAATGTCAAATTACTGCTCATTCTTTCTCCAATTTATGTTTATAAAATTGGTGCTAGGAATTATTTGAAGTTTTAACTGTCAAATTTATTTTATATTGCCCTAATGAGTGATTAGCACACACAAAGGCAATTCATTATAATTATACACGATACGACGAAGAATTCGGCCAGTTTTTCAAATGTAGTAAATCTAAACAAGAACATATGAATAATCAACGGTGAATTAGATTAATTAGAAGTAACCCACGCTATCAATTATAAACCCTAGTGTAAAATTCAATTAACCTAAGGCCCATCTTTTCTGAAATGAAGCTTAAAGCTTGGTTGTATATTCTTTGCGGCGGCCGGGACTTTAAACTTAAATCAAAAGGGAATATGGAGCAGTTTGGAAACTAATCTCATTATCAATTAATTGACTTGCGCGTTTGATTTAAATGACTACACGAAACACGAACAATTAGGAATGGGAAAATTACATTTCACAGCAGTTCAGTTCAATTTCCACCAGCAAATATGAGACTATGTATGCAGGGAGTTTCAAATTAGGCTAAGATGATATGAGGACGATTTACGGATCTCAAGTTTCGCAAATAAGAGGAATGCTAACTATTTTAGCCGAATGGTGACATTAACGCAATAATGAATTCGAAATATTCCTCATTTATTGTTTATGTCATTCAACTCCGTCAAATTATTTTGTACAGTAACGTGAAACCGTTTGCTCTGTTTTCTGAAGAAGCCTCTATTACAAAATTTCCATACGTAACTTTAACCTTTTGTAATCCACAATGAATTTTCAGTGTGACATCAATAATTATATTTACTTTATACAGGAAAATGAAATATGATGTTTGTAAATTCTCAAAACCAAAAATTTTAAAAACATGTTGCTGTAAAAACGGAAGTAACTACTCACTCATATACAGAAAAGTAATTGAGTGAATCTTTTTTAGTTATTCCCTAAACGATCCTTACAGTAAAACGAAGCTTTCTAAATAAAAAAAAATGTGAGACAAAAGGCGATATTGAAACTTGTATAGGTATTATATGGCGCTATTCGTTAGTATTTTAAGCTATTTTATAAAAATAGTCGATCAATGTTGTACTAAAATAATAATAATAATAATAATAATAATAATAATAATAGGATTTGGCCTTTTCTTAATTTATCTTCTTGAAATTTTATTCATCTACTTTTTATGTTCCTGCTTGTTCCGGTTACCACTAAGCTATTTTACTTCTTACAAATGTTATAATTTTATATTTTTTACTATGTTTTTTCTTTAATTTACCTTCTTCAATTTTTTCAATATATTTTAGATATATAGGGCCGTGTCTGTAAATCGCCGTGTGTTGTCCTTTGCACAATTTGTACATTTTACGCACATCGATTTCATACTACAATTATTCTGGGAGTAGCCGAATCTTTGGCAATTGTAACATTGGGTGATTTTGTTTTTTCTTTTATACAGGGTGTCCCACGACGATTAAGACAAGTAATATATCAGAATTGGGCAGTAGTAGAGAATTATAATTTTGGGGGTGTAAATTAGAGCAAATGTTGCATCTTTTCTTGTTATTGTGTTACCCAATGAGGTATTTGTTTTTGGTCACGTGACGTCGCATTCAAAATTATTAATGGGACAACCTGTATATTTGTGCCTTTCTGTATTCCTCCCGATAAAACAATTCCAACAAACTAGCACACTTGGGGTCTAAAGTGATTAATTCAAGAGCTACAGGTACTTAAACGATTGTACCACTCGATTAAGACAAAAAATGTAACGAACAATAGCAAATAATTTAACTGAAGGGGTACATGTTATTATCAACGTCGCTCGTCTATTTATGTGACTCTATTAAATTCCAGACCTACTTGAAGACATTCCATTGAATGAAAGAAATACAATGTGGTGGCAGCAAGATGGTGCACCTCCACATTTTGATGGTAGAGTGAGAAATTATCTGGACATGATATTTCCAGAACGCTGGATTGGACGCAACGGTACTATTTACTGGTCTCCAAGGTCGCCAGACCTGACACCGTTAGATTTCTTCCTTTGGGGATATCTTAAAGGTATCGTATATGAAACTCCGTCTAGAGATTTAGACGATTTGAAAAGAAAAATACGCGATGCTTGTAGAACTGTGACACCGGAAATGATTAGGGCAGCATGTAACCGAAATCTATTATCAAGATTTGAGAAATGCATTTACGAAGATGGGCATCAATTTGAACATCTCCTTTAATATTGTTTTTTTTGTGACAGTTAATTTGAATTTTTATTAAAAATTATAATATTGGTTTGTCTTAATCATTACGTACGAATGTAAGATTGCCGAAAATTACAAGGGATTCAATTATGAATTTTTTAACTTATAATCGTTTAAGTACCTGTAGCTCTTGAATTAATCACTTTAGACCCCAAGTGTGCTAGTTTGTTGGAATTGTTTTATCGGGAGGAATACAGAAAGGCACAAATATACAGGTTGTCCCATTAATAATTTTGAATGCGACGTCACGTGACCAAAAACAAATACCTCATTGGGTAACACAATAACAAGAAAAGATGCAACATTTGCTCTAATTTACACCCCCAAAATTATAATTCTCTACTACTGCCCAATTCTGATAAAATTACTTGTCTTAATCGTCGTGGGACACCCTGTATGTTTCCATTTTTATTCTAATATTCTTTAAATAGTTCTTTTAAATTTATATCTTTTCTGACAATAGCCAGGTATCTATGACTTTTGACTTTGAGATTACTTGCTTTAAGAGGTATTATTTTTTCAATTTTTATTCCGTTGTTCTTTTCTAAATCGTTTTTCATTTCATCAGCGTCTAATTCCGGTGCAGCTTTTAGGACTGTTCTTTTAATTTAATCGTTTTTATCAATATAAGTATAGTGGTTTATGCCATCCAATTTCAATTGTTATATTAAGGTCTCTCTATCGTTTTTAGTATTTGTAAATATTTTGGTATTGTTACGATTAAATTGTGCGGTAAAATTATTGTTATGTAAAGATTCCCTTACATGCTTAATAAATTCTATGTGGTCGTCTATTTTGTCTTCTACGACTGCTGGTGGTATTTTTGCTTGTGTTTTTCGCTTCTCAGCCCTTTTATCCTTGACTTCCTTTCCATATTCCATTCCCACTATTATAATAATAATATTATAATTATAATATCCTGTTTCTCTTCGAATCTTTCTATTGTATGGAATCGGTTAGTTAATTCTTTAATTCTATCTTTTTCTTCATTATTTTTATTTTTTGGTATTCTGGCCTTTTTGCTAGGTCCGGCTTCGTCCAATCTTCTTTATTGCTGTCTGTATTTTTGTCTGTTATTTTATTCTCACTATCTCTTTTCATTTTCTGCTCTTCGTTAGCTTTCATTTTTCTATATTATTCATAATACTCTTATTCTCTAACTTTTGGTATAGTACAAAACTTGTTAAGTATTATTGGTTCATTCGGTATTTCTTTCTACATATAGGTATTATTATTATTATTATTATTAATTCATTAATTAATATTAATTTTCTTAATGACTTCCCTCGGTATTTCCTTGCTTTCGCTTCCTGAATCATACATTACTCTCACTCTTCTTTCTTTGTAATTGTATCTCTCTGGTTTGGCATCTTGAAAACTAGTCCGTTTGCTTTTATGCAAATCACTTCAGCTCGCCGAAAAACTAATCCCCAAAAATTGTGTTTTTGGGGTGAGTGTAGTTGTCATAAAACGATTCGTTAACAATTTTATATCTGTCATCCAAGTTTTTTTTGTTTGTCACAAAATAATTAATGTATGTATAAAATATCGGGAGGGGCTAGATTCTCCTTAATGTAATTTGCTTTAAATATGGAAAGATAAATAACACTTATCTTGAATTTCCACAGTCTTCCAAAGCGTTTTATTAATATTCAAGTTTACCTAGGTTTCTGTATATGAAAATACCATTTTCTAAGACAGATCTTTTTAAAAAAGTAAATAAATTTCATGTCATAAACCCGACAACCAATGATCATTAAGCAATATTTTTCTTTTTATAATAATATATTTGTTTAGTATTATTTAGCTCAAAAGGTAAACTAAGATAATTTAACTTCCCAGATTTAGTTTTTCTTTCAATTCCATATATTGAGGATAATTTAGGTGTTTTTTTATTTCATATTCCTCCAAAAAATCAAGTTCTTCTTTCTTATCACTTAAGCATTTCCACTGTTGTTTCCATTGTGTTATTATGTGTAGGTTTTGTATTTGCTGTCAATGAGGTGTTTTGCGTTATGTGACTTATCTGGTTGTATTAATCTATAAGCTCGTAAGTGCTCACAGTAGCGTATGTTATAATTTCTTAATGTCTAGCCAAGATAGATGGCGTTACAATCCGGACAATTTAGTTTGTAAATAGCAGATTTTGAAAATTTATTAATTTTAGGTTCTACATATAATAAAAATGAACCTTCATTACTTCTTACTTTAAAAGATAATGTAGAAGATGTTGTACGAGATATAATTTTTGATATTTTGTTTGAAATATCTCCAAAATATTGTATTGACTATTATTTTTAGTATTAAATAGTTTATTCATTACCATTATCTACTAGTCATTATATAAAAAAAAATATTTTAAAAGCCAAAAAACTTTTATAGATAATTTTGTTGAAAATAGCATCTAATTAATAGTTAAATCAAAGTATAATACATCATACTAAAGTAATAATTTTTTTTTCAGGTAAGATCGCACAAATGGTCTGTTATTATCTAATTACGTAAGTATTAAAAAAGTTTCGTTATTTTTGTTTTCTAAGAAATTTTAGTGTTTTCAAAAAATGTATAATCGATAATTATTATTAACATTAATTAACAGGTTAGTAAAAATGATACTGTGTTTATATTGTTCACACCCCAAACAGATAATTTCTATACCACTCCCACAATAATTATGTGCACGCTCCCATGTGTATTATGGGTTTTACGTTACACTTTGCTTCCATTTAACTAACTGTACCCTTGAAATGCTGAGAAATATATTACTTAGAAATTTATTCTGATTGTGTTCATTTTTACGTTAAATGTATAGGGGCCTTTTTAAACTCGTGCAAAAAAATTCAGTAGAAGATTCCTTTTTAAAAATTATAGGAATTTTTTATAAAAAAATTCTTAGCACAAGTCTTAAAGAAACATCACCCCCGAAAGGACGAATTTAAAATTAAGATTTTTTCTCAAATCCGAATTATTGTAGAAACTAGAAATTTTGGTGATTACATGCACTTATAAAAAGGTAATTATGGGATTTTTTCAAAATTGCCATTATGTATACGATGATGAAATTTACAATTCCTATTTTACTTCACGCCATAATTTTGTATGGGATTCAAATCTAAAAATTTAAAATATTGTTTCGATTTCCAGTTTTATTTTTTAAGATCTTTATCATTTCCTTTTTCCCGTAGAACTAATAGTTTTGAAAAAAAAATATAATAGCATTAAATAAAAAAACAAAATTAAAAATGCAATAAAATATAGATATCAAGAATATAAGTTATGCCATCCCAATCTTTATGAGTGTACGTAGTCTCCAAAATTTCTAGTTTTTGCAATAACTCAAGTTTTAGAAAAAATTAAAAACTCAATTCTAATTCCGTCCTTCCGCGTGAGTTATCTCTTTAGGAATTAGGTTGAGAAATTTTTTTTATAGGAAAAATACTTATAATTTACGAGGAATCTCCTCCTAAACTTTTTCACATGAATTTAGAAACACCCTGTATAATAAAATAATCTATTTTTCCAATGGAAAAAAAAACTATGGTCATTAAAAATAACATGAAATATGATTTACAGTTTTTTTATTCTGGTGGAAAAATAGCGTTATCGTGTTTTAGGCAAAAATAGCATTACATTACAGGAACCCATATATTTATTATAGAAAGCACCAACCACATAAATTTTAAAAAACGCGTAAATTGTCATTTCATTGACAATGATTTAAAATGATAGATTGCAGAATATATAAAATTTCAAGTAGATATACCCAATTTTGCTATAATATAGAGCATTTAATATTTAAATAGTATAGGTCTTAATTATAGAAAATTCAAATTAAGGAAAAAGGAATATTTTTATGTGAAAGAAACTAAAAATGTTATTATACCATTATGTCAATAATGTGTCCTAACTATAAGGTTCATAATTAATATATATATCTATTTGTTTTGTACAGTTTAAAATTACAAAATATAGGTATCTAAAATGGCAGAATTTTGCATTACTTAAGGTGTTTAGAATCAAAGGAATTATATTTTTTGTTGATATAATCTCCAATTCCGGTCTTTACTATTATATTTTCCTTCTAATATCCTTTTTTCGATTATTCAAACCCATGAAACTATCGCACCAAAATCTATTATAATCGAGAAATAGAATGCGGCATAATAAGACAATAATTGTTTGAAAGGGCTTTGTTGCTACCCCAGAGATTATCTATTAACCCTGATTTAAGATAATCTCAGAGAGAACATCTGCCGCTACGGGATGGGATATCTGACAGGATCAGGTCTGTATTGTTTATTAAATCCAAACATAAATGGTATATGTTGATATGTTACTAAACGATTAGGTATTGTAGTTGTAGATAACTTATTTATTTTATTGAGTAAATTTTGCTTACAAATCAGTTAATAGAAACTTTTTTATTACCATCATAAAAAGATATTTTATTTTCCAGTGTTCATTCGCAATTGGGGACTTCTCAATCCATCTAGCTTGCAGGTAGAAAACTTTTTACCTAAGCAGAATTCACAACTTCTTTGCGGTGAATTACGCTATTTAAGATTAACTTACATAGATGTCATTTTTATGAATTATTTATAAAAAAGGTGTTACGTCTTAATTATTTGACACCATCCTTCATCTTTACATATTTTATTGAAATGAAACTTAACGTATATTGTACTAATTCAAATTTTTAAGAAGGTACCAGTGGCGTATTCTCCACAGGTATAAATCTATCGAGTCTCCAGTTGCCTCGGCTTCTATCAGCAAAAGGGTAGAGTTCTGAGTTGCGAAGAAGCTATTTTTCAGAAATATCTGAAACTCCATTTTAAATTGTTTACTGCATGATGGAAATTATTCAGATAATTATCATTTTAAATATACCTGATTTTACACAATCATAGTAAAAGATATTCGGGCCATTTTCAATTAAGCTAAAAACAAAAAATACTTTCACATAGCTCATTAATAACATCTCTCCGTGGCCTAAAAGGATTGCAATAAATAAAAAACTAATCTAATTAAAAAAATCGCACTTCGTGTGACCAACAAAAAAACTATGAAAACCTAAAACGGAATATACCTCTTATGATTGTTGGTCACGAAACCAAAAACACAGATAAATTATGATTGTATTCTTATGGATGAAATGCGCCTTTTTATTGCTACTTCTAATATAAATTCATTGGCAATTACAGGCGACTTGGCTGCAGGGGGAAATAAACAAAGGCGTCTCACAAGGGCATCTTTGAATTACATACAAATAATGAATTGTTAAGTATTAAAGTTTAATAGCCATGTACAAGAACGACTGTTAGCGACATTGATTCGTTTACTAACAGATCGACACTAAGTAATATTCGAGTTTGAATACAATTTATGTATAGCAGCTCTCACACTCTTAAAGCTACGCACATATTTATCGATTTTATAACATTAATGAGCTTCTTACTCACGCTCACGATCTTAAAGATGTATGTCACCATCTACGTAGATTTTGGTTTTACAAAAAACCAGTATATATATTTTTTTTTAAATTAAACCGTTTAATATTTCATAAATGTTTTCGTATTTGATAATCATTTGTTATAGTAAATATTGTTTAGCATTTCCGCGGGTCGGCTTTAACCTCTGTATAAAGTATTCAAGGTTATTGTTCAAGAACACCAAAACAATATTAGCAATCGGTGTTGTTATGCGGTCAAGGTGCCAAGACAGTGACATGTGTTATTTTATTTATTGTTCGAATAAATTGTTACAGTCTCATCATTGTCAATTTCTAAAATCGCCGTTATATAGGAAAGGGCATAACAATATAAACAGTTTTTATATATTTCATTTATATTGATTTCAAGTAATTATTGATAACAAAACTGTGGGAATTTGTACAGTATATTTTAGTACAAAAAGTGAGTGCTACCTTTGTTTTTGAGTAAATAATCAGTTTCATGAATAATTTGTGAGGTGAATAGAGACTAAAAAACAAATTCTGTGCTGCACTAAAACTAAATCTTTATTTTTTTCTTAAGAGTGTTGTTGACTAATCTTGAAACAACGATAACTATATCTTTATTATTACAATTCAGACTCTCATGCGGCATTCACTATAATGCTGTAAAAATGCTTTTTTGACGTGAATTTCTTTATTTATTAAAAAAAATATTTTTTAACAAAGGGTTTAATATTACAAATGGTATTAAAAGTACAACAAAATCTAGGGGCATAAATAAAAACAAATTCTACTGTTTTTCAAGGAATATAAAATAACTGTACATCTGTTGTCACATAAGACGTTATTTAATTTTATTCAGTCAACTTGTAAATGCACGTCTCTATTTTTTTAAATTAATTTATATAAATTTTAATTTTCTTTATTTCCACATTAGGGCCTGACGATGGTTTTGTGCAAAAACTGGTAGTAGCTACTTTTTTATTTAAAACCAAATACAATAATTTTAATGTCATAAGACTTTTCTAATATAGATACGCCTACGAATTAATATAAATCCTACTTAAGCGAGCAAATTGAGAAATTTATTTTACTCTTTTCTAAAATAAGTTTCCCGGTTAATGAATATCGGCTGCAACCTACGTTCTTTAGTAGTAAATAAAAATCCGTTAAAACCTACCAGATAAAGTTATAAATACACAGTTGAAACTTACGTCGTCTGATTACATGTGCACTTTTTAGAGAAGTGGCCTACAGGCGATTCAATTCTTTTCCAAAGTAAAGGACGCTTTTAAATGATACATAATTTGTTTAGATGACTAAATCAAGCTTTTAATTTAAAAGATCGTGCGGTGTTTATTAAGGCTCGATACTGGGGCCACTATTTCGCAACCCTATTCTTTGTTGGTAACTTATAGAGACATGAAGAACTGTCTATGAAGTCATGTTTCAAATCTTTAGAGATCCTGCTCTTTCTTGTAACAATTATGTAATAATAAAATATACAAATCGATTGTCTCAGCATAATGACATTATCTTTTTCTTGAACCGGGTAATATCTGTGCCCACGCCACTGTTATAAATTCGCTTCTTATGACCAGGATTACCGCTAACGACATCTAACTAGGGACTTGAAAGTTTCAGTTTGGAACTCGATGACCACTATTAAGTTATTTATTCGATCATATACTTCCGAAAACTAAGTTGGGGGCAGTCGTATAAAATGCGTGACTCTCATGAAAATAATGGGCTAACTTAAGCTATCTTGCTGTAATCTTCAGCTAACTCAAATATTTTGGAAATATATATTTTTATGATCTGTAGTCAAGCAATAATACGATTAGGGGTTAAACGGCAGGAAGTAGAGCGTTGATCATTAGCAAATTTAAAAATTGTAGATTTCATTTTCGGGATATTTCTTGCATCATGATGGCTTCCTTAAAGAGTTTACTCAGCACTGAGTTTTATTTCTTTAAAGAAAGAAAGGCCAAATTTTGTATGTAAAGTGTGTAAAATCTTTAATAAGAAGGTAAGTGTAAAAGAAATGTATATATTTCTTAAGTCGAGCGCTTTCGGCAATACGATGCCATCATCAGGACAAACTGAAAAAGTTTATTTTTATTTAATTTCCATGCTTTTAAAGCACTTGTTGTCTTTAATCAAGACAACCTTCAGGCCTGGAACTCAAGAAACCTTAAAATGTTATTGTTTTTTACACTACTTTAATGTCGTTTTTAAAAAGTTATTTAAGATGTATTGTTACTGCTTAAATGTTCTTAAAAGAATTTATAACTAACTTACTGCCTTCTATTTTTGCATATTATGTAAGTATTTTCATTCTCTTTATGTATTATTTTCTATCAATAATAACTTTTTCAGTTTGTCCTGATGATGGCATCGTATTGCCGAAAGCGCTCGACTTAAGAAATATATACATTTCTTTTACACTTACCTTCTTATTAAAGATTTTACACACTTTACATACAAAATTTGGCCTTTCTTTCATTACCTAGTGTGTACGCACCAACACGTAACCTTTGTTACTCTTCAATTTATTTCTTTAGTTTAAATTTTTATACAGCGTTGGGATAAAGTATAGAATCAAGTACATATCTTTAAAACGAAACGGATGATATTTATGAAAGTGCAATGAGGCAAAATGCATCTGATATATATTTTTTGTTTATAATATACTTAAATTTATTTACTTTAGACTAATGAGAATAATAATTTAAACAAAACTAATTTAAATGTTTAAAATGCCTCCGTTCACCTTCTGACAAAATGCCAGCCTCTTTCCAAGCCTTCTCTACGTATTAGTTCACATTCATCAATAATTATTTGTCTCAATTCCTGCAAGTACGTTGGTCGTTTAACGTAAATACGTGATTTTAGATAACTCCAAAGAAAAAAGTCTAATGGGCTTAAATCCAGAGAACGAGCAGGCCACTTTAGGAACCCTCTACATCTAATCCATCAATTTGGAAAATCGCATCCAGAAAATCCCTAACCCGTTTATCAGAGTCGGGAGGTGCTCCATCTTGTTGAAACCAAATATTTTGTGGTAACTGTCCATTCTGTTGAAGTGCATTAATAATTTGGTTATTCAGTAAATCTAAATACCACCATTCAAGTTTTCGTCTGTAAGAAATGGGCCTATAAGCCTATTTTCTACAATTCTCATCCAAACATTCAACTTCTGTGTATGCTGGATATGTATTTCATGAATCCAATGAGGATTCTTATTTGACCAATACCTTGAGTTATGGCGGTTAACTGTTCCATTTAAACAAAAAGTTGCTTCAATATAAAACACTACATTAGATGCAACATGTTCGTTGACATTACAAATATCCATCAGTCGTTCGCAAAACTCCAGCCGTCGGTCAAAATCATCGTCTGACAATTCTTGAATCAATTGTATCTTATACGGATGATACTTTTCACTTTTTAATATCTTCCCTACAGAACGTCGACTTATACCATGCTTTAGTGCCAAAATGTTTGACCATCTCAGATGTATTAAAACGTTGTAATGTTTTAATAACTGTTGAACGTAATATGGGATTTTTTCAGGATGCAAATCATTAAAAATATGACACACTTCTTTAAGAGTTCTAACACGATCACCATAACCGATCATCATTAATATTTCAATACGATCTTTTTCACTTAAATTAACCATTCTTAATCGTACAATTTATTTCCGTAAATTACAATTTGACAGTTTGGCAACAGTTACCTACTAGATAGTACTCGTTTATTTCTTACTATTAATACAAACTATATCAATTTGTTTATCTAAATGGTATTTTACTCTAATGTATAAAAACTTAAAAGGGGTTAATTAAAGTGTTGTATTCCTCCTTTTTACCGGTTTTTTACACTAAACCTAGTATGTACGAATTCGAAATAACAAGAGCATTCAAAATCTGCAAAAATATATAGGGTGTCTCATTTAAATAAAAAAGTTGAGGGTGTTTCCGGTTAAACCGGACGTATATTATTAACAAAGTAATGTACATCAGCTACAATTTGCCCCATTGCACTTACTTGCAAAATTTCATAAATATTGGCGGTTTCGTTTTATAGATACTTATACAATTTAATGAAATTGTGAAAACGATCACTAAGGAACTTTGCATATGATTAAATTATCAATATTAATATTACTGAGAATCTTATATAGAACAAGGGATTCTGTGTGACAGAGATGGAGCAGATACGGTAAACAAGTGTGCTCTTGGTGTAATCAGAGTCGATATACGCAACATTTCCCTATGTGGATGAGTGATCCAAGTCAACATGTATCTTGGCTGACATGCTTAATGTGCATGTATCTCGGTTACTCTGTATTGCATTTGTAATAGAAGCTGACACCATTTCTGTGTAGCAAGATATCGTCAATTTAGTTTTCAATTGTATACCTATTCAATTTATATTAAATTTACGTAAGGCTTTTGTAGGCTCTAAAAATACTTCTAAATATTATTTCTTTTCCGTAGATTGTGTAATCATTTTAATGACTAACCGGTGTATTGAATTCATTGAACCGTTCTACATTTGCTTCTTTCCTGATATGTTAAAAAAAATTATGCAGATGGTACTATCACAACACGTCTGATATTAAAAACGTACATAGATTTTATGATTTTATTACGAGAACTTTCCGTGTAGTGTCTGACATGAACATATTTTTAAAAATGTTAAGAAATTTTGCCGAAATGTCTTATAGTAACCTGATTCAATTTTTTCAAACCTTTTGTTTGGTCAGTAATGAATTTTCTACTTTCACTACAAACTGATTTTTGTGCTTTAATAATATATACTGTAACAAGGTTAGGTTGGTTAGGCTAGCGAGCGTGAAGAACCACGAGTATCGAATTTGGTTATTCTAATCTAGGAACAGACATATTTTCTCCACGACTACAAATTTACTCGATTTTTAACTCATTATTTTATTTAAATTAAAATTTGTTTTTACGGCGCCGGTATTTACATCTGACATTGACAGTTTTACATGGGTTTCAATATTGTTTAGTAAAATTACGGAATATTCATTCCATCACTTATTACGAAACGAAAATACATGCAAAACACATAAGCAAGTGTTTCAGAATAAATATTCTATCTCAAAAGTGAGAATGCTTACATTCTACGAGTATTATTAAAAATTATTTTTGAATTAAGACATTCCACTAATGGTCGAGCATTCACTAAAGACTACAATTTAAAATTGCTGTTCCTAAAATGACGCCGAGAAACAGTAACCAAGCTTACACAGAATTCGAGGCTAATTACCCTGCTATTCGGAGTATTTACTCATAATAATAATTATTTAGTTGTTAATAAGAATATAAAAGACTTTTTAATGGATTTCCATTGCACTTTAAAGTTTATAATAAAATTACCATAATGGCTTCATATTACTATAGCTCAGAAATTATTTCAAGAATGAAACAATTACTATCAACAGACCAGTAACAAAAATGGAAAACAAAAAACCTCACTAAGTTCATTTAAATATGTAGTAAATGTCATCACGTCAGGTTATTTACATTATTTATAATGCACTTATTTGAGTAATTCAGCACTTTACATTTCAAATCAATTTGTATCCTTTTAGCTTTACATTTTTTGCCTTTTTCATAGGGATATGTTAAAAAGGTCCAATTAAAACTTCAAACATCATTACAAATTATTCACCGATCTATACATCACTTAGCAAAATATAAAAAGGTACAAAATACCAATTTGAAAATTAAAAGTAAAAGTACGCACACATACCAGGCGCTTAAAGGGTCGGGCCAAGTTTATATCGTGAATTTATATGAAATGTGGAAAATCCATACTGGTTAAGTTTTAAACAATTGACTTAATATACAATCCGACATCAGATTTTCACAAAACAGCCATAAAAATCATATTTTTAAATATATTTGGCATATTCATTTTTGAGAAAAAAACCCCCGAATGCTATTTTATTTAGTTAGTTTTTAAATGTTATTTTAGGCCGAGAAGGCTATGATATAGTCCAAACTATTTAAGTAGGGCCTAGTAATAACAATAAAATTATATTCACTTTGTTAAGAATTGCATTAACTCATTTTTTTCTATTTTAGGGAGTATCAGATTTATATAAAATAAACCGCATCGTGTTTTAAATTGTCTGTTTAATAACAATTTAAACCATACACGTAATGTCACTATTATCTTCAGAATAAATGTACCGTAAATCGAGTTGGTTTGTCTGTTATAGAAAATGGACAAATTTTAATATATTATTATTATGTTTTAATTTCCCGATAATATTGTTGTTGTTCATTTCATTTAAAGTTATTGTCATTGATTTTGAATATTCTGTGAAGTTTTCCTAAAGTTCTGTTTTGGTTCATAAAATTTCCAGAAAAATCTCATGTATTTTTAAAGCTTTTTGGAAATCATTTTTTGAAGGCCTCAATTTTAAAACTAGTTTCTCAAAATTGAAACTTACCCAACTTGTTTTTAGAAATTTAGAAATTCTTTAGAACATTTTTCTTTTATTCCTTGTGTATAGGACAACTGAGAAGTTTTTGGAAATTTCGTTTTTATAAAAAAAAAACATATTTGAAGTATCTATTTTTAAGATTAAATCACTGTGAGTTAACAAGAATAAATTGTCATTTTTTCGGCTAAAAAGTACCTCAGACAATTTATAAATATAACTTTGCATGATCTTACATGATCCATTTATTACATGAAATATTTGCGGTGATAACTAAATTTTAACAGATTAAAAAAACATTTAATACGTACTTCTTTCAATGTTCCTAATATTCCATAGATTATAAATCCTATTTTTTTAAAGATAAATATTTATGACCTTCTAAGACTCAAACTGTAATAAATTGGCCCGAAGGGTTATAAAATTAATTTAATTAAACGTTCTTAAAAAATTTGAGAAACGTCCACACCATCGGTTGGTCCCCTTAAATACAATTTCAAATAAATCCTCTATCAATGGTCTATAGGTCCAATTAAATAAAACCATCGAAGTACAGAGGCTTCTTTCAATACCAGACCCTTACTTTGTGAAATCCATTACCTTTCTGATTTAATTTTCTTTGAAGTTCAAAAGGGTTCGCAGACAGTTAACGTGAACTAACACTCAACCGGACATAAAACGCTTGTGTAAAAACAACCTAATTGTATTTGTCGATGCAGATTTTAATAAAACCAAAGCCAGAGTTTGAATGATTCCACGCATTTGATAATTCCGCCGCAGTCAGAATTAATTATGAGTTACGTTATAGATCCCTAAAGTTGGTATAAATTTGATGTGACAACTGAAGTGGATGTACTAATTAAAATTTCATCCGAATACTCTTTACATGTTTCAATTCTTCATTAAACCGTTAGAGTGATATCAAGAACAATTAAAATGTGTGCAACAGCAACTATGATCATAACCACGTCTATCGTTTATTATTTCTTAGTTCAAACTACAATTTTTATCACATTTCGTTGAGTAATACATCTTATAGAATTTAAATGTATTCCACAATTTTTATTTGCTGCCATCTGTCTATCTCCCAAAGGTTCATAAATTTTTCAGCATGGCATGACAAATCGCTAATGCAAGTCTTTCTTAGAGCTTGTAACTTCCCCCTTCATATTTATTTTATCTCCCTAGCTACTGGACCACCCTATTCGAAAAAGTCCACTTGAAAAAGACCTCTTACTACTAATCTTAACTATATTTGTTATACACGACTGTTTTATTGTGCTCATTCTCAATTACTACATATCAGCGTTTGCAATATGCCGAATTGTAACTGAATTAATTAACGTAATTTTTTTTTCTGAAAACGTTTTGGGGTCTTATGATTAATGAAATTGTTACTATTATCAATATTAAAATTTAATTATTAAAATTAAAGATTTAAGTTGAACGTAAAATTTCTGAAACGACCAAAAGTATATACAGGGTTGGGATAAAGTATGGAGCCAAGTAAATATATTTAAAACGAAAAAGAAATTTTCAGTTTAAAATGAATATCCTTATGTGATGCTAGACTTAACACTTAAATTAATTAAACACTAGTTCCTGAGTTCTTTTTTTTCTAAAATTTGTTTTAATGGATGTTAAACTCCATCGTAATAAAGATTTGTTTTATAATATAGATCCCTATCATTTTTGTTTATTTAATAATAGAAAATATTTACATGTTATCAAAAATTTCTTTTATGTATCTAAAAAATGAATTGGAAGTGCCTAAACATTTTTTTGAAAGACGCTTTAAATTAGTTAATAAAAATATCTAAAATTACACAAATGGAGAAGTTCATAAATTATTTAAAATTACATGACAAATCATTAATACAAGTCTTTCTTAGTTTTCCCCCTTCGTATTTATTTATCTCCCTTGTCATTAGACGACCCCATCTAGAAAGCCACTTGAAGGAGAGTTTGTTACTGCTAATCTACAATATATTTGGTGGCCAGGACCCGATTGGGACTTTTTTTTTAACATAAATGATGGTTTATAAGTACTTCTTTTTTGTGTATAAAATGCAATAGACTTATAAACTGGATATTAGATTTTAGTTGGAAAATATTTTAGAAATTTCTACTTAATTAAAATAAAAATTTTGTACTAAATTAACATTAAAATTCAAATTAAAATCTAGCGTCAAATAATAAATATAAATAAATTATATAAATTTGAAACAAAACAAATAATAGGTAAATAAATAAATAAATAAGAGATTCATAAATCAGGTAAACCGTTTTTATGGTTTAGAATTCACCTACGATATACAGGGTGACTCATAACTATTGGGACGTAGGCTAAGGGCAGGTTATTTAGACCAAAATTTGGCGATAGGACCAAAAATACCTTAATAAAATATTGCTATCCAATAAGATATAGGGAGTTAAAGTTTTTTTTTCATTTTTTGTCAATTGTTATCGAAATCGGCACATTAACTTGTGAAACTCTGAACTGTTCAATTGCGTTTTTCTCGAAAACTGATGAAATTATCGTGTTTAACCAAAAGAACCAATATTACGTAGAAATGATGTTTACATCATATTTTCTAATAAAAATCTTTAAAAAGTTTCGTCAAAAAAAGCTACCACTTAATCTCATCATCAGGTGGCGCCCCCTGTAACAAAATGTAAAATAATGCATTAAATAAAATTCGTTGTCCAAAGCTATGCCCCTGTACCGATTTAGATAACAATTGATAAATATACTGTGTCATCTTCAGAAAAAAGCGAAAAAAAAATGTTCAACTTTAACGCCTTATATCTCATTCCACAGCAATATTTTTTTGAGGTATATTTGGTCATATCGCAATATTTTGGACCAAATAACCTGCCCTATGTCCCAATACTGATGAATCACCCTGTATTATATGATGATAGACGAAAAGGTCTCTCGTCTTTGGAAAATCCACATCCACATCCAAACAAAAATCGAAGAAACACACCACCAAAACAAAATACATAAATAAAAATTTTTAAAACATTTCACTTATTCACTCAAAATTTTATGTTCTTTTATGTTTTAAGAATTTTTTCCAATTAATGTGGGGTTTGGTTTTAGAAAATAAATGACAACCTGCTCATTGTTCAAAATGGAAGAGTTCTGTCACTGCATTTTATTACATTTCCGAAAGTTATCTTTTTCGATGTGAACTTTACGACGTTTGAAATGGAGGGCTAATTCAAAATTCTGATATTATTATCTCAGATAAATCTTTATTCTCAAATCTTTAATCTAGAATGCACGTTGATTCATATTTTAACTTGACTTAAAATTATGGGATTTTGTGAAGACATGTGTTATTATATATGTATATATATATTCTATTATATACATAAATTATTTTATGAATTACCAAATTTAACCTTCTTTATTTAGAAAAATATTATTTCCAATAAAAATGAATATATGCTTTGAAAACCATAACTTCATATGGTGCTAAACTTAATATTTAAGCTCTAAATGTAATTAAACAGCAATTATTCAGATTAGACCACAAGCCTAAGGTTAACATGTTTTATGAACATATTAATTAGAATTTATAAACAAATTATTTTTAATCATACATGTGAAATTATGGAGTTTAAATTCTTTCGGAAAGACTCATCTTATGAGGACTATTATAAATTTGTTTTAAAATTTGTTCTAATTTATGTAAAACTTATTTGTCGTAATTATTTGTTTTATAATTTGGAAACCTTATAATTTTTTATTGATTTAGTAATGAGACATTAACATATTTTCTATATTTTAATCATATGTGATAGAAATTCCGTTGCAATCTATATTTCTCTTTTATGCAGTGGATGTATTAAACGTATTTTAACCGAATTTAGGAACACATAGAAGAAAGATTATTTGAAAATGATGGAAATAAATGATAGCTAATTAATATAAGAATTTAAGTTGTAAATTCAAATACATTATTAATCAGTTCAAAGTCAAATGATACACTGTTGGGAAACTACCTAACACCACCCCTGTGCACCGCGTTTCCATGACTTCCAGCGAAATAAACGTTTCCATGATTTCCAGAAGGTAAACAAGTACCATTACAACCGTCGTAGTACAAAGACATTTTATATATATTGTATTCACGCAATTATGTATATAGTGATTTAAAAATAAAGTTAATACAGTCCACAACCAGCCCATACAGTTTACTACACATGTTTGGTCCTTCGAGCCGGATTAGAAGACTACAGTACCAGTGAGTTTATTATTTAATTTACGATAAAAACTGTCATTTCATTATTACATACGTCAAATATTTACGTTAATACGAACTGCTCTTTCTCATTAAAATGCCTAGTGAGGAAGAAATTAAAATTAAAAAGCTAACTGCTCAAAGGAGCCAACTAAAAACTAGCATTACTAGATTTTGTTACATTTTTAAACAATGTAACCGAAACTAACGTTACACAAGTTCCATTTAGGCTTGCAGAAATACAAAAAACACTCAACGATTTTCAAACAATTCAATGTGAATTAGAATTATTAGACGATACGAATCTTTTAAAGCATCAAGAATATAACGAAACTTTTGAAAACTCTTATTATGCAGCAATCGCCCAAGGTCACGCAAAATTGCAAAAAACTCAAAGCTCTCATATGGGCACACATCTGTCGGTTACCACTGCTTCAGCGTTACCAGTTACGAATAATCAGATTTCACAATATAACATTAAACTCCCTCAAATTTCGTTGCCGAATTTTGAAGGAGCTTACGATCAATGGACTAATTTTTACGACACCTTTAACTCTATCATAGAACAAAATTCAACTTTAACTAATGTTCAAAAATTTTATTATTTAAAAACTAGTCTAAAGGGAGACGCTTTACAAGTAATTCAAAATTTACAATTAACGGATGCTAATTATCAGTTAGCACTAGACATGTTAACTGAACGTTATGAAAACAAAAAATTAATTATAAAATCGCACATTAAAAATATTTTTGAACTACCTAATGTTATTAAAGAGTCACATACTTCTCTAAGATCGTTCACTGATAACTTTCAAAAGAACTTTCGCGCTCTACAAAATTTAAAAGAACCAGTAGAACATTGGGATACTATTTTACTCTATCTTTTAACAAATAAATTAGATTTAAATTCAAAAAAAGAGTGGGAAATCCATTCGAAAGATTTATCATCACAAAAAATTAGTGAATTTACAAAATTTTTGACGGATCGATGTTTACTTTTGGAAACTATGGATACTAAACAAGGTATCAATGTAAATAAAACTGTATACGAAAATAAAACGCGTGCTCATTTAAGCACAAATAATTCTTCGACAAAATGCTTATTTTGCAATAACGATCATTATATATATTCTTGTCAGAAGTTTAAAGCTTTGCCAGTGGCGCTACGTTGGCAAGAGATTAAAAATATGAAGGCATGTACGAATTGTTTACGTAAAGGTCATTATTCACAATCATGCTCTTCTATTAATTGTAGAACCTGCAATAAAAGGCACCACTCATTATTACATATGGATTATTACTCACGATTGTCAAATGACATTAACGAACCCACTACTCAAACTAAACAATCAAATTACAAACGAACCACTGATCAAAATACAAACACACGTAAACTTGACGACACACGTACTTACGATACAATCACGCAAATTCCAAATACTTCTACGCAAAATCCCGCAACAAGCAACTTACACACTCAAATTGATACGACTTCATTTACAACTTCAAATCATTTAGATCAACGTGCCCTATTACCATTATCTGGTGACACAATAAACACCAATCACTCTAAAACAGTACTACATAACTCAAGCACTTACGGTATTACGTCGGTAATCTTAGCTACTGCACAAATTAAAATTTATGACAAGTATGGTAACGCAATTATTACTAGAGCACTATTGGATGCCGGTAGTGAATCTTCATTTATAACTAAAGCACTAGCCAATAAACTCGGATTAGCAAAAAATTCTCTAAATATTCCTGTGCAAGGAATAAACTCAACTAACGTAAGAATTGACGGTTATATAAACGCTAAAATAAAATCCATGATTTCAAACTTCGAAACTTCATTACAATTTTTAATTTTAAACAAGATTACTGGTAAACTTCCAAAGCAATATTTAAACACTAAATGTATTACTATACCCCAAGGAATTACTCTAGCAGATCCCTGTTTTAATTTACCTACGGAAATAGATATTTTATTAGGTGCTGACATTTACTACTATTTACTTTTACCTGAAAGGATTATGTTAAATAATCATATGCCAGTTTTTCAAAATACCGAACTAGGTTGGGTAATATCCGGTAGATTGTGTGAAAACACAAATGTGCCAATTTTCACGAACTTTATTACACAAACAATTAGAACAGTTTTGGACGTTAGAAGAAGTTGATCAATTTCAACACCCATTAACAAAAGATGAACAATATTGTGAGGAACACTTTCAAAATTCACACGCACGTTTACCAAACGGTAGATTTCAGGTACGACTACCTTTTAAAGAAAATTTTCGAAAATTAGGTGATAACAAAGAACAAGCTATTAATAGGTTTTATTCTATAGAAAGAAAATTTGCAAAGGACGAACAGTTTAAACTGACATATTCAAACTTTATACGAGAATACGTTAACTTAGGACATATGACGAAAATTAAGACTAATGTTATAAAAGACAAAACGTTTCGACACTATTTGCCGCATCACGCTGTTAAAAAGGAAACCTCTTTAACTACTAAATTACGCACGGTTTTCGACGCTAGTTCTAAATCGCAAACCGGACTTTCATTAAACGATGTACTTAGAATCGGACCATGTATTCAACATGACATTTTCTCAACGCTAATTCGTTTTAGAACTTACAACGTAGCATTTTGTGCCGATATCGAGAAGATGTATCGACAAATATTAATCCACGAAAACGATCGTAACTTTCAATGTATTATATGGAGAGATTCTCCAGAACAAGAATTAAATCATTACGTATTAAATACCATTACTTATGGAACCGCCCCAGCTTCATTCTTATCTACACGTTGTCTCAAGCAATTGGCTATTAAAAACAAAAACGAATTTCGGGAAGCGGCGCATGCAATTGAAAACAATTTTTACATGGACGATCTTCTTTGCGGTGCAAAGGACATACAATCAGCAAAATACTTAATAACTGACATTTGTAAAATTTTGAATCATGCAGGATGTCAATTTTTACTAAACAAATTACGTCAAAAATGTTGACCTATTCACGGCAGACAAACTGTTAAGAATGTTTTGAAAACTTGTATTGTTTGTTTCAGAATGAAACCTAAATTTATAACTCAAATCATGGGACAATTACCTAAATCTAGAGTAACTGTTTCAAGACCATTTTCAACTTGCGGTATTGACTATACCGGTCCATTTTTAATGAAAGAAACAAAACTTAGAAATAAAAAATTTATTAAGGTATATGTTTGTGTATTCATATGTTTCTCTACACGAGCAGTTCACTTAGAAGCAGTAACCGATTTGACGACAGAAGCGTTTCTTAATGCTTTAAAACGTTTCATATCTCGTAGAGGTTTATGTTCTAAAATATATTCTGATAATGCCACAAATTTTATTGGCGCAAATAATTACCTAAAGGAATTTACACAAATGTTTAAAAAACTAGATGTTCATGACTTTTTATTAAAAAATAGAATTAACTGGTCATATATTCCTCCTAGGTCTCCTTCCTTTGGGGGTCTATGGGAAAGCGCTGTTCGTATAGCTAAATCAAAATTAAAAACTGTTCTTAATAATGAGCATTTAACTTTGGAAGAATTCTTTACATTTTTATCGCAAATTGAATCTATCATGAACTCTCGTCCTTTATCTCCACTCACTGACGATATTGATGATCTACAAGTTCTAACGCCTGGTCACTTTTTGGTCGGAAGCCATCTTCAATCACTACCCGAATCAACACCTGATAAACGAGATACTATTATTTCTCGATATAAGAAACTGCAAGCTCTAATAGAAACTTTTTGGAAAAAATGGTCAACTACCTATCTACAATCTCTACAGATCAGAAGTAAATGGAAATTTTCAAATGTTCCTGATAAACTCATCGGTAAATTAGTACTATTAGTAGATGATAACCTACCGTCCCACATTTGGAAGACTGGAATCATCCAAGTGATTCACCCTGGTCCAGATGGACTTGTCAGAGTGGTCACAGTGAGAACTACTTCGTCTACGTTACGACGCAGCATTACCAAAATATGTTTGCTACCAGTACATCTTGAGAGTTGAAAGAAATTCTTACTTTCAACCGGGGGACTATGTTGGGAAACTACCTAACACCACCCCTGTGCACCGCGTTTCCATGACTTCCAGCGAAATAAACGTTTCCATGATTTCCAGAAGGTAAACAAGTACCATTACAACCGTCGTAGTACAAAGACATTTTATATATATTGTATTCACGCAATTATGTATATAGTGATTTAAAAATAAAGTTAATACAGTCCACAACCAGCCCATACAGTTTACTACACAATACACAATCGTATTAAAACTAACCAGTTACTTGTGTATTGAGACAATTAAGAAACACCCAAATTTATCACACTGATGTACATATGGTTAAAATTTTGTTTCAATTCCTATTTAACTGTAATTATAAAAGTGATTGTCACCTGTCACAAGAGGAACTCACTGGTGCAATCCAGTTGTTCATTTGTGCATATTCTAAGTAAAAATAGATGTTATTATCAAGAGAATTAAATCTCTTAATTTAAATCTGCTGTTAGTAACATTTCCGAACTACTGCGAGACACTTAATTTCGAAGTAGCTTAGTTAAGCAATACAGCATCGCTATCAAGTTGTTCGTATGAATTCAAAGCAAAAATAGTTGTAAATTGCCGATAGATATTCGCATCAAGGGAATTCTCTTAATTCCGATCTCGTCTGAACGCGATGCATATCCTTCGAAAGGGTTTGCGCGTTAGTGTACCCAGTCCTCAATTGGCCATAACTTATTCAACAGACTGCATACCTATCCATTACTTGGATCTATTAAAGTTTCATTTCGCTCTTATCCTCACTTTTCCGTAACGCACGACCGGCATTATAATTTATTTAAAGAGGTTTCCACTCTCCCAAGATGTGTCACTCAAAAGCTTCATACACCGAATGCTAAATTTTTGATGAACACTGAAGAGATGTATAAAGCCCGAGATATAGAGAAGTTCCAGACAATTGTCGTTCCTGTAGAAGGCGCATCTATAATTAAACTAGCAGATTTGTCAATATTGATTTGTTCTATATCAAGCCAAAGTTGAATGATATAACCAAATTTAGTCCAATATTTATAAAAGCAAAAATATTTCTTTAATTTTGATCAATAATGGAACAAAGGGTTTGACTAATAAAACTTTTTAAATTCCACAGTCAATATTTATGGCTAGTTTGCAACGTAATTACTATACAAAGTGTTTCCAAATTTTGTGACAGTGTGTACATAAAGTATGGAATAAATTCATTTTAAGCTAAACAAACAATTTTGAGGAAAAATCCTGAGACAAATCGGTTTTTGATTTTAATTTAATGTATTTTTACATTTCAATTAAATATCCAGCGTAAACCATTTGCGTGTAACGAAGTCATCCACAATTTTTTTAAATGTATATTTTATTTTTTTTAGATTGCGAACGTCAAGACCATTCCATAAATATATCATACTTGTGTACGGTAATTAATAATTTTGAAGATACAATAATTTTAAAATCTGTATTTTTGAATACTTTTAATTAAATTAAAACAACAAAATAATACAACAGTAACAATAAATTGCCACCCAATAAATTACAGCTGGATAGTGTCCTAGATCAATAAATTCCTGCTGAACTTTATTATTGGTTTTCTGCGAAATATTATTTATTTCTTGACTTATTCTATCTTTTAAATCACTCATGTCGTTGGGTTTAATTTTATACAAAATATTTTTTAGATGACCCCACAAAAAGAAATCTAATGGTGTGAGATCGAGTAACCTTGGTGGCCATTCAATGGGTCTACTGAACCACTTATTGGAGAAAACTTCGTCAAGATATGTTCGAACGGCGGCTGCATAAAGTGGCGGCGCACCATCTTGTTGAAACCACAGACTTTCATTAGAAATTGCAGATAAGTTGGCCCGTTTACAGTTCCATCAAAAAAATAGGGTCCAATGATTTTATTTCGAATAATTCCTGCCATTAATTTTCTGTGGATATTGAGTGTGATATTCTCTCATCCATTTAGGATTTTCTTTTGCCCAATATCAACAATTCTGTCTGTTGATTTCACCGTTTCACGAAAATCGGCATTCATCAGTAAAAATAACATTTTTTGCGAAAAGTGGTTCATTACTACTTATCCATCAAATTCCATTCTATGATCCGGGTCGTCATCTGATAGTTCTTGTACAAGGTGCACCTTAAAGGGAGGTCACTTGGAATGTTTTAATACTTTATGAATAGAAGTAAAAGGAAGATCATGTTCTCGACTAACTTGCCGAACTTTGTTGTGTGGATTTTCTTCCATAGCCAATAAAACGTTTAATTTAGTATCATTGGCAAGTGCTGGACGGCCTGATTTAGGTAGATCTTCTACGGTACCTAACTCAGTAATTTTTTTTTCAATTTTGCTCACTTTTGGCTAACTTATAGATTGTTCTGGATATTTATTATTAAAAATACAACATACCTCTTGTTGAGTTCGCATCTTATCGCCACAACCAATTAACATAAGAACTTCAATCCTTTGTTTTATGGATAAACGCATTTTTAAAGTGTCAACAAGCAAATTTAGGATAACTAACCTGGTACTATACTTCACAAATATCACTGTCATTAGTAAGTATTAAAGAGTAGTCTACTGAGTTATAATCATAACTTTTAACATCTGCCAAGTTTTTACAATAATGATAACCAAACGTATGCCCGTATTAATTTTAAAATTATCGTATCTTCAAAACTGTTAATTACCGAATACAAGCATTATATATTTTTGGAATCCTCTTGAAATTTGCAATCTAAAATAAATAAAATATACACAAAAAATTGTCGATGACATCGTTACTCGCAAATGGTTTACCCTGTATATTTCATTGTTATGTAAAAATACATTAAATTAAAATAAAAAACCGACTTGTCTCAGGACTTTTCCTCAAAATTGTCTGTTTTGCTAAAAATGAATTTATTCCATACTTTATGTACACACTGTATATTTTATTGTCTATATCTCTGAAATGACCTTAACACCTTTGGGTACAAATAATGGATTTCAATTTCTGTTTGGTAAAAAATAGATGGCTTTAAGTCAATAAATATGAAAAAATAAATTGTACTTGAATTTCTACGGTATTACAAAGCTTTTTAAGTTTTATTGAATCGAGCAGGGATTCGTTAAATTGACATAAAGCATTTACTAGATTTGATAGAAGATTGACATATTTTTTTATAAGCGTAAATAACTTCATATCATAAACATTTTAACCAATCAATAAAATTCTTCTTTTCCTGAAAATATTTTGGTTAGTATTACATAGGTATTTAGATTACCTTTTAGACTAAATACCTATATAATACTAACCAAAAATAGAAAAATAATAATATTGTTGATTAGTCTGATGTGTCAATCTTCTATCAAATGTAGAAAATGCTATATGCCAAACTAGACAAACCTTGGTCGATTCACTATAATTGGAAAAGCTTTGTAATACTGTGGAAATTCAGGATAAGTATAATTTATCTTTTCATATTTATTATGGACAGTTTCCACAAAGTAAAAGTTGAAACAACTAATTTGCTATAAGTCGCTGGTTTGTTGATAATTAATTGACAATAAGGAATAAAAAATAAATTCCAGAATTATAATTCACTGTTTTGTGAAAATTCGTGTAAAGTTTCTTATAATTACAAATTAGTAGATTTTAATGTTATGTTATGCCACACCCTTTGATCAATGGCGTTCTAATACAAATAAATATCATTATAATTAGCTTTTATGGTCTTTTTTATTTTAATAAACTTGTTATTTTTAGTTTACAAAAATACTTACTAGTTTTATTTCTACTTTAATAGTCCACATAAAAAAATCCGCAGTTGACACACATCATTGGCACTTTCAGATAAAAAAATTGTTAACTAGATGCTAGTTTGTGATAACTCTTTTGACAGATGTTTCTTTGCTAAACTCTTATGATCTAACATCCCGTTTTTCGTTTTGGTAATGGCATTCCTGTAATTCTTCAATAAACGGTTTCGAAAAGCATCATGGTAATTGGTGTTATTTTATTAAAGAGGTAAATTAGAAGAGAAATGAAGTAGCAATATTTTCTTTTCCTTAGTTGTTATGTGGAAGTTTTTATTAGGAGATCGCAATGTTATCAATACTTTAATAAATTGGAAGAGGAAATTAGTTTCAATAATATTTTTTTTTGTTTAAGTTTAATTGAATTTTAACATGATATAATAAATTCCTATGTAACTTTCACCACATTATTCTAATAATTATATTTCTTCCAATCTTATAAACAAACACCAATAGTTTCAAATAATATATTTTTTAGCTATATAAATATATATTTTAATACCATAAACTAAACTGATCTCTACGAAAAATTTAAAAATTACCTTTTTTGTCACATTACAATTCTTCTTCAAATTCTCGGTTTTTTAAGCTGTTACTACGTTTCTAACGGGTAGATTTAAATCAATTTTTTAGTCTACGTAAATCTCGACAAAACATAGCGAAAATTCATCATCTTAGAGTTACGGGTCTTAATGTGCCGCATATTAATCAAAGAACATCTGTGAATAGGCTCATTTGCCAAATGATAAATAGGCACCACTAAAGTTTTCTAGGAAGGTCAGGAATAGCGTGTGCCCAGTCGAATATTTGAGATTTCGAATTACAATGGACATTCCTTACCTCAGACAAGAAATATTAGCCTCTAATTTCAGAAAATTTTTATGTCAGGTATTATTCAATTCTGTAAAATATTTTTTTTCTACAAAACACAAACCCACTATTTTTTTTTGTACTACATTGTAATTTAAAAATATTGCTGCAAATTTAAATTTTAACTGCGGAAAAAAATTTAGTACATACCAACTTGTTTTACCTACTGCTTTTAATATTGGATTACTGGGCTACCAAAGGGCCTAGTTCTATTAAGTCGTCGATTAAAAGTTTCGTGTTAAGGATGGTCTCTAAATTGATATTTTAGATACCGTAGAATATATCGAATATATACAGTGTATACTTGTAATAAAAAGAAAAAAGTAGGATAGGAAGAATAAATCAAATATAACCAATAAAAAAGAAAACCCTGGGATATATAAAACTATTTTTTTAATGAAAACGTATTTTAATTGATGACTCAACTATTTTATTTATCTTTGGCTTTTAATTATAATCTCCTGTATTTTCGAAGAAGTAGTTCTAATTATGGATTTAGGTATTATCAAATTGATAACGACGTTATTGCGCTCGGTAAAATTAATTCCGAAGTTTTTTGCCGGCTGTCATGTCTGCAACTTTAATAACCATCTGTGCCAACTTTCGCTAAAATCTCTCTTTACTAAAAGAGCCGCTAAATATTTAAGTACATCTAAGTGAACTTAGATTTAATGGAATGATAACATTAAATACTTCATTTAAATTTTATGCGGTAGGTAGTGATTCACTAATTACACTTTTAGAAATGTTTAAAGTTTTTAAACAAAAAAATTTATTGAAATACCTAATTTTTTTTCTATATAATTTAAAAGTCAAATATATGGTAAATATTGTGGTTCAATCCTCCGGAACTATGGCTAGCGCACAAAGCATTTTATGCAGTTTTAGAAAGTACTTAAAAAGACATAGGCGAAATCTTAAGAAAAGAGTACGATATGTATTTATGTTATACAGAGTGGAGTAGTAATACAAGGCGGTTTCTAAAACGTAAGTGTGATGCGACTTTAATGCGCATGCGTGGCCTCCAACCCGTGACCTCGAACACGTGGCCTTGAAAACTACAGAAAAGAGTCCACCCCGATATTTGGAAGTATTCATTAGATTTTAAGGAAATGCTAAAACACGTCGATTTTTGTTCTAAGGGGGACACATTTTTACGATACAGACATCAGCCATTTTTTGTCAATCCCCTCCTATCCACTTCCCCAACCTCTTAATTTTAAATAGGGATTATACCATGTGTGGCACATCGTTAGACAGGCATTTACAAGAAGTATTCAGGCATATGATCATCCACGATTTTTTTTTCGATATTTACACCGTTTTTGCAAAAAAAAAGTCTTAAATAATTTAAAGTGCAACACGTCTTAAAAATGAAAGGCAACGCCTATGTTTTGCTAATGTTTTAATTGTTTCTTTCACATCAAAAGTAAATTAAAACAAATTTTGCAAAAAATTAGTAATTGGATACTAAGACAGTTTGTTTAACATTCCTGTTAGTTAATCAATTTAGGTATTTCACGATTTTCATAGTTCTTTTTTTTATTAGCTAGTATTCAAAAAACACCTAAATTGATTAAATTTTTTGCAAAATTTGTTTTAATTTACTTTTGATGTGAAAGAAATAATTAAAACATTAGCAAAACATAGACATTGTTGCTTTTCATTTTTAAGAGGTGTTAGAGTTTAAATTATTTAATACTTTTTTTTGCAAAAACCGTGTAAATATCGAAAAAAAATCGTGAATGATTATATGCCTGAATACTCCATGTAAATGCCTTTCTAATGATGTGCCACACATGGTATATTCCCTATTTAAAATTAAGGGGTTCGGGAAGTTGAAGGGAGGAGGTTGACAAATGGCAGATGTCTGTATCGTAAAAATTTGTACCCCTTAGAACAAAAATCGACGTGTTTCAGCATTTCCTTGAAATCTAATGAATACTGCCAAATATCGGGATGGACTGTTTTCTGTGGCCCACTCAGTATATATCCAAGAGAGACCACAATAATGTGTCCTCTCTCGGCCGAACTAGAGGTACGATCGCGTCTTCCGGTACGTTACTATCCAATTGACTGGAACGATGTTTTCACGTCGTTATATCCCTACTTCAAGATATTAATATTACGTTCTGTCTGTTTCATAACGCGTGTCTTATAACTCGCATGAATTCATGTATGTCTTTATGTATTCAGACCAATTCTGTAAATCCAGTCCAGGAAACGTCTTCTACAATCTTCTCTTGGTCTTTTGGTGTTTCTCTTGTACACTTTTTTCATCTAAATCTTCTCTTATTACTTTGTTTATTTTTAGTCTGAATATCGATCTTTTGGTACGTTTAAAGTACTGTTCCCAGTAGCTTTTGATCTCTTTTGTTATTTTAATTGTTGACTCCAAGGAATAAGCACTAACCGATCTGATCAAGGATTCTTGTTTTCTCGTATATCTTTTGTACGTTTTAAAGGAGATAATATTTATTAGAAATTAGTTAAATTATATGTAAAGCAAGAATTTTGTAATATCTCACATAATTTTGGTATAAAACTGAAAAATTGTATAGATCTTAAAACAGTTTCATAATAAGAATAAAACAGCATTGTGAAAAATTTTATTGACTAAGGAACAAACAAAAAAGGACAGATTTACAAATGAAAGCGGTAGAAATGAATAAGAAATGATTATAATAGAATATTTTACTTTTATACATGATAATTTCTAGAAAATTTTTATATTTTGGAAAACATTTTGAATTTGAGATGCCAAATGCCAAGGGTGCATGTTGCTGTAGTAAAAAAAGTTTTCATTAGTGTTTAGAAAAGAAATAAATATAGTGATTGCTAAAAATGTCAAAAGTGATTAAATCAAATTGTGTCTTACCTTTTGAAAATTAGGACAAACATTTAAATTAATTTTAAAAATAATTAGTGAAATTATAAACAATTTAATCTTTTACCAGCATTTTTCCTCGATTGGATATAACTTAAAAAAATGTGATAAACAATTAGTGACCTATGGTACTTTTAAAACATAGTGTCACGATTGTACTCATCACCACAAAATTGGAACTTCATCTACAAGTGTCTGATTGGGACAGTTTATGGAGTGGTTTACTACTTTGGAACTTTTTTGAAGCTCGGACATAAAGACAAACCAATTGACAGTTTGCATTTTGACGTTGAACGGTTTGTGTTTAAAAAACTAATACTTACGTATTAACAAAACAATTTAAACATTTATTATTTTAGTTTTCTTTTATAAAAATTTTTTTTTTGATTGACTAATACTTTTTTAGTTTCTTTCAAAATTTTTTTTAATAAATTGTATATGTCATGTTTACATTTTCCTTTTATTTTAAATCAAATCAATGAAGCAGATGGGATTCTATAATATAATAATACATATTTAGTTTGAATTTGGCGCTCAACTACGTACATACATTTTTATTTGAACTCAACTCAAATATGAGATTATTGCAATATATAATTAATAAACTATTTTATAAAAAAAGTTCCTTTTATTGCAGTGAAGAACATTTTACAGAGGAAATAATTATATCTTAGATAATAAATAACGTGAATCCCAGTAATATTTTCTCGTTAAAACCACAAACCATTTAACCTAGTTTCAACCGTTATTTTGGCTTTAGTGAATTTAGGTAAAAAAATTAGATCAGATACTCACTTTTATTGTAGTTAAAATTGAATAATACAAAATAATGGTGACTTGACTTCTGCACTAAAATTAACTAAGTGAAAATTTTATAAACGATAGTATTTATTTTAAACTTCTTTCATTGAAAGATAATGGTAAAATATCACGAAACCGTGCAGATTGTCTGAAATCAATGAAGCAACAAAGAACTTTAATTGTTTACCTTTAAAATAGGTCAAAGGATAGCGTTCCGTTTGAAAATAATATGAAATCGATACTTAAAATTAGACAATGTTTTTAGTTTTTTTATCCGTTTTGAACTTATTATTTATCAGTTCGTGTTTTCAATCTTGTATTGAATTTGTGATTGCTTTTTCAATATTTTACGAAATGTCATTCATAAATATAGATCTGTATTATTCATGTCTGTAAAGTCTAGGTATAAGCAATAATGTTTATTACTTATACAGAAAATAATAGGCAAACATAAATAAAAAATCTACGGAAGTCCCATTACAGAACCTCGTATAGAACACTATTTCTAAAGTCAAAATATACGTGAATTGTATACAGATAAAAAAAACATGAAAACCACGATAAAAAATTCATCAATAATAATTTTACCGTTGGAAAACCTTGATTACATTAATGAAATATAAAATTTATTTATTTAGGTACAATATCTGACACAATAAACTTGAATGCCACCAATCACTATTTGTAAATAATCCTCTAATTCTACTTCATTGTTTCCCTTTGATCAAGCAATTTATTGAAGTAGTTAGTGGAAATTGAGTTTTATTCATTAGTCGAGTAGAATGGCGACGAGCGATATCGAATGCATCGTGGATTTCATCTAGCTGTAGTTTTATTTCGTTGTACAAGGAGCAAATGATAAATAACTTCAGAATCAAGCAATTTTCCATAATCAATACGACACTTCGTATTCTGTGAACTAGAAGATAGAAGAAATTCTTGACCTATATCCAGGAATTCATTGTCAATTTTTCGTACCAACGGGATGTTTATTATTCAATATATCCGGAAATTTAGTTTTGTGTTGGATAAATGTTTGATATAAAAATTGAGTCATCAGAAAAATCTGTAGTGATACGAAGTAGACACTGAATTATCATAATATATATTTCTTCTTTTTCTTAATAGAGTTGATCTAATGGGTAATGAGTTTTTTTTTAGCAAAGTGACTTTAATAACCTTCAAATACTATGTAAGTACTATTTGCTATGTCTACATTGATTGATTTTCTTAGAAACGTGTTACAGAAATTTAGATTTTTTAATTTTTCCACTTTTTTTAATTGGATTGTTTTATTCCTACTATACTAAAAAGTCTATCTAATGCTTACTTATTCAAAAATATTTTGAAGAGTTTAAATGAAAGTTCTGTTTGTTGCTTTTTGACGTATGTATTTGTTGTTGATGAGAACAATAAGCGAATTAAAAGAAATTAAATTGTGATGTATTATTTATATAAATGTCTGATAGTTATAATTTATTATAGTAAAGCAAATTTTATTTTTGTGCATCAAATTTTTTTTTTTAATATTTAATTTATTTTATTATACTTCACCGGCTACACTATTATAAATTGATATTTGAGTCTCTGGTAGATCAAGAGATCTTACTCAGGGATGGCTTAAATATTTTATTGATTTATCGGAAAGTTGGGTTAGTGTCAACAGTAATTAATGGCAGACAAATCAATACGAAAATCAATTTATTGTAAACAAAGAAGCATCTCAATGTCTTTGAAAAGTGCAAAATGATTTAACTTTAACATTCACAGGTAAGTGAACATTTTTTTTTAATTTCTCTAAACATATACCATAATTTTTGTCAAAAGAAACTATTCCTACCCTCAAATATATGGTTGCAACCTTTAAATTAATCTAATATAACAAACACTAATTATTACATATTATGAAATATGTTGATACAAAAAAGAAATAAATTTTTTTGATGAATTTAAATCACGTCTTTAAAACAAAGTGTCAAAGTTATTGAAATAAACGAAATTTTTTTTCTTACACACACTAAATTTTGTAACCTTAGTGCAGAAGTCCACCAGATGAATTTCCAAATTCGTAGCTGGAACTTGTAGAAATTTTCAATCGCCTCAACTGGAGAGTGGCGAAGATTCGATGAGGTTGTGAAAAAGACACAGGATACATTTCCTCCTTTACTAAAATTATGTTACTAAATACCTTTTTGTTATAAACATTGTTTTGCAAGCAATGTACTAACATTAACCAATTTTCTCGGCTGAATTTCACAAAAACATTAAGACGTACTTATATATATTAAATACAAGTATTCACAACTTATTTCGATATATTTAACTTCACTACAAATTTTTGCTTTTTAGGTCTCCAATAACTGTAAAATTACAATGGCGAAATTGCAATTGAATGGCGCAAACTATAATGGCGGACTGTGGATCCGCAAGGTTATTTATAGTAAATTAAAGTTTTCAAAAATCACCCTGTCGGGTTCTGTCATAATTGCAAATTTACCCTCTACTAGGTCTTAAATTTATGCGTATCCAATTCCAAAATTGTCAGTTAAGTTAAATATTTCTTTACAAACGTAAGTATAACAGGATTTATTAATTATTTGAAAATTTGGGATCTCTAGATCAAATCTAAGTCACTTAATTTTGCTCGTGAAAATTTTCATGTGTCAAAATTAATTTTTATTCAATTTTCCAAATTATAACCTATTTTATGATCATATATAAACTGAATAAAGTTCTTTAAATCTGTTCCCTATAGATATATTTTTCCTCATTATTTTGTGTAAATGTTGACATGATTCATACCTTGTTACTTTAAGCACTAATATTTGATTATTCAAGAACTGTATTCTATGTATTTGATTTTTCTTTATTTTTAGGTGCTGCTAGAGGAAATAGCCCTCCTTTAAGATACTACTGTGACTCTAATACTTATTGTTGACTATTCGATTTCTGTTTTTATTTTTTTTTTTTTTTTTTTTTATTAATACTGAAATTTACAATCTGCACTATTGGGTGCAATAAGTAAATGAGTTCACGAAACATAGTACGAAGGAGGGTTTGTCCATTGACATTTCTCCGTTTTTAAGTTTTGCTGACTCCGTATTTAAGTTTACACTGGTTACACTTGTTCGTTTAAGTCCTGTGGTCGTTTCCTTTTTAGTCTTCTACGAACTGCTAGAGGTTCACTTAGGTTATCAATCTCTGGATTTGGATGTCCTGGAAGTTTTTGATAGTAGTTGCTGCTTAGAGAGCGGATTTCATTTTCTACAGTGGGTATGTTTAGATCATCGTGTATAGTTTTGTTCGACACATACCATGGTGCGTTGAGGATGCTACGCAGTATTTTTGATTGCACTCGTTGAATGATTTTTGTGTTCGATGGCTTAGTGCATCCCCACAGTTGGATACCATATGTCCAGATAGGTTTGATAATACATTTGTATAGGAGGATTTTGTTTTCTAGTTTCAGTTTGGATTGTCTACCAAGAAGCCATTGCATCTGTTTTAACTTGAAGTTAATTTGTCTCTTTTTTGCTTGGACATGCGGATTCCATGTGAGTTTTGAATCTAGTGTTAGTCCTAGATATTTAACCTCTTTTTTAACAGGGAGAATGTCACCATTCATTGTAACATCTGGGCATTGAACATGTCTTGTTGTGAAGGTGATATGTGCAGACTTGGTTGTGTTAACATTTATTCGCCAGTTGTTGAGCCATTCTTCCAGGTTGTCGAGGTGTTCTTGTAGTTTGTTTGACGCAAGTTGGGGATTGCTGTCTGTAGCAAGAATTGCAGTATCGTCAGCGAATGTTGCTATGGTTGTATCATCCATTGTCGGAATGTCAGCGGTAAATAATAGATAAAGGAATGGGCCCAGAACGCTGCCCTGTGGTACGCCAGATTTGATTGGGTGGTTGTTGGAAGTTTCAAGATTAAACTTAGTTTGGAAAAATCTGTCACTGAGATAGGATTTTAGAACTAGGTAGTAATTGGTGGGAATAGTGTTTTTCAATTTATAGAGTAGTCCGTGATGCCAAACTCGATCAAATGCTTTCTCCACATCCAAGAATGCTGCGGTGCATACTTTCTTTTCTTCAAGACTTTTTATGATTTCATTGACAATTCTATGACCTTGTTGTATAGTGGAATGCTCGTGTCTAAAACCGAATTGGTGTTGGGGTATTATATTACTAAGATTGATTTCATTTTCAAGTCTTTTTAGAAGTAATCTTTCAAATATTTTGGCTAATAGGGGTAGGAGACTTATGGGGCGATAGGAGCTGGGTAATTCAGGTGGTTTTCCAGGTTTTGGGATGAGTATAATTTGTGCAAATTTCCAGGAGATGGGAAAATAGCTTAGTCTAAGGATACTGTTGAATATCATGGTAATTAGCACTATTGGTTTCCTGGGAAGTTTCTTGAGGATTTGGCCGGTGATAAGATCAAATCCGGGAGCTTTGTGGTTGTTACACATGTCTATTTCAGTTTTGATTTCTTTGGGAGAGAAAGCTTTGATAGGGGGACTCATTGGACAGGGTACATCTAGAAAATTTTGTATATTTTGGTCATTGTTGTTTCTGATTCCTAAGTGTTCTGGTGGGTTAAAAATTTCTGCTAAGTGATCTGCAAATGCGGTTGCCTTCTCTTGATCAGATCTTGCCCAGTCGCCATTGTTGGTTCTAAGTGGAGGTATATGGTTTATTGGTCTCTTGAGTTTTTTTGTTGCTTTCCATATTGAATTGTTTTCTTTAGAAAGGTTTACTATGTACGTTTCAAATGTGGAGTTTCTATAGTCTTGTAGTGCTTTTGTTAGTTCTCTTGTAAATCTATTGTATGTATTTTTATCAATTGGATTTCTCGTTCTTTGCCAGATTCTTCTTGCTCTTCTTTTTTGTGCCGTTAGTGTTCTAATAAGTAATGGTATGTTATTGTTGTTTTGTGTGGTGGGGTTTGATGGAGGTGTGCTTTTCCAGGCTGCTTCTTGGATTATGGTTGTGAGGTACTGTACAGCCACGTCTATATCTACTTTTTCTTTTAGTCTAATATTGGTTTGCAGATTTTCTGTTATATATTGTTCAAAGTGGTTCCAATTTGTTTTAGTACTGGTAAGTCTAGGGGGTTCGGGTTTGAAGATGACATGGTTGCTTACTGTTAGAATAACTGGAGAGTGGTCCGAAGATAAGTCCCAGTTAGATTCTATTTGGAAATAGTTAAGAGCGATGTTGTTAACTACGAAGAAGTCTAGTAGATCGGGTAGCTTATTGGTATCAGTGGGCCAGTAAGTTGGTTCTCCGGTCGATAAGTGATGGTAGTTTTTATTTGTGATAGCCTTGAGTAGATTTCTACCTTTGGTTGTTACACATCTTGACCCCCAGTTGGTATGTTTAGCGTTCCAATCGCCTCCTGCTATAAACCTATTTCCCATAGTAATGAATAGCTCTTCGTATTCTTCTGTGTCGATGTTATGTCTTGGCGGGCTATATGTGGCAGCTAGAGTAAGTGGTCTTGGTTTGGCATTAATTTGTATTATGGAAGTTTGAAATTTATTTGTTTGGAATGACTTGAGTTCATGGTGCGGTAATGTGTTTTTTACAATTATTGCAGCTCCGCCATGAGCTGTACCATCAGGGTGATTTGTATGATATAACTTGTAATTGGGTATTCTCATTACTGAGTAGTTTGTAAAGTGTGTTTCTGTCACGAGCATTACATCAATCTTGTTTATTTGTAGAAAATGCATTATTTCTGTTTTTCGATTGGTTAATCCATTAGCGTTCCAGAGAGCAATGCGAAGTGATGCTATATCCATTACTTGATTATTTTGGCTATGACAGAGGATAGCATGTTTAAAATCATGCTGTTTTGATTGATCAGTTGATTAAACATTGATTTGAATTCAGTCAAAAATATGTTGAGTTGGTCGCTGATGTTTTCGTTGTTTGGTATGTTGTTGGGCGCATTCACAGCATTGGCGTATGAAATGTTTCCAAAGTTATTTGTTAATGGACGAGGGGGAGTGTTCTGAGCTTGGTTTGCATTGACGTTTTTCTGTGGGTTGTTTCGCGCATTTTGGAGGTTTTTGTATACTTCGCAGCCTCTGTAATTTGACGGGTGATCTTTTTGACATAAGGCACATTTGGCTGGAGTGTTTCTGGGCTTTTCGCATGAAGTGGAGTTGTGATTTCCTCCGCATCTAACAAATTTATATGGACGTCTACAGTACGTTCTGGAGTGACCGTATAGTTGGCAACGTACGCATTGGACAATATTGTTCTTCTTATTTGGTGGTTCGACGGTAATTTTCATATTCCCTAGGAATTCAAGGTTATAAATTTCCTTGTTATTTGGTTTGGGATCAAGGTCTACATAAAATAGCATCAGAGGTTGTTTAGTGGTTCGATGGCGTATATTCATAATATTACGTACAGAGTGACCTTTTGTTTTTAGTTCTTCAATTATGTCATTAGTTGGGATTGAATAATGAAGGTTTCTAATTACGACTCTGTACGCCCGGTCTTCCTTCAACTGGTAGGTATGATGGATGATCTTTTCGTCGTTGAGGTGACCGATTAGTTTTCTATATGTTTCTGGTGTGAACGCATTTATTTTGATTGTGTCGTTTGGGAGAGCTTTGCAACTATACGTTTCTTGTTCTGTGGCTTTAGATAAATTCTTTATCATTTTTTGGATGTCGACTACTCCGTAAATGTATATTGGCGGGGGACTTGGTAGTTTGGGAGTGTTGGTAGGACCTGGGTTGTTTTCCAGAGGTTGGTTGCTAGGTAGGGGTTCAAATCTGTTACTTATATTTACCACAGGGGTCGATACTTGATTTGTCGTTGCCTTTGTCTGTTGTATTTTTCTTTTTTTAACTACCTGCCATTCATGCGGGTTCTCTTGGGTTTCTTTTTCGTCATCATTATCGCTGTTTTCCATCGGTGCTTGGGTATAGGATAGTTGTAACGAGGTTGGAGAAGGTCCTGGCATCGTTTGGTTAAGGGGTTGGTTATTTACTGGCTGATTTTCTGGTGGTTGGTAGTACATCATCGGTTGTGGGTTAATTGGCAATTGTTGTATTTGTTGTATGTTGTTGGGTTGTGCTTGGGTGTATTGATATTGTACAAGTCCCATACATTGTTGCTGATTAAGTTGGTTTATTGTTGGAAAAAACTGTTGGTTTTGCCCGAATTGGTTAACAAATGAGTTTGTTGAATTTTGTGTA
Source organism: Hermaeophaga mercurialis (assembly GCA_951812935.1). Classification (NCBI taxonomy): domain Eukaryota; kingdom Metazoa; phylum Arthropoda; class Insecta; order Coleoptera; family Chrysomelidae; genus Hermaeophaga; species Hermaeophaga mercurialis. The sequence goes on along the minus strand of OX638358.1, from coordinate 25,732,191 downwards.
TAATCCATCTTGTAGTGCTAAGTAGTTCTTTTCATTTTTCACTGACAAAGTATTCAGGAGCCGGCCCTGTTCCTTTTATTTCAGAAATTCTTATTTTAATTATTCTAATCTGTATTGTTAACGATTTCGAATATTAATTTAGTTAGAATGTTTTTTGTCATTAGTTTTATCACTTTTATTGTGGCAAGAACTTATCGCGGTACAGATAATGGTATATCTATTCGGCCGTTTATCGACACATCCGTACGCTTCGAAAGTAAAACGAGAACATTTCTGTTTTTATGTCTAACTATATTGCTATCAGCTAATAATTCACCATATATTTTCATGTTATGGATTATTTATTCCACAAAAAAAAACTGAACACAACCATATGAATATATAAATTGCAAATCCTAAAGTTGGGACTTTTCGGCGTACTTCAATCAAATTGGCCTTTGACAATGGCAACAATTATAAGCTGTTCTTCTTTTCGTCTTGTACTGACAAAGAGGAAAGTCTTTTACTAATATTTCCAAGTGTTTACTTCTTTAATGCCTAAAATTTCACATATACTTAATACTAGTTTCAATAGTAGATATATGGTTCTCAGTGTTCGTTTAAGATGAGTTTCCACAAGATGAAAAGTTAATTTTTGGATGATTTCCGAACATGCTAGATAATTATTATTTGACAAAGTTTTATATAGTATATATGCATTCACTCTGTTATGTTAAATAGTACCAGATCAGTGGTCAACGAGTAGGTATACCTAAACTTGATATATTCTTTATCTAATGTGTTGACAAAAGCTTTGATTCTGATATAATCAGCATTAATACGAGGCTTCCAAAGCCAAATATGGTTGTTCCTATTCTTTTTCTTCTTATTAGAATTATTATTAATAAAAAGTATACTTAATCAAGCAAGTATACAAATTAATTTTACCCATTTCTAAAATAACTCTCCGGACTAATGAATTCGACTGAGCGCAATAGATTCATACACAACCTACGTTCTTTATTAGTAAATAAATACCCGTTAAACCCGATGAGATAAAGTTGTAATTACCCAGCCGAAATCTATGTCATCAGATTATATGAGCTTTTTAGAGGAGGGGCCTAAAGGAGATAAAACTTGCTAGTTAAGAATGGTCATAAAAAATGCTCGAAGCACGTGGGTAGAAAGACATCGTAGACTTATGTAGTTACATGGCACTATCTGTGAGACGTTGTATCAGTACTTAAGTATAAATATGAATTTAGTGCACATTTTATGCCATTTTAAACAACCCTTAATGGAAACTTCTATGGATGTATTGTATTTGAAAATCTCACAAAAATCAATTTGAGATCAAATGCTTAATAAACTTTATTAAGTTACTCCTGGGCTAACAATAAGTAAGGAATTATATTGAAGTGCTTGTTTATAAAAAACCATTACAACATTGTGAATCGGGTATTGTTCTGAACAAATCCCGTAAAAAAGAACCAACTACTCGCAACTTTTTCTTAGTATTCACTTTACTCAATTATGGTTGTTCTACAAGAATTTTCTTTGACGATAACGCTCAAATTATCCTTTTCTTTGAGGAGAAAACGAATAATAAACATAACCGTTAGAAATGATTGTTACGTTTGTTCACAAAGACATATTCTTTCGAGGTAACGAAGAACAGAATATAAGGCGAAAATGTCGTGAATTTAAATTGTTCGTTTGTATTGAAGCTGAAATTTTCGTGTACCCCAAAACATGTTTAAACTCTTCACTCTTCGTGATATTATCTTAACTTCGTTGGTATTATTAACAGGAGCTCGAGATTCCTAGAATGAAATTTTAAAATGTTAATATCTGAATGGGAAGCTCCTGGAAGGCTGATATTTCCACATATATTTCATCACTCTTCGTTTAGCTTTGATTTTTTCTTCATATAATAAAAAATATTTATTTTCTGTTTAATTTCAAGACAGTACACATTAAAAAAACCAATTTAAAAGTTGTAATTTTAGAATATTTGAATACTTATAACTATTTTAGTATATTTGGCAAAAATTGATCTTAAGACATATTTTATAGTTGTTTATATCCTGCCCCCTCTTAACTATATTTGTTGATAGTTGATAATAAGTCTTATTGGCATTCCATAAACCAATTCAGCAGCTCTTGAAAAAAAACCTTTTATTTAGGATGATCTAATGCCAACAAAAATAATTGGTGAGGCTTTTGTCTATTATTCATATTCATAATTACTGCTTTCAGTTTCCTATGAAATCTCTCTACCATGTCGTTGGGTACATGGTGTTGTTCGTAGACACTTTGAGCTCAATAGAGGGTTCAAATATTTAAATACATTGGACTCGAATTGATGTCCTTAGTCTGTTATTTTCTAAAGTGAAAGACAGTATTTGTACGCATTCGACATTAGGAGTAGTTCATCTATATTTGTTCGAATCTTCTAGATACCACTGAAAATGAATCTGTAGGTGTTGGTGTACGTCTTCACATCTTCGATCGTTGATAATCTATGCAATCTCATACCTATTTGCGGCTTTTACGTTTCATTTCAAGCCACATAAATCGTTCAGAAATGAATTTCACGGTCGCCTTTATATTAGATTAAGACAATTGATATTAGAAGTTAAATGCAACCTTTGTAAAAGATATTGTTATAAATGAACGGCTGCTAACAGTAGAAACATTGGAAAAATGGAAGTATTGTTGTTAGAAATACTCAAAATTTGATATTCTAACTTCACGTATGTGATATATGTGGATTGATTGGTTGTTTATAAATGTATGTATGACACCACTTGCGATATTTTATTGGTTTTACTGAACGGGTTTCTTACAATAAATTTGTTAAAAAATATGAAATAGGTTGGATTGATCAGTCGATAGTCATACAATATGTATTATTGAGGAAAATTAGCATTTACCAGATTTTTATGCTTTCACTCCTGGAGCTCCTGGAGCACTTGTCTGGTTTTTGTTAAAAAGCAAAAATGAAAGGTTTCTGATCAGCAAAGACGGAAAACGATTTGCCTGGTACCATGTGTGGAAAATATTTTACTGTTACATACATTTTTCTGAGCACTCTATCATATGCACTATATTTTTGTAAATATGAAAATCGATTTGGTACTATAATGTGATACATTTTAGCTCGTTTTTCGATCCACTCCAAACATTAACGTACACGGTATTCTCTCAAGATAACTATAATTAATCAATAATAATAAGTAACCTTCAATTACAAAGCATGGATTCAGATTTACAATACCAACTTGTCATTCCTGCAACTAATTTAATTACTTAAGAGTACGAATTGAGTAGATGCGGAGTAATTATAATATTCGGCTAATTTATAACACAATGCAGTGTTATACTATAACATGCTCTCCTCTATAATATCAATGTAGTAGTTAATTTGGCAGTGTTACTGCTACAGTTCATTAAATAATTCCATTTGTATTGCCTAAATATTGGCGTTGAGTTACGATTAATATAATGCTTAGTTTTAAAAATATTTTTATATACATAAAATTCGAAAACAGTTAATAAATCCAGAGGGATATTATAAATAATTAAAGTGATATGGCTATACTTGTATCTTAACAATAAATTGCTTAATAAATAACCATCGGTATTTTCATGGATAACAAGTGTTTGATTCCTAAATTCCCCTTGTCACAACCCTTATCCAGTGAAGCTACACATAGCAAAGCAATTTATAATTAATTGAAATACCACTGGAAACGGCATGCTCTATTACTCTTAAACCATAATAACGTAATGATCTCAGATAGTGTATAATCTTGTCACGGACTATGAACTTTCATTCCATTGCTACAATATTTAAGACCGAACTCTTCTTCATCAAACTGTTATCGAATGGATGGTTCAATTTTGCAAAGAGGCACATAAATATTTTATCAGATATCGTGACCATGCTTCTCTAAAAGCAAAAAGATCCGACCGGATTAACTGTAAACTGTATGCAAATCCGTATTTCCTCGGTGGCCACACTAAAGTGACACGCATATGGGTAACAGAGCAAAAATGAAGTAAATAGGAATGAAAAAGCTGATACTCACGCAAGACAAGACACAGTCTACGTTTATAAGATTTGAATCATTATTTGTTTATGCCAAGACTATGAATGAAATTCTCCAAAACCGGAAAGAACTGATTTAATGTCGATTCAAATGCTACAGTGATGTGTCAGTGCAGTGACCAACACGTGATCCAACCGGCAAAGTGAAAATTATTGTTTTAAATGGTCATGTTCATACTACTTCGGCTCGTGACAGTTCCCTAAAGACAGTGCTCTGTCCGTCACCGTACACTGACTCTTATATTTATTCGCCTTCTGTTTCGCTGCATTTCCATGCCTAATGAAACCATATGCGTTGTTTCTTTACTTCTCGTTCTTCCTCTTCTTCATCCAAAATCAGATCGATCATCAAAAAGTTCGTCCTTCGAGAACATTGTCATGTTGGGTACTGAAATGCACTGACAAGTCACGGAACGAACACTGTTATGGATTCACACATGTCACATGGAAATCATGGCCGGTACTATATAATACTAATACATATATATAATATATATATATAATATAATACTATATAATATATAATACGGAATCGTCACGACACTGTTATGTAGAAATCGATTTTTACTGGTTTCTAGTATTATAGATAGTTTATTATAAATGTATGTTTCACTCATGTTTAAAAATAACCATTCTTTTATCGTTTCTTTCGTACCCCACTGAAAATCTTACAACAAATTTAAAACCGATTAAGGGAAAAAAAGCACAGAGTCTAAAGTTGTGATTTAATAGACTAGTTTTCGCCTTTTATAGCTGTCGGCATGGAGTCCGAGCCCTTGCTGAGAGCATGATTTTTTACTTTGGTAAATACTGTCGAAAGAGTGTTGACGGGAAATGTGAAACTTTTGGTTTGGTTTGATAAATGAACTAGCGAATTAAAATTTAGTACAAACTTAGTGGTAATAAAATTTGAGAGAAAATTAAATAGAAGATGGATGTTCTTAGATATTGACCTAGTGAAAATAGTACTTATGTAGAATTTTAACGGTATAATTTATAATTTTAATTAAAAGAAAAAAGATAAAAATCCATTAAGTAAAATAATGAATAATGTTTATTCATTAAAATAAAATTGTGATTCAAATTTATAGGAGCTTAGGTTTTATGCAAATTAAATTTAATTACAAATTAATAAATTTGTATCCATAACCCATCCCTTACTTCTATCGCTTCCTCATGATTTCGCCTAGTCTATTTAAGCATGAAGGCATTCTAGCTCAAAATTTAAAAGCTATTTAAATAATGCTAATATAAACTACCATATTTTCACTACTATCTATCATCTTTAATTTTATTTAATGACATCCTTTACTATTTTCTTAGTATTATTTTTTAGTATTTCAATTTTCCAATTTGTTTTATTTAACCTTTTTCGTGTTTCCGTATTAAAAGTACGTTGATGTTGAAATAAAATGTAATTCAACCCTGCTTGAGTTTAAAGAATCATGAAATGCGCTATAATGATTTTTTTAAGTGTAATGATAAATTATTCGACATTCAACAATTCGATGTGACTAATAAAACTGAAATCAACGTAAACTGGGTTAATGGCGTGTTATTAAATTGAACAATAAAATCTTAGAAAAGTGAATTTTAAACTCATAGAATAAACCAATATCTTAAAAATTGTTTCTAGCCATACTTTGTGGAAACTATCCATTAAAAATGTGTAAGATAAAATACACTTATCTTAAAATTTCACGATAATCCAAAACTTGTTATTCTTATAACTATTGTATTACATTGTTTTAAGATTTGATTAATCATTGTTTTGTCAGAAGAGTATACATGGTTAGGATGAAGTACGGAACCAAGTAAATATCTTTAAAACGAAACGGACGATATTTATGAAATTTCACAAATAAGTGCATTGGGGCAAAATGCAGCTGATGAACAATTTTTTTTTATAATATACTTCTGCTTTAACGGGAAATACTCCCAACTTTTTTAATTTAAATGGGACACCCTGTATATTTTTGCAGATTTTGAAAGATCATGTTATTTGGAATTTTGAGATACTGGGTCTAGTATAACAACTCTGTAAAAACGAGGAATACAGCATTTTAATAAACCACTTTTAAGTTTTTATACATTAGAAGTAAAATACCATTTAGATAAACAAATTGATATTATTTGTATTAATAGTAAGAAATAAACGAGTACTATCTAGTAGGTAACTGTTGCCAAACTGTCAAATTGTAATTTACGGAAATAAATTGTAAGAATAAGAATGATTCATTTAAGTGAAGAAAATCGTATTGAAATATTAATGATGATCGGTTATGGTGATCGATTCATAGAGAGGCCTGCTCGTTCTCCGGATCTAAGCCCATTAGATTTTTTCTTTGGGGTTATCTAAAATCACGTGTTTACGTTAAAGGACCAACATGCTTGCTGGAATTGATGAATGTGAACTAATACGTGCAGAATTCTTGGAAAGAGTGATTCAAGAATTTGTTAATAGGCTGGCATGTTGTCAGGAGGTTTAAATTATTATTCTCATTAGTCTAAAGTAAATAAATTTACTTATTCTACAACTAAAAGTGAGATATTTCTCGTTTTTACAAATTATTTTCACTAAACCCAGTATGCATCAATTCGAGAAATAATAAGCTTTTTCAAAATCTGCAAAAATATACAGGGTACCCTTTTTATAAAGTTGAGGGTATTTCCGGAAGTATATTATTAATAAAAAAATATACATCAAATGCATTTTGCTCCATTGCACTTACCTACAAAATTTCATAAATATCGTCCGTTTCGTTTTAAAGATATTTACTTGATTCCACACTTTATCCCCACCCTGTATAAAAAGTTTGGCATTTGTGCGGAACTTTAAGATAAGTATATTTTATCTTTTATATTTTTAAACAATAATATACACATTTCTTAAAGCTAAAATTATATATAAAAAACATCAAATTACCCTTTTTTATCTCTGTGCTGTGGTGTACTAGAAAAAAACATTTTAGCCTTCCCTTTTAAAGAAGGACGGAAAAAATAATATTAAAACACTTAATAAAATGTGTTCAAATTGAGAAGCCGTTTTTAACTCTCACTGAGAAAAAACTTTGCGAAATCAACAGTGGGTTAAAAATGTATATCGTATGCGGGTCTTTTGTAGAATATCTCTGCCCAGACAAATCTAATGCTTCTTTAAAAACCGATTTATATCATTTATGTCAAAGTCTTTGAAGTAACAGATAATAATTCCGTTTTTAGATCAATGTCAATTATCCAAAAAGTACAGAAATATTATAAAAGCAAAAGCGATCTTTCAAGATACACACATGCGAACATCCACTACTCGAGACTTCAAAAGAAATACCTGAAAGGCCACGTTGAAATATGAGGTAAGGAACTAAGGAACAGTTGACCCATGTATAATTCAAAGATAAATATATTAAATATAACGAATTCCGGCAGAACGTTCGGAAGAAAGGAAATATTGAGTAATAAATATAATGTCGAACGGTAGCGGAAATTTACTTTGAGAACTTTTATTGAACTGGTTATTAATACTCCGGAATCTGGGATGTTCGGCGTCTGCCGGGCGGATAACCGCACCGGATTATAATGTGCATTCCTAGAATGAAATCATTTTTGCCCAATCGAACTTTCATATTGAAGGTACAAGATTTTCTCCGAATCAAAATACTGTGCTTCTATGAGTTCTTTGTTACCGATATATTCGGCTTGATTGAAAATGGTTTACGATTTTGATGACTTTGAGTAATAAAGGAATATTTCCATGGTTACAATTTTACTGAATACGTATATTGTATGTAACAGAAAGACACCAGTATTATTCTTAATGGGAATAGACATTATAGTCGAGTTATGTAGGTGGTTAAAGCACATACCAAATTCTGAAGTATTTTAGTATAGTTAAATCATTAAAACATGAAAAATTGATAGATTTAACTAAAACATCTTATTTTGAATTAAAGAGAAATATAAAATCTCTAGCTTATTAAACAGACCAAACCTCTGTGTATAACAAGAAACAATAAATAGTGAGCATTTCTAAAGTAAACCAGACAAATTGAAAAGTTTAATAATTGCTAGTAGTTTAACTGAATTAAACTTATATTAGTTATAAAACTAAGGAAGCCATTATTAAAATATCGATCTCTTTAAATTATTAAATAACTTATTATCAGTACTTTCAAATTAGCCATACGCCCGTGGTAATTCAAATAATTTTCGATGGAGGCGCCATTTCTTGGATACGAAGGGTAACTTTTGGAAGAGACCGGTAGAATATTTTGTTTGATTGTCAAAAATCTGGGACGAGTTTAAGTTAAGTTTTGTTTGCTAAGACGAAAGTATTTACAAAAGATATATAATTTTGACAAAAATATGTGCCAGAGAAAATCTGACCAGTCGAGAAAATTGGTAAAAGACTGACATGAGTTTTATAAGTAATCATTTCTACTTTGCCTCTGATTTTAAATATTAAATGTAAGTTGGCAAAAATATATCCGTCGCACAATATTTAAGTCCAATGGATTAATTAAAGTTTTGAGGAGTTGCGTTTAAAGTCGCGTTCGTGTGCAATAGGGTTACCACTGGGAGATCGGTTAATTTAATTAAATAAAATTCCTAATTTTACCGGTGGTTTCAGTTCGCATTTTGGCATTTTGCTCCTTTTTTTATGTTAGCTCCCATTTTGAGAACACATGTTTTTCATAATTACCGAAACTTTTAGAGATTTTAGAGCTGAATTAAAAAGAAATATTTCAACCCTTAGAATTAACTATTTCTAAAGATATAGAACTCAGTTTTGAGGATTTACGATCCGGTCTTTTCGTCTAAATATCTACGAGGAGTCTTAATTAAATTGAGGTATATTTGCTTCTGCTGCATTCACTAACTCGCTAACATTCCGCTTTGGATACTTCTTTCCCCGCTAAGCAGAGAGTACGATTAAAGAGCTGCTCCATCAAGTCCTAGCTAGGCTGTCCATTATAGATAAGCTGGACTATTAGCTGCCTTAGCTCGCTAAGCTTAATTAGAGGGCTATCTAACATCCAGGAAGATCTTTCCTCTTACATTACCCTCCAGCGGAACCTACGGATGGAACCTAAAACAAAACCAGTAGCAACATTACATTTATTATTGTATTTATTTAGTACGAGTAATTATATTATTTTTGGATTTACTTACAAAAGGGAATAATTAAAAAGGAGTCACCTTTTTTAGTAGATTCCTAGGACACTTACTTACTTACCTGTAAAAATACAATACGTTCATTGAATGGTATCAATCCTTGCCAAAATAAACTCTGTAGTAAGAAGAAATTTATGAGATTTTTTTATATAATCTTAGAAGTAAAAAGCATCTAAACCGAATATATTTTAGGTTGGATCCCCCTCCTATTCCCCTACCTACTAAAAATTCAATTGAGCTACCGCCGGACAACCCCAAAGAGCTAGGTCCTTTCATAGGAAAAAAGGGTGAAAGCCCTCAGAATAGTAACAAGGCAATAAATATTATCTCTTAAATATTTCTCTTTATGGTTGCAAAGAGTAAAAAACACCTCAAAACTAATGATTTCTCGAGTATGTGAAAAACAAATGTAATTTTCCCTCTTGAACAAGTGGGAAAGATTTTGAAATCAATATACCAAAAGGGTTATCGATATTTCTCTTCTCATTATTTTCCAATTTCAAATTTAAAGTAGCTAATTTAGGGAAACATTTTAAAGAGTTTAAGTGTCTAGTATTCTGTATATTTTTAAACTCTTTCTATGTCAACTTGTGCAATTTATTTTCGTCTTCTAAAACAGTTTTCGTTTTTAGTACCCTATTAGAGGACATTTTTTAAAGAGCGAGCTCTGAAACTTTATCTGCTTTATTGCAAATTAAAGCCAATAAACATCTCAACCGGGTATATTAACCATTAAACTAGTGCCAATAACTGAATCTACGATCTCTTAGAGAAGTTTAAGCGAAGTGTATCTAGTTTTAAGAGTCCATCAATAATTCCAGAGTTGAAAGCTCGAAGTAGTATACACACTTTTTGTAGACTGATCTTGATAATTTGAGTCACTTATTTGCTCATCATTAATTCAGCACGGTTTTCCTCTTGTAATTGAAGTCCTGATAAAACTCTATTTTGAAGAGGGAAGTAAGTTTCTAATAAAATTCTGAGCTTTCATGAAGTTACTAGGAAAAATATGCTTCAATGTTTATATTTACAGTACTAATGGAATCATTTTCCAACAACTTACACGCTTAACAAAAAAACACTGTAAGTAAATGTCCTTAACACCTACCTAACCGGGATGAAATACTCGTAACTTCAATATTTTCTGTGACAAAAAACATGTTGTTAGCATAAAGAAGCAATCTACGATATTGGATCGTTTCTCTGAATAACAAGTTAAATAGAACAATAACTCTGGTTTAAGAAAATGTATTTATATTTATTTGGCGAGGAATTTCCGCTATTGCAACTTCAACGGTTTGCACAAATTATTCCGTTAAAGAGCGAATCTGGGGATCTGAATTGTTAATTTTTAGTTCCGAAACATGCATTTATTTTGTGTTCAACTGAGTTTCATATTTCTTCATTCCGAACAATTGCAAGGAAAGATTTAATGGAATTAATTAAATTGTGTCATCAAAAGTTTGTGCGATTTTCAAACAAGCCACTAACTCGTATTCCAGAATTCGAAACGTAGAGAAAGAACTTTTCAGTTTTTCTTATTATAGTTTCCAGGCATAAAAGCTGATAAGAATTTATGTCAACATTACGATTTCAAAAAAGTTAATAACGCCTTGTTAAACATTTAAAACTAATCTAACTGGAGTACTTTCTGAAATATTTTTACACCAGTGAATATATAAATATCACTCTTTCACTCATATTCCTATTTATATATATTTTGAATTAATAGAAATTATAATTTTTAATTATTAGTAGAGAAATTACATTCCAAATTGTGGAAAAGTGGAAAAATCTTGAAAATATCTATAAGATTATTCCTTAAACTTTTCTGTTCTCTTAAGGCTTTCTGACAATTTCCTTTTTTACAGTTGGGATGTTTGGATTATAAAGAAATATTATTTCTATATTAATCATTTATCTGCTTTCTTTCATTTCAACATTCAATCTTACATAGAAAAGTATTCTAAGGCATCTACATTGCCATAATATAAAATACAGATCATCAGTATTTTTGGAAATATGTGTTTTTAATACGGTGATCTTAGTTACTAAATGCCAATACGTTCTATTTTTTTATATAAATTGAAATTTCTAATTGGTATGCCTTGGGGTATAATTTCTTCGAACAGCTTAATTTACCAATAGTTTATTCACTTTAAAGAGTTCATATACATCTGTCATGTGAATACAAGTAACAATAATGCTTTTAGTTGCATCCAAATTAAACTCTTTGAGCTCTCTTTTGACGCTGCCTCTAATAGTTCACAAATCTTCTAACCAGGCATTTTAGATATTTCTGTTTACATACACCTGACACCAATTAGTAACATTCCTGTGGGTTTAATAAACTTTATTTACAGAAAAGCAAGTCCCTTTAAAGAAACTAAAATTACTAAAAGAAGGTGGGGTTTTTCGATCTTTGTTTCTTGTAAATGGACTATTCAGATGCTACTTCGTCTTAATGTTCAGCAATTGGGACAAAAATAAAACAAACCTTAATATTAATTTATTGTCGTGTTATTAAATTTGATACAATTATTAAAAATTTTCATTTTTGTTTCGTAATTTACTACTTTTTCTTAATCACACAGTTTTTTAGATAATTTAGGTACACATTTTTATGGTGATGTTTCTTTGTGAAAAATTGTTATTCTATTGTTAACTAATTGTTAAATATCAAATCTTCGATCGACCATTAACAATCAGAACATAAAATTATACAGAGTGGACCAAAAGTCTGAAAACGTCCAATTATCTCGTAAATTGTTAGTCCGAATTCTACAAAATTTGGGATAAGCCTATTTTGGGATACGGACATACCAGATTTGACATTTGCAATGTTGCTAGATTTGCCGTTTCTCTGATATTATAAGTCACTTTGGTTTTTTAAATACATCACCCTGTATATTCAGTCATTTTTGGACAATCATGGAGAAATGTGGTTGACGTCTACCATCGATTAAGGTACTGCACAAATGGAGCATATTTTGAACACTTGATTAAGAAATGATTATTTTAAAAATGCTGTAATCTTTCAATTATTACCTTTTAATGTAGTTGAAAATAGTATGTATTAAAAAATGTATTGAGACAATTTCAAAAATTAATAACAATATATGTGATAAATCATGAAACATTAAATGAGTAGAAGAGGCACATAAATAAGATGTGGGTTTTGTTTTTCGTTATAAACTGTTCACAACTGTAATATAGTCGTTTAGTTGAGTTGTTGCCAATACTTTTAAGAATAATAAATGTAATGAAATTTTATTATTTATAAATATAATCTGCTAAAGATGTATTTCAATTTTAAACAATTACGAATTAGCATGAATAGAGGCAGCTCTAATTCGTTATCTTCAAATTTGATATTTCACTACTATTTCTTCGTGTCAATTTCCCCATACTACAACTATCAATGTTTCTGTATCGTGTATTAACTGAAACTATTTATTAAAAGGGGAACGATATGTAAGCACGCACCTCGACAGATTCCCTTCTCCCTAAATGCTTATCAATTAAATCGGGGATATTTATAACTATTCATACCACATAAATGTCTACGTCGGGATTCGAACTCAAGGCCCCGGAAACCGTTTACGAAAGTGGTCCATTAAGGTATTCGACCATTACGGCCGATTTTTGGGTATTATTTTAGGTCTGTTATTCATCAACTTCTCTTTCGACCCATTTGATACTTTAACCCTATATATTCATATGAAAATGCAATTAAGCTATAATAATTCAAATAGTTTTGAATAAGAATCTGTAGAGTTTTTCGATGGGATTTTTCTTTGGATAGAGAATAGCAAAAATGCCGTGAAAATATTTGAGCTTTTATTTTTTTTTCAGATATTTTACAGCAGACAATAGTTCTTGTGTAATGAAAAATTATTTATAGATTAATTTACTGATTATTAAATAATATGCGTTTGATGAAAACTTAAAAAATCCTAAGTTTTCGTTGTTTTGCATTACAGAAGTTAGTCTTACTTTTATAAGAGAAATCGTATACATTCTACTGAGCTCATTTTGCATAGTCCAATATATTAGATCCTTCGCTAATAAAGTTCAGATGCAGTGGACAATAGAAAATTCATGGAAGCATGTAAATTTCATTATCAAATTAGCATTTAGAATGGACAACTAGAGTCTACCAGTAGAAGTTCACATATCCAGGATAATAATTACTTTTCCAATTAACAATTATCTTAATTCTTATATTTCAATTTATGAAGTGTATGTATGAAATCGAACAAATGTTGAAATACGGGACTATAAACGTTTTTATAATAATTCCTGTATATTTCAATCTATGAAATAATAACTCTAGCATCGTTCGAAAGTATACAAAGATTGTTCCGAACAACAAACTTCTCATTTCCGGTCTTTCCTCCTTGTCAATTTCCAGGCACTACAGAAAACGCTGTTCGTTCGCTTTATCAGAACTTACACATTGAATTTATTCCACAAATTATTAACAAAAATCGTGGGGAAACGAAACATGCATTTTTAGGAAAGTTTAATATTAAAAAAAAGATTTCTAAAAATTGTATATACTGAATCAAAAAATGTAATTTTATGTACGTATAAAAAGTATGTGCTCTGACCATTCTTCATCTGTTTGGCAAAACTCTTAAATTATGAATTTAATTCAAAAAAAGCTCAGGATTATATTGGTTTAAAATTTACATCTCCGATTTTGTAGTTCTTTTCATAAGCACAAATAATTTGAAATATATTCTATTCAAAAATTTAAGTTAATTTAAAAGACGTAATCTTTCACAGTTCGATAACGAAATATTTCAAAGTTCTATGATATCGATTCCTTGGCTTAGAAACTTCTCTCTAAAAAAATAAATCAATCAGAAATGGAAATGGAACGATGCTGTCAAGTATAGGAAAGGCCTATAGAAAGACGGACAAGTTCTTGAACTTGAAACTCTTCAAATAGAACTGCGACAAGTTCATTTAGGCAATTAGTTAGATATCAATTTCGAGAGCTGAATGATGTGCAACTGTGTATGCGAACCTTTTGTGTTTGGTCAGGATGTCGCCCTATAGAGTTAAGTAGAGGCATAGAGAGTGTTGGAACGTGATATAGATTATATTGTGAAGGAAACTGTATACAATTGACTGCTCTTTGATATACCTAAACATCCTCGTACAAGTTACATACTCCTTTAAAATAATCGACAGTTCATAGTAACGAGAAACTCTGTTTTAGAGGTATATTCAGATATAATCGGATTATAATTCAAATATATTCAGAAGAGGTAATTGTGTACTTCAAGATGTGTTTCTAGAAAAATACCCACCGAAATACAAAAGAGAAAAGTCTGTTAGTTTGATCGGTGAAATTTTTTTGGAATTTTTTTAATTTATTTTAATATATTAATTTGATAGGATATATATTGTTACGTAGCGGGTTATTTTTTTAATGAATATATATATAATAGATTTAATCGCAGGGGTATGCACAATCACATCTCATCTCTCTTGCGCCTAAACTTGATTTCCGCTGTGTATATTTATTTTCCTACCAACAAAACCCCATATAATATATTTACTTAAGAAACTGTTAGGAAAGATAAGTTTTATGTACAGAGTGGTATTTAACTAAATCATTGTACATACTATCATCGTAACTATATACAAAGTGGATCAAAAGTCTGGAAACAACCAATTATTTCGTAAATTGCTAGGCCGAATTCTACAAAATTTGGGATAAGACTATTTTAGGATACGGAGATTCCAGATTTCACATTTGCAATGTTCCTAGATTTGACGTTTCTCTGATATTATTAGTAACTTTGGTTTTTTAAATACATCACCGTGTATATTCAGTCATTTTTGGACAATGCTGGAGAAATGTGGTAGACCCATTCTACCATCGATTAAGGTACTGCACAAATGGAGCACATTTTGAACACTTGATTAAGTAATCATTATTTTACAAATGTTGTAATCTTTCAATTGTTACGTTTTAATGTAGTTGAAAATAGTTTGTATTAAAAAATTTATTGAGACAATTAGGCGTTGCCAGACTTCTGTTTTATTTATTTAAGATCTTCTAGACTACATAAAATCATAAGTGCTACACATGTTTGAACTCCTATTGAAGAAAAGATTCCAAAAATGACTGAATGTACAAGGTGATATATTTAAAAAACCAAAGTGACTAATAATAACAGAGAAACGGCAAATCTAGCAACATTGCAAATGTCAAGTCTGGAATCCCCGTATCCCAAAATAGACGTATCCCAAATGTTGTACAATTCGCAATTTACAAGATAATTGGCCGTTTCCAGACTTTTGGTCCACTCTGTATATATGGGGGAGTATAAATTATCAATACAATAATATGTAAATTAAATGTAATGAAAAGTTTATTTTTTCACTTTTTGTGAAAGAAATCTCTACTTCGAAATAGCTTACTATAAAGAACTGTGGCTTCTCAAATTTATTATTACAAATTAAATATTACCGTAACTGCTTCGTCGGTACTTTTAGGGCAATTTCTTACTTTATTGTAATTAATCGCATATATGCCAGTTGGTGATGTTTAATCTTACATAATGTATTTATATTTATACAAAAATATACAAGGTGTCCCATTTAAATTAAAAAATTTCAGGGTATTTCCGGTTAAACCGGAAGTATATTATTAACAGAAAAATGTACATCACATGCATTTTGCCCCATTGCATTTACCTACAAAATTTCATAAATATCGTTCGTTTCGTTTTAAAGATATTTACTTGGTTCCATACTTTATCCCAACCATGTATAATGAAGTCAATATATACTTACTCCAGTAGTGTCCCTTAAAGTATTATTCAATGAATTTGAAATATTAATTACATTTTGATCGTTGCAATTAATATTAATTTTGGCCATCCATAAACTATTCATTCATTAGGAAATTAGAAAGCTTTTCTTTTAAAAAGAGTGATAGTATTAACATTAGTATCAAAATAATTTGTTAGTCTAAGAAACATTGAGTTTAGAAAAATAGAACAAATTATCTAATAAGTGTTAATTATTTATTTTTATAAGTAAATTACATTCTCTGTAGCGTTGTAATGCAATCTCGTCTCTCATTTTACGTCTCCATGATGAAAATTTTATCGCGTGATGACCATGTTTAAAGTTAAAGGAAATTTTCTGTGATAATAACGTGAATTATGCCAAGTTTTCATTTATATGTAAATTCAATGACTTTAGTTCAACCTGAGAATCACTTAGCTCTAAAATTATTCATAACTTCTTCCCTCTAGAAGGGTCTTTGTCCCGTTGTGACCGTTGACAATGCAGTTTGGTTGTCCCTCGTACAGTTTTAAGACTTCATTTTGTCGAAAACTTCATTTACTCTCCGCAGAGGCCTCAAATCTTCTTCATAAATAATAAAAGAAAAACGTAGTTGGACGAGGAGCAATTAGACTGAAATTTTATCAAGCTTAAGAAAATTTAATCCGTCATTCATATCTCTTTAGTAAAATAATTAACTTATCTATAGAACTTTCTAACATAATCTAAAAAATTAATCGAAATAAAGTACGAGTATAATTAGTTTTTATGCTTTGCTGTATCTTTATTTTATTTATATTTAAATCTTATTTGGTACAAATCAAGAAAATTTTAATTATTTGAGTTTTAATATCATTTCTTTCTTTCAGGTATGTTTACTTATCTAGGAAAACTTCAACGTTAACCACTGCTTCTCATTTTTTTGTTATAATAGAAAAGGAAATAAAAATGCTAAACGTATTCGAGGGATGCGAGTGAAAGACTGAACAGAACTTCTAGGAAAAATACATAAAAATAAACAGTTATGCTGAAAAATGAAATGTTTATGCTAACGATTACTTAATATTATTTTAATGCTTTCAGAAATCCAGAAAACATTCTTTCCAACCAAATAGACTATAGCCATTTGTTTCCTTAAATTAGTGCTACTTTCTTTATTTCTTTTATAGAAGACTAATCCGCATAAACAGGTCTTTATACTATATTAATCTCTTTTTTATTTGTAAAATAATACACAAAATGATCTTTACATATAATAATAAATAATAACGTCTCTATATAAAAGTATATTTATAATTATCTCATTTATCTATATGTTTTATGCAAGGTTTGGTATTTTATTTCATTACAAATTTACCCAATTTTTTCTGTTTTTAGTGAAATTCTTATCTTCTAACGTCGGATCAAGTTTTTTTATCTACTCTTTCAACTATGGTATCCTTTTTTTTTAAATTCAGAATTTTCCTCAACGGTCATTTACAACTTAACTTTGGTTTAATATTGCAACACTTTCGCCGCTTTAACTTTATTTATTGTAATAATATTAACTTTATAACTTCTAATTATTCCTGATTCACAACTTCCGTTAATATTCTCACCTTATTTTACTTTACAATAATTGCTACTATTAAATTACAAATCGTTAGCTTTAACTCAAATCGAAACCCTGCATTTGTTCGAAAATTAACTACACCTCGAAAGATATTTAAATTATTAGTAAAACCATTTCATTCCAGTAGCTATTCAGATTTGATTACAAAAATCATTGGTATCCCTCGAGAATGGATAATACACGAAATGGTTTTCAATTTGATTTGCATCGTTAGTATAATTTCCCTGGTGGGGTTCTATCAGATAAAACGTAACCGGTTCAGTTTTGCTTCGATTTTTCACATTTAGCCGAAAGATTATTTTTTGTAATCTTAATTAGGCTATTTTGAGAAAATATTTAATCTTTTACAATAAAACCGTAGCTTCTTTGTGTAGGTTGTAATTGTTGTTGATATTTAATTTTATAATCCCACAAGATTCTTAACTTTACATTTCTTCTTTTCTTTCGAAACAAACCGCGGTCAATTTTTCTATTTTTTATATAAAATTGCTGGCCAATTTTATTTAATATTTAAAATAGTTGTCGAGATTGTATTGAAAGAATGAAATAAGGAAGCGTTCTTCTTCTTCCTTTTCTTCTGCTCATTTTTCTTCGTTTTCTTGCTGTTTTTCTTCTTCTTATTTATCCCATATGCCTTATAGCGTCGTTTAAATTATAGTTTCCAACCATTTTTTCACTTTTTTCTATTTCTTCTTTTTTGATTTAATTCATTATTTTTCCTTTTTCTGTGAAAATTCTTCCACTCTTTGTTCAATGTTTTGCAAGACCCACTTTTCTCTTTGAATATTTTATTGATGACATCATCACGCTCACAAAGATGACGTCAAAAATGAAAAGGTGATCTGACGAAGTGCCCATTTAAAATTAAAAATCGACGGGTTTCGGGCTTTTCTCCTAAAATCGTCGATTTACGAAATAATGAATTTATTCTTTTCAATTGGACCATACTGTATAAATTGTATGGATAAATCTACTAGTTTATAAATTAAATTTTCTTTATTAATTTTTTTAATTAAAGCTGAAATTTTGTAATCCATGGCTATGGAGCAAAAACTTAAAATTTAATTTAGACAAGGGAGAAAATAAAGCATATACTTTTTAAAATTGAAGTCATTTATCATTTTATTTTGTTCAAGCTTTTATATTATTCCCTATTAATTGATAATCTCAATTATTTTTTTCTTTAATAAAAATATAAAAAGTGAGAGAATACCATTTATTTTTTTATTTACTTACTCACATATCAAAAATAATTTTATGAATCTAATTTAATATTCTTCTCTTTATTAACATATTTTACAAATATATTGAAGGTAATAGATAATATACTATATAAAATAGTGTAAACAAGAAAATATTACATAAAAATGAGAAAAATGATTCGATTTATCATGATATATATTTATTTCTGATAAGAAATATGGGAATACAAGAGGAGCAACTATAAGAAAAATGTTTTAAACTTGTTACAGCTTATTTTTTTATCATTAATCCCTATAATGTCAAGCATTTCATAAATATTACTATCAATCTAAGAATGTTCCATTAGCCTAGACGTGTAGGCGAATAGCTTCTAATTAGATTACTGCTGGTTCGATTAATCGAAAAAAAGACAATTAATTAAAAGACGGAAGGGAGTGCAGTGGGCGTTAGATGAATTGATATATGATTAATAAAAGAATCGAGCAGTGAAGGAAAGTAAAGGGTATGGTACTCTGAAAAAGCGGGCTTTAAATGTCTTAATCCCCTCAAAATATGTATACGGACCTGATAAGCTCGTATCAAAAATTACTGCATTAGACCTTAGAATTTCTTACAGACATGTGCATGGGAGAAAGTCCCAAATGGGGCTGGAACTTTCTTATTACTCTACTGACCAGTCCATAACGTTCTCTTATACCCAGTTTTTCTTATTCGTTGGGTGGAATGTGGAAGCTGACCTGTCAATTAACTTTTTATTTTCGAAATAGTGTTTAGCACTTTTGTCCCTGTGCTGGTTGTTTCTTCTGTATGTCTTCATTTTTTGAGCGTGTTGTTCATCATGTGTTGGCCCTACAGCTTAGCTCGTGTTCCCTTTTTGATCCATATCTCGATCCATTTTTTGTTCTTTATCTTGGTCTATGTATTCAATTCTGTTGTCTCCGTAGTTTCTTGTGGCACTTCGCTGTATATTCCCATGCCACTGATGTATATCACGATATAAATTATTATTTTGTTTTCAGGCTCAGGATGATTCTTTTTTCTATGAGCCAATTCATCCGGGTTCTTGCTAGCTTCATTTGGGCTACCCAAGTGACTTCATATTATCTACAAGTCAAAGTTACTCCTAGATACTTGTTCTTTTGAGATTTTTTTAATTCAGGAATTATTAATTAATATAAAAAAATCAGGTATTTTTAAATTAAATTTTATTGCTATTTATATTTGCCAGACTTTTAGAATTTTGAAATAAGATGTACTGAACTCAAACTAGCCTATAAATAGGCTAAAATAACTAGATAAGTCAGGTAAAACAGTTTGACACTCAACCCAAACCTACATTTAACAAAACACTAGAGACAGTAATCAAGAATTTGATTTTTGGAAGAATTTGAAATAAATAGGCAACTACGATATCCTCAAGATACAGAACAAAACGAGTAAATCGATCTGGGAAGTTTATAGATAAACTTCTTTACTAAATATATAATATTAGCTATATGTTTTAGAAAATGAAGAATAATTATTGGTTGAAATATTTGTAATAAACAAATCAATTCTGTTTACAATATGTCCCCCTAAGTTGGAATCATATGGAAAACATTTTTATTATTAATTTTAGGAAAAAAAGTTATTCTTCATAAAAAGTTCTGCATTATCTAAAACCTAGAATACAGTCATCAAATATCAAATTTTTTCAGTAGTATACGAGGTTTGTCAAAAAATATGAGTTTTACTCAAGAGTAAAGTACCTTTAAATTTGACAATATCGAAAAATGTTACTAAAAAAAAAGTTGATCAGAATTAAAAATTGCGTTTAAATATGCAAGTACATCCATTTACATTAATAAAATTATTTTTAAAACGTATGTCTACAATAATGCAAATTTAACATTTATTACGCGTTTTAATTGCAAAATTATTAGAAAACATCGGAAAACTAAAAGGTTATCATGTGTTTCGTAATCACAAGAGATAAATGTTCATTCAAAATAGAAATATTAGTAAAAAATAAAATAATAAAATTTTTAATTCTGATCAACTTTTTTTAGTAACATTTTTCGATAATGTCAAATTTAAAGGTACTTTACTCTTGAGTAAAACTCATATTTTTTGACAAACCTCGTATACCACTGAAAAAATTTGATATTTGATGACTGTATTCTAGGTTTTAGATAATGCAGAACTTTTTATGAACTTTTTTTCCTAAAATCATTATCATAAAAAAGTTTTCTATATGATTCCAACTTAGGGGGACATATTGTATATGCTGTCAATTTTTTCTGTCTTATCCGACGATAAAACTGGACGAAGCAATTGTTGTAAGACTTATTAAAAAGTTCTTGGAATGTCGTGGCATTTAAGTATACTTTTTTTTACATTTCTAAGTATAAATATTAACTCGTGACTAAATTCGTCTATTTATACGCTCAGAAAAAGTTAGTTGAGACAAATAAGAATCAATTTTTTAATTTTTATTTACTCTCATCAAACTAGAAAAATATAATGAATCGTACTGTAACCAGTAGGTTAAATTAAACTAAAACCAATGTCGAATAACGCTGCTATTATTTAATAAACTTCATAGGCCATTACGACTTACGGAGACATAGGAAGTTTTAAACCGTGCAAATTAGTTAGGTAGATAATGACCTTAGCGGACTGTATTATTCAACAACTTTATAACCCTAATAGAATCGATAATCTACGCTTTAATTAGTCAAAACCATATATGGGAGCAATATATATTCAGGAGTTATGAGGGTGTAGCCGTTAATATGTGTTAAATTTGGAAACTGGCTTGTAAAATTTAATCCACCTGTTTGTGAATTGAACACATTAATTATATGCACTAAATTACAAAACGGGAAGGTAATGTAGAAGGCTTTTATTAATTGTTATCTAAATGGTAACTTTAATGGTACGTAACATTTTATTATAGTTACATGAATTGTAGATTCAAGGTTTTTAAACAATTTGAGCTAAATATTCTCCACACACACAGTGAGTATTAATATAAAATGTATATTTAAAAATGTTATCCGGGACTTTGTTAGAATGTCTTTAGTTGAAACTCTTAAAAATCTAGCACATTTCATTTTGGGATTGTTAAGTTGGCTAATGAATTACTTTTGCCTAGAAAAACAATTTTTTATCAAATTTCTGTAACTGGCTATATTTTACTAAAATAAATATTTTAACTTTTAATTGTACGAAATGAAAATCCTTATTTTTTTTACAACATACTCCTAGTGACATTTATTATGATTTCTCGCAAATGTTGAGGAAATATGCTACTAAGATAATTTCTACTAAAAATCATTTAAAATATCACTAAGAGTAATTTGTAAAAAAAAATATTTATCTCCATGTAAATTTGAGGGAAAACCATATTATTGGAAATTCCATTCCGAGACTTTTAGTTACGTTTTTCTGGAAAACGGTTAAATAAGTATAATAAATAAATTTTCTTAAAAATGATGTTTAGGTCATGTTTTCTAATCAAAATTACTAAAAAGTTTCATCAAAAAAAGTTTCGACTTTCATCATTTTCTTATTTGATTTGAAAACTCTCATAAACGCTTACAGTTAGATATAAAGAATAGTTTACGAAAACGAAAGAACAGTTAAAATGAAATATATTCAAATTATAAAAAAAAATACAGTTTGCTCCATTTAAATATAATGAGAAAATGTGGTTCCGAGATTTGATCCCCTCGATAATTTATGATTTTTTCGAGTAATAGGGGAAAGTAGAATACGTATAGAAATTAGTAGAGATGAAAAAATTTCAAAAATTAAAACTTAAAAAAGTGATTAAAACCATGAAACTTAAGACTGGCTGCAAAGTGCCAAAAATTGTAGAAGACACTGGACTTTATGGGACTAATGAATCATCCTGTATATCTTAACCATCTTAATCACTTAAGTCGTTCTTCACGCACTCAGTAATTACCCGGTATTAATATTATGGTTTAATAACAGTAGCAATCAACTTCAAAATAAAAAACTAGTTTGATTTTTTATAGTTTTGCTGACCTCAAATTGTCTCTCTTCATAACTGTCGTCTTGACAATAAACTAAAAAGTTTTGAAATATAATTTATGGGTAATCTCTGAGAGGCCATCACTAAATTTATCTTTAAAATTTTGCCAAATTTCATACCGAAACTTTCAAATTTATTGCATCAGTTCCACCGTTAGATACAGTGTAATATTACGTCGGAGGAGGAAATAGAATCCGTTATAATGATTTAGGAAATTCATATAGGGATCTCTAAGATCGTAATATCGTCAGTAAGAGGTCTTGCACGAGCATAACACTTACTCGTCATTAGCTAAGATTGAAGGTATTACGGGCTGTAATGAAATTGCAGCTCGGTACTGGCCATAACAAAAATTTTTATTTGTTGGAATTTTGTAAATATATAAGGTGAATACATATGGTAAGTGATTTAAAATAATATATATGGTTTGGATATAGTATGGAATCAAGTAAATATCTTTAAAACGAAACGGATGATATTTATGAAAGTGCAATGAGGCAAAATGCATCTGATATATATTTTTTGTTTATAATATACTTCCGGTTTAACCCGAAATACCCTCAACTTTTTTAATTTAAATGGGACACCTTGTATATTTTTGCAGATTTTGAAAGATCTTGTTATTTTGAATTCGTACATACTGGGTTTAGTGTAAAAAATCTGTAAAAACGAGGAATACAGCACTTTAATAAACTTAAGTTTTTATACATAGTACAGAGTAAAATACCACTTAGATAAATAAATTGATATTGTTTGTATTAATAGTAAGAAATAAACGAGTATTATCTAGTAGGTAAATGTTGCCAAACTGTCAAATTGTAATTTATGGAAATAAATGGTACGATTAAGAATGGTTCATTTAAGTGAAATATTAATGATGATCGGTTATGGTGATCGATTCATAGAGTGGCCTGCTCGTTCTCCTTATCTAAGCTCATTAGATTTATTTTCTTTGGGGTTTACGTTAAATGACCAACATCCTTGCAGGAATTGAGACAAATAATTATTGATGAATGTGCGCTAATACGTGGAGAAGTCTTGGAAAGAGTGACTCAAGAATTTGTTAATAGGCTGGCATGTTGTCACAAGCTCAACGGAGAGCATTTTGCACATTAGTATTAATTTTAAATAAATTATTCTCATTAGTCTAGAGTAAATAAATTTACTTTTACTACAACTAAAAGTGAGTTATTTCTCGTTTTTACAAATTATTTCCACTAAACCCAGTATATAAAATTCGAGAAATAACAATTTCTTTTAAAATCTGCAAAAATATGCAGGGTGTCCCATTTAAATTAAAAAAGTGGAGGGGATTTCCGGTTAAACCGGAAGTATATTATTAACAAAAAAATGTACCTCAGATGCATTTTACGCCATTGCACTTATCTAAAAAATTTCATAAATATCGCCCGTTTCATTTTAAAGATATTTACTTGGTTCCATACTTTATCCCAAACCTGTATATGTTTCATGAATATAACCTCGATGCGTTAAGCGTTTATCGATTTTGAGAAGGTGGCACACAAGAAACTAAAAGTTTTAACATAGATGACCACAGGAGAATAGGGAGGGTCAGTAATCCTAAACAACAATTGTAATTGATCTTTTATTTTTAAATCTTATTTTTGTTAGTTACGTGATCATCTTCATAAAGGAATGAAATTTGGACTTCTTAAAATACACGTTGCGATTTTACTACAGGGAAAGAGACTTCAGAGACGCGTTTTGAGTTTAGATCAAGATTTAGAATGAGAAAGAAATTGATGGTGATTCTGTAGCTGTCACTTTAGTTAGTAATCTTCACTAAAAGATAGAAAAATAAAATGGCTAGAATACATATTAAATAGCTTCCGGATATAATAAAAAGCTCTTTAAATATTTCGGGCAGAAACAAGTCAACTGTATATTTTTGAAAATGTTAATTAAGTTTTCTAAACTTATAGGACCCTCAGATAGCTATATTTCATCTCGCAATTAAATAAGTTTAAAATTAGTAAAATATTAAATTCCAAATAACTTCAAAATTGCTATTAAATCAAAAGAAAAATAATAATTATAAGAAAAATGTTCTCTAAAAATAACTTTCGTTGCAACTAAGCCGCTCTATTTCTTGACCAATGGCCTGGAAGTTTTTGTCAAAAATTAAAAAATAAACAATTTTTTAACAAGACTCATTTATTTTTTTTACCGACCCCAAACTACCTAACTATTATTTTCCTTTTTTATTCTCATACATTTAACGACAATTTTGTTCAGAAGATATTTTAACATTGTAGAATTTATGAATACTTTTGTTGGTTGGGAGAAGAACTGAAACTGCCGGTTTTCCGGTAAAACGACCAAGTGCCTGCAATAACCCTATTTGCTAAGTTACATTCATTTGATTGTTATTATAGACCATACGAGTCTTGAATACTTAACAAACCAGTAGGACCGTTTTCCCGAGAGTAGGACCTTTAATCAATACGACCCTAGAAGGTCAGAATTTAGGCAGCTATTTAAAAAAGACAAGTACCTAAAAATTTCTAACAAAAATTAAATCAAATATTAAATAAGCAAAAATAAAACTTATATTTAATTTTTAATTTACACTCTAATTCTCTAATTTTTAAAATTTATTTTTATTACCAAAAATAAAGTACTCTTTTTACGAAATATGTTTGATTAAACAAAAAAATGGATACCTGGTCTGTTTACAAAGTTTATTTTATTCTAGAATTATACGTACGTAGTTCATGAATAACTTTATTTTAAAAACGTACATTATTTACAAAACAATCATGGAAGTATTGGATTTCTAATTCTGTATAAAATGCTCGTGTCAGGCGTTCGTTTTTTTTTTCCAAGTCTAGAATAGTTACTTATCCTTAAGTGGTTTTACATGTCCCCATCAGCTCTTCCATATATCAGCTCTATAGGGCTTTCGAAATTTTATTCGTTATTGTTTATGATCAAAAATTAAAACTAATAAATTATTCAAGCCTGCATTAGCGCCTATATTTAATATTTCAATACGCTATATCCATAGTTTATCAACTTGGCTGTCCAATTGTTCAATATAGAGAATGTTTTATTCAGTTGTATTATAAAATTTCTTTTACAGTTCGTTTGTATTGTTAAACACTATTAATGCAATTGTTTCACGTTTGAGAAATGACCGTTAATTTTAGTCCAGAAAATATACTGCTATTCAATTTTCACAGTGCTCTTATTTTAAAATATTTATTTCATTTGCAGGAAATAAGTATGGATATCGAATTATAATTATCACTACTTGTGCTTTCCAACCACAGTTATTGAATTGATTTGTTATATTAAATAAATAATAAGAAATATTTTCTTTTGCAGATGTATAATCTGATTTTCTATTTCCTTTTAAATCTCTGTTTTAAATTATGCCAACGCTTCATGTAATTATACTATTACTCTTAACTTCAAAATCTTGACAATTTGAAAATCCAATGTTGTATCACAGAGCCTGTTCTTTGGTTAATAATTTCATTTTTATTTTTTAAATTAATTAGTTTACACTTCGTACTATGTACGACATTTTGCTGTTTAAATTAATATAGAACGAAAAATTTTTTTAAAAATATATCACTAGTATCGTGTATTGATAATTCCTGTGTTAACGATTGCTTCAAGTGGCAAACGAGGCAAACTATCGATTAAGTTACACACCACATTTTGATTGATATTCAATAAATTCGATGAGAGTGATGTCCGGACTGAAAACTGGCCAATTATTTATTATTATTTATAACAACTTCTGCTGTGTTAGGTCTAAAAATGTCTTGCTTTATATTACCATGCTCACCAAAAATGATTACGAAAGGTATAGCATAATCATATAAAACTTTCATAAAATACCGTGAGCTGTCAGGGAACTATTTTGTACCAAAACAATGTGCGAGCTTCTGAAAAAAATCCTACTAAACCATAACCTACTGATTCTCAATATTTTTTTGAATTGCATTAGTGACTATGTATTAGGCAACACTGTCTAACGCACTTGAGATGCTCTCGGAAAATTCGCGTCAGATAATGAAGCTTATCGAACTCTTTGGATGAAATTGTTTTAACGTGCGCACTATTATTCCACAAGAAACTTTTAAGATTGGTGTTCTAACTCTAAACATTGTTGTATCTTATAAGTATGGATAATTTATTGAAAAGGGGCTTCTAGAAATGCTGCACAAAGAACAAACCGCGTAATTTTTTTTGATTATTCAAAAACTGAAGTAAAATTTGCATGAAGGTTTTGCAGTAATTGAGTAAGCTCTCTTGGCATCATACAAAGTGGTTTATAAAGTTAGCTAAATATAAGAAGTCATACACTATTGCAGATAATCTTATTCTATCTATTCTAAGGACATTTTAGTAACAATATTTGGTGAAAACTTTGTTAACAATTTGACAATATTCCTCTGTCAAACGATACAGTTTTACGACGAATTACCGATATATCAGTGAATATTCAGTAACAGCTTGAATCCGAGCTTACAGGAAGATTGTTTGCTGTAGAACTTGACGAAGTAACCGACTCCAATAACGACTACCATTTCATTTGCTACGTCAAATTCTGTCAAGTTTCTACAATACGTGAACATTTATTGTTTTGTAAATTTATTGAAAGAAGAACTAACAGCCACCCAATTGTTCAAGATTACAAATGATGCTATTACTAAGACCAATTCATATTGGAAAAATTTTGTTGGGATTCGCACCGATGGAGTTCAAGCTATGTCTGGTAAATACAACAGTTTACAAACCCTGGTAAAAAAAGAGTCAAAATAAAAAGTATAAAGAGAACGAAATAATCAAACTGAACTTTTCTCTTCCTGTCAGAAGCGAAAAAATTCTAAAGATTATAATAAATCTCAAAAAAAAAACCTTCTGGTCCTGATGGAGTTAAATCCGAATTAAGAAATATTATGATACCCTATGTTTTAAAATAACTTAACATTTTTTATAAATAAATCTTTAAATGAAGGTCATTTTCAAACATTGTTTAAAATATCAAATGATATACCTGTTTATCTTTATAGAAATGATAAACTATCAAATTCTAGTAAATTTCTTGAGAATGTCATTAAAAACAGAATAACCAGTTACTTAAAAAAATACAATATAACATTTGACTCTCAGTTTAGTTTTTATATCTCAAAAATAGAAGTCAAATTGTCAAGATTAACGAGTCCTACAGCAATACTCAGATCGTTTCTTATGGTGTACCTCAAGGAACGGTGTTAAGGCCGGAAATATTTACAGTATATGTGAATAATCCTTTCTCAGTGAAATCAACCGACAAAGGTTTGCAGACCACATTCTCATTATCTACGAATAAAAATCATGATTTGATCTAAAACTTTAAGAAGACTTTTTATTTGTAGCTATAATATTAATAATAGTAATAATAATAATAATAATAATAATAATAATAATAATAATAATAATAATATTTATTTACAGCAACACCATTTTACAAGCAATATACTTAAACTACAAAAATAAAACAGTTGTACATCTGAGCGTCAACTACAGATATCCAACACTGAACACTATTCTAATAGTGGTCTGAAAAATGCAAAGTATAAACGAGGCAAAACAGTATGAGACAGATCTCTACTATTTCGTATAATAAATACAAGGCTCTTAAAACCTTTATTAGCTATAATGTCAATATGTTCAAGAAAATCTGACTTAGAGTCCAGTATGATACCCAAGTCTTTAGCCGACTCACACTTTCTTAAAACAATACTATCAATAGAGTAAGAAGAGTTAACAGTATTATTGATTCTAGAAAATAAAATACAGAGACACTTGTTAACATTCAAACAAAATGCATTAATTCTGGACCACTCCAAAAGTCCTTCTGAAGCAACATCATATCTGCATTACCAGATACCTGCCTAAAAAGCTTCACATAGTCTGCATAGATTAAAACACTTCAATTATGTATAAAATTAATTACATCGTTAATGAAGAGATTAAATAAAATTGGCCCAATATACGAATCCTGGGGTACGCCAGAAGGTACTTCATTATATTAGACAGAGAACCATTCACTTTGACACACTGTTGTCGGTTAAGGAGAAAACTAGACAAGTTAAGTAAGTATCTCACATCGTCCATTATATGAATATGTATCAGTACAAAACAATACCAAAATTAGATTCTACTGGCTCTATAAATATCTAGGTATTGTTATTGACACTTCTCTTAAATGAGACCAATATAAAGACCCTCCTAAAAAACTCAGATGTGTATCACATAAATTAAAGTTGTGGACCCAATACTTGAAGAAACCTATCTAAGAATTCTGTATCATATCCTTTTTGAACCACACCTCATATATGGGGAGGTGTATCAAATACACATCTCAAAAGAGTTTAAAATTTCTAAAAACCGTCTAATAAAAAATAAATAAACAAGAATTGGTTCATAAAAAGTAAACGCATACTACTAGAAAACAAAATAAATATATTATGCCCTACATTAGTAAGGCGATCAGCCACAAAAGTTATAAATTTTTAGGACCGAAAACCTTTAATAGTCTATTTGAGGAATTAAGAAGAGAAATAAAATAAAGAAATACGTGTCAACATATCGCCCGTTATTCTTACACAACTTACTTGATAAATAAAGTACCTAATAATAAACTTAAAAAAAATAAAATATAAAATAATAACACTGCAATGTACTTTACCGTACTATATTTGGAAAAATTATTAAAGAATAATAACTTACAGCTCTTGATTACTTAAGTACAGTTTTGGCTTAATATTTAAGTGTCGTTATTGTTTTTTAGCTAATCTTTATATCTTACTTTATCTAAATTGTTTTTATTGAAATTCTTAAATATATATTATATTACTTAAGTTACTTATTCACGTATACTGTGGAAATTTAAGTAATTGTTAACTTTATCTTTATATTCTTCTGTAAATAAATATTATTAATTTTATTATCATAATTTCGAAGTGATCTCTATTTTTACCTGTCAATGTAAAACTTGTAACAAAATGTTTTTAATGTTTTCTGATATTTGGAAATTACTTGCCAATTAATTTAATATACATTTACGGAGATATTAGACTTACTTTTGTTGAATTATATAATGATAGTGTTCATTTAGCTTGAGAGACACTAATATAATCTTTATAAAAGTTTATTGCAACAAGGCTTTGTTCCATAATAGAGCGTAAATGGGAAAACATTAAGCCGTTAATACTTGTTAATTGCAGTGACTTTGGACATAAATTTGATATAAGCACAGGTAACGCCATTTGAGGAAACTTCTGTCGTTTCACCATACTGAAAACAAGTTACATAGAAGTCTATTAACGCTATTTTCAAATGGAATAATTCTGTTTAGTTTTAAAGTCGTTACAATTGTGCGGAACAGATTAGATTTTAGAGTATTCATAAAATTAATTATATGCAGAAAGACGTTAACGAATGCGGTAAAATAATTCCAGAAATAGAAACCGTTTCGAATGAAATATTTTTTATAAAAGTATCAAAGGTAATGAAATTTGTTTTCCAGATTTGCAAGCTTTTTTAAGTTCATGTTTATTCTGTTCTATTTTGTTACGTTATGTATTAAATTACTAACAAAATTATCTTTCAAATGAGTTATATCACTTTAGAATAGGCAATATTTTTGTATTAAACTGCAGGGGACTAAAATTGTATGTAATCTAACTAACAATGATATATTACTGAGATATTCAGACATTTTTCAATTATTTGCCTTACTTGGTACTCTACTCAATTTAAATTGTATTTATTGGTACTGACGATATATATATATAAAATGGTTTATAATTATTAGGAATTCAACAGTAAAAGTATGTACACTCTTTAAAATTATATCCGAGCTTTCGAAAATGTTATTTTCATCGTCAGGGAACTACAAATTAAATTAAGTTTATAATAAGATTAATATTATTTTACTGTCTTATTCCCAATAATTATAAATCATTGAATAGAGTTACAACAAATAATTCGCTTATATATATATATATATATATATATACTTATATAAAGATATCTCGTTGGAAAATCGACGTATTTTTGTGTATTTTCGGAAAAAAAAATCTTTCCCGTTTTTGTTCTTGATGCCTCACCCTGTATGAGGAGCAAAATATTTCGTTTTAATAAAAGGCAAGAATAGAAATTCAGAATTATCGACAGGTATCGCTGTAATTTCCATCAATTTCCATATTATTATGCAATTGATCCGTCAGGATATCATCCCCTGTGGTTAAATTGTTTTCTTTCGCCATTGAAGGATTGGGTATCGTGAGGTTCAGTTTCCCCCCAAAATTAATCAAACCACATTAAAAATGAGTGGCAGTCGTGGGTTCAATTAATTTATTAAATTCCCAACTTCGAGCGATAATCTTCGTCGTTAAAATAACTCATAATTTTCATTTGGGTAACGGCTTACGTGAGTACGGAATATTAATCGTCAACGTTGGTTCAGTGCAACAACACGCCACTTTTTTGATCCGCAGAAACATTGCTCAAAAGCAGCAACTGTTTTAACTTTTAAACAAATGGATGTAGTCGTATGGGGGTGGTTTTTGTTTAAAAATAGAAATAAAAATCTGGAATCGATACGAAGCCAAAGGAAAAAGGATGAAAAGAAGTAATTCTCGTTTATATATACAACTTTTCTAGTGTAACCCTGAAAGAACTAAAAAAATAGAACATTTGGATAATGGATGTGGATTGAGGATGGTATATATACTTATTTTTATTACTTTTTTTATTTTTTACATTTTTTTGTGTTACTGCTTTCAGAGAATTCCAGCTCCTCCTTCTCCTTGGAATTTCTTGTTTGCTACCTCTAGCTTTCTCTAGTTGAATACATTTTTATACTTGCCTTTTTTCCGGAATTTTGCTAAAATATCTAAACTATCGTAATTGTTGTCGTTCTATGAATTCAAAAGCCGACCCTACTCCCCAATCCCAACTCCTGAGAACCCCCTTTCGTATTGTAACTTTCTTAGATGCATAATCTTTACTGTTTGTAATCTGTTCGGTTGTGTTTATTTTAGAACGAGGTTTTCACTGCTACTGCTCTAGACACTGTTTAATATATTTAAAAATTGGGTTAGTTTTATTGTAGATCTCATAATTCTTTTAATCAATTCATTGTCTATATTTTAGTACATTAAAGTACCCTTTCTTTTATACTTTGTTCTTTGTTTTATTTCCTACTCCTTTCATCTTTATTAGGTTTCTTGTCTATTACATATTTCTTGTATGACACCAAATTAAACAGCGAGTATCGCCACTTACGAATTTATTTAACTTCTACAGGTTCTACAGGTTTATGATATTGGATACAAAGATGGATTTTATTATTTCATGCCGAGCGGAGCGTGTCAGATCTTGTGATAAACTGTATCGAAATGAATCAAACATAGAAGTTTGTCAGTCAATAGCCATACTGTATTAAAAAAAAAATTGGCGCAACATCAGATTCATGTAATCTCAGTGCTTTAGCTCTGATTCGGAAGGCCATAATGAAAATATGGTATTTTTCTATTTATTCGGACAAGGAATAAGATAAAATTAATAATAAAAATAAGTCGAGTTCATAAATAATCCGATTTGATATTAATAACTGGCTAATTTAGAAAAGTACCGGTAAGTAACTAAAAAAAACACTGGTTTAATGAACATTGTGTAACTAAAGTGCCATTCGAAAACAGAGTTAAACTTTAACTGATTTCAAAAATGTAGTTTTTCTTTAATACCATCTAATTTTTGCCTTAAATTTGTTTTTCTCGGACGCAAAGCTTTTATCGGTCAGTAACTATTACTAATTTCGTGTTTTTTCAGATCATTACCAAACATTTGGTTTCGTAATAACTCTGTTAATATCTTCTGAGTGAAAGATTTATGAGGTTACAATCCTGGGTGAGGAGATCTTTAAACTAATGGTTTTGAGGAGGTCAATTTGTACGTTCAAAAAAAGCACTTGTTTGAATTCTATAAACAAAGTTTAAACATACTTGTTCTATTTCTCTAGAAGAACTAAAATTCAATTTTTCATCATTATTAAAAAATATAAACACCTAATGAAGTAGCCCCCCTATCCCTCAAATAGACTCAATTAAACTTTATAATAACTTCTTAATCTTCAAATCAAAATTTTCATCAAATTTAATGGATACTATACATACCATAGTTCCTCAAATAATTATAATTATATCTTTAATTGACTATCCCTAACAATTAAGATTATATAATATATAATAATTTTCAACATTTTTTAATTATTAAATTAATTATCCCTAATAATTTAAATAAATTTCTAAATATTAATTTATACTTATTTTATAAATTAAATTAAATTAACTATCCCTAATAATTTAATTTATTATTAAATTTATTTTGAAATTTTTAATTATTAATTATTATTATTATTATTATTATTAATTATTAATTAATATATTAAATAAATTAACTATCCCTAATAATTCTAATAATCCATTAATAATAAGTTATATTTTAATCAAATGCCTCTATTAAAATGAAGATTTTGACTTTTTTCTCTAAATTAAATAAACATTTTAAGACCAATTTTATCATTAATAAAATTGAACAAAATTTAAAGCTTAAAAATTAAAAGTTAGAAATTTCATTTAGTTAATTATTTTTTATGAAAAAATTCTTTAATTTTTAAAAATCCCTAAAAACTTAATTTTTTTTTTATAAAAAAATATTTAAATTTAGAAATAAACCTAGGTACTTTATTAAGACATTCTTTAAAAAAATAAGGATTACTAAATTTCTAATGTTTTATGCTAGTTTTTCTATATTATTATTATTAATTATTTAATAATATCAATCGTTAAGATTATAACCTCAATGTAGTTTAATATTTATTGTATTGCATCTTAACTTCTTTTATTTAATTTACTTTTTACATGCTTCTTATTACCCTTAACTGTGTAAATATATTATTTTGAGTACCACATGCATTTTGGAACACATTTTGTCTTTCCTCCGTTATCCTTCTATTATTTTCTTCAGTTTTGTTTCTAACTATTTCCTACGCCTTTGTTACTGTATTTAATGTTATTGGAACATTCCGTACATTTCATTTTATATTGTTATTATAATCGCAGTGTTCCGGTTATATGATACTTTCCATATTTTCACAGTGTTTTTAACTCAATCATTTTCCATTTATATTGCGTTGGATTCAAGATTTTTCAACATTTCTGGCGCTTCCGTATCATGTTTAGCAGGTTGTCCCTTCATTAAGAGCTTTATTATATTTGTTACCTCTTCAAGGGTTATGTTCTCTTGAAATTCCATTACTGAGGACTTCTTTGTTCTTTACTTTCTTTGTAAATTAGCTTTAGAAAAAATTTTAATATTATTGCATTTATATTCTAATGAAAAAAGCACCGCATTATGTAAAAAGCGAAGGAAGAAAATAGTTCAAATAAAAAAGTAGCTCTACTAACTAAAGCTACCTACATTATTGTTTGATACGTTCTCTTATTAACTAAACACACCCAAATGCGAACTGTCTAGTCTTGTAAACAACAACAAGTTAATAGTTTCCGTGGTTATTACTCTATAGTTAGTATAGTCACATTAATTAGCTCGCTTAGACGTGGACGATGGATTTTAGATTGAACTTTAGAAACACTCAAGTAGTTGTAAATACTTGGACACTGAATAATGTTTTATTGATATTATGCCCGGAAGTTACGTTAACGGAATGGTGAGAGCTTATAGAAATATGTGGTAGTATAACTGATATTGAATTGGAATTTGAAGTTAGGTTTCATTGAACATTGAAAAAATAAAATATTTCTTTTATAGAATATATAAATAAATCTTCATAAATATAATTATGAAACCTGGTCCTATTGGATTATTATTACATTATTATACAGATTATCATTTTCCAACTTTTTATGGCTCTACATTTCAGATGACGGTAAAATCCGGAAAAAAAGAAGTATAGAATCGATTTATAATAGTCTTTGATAAGCTGAATTATGAAGTAATAAAGCTAAAAGGCAAACTGTTCACAGCGCTCACAGCAAACAACTGTGACCTAATAGTGAATCCTTTGCACTTTTAGTTCGTTTTGTTTGATTTTGTCTAAAACATAATCGATTTATTCCGAAAGTATAATGTATTTTTATTAAAACAACGTGGGCATAATAAAATAACATTATACAAGAGAATAAACAATTTCAGATAAAAACTTAGGTTAAACACTGGAACCTTATAGATAACTATACTTTATTTGAACATTAAAAAAGAGAAAATTCCCATTAATAAGTCTCAAAATTAACAAACCATAAATGAACGTTTCCAAAATAAAGGAAAATTTAAGAACATAGTATTTTGTAATATATAATATATATCTTATTTATTTACCGATCACAAATTTTACATAAATAAATATATAAATATTGAAAATATGAAATAATTTTCGGAAATAACAAAAATATTATGGTTTCTCATATTCTCTTCCAGAAAACTTATCATCTACTATTTACTATTGTCTAGTATTTTTCACATTTATTGAAAACTCTGTAACTAAATGTCTACAAACTTAAATTTTATTTACAATAATAATTACTTATGTGCTACGTGCCACTAAAATATAATTATTCCTTTATATTACGGTTACGGCTATGACCAGCGTTAATCCTCTAAGGAACTCTGCTATAACAATGAAAACAATTAAAATCAGTTACAAATATTGAAGATTTCCGGCACGTACTGTGATTTGCATACTAAATAGGTATCATAGAACATTTATAATAATTTACTTCCTAATGTTTAAATTAAGTATCCGTGGTCCAAAGGTATATATGCCCCTATATAGGATAATCCATGACCTATATTTTCATAAATGTAGAGTGGGCAGGTGTAAGGTTAATCGACATCTAAAAACAGAAACTCTAAAGTCCTCGCCAGACTCTCGCAAAGTAGAACGAAGTTGCGCAATGCACGAGAATGTGGAGCAGCTCCTCGCTCCGCCTCCTACTACTTTACCTCGTCCCCGCTAACTTCGTTTCAGGGGCGATCTCTTGTGCCTGGGTCAAAGGGCGACGAGGCAAGAGTACGACGAGAAGAGAAGAGGTACCACCACCACACTCTCGTATTTTCTCGCTAGTTGTTTGTCAGTTATGGTAAGAGGTACTCGCGAAGTAGACGAAAGTGAGAGTCTGAAGTCGTCAAAATAGTTATGGAGATGGAAACGGAGGACCTACACATCCTTGAAATTATAGCGCTCGGTTTTCATAAAGTTGACAAGACGTTTAGAGGAGAGGTGGAATGAACGGAAGTAAGGAAAGGAGAAATTTTAAACAGCAAACAGTGTCTAAACAAACCTACTTACTAGGCGTTACTTTACTTATCCAATTTTTAATGATTATTCCAACTCTTTTAATTAATGCTATGTTTTTTGTAAAGAAAGGAAAATCTGGCAACTATTAGCAGTGACCTCGTGTGATGACTCAAAATAATGCCTTGTTTAACTTGAAACAGACCACTAGCTTACTTCATGGACAATGTGTACTTACCCGTCTGTATTCTCTAAATAATAAAATGACAGAATCAAACCAACTGCTTGGTTGACTCATAATTATGTAAATAATTTATCAATTAGAGAATTCTATGAAACAGTTGATTTTAAGATTAAAGCTTGGGTAGCATTCAATTAGTTAGCAGCATACAGTTTTGACCATTTTGACTAAGTACTCTATATATTTTTCAGTGTAAACTCTTGTGCTATTCTTGGTTTTGTTTGAACAAGCGTCAGATTTATTACAGAACTCGTATTGTTGTTGTCATTAATTTCTTTTCTTCGGAATATTTTATTTGACCGTAATACATACGGTGCTGCTTTAATTAGGTTTTAATTATGTATTTGTAATGTAAATAAATTTTAGACTCAATTGGTGTTTATTTTTATAAATTTGCATTAGTATCAGTTAGTGTTTATTTTATAATAATAAAAAATATTTTACTTACTTATGTTACACAATCATCAAAATTGTTAAGAGCAAAAATATTAAATATTTAATTAGATCCGAATTTTTAATTGCATTTTATGTTTAAATATCTCGTTGGTTATTCGTTTTTATGCACTTAATTAATTACAAGCCACTAATTAGAGATCTACCAATTCCAGTTATTTCCGGTATCTTATTTCAATTGTTCTTTAAGTGCAAGGGGAATTCTCGTGAGTTTTAAAAACAATTTCTCTCTAACAAACAACAAAGTACATGTTTTAATTACGAAACCTCAGCATAAATTTCTGTCTTTCCTTGAGGGCCTTACTTGAAGCTTAATTTTCGAGGCGGAAAAAGACTGTAGGCGTAGCGAAAGTTGAGTATAAATTTCGGTTCAATTATAAACAGTGGTGTAGCTGATAAAAGGAATTTTGAAAATGAAGAAAATGTTCTCGGAGAAGAACAAAGATTTACTTGAAGCTTTGTTTCGTGGGGTAATTAAAAGTCCATTCGGATCGATTGCTTTCGAATATGTCTGGAATGAGATTTAAGGCGGAATACAGAACGTTTAACCTTTTATTAAGTAGAGGATTTAGCTTTTCATTTTCAAATATAGTAGAATATCTTTGGGTATGATTATTTTTCTGAAGAATTCTCATTATTCTGCTAACAACTCAACATCTCAGGAAATAAAAAAAAAATACAAAATACATTGTTTAAGTAGATATTTTATAGAAAAATACTTTATTTTCCTTTGTTTTATCAATAATTGACGAAATTTTATTTCTTTTTATTTGGCCACAAAATTCAGTAGTAATTTTTCTGAGTTGACTAGAATACTTTTATTTGTCATTTCCCGATTTATCCTCTAAAGATATATCAAAAACCACCAAATTAACGTTTTGAAAATACAACCAACAATACAACAATCTCGTTTATTGTTCTAGAGCTTATCTGCTGAAAGCAACATCAGCGGAGTTACTTTCAAAGAATACCCTCATTATTTACAACAAAAAGTGGTGTAGATGTATGAAGAGGCTTAGGTCGACCGTACACAAAAGTCACCGAAATAACCATTACGTTTTAGAAATGTTTTCAATGTGATGTCCTCACAGAGGACCCTTCAAAACGTCTGAGATAGTCTGCAACGAATTTAAAACTTAGAGGTTTTCTTTTAGTCGGGTTGTTCAGGTAGAAGAAAATTCATCGGCTTTTGTGCCTTTAGTAATTTGATATTGATTAGTAGGTATAAGGGACACAAACACAAAGTATATGTTAATTAACGACGCTTGAGTGTAATATTTTGAGATATACAGTATTATATTTTTATTATTATTATTATTATTATTATTTATTTGGCATTAAGATTATATACATACAATTACTATATTACAAGATGGTTCGAAAATATGTCACAAATATATGTCTTGTTGTATTATGGCGTTACAAATATTAGCTTATTCCATGTGACATTAAATATGTTATTATTTTAATAATACTTTTCTGAATAATATATATGGTTACTTTTGGTATGGAAAAATGTAGAAAGAATAATAAAGTTCTGTATAATGAAAGATATATTTATAGGAAACGCAGTAGTAGAGTAGAGCTGCAATATACATTCGAGTCAGTGCATGGTCGTTTAAAAAGTATATTGAACTATATGACATACATAAAAGAGCTGAAAAATCGAGTACCAGATTTTTAGATTACAAACAATTAGAATTAAGTACATATCACAAATTAATAATAATTGAAACCAGAATTTTTAGACAGAGCGAAAGAGAAATTAAGAAATATAAAAAGATTCACATAGAAACTTTAAATAATTAAAAGATAAAAGAAAATACACTAAAACTCTAGATGTCAAGATAGAAAAAAACACAGAAATAAAGGAAGTGAACTAGAAGAAAGCTGGAAAACCTTTAAAAACATAGTAATAAATAAAGCAGCACCTAGAAAGTTGCAGATTTAAAATAGTAAACGAAAAAAGGAGCAAATGGTGAAATATAGAAGCAAATAGTAAAATAGAAAGTAAAAGAAAATAACACCGAAAAAATATATAAAAACAGAAAATCAAGAAAACAAAAGACCATACATATAGAAGAGAAACGAAACAAAGCACGTAGTAAAATGTGCAAAGAAAAGGACAACAAAGATGGAATACGTAACAAATAAAAGCAGATTTTGGAAAATAGTACGGAAATGAAACAAACACGGAATATAGAACATAAAAATAATGTCACATACAAAAAGGCCCTAGATAGTTTTTGGTCATAACAGTGCCAGTTGAAGAAACTGATTTTAACACATAATATAAACGCAACGTGTAACATTGTAAATGCGTTCAACTATGTTACACGAAGTCATAACTGATCAGGTCGTATGGGGGTTTCACGGGCCCCGACTGTGGAGGAAGTTTATCTTGGTAAGAATTCTTTGTTATACCATTTTTTATATAGTTGTTAAATATTTGTTGAGCACCTTTTCGTTTACATATATTAAATTGTGGATTGTTGTTGTCATTTCTTACTTCATCCTTCATCGTTTAGTCTATGACAAATTGTAGGTTGCCGTTTGCTGCCTTATTTTATTAACCCCTTTTATTACGGCATGTCCAAGGACTGTGATGGGTCAGGGTGAAGGTGTCCTTTTTAAGGAGCTTGGATCCCAAGGCCATTTGCGTGACATGGCAAAGGTGCCCTTTTAATTAGCACGACGCAAGGATTTTTGCGTGACAATATCCTTAAAATAGAAAAGGAAGAAATACTGGAAGTATGGAAGGCCCGCGAATACTAGAACTTAGAGGGAAGGAGGAAGAAGAAGAGCCAGAAATCTCAGAATCCATAAGAAGAATTAAATTAGAAAAAAGCAGAGAGAAGTGACAAAATATGCCCAGAGATAATAAAATGGGGAGGGATAATGGTATATACTCGAAAAGCATGGGAACAAACATAATACAGCAAGACAAGAATTAAATTAAATCATTATATTAAGAAAGAAAATCGAAAGAGCGAAACAGCAGAAAAATGAGACATATTTGGTATTCATGTGTTTAGAGAAAAGGTTTGGGAATGTTTACAGGAATATAAGGGATGCAATTGGTATCACAAAATTAATTATCCTTCAGCCCCTAAAATAATAATCTTATTTACAAAGGGTCTAGATTTAATTTAAAAGTCAATTTTCTTCGTTTCAATCCTTTAACCCGATTGCAATTTGCTTATTATTAAATATTGCCAAATAGTGTATACCAAAAACATGCGCTTATTTTTGAACGAGTTTTATTAGCATTAGCAATTAAGGTATATAATTCTGGCCCAGCTTTAAATTGAGTGGTTTTATCTGTAAAACTAAAGTTACATAATGAAAACAAAAGCTGGAATGGAAATACAATGAATAATGAATGAAACGTCATTCAACTAAAGTATAATTAGGATCGAGAGTTGTCAAAAAATCAACTTAAAATTCCAGTTCCTCGTATGGAAAAAATTGACGGTTGTCATTAGCGCACGAAATGGCAAACGAAAAATTTAATGATATTGGAAAATAAGCCAAATTTATTATAAATCAATTATCTTTTAATATTTCCTTTTCCTAAAAAGAGTTTTAAATGACTGATTTGGGTTTTCTTGGGAAACATAGGAATTTATAACTATAAACATTTACGAGAGAAAAATTTTTATACAAACATTTTCCACCCTCTATAATACAATAAAATAAAGTTTTGACCTGTTAAGTACTCGGTTTTTGGAAATATAACAGTGCAATAGTGCAATGAAAAACATCTCAAAATACAGGGTGACAAAAAATTAACGCTATTATTTATTTAAATTAATACAACCGTTTTGTAAAATGTTTAACACTCTTCATAGTATAGAGTGGCGGGCTACAGATTTTTTTATTATAATACCGAAATAAATGAATTTATAAAATATATAATATATTAATCGCAGTTCATCTTCATCTTATATTCTTAAGTCGAGTATTTTTCCGCTTCTTAATTGTTGTCCTGGGTTTATCCAAATGTTCACTGTTCTTTTCTATATTTCAAATTCTGTCAGTCAGCTTTTTTATTGTTTTTTACTTCCGTTTTTTTTTATTTTATTTTTGTAATTAATGTTTCTTGTTGGTTTACTGGTAAATAGTTGAACTACATTTATAAGAATTAATTAAAAATGTTAAATAAATAATACTTCGTGTTTTTTACAATAAACTAAAACAAACAAGATTTATTTTGGGAAATATGGTAATAAAAACCGGTATTTCCGATGTTTTACAAGCTATAGTGTTTCAGCTAGTCATAAGATCAATTTAGGATCTCTGGGCTGTACAATATATGAATAATTTAGATAATTTGACCAAAGTCCTCTTGTGTATGTTCTATTCTTGCATCAAGGCAAATAAATTATTAAAAAAGTTAAATTAGAACATCTACTGAATTAAAGTTTGTCTTAACTATTTAAAAACTCAATCCCCGACGATGTGAGTTGTGAAATTTATTAGCACGCTAAACCTGTCACATTCTAACTTGAACTTTATTTTTATATTCATCTTTTCCGATAAAACAGCGTAACGATCATATTTTCTCACTGGAAAATCTACCTTAAAACAAAAATTTATTTGATGTCACTTATACGAAAATATTTTCTTTAAATTTAGGTGATTTCGAGAAGCGGCAGGCAAGCTCAGGTGGTCGGAAGTTGAGTGTAGCAGTTACCGTCCAACTTTCCGGTAACTTTTATAAAAAATTCAATATGAGATCGCTATGACGCTTCGTTATGAACGTTGTGACTTAGCGCAGCCATTAGCGGTAGAGCCAGAGACCCAAAGACGTAACTTCAGAGGGCTCTTCTACTCTAACTATTACCCCAAAAATTTATTTTCAGAGAGCAACGATCACTTCGATCCTACGCGGCCTAAAACTCTTCATATACAACGCAGTTTTATGACTAATAACGAAAACATTTTTCCAAGTAAAATTTTGAACCACTTAGTAGAATATCAGGGAAATATAATCTAAAAGCATATACCATGAAAATACAAATTAAAGTTTAATTACTAATTACAATACAAAGAAACTTCACCTGTCCAAAATACAGGGTGTACCATAAGACATGAGTCAAACGATTATGAGGTAATAGCGGGTGTCATTTCCTATCCAAAAAGATTTACATGTTGTTATCCAATTGTTGACGATTTAAAACATACTCAAAATTTTCCATTTTTACATTACAATCCCTTAAATCTCAACAAAATGCTCGGGAAAATATTTGTGTTGGTTTGTTATACTTTTTGTTTTGGTGTACACTTAAAAATGTTGTAAATCTTACAATAAAACAATATGTAAACTTTTATTACATAGAATGATGTTTTTTCCAAACACTTTATGTTTTACAAAAGTTTTACTTGATTTTGGTATCAACTGCCTTATCTTTGCTAATATGCATAATCCACAGAATTGGGCATACGTAACCTTAAAATAAATAGACATGAATATTTTCAACATTTTGCAGTGAATATGTGGCAGGACTTATGAGCACATAAATATATCAAAAATAATTGAGAACAGGTACTTTATTCGTAATATAAAATATTTCTTCTAAAACAATTTATTATTATTATTATTATTAATTATAAATAAGGGCAGAGAAGCAAGCTCCTGTTATGCCCAAAATCTGAGAAGAAAGACAATATAAAACTACTGACCAAAAAAAAATAAAAACTAATTAGTTAAAAACTAAATATTTAGCGCAGTAGAGTCCTTCAAATAAAATAGTGTACAATCAAGCCTGTTTTTAAAAGTGTTTACAGAAACTGATGAAATTGTGTCACAATCCAAATTGTTCCAAATATTGAATATACGGTTGGGCAAGAAGTTAACCCTGGACCTTGCTATCGCCTGTTCCTTCTTCAGCTTACTCGGCCAAATGCTAATCTTGTGGCCTTACGTTGGACATTTTCAAGTAAAGTATTTTCTAGAATAGGTCTGACATATATGGAACAGAGTTTACAAACCGACTTTAGAGGTATATGTGTATTATTTATGTGTATAAAATAACCTACTTTTTTTGGTTTGGCATCATCCTACTTTTTTTTCCAAATGACTTTCACTTATGGCATACTTTTTAAAGTCAAATAAAATTTTTGTTATACCAAAAAATGTCCGAAAAATCAGTAATTCGACTAGGTAAATAACCAAAAATTTTATAAAAACATGTTTTATATAAATGTGCAATAGCATAATATAAAAAAAAGGATTAGCTGATAAAACACACAATTTCTTTTCTTGAATTTTGGCTTTGGATATAAGTCCATATTATGAAAGAATGGAAGATTTCAAATTTTTGGAACAGTAAATATTACAATAACAAAATATATCGTTTTTTTATTGGAAAAAATCCTTCCTTCGTTTGATCCATTACCGCTATATTTTATTTTAACTTGTATAGAAAATTATTAAATTACCTCTAGGTACATTAAAATTCCCATTACTTTGTATAGCAAAAAAAATTGAAAGTATTTGCCAGAACTAAATAAAATCAATAACTGACTTACTTATATATTTACATCAGTTTCTTTGAGTCGAACTTGGGAGAGTCCCGGAATGATATAAAAAAAAATAAAAGTCTTTAATCTTCAGGCTTCAAAAGGGGACATTGTTTGTCAACATGAATTGTTGATTTATGTTTGTGGTATTTATACAATAAAACATATGTACTTTTTGTTTGTTGTGTTGTTAAACAATGCTCTGATAAAAAATATTGTATTTAAGAGCAATTCTGTTATTGTTATTACAGTAATTTTATTTTTTTATTCCTATGATTACAGAAGACTTAGATCATTAAATTTAATTTTAGTCTTCTTTTACAATAAGAATAAAACAAGGCATGGGTTTCTACTGGGTTGGCAACTAAATGATTATGGATTTTAATAAAAAGGAAAATAATTTTTTACTGACTTCAAAATATATCTTTATACAGGGTTGAGATAAAGTATGGAACCAAGTAAATATCTTTAAAACGAAACGGACGATATTTATGAAATTTTGTAGGTAAGTTCAATGGGTCAAAATGCATCTGATGTACATTTTTTTGTTAATAATATACATCCGGTTTAACTGGGCATACCCTCAACTGATTTTATTTAAATGGGACACCCTGTATATTTTTACAGAATTTGAAAGATTTTGTTATTTCGAATTCGTACATATTGTGTTTAGTGGAAATAATTTGTAAAAACGAGAAATAACTCACTTTTAGTTGTAGAATAAGAAAATTTATTTACTTTAGACTAATGAGAATAATAATTTAAACAAAACCAATTCAAATGTTTAAAATGCTCTCCATTCACCCCCTGACAATATGCCAGCCTATTAACAAATTCTTGTCACTCTTTCCAAGACTTCTCCACGTATTAGTTCACATTCATCAATAATTCTTTGTCTTAATTCCTGCAAGCATGTTGGTCCTTTAACGTAAACACGTGATTTTAGACAACCCCAAAGAAAAAATCTAATGGGCTTAGATCCGGAGAATGAGCAGGCCACTCTATGAGTCCATCACCATAACCGATCATCATTAATATTTCAATACATTCTTTTTCACTTACAATTTATTTATTTCCGTAAATTACAATTTGAAAGTTTGGCAACAGTTATCTACTATCGTTTATTTCTTACTATTAATACAAACAGTACCAATTTGTTTATCTAAATGGTATTTTACTTTAAAGTATCAAAACTTAAAAGTGGTTTATTAAAGTGCTGTATTCCTTGTTTTTAGAGATTTT
This sequence comes from Hermaeophaga mercurialis, assembly GCA_951812935.1. NCBI lineage: Eukaryota > Metazoa > Arthropoda > Insecta > Coleoptera > Chrysomelidae > Hermaeophaga > Hermaeophaga mercurialis. Next base: position 25,687,453 of record OX638358.1, on the reverse strand, counting down.
TTACACTAAACCCAGTAACTTGAATAATTTCGTAAATGTCGTCCGTTTCGTTTTAAAGATATTTACTTGGTTCCATACTTTATGCCAACCATGCATATTAAAGTAAGTATTGGCCGCTTTTTTTGATGATATTATGCTGTCATAATTCCGTGTTCATAAAACTTCCGATTTTATCATCAAAAACTGAATTAAAGAGGTTTATATTATTGGCCACAATAAAAATCTTATCACTTAAAGAGGTCTGCATGGAACAAAATAAAAGAGAAGTCTGATGTGCAGGGCTTTGCATCATCATGTTGTAAAACAACACCCACACGAATTGTCCAATCTGGTAGCATTTCTTGATCTGCTTCACATAGTTTGGTAAATTATTGAATGTAAAAATTGAATTGATCGTTTGGTTTCTTGGCAAAAGTTCAAACTATATCATTTCTATAGAATCCCAGTAGATCAACAACATAATATTTTTTTGATGAATCTTATCGTTAGATCTTGTCTGGTTTATCTTGTTTACCCCACGATCTTATTCGATCAACGTTGTTATAGATTTATACATTTTACATATTTCGTCCACAGTGATCAGTCGTTTTAGATACTGTTCAATTTCGTTGCATTTAAAATGAATTTTCTGAAGCTTATGAGGTATCCATAAAACGAGTTTCTTAACAGGCTCAAGCTGTTTTATTTTTTTAATTCATGTAGGTACATTGAGTTATCGATAATGGCCTTAATATGACTCTCATCAAATTTAACTAGATGACCATATCGTTATGTACGTCTTAGAGAAATATCGCTAGAACGAAATTTGAAAAAATAAATTTGACATCGCTTATCTTTCAAGCTTTCATCCTTTATATGGCGCATAACTTCTCGTATGCTTGCGATGCGTTCTTGCCTTTTCGGAAATAATACAATAAAATATGTCTAATTTACGTATCTTTGTTTGTTTTTCCATGTTTAAATAATTATGATAAAAACTAAACAAAATAACTAATCGATATAATTTTCTTATTAATAAAAATCTAAATAAAAAAAATATATAGGCTATGTGTTTGAATTGGTTGACAAAACGAAATCACATGATAAAATCTATCGACAAAATCCGCAGTCATTTACTAACCTTATATATGTGTAACATAAATATAATTTCAAAAAGCGTTTACTGAAATAATTGTAATAAATATTAATAAAAAATGAAAGTGAAAATTGGAGAAAATGTAAAAAAAAGCCGATATCTGAGGTCGTGACCTGATCATAAAAAATAAGACTGTTCAGTATGCAATAGAAGAGCGTTAACGACTACGGCTACAGATTTATTGAAGTTTTTGCCTCTTGGAAAGTTTCGCCTCCAAGAATTTTAGTACCAATTCTCGGAAGTTGTGCGAAAGCGTCATTTTGCTTTAGGAACTGATAAAATGGACAACAGTTTTTCCAATCTTAAAATAACAAAGACGGAAAACTTTTTAATAAATAATAATTCGAGTGGTAGACTTTGCCTCATTTCTGATTAAAGTTTACATAAAAGATTAGATAAAAATACACTAGGAAAACAATTAAATGCAAATAAAATTCATGCAACATTTTATTCTAATTTCAAAAAAAAATTATTATATGCTTTAAATATAAGTAATCACAATTCATAATTTTTCTAAATGAGTTAAACTTAAAAATATACAGTACGTAATTGAAAAATGTGCATATAATGAAATTATGTAAAATAAAAGTTCCAAGAAGATTATGCAAATTATTATTTTTTAGTTCGTCTATTAACTGAATAATGAAATTTAAAAAATAATGGGTTTGTAAACCTCTGTATGAGATTTAAGTCTGTATACTACTATACTACTGTTCTAATTTTTTATCTCGAATTATGGGTATTTATGACAAATTTTTATGTTTAATTTGAATAATCGATGATTAATTGACGTACTGGTCAGTTGTTATTTAATTGGTGTTGTAAGATTATTATTTTCCAATCAAAACACTTCAAACCCCCGTATATTTCTAAATGCTGTTTAGCATTTAAGAGACTATCGATCTTTTCATTATTTTAATGATAATAAAAATAGTAAAGAACAAATACTGGAAACCATTAAAAATAGACCTGAAGCAAGCTGTAGAAGACTTGCTTTTGAAATAGGAGTATCCCATTTTGTTCTTGGGCGAACTATAAAAAATCAGGGTTTGCACAAGTAGAATTGTGTTTTGTTTGTAAATATTACAAAGAATCGCTGATATGGAACCCTTCGTAGAAAATATTTTAATTACTGATAAGGCTACTTTTATCTGAGCTGACATAATTAATAACCATCTCATCAAACCCTATATCCTTCCAAATCGTCTAAACGGACCAGAGTGTTTTCATTTCATCAGGAAAGAATAAAAATATCTCACGGCAAGACAAAGGTTGTAGTATTTATTTGAGTGGTGTATCATCTCATTTCCAGAGATTGATTGCAAGGAATGAGCTTATAATTTAGCCTCCTTGTTCTCCAGACTTAAATCAGTGCGATTTTTTGTTGTATGAAATAGTTTATATTGTGACAGAGAGACAGAGCACAAATATGGCAACTGTAGAAATTTGAGAGAAACCAATATAACTCATAGAACTCAACGTCGCATCTAACGAGTTTCGCAAAAGATATTTGAACATATAACACCTAATAGTATTCGGAAAGTAGAGCAAATGCTAATTTCCCGGTTTTTAATTCTAGAGTTTAATAAAAAAATTGAAAATATCGTTTACGGTATCACATAAACCTGTGCATATTCCAATTATACCTTCTATTATAATTTTGTTCAAGATATTATAAACAAAAAAATAATAAATATATTTTCGCAATGTTCCTTGAAACACACGTAGACAATTTCTCTATAATTACCAAAATTCAAAGACGGCCTCCTTCAGAGTGCAAGAGAATGAAATTACATTACGTATTAACGGAAATCAGCAACGTGACTGAAAGAAGAACAGAGAGACCGGATGATTGAAGATTCTACTTTAATAAGTTCAGAGAATCGGAAAATTATCAAGGGTAATGCTGCGAGACCATATCAATGTTTCATTACGTTCATGAAACATGTGTTACTTTGAAGTTATGAGGCCAAACTAGGCAATGAAATCTGGATTCCATCCGCACGACGCGAAATTTTATGTATCTTGTTCCGGAATTATTAGTCTTTTAGCTCTGCAATAAAAAATTAATTGCTCTCTTTGATCAATAAAGTTTTTATTCCGACGAGAGCCAACTCCCACTTTGTGCAACGATATTTATTGAAGATGCCCGTTTCACATTTAATTTCTAACTGACCCTAATTTAATAACGGCTAGATGAGTACTTTTTTGTACAACGAAATATAAGGATTTATATGAACTTAATATATGTAACGAAGAGTGGGATAAAATGCAGTTTTTAATTAACAAGTATATGATACCTCGTTTTATCTGATTGTTATTAGTATATTATATAAAATATTTTGCCTACTTCTTAACAAAAAGTATCCATTTCACTTCTAAAGGACGTACTTGAAGTAGTAACCATTACATGCGCTGGAACCAAATTCTATTGTATTTATTTTGAACGCTTAATAACGACAGCATCAAGCCATTGGCGTAGAACGAAGATTTATACGGTAAACGTTCATTTTATTTGTTATTGTTTGACTTTTGAGGTTGTGTATTAGCAGTCATTTATTTGTTGAATATTTGCGATTTTTGACTATTTTAAGCCATTAGTTTATTTATAAGTAAGTGTTCTGTGTATTGTTTAATTTAAATTAACACCTCATAAAAAACTTATTGGTGTAAAAAGAACATTTGAAATTGTTACATTTTGAAATTAACCATTAAATTTACAATATAGCACTAGTAATAACGACACGTTCGCATATACGGCTGCAACTTCAGGTCTGCCCTATACAAGTGAAACCATTTCTATAAAAATTCCTAGACAAACCAAATTGAAATTACAAGTGACGTAGCTAGTGCTTGAATTAACATGTAAATATTAATTATATTGTTAATTAGATCATACATACTTTTATTTGTGTACTTTATTATTTTACGTCCATTAAATATTTTTACCAAGAATAATAAAGGGTTTTGAAGGGGTTGGTGTTTCCCATAACTTTCAGCCAAAAGAAAAATTTTACCTCATTTACTAAGTATACAATAATAATCTTTACTGAAATATTAATACATTTTTACGTTATGCATAATTAAAATGACAATAGTGACAATTAGATTTATAGCAATTCTTCATGTATTTAGACCATTCATCAAGAGAATCAACTAATTACACACAAGATTTTAGAGCGCAACCAAACAATGCTTAATATATGCCTCCAGATATTAATTAGATAATCTAGTAACTGCTTAGCAACTACTTCAAATGAGATACTAAAAATATTTTTTCTAGTAGTAGGTGTCCTATCTTCCAAAATTGATATGTTGTACTCACCAGGTTTTCATTAATCAATTGAAATACTGATAAAAATAAATTTCTTTCGATTATCCTTATTTTCTTTGAGAATTCTTTGTATATAAAGTACAAAGAGTCAACACTTTATCGTACCTATTAAATATTTATTCATAGTTTCGCTGATTTTATTTCTGGGATATGATTTTCTTTCTCAGAAAAATAATAAACACGAATAAGCGAACGTACCTATTTGCATCTGATTTTTCAACTCCACTAGGAGAATGCGAAAATACGAAAATTTTTGTCTGCTTATTGTTCAGGAAAACGAAGAATAACGGTATTGTAATGCCGATTTTATTGATTATTTTTACTCATGTACTAAGGAAGGACTTTTGTAAGAACAAGTATAACTGAGAATCTCGAGATGGCTTGGAAAAATATAAAAGAAATAAATTTAGAAAATAATTATAATGAAATTTAAATTAGTTAAACGTAAAATCACATCTTATATATTTTAATAACTTCTTTGTTACAATTTTTTGGAATGATTTATGATTAATGTGTGTAATAAAATTTTCCAGACAATAAAGCCTACATCGCGTACCACTTATTGAAAGATTAATGATTTTCAAATCATTTACTTGTTCTCATATATCTCGGGGGATGAGATTACATGAGGGATAAATCTAGGCATTGGCGTAGCAAAAGAAATTATGAAATTGAAAATCAAAGAAAGTAAATGAATATGATTTTCAAATAAAAATATGTATTTCTACTAAAAACATTTAAGCTCACAAATACAAATCATATTTGAATACAGAAAACTATAGCGAAAACCCAAAAAAGACCATTTACTTTAGGTATTTTATTATAATTTTTAGGGACCCCAATATCTAACAACATACCAAATAAAAACATCAAAGAAACTTTGATTAGCATTAAAATGATAATTTTCTCTCATTTTGCACATTAACCCCTATTTTTTTTTATTTCTTTGATGTTTCCGTTCTTCTGTTTAATTCTGTTTCTTTTGTAAGACTTCGAAGTGGATCAGTTGAATACACTATGAGAATATTATCGGTATTCCTTCAAACATAATAACGATCAATTTATGCTTTCCCACTGGGACACATTGTTAAATTCAATATATTTTTACATCTAAATTTAATTGAAATTTTATTTCACTTTTCAATAATTTATTATTTAATAGGTTTAATATTTAGTTACAGACTTGTTCTGTAAATTGTACAATCTGTTTATATGCCGAACATTTTCATTATTTTGTTTATCTATCCAAACACTATAAATAGCAATTAATGATTTATATAAAATTAATCGAATTCGTTTGGGAAAATATAATTCCGTTATGATTTTGCCACGCAATTATTTTCCATAGAAATGTTTTATTTAGAGAAAAAAATTGCAAGGTTTCCAACGAATAATTATTTTAGGTAAAATTAAACTTGTATTAAAAAAATATATTTTATTAATATTATAGTTTGGAGAAAATAGACACAATAATTTAGAGCCTCAAAAAACTCATTTGACGGCTGAACAATAATACGTCCATGCTAATTGCCTGATAATCCGCTAAATCTGTAAAAGAATATTCAGTATATACCTAATAAAGATTTCTTAATTAACTCAAAATCCATATATGCATCAAACAAAAATAATTATTCACAAAAATACAGCAGAAGTAATCTAAGACTATTTCAAATTGGGTTTATATTTAATAAGGATCTTGTCATTGTTTATTAAAAATTAAAATAATTCTGTCCCTGTCAAAAGACAACTATCAATTAGAGTAAAACTTAGTTCATATCTTAATTACAGTCCTTTACAAATTTCAAAAGTTGCTAAATAAAGTATAGGTATATTTTAATTATTCATGTTGTAAATTTGAATATTAATTTTTAAGTTATTTGGTCGGGTCAACTTTCATTCTTCTACACTTGTTGATCAATATTTTTGTAGTTTATTTATTTATATATTATTTAAAGACGGTTCAATGGCCGATTAAAAAAATACATAACGACGCTACATCAGTGTAAAAAAATGTGTAATGGCAAATCGTAATTTTTAACACAGTATTTCTCTTGCTTTACCACTCTGTCTGTAAATGAAATCTGGCAATCTTAGCACAGTATTTATTGCTTTATTTCTTAGCTGGAAATAACCAATTGAACATTATTGAATGAACAACTAAATCTAGGAAGTTTAATTATCTTAGATCACTTTTTGAAGTAAGTAACACTCAAATATATTTTTAGAAAAAGAAGAATATTGCTTAATACTGATTGGTTGTCAGGTTAATGATATAAAATGTACTTACGTTTTTAAAAAAAATCTGTCAAACTTCTATCTGTTTTGGAAAATAGTATTTCAGATAGCGAAACCTAGATATAGATCTTAATCATTAAAACGCGTTGGAAGACTGTGGAAATTCAAGATAAGTATTATTTGTCTTTCCATATTTTTTATAATTTTATTTAGATTTATTTATTAGAAACAGAATAAAAAATGAATTGAAATATTATATATATAATAATTGTTATCATCTGTTCAGTTTTTATTGTTAAGGATGATAATTATGAGAGAATAAATATATTTTATATTTAATATTATTATTATTATTATTATTATTTTTTTTTTTTTTTTTTTTTTTTTTTTTTTTTTTTTTGAATGGTCTCTCTATTTCAGCAATTTACCATAAATTTACACAAGCTTATATTATATATTTCGTATGGTAAGGAGAGAAACACAATCAATGCTGTATTTAGCTTCCATTTGGACTAGCATATTCTATGAGTGGCGAATTTTGCCATAGATATATGGGCCTAGTAACTAGTCAATAATATTGTCTATGCGTGCTTCTCTATATTTTTGTTTTTTAAACTCCGCCGTTTCTCTTTTTTTACATTAATTTCGTTTTATAAAATCCTTCACATTTTTTATATATTCAAATTAAAATAAATTATTTCGGCATGTTTATAATATTTTCTGTTATGACTTCAAGGAAACTCCATTAATTTAGGTTATTTCTAACGTGTTACCAATTCTACCAATGGAATACTAACATTAGTACAATAAACAAGATTTCAACTAAATCAATATGATTTCAAGTTTCGTTTGGTAAATTGACAAATTCATACTTCAACTAACCGCTTCGTTTTATGGATATTTTCGTTACATTTAGTAAATTGCTTTGACAATATTATTACTTAACGCTTTATTTTAATGTAATTCGTTATTTTAAAAAACTACTCATCATATACAGAAAAATGTTTACGGGTTACTATTAGCCATAAAAGCATATGTGAAAGTATACCTTATTTATGCCTAGAAAATGCGAAAAAGGGTTTTCCTGTCAAAAGTACTATCGTAATGCATGTGGATAAATCTTTTATGTTTAGCAAACGTCTGAAACGATTGAAAGGGTCGGTGTAAGTTCATTGTTCATGTAACAACTAACGCCTTCGTTAATTATTACAGTTGACTTTCTTTTTATTGTGCCTACATGTAAGGGAATAGAGAAATTAAAGATATACCTAAGTGTTTTCTTTTTTTATTGTGTATAGTATAAGCTATCAAAATATTAAACCTCTTAATGTATAATTCAGTATAAAGAACTTTTCGATGGGTAAAAAGTGGCCCTCATGTTTTAAAATAGAAAAAATACAGCGGTGATGGGAAAAGTACAAAAACAGAAGGCCTGAGTATTATATAAAAGATGGTACGGGAGGAGTATCAATAAATAACGACTTAGAACATAAACTTTATTTGTGAGAATCATATGAATAATCAAAATGACAATGTCGATGATTTCATCAGCAAATTTGATGATGAATTAAAAATGCTGTGAATTCTTAGTTTTCATCATTTTTTTATTTAAGATCTCTGACTTCATAAATAAAGATTCTATTTTCTATTGATTTTTAGTTTTTTACATGAACGTTTTAATCTTTTAGTTTTATATATATAATTCTGTATTTTTTCATAAATATTTAATATAAAGTTATAATGACTGTTTCTACTCTTACTTTGTTTAAGGTGTTTCTAGTCAGGTAAAGCAAAAATTGAAGGAATCTGCTCGACCGACGCCAAAATCTGATTTTCACTAAATTTGGCAACACTTCCCTCAATACATACATGCGCGGTCTTCATATACCATAACCTCGGTCTCTGATTCGTTGTTTGTTGTCATTTGAAAATACATTTGGTGAACTGAAAAACTCAAAATGACCCTCAAAACTGCACACAATTGTATTCGATCCGAGGTTCTCTTGTAATTAGACAAGTTTATTGTAAGTGCAGCACAAAATTATGTAAGCAGTATACAATGTATGATGACGTATTAGAAAAAGAGTTATATTTTATAAAAAAAAACTTTCTATATGTTTTTTATCAGGGAATGCATAGAAATTCCCACATCTCCGGAACCAAATGTATTAGTAGGGCAAAATGATTAATAAAGACCTGGCGTTTGGCATTTCAGAGTTTTGCAAGTATCTATTTTTTATTCATTTCTTCAGCAAGCGGTAAAAGTGGTTGCAGGACGGTTTCTACAAGAATTTGTTGCAGCTGCTCTTCCCAAGGTCAAAATGAAATTGCCATTCTTGTCCTCTTCATTCTCCCAAGCGACGCCTCAATTCAGAATTCGAAAAAATGTCTTAATTAGCAGGCTGTATAATTGTACTTTCAAGAATCCCGCATTTTCAAAATCAAAAACGAAAGTTCCAAATTCTAAGTAAGAAATGAAAAATGACCAAAAAACCCCATCATTAATGCTCTAGGACCGGGTTAATAAGTTCCGGATTACAATCTTTCCAAAAAACACCCGAATAAGATCGCCCGAAAAAATTGAGTCCACATTAATAACCTCAAAGACCTAAATAATCGTTTTCTAGGCGTAAAAACCTTGATTCTCTATGAAAAAGATCATATCTCCCCGTCAATCACGAATCAGCCATACACAGGTTTGAATTTCGCGCCAAGCTTGCAAATTTGCAACGTTGCCACTTCCTCGTCAACAGAACCTGAAAAGGCATTTTTCTTGCAGTTATTAATTTTTTACTCTTAACAAAGCTTCCAAAATGTTATAAACTAATTGAGCCAAAATCTAGCTCTCCATAAATTTTTATCAAATTCTGATCATAAATCCTTTTTGACTAGAACCACCTTAATCTATTCATAAGAAATATAAAAGATAAATTATACTTATCTTAAACTTCCACAGTTTCCCAAAGCATTTTGCAAAAATGCTTATATGTCACAAGTTTCGCCTTTTCAACATCGTAAGATATGTCAAAGTAATTGATAAAATTTTTGCGTACATGACTGATTTCTTTTTATAAATATTCGAACCAATCAGCATTAGACAAAACATAGGAAATGACAGGTATCATATATACCCAGCATGTTTTTATTTTATTCTAAAGCCATAATATTTTTCATTTTCTAAAAAATTAGTTAATATTATATATTAAGTCTACAATGTAATCCAAAATAATTAAACTTCCCAGATTTAATTGTCCTTTTAGTATTATATATTGAGGATATTGTAAATGTTTCTTGATTTCAAATTCTTCCAAAAAATCAAATTATTGTTTCTTGTCACTTATATGAAGGACTTTCCACTGTTGTTTCAATTGTGTTATTACCTGATTTCTTTAATTTGGGAATTTTGAGTTTTATAATTAATATACATTAACCTACATTAGTTTGTACTTTAAAAGATATTGCAGATGTCGTCAAAGATTTAATTCTTTATTTGAAATCTCTCCAAATTAACCATTAATTTAGAAATATTATTGCTTAAATAAATGATAATAAAAATCGTACTATATATATATATATATACATATATATATGTATATATATAGTTATTTGTCATTTCTTACTCTCAATATCTTTGATATATCTGACGATGGTAAAAAGGTGAAAGTTATATAAGAAATTTTGCAAAAGGTTTCAATTTGTTATTTATTTCAATTTATACTGTGGTTTTTATTTTTATATTTTTTTCATATCTATGTAAAAATCTTAATTTATTTTTTAGTTTTCTATATGAGTCAAATATTGTAATTTCTTTTCATTTTTTATTATATCTCTCCAGTTAAGTCGCTATGTGATCTCCACAGAATTGTATGTTACCTCCAAAGGTTAAAGATATGTTTAAGTTCAATAATTATTTTGTATCTTCGACAGTATAGATAAAAATCTATTATCAAATTCATTTGAGTTAGGTATTATTATTATGCTATTATCTAACTGAGTTAGGTAATAAATTAACTCAGTGGTTAATACCGTCAGACCCAAAATTTAATTATTAATTAATAAAATATGTAACATAAACTGTTTCGGACATGTAATTTTCTGAAGATTCTAAATATACAAACACTCAATTTCGACAAAAAGTGTACTTACTTTGTTCATCCATAGGACGGCAAAATTGAAATACACAAATTTCCTGTCTATTGAGAGTACTTACGTAATTTCTAACATGGCAAAATGAAGTTAAACGAGTTGAGCATCCCATAGATGAACATAACGAACTATTTCGTTAATATTCTCGTGAATGGCATTTTGTTATTAAAATTCTTATCATCGGAGACAAATTATAACTTCTTGTTTTAATAACTTTGACCTTAATTTCCCTCCATAAAAGCACTAAATGTATTTGAAGCTTAAAACCGTCGCTTTCGCGTTTAACAAGAATAGTAACGAAATTGCGCTATAAAATAACACTAAATCAAGTTATATCGTATTTGGTACGTCATTTCTGTTTATATTTCGATGAGAACAGAACGTAGCATCCAATTATAAATGAATATCGCGAGCGTAAATTTCGTGAATTTAATGTAGTTTTAGTTCCATTGAGTAATTTCGAATCGTACAATCAATGCAGTTGAATCAATTTTAAATTTGTATATGATTTACTTGAACGTATAATTTCTAAGGTGAGATATTTGTTAACAATATAAACTGATTTTACTGATGTTATCAGATCCACTATAAAATGAATTTAAAGCCTAATAAAGATTTCTTGTTAATCGAAATAATTTACTAGTTCTTTAAACTTTAAGCTTTTTATGACATGAGGCTCGAATGTCGATTAGTTAGAAGTTTACAACGTTTGACCCAGTGTTTTATTTTTTATTTCTGATCAGTGTCGCTATTTTTTTCATCATCTCCACATAAAATATATTTTCCTGATTTAGGTATTTAGTTATTTTTTATTAACATAACTAAGTTTAGGATCAATGTAAACATTTTATTACAACTAATAAAAATACAAAAGGAAATTCACAATTACGTACTATTAATTGATGAAGGGCTACATAGAAAAAGTTATAAGTGATTTTTTTTTCGTTAGGAAATCAACGATATATATTTTAACGGGATTGTAATAGAAATTACACAAAACTGGGCCCTATTTTCCTGTTATCAAATTATAAAAAATATATCGAAACGGTCTTTGAAATTGAAATTATTCTAAAACTGTGCAATTTTTAAGTGATTCATTTCATTGTTAAAAGTATTCGTCACTCAGTTCGTCAGAGAAAAGGAACCCTGTGTAGTTTGTTTTTTATTATTTATGTTAAATGAATTAATAGTCCTCCAAATATACTACTAACTTTAAAATTTATAAAAGTATAATAATCGGACATTGATATAGAACTTTATAATAAATTCTTTAATAAGTATGTCGAAGCTAAGTGCGGTAAATTTAATTTTTTTACTTATTTATGAAAAGTTAAGTAATTAATTGTAAGTATAACTTAGTTACTTTACTTCACGTTGACTAAATATAGGACAATACCCATCCTGAGATTTTATTACGTTTATTTGATTGTTTAGGTTTTTAAATTAAATTTTAATTGTTTTATTTTGAACTTAATTTTCTTTAATTTTTATGTTTATATTTTTGATTTAAGCTAAATTTTCATTTATAATTTCTTTTCATATATTTCAATAATAAATTTAATTGGAATATTATTTTTCAAATCCCAAATGTATATACGGGGTGAATTTTTAATGTGGCAACATTCAATAACTCATTTATTATAGAAAAGGAATTTACAAAAATTGTTGGCATTTATACGATACTTGGAAAATATGTCGATCTGTAAAGGGTGATTCATAACTACGTGGTAAAGCAAACATATGTTTTTTTAAATAGGTCTCCTTGTATATTTTCTTATAGGTATTTAGATTTTTCTCATAATTCTCGTTTATACAATGTGGAGTTGTACAATACTATACAAGATATTTAAAGATATGAAAAAGTATGTAGTAAATAATTATTTATTTTACATATTTAGTTATCCAAGTTGTTTTAGTTTTGAAACTAACTGTACTTGTACAGAGTACCTAAGTTAAAAAAGAAAATACGGTATTCTCATTTTTTTTTAACTTCCCTACATATTATTTATTCAAAAGATTGTATTTGTTATTCCCCTTCATTTTTGGAGCATTCTCGATTCCTAAATTCATTTCTTTTCAATATATTTTTAATTTTCTTCAAATTTTAGAGATGCCTTAAATTAGTGTAACTAAAAATTTCTTAATATTATTAATAATGTAACAAAATTAATTTTATGAAATAAATAATTAATACTCTATCCCATAACCACTAGATTTGAAATGTGAAATGTAGTCTTATATGCAAAAACACAAAATTGAAAAAAAATTTGTCACTAAACATTTGCTGCTGTGCCCATTCACAAAAAGTATTTTTATTATATAATATATTAAATATTTCAATGAAAATAAATGTGTGCATTTTTTTGTGCTAAACCGGAACAGACTTTAGTGCCTAATTATTTTTAGGACTCATAATGAATTACTTTTATTATGCCCATTATACGTTAATCTGAGTTTAATTGTACAACTTCCAGCGATAATATCATAATAAAGAAGTAATCGGTCAAGCGTTGACTTAAGAAGAAAATATGAAACACTGAAATGATATTTCAGACAGAATTGCGAAAAATAAAGTTAAGGGAATAACGAATATAATGATACTTGGGAAATAAGGGAAAGACATAACTAAATATTGTTTATAAAGAACATATATTTCTAAAACTTTATATTTTCTTACACTTCATAAAATGTTAATTTGTACCTGTTAAAAATTGATTAGGCTCCATAAATTTCTTATTTTCTTCTAGTCTTTTAATCTTATTTCCTTAAAAACATACATTAGGTAAGTCTTCCTAACATTCCGGTGGTAAAGTATTAGTTACACTCGAAATAATATCAAATTTCTCTAATTCCTTGTGCAACCCTAGACCTATTTGGTAACTGGAATTGCGTCTTATTGTCCCCGAATAAATGACGCTTGAAAACACGGGCGTTCGTTTCAAACGGTGTCCGTTTTCAACAGATGTAGGAACTGCCGTCCTCTTTTTCTTGTAGTCAGGACCAGACTAGCCTTTATACATATATATATATATATATATATATATATATATATATATATATATATATAAATTCTTGCATTAATTGCACAGTATAAACAAGAAAATTTTGCATTAAATTAACATTTTATGGAAAAAATATGGTATATGACCGTATTGACCGTGTAATAAAACACATTTCTAGCCAATCCACTTCAACTATCCGCTAAAAGAAATTGAAATGACTGAAATGAAAAATATTAATATTGCAAACTCTGGTTGAACCCACAGTCCACTTGTTTTGATTGTGCTTGAATCAGCATCAAAATAATGGGGCTTTATACACATTGAGATATGTAGGAGGATTATCCATGAAGTATTTAAACTCATTAGAAACTTTAAACTTCTAATATTTACTACACTAAATAGGTACTAACATACATATTCATGCACAATGCTCAATTTATGATTACTTTCACTAAACTAACTTAAAAGATTGGATCTGCTTGACTTTTTTTATCAGGATGATGTTATTTGATGAAGTAGCCAGTAGCGATGAAAATCAAGATGCGGAAATTTTGATTCTGATACCTATAGATAATACTAATAATATTGAATATAGTAAACCCAATCAGGTTTCTAGACTAGAGAAGCAATTTATTATACATATTTTGATAGTTTGGAACTTCTCCCAAGTAGTACATTTTTTTAATTTTAAATCTCACTTTTGTCCTTTCTTTTTTACATAGACTACAACATCATGTAAGATTTTTTTCATATATGTTTAGAATTGGTTTCATTCTGTCTAGCCTAAACATTAGTCTAGTTGTAGATTTTATTAGCCAATAATTGTGATACCATTGATGATGATATTAGTAAGTAGTAGAAAGAATAGCGGCGCTGATACAATACATTGTGGTGCTTCTACTTTAAATTCATTTAATTCAGAAATATCTTCTTCTTACTTAATACCAAATCATCTTTCTGACAGATTCAGTTTATAAAACCAATAAATATATAATATATCTAGTAAACTAGACATGAGAGCATGTAAGAAAAGTATACTTATATAGTTTCTTTATTTGGAAATCTTGAAAATTTTTCGTGTGACCATATAAAATCCACATCCTTTTTCCGAATTAATATAACACCTTCTATTGATTCGGTTGAATCATGTATTAGAAATCTATACCAGAAACTTGAAAGGAGTAACATGGTTACTGTCTAAATAGTATAGTTTATTTTATTACCGTTGGTTCAATCACTTGGCACTTCTTCAATTTATTTTTTGTAATACACTTATTTTCACACTTTAATTGTTGACTTACTTGTTCAGTGGTGTTTTGAAAACGGGCGCTCTACTCTTGTTAGTTTCAATTTTCTTTTTTCTAGGAAATACACTAGGTGACATACAAAGAACACCCAGTAATAATTATTTTATTTGAACAATTTTTGGTATACAAATATATTTGAGTTAGACTAGTAACTTATCAATATTTGATAAAAAATTAAATTGTTAACTTCTTAAAGCACTTAAACACTCATTAACAAGTCTGGGCTTACTTATAATGAGGTGATCGATTTCCTCCTGAGGTATCTCATCCTATGCTATATGTAACTCGTGCTGCAGAGCCGCAGGAGTTTGTGGAGGGTGGGGTAAATTAGGTAATCTTCCTCCCTTAATATCTCCGAAGTGCTCCATGGGTGGAAGATTGGGAGATCTCGGTGGCCAAGGTAACAAAGCAACTTGATTGTTCTCAAAATGAGCCTAGCAACATGAGGTATCGTGCGTTGTCTTGGTGGAATGTACTGTTGGGGATGGTCTCAACATAAAGTATAATATGGGGTACTATGACCTCCTGCATGTAGCACGCAGCGGTCATGTTACCTCTAATGAATACCGAAGGTGATCTACTTCCAATAGCAATAGCCCCCCCCACACTATATCTTCAACCGTGTGGTGCACATGTCTTTCCACCGAAAATTGGAGATCTCGTCTTTTAGCACGCCGTCTTCTCACTCGTGCACGACCGTCATGCATGCCCAAAGAGAATCTGGATTCTGAAAAAGTTAACACAAAAACCGCTAGAGTAATATCGCTGAAAAATTGATCGTTTTTTATCTTAACATAAAGAAACATATTCCCAAATAAATATTACAAAATGTTCATTACCACTGGGTGTTCTTCTTTCTATGTCACTTAGTATATTGATTCAGTACAAATAAAACTTTTAGTACGCAGTGTGAGTGATCATTATTCAGAGTTCAATTTTCTCCCTTATTATTATTGCTACCTCTTCTGCTATAAAAGAACAGGACATTTAGATTAATATTAGATCATTTTTATGAGATAGTGATTTAGGCTATTCCGGTCCTAACAAACTATTGCCGTAATAATGTCCCCGGTATTGTCACAATCGGACAAAGCACACCACTTGTGCAATTGTGCTGAACCATTGGCAGGTAATAATTAAGAGCACTTAGGTTCTTGTATTTGTTGTGACATCAATGTCAGAGCTCCCCTTGGCGATGGGGCCGTTACGCTGGTATGGTCGTAGAATAGAACAGAGTCAAGAGGTTCCACCCTAATGTGAACTATTTGACCCTTTGTGCCTTTCTCTCGACGACAGACTGATTGCCGGGATGCCATTGGAAAATTCTTATTTTATGGGTGGAGTTAGAGTAATTTGAATGGAGTGTGGACTCTAATAATAGAATGGCGATTAAAGTTTTAGATTAACTAAATTATTGGGAATAAGGAGTTGATATTAAATCAGCATGGGCACATTTCTATTTGATGCAAAATTATTGCGTGGGAAAGTTCTGATCAAAATAAGATGTAATCGAATAGAAAAATAAATGTTTAAGAAAATATTTTCAGAGGGCGTATTTTCAAATGTATCCTGTAATACTAAAAAATTATAAACTAAAGAATGGGTTTAATTTAAATTAAATAATTATTATACAATTAATTTTCTATTATATAGAAAAATGTCATTGAATATTGTTTAAGTGATTACAATATTTAGTAAATAATGTACTTATTGTATTTTTAAAATGTAAATAAAAAATCATGATTACATTTCTAAATTTATTTTTTGATAACATTTTTGATATTGTCAAAAAAACTCGGTACTATACTTTTGATTCAATTTATATATCTTTGAACATATTTTTTTTTATTCACAGTAAGTCTTCTTATATAATAATTCGATTTTTGTAGCAAACTTGGCTAATGTGTGATGAAAGTCTGTGAATGATACTGTGAATATTTAATTTATATACAAAATAATATTTGTCAAATTTATATTATATATAGATATACACTATATAGTAGTACATTAGTGTCAGATTCAAATGTTAATTATGGTACTAGTATTATAATTAATGTTCATTACGGAATTAAAATTACTGCAGGATAATAATATATATAAATAATATAAAGTAATTATTCCAATTTATTGAGGTGGCAGCAACAGATTATAAGTAATTCTTTCTACCGTCAGAGAAAAACTACAAATAATAAGTGTCTTAAAAATGTATTTTAATTTTTATATAAAAGGATATCTAGTATAACTCAATATAAAAATATAAATAGTTGAAATAGAGTTACAACTTACGTTTGAAATTGACATAATTCAAAATATTAAAAAATGACAGTAATTATAATATCCATAGTTATGGTAGTAATCAAAATATTGATAATTAAAAATAATATGTCTTCTTTTAAAGTTACTATTATTTGATAAAATTTTAGCATTACTATAATTCATCAAATAATTTTTACTTGATATATGTTCTATTTGTGGATATAATTCAAAAACACTGTTATGAGAATTAATACTTACTCTTATAGATTACATCATAAATATTACTGCAAATAAATTTCTCATACATACATATATATTAAATTAATTATAGTATTTACATATAATGTAGGTTGATAAAAAACGAACGTTAGGGATAAATTATAATCATGTTTTATTAGTTTCTGTAATTGCTTTGCGGTAATAAAAGCGAGTTTTTTAGAAATAAAATATTAAGAAATGGTAAGAAAAGGTGGAAAATATTTCGATTAAAAAAATTGTTAGAAGATCACTGCTTGTTGTTAAGCTGAAATTTTGAAATATAAACCAGATAATTGAGCCCTTTTAGAAATTTTTATTTAATCTTAAAATTCAAGCGTGCGTAAACCAACTTATGGAGACTATAAAGTAATTTGTTGTATTATTTTTTAAATAATCTTATAACACTTTTGATAATATTTATTCAATTTAAAGTTGATATTTTGTATAGCTTTGTACTAACTAAATTTTGACATGAATTATATTTCGTGCATCGAAAGGAATAAAATTTAATGTCATTAACATAATACAGGTACTTTATTAGCACTAAATGGCAAATTTAAATCTAAAGCCGTATATTCTTTGAGAAATTATGAACATTTTCCATACATTGATTTTCTTATTCTAAAAAGTAATAAGCTATTAGTTTTTTTTTTATTAATTGTAAAATATTATGTTTTCTTCGATATAAATTTGTTTGATTCATATAAACAACTTAAATGTTTATTAAATATAGTATATTTTGATAATCCATTTTAAGGACCAGCTAAGCATGATTTAAGCGGCAGAAAATTTTCAATTTTTACAAAAATATTTACAAATTACTTAATCATTTTAAAAATAATATATCAATGCTGTCAATTTGGTATTTTTTAATATGTTTAATATGTTATGGTCGCATAAGAAGTAACATATCATATCTGACTTTTCAAGAAAGGAAGAACAGATTTTCTATAGGCAATTACACATTTTATAAATGAATAAAATTATTTTTAGTTATATAAAAATGGTTGTATCAGTTCCTTTGTAAACTAAACGTTATTCTTAGTTTTGGAAGATAAGAAAACAAGAATATTAGTCATTATCATATTATCATAATAAATATTTTTTGAAAGAAAAAAAAAATAGTAATAATAATATATCTGATATTTATATCCACAATTTTTTCAAAAATCGAAGAAATCATACGCCGGAAGAATATATATATTAAAGTAGGAAACAAAAAAACTTACAAAATATTTCTTCTTTCTTAAGTTGTGATTCTAAAAATATTTTAAATATTTAACAAATTACTGTCTAATTTGAAATAAAATTAAACAAATTAAAAACTAATCAATCAATTTAGCTAAAACATTGTTTATTGCTATAGCTATTACTAAAGTAAAAAAAAAACGAATTAAACAATTATTACCATATTTTTAAGTAGTCTTCACTACCCATAGTTTTGGAAGTAACAGTATTATGTAGGATTTGAACCAACGAGGTGCTATTGAGTTTTTTAAGCTAAAAGTATTGGAAATATTTTTGGTACATTGTTAAAAGATGTAATCTTATGTTCATATGGTAAAAATAACTTTGAATATGATTATTATATTAAAATTGAGATTCTTTTATGTAATAAATTGATTAAAATCTTGATTTATTGTTTGAGACTAAACTGAATTTTAATAGTCACACTGCACTAAAAAGTTCCAAATATTTTTAATTATAGAAATTATACATCTATCAAAAATCATTTCCCGACAAAAACGATTTTAAAATAAGTGATTTTGTTAAAAAAAAATTATTAGCTCTTACCCTGCAAAGCGGGTAGATCGGTTCCTGTATAAAGTTTTAAGATGTAATGTTACGATGGTTTTTAAATAAGAAGAATCCTTTTGTCACTTACTTTTTAATATAAATTTTTACAAAATAAAATATTGTATGAATCAACTTTCTTTCGACTAGATTTTTATGTTCCCGTTTAGGCTCTTTTTTATTTTTCTGACAAATATTGTATTCCATAAAATTTTTACATATTTAATTTTCAGGAAGAAACACATTTATTATATTTCTTCATTATTGCCATATCCTTGCGATTTCTTTTCGTCTCAAACATTAAAAAAAGGTAATTTGTTAAATAAATATCTTTTTTGAAAAGATTAAATATTTTTAATTGTTAATGCCACTTTTTGTTGGACTCGTAAGCTAATTTGAATTCTTCAAGATATCCTGTAATTTTATAGTTACATATTAAATTTCCTAATTGTATAATACCTTCCTGATGTACAAGAAATAATATAAAATATTGAATAATTCCTCATTATTTAACTTTGGTTCTTCGTAGATGATATATATCCGGAATCCAGAATAATACATTTAGGTATTTAGTTTGTTACCGCAGACTTCACCGCTCAGAAGTTGATATTCAGAGAAGTTGAAATAAAATTTGACAATTGTAATTAAAATATAGTTATAAACTGATGCGGCCCTATCTTTTTATGTGGGTACTACAGTGATATGAGTGCAATGCATGAAACTTTGGTTTTATATGTTGGAACAATGGTGGGGTTTAACAAACTATATTTCCAAGTAAACTTTACCACTACCTTTAACTAAAACGTGAATTATACTTTAACCTCAATTCAACAAGAGTAACTATGATTCATCTCCGTCAAATTTGACACCTCACTAATACTTCTCAACGTTAATTTCCTGTATTTGTATAATCTTCTTGGTTCCTGGAATATTCCAGAAAATTCTTGACGTTTTCGAGAATTTTCCTCCAGTTCTTATTGTGATCAATACCTCCGTTGTAGGGCCATCATGAATTAATTTTTAGAGAGTATATGGTCATTTATATCCAAAAAGTATTTCTCTTGAGACGGGATTGTTAAAAGATTTTATCTAAAAGGGTAGCTCAGTAGTAAAGCCAATTTTGTTCGTGCTTAATGGTGATTCTCTGCTGAACATTCGCTATTGGCTTCAAATTACCAGTGCTTTTCCTGGTACTGAGAAACAACCTAATAATTGTGACCGTTGATACATAAAAATATATTTATAGTCTTGTCGATCATGGTGGACTACCCTTATATAGAAACGTAGCTGGGTACAATAAAGACTAAAGCTTGGTTGCAAAGGTAGACAATATTGTTACCGCTCACCAATCTTTGACCAAGTTTTTGCCCAAGAAAATATTTAAACCAGTGTAAAATTCATGTTGAACATTTATTTTATGATTAGTTTTTTCCGTAGCCTTAAAAATTCCTTATATTGTATTATTAATCTTCCCAGTTTTTGTGTAGCTTTGGACATAGACCACGTTTTCTTCGCGGACGGATCTCCGTCCTTTGGATCGTTTGTCATACTACTACCTCTTCATCTTGTTAGTTGCTGGCTCTAGGTTCGTACAAACCAAATTTTTCCTCATCTTCTAAAGGTCGGATACATAATATTTCTTTCCAATGTCCTCAACAAGTTTGCAGCCATATACTAGGTCATCTAGCAGTCTCATTTTCCGGTCGAAAAGGACTTTGAAGGAATCTATTCTAAAGATTTATTTCTCATCTCCTACACTATTCCATCAGATTGAGATCTGGTTTTTTGGATTGCTAGCTTCACTGAACTTCTTAAAATAGTTTACGTTCACAATATCTTACTTCATCCGAATGCAATTCCATCGAAACTCCAATCAGATTGATAAGCTCATTGACCAGAGCGCCAGCTAAATAACACAGTTTCTGCATTGTGATATGGATAGGCTTCTACCTATTTCGATTTTTGGTAATAGTCCTAATGTTTCCACAGCGATGTTCTCCTATAAATTTCACACAATAATAATAAATGCCCCTAACATATTTAATCTCAAGTAAATCATCCACCAAGGGGCTCTACTGTACCCCCATGACAGATCAGTGACGACAATGAAACTTCTACGATGAGAGAAGGAGTTTCATACTGTTTCGAGTCTTCGGGAGTTATTTTGTCCCGACATTGACGTGCCTGTTTGATGTGTTCCAACACTATCTTGGTCTCCTTTTCTTCACCATCAGGCTTAGCAGTTCCTGTAGGATCTCGAACCCGCTACGATAAGAGCTACCGCCTTCTCTTTTGGGGACCATTCCTTGTTATTATGAGCTTTTGCCATCAAAAGTGGTTAGTTTTGTTTGTATTTTGGCTTTTCTGGTGGTTATGAGTTTTTCATTTGTATGTAGCTGGATTTGGAGGGTCGGCAGATTGCTCTCTTGTACGTCTATTATAGCATAGCAATATTTCTTTTTATTAGAGGAGGTGATTGCTGAAAGACTCGCTCTTGCAACTTTTGGAACTGTTGCTGAATTTTGTGAATTCTTCTAAAAAACTTGTCTTCCTGCTGACATTTTTCCTCACGCAGTTCTGTGATATTGTATCATCATACGGGCTGGTCATTTGCTGGAAGATCTGGTAGTATCGGTGTTCTTGTCGAGTTATTTGCTGCGAGAATTACTGGGAGAACTAGGAAAATTGGACATTAAGGACCTTCTCAGAAGGAAAACTGTGATGTTGTCAATTGTTCGGTTGGGTTATTCTGCTTTTCCTAAGTCAGCGCTTCCACAGGCTTTGACATGTACAACCAAACCAATATAATGTTTTAGTAATGACTTTTTTAATTGAAAAGCAGATAAAGAGTGGAATATGTCCTTTTTTCTAACTTAGACTTAATGATTTTTAACACAAATAATCCTAATGAACGTATTAATACTTGATCAAAATTATTAGTGAAGTTCCAGGGTATTGGGAGTAATAAAAAAAATTATGTAAAAACTGTGTAAAACTTTATTGCATTCATGTAAAAAGTAGAAGATTTCTAGCAATAATGTAAAAAGTAGATAACGCGTAGCGGAAAAACTAAATAACTTTTGATATTCAAAGTAGAGAATATTTCAAAGCACTCATTTGTCGTTCATATTGCGGCCTGAAATTTATCGATACCAAAACATGTTAAATTTGCTTCCTCTTCGAAACCTGATGGAATGTCCGATGACTCAGAATTCATGTTAATGCTTTGATTAAACAACGACAATTCAAATTTCGATTAACGCGTTTTCATAATTACCGCACTCTATTTCATTATATGTAATTATAAATTGAGTTTTATAATATTCGTATGCACAAGAAAAACCTCATATGATATACATATATGACATACATTATATGCATTTTTACACTTATAAATATAATTATTAAAAATATAGTACAGAAATATTTTTTGGACGCTTTGTATACTTACTGAATTATGACCCTTTTGAGACAAGAGAACATATCGAATTAAGCTTCTTATGGTGCACATCCTCACATTCTCTTTTTCAATTGCTTTACTACCAGGTAACATATTTTTCTTACTTTAAAATAAAACCTAATGTAAGTTTTGAACAAAGTGCAAAAGTTCGGAATACAATCAGAACTTCTGTTTCAATGAAAGTTTGCGTGCGAAAGAATGAGGTGTCATCTTCAATCCTCTTCCCAAAAATACACCGGGAAGGTTCGAAGTTCACAATGTTATAGAGTGGATTATCAAAGCGAAATCGAATTTGTCACAGAAAAGTTTGATTTAGGTACATAAGTTTCGGTTAGTTTGGCGAATATTATTATTTCTGATGCTTCGTTGAGGTCGAGTTCAAAACCTATTCAAAAAATATACAGACGTATTTATAATATATCCAAAAGTTGTTTACAAATGAATAATAGATATTCTACATCCATCAAAAAATATATATACTCGGTGAGTCTAACTATTGGGGCAAAATATAAGTTTTGGACCAAATATGACTTAATAGTATGTTGCTGTAGCAAAAGATGTAGGATGTTTAACCGTTTTTAAGAAAAATACGATAGAACAGTTTAGAGTTTCGGAAAGGAATTTGAAAAAGTGATGTTTTTGGATTGTTGATTGCATCCTATATCAAAATGTAAAAGAATAAATAATTATTACCAAAAAACGAATACATCATTTTAAGTTTAACATCCTACGCATTTTGCCACATCAAGATTTTATTAAGATAAATTTGATGCAATTCTCATATATTGGTTCAAACATTCTGCGCTTACTCAACGGCCCAATAGCTACGACATACTCTAGGTACAGGGTATTAAAAAATCGAATATTTGAACGTGGTATAGTATGGATCCAAATAAATCAGAAAATCTTCATAAACATTGGTCCGCAAATTGACGGTTTCGTAGATACAGAGAGTTATTTATTTTTTAAAGGATTTTACGTTTACACGTTATTTTTATTATGTACAAACAAACGATAGAAACTTATAAACAAAATCGTTCCCACGTGGATGGATAGGAAGGGGCGAGCCTGTATCATGGCCTGCAAGATCGCCTGGTTTAAATCCCCTTGATTTCTTTTTTTGGGGATATTTAAAAAGTTTATTGTACGCTTATAATAACTAATCCAGAATGTCACTAATCCGAGCTAATGTAGAAGTTTTAGAGAGAGTTCGAATATCCTTTCGGCAGAGATATCGTGTCTGTTTGGAAATGGGAGGAGGGCATTTTGAACATCTTATCTAAAATTCTTTCTTTTGATTTTGTTTATAAGTTTCTATCGTTTGTTTGTAAATAATAAAAATAATGTGTAATCGCAAAATGCTTCAAAAATAAATATCTCTCTGTATCTCCGAAACCGTCAATTTGCGGACCCATGTTTATTAAGACTTTTTGACTTATTTTGGTCCACACTATATCCTGTTCAAATATTCGATCTTTTTTTTAACATCCTGTATATTCTTAGAATTTTTACCTATGTCTAAGTTTTGTTTAATATATGTAAATGATTTTTATGAATTATATGTGAATAACTCGCTAATTATCGTTTATTTTTATGATTTGGAAATTCAAAATTATTGTCTATTTATTTTATTTAGAAGTATAATGATTATTCTTATTGCTTATTACGGCTTTTGTTTTGTCATATAGGAAATATTCCATAACTTTCTTGTAATAGAGTTGGATACAGCGACATATTTGCATCCCAGAGGCATGTAACTTGTTCAAAATAAACAAGCCCCTATGGCGGGACTATAAACATTTCCTTTTATTTTAAATGAGATGAGCAGCGGTGTTGGAAATAATTAGTCCTTTAGTTCCCTGGTCCGCGAGTTTCAGTCTCAACACATGTTGTGCTAAAAATTCAGTTACCTAGGAGAACTACCAATTATATTACAATAAGCTGGCGTAAACCTTTTAGCTCAAAGAAAACGGTTTTGTGCAGTTTTAGTAAAATGCAATTTATTTTTCTTTAAGAACCTGCTGCTCTCCGTCATTTCGTCGTGAAAAAGAAATAACTACAAATATACACTCTCTGTAAAAGGATAAAAATAATAATAAGAAATATTTGTAAGGTTAACGTAGTTATTTTTGTAATTTTGTAAAATATTAAAATTGCTGTTTTAAAATCAATTATCTGCAGAAATAAAGTTTCAAATTTAATATTCAAAGATAAGAACGACTACTATTAAGAAAAGAACGTATACAGATTGATAAAGATAATCCTCGGGAATTATAGGATTCAGTTAAAGATCTAACAGGACATAATAATAATAATCGTAAAGTTATCGAACCTATAAGAAACCCTAGCTAGCAACTGACGAATTTAACTCTAAGTTTGTTGAAGTAAGTAAATTTTTGGCTAAGAAATCCCAAACCTTTTTACCTCCATCGCCTCATAATTTACCCAATTCGATAATAGAATATCATACTGATAAAAAGAAACTACTAGAATTAGTAAATGGAATGAAAACTAAAAAATCTCCGAGCAGAAAAGTTATATCCACAATACAACACATTGTAAGTTCATTGTAAATGTCTAACAGCCAAAAAGACTACATTCAATATCTCTATATTTTGACGTTTGTTACTGCTGTGCCCAAATAGTTCACCTAACAAATATCCGTTTTGAGGTTTATATCTATTTTTGTTAACTTATAACCCCTTTAAACCATTTGTTTTTTTGTAATTAAAGTATTGTAAAATTCTAAAAATATTTTATTTTCTTCAGTTACAAATCTTACGAAAAAAAGGATCAGCGATCCTAAACAGACCAATTATCAAAAAGAATCATTGGAAAACACCCTATATCTGCGTTATCTCTTTAATTCTTTCAAAACTATTCAAGAAAGTACTTAATAATAGATTAATTTTATGGCCAAATATAATCTTTTGCCCAATAACTAATTCAAAATGGGTGGAATAAAAAATTACAATGATAACACGCGTAATAATTCGAGTACCTACTCGACTGTCAAAAAATTCGTGTTAATTAAATGACATGAACAAAAATACAAAAAATTACTAATACGGTAAAATAAAACCTACTTAGGACTTATCAGACAAAATGGACTTGGACAAATATTACCCGTTTAAAATTATAATAACCAAAATGTTTAACACAGCTTGTATTGTTTTGTTTAAAGGTATATCATATTTTAATTTATTTATTTCATTGATTTAACATTTTAGTTTTGAATATTGTTTATAATAATAATATAAACAAGGTACATATTATTATTTACGAATTATATATTTAGTGTACACATTTTTTGTTTATCTGTATTTCATTTATTCAAAAATAATTATTTATAATTAGAATTTTAATTTTAATATAAATGGTAGATAAAAATTATGATAACATTATTTTTATTAAAATATTTATTTTTTTGTTTTTCTAATAACGTAAAACATGACGATTAGTAGTTTCAAATTGCATTTTTTTAGGTAATATTTATTTTTTATAATGTTTCAGAGAACTGTGACGTGACTAGTAAGTTTTTTAAATGGGTATACCAACAATTAAAGTTGAATTGAATCGATTATAATTACTGTTAATTAAATTTAGTTACTTACGTACTTACTTCAGAATTTCCTAGATCATCTAAACAGCTTACATTCAAGAATCCAGTTTACCATGGAAATAGAACAAAATGGACAAATTCCAATCCTGGTTGCACTAGTTACCAGAGATAGGAGCTACAAATTGGGACACAAAGTATACAGAAAAAAGACCCATACAGACAGATACCTACTACTAATAATTCCAACCATCATCCAAAACAGAAACGCACCGTTATCAATACCTTAGTAAACAGAGCGATAAATATATGTAAGCCACAATACGTCGACGAAGAAATGAAATACTTACCAATGCAGGAAGGACATAATCCGCTATATGCGACCAAGAAGGAAGAATAGGAACACCAGTGAAGTAGAAATACAAGAAACTGCCTATTTACTATATATACACGGTGTTACCGACCGAATTGGAAAAATTCTGCAGAGGAAGAATATCAAGCCGACCAAGAAAATATCTGAATATCAGAGATCCGCGAAAGATCATCGAGACCCCTTCAAATCAGCAGGAGTGTACAGGAATCCATATACATGCGGAAAAATCTACATTGGCCAAACGAAGAGAAGTCTTCAATAGAAAAGAGTAAAAAACCGAGATACCCGAAATCTGGTACAGATGACTGAAGCGCGCCAAAATAAAACCACACCAAATAAATACAGGACCAGGAGCACAGATCGTTTCAGTTTCAGTCGATACGTCGCGAAGAGTACTTGGTCCACGCCACTGAAGATGACGCAGTTGCAGTTGAAACGTTTGAAGGAAAAATCCACAGCCAACGTCATAACAACCCGTAAGAGAAATCAACTACACCCCCGCGGCCTGAAAGCATAAATTCTTACATTTGTTAGTTACATTATCATTTTAATAAAAGCTTTCATGTTAGAAATTCAAATCTGCTTAAATCGTTATCGCATATTTTTTAGTATTCATGGGATAATTAATGGAACCTCTTCTTCAAATGTAGTGAAATATTTATCCAAATAGTTTAGTTCTTAATCCATTTTCAATAATGTTAGTGAATATGGGGTTGAACTAATCAATAAATTTCATATTAACATCTTACTTACTCCAAGGACTCATGGTGGTTGCCCAGCAGCTGAAGGTCTTCTGCGTTCTTGTGGAGCTAAAATTAATCTACGTACTGCCTAAAAATCTTTAATATCTTCTTTTACCATTGGAATACCGAGGTCTCTATTTACTCGTATGTCGGCATTTCTCATATACTACGAAGCATTCAATATTATACGTAAACATTTATTTTGAAATGTTTGAATTGTTTTGATGTGGCTATCTTTTGCACACCACCAGAATTGTATGCCATATAGATAAGTAGGTTTTAAGGTCTGCTTATATACCATAGCTTTCTTTATCAAGGACAGGCCTGAGTGTCTTATCAATAGTTTTACTTTTGTTTTCATAAGTAACTATTGAATCATTTATTTTCCGAGGTGGAAGATTATTTAGTTTTTTGTTAGTAAAGTTAATGTATATTGATTTAGTTTGATCTTCCATTTTTGAACCACTCGTATATATCACTTGTTGCTTATAGTTTTCTTTCATCTTTCCCTATCACAAAGAAAGTTGTGTCATCTACAAAAGTTCACCTGTACCAGTTTTGGAATGTCACTTGTAATAAAACATATAAAAGAGGATTAAGTACATTTGCAGTGGAGGACCCAGACTGCCAGGAATGTGGAGGAGAGGAGCAAACCGCCCTTCACTATCTGTGCAACTGTGGGGTCTACTGGCATCTGAGGAAAGAAATCTTCGTTGTCGAACAGATGGAAGTGGAAGATCTACACGCCCTCTCATTAGAAGATCAAAGCGTTTCTAGGAGGGGCAAACGTGAGGAAGAAAGGAAGGGGAAGATTGGGGGTAAAAAAGGCCTGAACAGGCCTACTTGCCAGGCATCAGCCTCCCCACCCTTATACAACTACTTCAAGTACACTTGCTTTAAATCTGAAAAAGCCGGTTCTTGTTTGATTCTGAACAGTCTGTTCCACATATAATGTTTCTACATATTGTCTAGACAACATTCTATTTACCTCGTATACTAGTCTCTCAGGCCAAACCTTGTCAAAGGCTTAGACGACGTTAAGAAATAATGTTGAGCAGATTTATTTCTCTTCTAAAACTTTTTCTATTATGTCTTTAATTGACGAACTTCATGTATTGTCGATTTCTTTTGTCTAAATCCAAACTGATAACTAGAATTAATTTTGGTTCTTTGTATTATTGGCTTTATCCTATTAAGTAAAAGGTTTTCAACTAATTTTCAAATTTCTGGTAAAAGTGAATCTTTATGGTAACACTTAATCTATCTTTAAAATTTAATTGAATGTGGTATTTTTCCAAGCTTTGGTAACATGATAACCTGTGCTACTTTCCACCTTGTAGGTACATATTTTACAAATTACTGTACTTAACGGTAGAGCAATATGACTTAATTACCAGACAATAATACAAATCAATTTTATTAATAATGGAACTAAAAGTGAAATCCCTATTGATTTCTTTGATTGTGTTAAATTGTAATAATCGACAGACAAAGATGTGTTCAATTATTATGGTTCATTCACCAAAATTGGATCGCTCTTCGAAAAAATGGTGGATTTACGTTGACTCCGCCATAATAATTTTCGCATAAATTTTATTTCTTTTGTTGGTTTCAGAACCAATTTTTTCGACCCCCTGACCCACTCCGCTGTAATATAAAATATTTATCCTGTCGAATTTATCCTTTCGCATTCAAATTCTTTATGGTACAATCATTTTCAACTGACACGAAAAACAGGAGATACCCGTCACGTACATTTTTTCTTCAATATGCCTTGTTTCATAAAACTAAAAGCTCGCCTGGCCATTTTTATAAAATTGTTTGACTTGACTCGCTCGTTTATCGTCCCTTAATACATAAAAATTATATTAGCTTCCCCAACATCCAGGCACAAACCCAACATATACATGTTTTGAGTTTCGTTTATTTTTGCTTTCTCTCGTACACATAGCGACTAACAGAAAACGGTGTCGACAAAAAAACTCAAGCCTTACGTGCTTATAAATTTTATTTAATATGGAGATCTTTTTGAGAAATAAACTTTATTATACAGTGTGTTTCCGGAATTCAAATTCTCAGCGTTTAACATTACCGAGTAAGGCCAAATTTTTATTGAGGTATAACGTAACAGGTATATAGTGTATGTTGAGTTTCTTTGTCAGAATTGTGTTAATTTTTTCAAACTAGTGCCTTGGTTTTTTTCTATTTCTAATGGAATAAAATTATTTAAAAAACTCTTTATTATAATAAAAATGAAGTTATTTAAATCATAACATATACATATTCATGGAAGTAAGACTAAGACTTTAACTCCATTTAAAATGACATTTCCTTGAACAAATTTCGACTTGTATGTAAATTTGAACAGTAGAATTTCATGCAATTTAGATTTGTAGTTCTCTAATTGTGAAAATCGACAACGAAAGCTAAAACCTTGACTGTAATTTCAAGTAGCAATTTAGAAACAATTAAGAATTAATAGTGCTTGGGAACTAGAAGCGATTTATTACTAAGTTGCAAAATATAAGCTTATATAATTTTAATATGGTATATAGGTGTTTAAGAGGATACTATTTTTTTCTGGTAAAAGATAGTTAGTTATACTGTAAAATGTAAATTATTATTTATATACCGGGACCCGGTTCACCTAACCACAAAATTTTTATAAAATTACTACCAATATCTTAATTTTTCGCGAAAATATGCACAAATTCAAGACTAGGAAATCCAGTTGGTGACCAGAAGCAGTAACAAAATTAATTACAAAAATTGTAGATGTTGCTCGACAATTGGATTCACCACTTTTTCAAGCACTGCTAGGCTTCCATGTCTTTACAGGTTGTGATTATAAAGAAACTTTCGTCCGTAAAACAGAAATCAAACCTTACCATCTTTGAATGTAACATAAAGAATTATATTAAATATTTTTGAAGTCACTAACGGATTCAGAACACGTTAATAATAATAAGAAAACAGAGTAGTACAAAAATTTACTAATAAAATATACAAAGTAGAAAATTGTAACGTTAATGTTTAAAGATATGAAGATATTTTAATTATTTTTAAATGAAAATCTAGTGACAAAGATGAATTTTACAAAAGTATGATAAAGTCCAGTAATATTCTTTCATTCTGGAAAACTTTATTACAAAAAAAATATTATATTTTTGTAAGAATTATAATGTGGCAAAATGCTACTGTATCAATTTACATTTTATAAGATCCAACAGAATGTGGATGGCAATTTAATGGAGAAAATAAACTTAAACCGTTGTGGTATGACGGACCAACAACGCCATTGAAAGTCGAAGAAATTGTTAGTCAAGATAAAATTTAAGTATAAAGTGAAGAATCAGACGTTATAATTGTGATCGTCGTGATTTTGATGATCATTGATAAATAAACTTTACTTGAAAATAAATAACAGTTAATTATTTGAACTTTATTTGCTCAAGTTGCATAAAAAATTTCATCATTTTTTTAATCTTTTCCTCGTACAACATGAGACGCGAGGAAAAAATGGTATGTTATATTTTATAAAAACGTTTGCCCCAAACAAATTTATTTAATCTTTTGCTTGTTAATGTGAATCAATTTTCAACAGTTTTTAGACAATCATACCATGATATTTTTGAAGAAATTCATAATGATGAAATTTAATAACCTGTTTATTCCTTTAAATTGGTATAACAAACTTTTCAAAGTAGGATTTGTGTTACCAAGATTCTGAAAGCATAAAATTTGTTAAAAATGCTTAAATATTATATATAAAAAATTTTTGCTAGAAAGTAGAACACTATTGGTTCTCATTAATGATTAATTTAATTAAAAATAGTTTGGGCTTATCAAACCTAATCATTCCTCGCTTATTTTGTTCGTTTGCGTTTTTACTCTTGATATCCCTAAAAAAGATTTAATTCCGATGTCACCGACTCCCGGATTATTATTGTTATGGCTCTATTTTGGGCTTTTTAAATTCAAATGACTATCTGTCACTATTATTTTTCTGATTGTTATTATAAGTAGATAATAGGGGGTTTTAGAAGTCCCAAAATTTACATATGCCTTCGAAATATGGAAAAAAGTAGGAGTGAAATTGATAGGAAAAAGAACAAGTGAAAATGGGTTAAAACGGTTTAGCCAAATATGCAAAATGTATAAAACGAAACTAATCAAGATAGTTATAAGTATGGAAAATTAGCAACTTACTCTAAAAGGACCACAAAGGATAGACCTCGAATAAAATGGAAAAACGAGAAGCAAATTGATAAATAAAATAAGCAAAGAAGAAAGAAAGTACAACTTAGCAGTGACATCTATCGATAAATGAGTTTCAATTGTGATGATAGCAATAATATAATAAATAAAATAATTCTCTATTTTTTTCCAGTTCCTTTAATTATTTGTTTATCGCTGTCCTTTTTTTTTGTTTTTCATCAATCTTTATTTTTATTCTTTCTACTATTGCTTAGCATTTTCAACTTCTAATATTTTGGATTATTAAATTGTTTCTAACTTCGTATTTTCTGTTTCAGGTATGTATTATCTCAAAAGAATGCAGCAGTAATAAACCGGTGAGAAGTATTATATTTTCAGAGTTTTCGCATTTTTTAGAATTATGGAACGAATTTATTGTTTCCTAACTTTAATTTTTAAAAATTAATAAGAATGCTGGAAGATTTATAAGGCAACTGTAAAA
The DNA here is from genome assembly GCA_951812935.1 of Hermaeophaga mercurialis. Taxonomy (NCBI): domain Eukaryota; kingdom Metazoa; phylum Arthropoda; class Insecta; order Coleoptera; family Chrysomelidae; genus Hermaeophaga; species Hermaeophaga mercurialis. Next base: position 25,655,152 of record OX638358.1, on the reverse strand, counting down.
TTAATATTAGCAAAAAAGATTTGCTGGATGTCCCAGTTAATATATCGTTCATATTTTTTTTGTTTAAATGTAGTTTTATGTGAAACTGATAGCTTTTCAAATAATAGTCTCAGTTAAAGTACCTGAATAAATCGTGCCTTAAAAAAGTAGTTTAAGTGATAGATGAATGTATTTTCTGATTGTTTAAACCATTTAAATTTAAAAATTAGATAGCTGAAACATATGTATGCAAACTTTAATTTTCAAAACCAAAATCTATAATCACTGAGACAATGCCTAATATAGAATATAGAAAACAAAGTATGGTCAAAAATTATCTTACAAAACGGCTGATAAGGTCTTCAGATCTAGATCCACTTGATTTTTTTCTCTCGTGTCTTATATAGGTTAGATGCAAAATTAATTTAGTCGATAGGGATTCAATTTTTGTTATCTGACTCTAGATATTAGGCTTAATGATTTATAATTTGAACCAGTAGCTATTTTTGATACCAAACAAAAATTTTAAAAATGGTAAGATTTTGAATAATTTCAACTACACATTAGTTTAAATATTTAAACAAAAGGGTATGTAATTAACTAAGCGAATTAATTAACCGTCTTTATTACATTCTGTACTCAATTGTATCCTATTTATTTCCACCCTACGACGTGGGGTATACAAAATAAGCATTTCTATAGCCTTTGGAATTATTTCATGTAAACTTTTCTTGTTATCTACAAATATAGTAAGTGCACAGATTCTAAGTATGCTTATACAGAATGTTCAAACATATTGAATTATTATGATCTAAGTACGGCCCTGTAGCCACATTTTCCAGTGATCTTCATTTGTAGAAATACAAACTAAATTCAAATTTTACGATGTTTCTCTAGATGAGTTAAGTAAATTCTATTTCAATCAAAAAATTAACAAAAATCTTTGCGATACCATTTCGAAACTCTCAAACCGCTCATAAATTATATTTTAATGGTAAAATTTTGGTAGCACAATTATCTACGGAAAATAAAAATTAGATAGTAGATTCTATTTTTTCTACTCTTTATAATTATAATAAACAATTTAAAAAAAAATCGATATACAGGGTGTTATTTTTTGGAAAGACGAATTTTTAAATATTTTGTCTTCGATTTTCTTCTTGGTAATAGATTGGTAGATTTTCCACGTAATCATTATTACGCGTATCAAATATCAAAATAATAAATATGAAAAGATAAGTACAATTTATATTTTCATATTTATTAAAATAATTTTCACAAAGTAAGGGTTGAAACAATTAACTGAATCAATATAATATATACGAGCTCTGAAAGAATTAGAAGAAATTGATAAAACGCCTTATATCTCAGTTATAAAAGGTTGAAGACCCATTAAATATAGGATATCAGGAACTAATGTCCTTGTATAGTTAAAGTTAATGAAACACCCTGTAATAATTCAAACCTAATTACTCAATTCATTATTGCAATAAATTGACATTAAAAGTGCAAATTCTGAGAACTGAAAATTGTGAATAATAATAAGATTCCTTAACTGAATTTAATAGAGAATGGTTCAGACTTGCTTAGACCAATCGGAAATTCCAAGAACTGTACGTGCTCTCGAAACCACCAAATTGATAGGAAATATCGAATATCGTGAGACTTTGAATGAAAAAATTCCAGAAGGAACCCTTAGATTTTCTAATGGAGTTTTATATGAGAAAAAGATCGATTTTAGTCTAAATTTCTTGCTGCCTATATACTTTTGTTTCTTTTGATACCACTTCCGAGGGCATGTTAGGATCAAACCTTACATAAATAAATAAATAAATAAAAAAATTTAAATATATGATTATATTTAGAGAAAAATGTGTGAAAAGTTTATTGTTATTCCTAATGCAATTTCAAAATTGTTTATTATCTAAAAATATATGAGCAGAATACATTTTTGTTTGGTTTGAATTTTTTTAAACAGTGTAAGCATACGACGCTATAGAGTTCAGAAATTGTTATTAAATAAAATTGTAGACATCTATTACAACCTAAAGATAATACGTGGGTATAATATGACATATATTATTTTCAACGCAACAAATTAGGATGTTAATATACCCATCCATTAGCTAAAATTACATCGGAACAAATTTACGTTAATGCATACTAAATAATGGGTTCGTCCTTTTCTGGGTATAACGTATCGCACTCACTCTGTCAACGTGTATTATACATAATGGATGTAATGGGTAAATCAAGTGAATAAATATTTAAGGAAATTGTGGTACATCTAACGCACGGGCGTGGTGATTCATAATATAATCAAGGAGACAGTGTAATCACGTGGTGGTTCAGAAGCTCTATTTGTATAACTGTATGTGCCACAAAATAATATTTATTAAAAAATTAGCGACACTTTAATAATTTATCGATTTTGATTCAAATAAAGGGAGGTAAGAGAATTTATTATTTCAAACTGATTCTCTAAAGAATCAAAAGTAGATATTTAACTAATACTAAGAGACTTTTTAAAAACCAGATATATAAATAAAATTACAGGTATATTAATGTAAAATAAAAATATAGTTGAATAAGATTATAAATATTCTCAAATGTGGTGTTAGTGAATAGAAACAATGAAACTCAAAGTCGTTACCACAAAAATTATTTAATTCTCAAAAAATATTTCAACTAGTTTCAGTTATACAGTCATCATCAAATCCGTAATCAACAATTAAACGTAATTAAACAATGAGTGACAATAAATAAATGAACTTACCAATGTCAGAATCTTAATTAATTAAAGATTAATACTTTTGATACTAGTCAACGTAAAAATTAAATGTGCTAAAAAAATAGTCTTTCAATGGGGAACTTCAAATTTTTTTACGAGTAGTAATATCATTTATTTATATATAAAAAGAGTATTACCCAAATATTATTAAAAAAAAAATAATGACTTGGCAAAAAATGTTTAAAGTTCCGCGCGTTCTGGAATTATTTCAAACGATCTTCAACGCTCGCTCAGTCGCGTGACGTTATATGGCAACAGTTTGCTTAGCCTTAGTTGTACAGGGGTGTGTCAGTTGGTCTGTCACCACATCGTATATTGCATAAAGATATTGGAAGTTCACCAAGATTAAACGGAATGCCTGATTCAGTCATGGAATATTATAATATGGACACAAACCACAAACTTAAATGTTTACCCACAAAATCAAAGAAAAGAAACAGAAAAATTGATAAACACGTTGTAAACAAAGCTACAATTGCATCTAACCGCTGCGCTCTATCACTTCGTGCTATGTGACGTCATGCCTAATACCAACGTATTTACGGCGCTTGTAATAATTAGAATTTAATAGCATTTTAAATGCATTATAGTGACTGTCTGGGGCAAAATTAATTAGTTTTTTTGGTGATATAAGTTATCTGACAATGTTTACTTGTGATCTGTAATAATTTTTTCATATTTAAATTTTTTGTCAAGTTCTCTATTATAATTGCGATCTTTACCTGCTTATATTTTGTTTTAAGGTCACTGAATATAGTTTCCTCGAATCTATTTTATTCATTGAGCTAAAACATTGTTTATTTTTTTTATTTTTAATGTTCAAACGCAAATTTTATAATATCAAAACAGTTTGTATATTAATTTTCATATTACTACAGATATGTAATTTGAAGATATAATAGGGAGTTTAAAGAATTCACTATACAAAAATAAGACCAAAACAGGGATGTCTAGTACGCTTATTACTATTATAATAAACGAAACAATAAAAGAAAGAGAAAAAGATGAAAAAGTTAGACGATGAAATTAACGCACCTAATAGAAATGACGATATGGTTCTAATAACAAATTTAAAGGATTTACAAAATAATTTAGAATTGATCAACACTAAAATGAATATAAGAAACATGAAGATAAATATATACAAATAAAGAGTATGATAATATCAAGAAAAAATTAGCAACAAAATACATGAAAAACCAATTAAACAAATAATTAGAAACTGTAGTAGATTTTAATCGTAAACTTGAACAGGAAATAAACGAAACATTGGGAAAAGCAGGTAAAATATTTCATGCAATGAAAACTTCACTTATAGACAAAAAAAAGTACCAAAACTCATAGAAAAGTATTAAAGAAAGTACTAAAGTCGACAATATTTTGCAGATGAGAACCATAAACATTAAAAGAAAACGCAATAGATGTGACATTTCTAAAGAAAATCTAAAACAAAACAAAGATTGGATACAAACTGAAATGTATAGAGAAAACCTATAGATCAGACCAATTAGAGACAAAATAACAGAAGCAAAAATATGGTTTGGATAAATTGTGTATGTATGAGAACAGAATACAAAAAAAATGGCAGAGGAAGGCAGAAAAAACATTCAGCGAAAAAAAAAGTAGAAGCAGGAAAAAGGGTGGCAAGTGATAAAAAGAAGTGAAGAGATAAATACATAAAATTACCCTACTCACATCCGCCTTAAAGGTCACGACAAAAAGGCTTATGATTAAAAAAACATAAGCGTTGTTATATTTTTACCATAAAAAAGTATGGCTGTATTCTACATTTAATTTTAGAAAATAACTTCATATACAATATACCATACTTAATGGTTGTCATGGTTAATCAATTGATTGAATATTTAAGGTAATTGTGACATATCTAAAGCACGGGTACGGGTGTAGTGATTCATAATATAATCAAAATTAGATTAATAATCACGTAATGTAACTCTATGTGCCACCAAATTACATTCATTAAAAATTCACCGAAGCCTTTAAGGATTTATCGATTTTAAATGAAATAAATGAAAAGGGACACAAAATAATTTTATAGTGAATAGAATTTATTTAAGACTTTAAAATGTTTTTACTTTATTAAACTGTTATGTCGTTATTATTAAAAAAATGTAACCTGAATTAATATCTGATGCTACAAATAGCTGCGTATACAATAAGCAATAATCATAGATAATGGATTTAATGGATATATATTTAAAGGTACGGTGGCACGTAGGTTTGGGGGTTCATAACCGACCGTTGGATATTATAATCAAGCCATTGTTCAACAGTCTATTATACTAAAGTTTTGAGTAGGTGCAGATAAAGAGTAAACCTTAGAAAATCAACTTGCGTGACCATACAAGGTTGCGTAAGGAAGTAGTTATTACATTAGGGGCGACTATAAATAGAATATTCGATACTTTACTAATGATATTGGTATTAATCAGAATTGTTACGTAAATATATGGAAGACTGTAACAATATCTGATTTGAATATTTTGGATATTTTGAACTATAAAGTTACAAATTATTTTAACACTAGAATACCAGACTGTGGTTAAAATTACGGTCTACTACGTACTTATATATATATATATATATATATATATATATATATATATGTATATATATTGAAAATTAAAGGTTTTTTCCTTAGGAGTATAGGTAGGATGTTTGTTTTAATTTATTTCTAACATAAATGACTTTTGTTCAAAATATTGCCCTGTACAAAAAACATATATTTTACTTAATATTTTCTAAATTTTAACATTCACTATTTATTTAATATTACGTGAGCGAAAGTTTTAGGAAAAGGTCGCGATCGGATAATGAATAAACATTTTTATTACAATCATCAAAATTAGTAAGCATTGGGGTATTCTTGGTTGGAAAATAAAAAGAAATTGTGAAGTCAAGTTTGCGTTCTCAAATGATCGAGACATGATAGTGCCTACTCCTCCAATTAAAGTATTAGTGATTTAAAGGTGTAAGTTGCCCTTATGTTTTATTTAGTTGTTTTCTTTAGATAAATAAATTATTATAGTTTATCCTCTTTAATTTCCAATTTCCAAGATATATAGTGAATAAAATCCACCGAAAATAATATTTAGATTCTTTTATATATTTATTGGTAAAAACAGCCCAATACGAAACAATATCAAATAGGCGACCATTTTTCTTATGATAGAGTAATAGCTCACAAAATTGAAAACATTATTAGGTAAGGATTCATTTGATGAAGAAGAGAAAGAGAATAACAGAAAGGATCAAGAATCTGGAACTGAATGAGAAAACGAATTTTATAAAGTAGAAGACTTATCTGAAGTTAGCAACAGCGATGATGAGCATCAACCGACTGAAAGTGGAAGAATTGACTTAGAGAGAAAAGTGTATATTTATCTAAGTACACATAAGTGAAACCTGATAAGGAATATTTCTGGATGTAAAACATATGTTAATAAATATTTTGATTATTTTGATTGGTTTTTGCCATTTTAGCTACGATGGTATGATTTAAATTTTATGAAAAAACCAAAAGCCACTGTCATGTTAGGAATACAATAAAATTGTCCAGTTGCACGTTTAGACCATGGGTATCAATACCAAAAGAGATCAAACAAAATATTTATGAGGTTATTTATAATATTACCTATATAGGTATTGCAAGTTAAACAACATCGTTATTTCTGTTATTTTTGTCAGATCGTTTATCTCAAATGACTACAAGTTTTACAATGTATAAAGGGAATATTTGCGTGAAACTCCGTTTTTAGTGCTGTAATAATTGTGCGGACTCCTAAAATATATTTTTTATTTTAATTTGATAACTTTTTTATTGACTTATGATATTTAATGTAGCGTTCATGATTTTTAATAAATACTTTCTTATTCAAATTTTACTCATTATTTTGATAAGTACTATATAGCCCAGTATTTATATATATTAAAATTGGTCTAGGATTAAAAAAGGGTTTTCACAATAATTAAGAAATAGTGCCTGCCATTTTGGATTCGAATCATCATAATTTTGTATATTCTAACAAAATGATGTAATAAGAGAAAATGTTTAAGAAAATCTGATAATTTTAAAAATTTAAACATAGGGTATATGTATATGATACTAAAATGTAAATTATAAATAGCTCAAGCTTAAAAGAAACATCATTATAAATTAACACAAGTGGCTACTTCCCTGAACAACAATGCAAACGGTTTCTGGTTGCTGGTTTATTGAAAAATATCATATTAAGAAAATTCAATAAAAAAATGTTCAGGGCTTTTAATTTAATGAAATTATTTACAACCAAACGTTACAAATGCCCAATAAATTAGTAATTACTAATTCGTTTGTTGCTATTTTAATTATTATTAACATTAATATATTTTTGATACAAATTAAATGTAGTTCAAATGCGAACGTTAAATTAATAGATCTTATTTCGTTGATCACAAGATAATGTTTTCGGTCAAAAGTTTATGAGAAAATGAATATTAGATGTTTAACGGCTCAAAGCTGAAGAGAGAATCAATGCGTTGTCTATGTGCTTTTTAGCACTACATATTCTTAATAGAAGTCACATTGAGTTATCGTTGTAATGAACATTTGAGAGCATACTAGAGACATCTTAGAAAATATATGCTCTAACAGAGAGATGGAAACATAAAGGGAAACAAATCACAGAGGTATACAAAATAATGTTTAATTTAAATTTTTCTTAATGTATTGCAAATAAAATATGGTTTTACAATTTATGACCATTCTCTCTCGCACACACTCGGTGCAGAGATTAAAAGTGACATAGAGATCTGTTTGTTTTAGCTAACATGGCATTTACTTGCCATACGCGATGTTATCTATGCAGTAAATAAGCATTATGAGTTTTATATGTTGCCATTATTTATAATTACTAAGAAGTAGAAAGAAATTTTATGGACTAATAAATTTTTCCTGTATAAAATTAATTTAAATTTTGAATAGTATAAAGTATTTAAATGTACCTATACACTTCAATAGTCTGTCTTACCATATCAATTTTTAAACTTCATTATGGAATTGGTGTCAACATGGAAGTAATTAATTTATTATCAGAACTGCTAAGTTTAATGTAAATTTTTGATCCCCTTGTTTATGTTTAATAAAATCCCATCAAACAATAACAGGATGATGATCACAACGCTGCTCTTTGAGCTTCCGAATTATAGAATTCGATGAAATTCCTTCCTGTAAAGATCAAAAGGATTTCCGAATAGCATTCTAAAAGCTAAATCCCCTTTCAGTTAGCCTGTTTTTATAAAAAAGTACATAATAAAATTTGTTTTATCTTAAAAACCTAAAATACTATACTACATGCAATTTATAAGTTCTAACAGGGTTGTCATCATCATTTCTATATTTTCCATATTTTACAAGTAGATGATTTTTAATGCTCGTATATTTTGAAATGGAAAAATATCATAAAGAAATATGCAGGGTATAAAAATAATAGAATTGAAAATACGATCACTGACAAGAAGTCGAAAGACAAGCAAAAAGCATATATATTATGTATATGTTTATTGTTGATACAACTATAATATTTATTGTTAATACATTTTTGTTGATGCAAAAAGTTTCATTCTTTTCACTGTATAAATAATAAAATAATCGTACTGGTTAGTTGTCGATACGGTTCTCATAACGGCTAAAACGTTTTAATTTTGTTGAAGACGGAATCTGAAGGGTTCTTTTGTTTCGAATAATGTACGCGTGAATAACGAACGATGCATTCCCCGGAGAATATTAAAAAAGTTCTTTCGATCTCGAAATAATGATCATTCTACCTAAAAGAATACAAACGCTCGTCTGACCAATTGGTCTAATTAAGGAGAGGAAGCTTTTTCTCTATCCTCCCTTTTCATCGATATTCACTGTCGCAAATATCCGCCTATCTTGCAAATCTTTTATGCAGTCTTTCATTTCGTTTTGCTTCTTAATAATGGATAAAGTTGTAGCGGTGGGCGGTTTCTTTCTTTTTGTTCACCAATTGCTGCTTTATTTGAGATTCACCGTTATTAATGTTAGTTTTTATTCACGATCTTGTAATACTCGATTTATTTTTATTGTTTCGTTATTAATGAAATTTATATTGTTACCAATTGTGACTGAATTATTTTTATTGCATAGAGAGAGAAAATAATAATTAAAGTAAGTATTTCGCCCGAACCTTTGCATCATCAGTAGGTGTGGACCATAATTAATTCAATGTATTCTAAGCCATCAAATAAAAAAAAGAAATGGTATTTTCTTCGGAATATGTTAAAATGAAAAAAGTTGACTAATAAAAAGGTAGAAAAGGTTGCAATTAACCTTCCTATACAACCTAGAGGTAACGAGGCATATAGAACAATTACATATTTTGTAGATATTTCAAACAAAATATCAAATATTTTATCTCGTACAACATTTTCTAAAATATCTTTTAAAATAAAAAATAATATAGGTTCATTTTTAATAAATGTAAAACCTAAAATTAATACATTTTTAAAATAGGATATTTACGAACTAAATTGTCCGGATTGTAATGCCATCTATCTAGGCCAGACCGTCAGAAATTTTAACTTAATGTACTGTGAACATTTACGAGATTATAGATTAAAACAACCAGATAAGTCACATTACGCAACACACCTCATTGACACCAAAGATAAACCTACACTTAACAACACAATTGAAACAACAGTATAGGTACTTCATGTAAGTGACAAGAAAGCAGAACTCGATTTTTTGGAAGAATATGAAATAACGAAATACCTAACATGTCCTCAATATACAGTTTTAAATAAACAAATAAACATAGGAAGTTCAATTATTTTAGATCACCTTTTAGACTAAATACTTACATAATAATAACCAAAAAAATAAAAAAAAAATAGAAGAATACTATTGTCTATATTGCATAATGGTGGGTGGTTGAAATGTTTATGATATGATATTGTTTTGCCTGTCTTCGAAAATGTCTCAGTGAGTGATGAAACTGCAGTCAGATAAATAATTTAAAAAGAGCCTTCTAATACGGTGAAAATTAAGATAAGTACACTTTATTTTTTCATATTTTTAAAAAGTGTTGTTACAGGTAGCGAAAGGTTCGATTTTTCTCAGTCTTTGCGTATTTTTGTAGTTCATCCGAGTACGTTTTATAAAACCGAATAGTTTAATTACAAAATCGATTACTTCTTGTAATACTAAAAAAAATTACCGACCGTCTTTTCATTTTTTACTATTTTGTAAAACCAAGTCAATAGAGCCATTCTTCAGATCTTATTTGACCCTTACATCGACTTCTCTAATACCTAAGAATCTTATAGAAAGACTATTAGAGTGTTACTTTTGCTTTTTTCTTAATTATAATCATTCCGTCGAACAGATTTCTTTTACAATAAATCCTCTTTGATCGTGAAATGAACCGAAAGTATTTTAGTCTCCGTTAGTAAAAGGACGGACATTGCCATCCGTAGGCAGTTCATTAGTCCTGGTGATGGAGACATAAAAGCATCAATATTTCAATTCATTGGCTTTCACAAAACTAAAATCAATTCTGGTTAAGTTGAAAAAGAGTACCTAAAATAGTATAGATCGATGAAGTACATACTGTTTTATATCTTTTATTCCTTTATTTTTTTTTGTCCTACTTCAACTACAAATACATTATCAAAAATCAAAATATTGGAGCTTCCATTTCAATCATTAAAAAATATTTTTGCATAAATGAGCATAACAAAACATTTTCGTGTAGTTTTAATAGCAACAATTTAAGTTATTTAAATAAAAAAAAATGTGTTTTTTCTGAATTTTTAGATAAATGAAAAGTTTCTATCTAATAAAATTCGTATATCTCCAAAGTTTGCCATTAAAATGTTCCAAAACACCCTAAACGGAATTCGACTAAACGGAATTCGAATTATTATGATCAATAAAATTATTTTCCATTAGTATTAAAGAGTCTCTAAAATAAAATTGGGGTTCAGCAAACAGGAACTCGTCTATATTTTAGAAAAAATATGTATATTTAAAAAACCGGATTGATTGACTGGTCTAAGAGTAGGTGAAGGAAAGAGTGAGCAGGAGACGGAGGTAGAGAGGAAAGATGTTATCTCAGCCGAAGGCCGGACAATGGGCCAGAGCCCTCAAAGGACAAAGCAGCCGCAATTACGTCCCGGAATAATCAAAGACTATATCCTGTAATGGGACAGGGATTTCTGAAAGCTGCTATCGTGCTGAATATTCCTTAAGCCTTATATATCCTCGATTTTACAAGCGCCTCATTTCAGCCTAAAAGAACCGACATTAAATTTTTATTACCAACCTGAAGAAGAGTAGCATTGTATGTTAGATCCTCCTAGTAGGATGTAAGATCCTTAAAAGGACATTAATAGTTGCGTTTACTAACATCATGCATAGCTTGTTCTATCTCTGTAACCTAAGAATAAATAAATAAACCACTTAAGATCTATTTCTCATACTTAAGAGTATTATTTAAGTTTGCTTCCTAAAGTTATTTAAGCATATTATGCAATCTACATGTATACATTTTACATAGAAACAAAATATGTAACAAAAAACATTGCATTTATTTGTTTCTAAAATATTATAAATATCATAAAATGATTAATGCCAAACATTTTCTTTATCAGACGAGAACTTCTAATGGTTTTTCAGGCTCAGCCTTGATCATCGGGTTCGTTGAGTCTTACTGGCTTGAGACTTGAAGTGCTTTTTATAGTTTAAATAAGCTTCTCACTTGATAAACAGAAGTAAGATTAAAAAACAAAATATATTACTTCACTGTATCTATAAACCAAAAATCCTTTTACCTGAACTGAATTATACACATCTCTCCAACGACACCAAAAAATTCCAGATAAAAAAGATATCTCAAAATTCAAAATCTCAACTTCAAGCTTCAACAGTATTTCTACCATATATTCGCTCCGTCACAGATCGTATCCGTTAAATCTTGGGAAATGAGGAATTCTTCTGTCATATACACCCCCAAAAAAATAAGATAATATATACCACCCCCAATGCATCCATTGCTTTACCTACCCTCCGAGTGCACACACAGAATTCCTTGTATATGTAGAGAAGTCTACAGGGAAACAGGACGATCAGGACAAACAGAAATGATTTATGAAGTCTGGTAACTTAACACATTTCCTCAATTGTTGAAGACCAGCAGCGGATAGTTCAATAGTATTACTATTGAAAGCTTCAAATTTTTTCAATCGTAATATTCATGAATCAATAGAAATATAAAAAAAATCCAAGTCAACGGAGAAGATTTTTTGATAACAAACTTCCGATCTGTCACAATCTAGTGACGATATCACATATAAATTCAAATTCAAATTTAAAAGAAAAACGTGGAGAAATATATCAAAAATAACACCGTCCTTCGAAAGTATTAATTCCTCAGATTAAGATAATAATAATAACAATAATAATAATATTAACAATAATAATTTCATTTCTTTTGGAAATTGTACATACAGATATAAATACACATCGAGCGAAATATTCGTCTAAACACAAGAAAAAATCAAATTCGACAAATTTTATTAAATCTCTGATTTTATAAAAATGGTTTCCTTGTACGGTACTACAACAGTAAGTTAGATACAGCGTTTTTAAATTGAGTTTTTCTTGTCATTATTCTTATATTGTGGAACATTTGATTTAAGAATCTCATGCAAAATTATTTGGCATCATTTTCTGTTACAACTGTCAATGAATTACTATAAAGAGGTAATAAACCCTGCAAAGGTAATTAATGGTGTATAAAGGCAGACATATCTACAGATGCCAGAATAACGACCCACCAATAGCCCTTTTGAAACTACACCTACTCTATACATTTAATAATGGCAACTTCAGATTTGTCGTCTACAGATAAATGCAAGAACCAAAAGTTTAAGCATATCCTAAAATCTGTTATACCTTGATCTCAGGGCAATAGATGCCAACAAATAATTTTACTATGGCAAAAGTTATGTCGGTTTTCAAAGTAGGGAATAGAACAAAAACAAAAAATTATAAAGGTATATGCTTGCTTAATGCTAGATAAAAACTATTCGCGCGTACAAAAACTCGTATGCAAACTGAAACTACATTAGAAGAGGAACAAAATGGTTTTCAGAAAGGACGCTCATGCATAGATGCAGTTTTCAGTATAAAACAAATAATGCAAAACCATCGTGAATATAAAGGCGAAACACATATTTGCATATATGCAAAAGCTTTTGACAGGGTAAAAATCCAGAAATTATGGCAAATACCAAAAAAAAGGGGCTTTCCAGTTCTCCTAAAGGACGATCAAGAGTTGGCACAGACACATTAGTATAGTAATAGAAACAGATGACGATATTACAGAGATATTACAGAGCCTACTATAAAAACCACCTTTCATGTAGATTTTTCAAGTTTAAAATTTTAATGGAACTTTTTCTTAATTTTAGCCGTTTAGGAGTAGAATTACATTTTAAATAATCCAGAACTCTATAAATCCATTGACACCATTATCATTTTTCTCTTGTTTGGTGTGTTAATTTTTAACATGCTCTGTACACGTTCTCAGTAGAAGTTGAGTTACTATCTGCATAGTATCGTTTACGGAAATTGTAAACAACTTGTGTTAAACTTATTTATCATGGAGTGTGTGAATTAAAAGTACTTATCTAAAATATATTCGCGGCTTTTAAAACATACCATGATTTTTTTGAAAATAAATACATAAGAGATTGATTTTTTTTAGGTAAAATTTCAGCTAACATTAAAACTTTGTTTTCCTGAAAATGTCTGAAATAATCACTCAAATTATTATTACCAGTAATGTCATTGATCTAAGCTTTCTCTTTAAATCATTTGTATAAATTTAACCCATCGCAAACATATTACTTTATACTAAATGTTTCCTCATCTATTTGTATGTACGACAAAAAAAATCGAATGTACTTTTTATTAGAACCGAGCCTGTGCAAGTTTCTAGTCGATGTGTATCTCACAAAAGCAATGTTGCCAAAGTAGTTTTGGTTGAGATCGTATTCGTTTTTCTCGTTGTTTCATGTAATCAAATCAGAAAAAAGGAGACGTGTTTATAGGTAGTGTGTTGGTAAGTTCACATATTTTTTGAAGACGTAAAGAGGGAAGTATTTTGAGTCGGAAAAAGTTACGTGATGATGTTGGCTCTTATCTTATCTAATATTATATACATATATATGTATATAACAAAAGTTTCACATAAATTAAATTATTTATATAAAGAAGATTTCCAAGAATTATGCCCACGGTCTTGCAATAAATTGGAATAGTTAATGAATATAGCGCAGAGTAGTTGATCAAAAGCGCTTAGCTTTTTTATATTCAATGACATTGGGTCGTACTCCATTAGATTGGTACAGGTACCATTAAATCAGATAATTGTGGATCTTTATTAATAGTATATGGAATAAATCTTAAATAATTAATAAAATTTTAACTATGCTAAACATTATTTCCGACAATGTAATCGCCTTACATAAAAGTGTGACTCATGCTAAAGTAATATCCATGAGTTTTCAATGGGACTTGGTGCATGTCGCAATTTCATTTACCGAAATTTCCATTTTATATTTGTTGTGTGTATGCGACTGCATACATAATAACGCTCAATGTTGTTTTAATATTTGATCAGACTTGCCGGGTCCAGTGACTTGTATCTACATGCATCTACGCCCTTTTCAAGCAAAAGATATTATCATAGGATCCGCATTATGTAAATAGAGCAAAGAGATATGCTAAACATGCCATATCAGACAGACCTGGATGATATATTCTTCTTTGTGAATCCGGATCCCAAACAAATCGTTAAGCCGGATAATTAATTTTCTTTCGTGCTTGAATCAGCCGTTTCGGACAAACAACCCAAACGAATGTTTTATATTATTGTTATTATATCTATATTGATGGATCTTTTGTTTAGCTTTTATATATATATATATATATATATTTATAACAATATTAAAATGAGGATTTTTAGAGTACCCAAAGTTGAGAGCCAATGGCAAATTTATAGAAAATATTTACAAGCTTGCTTGTTAATATCATAGTCAAAATAAAATAATATTAAGATTTATAAAAAAAATAAAACTTAAATAGACCGCCAAAATAATTGGAAAACAGAAACAAATATAAACAAATCGTAAATAAATCCCAGGTTGAATTCCTGTATTAAATACATTTATCTTAATTTCTTATTACAAATGAATAATTTTAAAACTACCAAAATGTAACTAATTTCGTATTTAAAATTTACTGCAATTAAATTTAATCGTTCACCAAGTTATCACTAAATATTTTATCGATTCAGTAAACAAATTCTTGTGTATCGTAAATATAAATCCAATTGTCTATTTAAGGGGTCTTAAAATTTGACAAAACTTGATCTAATTCCTTTTTCCTAATCAAAGTTGTGGTCTCAATTTAGAAATGGAAGATTCACTTACTACATGAAAGTTTTAGTTGCGAAACATTAGGCAAACATTGTAAAGTCCAATTAGTTTAATATTTAGCTCTCCTTCCCCTGAAATTGATTTAAAGAAAAAGTGTTTTCGGAATAATCCACATTTATTGTTGTTCCAAACAACACTCGAAAAAACAGATCACGAAGGTTCATAAGTAAACACAGAAATTTTTAAACACGTTCACTTATTGATGAAAATTGAGGTTAAATTACATACATGTGGTAATAATTTCTTCAATCAGCATCTTTTATTTAAAAAAAATGTAAAGAGGTACATATTTAGATATTACACGACGTGAATTTTGAAGGTTAGTCTTAAAGTAAGTAATTGAAATCTTAAATTAAAAGCCAATCTTGACTTTTTTAAATTTTTCGTTGTGAACGTTAAAATGTCAAAAAAAAAAAGAGTATGTTTTACAATTTTCGAAAATCAAAGCCTTCTAAATATGATAATTTGTGATTTGATATTTGTTAAACTTATAGAATTGCTAGCATGCATTTTTTATTAATTTAAAATTTAATATTAACTATTATTAGAATTATGAGTACATAATTTATTAAGTTTAACTCTTCTTAATATTGAATTAATATCCAAGACATTATTTACAATAAAAATTCATAAATAATTTAAAAATAATTACATCATATGATGCTTGACCTAATATTTAAATTCTAGGTTGAAGTAAACACTAATTATTACAATTAGTCCATAAGCCAAAAGTTAAAATTTACAATTTACTTTTAATTTTGAATATCTGAACTCGTGAACTTGAAGTTACTTCGGACACAGAAATATATATATATGGATAATAACAATGAAAAACTTCAAAACTGTTTAATTCTATAAAACTTTGATATTTTGAATTTTTTTTGGGTTAATACAACCTATTAACAAGTACAACTCTAATATACCAGAGACATTAAAACTTCTATACAATGCATATACTTTTGCAGTTAGGGGCTGTAAAATCCACATAATTTTGATTAAATACGACATAAAAAGAAGGATGCGTTATGTTAGTGACAAAACATATTTTTTAAGGGTATATAACAGTAATAAAATGTCTGATCCTGTCTGTTGAAACACGAATATGAACGAAATGGACTTTCATTGTTTACAAAAGTTCCCTTTTGACGATTGCTACCTATAAAGCTTTCACCACGAGAAACCATATGGAGATATTTTATAGCAAATAAAAAACTACCCTTCCGTATTCAACTCGACATTAACTGTTATTGAAATATATTTATTGCGTGAAACAACCGCAAATAAAACGTTTCTAAATTGAATAAAACACCGAAGCATAAATTGTTTTTGTCGTAAAAATATAAAGAAGGGCAGAAATAGGAAAGTGTGCAGCACATGTTTATTCAAAAAAAAAAGGAAACGGTAAAGTAGGTTTCTTGATATAATTATTTGTTTAAAATTGTTTGTGTAATAATTTCAAGAGAATGTTGTTTCTTTGATACTTAAAATTAATAGTTCACGCAGTAAATGCATAGAGTAATACTTTCTTCGCACATGAGAAGATTAACTGCTCTAGTCCTAGGATTATTGATCATCGTGTTTAAAATTTTTTTATCTCAATTGAAAATATCTAACAATTTAGTTTATCTCGAGCTGTTTTTTTGTAATTACTAGAGGTATTGCGCTTCGAACAAAAATACAACATTGACAAAGTTGAAATTCTTTTGTTTGCACTGTGTGTAATTGTAGACCTAACATCTAATACAAATATTTTAATATCGAATTTTTGTACTAGTAAATTCACCATCCAGTCGATATTTCACATCGTAGATCTGCTAGACCCTTCACGTTATTCAAACAAATTTGAAGTGCTAACAGACAACACTCGCTGGTGATTAAACAAACCTAATTGGCTTAATAGCCAGTAAATTGAGGTTAGCAAAATCATTTACACAAATGGTTGGGTGCTAGTATGAAATATGCAAGGGTTTATTCAGCCGCAAAACCGCTGAAAATGAAAACACCATAACGACTCATATTTTTTTCTGTTTTTGTATTTTTTGCATTAAGTTGTTCTGTGTGAATACTTTCTGCGGCAACGGAGTTGAATTGTTGAATTAAATGAATAATATTTCACAGCTCTCTGTTAAAACTTTCAAGACAAGAGTTGACAACCTAACAAAATATTTCTTTTTAATATCTCCTTTTTTACAAAACAGATTATTTTGATAAGTACTATCATTATACTTGTGACTGTAAGATTCGAATTTTGTCACATATAATTTGTATAAAACTTTTTAATTTTTCATTTTTTCTTTCATTGAAATTATAATCTGGTGCAAAAACACTATTGAATACAAACCATCGAGGATCATACAAGTTTCAAGATGATTATACATCAGTATTTTATTATAAATAGGGTAGATAAAATTTGTGACGGATTGATCAACAAAAATTGGGAAATGTGAAGCTAAGACACATCTTTTTTGCTTAAAAGTAGTATTAAATTAATTATTTCAACCTTTACTTTGTGGAATGTTTCCAAAACAAATATAAAAAGATAAATAATATTACAGTTTTTGAAAAAAGATCAAACAAAATATCAAAAAGTTTGTCTGGTACAATATTTACAATTTTAAAATAAGAAATAATGGAGGTACATTTTTATTAAATGTAAAACCTAAAATTAATAAATTTTCAAAATCGGATATTTACAAACAAAATTATCCGGATTGTAACGCAATCTATCTTGGCCTGACCCTTAGAAATTTTGAAAAAAGGTACAGTGAACACTTACGAGCTTATAGATTAAAACAACCAGATAAGTTATATTACGCAAAACACCTCATTGACACTAAATACAAACCTACACTTAACAACACAATTGAAATAATATGAATGAACAATTAAACCTGGGAAGTTCAATTATTTTAGATTGCCTTTTGGACTAAATATATTAACCAAAACATTTTTAAACAAAGAAGAATATTATTAGACATATTGCTTTATAATGATTAGTTGAAACGTTTATGGTATAAAGTTACTTACTCTTACAAGAAATCTGTCAATCTGATGTCACTCTTGATAAGGCTAGATAGGCAAAACCTTAGTCGAGAAAATATAATTTATAAAAAGCTTTGTAATACTGTGGAAATTCAGATAAGTGTAATTTATCTTTTAACATTTAAATATAGTATTTGTTATATAATTCTCAGATTCATAAATAACCATAAATTTTACTGTTTTTTAAAAAGGTTATATTAAAAAGTTCTAAGTTTTGTCATTCGACATATCCTTAAAACATATTTATCTTTTTATATACTTATATACAAAGATTTAACTTTTAAAAGTCATTATTTGAGATTTAAGTTGCCGACAACTTGAACATAGAAAAATAACTTAACTATAGAAAACTGACCGTTTAAACCACATCAAACCTTATCAGTGCAGATTACTACTACATTTCAGAAACGCTGCGTTGAGTGGAAAATGAATTTTATGTGTAGTACAATAACGTGTCATTTAATTTTTTGTTTAGTGGTATTATTAGAAT
This sequence comes from Hermaeophaga mercurialis, assembly GCA_951812935.1. Classification (NCBI taxonomy): domain Eukaryota; kingdom Metazoa; phylum Arthropoda; class Insecta; order Coleoptera; family Chrysomelidae; genus Hermaeophaga; species Hermaeophaga mercurialis. Next base: position 25,636,322 of record OX638358.1, on the reverse strand, counting down.
ATCAATTATTTTTTTAACTTTCTGTTAACTGTTTAGGTGTTATGAGTATTAATTGGTATTCTCATTAACTCTTCATATTAATTGAGACTAATTTTAGAGGATTTTCTAAACAAATTTAATGAGGAGAATAGTGACAATTATTATATTATTTTTACATTATAAAATGTTTAATTCCATTAGTGCTTGTTTGCCCCCGATATATTTCTTATTACTGTGTTTTGCTTTCTTGGCACATATCCTTTCTTTCTTTGGATCTCCCCACTATTTGTGGGTTTTTTTTCCACCCTTCTGGAAGTTGTTTGTCCTTTATCCCTCATGGTTTTTGGACTTGATTCAATTAAATAGCCTTACCTCTGCCTTCAATCACGTCTTCCATTATTATTGGAATTTAGACGTGGAGGGTTGTTGGTTTGCTGACATCCTATCCGTTTATGTTATGTTCATTTAATCCCGGTCACAACCCCTTTTAGATAGGGGTTATCTTCATACTTCTCTCTATCTTTAATATCGGTTGTATGACTTGTGTATTCATCCACCCTTATTGTTTCTCCATCCCATTTTGGGGTTCCTTCCTGTTCCAGTTCTCTAACTCCAATTTAATATCCTTCTATTGGTCTTTACTTACCTTTTCATATTATTATGATTTTGGGTTGATTATCAAACGTCATGTTGCAAGCCCACTGGATTGTTGGCCCATTCTAAAATCAGCACTCATATGGTGGTCTCATTTTAGTTATTGTTTAACAATTTTAATGTTAACTTCAAGTATTAAATTGATCGGTTATTAAGATTACTAATCGTTTTTATTACTATTAATTCAATTGTATTCTAATTTTACTTGTAACATTACTACATACTGCATTCTCTTTTATTAGTTTTATATTTGAAATTTGCTGTTTTTTTAAATAATTTTGTGGTAAGTTTTATATATTGTTGTATGTGGTATTTGCACAATTTTTACAATTTTAAACCTGATGATGACTTTGTAAGTCGAAACTGGTTGTCAAGTTGATTAAAAAATTTTATGTGATAAATATTTTGAGTTTTCTTGGAATTTTTACTACGCACCACAGTTAAGTTTCACGAATAACTTTCTAATTATTTATTGTTATTATAATAAGAAACATTGACCGAAGTGATAGATAAATAATTATTTCAGAACATATGTAGGGGATCTATAATCATCATTTTACTTACGCTTATTGTTATTTATATATACCTAAATATTTTTTATATTAGCTAGTATGTTGTATATTTCAGTGCAATTATTTGACTGCAGAGCAATACATTTTCTTTTAAAATAAATATTATCCACACTCCGCCTCTGTTTATTATAAAATTTATGAGCATTTTAGTTACATTAAAAAGGTAGTTGTTAATTCAATTTAATTTGAAATTAAGAATTATTAATAATTTTTAAGTTTTAGTTATTGTTAAATAAAGTAATAATTTGTTATATTAATATTAATTGAAAAAATTAAATTTATTATAGTTAATAGTATTGTAAAAGAAATTTTTTGATTGAGAAAAAGAAAATTTTATTTATTGTACCTTGTGTATCAGGGTTTATTAAAAATTAATTAAGAATTTATTATTCTCGAATTTAAAAGAGTTAAAAATTTATTAAATTTATTGTTAAATAAATATTTTTAATTAATTTTTTGTAATGAAATGTTATTCGTTTTTAAATATATCTAGTTTTTTATGAAAAAAATTTAATTTTATTATTATAAATATAATGTTTAATTTTTAATATTATATTAATAATAGTAAATATTTTTAGGGATGAGCTTAAAAATAAAATTTTATTAAGATTTAAATAGTTAAATATTCTAGGAATAAAAATTTTTATGAAAAAAGTATGTTATAATTTATTTTAAAAGTTATAAAATTTATCTTTCTTATAAATATTTTATTAAAATATAGTTTTTAATTAAATAGAATTAGTAATAATGATGAAATTAGTATATTTTAATTTATAATTAAATAAAAATTTTAGGTTAATTAAAGGAATTCGGCAAATAATTTTTCACCTGTTTAATAAAAACATGTCCTTTTGTAAATAAATTTAAGGTCTAGCCTGCCCACTGAAAATTTTTAAATGGCCGCGGTATTTTGACCGTGCTAAGGTAGCATAATCATTAGTTTTTTAAATGAAAGCTGGAATGAAGGGTTGGATGAGAAAATAACTGTCTCTAATTAATTATAATTGAATTTTATTTTTAAGTTAAAAAGCTTAAATTTATTTAAAAGACGAGAAGACCCTATAGAGTTTTATAAAATATATATATATTAATTAAAGAATTAAAAATTACTAATATTAATTTTATTTAATTGGGGTGATTTAAAAATTTAATAAACTTTTTTTAATTTATACTATTGATTAATAAACATTTGATCCAGTTATTCTGATTATAAGAAAAAATTACCTTAGGGATAACAGCGTAATTTTATTTGAGAGTTCATATTGAAAATAAGGATTGCGACCTCGATGTTGGATTAAAATTTATATTTGGTGTAGAAGCTAAAATATTAAGTCTGTTCGACTTTTAAAATTTTACATGATCTGAGTTTAAACCGGTGTAAGCCAGGTTGGTTTCTATCTTTAAAAATTAAAATATATTTTAGTACGAAAGGACCATTTATATATAATAATTATTAAGTAAGAATAATTGTAATTATTTTGGCAGATTAGTGCAATAAATTTAGAATTTATATATGTAGTTATATTACAAATAATACAATGATATTTTTTGATTTAATTTTAAGTTTGATTTCTACTTTAATTTTAATTATTAGTGTTTTAATTAGGGTAGCTTTTTTAACATTATTAGAACGAAAAGTATTAGGGTATATTCAAATTCGAAAAGGTCCTAATAAAGTTTTTTTTATAGGGTTAATGCAGCCATTTAGGGATGCAATTAAGTTATTAACAAAAGAGCAAATTATTCCTAATATGTCTAATTTTAGTATATATTATATTTGTCCTATTTTTAATTTATTAGTTGCTTTATTTTTATGAATTTGTATTCCTTTTTTAACTATTAATATTAGTTTTGATTATTCAATTTTATTTTTTATTTGTATTTCTAGGTTAAGAGTGTATAGGGTTATATTAGCTGGTTGATCTTCAAATTCTAATTATTCTTTATTGGGGAGTTTACGTTCAGTAGCTCAAACTATTTCTTATGAGGTCAGTTTAATTTTAATTTTAATATCTTTTTTATTTTTAGTGATATCTTTAAATATACTTGATTTTATAAAATATCAAGAATTTGTTTGATTTTTTTATATTTTGATACCTTTATGTTCAATATGATTAGTATCAAGATTAGCTGAGACTAATCGAACTCCTTTTGATTTTGCTGAAGGGGAGTCTGAATTAGTTTCAGGATTTAATGTAGAATATAGAAGAGGAGGATTTGTAATAATTTTTTTATCTGAATATAGAAATATTTTATTCATAAGAATAGTATGTGTAGTTTTATTTTTAGGTTGTGATTTATTATCATTTATATTTTTTATTAAATTAGTTTTCATTTCTTTTTTTTGATTATGAGTACGTGGTACATTACCTCGTTACCGATACGATAAATTAATATATTTAGCATGGAAAAGGTATCTCCCTATTTCATTAAATTATTTATTGTTTTTTAGAAGAGTAAAAATATGTATTTTTACTCTTTTCATTTAGTTAATTATTTTTAGTACAAGTCAATAGAATATTTATATTCTTTATTATATTTTCAAAACATATACTTATACAAGTTCATTAACTATATAAAAATAATTTTATCTCAAATTTTAGCAATTATAGGATTAATTATATAATAAATAAAATATAAAATTGTTAGAATTTGTCTTATTAAAATATAAGGATCTTCTACAGGTTGAGCTCCAATTCAGGTTAATAAAATTACAATTGATAATAAAGTTCAAAATAACATTTTGTTAAGGGGATAAAATTGTATACTGTTAAATTTTTTATTATTAATAAAAGGTAGTAAATATAGAATAGTAATTGATAAAATTAAAGCAATTACTCCTCCTAATTTATTAGGGATTGAACGTAAAATTGCATAAGCAAATAAAAAATATCATTCAGGTTGAATATGGATAGGAGTTACTAATGGATTAGCAGGTGAAAAATTATCAGGATCTCCTAATAAATATGGATTTCTTAAACTTAAAAAAATTAAAACAAAAATTATTCCAAATCCTCCAAGTAAATCTTTAAGTGTAAAGTAAGGGTGAAATGGGATTTTATCAATATTACTTTTAGTTCCTAGGGGATTATTTGATCCATTTTGATGTAAAAATAGTAAATGAATGAAATAAGAGCAAAAATAATAAAAGGTAAAATAAAATGTAAAGTAAAGAATCGAGTTAAAGTAGCATTATCTACTGCAAACCCCCCTCAAATTCATTGTACTAATATAATTTCCTAAATAAGGAATAGCAGAAAGAAGGTTAGTAATAACTGTTGCCCCTCAAAAAGATATTTGACCTCATGGTAAAACATATCCTAAAAATGCTGTTCCTATTACTATAAAAAAAATAGTAACTCCAATCAATCATGTTTCTTTTATATTATATGATCTATAATAAATTCCTCGACCAATATGTGTATAAAGACAAATAAAAAAAAAAGAAGCTCCATTAGCATGTAAGGTTCGTATTAATCACCCATAATTTACATCTCGACAAATATGAGTTACTCTATTGAATGCAAATTCAATATTATTACAATAGTGTATAGCAAGGAATAATCCAGTAAAAATTTGAATAGTTAAACATAATCCTAATAAAGATCCAAAATTTCATATATATGAAATATTAGCAGGTGTGGGTATTGAAATTAGAGAAAAATCAATAATTTTCAATAAAGGATTTTTTTTTAAAATTGATATTTTCATTAAAATTTTTGACGTAAAGATCCATGTGATGTTTTAGTAATTTTTACAATAGCAATCAAGGTAATAAATAAATAAATAATTATTTTTAATATAATTAAGTTATTAGGAAAATTAAAGTATTTTTTAATGGAGATATAATTTTTAAAAAATGAAAATTTAATTTTATTTCATTTAATTGGTAAAAAAAATTATAATAATATGGGTCAATGAAAACTCTCATTAAAATTAAAATTATAAATAAATAAAATAAATATTTTAAATAAAAATTTATAATAAATTTTTCATTTGAAGCAATTCTAGTTATATAAATAAATAAGATTAATATTCCTCCAATTATAATTAAAAATAAAATATAGGAATATCAGAAATTTAAGTTTATTATTCCTGTAATTAAATAAGTAATTACTGTTTGTCTTAATAAGATTAATTCTGATGATAGAGGATGTTTTATAAAAATAAATAAAGTAGAATAAAAACCTAAGAATAATAATAAGATATCAGGCATTAGTTTAGTTAAAATATTAATTTTGGAGATTAATGATAGAAGTGTAATCTATGCTTGAAGTTTTAAAAGAAAATTCTTAATATTGATTTACAAGACCAGTGTTTTTATTAAACTATTAAAACTTTAATGTTAATATATTTTATTTATTTTATATTTTTTTCAGGGGTAATTAGGTTTTTATTAAATAAAAATCATTTTTTATTAATATTAATTTCTTTAGAATTTATAGTTATTTCATTATATTATGGATTATTTTATTATTTTAATTATTTAAATTATGAATATTTTATATCAATAATTTTTTTAACTATGAGAGTTTGCGAGGGTGTATTGGGATTATCAATTTTAATTTTAATGGTTCGAGTTTATGGTAATGATTATATTTTAACTTTTTCATCTTTATGATAAAAATTTTATTTTGTTTATGTATATTAATTCCTGTAAGGTGTATATTAAATTTTTGATATATTCAATTAATATTATTAATTTTTATATTTATTTTTATATTTATAAATTTATCAAATTCTTATTTTGTTGAAATTTCTTATTTTTTAGGTTGTGATTTATTATCATTTTCAATAATTCTTTTAAGATTTTGAATTTGTAGATTAATATTACTAGCTAGATTTAAAATTTATATATATCAAGATTATCAAAAATTTTTTGTATTAATTTTGTTATTTTTATTTTTAAGGTTGTATATAACTTTTTCTTCAATGAATTTATTTATATTTTATTTATTTTTTGAAATAAGATTAATTCCAATTTTAATTTTAATTATTGGTTGAGGTTATCAACCTGAACGTTTAGAGGCTGGGATATACCTTTTATTTTATACTTTATTTATATCTTTACCTATAATAATTATAATTTTTTATTTTAATTGTAATTATGGTTCTTTAAGGTTTATTTTTATAAATAAAAACTTAACTTCAATTTATAGTTATTTATTTATGAATATAGTATTTTTCGTAAAAATTCCTATATTTTTTTTACATTTATGACTTCCTAAAGCTCATGTGGAAGCTCCTATTTCTGGTTCTATAATTTTAGCGGGAATTATATTAAAATTAGGGGGTTATGGTTTATTACGTATAATAAATATATATATATATATATATATTATATTAATTCAATAAATATTCTTTTTATTAGAATTTCATTAATAGGGGGTATATTTGTATCTTTAATTTGTTTACGTCAAAGTGATATTAAATCTTTAATTGCTTATTCTTCTGTATCTCATATAAGATTAGTTATAGCAGGTATTTTAACAATTAATTGTTGAGGAATTTGTGGTTCATTAGTTATAATATTAGCTCATGGTTTATGTTCATCAGGTTTATTTTGTTTAGTAAATATTAGATATGAACGAATTTATAGACGTAGATTATATTTAACTAAAGGCCTTTTAAATTTATTACCTAATTTAAGTTTATGATGATTTTTAATACTTTCTTCTAATATAGCAGCTCCTCCTTCATTAAATTTAGTTAGTGAAATTATATTAATTAATTCATTAATTAGATTTAGGGTATTTAATATAATTACATTATCAGTTTTATCTTTTATAGGAGCTGTATATTCATTGTTTCTATATTCTTATTCTCAGCATGGTAAATTATACTCAAGTTTATATTCTTTTTGTATAGGTTATAACCGAGAATATTTACTATTATTTTTACATTGATTTCCATTAAATTTATTATTTATCAAGATGGAACTTTTTCTTCAATGAATTTATCTAAATAGTTTAATTAAAAATATTGGTTTGTGATGCTAAAGTTATAGATATATTTTAGATTATTTGTTTTTTTATTAGAATTTTATTTGCTATTATTAGAATTTTACTGTTAATTATTTCTTTAAATTTATTATCATTTAATTTATCTTATTTTATTGAGTGATATTTATATACTTATAATTCAGTTACAATTACATATGTTTTATTGTTTGATTGAATGTCTTTAATATTTATAAGATTTGTTTTATTTATTTCATCTATAGTAATTTATTATAGTGATGAATATATAGAAGGTGATTTTTTAAAAATCGTTTTATTTTAATTGTAATTATATTTGTATTATCAATAATATTTATAATTATTAGCCCTAATATAATTAGAATTTTATTAGGGTGAGATAGATTAGGCTTAGTTTCTTATTGTTTAGTAATTTATTATCAAAATATAAAAAGATTTAATGCTGGTATATTAACTGCTTTATCTAACCGAATTGGAGATGTTGCACTATTAATATCTATTGCTTGAATAATAAATTATGGAAGTTGAAATTTTATATTTTATTTAGAAATAATAAAAAATGATTTTGTTATAACATGAATTTGTTTTTTGGTAATTTTAGCATCAATAACAAAAAGAGCTCAAATTCCTTTTTCATCATGACTACCTGCAGCTATAGCAACTCCTGTTTCTTCTTTAGTTCATTCTTCAACTTTAGTAACAGCAGGCGTATATTTATTAATTCGATTTAATTTTGCTTTTAGAAATTTAATAATATATATATTATTATTTATTTCTTCAATAACAATGTTTATATCTGGGTTGGGTGCTAATTTTGAATTTGATTTAAAAAAAATTATTGCTTTATCAACTTTAAGACAATTAGGTTTAATAATAAGAATTTTAGCTTTAAGGGAATATAAATTAGCATTTTTTCATCTTTTAATTCATGCTTTATTTAAGGCTTTATTATTTATATGTGCTGGAAATATTATTCATAGTTTAAATAATTGTCAGGATATTCGTTATATAGGGGGTTTAATTAAAAGTTTACCTTTAACTTGTACTTATTTAAATATTTGTAATTGATCATTATGTGGGTTACCTTTTATATCTGGGTTTTATTCTAAGGATTTAATTGTTGAATTTATATCTATAAATATTATAAATATTTATATTTATGTAATTTTTTATATTTCAATTGGATTAACTGTTAGTTATAGATTTCGTTTAACTTATTATACTATAATTGGAGGATTTAATTACTTATCTTTAAATATTATTTATGAGAAAAGTTATGTTATATTATATGGTATATCGGGATTAATTATGTTTGTTATTGTTAGGGGTAGATCTTTATCATGAATAATATTTTCAAGTCCTTATTTTATTTGTTTAAGGTTACTAATAAAACTTATAACTTTATTTATGATCTTGATAGGATCAATTTTAGGTTTTCAATTTTCTAAGTTTAAGATTTCTTATACATTAAATTCATTAAATTTTTTATCGTGTACATTTTTTTTATCATCAATATGAAATATACCAGTGTTATCTACTTTAGGTATTAATTACTATCCATTACAGTTAGGTATTAATTATATTAAAAGATTTGATCAAGGATGGTTTGAATATTATGGAAGTAAAAATATAAATAATTTATTAAAGAAAACTTTATTTATTCAAATATTTTCTTTGAATCATATTAAAATTTATTTTATATTAATATTAGTATGATTATTATTTTTATTAATTCATATTTACTTAAATAGCTTATAGTTAGAGCATAATAGTGAAGTTATTAAGGAAGTTATTAACTTTTAAGTATTTATAAGATAAAATCTAATTTTACAATGAAAATGTAATGTTTTTATTAAACTATGTAAATAGAAATAAAAACGTATTTCAACGCTTAAGAATTAAGTTAGAAGCTTAAATTTCAATCTGTTATTTCTTTAATTGGGAATTAATCCACTTTTATCATTAACAGTGATATACCTCACTTTTTGGTTTCAATTAAAAATAAGGATAATTATATCATATTTTTTAAGTCGAAATTAAATGCAATTTATTTGCTTCTTATTTAAGATAAATTGAATATCAATATTTTTTAAATGCAAATTAAATGTTAAATTTTAACTATTATCCTATTTTGTTCAATTTAATGCTCCCTGATTTCATTCATGATAAATTCCTAATAGTAAAATTCTAATAAAAATGATTAAAATATAAGAATAACTTAGAATATTTCTAATTTTTATTGTTAAAATTAATGGTAGCAGAAGAGTAATTTCTACATCAAATACTAAAAAAATAATAGCAATTAAAAAAAAATGTAAAGAAAATGGAAGTCGAGCAGATGATTTAGGATCAAATCCACACTCAAAAGGTCTTCTTTTTTCTCGATCATAGAAGGTTTTTTTTGAAATTAAATTTAAGTTAGTAGAATAATTAAAATAAAAAAAATTATTAATCTTATAGTTAATATTATTATTATTATTTATACTAGAATCTAGATATTTTGATTGGAAGTCAAATATAATTTTTATATTATATAAATATTTACCTCATCAATAAATGGAAATATAAAGGAACAATCATACTACATCAACAAAATGTCAATATCAGGCGGCAGCTTCAAATCCAAAATGATGTCTTATGGAAAAATTATATAAATAATGACGGATTAAACAAATAAATAGAAAGGTTGTTCCAATTAAAACGTGAATACCATGAAAACCTGTTGCTATAAAAAATGTTGATCCATAAATAGAGTCAGAAATAGTATAAGGTGCTTCTATATATTCATATCCTTGTAAAATTGAAAAATAAATTCCTAGGATTACTGTCAATAATAGTCTTTGTAGTCTTTGTTTATAATTATTTTCTATTAATCTATGATGCGCTCAAGTTACAGTTAATCCTGAAGTTAATAAAATCATTGTATTTAATAAAGGGATTTCAATTGGATTGAAGGTTAAAATCCCATCAATTGAAGGTGAGAGAGATCTATGAAAAAAGGATCAAAAAAAAGAAATGAAAAAAAAAACTTCTGAAGTAATAAATAGAATTATGCCTCAGCGTAATCCTTTTGTTACTTTAAATGTATGCAATCCTTGAAAAGTTCTTTCTCGGATAATATCACGTCATCATTGAAATATGATTAGAGATATAATTAATATACCAATAAATAATAGGTTATTATTATATAAATGGAATCATTTAATTGATCCTATCAAGGTAATTATTGCTCTTATTGCACTTAATAAGGGTCACGGGCTATTATCAACTAAATGAAAAGGATGATTTTTATGTATTGACATTAATTAATTTCTCTAGAATATAAGGTTCTTAATACAGCGAAAACATAAGATTGAATTATTGATACAGCAATTTCTAAAGTTAATAATAAAATTTGAACTATAATTAAAATATTTAATAAATATAATGAAAGCATTCTTCCAGTATTTCCTAAAAGAGTTAAAAGTAAGTGTCCTGCAATTATATTAGCAGATAGTCGAATGGCTAATGTTATAGGTCGAATAATATTACTGATAGTTTCAATACATACTATAAAAGGTATTAATAATGAGGGAGTTCCCTGAGGAATTAAATGAGATAGTATATAAACAGTTATGTTAAATCATCCAAAAATTATAAATCTTAATCATAAAGGTAAAGCTAATCTTAAAGTTATAGTTATATGACTTGTACTTGTAAAAATATAAGGGAAAAGTCCTCAAAAATTATTAAATAAAATTAATATAAAAAGTCTAATAAAAATTAGAGTATTTCCTTGGGTTTGATCATTACCAATTAAATTTTTAAATTCTTTATGTAGTGTTATAATAATTTTTATTAATAATAAATTTAATCGAGAGGGGATTAATCAAAAAAATGAAGGAATTAAAAATAATCCAATAATAGTTCTTATTCAATTAAGAGAGAGATTTATGTTAGATCTAGGATCAAATGAAGAAAATAAATTTATTATCATTTTCAATTAATATTATTTGATTTAAAAAGTGTTTTTCGTAAGCTAATTTGAGGTATAACATAATAATATATTAAATTACTTATAAAGTAAAAATTACTAATAAAAAAAATTATAAGGGATAATCATCATAAAGGTATTATTTGTGGGATAAAAAATTATTTTTAATGAAAATAATTCTAGCTTGACGAGATAATGTTATAATTTTAACTAAATTTTTCATTGAAAATATGTGTTAAAATATTTTAAAATGGTTTAAAATTCCATTGCTTACAGTCAGCCATTCAATGATAGTTTAGTTATTAAGTAAATTCATTTTGAAAAGGCATTCGGTCTAATTCTTTCTAAAACAATTGGTATAAATCTATGGTTAGCTCCACAAATTTCTGAACATTGTCCAAAAAATAAGCCTGACTGATTAAGAGTAAAATTAATTTGATTTAGTCGACCTGGAGTAGCATCAATTTTAACACCTAATGAAGGAATTGTTCAAGAATGAATTACATCTGCGGCTGTTACTAACATTCGAATATTAGATTCAAAAGGTGCAATAACTCGATTATCTACATCTAATAGGCGAAAGTTAAAAGATTTTAATTCATTAGTTGGGATTATATACGAATCAAATTCAATGTTTTTAAAATCAGAATATTCATAAGATCAGTATCATTGATGTCCAATAGTTTTAATTGTAATTATTGGATTATTAATTTCATCTAAAATGTAAATTAATCGTAATGAAGGAATTGCAATAAAAACTAAAGTAATAGTAGGTAAAATTGTTCAAATAATTTCAATTAATTGACCTTCAAGTAAAAACCGATGGGAAAATTTATTAAAAAATAAAGTAATTATAAGTTGACCAACTAAAACTGTAATAATAATTAAAATTATAAGGGTATGATCATGAAAATAGCATAATTGTTCTATTAAAGGAGAATTTCTATCTTGAAGTATTAAATTTTTTCAGGTTGAAATTTCTAAAAAAAATCTAAGTTTTATATTTGGGGTTTAAATCCAGCGCACTAATCTGCCATATTAGAACTAAGCAGTTAGTATAGGTAATTCAGAATACCTATGTTCATTAGGGGGATAAAATTGTAATCATTCAATTGATGAAGTTATTCTTAATGAAGATAAACTTTTTAGTTGAACTGAGAAAGTTTCTCAAAAAATATAAAGTAAAAATATAATACCAATTAATGAAATTAATGAACCAATAGAAGAAATAATATTTCACAATATAAAAATATCAGGATAATCTGAATATCGTCGAGGTATTCCTATCAATCCTAAAAAATGTTGAGGAAAAAAGGTAATGTTAACACCCATAAATATAATGAAAAAATGGATTTTTAAATAAAAATCATTTAATGTTAATCCTGTAAATAATGGAAATCATTGAATGATTCCTGCTATAATAGCAAAGACAGCCCCTATAGATAAAACATAGTGAAAATGAGCAACTACATAATAAGTATCATGTAAAACAATATCAATAGAAGAGTTAGCTAGTACTACACCTGTTAAACCTCCAATAGTGAATAAAAAAATAAAACCTAAAATTCATAAGGTAGTTGGTTTATAATTAATAATTGATCCATGTAGTGTAGCTAGTCAACTAAATACTTTAATTCCTGTTGGAATAGCAATAATTATTGTAGCGGATGTAAAGTAGGCTCGAGTATCAACATCTATACCTACTGTAAATATATGATGTGCTCAAACAATAAAACCAAGTAGTCCAATTGCTATTATAGCATAAATTATTCCTAATGTACCAAAAGATTCTTTTTTTCTTCTTTCTTGTCTTACAATATGGGAAATTATTCCAAATCCTGGAAGAATTAAAATATATACTTCAGGGTGTCCAAAAAATCAAAATAAATGTTGATATAAAATAGGATCCCCTCCTCCAGCAGGATCAAAAAAAGAAGTATTTAAATTTCGATCAGTTAATAGTATTGTAATTGCACCTGCTAAAACTGGTAGAGATAGTAATAGAAGAATAGCAGTAATTAGTACTGATCAAATAAATAAAGGCATTCGGTCTAATTTTATTCCTTCGGGGTGTATGTTAATAATAGTTGAAATAAAATTAATTGCACCTAAAATAGAAGAGATACCAGCTAAATGTAAACTAAAAATAGCTAGATCTACAGAGGAACCTCTATGAGCAATATTGGATGATAACGGGGGATAGACCGTTCATCCTGTTCCTGCTCCATTTTCTACAATTCTTCTTATTAAAAGAAGAAATAATGAAGGAGGGAGAAGTCAAAATCTTATATTATTTATTCGTGGAAAAGCTATATCAGGAGCCCCTAATATTAGAGGAACAAGTCAATTTCCAAATCCTCCAATTATAATTGGTATTACTATAAAAAAAATTATAATGAAAGCATGAGCAGTTACAATTACATTAAAAATTTGATCATTACCAATTGAAGATCCTGGATTTCCTAATTCTGTACGAATTATTAAACTAAGAGATGTTCCAATTATACCTGATCAGATTCCAAAAATAAAATATAATGTTCCAATGTCTTTATGATTTGTTGAAAACAGCCATTTATTCGGTGAAATGGCTGAGTTATAAGCAATAAACTGTAAATTTATGTACGAATCAAATTCTTTCACCAAGCCTTATATTCAATAATGATATTAAATTGCAAATTTAATGGAAAAGGAAACTTTTAAGGCTTAGACCTCATCTATTCTTAACTTTGAAGGTTAAAAGTTTAACTTTAACTTAAATCCTTAAAGAAAATTAAATAAATTTGTACAAATAATGATTTTCATTAATGAAATTACATTAAGAAAGATTAACCTGAAGTTTTTTATATTAAAAGATTTGATTAAAGTTTCTCTAGATAATAAAGTTAATGTTGAAAAACAAATTCGTATGTAAAAGAATAGGGTAATTAATGTAAAAATAATTAACACATAGGCAATAAGATAGTGTTGTCTAAAGACTAAATAATTAATTACTAGTCATTTAGGAAGAAAACCTAAGAATGGAGGTAATCCCCCTAAAGAGAAGAAATTTATCATAAATAAAATTTTTGTTAATTTATTTTGGTTTAAAATATTCATTAATTGGGATAAATAGTATATATTAAAATAATGAAAAATTATTATAATATTTACTGAAATAATGAAATATGTCAAGAAATAAAGCAATCAAATTAATTTTGAATTAAATATACTTGATAATATCCAAGCTATATGATTAATAGAAGAATAAGCTATAATTTTTCGTAAGCTAATTTGATTTAGTCCTAAGATACCTCCAATAATTGATGATAAAACAATAATGATTGAGAAAAACAAATTCATGTTAAAATTATAAATAACTAAAATTATGGGGGCTAATTTTTGTCAGGTTAATAAAATTATAATATTTATTCAATTTAACCCATCAGTTACTTCAGGTAATCACCTATGGAATGGTGCAACTCCTATTTTTGTTAATAAAGCTGAATTTATGATTAAAATAATCCAATAATTATAGTTTTGAGTAATGAATTCAGTAGTGTTTAAAGAAATAATAATTGAAAAAAGTAATACAATTGAAGCTAATGTTTGGGTAATAAAATATTTCAGAGTAGCTTCAGCAGGATATAAATTTAGATTTGATTTAAAAAGTGGGATAATTCTTATTAAATTAATCTCTAAACCTAGTCATATCCTAAATCAGGAATAAGAGGAAATTGTAATCAATGTTCCGGTAATTATTGTAATGAAAAATAATATTTTATAAAATAAATAAATTAAAAAGAAAAGGACTATAACCTTTATAAATGAGGTATGAACCCATTAGCTTTATTAGCTTATCTTTTTATGTTTTAGTATAAGGTGTACATTAAATTTTGATTTTAATAAGGATAGTTTAAATCTGTCAAACATAATTTTATTAATTATAAGGGTGGGGGGGCCACATAATTGATCCTATCAAGATCGTCCTTTTTTCAGGCACCTTATATTAATTTTCTATTATGCAAAAAAATCATAAACATCAAATGTTAATATAAGATATTAGGTGTTATTAAATTTTGAAGATTAAAAAAAGTGTATTTTTGGGTCATTTTTTGACACATTTTTTACAAAATTTGAGGGGTCATTTTTTCATAAAAAAAGATTAACTTAATGAAATTGGGTAGATTGTCCATTTTTATCTGGAAATAGATCCAAAATTTACTTCTTATTAATAAAAGTTATATTAATTAATATATATAGTAAAATATTAATATATAATTTTTTTATATATATTAATAAGTTTTAATTATAATAAATAAATATATATTATTAAAAATTTAATAATAATAATATATATATATTTAATGTTATTTGTAATATATTTATTAATAATATTGATAAATATATAAATGATAAAGGTATACTATAAAGATCTCTAATTAGAGAAAGAAATATATTATAGTTTAATATTTAATATTAATTATATATTAGATTAATTAATAATATATATATGTATATAAATCTATTATTATTTATTAATATATAGGTATATATATATAAATTAATTTATAAATATATTATTAATATTATTTATTTTTAATAATATATTTTTTATAATAAATTAATAATTATATATATATAATAAATATTTATATTAATATTAATAAATATAACTTTTATATAGTAATCAAAATTAACGAAAAAAAAAAAAACCTATTTATTAGTAATTTTTAAGTTTTTATTAGATATAAAAACTTAATTAAAATTAAATTTTCATTTAATTTATATTTTAATTTTATATAAAAATTTGAGATAAAATTGAATATTTATATATATTAATATTTTGATTTTTATATAAAATTTAAAAATTATTAAAGAAAATTAAATTATAATAATTAAATGATGTTTATATAAAAGTTTTTGTTTAAAAATAAAAAAAAACCTTATTTTCTTCATTTTACAAAATTTGAGAAATTTTTAAAAAAAAAATCTAAATTAAATAAAAACTCTCATAATTAACCTTTATTGTTAATAAATCTAATTTTAATTAAATTATAATGGAAATAATCCAATAAAGTATTTAAAAATATAAATTTTTATGATAGATGTAATAAATTATTAGGGATAGTTAATTATTATAATTTATTAATGAAAATTTAAAGTAAATTTAATAATAAATTAAATTATTAGGGATAGTTAATTTAATTAAAATAAATTTATAAAATAAGTATAATTAATGGTTTAAAATATTTAAATTAATAGGGATAGCTAATTTAAAATTTTTAAAATATTAAAAATAAATTTATGGTGTTTTAATTATTAGGGATAATTAATTAAAGGTATTATAAATTTTTGAGGAACTAAAAAAAAGTTTCCATTTAATTCGATGAAAATTATTGCTTGAAATAGCCAAATAATTATGAGAGTTTTCATTGAATTTATTTGAGGATGCGGAGCTAGTTCATTAGGTGTTTACATATTTTTTAAGATAAGCAAAAATTGGATTTTAGTTTAAAAAATAAGTTTTATATTTAATTTTATATAAATTTTTTTAAAGAATTATTAGTAGTAATTAATTTTAATTATTTAAGTAATTAAGAATTAGAAATTATAAAGAATATAAACTTAATTTGTGCCAGCAGTTGCGGTTATACAAATTATATAATTTATTGTTAATTAATTGTATTAAATTTTGTATTAAAAATTTAAAAAATAAATTTATAAGGTGGAATTTTATATTTAAGATAAAATTTAATAATATAATAATGATAGAAAATTTTAATGTGAGACTAGGATTAGATACCCTATTATTAAAAATGTATAAAAATATTAGATTAGTATTAGTTATATTCTTCAAAATTAAAGAATTTGGCGGTATTTTAGTCTATTCAGAGGAACCTGTTTTGTAAATGATAATCCACGATTTAATTTACTTTATTTATTAATTTATATATCGTCGTAATAAAATATTTTTATAGAATTTTAATATTTTAAATTTTTCATTAAAAATTATATCAGATCAAGGTGTAGTTTATATTAAAGTTAAAATGGGTTACAATAAATATCTTTGAAGATAAAAATTATTATAATTTTTTGAATATGGATTTGAAAGTAATTTTGTTTAATTAATCAAAATGATTATTAGCTCTAAAATATGCACATATTGCCCGTCGCTTTCATATAATATGAAATAAGTCGTAACAAAGTAGATTTACTGGAAAGTGAATCTAGATTCAGATTTGGACTCACAAACTGTAACATTTAGCGCGATTGAAGACTGAAAAAATGGTTAAAGGTTTTTCGGGGTTTTTCTCTGTGTGGAAAATATTTCTTTTTTTCGAAATTGTGATGCCGTCAGATTTCAAATGCCGAGAGATGCTTTGCAGAATATTTAGCGATTACGTTTTTTTTTGTATTTCAGCTTTCCTAATGAGCTTATAGATTAATTCATTGTAACTTATTTCAAAATTTCTAAGGTAATTACCAAGTATATATTTAAATTTGTTCATTATTAGTAATATAATCTGCTTATTAATTAGAATGAAATAATATATTAATTGAGCAGTTTAATATCGTATTCATTGTTTTAATATTTGATAGATTGATCGACCCTTGATAAACTTAACCTATTCTTGATGCCTTCCAGAGTTAGATCGAAGAATTTAATGTCATTTTTTTTATTACATAATGGTTTCGTACTGACAAACCTAGTGAGTTTGATATTTTCAAATTATTTCAAAAGAAGAACTCACATACTTCTGCTCAACGTAAAAGGTTTTCTTCCATATTTAAATTACTGAATTTCCATACGGTATACATCTAGATGTAAATATTTCTCCTGTTACCTTAAATTTAATATGTGCCGCCCCTGAAAACGGCAAATATATTGTGAGGTATCGACAGATCAAATGCCCTCGTCTGAACGGATAAATGGATTGCTTAGTAATTAAAGAGTTCGATCTAACTTTTCTTTAGCTTTCCACAGAGAATACTTGTTAAATTTTTTACGTGCTCCTGGCTGTCATTAATTTTGTGATTGTTAAATGTCCCTTTTTGGAGTGGCTCTATTTTAAATCGTATTATCTGGGAAATCTAAATTTTCCAAAAATTTTACATATTTTTCGTTCGGTAGCATGTTTTGGCTGTAAAATGTGTTTATAATTTTATCTGTCCCTAGCATAACTAATACTATTGTTTTTATGAAAGGTCTATTACAGGATTGGAAGGAATACTTTTTAAAATGCAGGAGTCAATTAAGTTCAATGATTTCTTTCTATCGGTCAGTCAATTTGTCTATTTACATGTAAATATATATTTAAGGCTCTATAAATTTGTAAAGTTATGTTTCTCTTGCATTTATTAATGGAGGACTGTAAAATATGATTTTCTGTTTATTTTGGTATTTATGTTGTTTGTTTGGGAACCTGTTTACAATTTTATAACATATTAGAATAGATTACCAACGACGTTGCCTTTAGTAGGGCGTCATGTTTGATCAAAGTTCATAACGAATGAAGAAAAAATTTCTTTACAATTATGAACCTACATAAGTGTTATAAATATGAATATTTATAAATAGTTAGTATAGTTTTCTTAGTTTTTTTGGATAACTGTTGGTAGTACATTCTTCTAGGCAACTTTTTAAATTTTAAATTAATACAATAATTTATTAGCAGTTGTGGAACTCTAACTCTACTCATTTTGGGAGTAATGAATCGTTATTTTTTAAATTATAGTTTTTACTGCAACGTTATTTATAGAGTTGTAATTGATATATATATATATCCGTTTCATATTTTTAGCGAATATTTTTGTCACTTAAGTAACCGTAAAGTAAAGACACGTTTATTCGTTTCGTATTTATTTTAGAAAACGTAAGTAACGTGGATATGATACCGCTTGGCTCATTTCCAAAATAGAATGATCTAGCATATAGCAAAATAGTTTATATACATTAATGTTTACTAGTATTTAATTGTTTTTCGATATTGACATTGCATATACAATACTTTCTCCACGACAATTAGTGGAATGTGCTAATTCCAAAATCATTTTAAATAATGTAATGCAGACATTCTCACTCTTGAGAGAGAATATTTATTCCGAAACACTTGCTTCTTATGTGATTTGCATGTATTTTTATTTTGTAACAAGTGATGGAATAACTTTCCGTAATTATTCTAAACAATATCGACAAGCATGGATGTCAAAACTGTCAATGTCAGATGTAAATGGCGGTGCCTTAATAACAAATTTTAATTTAAATAAAATAATGAGTGAATAACAAAATTCGGTTCTGGTGGTTCCTCACGCTCTCGCTCTGAATGTTCCACTCGTATCGATTTTTTTTCATTCTAACCTTGTTACAAAATCTACTATACTCTGGCTCTTGGAGTCATTTATTTATTTCTTATTATCAAGACTATCAAGATTATTTGCAATTAATAATAATAATAATAATAATAGGGCATGGCCTTTTCTCAATTTATTTTCCTGAAATTTCTATTCATATTCTTCTTATGTTTTTGTATAATTCGTAACGCAAAAACTTAATTTATTTATTTATTTTTATTGCCAGGACAACTGAAAAATAATTATTTGTTATTTTTGGATAAATTTGATCAAAATGTGAAGTTACCTGCTGTTCAACTTTATCTTGCTGAATTATCACTTTGAATTTAAATAATTAATTTCAAATAAATGGAATTAGAACATTTCTTAAAAAAGACAAACGCAGTTCAATATCATAATCTTGGAGTATTCTCTTAGTAAACCCTTTTTAATGTGTTTATAAGGTAAATGTGTATTCACTTTTTTCCATTTTTATGTTGTAAATAATATCTGTAGTCTAAATTAATTACTACTAAAATTCCATCTAGAAATTTCCAGATGAAAGCCTTCTGCCCTATTGATAGTCCTGGTAAAATCAAGTCAACTACTACATCCTGACAATACTTCTCGGTTTGGAGGAAATACTGAATCTCTCATTACGTTTTCTCTGATATATTTACTTTTGAAATACTGCAAAAACTTTTTATTAAATTCAAGGTCTAAAGTCTAAACTACATAAGCATCAGTTACTTCGTCTACGGAGAGTAGCGATAATCAAATTAGCATTTTAAACAATAATGCAAATTTTTCTAAATTAGAATTAAATTCGCGTTTTAAACCAGTTTCATCTAAGTTTTATTGGCTTAAATGAAACAAAAAAATCCATTTTTAAAATCAAAATTTAAAGTTGGTAATAGAGATTTTAATATAAGTAAGAATCTTTGATGCATACTCAGTCTTATTTGGCATTAACACATGTAAACGCTATATAATCGAGATGAAAGTGTATGGTATAAAGATTAATAATATTTGAGGTTCTTTAAAAGATCAATCAACAAACCAATTTTGATGTGTCAGTAACAATTTAAATAAAATTGGATCTCCAAATATTAAAATAATTAATAAATTATAATAGGATCATCAGATCCAGTGTTATTGTAATAGTAAACTTTCATATTTTCGAGGAATTAGATAACTTATGTGATATGAAATAGCATATACAGAGTTTATAACTGCTTGTTTAGCACTCTAACGTCTTATTGATATTGAATTTTTTTTACTTCAAAATTTTTAGTACTCTAGACAACTTTAGGTAAGGATTTTTCATATTAGCTTTCATTTCTATTACTATCTTTCTTGCATCTGCTTAAAAAATTTGAAGAATGTGTGAATGATTTTCTTGTATTTGGTAATATTATCACAGTTTATATGCATAATTACTCTATTTTTAAAATTAAAACTGTTCCGGTACTTCTATTGCACATTTTCAGATTTCTTTACCCGATTTTGAACCAACTCGGTATACAAGAATACATTTCAAATTCGAACAAAGACCGTCCGTGAGTTAATTTGATCTATTTTAAATTTCTTAATTTCAAAAAATTCTATACCGCAATAAGAAGATTACTAATATATTACTGAAGATGAGATTTTGTGTTGTTACAAACATTATTCTTACCCACTATAAATATTTACAGAGCTTATTAAATGGTTTTAAAATTATATTATCGGCTTAAAGTAAGTCGTTGATTCTTTACCTAAACAATACGTTAATTTCATAATTTTAGGTAGAATTTATTGGTTTCAACTATATACTTTTGACGTCTGTTTGTACATCCCGTTCAACGTTTTCTTCGAAATAATTTCAATAAAAACTGTAATATTAAAGATTTTAATTTAAACTTATTTAAATTAATGCGATTCTTTTTTAATTTCAAGCGCTTAACAGTAAAACGACATTTCAAATACTGGAAAAAATATATATAGAAATATACAAATCTATAATATGGCAACAGTTTGTGTACTGGACCGTTTCAGGAAATTGTAAACAACCTTATTTAGAATTATGTAATCATAGAGCATATTTGTATGAATGATAAAAGTCACAAAAGACCTTTGTCGCAGATGTGACATGTGAATTCTCCGAAAAGAGCATTAAATGCCATTAATAATAGGAGTTTTTTATGTAATATTTGCTAAAAAGTAAAATGTAATTTTAATTAATGTTATTTCAAATGTTTATTTGGGTATGTCTAGTGCCAATTTAAAGTTGTTAAGTATGAAATTTTTTAATTTTGAGTGCACCTGTTCTCCATAAATTTAAACCACCGCAAACGTAATTTATCCCCTATAATTCGTATGTGCGCCAAAAAAATTTAATCTATTTTTTATTAGAACCGGACCTGTGCAGTATTCTAGTGGAAAAACTATGTTGCCAAAGTGGTTTTGTTGAAATTGTATTCGTTTCTCTTTTTGTTTCATGTAATCAAATCGGAAGAAAGGAGTTAGTGCGTTTGTAGGTCTATATGGACTATATGGTCTATAAGAAGGCAAATATTTTTAGTCGGAAATAGTCACGTGGCTCTTAAATAAACTTTATTTAAGTAGTATCAATAATTTGCGATAAAAATTTTTTAATTGTCATAAGTCGGGATCAACTTTATGCGGAAATAAAAAATACATATTTTTTGATTGTCCTATCAACAAAAATAAATCATGATGTTACAATTTATATTTGGGAAAAATTGTAATTACCTATGAACTGTTGCCATTACGAATTGTCCATTATCATTTGTGTTGTTACGAATTGTCTCGTTACGATATATTATGTCATCTTAATTCGTATCGTATGTTTATAATTATTAATAATTATTTTTCATTCCCTAAATTTTTTTTTGTATTTTAATTTTTTTTCATGTTTAGTTGGCGTACTGTTTATTTCAGTAAAAGTGTTTTATAGCAGAATAAAAAAAAATTCTTTTAAAATAAATATTGCTAATTATTTCCCAATATCTTCCTCACTCCTCCTCTAAATATTACGATTTTTTGCGGTAAGTCGCGGTTTCTAACAATATCCGAAGATTGAAACTAAATTAAAAATGTTATTATAAGCGCAAGCAAGATTTTTGAGTTACCTGGATAAAATCACTTGTTTATTTTAAAAAATTCAATAATTCTTCATCTTCTTCTTACCGGTATGGGAGTCAAATACGATCCGCCTGTATAAACATTGGAAATTGAAATTTTAAATCTTGAGGCGACGTATTTGCGATTACACGTCATCCGGATGCCACCCCTGCGACTTTATTGAGGAACGGATTTACATTTATGTCAAAAACGGTGCCGTATATCTTCCAGACAATATGCAAAATCCTCAGTTCTTGGAGAAAGCTGTTTATATACATTTTAAAAAGTATTATCATTGATAAGCTTAAGTATTGTTACATTCCCTGATGTTCGGTAGGTACTGCGAAAGCCCAAAAAGTAGATGTCAGATTAAATAGTTTTAACGTCTTCGAAGGTATATATTTCAAAATTTTTCAGATTTTGGCTTAGATTTGTAGAAAAGCTTCGCTTCCTAAACGGAAATAGCTTATTTGAAGCAAATTGTATAAAATAAATTGAGAATCATCCAAAACAAACTACAGTACAACAATCTTTTATTTTATTAAAAAAGAATCCTAAACTATTTCCTTATTTTCGATTAATATTTTTCTATAATCACTGCTTGTTTGCAAATAATATTTTTCTACTTTAAAAATAAATTGTAAAATCAAGAGAAATTTGTTTAGTTAGAAAACTTTATTTCCGATTGCAGTTAATAATAATAAGTTCTAACTTTTATTTGTTTAAATGTCAAATTTATCGGGTAAAACCGATTGTAACGAATATCTGATCTACATTTTAATTAAATTAAATTGGTCGTTATAAACTGGGATGTATAGTTGAAGAATTAATTAGATTAAAAATTAAACGGATTATAAAATTTGTTTGAATTGAATAAAAACATCATTTTAAATTTTAGTGGTTTTATTTTACGTCAATGTTTTTTAAATAAAAATATTTAAATTAGTTCGGTTCTGCATCCCAAATATAGTTATTTAAATATTCATTTAAAATAACTATAAGGGTCAATATTTTCCGGAACATCTTTACTTTTATTTATTTTTTTATTAATTATCATTGTTTTTTAAATATCCAAGCAAATGGGAAAAATAACCTCCGTAGAACAGAAGAAGGTTAAGCTACAATAGTATGACATTTAAGCATTCAAGAAAAGTCCTTTTAAAAATACACTATGAAGACGATATTAATTTTTGTATATCTAAAAATGAGGACCTAAACTTTATCAATTATTTTATTTCTTGATACTAATCTATTTTGACATATTCTAATAGAGTTGAAATATACGATACAACCTAGTATGGAGAACATCACATAATCATTGTATGCCTCGTGTAAACACTCTCGGCAATTGATGTTTAGAATATTAACTCCTTTATGTACGCTACATGCGTAATTATCCATTACACTATAGTACGAACTCCTAGATATATCTCAAATGCTCCAACATCGCCAGTAATGACCACGAGACATGAAGAAATTAATGGATGTTAGCCGAAAGCACATTATTTGTGTTTAATATTAGAATATATTCATTGAAAAAAATATTAGCTCTATGCCAATAAATTGGAAAATATTGGGAGGTAGTATATTTTAGTTTTTAGAGCAAAAATTCCCAGAATAATTTTTGTTTGACTTGTAAAATTATTAAAAGGCTAAGCTGACTTAATTAAAATACTGTGGGTTTTTTTTTATTTTTATTTTATTTTGGGATACAAAAATTCTCCATTGGGCTCTAATGTGGTAAGATGGAATAATCAAAGGAAATAAAAATAAATTACAACCATGATGTTTAAAAAGATCTAACAAACTTACTTAAACTTAATATAAGAGGAATGAAAATAAATACATTTAGTCCAGTAAATAAATGCCGGGAAACCCTGGAACCTGGACATCAGGTCGCGTGCAAAATAATACTTAGCAATTTACATTTGGCGGGAGAATCAACAGACATAGCCATGTGTACGTGACTGTAGCTCACCAAGAGTTGACAGTGACAGACCGTGTGGAGGGGGAGATATTGGGCGATCGGAGGTTGAAAAAAAAAACAATTCGAACTTTTGAGATATTTGTATATAAAACATCGTGATCTTATACTAACTGTAGTTACTATATCACTGTCTGCATCTTTTGCTATATTAGTTACTGTTATTTCTCCAGAAACTCCAATTTATCATATAAAGATAGGATGTCACCACGCTGCAAAGAGGGCCTTAGAAGAACTAAGAGAGTTTAATACAAACACCGATTTGAAATGACCGATATGCTCAATGATGTTGAAAAAAATATTATTCCAGGTGTAAGAATCAAGTCTTGTTTAAATTTATCAGGGTGGAATAAGAGCATGTTAATGGTTTTTCTTCTTACAATATCAGAAAACGTATTTACTAGTATTGTTTTTTATTTCTTTTACCAATGTCGAAACCCGAATTATCTCTTGTTACCTTTGTATTAATAGTAGGTAAGAAATAATAATATTTTAATTAATAAAATATGTTTCAATGTCTACACTAAGAAGATTCACCAAAAAGTTTTTTACTTTTCTTCTATATTTTCTATTACATGACATTTTTGTCTTCGCCAACTTTTATCGACATTTTTTATTCTACAAATTTTACATTTCCTTGTGTGTCAGAGAAGCATCTATTGCTTCTTTTATTTAATAAAATTCGTAGTGTTGGGTTTGTAATATTTTAGGGAAGTCGTTTATTCGTCTTTCATAACCTCGTACTGATTTTTCCTCTAAGAATCTTCCTCAATATTTATGTTTGTTTTCTAGAATGCCTTGTTACACATGCATATACTTATGCGATAAGCCACGGACGGATGTTTCTTTGGCATAACTATGTCTAAAAAATGTATCTAGTATCAATTTGAGGTGTGGTATTAATAAGTAAAGTTGACTTACTTAACTATTTTCAATTATACGGAAAATTTATTTGGTATATGATTTTATTAATATTATTATTATGATTACTATTATTAGTATTTTAACTAAAACATATACTGCAAATATCAATTGCGGGGTGAAGTTGATTCCCCAAAAACTCTCTAAAATCAGGCTCTATGGTAGGCACTATTTTCAACTCTCTCTGAAACGTTTCACATATAGTCCAGTATATAAAGGCCGGGAAACCCTGGAACCTGAACATCAGGTCGCGTGCAAATTTTTTTTTTCTCAACTTGTAGGTAAATATGGGTACATTAACTTCTGAAAATATGTCCTTCGGGAGATGAGTGGAGGGGGCCGGAAAATGGCCAGAAACCCCGAAAATCCGGGGTTTGGCTATAAATGGAGAGCAGTTCATTACCTACAAAAATTGCCTTTAGGATTTTTTTCGCTGCACTAATATTTCTTGCGAAAAAAAGGTTTGCAAAAGTCTTCAATTTTCAGAGGCTGAAAATATGTTTTTTTTCAATCAAATTCTGGCACGAGGGGTCTGGAAATACATCAGTCTTCATTTTTCGAACTGTAAAGACCAATTATAGATGGCGCCAACATATTTCTCCCTGTTTGCGAAATTATCATGGCGATGAACAACCACGGGGAATGATTGATTTCTTAACAACTCTTCAGGTTGGTACATGATTGTTGTCCCCTTGGGCAAAGTTTTTTCGCGTACACCTAATAAAATAGTCGATATATACATTGATGGAAAGCTGGGTGTTTGATCTTTTATTTAGTACAATCATTAACCTCCAAAAATTCAACCCTGAAAAGAAAACGATTAAAAAAAAACGTAGATTTTTCATCGAGGTGAGAATTTTCTCAATTTTCCGGGAAACTGAAAAATTTGTAAAAAAATAAAAAAAGCCATCGATAAGAGGATATTTTCAGCTTTCAAATGATGTGCATTGAACCCCAATATAGCTCTTCATTATTTATCAATTATCGATAGACCCAGGCATTTTCAAAAACTCGAAAATACAAAAAAAACGTCCCAAGAAGAAAGCGTTGTTTATAAAAATACACAAAAATTTATTGATTGATTCTTACGGAATACATTCGTCGCCTATGATAGCTTCATTATCCAAAAGGATTCGGTGAAACTACTCTTGATTAAAAAAAATATAAATAGATTGATAAGGGGGGTAAAATATCGAGGAAAAACGAAATTTGGCTACATTTTTCAATATTCCAGAAAAATAAAAAAAAATAAAAAATAATACTATATTATAGCTACAGGTCGCTCCTTTCATATGAACTTTGAATCATCAAAAAAGATTAATTTTTACCCAAGGTATGGAACAATTTGTCTGCCCGCCCATGCCGACATTCACGGAGCTTTCCGAGACGCGGCGCAGCAGCTCGAATACCAGGCTACGGTTAGGGCGAAAACGGTTAAATTTTTGACAAAAATGATAAGGACCGTTTTTGTAGATAATCGACTGCTCTCCATTTCTAGCCAACCCCCACTTCTCTAAATGTCATATTTCCGGAGATATCGGCCAAAAACTTTCGGGATCATTGGCCATTTTCCAGGCGCCTCCCCTCACTTCTCGGTGGACATATTTTCAGGAAGTAATCTACCCATGAACATCAACAAATTAAAAAAAAAAATTCTGCACGCGACCTGATGTCATGGTTGATACTTTCGTTTACTGGACTAATTAGTTCAAAAGTTAAATTAAATGTGGTAATGAAAAAATAACAACACAAAGTTAAGAACATCAAATTTACTATAAAAAGTTTGAATTAAATAAAAACACATCACCAAATTAGTCTAACCATGCACGATTAAAACAATGAAACCAGGTTTGGTAATAAACTAAATTCAGTTGGGGGGTAAATAAGTGCCACCACCAACTTCCAAAAAATGGGGTAGATTAGAAAAGTAAGATTGGGAATGGATTCAGTAATGTCAGCCAACCATTTCACTATGCTCACCTGAACATCCAATACTAAAGGATGAGGCAAGGAAAGTATTATCTCAAAAGTTGTTAAAATGAAACACCAGGATACATATGGACACCAAAAAAGATGTCAAGAAGGGCAGACTAATAATGTTCAGCCACGCATAGTCAACGAGGCTTAAGGAATGTTGTAAGAAATTCTTACGGGGCGAGCTGTTAATGGGAGGTCACACAATTAATTTTATTAATAATAGCCCAAAATATTTTGTAGACTAAATATGGAGCACCTCCGCGCGCTTCAAATGGATATAGTTTTTGTAAATAGTTTATGTGATAAGAATTTTCTTTCGCTGAATATGTCAATATAACGAGTATAGAAACATTAGTAACAGTTTTTACGGCATTAATGCTCTAAAAAAGATTTGTAAAATAGCTCTGGTTAAAATTAAATCCTACCTATTCTTCTCAAAAAATACGACATTTCTATCAAGATTTGATATTAATGATTTTAGTAACTATCCTAAATATTCTCTTACAACCGTCTACAAAGTGTAATAAATTATGAAATTGATGATTGATTGATTTAATAAGATAAATGTTAAAATTACTAATATTAGATCCTCGGGGTTGTTTTATTTTCCATCGCATCGAACTAATATATTACAACAGTCACGTTTGTATTTTATGTTTCGCAACTATGGCGAAGTATATGATGAAACTGATTTATTTTTCTTAAGTCCTCAACGAATAAAGATTTCGACTTCGGGCAATTGCTATAATAAAGGATGTCTTAGGCTACTTTCACGCTTAATAGGTTGCACTCAAAGTTATAGCAGCATAAACTATCCCATTTAATCTCTTCACGCGAACCATACATGCTTAAGCTTAGCAGCTTAGAATATATAATCAATTTATTAGAATTGTTCTGAAATAAATTAACGAATCGAACCTAGATGAAACATAAAGAGTTTCCCAAAAGTCCCGGGACGGAGCCAAAAGTTTCTAACGAGTGAAGAAATAAATCTGAAAATTTGGAGATCACTAAAAGGCCATAAAAACTACGTGTTTAGATGGTTTAAAAGTTTCATACACTGAGGAGTTTTTTTAGGGGGTGATAACTCCAAAATTTTTGAATTGCATCCCCGATAGAGTTTCACCTGATTTTAAAAGAAACACCTCTCCAAAACCAAAACCCGATATTTTGACACATTGACTGCCATATGTATCAAAACTGATACATACTTGTTGGGTCCAGTACGCCGCCCTGTATCATTTTGTAACACACATAATTTCGTAGTATGGTATCAGTTTATCTCAGCTTGTTTGCAATAAAAACACAAATGAAAATTAGTAGGTGTAAATTTAATAAACAGTTTGTGACAGTGACAATTTATTGATTGTTGAATTGTTGTTTTAAATTTGAGCCTATTTATTTCCTTTTTTTAAATTAGTTAAAAAAATCTGTTAAAAATGGCCCAAGAACTGACCGAAAAAGAAAGAATTACTTTTTTAATGATTCGTGGCTTTGGGGATAGAACAAGATCTTACGATGAAGTGCGGCGAGTCTTCAATGATTCTTTTCATGAACAACCTCCGATTTCCAAATCAACAGTCGAAAGAACTGTTCCAAAATTTCAAGAAGAAGGAAAGGTGAAAGAGAGAAACCAAACCTTCAAGATCCTTTTTATAAGCGTTTCAGGTACATGAAATCAGTAAAAGTTCTGTTCACAGAATTTTGCAACAAAATAATTATTATAATATAATATAAAAAGTTTCACTCACCTAGTTCAGAAATTCAATGAAGATGACTTCGATAGAAGATTAAAATTCTGCGAAATAATGCGTGAAAATTGGGATGGTGATAGAAATGTTCTTCTCAATATTGTTTTCCCTGATGAAGCTACTTTTTACTTAAATGGTAAAGTTAATAGGCACAATTGTCGTTATTAGTCTGACGAAAATCAACATTTAATAAAAGAAGATCATATTCAGACACTGCAGAAAATTAATGTGTGGGCTGGAATTATGGGAGAAAGAGTAATTGGTCCTTTCTTTATTAATGGAAATTTGGACGGAGGCAGACATCTAGAAAAGTTGGAAAATCCAGTGGTTCCAAGTGGTTCGTGCCGTATGCCCTAATGGTATTGGCAATAAGTGGTTTCAACAAGATGGTGCTTCTCCACATTTTGTTCGAGACTTCTTAAGTCGCACGTTTCCAAACCGTTGGATTGGGAAAACAGATCAAATCGAGTGGCCACTACGATCTCCGCATCTTACACCACTCGATTTTTTAAAAAGTAGAGTGTGTGCAACAAATCCAGAAACAATAAATTATTTGCAAAATCACATACTTGAAGAGATCACCAATATCACTAGGGATATGCTCCAAAGGGTTCAAAATTCCAATTATGAGCGTTTGAGTCATTCTGAAATCGAGGAAGGTCGACAATTTAAAAATCTATTGTAAAAATTGTAATAAACATGTTTCTATCTCATTTGGTAGTATAACTCTTAAAATAACTAAGATACCGGATTTTGGTTTTGTTTCTTTTTTCAGTACCTTTAAAATAAGATGAAACTCGACAGGAGTTGCAATTTAAAAATTTTAGGGTTCTCGCCTCCTAAAAATACTCCCCATTGTATGAAAGTTTTAAACGTTCTAAAAATATAGTTTTTATGGCACTTTAGTGATCTCCAAATTTTGAGATTTTTTTCTTCACTCACAATTTTATGAACAAAATATTGTAAATTTGAAATTCCCTAATCCGTTTTTTAGATTAAATAAATATGTTACCACTAATACATCGAAAAATACATTGTCATTAATTTAGTTAGATTTTAGTTTAATTTTTTAAGCAGTAAAAAATAATGAAGTTTTAAAATCACCTCCGAAAAACCGTTTATATAAAAAAAAAGAAGAAAAACAATTACACAAATACAGCAATACCAGTACAATTTGAAATGTGATTGTACGACACAAGTAAGTAGATTGACAAACGGATTTAATCTAAGTTATTTTATTTGTGTACTAATATACAATATGGTCCAAATGAAAGGAATAAATTCATTATTTCGTAAATCGACGATTTTAGGGGAAAATCCTGATACCTGTCGAATTTTATTTTTTAATTGGCGCTTCGTCAAATCTCCTTTTTATTTTTGACGCCATCTCTGTGAGCGTGATGACGTCACCAATAAAAATTTTAAATAGATAAGTGGGTTTGGAATACATCAATTAAAATGTATTTTAAATCCACCCATATCAATATGTTAAAAAAAGCAATTATTCAATTAATGACTTCAGCTTGGAAATTATTAATAAATATAGATTTTCGATTTATAAAATACCAACGACAGGAACTAATACAACAATATGAAAATTGAAAAAAAAAACGATGTTTTTGATTAACAAACATTTAAGTTATGACAATAAAATATAACCTTACATTTTTCTACTATTCTCGCGATTTTCTTTACTTTTGTGTCGATTAGAGAACGCTGTATGGTTGTGAGGTAGAAAATTTAATATCGTGCATTGTAACGTGCATCGATTTCTGTAATAAAACATCTGTATGATGAAGTAATTTTAAAACAAGGTATTCCATTACCCATCATCTTATTTAAAAAAACTGGGAAACAAAGCTTTCTACAACTTATCTATTAATTATACTTGAAAGTACTAGTGTATGTCAGAAAGAACTGTAGGTTTTTATATTTAACTTATTTTTTTCTTGAATTAACACCTTGTTTTGTTTAGTAGTAGATAGGAAGAAAATTAGGAGGCCCACTTTATATACCGAGAAAACTACTATTTCTTAATTATCGTTATTGTAAGGGTTCTTAAATATGTACCAGCAGCAAAATATGTCAAATTAAAATCTACTAAAAGTTACAAAAAAGGCCAAATACTACATATTAAAATAATAAATAAAATTTGTTTACTATTTTAGTCTGTGATATTTCAAATACGGTCTAATGAAAATTATTTTTATGGTAACAGGCTACTATTTATAATTTTATTATTTTAATACAGATTAATACGGTGAATTATTAAGCTTCACTGATTTAAGCATCTCTATAGTATTCTTCTCGTATATCTTTGAAAATATTCAACTTGTCAGAATAAAAACACGACATGATTGATGAAGTATTTTTTCAGTTTGCTCTGTTACTTGATGATAAAGTCAAAACGTGATTCGCGTTATTAAATTTTTTTCTGAATATTTTAAGATTATTTAATACGCTCCTGTGAAATATTTGAGAATTGCAGAATTAAATATGAACAATGCTTACAAAGCCGTTTCTATTTTTGTCTGGAGTACAAAGAAGTTTATCAACTTGTTGTATTTGATTTTCACAATTTTTTTACGTATTGATATTCTTGCTTTCTTCTATTACGATTTATATTTTTACCATGCCCTTATTTCGCGATGCTAATTTACAAAAAAAAGAAAGATATTATGCAAATGATGTGAGCTAAATTGGAGTTACATACGTTGAATCATATTAAGGAAAAATAGTATTTGAAACACTTTTCATATAACTAGCTCGTAATAACCGTGAAGTTTTGAATTACTTTCACAAATTATTCCATTGTTCGAAGCTATATTTATTTTTTCGTGCAACTTTATCAGTGTCGTTTTTCCATTATGCTTTTGTAACTCCACGAATGCTTGTTAATTCCGTTATTGCAGCAGCAAATGTAACTCGTTAGAATTTTATTTTTATTGCGAATTTACGAGCAATCTGAAACCGGCAACAAGGATATGGAATCGATAAAGAAGCCAGAAATAATAAGTTCAATTTTGCCGTTGTAGAGAATTGACAAATTGAGCGCGTGAGTGGAGTGCAGATAAAATCGCTTGTTTTGATCTTCCTTTATTGTGAGAATTTTTACTTCAACTAATAATAAAGTATTTTTGCTCTAAAATCGTCGTTAATCTCCTCTAAGTATACATATATTTTCTTACACATTTAACTACCAATGAGAAAAATGCTAGTATTATGCTTTGCAAGATATAAGGTTTCCTTGAATCTGGCATGAGTCAGGTATAGCGGGAATCGGAATTATAAAAGTGACAAACGAAAAACTACCTACAAACTATCTAAAAAGTATGATCCTATTACATTCCAACATTTTATTATAAGGAAAATAATTATTTACAAAAAACTTTCTACAATGCCTGTCTCATTATCAAAATCAATTTTTGAAAATGTCTTCTTTTTCCTTCTGTATTTGTGTCTGAGTTAACTTCGTGGATTTACCAAATACATTAAAATATTTATCTTTAATAGCATTTACATGTTTTATTGCATTTTTCCAGTTTTCCTGATACATTGATTTCGCAAATATTTCTCTTTAGTTGAGCCCACAACAATTCTATTGTATTCTGCAATAATATTGGAACAACCGTTAAAGATTGTGACCATTTTCTGTTAGAATCGTCAATAGGTGTACTGTTTTTAAAAATATTTTAAGTTTAATACTCCCATTAAGAGGCAACGAAATAAAAAAAGGAATAAGTCCCCCCTATCATGCAGATTTTTTAAATTTAAAGCTTTAACTTTTTTATAATTTAAACCGCTTAAGAGTTAAACGAAATTTCAAATACTGGAAAAAATGAATAGATAGATTAAGCCTTTACACTAGAAATATACAAATCTATAATCTGGCAACAGTGTTCACACATTTTGACAGATTACACTTTCACAGAAATTCTAAACGACTTGAGTTAGCTTTAAGAAATCAGGGAGCATACTTGCATTGATGTTAAAAGTCACAAAAGACATTGGTCGCATAAACGAGCGAGTTCCCGGAAAAGAGCACTAAATACCATTAATAATAGGTAATTCTTTTTATGTAAGAGTTGCTAAAAAGTAATATGTAGTTTTATTCCGTTTCAAATTTTTATTGCTAATTTGGCTATGTCTAGTGCCTATTTAAAGTATATAAATTTTTAGGTTCCTATTTATTTTGATAAATTCATTGTTTATTTGTTATCCTTGTTATCCTTAAATAAGTTCTAAAAACATGCATCAATCAAAAATATTGAGATTGCAATATATAGTTTCACAATAAACTTTTGTAAAGAACAATATTTTTTTCATTTTCAGTGCACCACTTTCCATAAATTTAACCCACCGTAAACATATTTTTAACCCCATCCATTTGTATTTGCGCCATTTAGTAGAAAAGCTATGTTGCTAAAGCAGTTATGTTGAAATTTCATTCGTTTTTCTTTTTATTTCATCTAATCAAATCGGAAGAAAGGAGACGTGTTTATAGTTATAGTTATAGTGTTATAGTTTATAGTCTTCAAAATAAAAAGCCATTTATTCATGAGTAATGTTTGAGCTCTTTGTTTGGCCAGCTTGTCACCTGATGTCTTTTCAGGATTAGGCACTTTCGGCCAGTTCTTTACTCTTCTGACTGTACATTTTATGTCTTTATTTGTTTTGGCTATTGAATAATACTGCTTTGTATATTGCTATGTCAATAAACATTCAATCCCGCTGATTGTGCAGTATGATCTGTATTTTATTTTTGAGTGTAAGGAATTCAACGGTAAATTATTAAAGTTTATGCAGAAGGTGTACCAAATGATTGTAATGTGCTTAAGTGGTGCAGGCCAGTCTTTTTAATGAAGAAAGGGCCGATGTTTATGATGACGAAGGATTTGGATAACCCATTGTTCTGAATAAAGAGTTGACACTTCACTATTGACGTGCTATATCATAAATTTCTTCAAGTTTTAAGATCAGTTATTTATCAAATTCTTACTCATTTCTTATATAGACAGCAGAGTTTTTTGAAGGCATTATTCAAAAGTTTGCTCAAAGATTTAACAATTATTTACATACTAATGGAGACTATGTTAAAAAATAAAAAAACTGTTCATGTTTTCACTTACAGTGAAAATGATGTTCATAAAATTTCTCTTATATTATTGTTAAACTACTCCTACTATAGAAATGACCCTTGTATAATCAAGAAAGACATGTTGGAGTAGTAACTGCGGTTATTCACAAATATCATAGCGCCTAAATAAGATTCTAGCTACTATTAATCCTTCCTTACCCTGATACCAAAAGAAGGAATTGAGAAACTTGGTACAACTGTTACCGTTCCGTTTTTGGTTCAGGAGGTAGTAAATCAGGAAGAACCATTATGATAAGATATAGAATTATTGACACTGGCAAAGTAGGCCTTATGTGCCAATTACTTTGACGACCTAAGCACCTCGACGATTTCCCTAAGCTAAAAAGGCCTACCGTAAAAATCTCTGCAGTAGATGGTGAAAGATGGAGTGGTAGAGATGCATTTAACAAAGTTTGGGACTCACCATTTTTCCTCTGTCTATTAGTGAAGAAGAAAAATGATCCAACATGGTTCTGCGTTGGCTATCATAATGATGTCACCAAAAAGGATAGTTACTCCTTGGCTAAGAATTGATGATGCCCTTGATGCGATGGCAGGCACCAAGCAGTTTTCTACTTTAAATTTGAAAAGTAAATATTGTCAGATCTTTCAGAAAAAACGAAGCAGCAGAACGTATTTTTGGTAGTTTACGGTTGTTCTATTTGGCCTTCTCTGAACGCATGAAGGGGAACATCTACAGAAGCTTATCCTGAAAAAACTACCAAGTTTAGGAGATGTCAGTATAATAGGCCATGCGATTGATGAATGTTTGTCGACCCTGGTAAAGATTTTTAAGGGAATACGAACTGCTAATATGAGACTAAACATCAAGAAGGAAAACACACTAAATTATTAGACTCCAACGAGCGTAACATTACATATATGAAACTACCGGTTATATGTGAGAAATGTAGCTTTTTTGTAATTTTTAATGAATATTTAATCTTTAAGAGATTTTTTAGATCCACATTATGTATTCGTTAAAATGTCACGTAAAAGCCTACTTGGTAAGTAAGATTGAAAAAGAAACCAGTGAATATTTTAAATTGAGTTAATCCTATTTTAGGATAGTCAATCATCATTAACGGGTCTAGTCGGACCAACCTACGAATTCACTACATTGTTGATTTATTTTTGTTCTGAATAAAATCACTGATTTTGCATAAAAGAGGCGAGGAATTAGAGAAACGAACTGATAAAGAAATCCACCGCCAACGGGCATTTACATTTTGATTAAGCTTTTTATTTCTTCTTTTAATTAACCGCAATTATAATTACAAAAAAGTAATAAATTAAAAAAGTTGAGTTAGCCGATTTAAGTAATTGATTCATTTGAATTAGGACCTTGGTAGGGATTTATAAGTAATAAATCTGCGAAAAGAAACGAGAAACCAAACTAGATTAATTACTTTCAGATTCAAGCGTTTGTTTTTAAGTTATTCAGAGAAATACGGAATGCAATGATAAGAAAAGGAAGTCCTTCAACTTAATTATTTCTAAAAAAAAATTGTACAAAAAACTCACGCAATGCTTTTGTTAAAATATTCTTATGAGAACGATGATGAAACTGAGATATAAACATTAAGTACAAAAGTTTAGAAGCGTTGAAGTAATTAACTCAACTCTCTAAAATGTAATAAACTTAATGATAACAAACTTCATACATATACAAAAATTACTATTGGTCTTTGTTTCAAGCCATGAATTTGAAAACATATACTTATTTGCTAATCCATTTTTTTTTCTTATTTGTATGCCTATTTCATGTAATATTTAATAAAAGTTAACTACAATTATTGTGGCAAAATTTGATTTGGTGGTAAAGTGTTACATGATATTGTTGTATCTTGTAATAAAAAGTGCAATAATGTACTTTAGTTACAAGTGTAACACACCAAGAAAAACATGATGGAATGGTGGAAGGAATAGTTTCAGCAGCAAACGTGATGAAACTCCGACCTACATAGAAGTTGAATTGTTTTATCTCATCACTGTTATAATACACAGAGAACTCAGTTGCCAACGTAGGTAGTCAAAATAGAACTGACATATAAAATACAATTCGCGTTTTATATTTTGCTACTTTTTATAGAACTTTTGTAATAGTTACAAAAGGTAATAAGTTCAAGTCTGTAATCGTTTTTACAAGATAAATATCATTTAATTAACAGATCAAGATAACGAGTAACTATATGTAATTCATTATAATGTAAGAAATAATTTT
This sequence comes from Hermaeophaga mercurialis, assembly GCA_951812935.1. Taxonomy (NCBI): domain Eukaryota; kingdom Metazoa; phylum Arthropoda; class Insecta; order Coleoptera; family Chrysomelidae; genus Hermaeophaga; species Hermaeophaga mercurialis. The sequence goes on along the minus strand of OX638358.1, from coordinate 25,599,736 downwards.
TCGAGTTCTTTGACCGATATAGCAGTGTATTCATTTCTAAATAAATCGCATTCTACATAGTACATAATTTTTTATTTTATTGGGTGCTTTCACTATTTGTCCACATTTGGAAATCTACCTGCCCTCTCCATACTCAACAAATTCCGCTGGTATCTCTTCCAGAGAGCTCTGGTGTAATAGAATTATGAAAAAAGTGCAATTGCAACGATGTACTTTGTACCGTTCACGAAACATCAGAGAGTTATAGCGAAATTCAACTTGAATAAGACGATTCATAACCCAAGTACTGGATTCGGACAAGTCGATATATTTTCTCGGGACGGAAGTGCATTGTAATGGTTGAATTCCATCTAATGCTTCTCTCTAATGCCCCATAAAATTAGAAGGCGGTTAGTAGGTAATAGATAGGATAGAAAAGAGCCAAAGGATGAACACTTATATTTATTTTAAATAAAAGAATAAAAGTTAGTTTAATATGCATTGGAAAACTTTTGTTTATATTTATAATTAATTACCTTCACAATAAAAGCACATATCCCATTGTTTTACAAAATGATGTATACCCTCATAAAATTCTGGTGGCAGCTGCTTGAGGAATTCTTTCACAACGTTTTATACTTCTGCGTGCAAGTGAAAATTGTGACATTTTATCGTGTGTTTAAGTGGCTCAATCATATGGAAATCGCAAGTCAATTAATCTGGGTTGTTGGATGGATGCGTTAATATCTTTCGTTTCTTTTAATCCAAATTTTCCTTTATTACTAGGTTAGCGACATAAGGCCCAGTATTCTCGTGTAGTAGAATGACACATTGTGAAAGTTTCCCTGGACGTTGTCGTTTTATTGTTTGATGGAGTTTATTCAGAGTTTCTTAGTACAGATTTGCATTGATAAGTACTCAATGCTCTTTAAACTGTATCAGAAAGAGTACCTCATGGTCAAAAAAATGTCAACATCACCTTGTTGGCAGAATGTGCTTTAAACCCAGTTTGTTTACGATACAATGAACAGTTCCTGTACTAACTCTAACGTTTTCTGCAATTGCTCTGATTGGAACGCGACGATTTTCGGAAATACCTACAAAGTACAATTGCAAAATTACCGTTTATATTTGAATCACCCTCGTACATGTAAGTATGTAAGTGCGGTTTTATTATATAGAAGTCATGAATTAATCGAGATACATTAGCAAATTTTAAGAATTATAGGTGTTGCTATACTTTTTAAGTATACACCCGTAAAATATTCCTTAAATTATTTTTGGCCATACCTACACTTTTTAATTCTCCTACCTGAACTGGTCTATGCCAAATAATTATTTATATAAAAATAAAGGGAAATTTGGTGATATTAGGGTTACTTAAAGTTACATTAAGCTAGTTATTTTTAAATAGCTCACATTTTTTATTATTAAATAATCTTAATTTTTAACTACATATATATACTACTCATAATGAATGCTTCTCTCCTTACTTTGTGGAATTTATCCTTATAAATGTGAATGATGAAGTACGCTTATTTTAAAATTCCACGATATTTTCAGTTTCTTGAAATATTTTTATAACTGTTTTACCAATATTCTTCGGCATCGTCAGATAAGATTAAAGAATTAACAGATATTCCACATAAATATTCTAACCAATAATATTCTTTTCTAAAACACACGTTAATATTAGATATTGAGTCCAGAAGATAATGTAAAAGCAAAACTTCTCAGATTTATTTGTTCGTTTAGTACTTTATATTGAAGGGATTCAGATACGTCTCTTTATTTCAAATTCTTATAAAAAATCAAATTCTTACTTCTTACCATACATATAAGCCTTTGTTGTTTCTATTGTTTTGTTAAGTGCAGATTTGTGTTTAGTGTTAATGAATGGTTTTACAAAATGTGATTAAATTTGTTGTCAAATTAATATTTTCAATTGGTTTGAATATGTATACATATTTATTTAATTCAAATTGGTTAAGTTAGGTTACCCTAAAATACAAACAAATTCAAGATAAAATTACAAAATTTTAACATATAAATATAATACAGAATTTAATATAGAGTAATATTAAGTAATTAAGTAACTGTAGCTAAAATATTCAATATCTCATAAATCAAAACCATTCTTTGAAAATATACTGTACTTTAAACCATTGTAACGAATTTAACATAAGTGTTGTTGGGGTATATCTACAAACCTTTAATATTGTTCTCTTACCACGATTTTGATAAACAATAATAGAAAAGTGGCTGGTGGATAATGGATTAGTTAGTTAAAAAATTGTCATGAGAATATTTAAAGAATTTTAGAAAATCGCGGAATTTTTATCTTTTACATACTGTAACTATCTGACTTAATTTTGTTTGTGGAAAAATATTTCTAGAAATTATTTCAAACTTGATAATTAACAATTACCGTGTCATTTAAAACTTTGTGACTAATTCGGGCTTTTGGCAACCCTTTCTGCGTTATTGAATATATTAAATATAGAAAGGGGTTACATAAACAAACACGCAGATATGAAACACGTGAAATACTTTGCGTGCGTGTATTTTGCTAATAATTTAACGACAAGTAAATAATATATTCTAGTTTTACCACACGGTCTATCATTGTAATTGTTGAACCGGTTTACCCAAACTGTTTGGTTGAATGAGTGAATGAAAAGGTCATTTTCTCATTAACGCAAGATTTAATAGATTAGATCAAGGTTTTCAAAATGTACAAAGGTATTTGTTGTAAATCGGTGTTTGTTTACTATTTCTATTATAACCAAGAATTCTTAATAATGAAAGTTCGAAATCCCAGTAAAATTGAGTTGTGAAAAAAACTATAGTAATATTCCCAAAAAAGTAATTTTAGTTGTTAGTTTAAGTATGCTCTTAGTGTACCGAGTCTAAATTACCCTAATGTAATTAATGTTAAAGATATCCCTATAAAGTACATTTGGAACAAAAACTAACAAAAAAACGATCCATATCGCAGGATGTAGTTCGTAAAATATTTTTGAATATATTTAAAAATAATAACAGGTACTGGTCGGACGAAAATTTTCATTGGATGATGGAGGCATATACACACTGTCCACAAAAGATAAGTACATCAGATCATGAAAATAAAGAATAATTTATTATTCTTTGGTAACTTTGTGGTTCTGAAAAGAACAAGTCTCACAATATGTTTTCATCAAAAACCAACTCTTGTATGTCATATCTAGTAATACTCGATCTTAATGTTAAAAAAAATATGCGAGCTAAACGAAAAATTTATTTAGTCTTCAGCCGTACTTAATGTGTCAAGCCAAGTGATAGGTTATAACGGCACGGTTGTAATAACAAATTAATATATACATACAAAGTGACGCATTTGTCCAGCAAAACTCGATTAGTCCGCTATTATTGAAGTTACGAAAAAAAAGTTTTTAGAGAAAGTATAGGAAGTCTTGAGATTCACATTTTAAAATTAGTCCCAGATATACAGTGTGTACAGGAACGCAGTGCCAAAATAAAGTTATGTTTTTTTAAATGTAATACCCCGAATGTTTCTACGTTTTTATAAACCTCTTGCCGAGCTAATTTCAACGATGTATCATGCTTGATGTCTATTATGTTTAATAAACCTGGAAATCACATTTTTTTTAATTTGAATATCTGTAGCAGCCAAACCCTTGAAAATCAATAAAAACGGCTTACATGTCCCTATCCTAACTTTTCAAGTTCTATACTATGGCATAAAAAAATATTTGATACAGAGTGATTAAAGATCAGATGGGATTTCAAATTTTTGATCACTCTGTATTAAATATTTTTTAATGCCCTAGCGTAGAACTTGAAAAGTTAGGTTACGGATATTTAAACCGTTTTTATTGTTTCTAAACAGTTTGGTTGCTACACATATTTAAATAAAAAAAAAATTGATTTTTAGGTGGCTGTAGATCGTTTAATAAACATAATAGACATGAAGTGTAATACTTTGTTGAAATTAGCTCAGCAAGAGGTTTATAAAAATGTAAAAATATACGGGTTTTCCCTAAAAAAACCAAATTTTGATGTGACACTGCGTTCCTGAGCATACTGTATATTTGGACTGATTTTAAAATGAATCTCAAGACCGCCTACACTTCTTGTAAATACTTTTTGTTTGGTAACTTTAATAATAGCGAACACATCGAGATTTGCCACACTAATGCGTCACCCTGTACATTAACATTTGTTAAACTATTGAAATCATAATCACCAACTCAGAATAAGTGCAAAAAGCGATGACTTAGCATGAAAATATTTTCATACAAAATCTTTCGTAACTCGCGGTCAAGTTTTCATTAATCTACTTCTTTTTATAAAGTTTCTGTTTCATTCGTTACCCAGCTTTCCATTTGCAGATAAAAATCAAATACGGGCAACGGCGGCCTCATAAAGGAAGCGTTAGATTATAAGGTAGACCAGCACTAACAATACTCATTCTCGAGGGTCCAGCATCCCATAATTTCATTTGGCTAATGAAGCCAAGCCGGTAAATACATTATTATATGCAAATAGCGTTCCTCTAAGCTGAATAATTTCGACTTCATCTAGGAACGCTGTTTGCTCGTAATGCCTCGACGTTCTCGCCTCCGGTGCATCTAATCTTGCTAAGTAATTTAAAGAAAGTAGCTACTAGCGCATCTGCTACAAAGTTATCGCACTTGGACAAAGATTTAGGTTGAGGATCGGTTACGTATTTAAAGATTTTTGTATTATTTACCATTTGGTCGAAGTCGAGGAACAAGATCCATCCCATTATATTAAGGTTTAGTAGTAATATCAAATTGATTACTGCTCAAAGTTTGCTGTAAAGTAAAACATTAAAACATTTTAAGGATTTGAATTTTATACCGTTTATTATGTAATACACCAATAATAGACCAGGGTCGATAATTTTTGAAACGAAATAAAATAATAGTCGGATGAAACCCATTGGAAAAGGAAGAGAATATAACAAAAATGAAAAGAAAAATAATTTACTAGCAATCTGATGTCGGGAAGTGGAAGGGGTGAGTTTTTAAGGGTAGAAAACTGTTTATCTCGATTTCCGGCAAAACTACAAGTCCTATGGAAAATGTATTTACACTTTTTTCATATAACCTCAAAATTTATGTGAAAAATTCAAATAACCAAGTTTTTGATTTTTTATTTTTATATTTTACAAAAATATTTTTTTTTCACGAAATTTGGTGAAAACTTACCTTTTTATGTCCCAAACACACTGTAATTTTTTTGATTTAAAATATTTATTTTTTCACCTTATTTTGACTTAATATCGAAAAATCACCCTAATTTTCAATCGAAAATTCTCGCGTCAAAATATCTGCTTTTTTAAAAAACTCGGTGGGCTTTTTGTTCGTAGAAATCTCTACTTTTTAATGGCGTAAAAAAAGATACATTACTATGGTAAATGTTCTCAAAAAATGCAAAGAAACGAAAAAAACTCGAATCCGAAAACTTGGTTATTTGAATTTTTCACATAAATTTTGTGGTTATGTGAAAAAAGTGTAAATACAAAAGTTGTAGATCTTTTTATTACCTACAACTTTTAACTTTTTTCCATAGGACTTGTAGTTTTTCCGGAAATCGAGATAAACAGTTTTCTACCTTTAAAAACTCACCCCCTTCCACTTCTCGTCCTCAGATCGCCCATAAATTATTTTTCCTTTCATTTTTGTTATATTCTCTTCCTTTTCCAATGGGTTTCATCCTACTATTATTTTTTTCCACTTTTTCCCATTTTCAAAGGCTTCAGCCCTGGTCGATAACAAATAAATGAACCTTACTAGATATTACACATCCGCGACTTTCAGTTAAGCCACCTGAAATTCTGAGGTAGACTTGATTGAGCTTTAATTGGATTTTATCGCATTTTTTTCGCACAGGAAAATCAATGTATACCTCAAATTATTTTATTTCTATACAATTTTTAATTAACCCTTCTGGATACTTTCTCCTAAATTATTCCCAATAGTATGCTTTTTTCTTTAACGTCACAAAAATTAATTGGTAAATTTTAATTTAAATAACGAGAGAACGCCTTATACAAAATAAAAAGTTTTAAAAATGAAAATATATCGTATGATTAAATTTAATCCATCGACATACATCGTATAAAAATAGGTAAACAGTGGGGTTTAAATTAACATCAGGTTTCAAAAAAAATGTTTAGAAAACATTGGTTAAAACAAAGTCTACCCATGCTGTATACAAAAATTTTGCGCGAATCAAACTACTTGTAGTAACTTTTTTTTTGGCAAATTTATTTGTATTGTTCGTTATTTTATCGAGTCTTAAAGTTTTCTTTTCTTTATTAAAAAGTCGAAGTTTACTTTTGCTACTTTCTAAGGTAAAGAAATTTAGAGTTTCATCAGTTTTATTTATAGCGAATAAGAATTTACATCATTTTTTGTCATTGGCGCAACATAAAAAGGGAGGAAACTATTTGGGGCTTTTCGGCCGTTTGGATTTGTTTTGCTAAGTAAAATGTAGGCTTGAGTAATAGGGATTATTACAATATGGATTATTATGTTTGTCTCTATATTTTTTTGTGACATAATTTAAAGTGAAAGAACCAACATCATCACGTGACTTTTTTTCGATTCAAAACACTTGCCATCTTACGTCTTCAAAAAATACAGACCTACGAACACCATATCTAAAAACACGTCTTTTTTTTCTGATTTGATGACATGAAACACAGACTGAAACAGATACGATCTCAACCAAAACTACTTTGGCTTTTGCGATTACACATCGACTAGATCCCTGCACAGGTCCGGTTCTAATAAAAAGTATAAAAAGTATATTCAATTTCTTTTGTCGCACATACGAATGGATGGGAGACGTGTAGTATAAAATAATATATTTGCGATGGGTTAAATTTACGAAGAAGTGGTGCAGTGCAATTAATATAAAGAGAAAGTTTCCAAGAATCGATTAATAATCACAACGTTAACGGTAATAAAAGATACAAAAAATATTTGCCAGTTTTTTCCAGACAAATTTCAATTAACAATGATAACACGGTGTCATAAAAATGCATGAATTAATTTTTGCAACAACTTCACGAGCGTCCATGACAAGTGATTTCGTCTGAAAATTGTTCCATACATGTTCATGAAAACAAAGTCTCATTTTCAATTGAAATTTTATCAAAAAAAAATCAACCTCGTAAGTATTTGCTTCCGAAAAAATAGGATTTAATATTCGCGAAAATATTGATATTTTTTTGATAAATTTGAAATAATTGATTGTATGGTATTAAAAAATGATCCCTAAAATATTTGTTTTTAAATATATTGATTTAATTTTTTTTATCATTTTCAGTGCAAGTATTTTTATTTCCGCAAACGGTACTGTACAGAATATAACTTAACTTCTACTCAGAATGTGTTTTAAGCTGCAGTTAATATCAGGCGAGAAACAGATTTGTATATTTCTAGAGTATACGCACAATCAGTTGTCTAATTTTTCCCAGTATTTGAAATGTAACTTTTACTGCTAAGCGGTTAACATTAAAAAATTAACAACAGTTGCATTAAAACTTGAAATTTTAAAAATTTGCGCGAAATGAGGAACGTATTTCTTTTCTTGTTTTGCTAGTTTTTATTTTATTTTATCAGGCATTTAAAAAGAAGATACTTATCCCTCTTTGATGTACAAATCAGCATTTCTCAGTTTTTGAATCATGATATTATTTTAATTCGTTTTCGAAATATTTACAATTTACGATTTCGAGCCGTATCGTTAGCTCTTAAGTGCTTAAGTCTTAAACAAGAAGTATTTCATCCCTTTTAAAAACAAACAAATGCGATTTACATAATAGAAATAACCCATAGGGTCGTCACTAGTTAGGAAACATTTTAGTACTTTTATGTAGCGTATGATTTTTAATTTCTTTTAAAGCATCTGGTCTGTTTGTTTTGGGTCACTTAATAATTTTCTGTGTATATTAAGTTAATCAGAATAAAGTTTAAGTTTATTAAACTGATCGGATCTCGCCGAGTAAAGTACAATGCCGCGCTTATTGTTGAAATACCGCGCTAATTAACATTTTCGATTGTTTGGAGTTTAGAGTTTCCAACGGATGAGAGTTAATATAAAGTAAATTAGTAACGAAGAGATTTTCTCGTCTATACAACCAACGTACCATTCTTTCAAGGCCATCCACAGGTGTAGCCTAATTTTTTTATAAAAATTGTATCTATTTTGGATTAACCTTATTTCTTCGAGTTTCGACTCTTCTGTTCAAACCAAAGGAGAGACCACTTTTAAATTATTTTTTTATTAATTATAGTTTGTTTATTTTTCTAATTAAATTATATGTGTTAGTGTCACCCAAAAACAAATAATCTTATCAGTTTTTTGTTCTACATTTTTTCATGGATTTTCTAATCTGAATTATTTAACTTCCAAAAGAATGAAGGTTCTTTAATTTAGCGATCCACTCTTTTAATTTAACGTACTAGAGGCTCTGCATTTTTAAGCCAGGGTGAGTTTCTCGTACCCTAAGAACAAAAGGTGAAGAAAATCTTGTATAGCATGACTTCTCTAATTCGGGTTTTATTTGTATTTTTTATTTATTATTATTTATATATTGCAATGTTCGGAGACTACATTCTAACACCAACTTTCAAATTATTAGTCAATATAAAATATTATTTCGTAAATAGGACATTTTTAGGTGAAAATTCTGAAACCCGTCGATTATTATTTTTGCAGATCACTTTTTTATTTTTGACGTAAAGTGCAATACATCATTTGAAAGGTATTTTAAATATCTATTCATACATAATTAGTCTAAGTAATTTATTTTTGTATGTTGTCAAAAAAATGATTTATTTAATTTTTAATGTTACAATAAATATTATAATTAAGTACAATCAAATTTAAAGCAAGTGTTGAAATTTTTTACCATACATAATAGCCAGAGAAAGTGAATGTTTGGGCGGGAATTATAGATAATAGGATTATAGGAACATACTTTTTCAAAGAAACCTCAACAGGTCCTCGATATTTACAATTCCTGCAGAACTTTTTGCTTCCCGAATTAAACCCGTTGTTCCCAAACAGAAATGATTTGTGGCTGCAGCAAGATGGAGCGCCATCGCACTATACTGTCTTGGTGAGAAACTACTTGGACAACGTCTTCCCCAATCGGTTAATCGCAGTCGAAGAGGAGAAATTGAGTGGCCATCTAAGTCACCTGATTTAACTCCTCTCGATTCCTTTTTATGGGGATACTTGAAAAGTTAAGTATACATAAATAGACCACAAACTATTAATGAACTCAAAGAACGTATACGTATTGAGATTATAAAAATAACTCCGGAATTTATAGCGAAAGTTCGAGAAGAGTTCTCTGCTGGTCTTTCGCATTGTATTTTAGCTGACGGAAAACAAATTGAGCACTTGCTTTAAATTTGGTTGTACCTAATTATATTTATTGTAATATTAAAAATGTATTAATAATTTTTTGTCATCACTCTCACAGAGATGACGTCAAAAATAAAGAGGTGATCTGACGAAGCGCCTATTTAAAAATTAAAATCAACTGGTTTCAGGATTTTCCCCTAAAATCGTCGATTTACGAAATAATTAATCTATTCCTTTCATTTGGACCATACTGTATACATCAATTGCAATTGTAAATTAGCCTATCATAATTACACACGGATAGAGTCAAAAAAAGCCAAAGTTCAAAAATGGTTAATCAAAATGTTATATACATACTAAGAAGCAAAATGTTAATATGGCACAAAATTATTAAATGACGTATCTATTCAGCAATATCCCTTTAGAACATGTACGACATTTAGTTGATATTAATAGTGTTCTAAAATCCCACGTATAATATATCCGTAATACGATATTATCCCCATGTGAATCTATTGTTCGTAGTCAAATTGTCACGATACCAAAAAGAAAAATAAGAATTTTCAAGAAGTTCACTTCGTGACAAGCTCTAAAAGGTATGACAATGTGTAAAATGTGAAAGATCTCATTTATCTTCATCACCTACGTGTTTATATGGGAACGTCATCGCGCTATTGTATAATGCCATGCGACATCATATTTATATGGTTATGAAAGTATATTTTACGGTATTTTAGTTTGTCTATTCTTATTTCCTAATACGCCTTTAACGGAAACTTTAATTTGAAAGGACGCAAAGCTTAACAGATTTTATTTTAAAAATATTAAAGATATCATTGAGAAAATTTTCCATTAATGGATTTTATTTCTAGTAAATCTTTTGTCACGAAATGTGACAGTTAAACACTTTTATGTCGGATGGTTATTGAAGATCTAGCATTAACATTTAGCGAAACCATAATTCTCTGTCATTACCCAGTTGAATGCACTGGACAAGTAAACGATCCGCTAATATAGCAATTTCTGTAACAATGGTAATTTTCAATAGATCCCACTTTATAATTCAAATAATAAACGGTCAATTGGAATGGGAACAATTCGTGAATTTTTGAAATAAATACTGAGGTACATTAAGCAAGCTTTCGGTTATCGCTTGAATTTATTGTGCGGGGACTCAAACGGAATGACTGGTTACATTATTTATGTGGTTGAAGCACGATAGTACTAGTCACGTTAGTATTTTTTTCTTGTGCGTTCTTATGTTAATTTATTATGAAAAATACTGCTATTGTATCATGTGTTAATGTTTTTAATCATCTGTGTACTTTTTAATACCTGCTGTGTCGGTATCACGACTTTACTATCTTTGTTACATTTCAGAATTTAATTGTTGGAATACATTTGCATTTTAGCATTTTGTTAATTAAATATTCAGTATATTGAAAAATTTTTAAGTCTTAAACATATTATTCTTTAAAACCTTAAACTTATTGTATACTGAATTATAACGTCCCTACTTATGATAATATAGAAATTGTCCCAGAACTATTGAGAGCTACTTAAAAAAAGATACTTTAGCTAAAAAAAGACTAGAATGTTTTATATTTTTTTTTCTGGAAGACATTCATCATACTTAATAGATAAACTTCGAAAACAACTATTTTTAACAAAATTTTCACCAACAGATGGATTTTAATAAAATTTGCAAAGTAAGTAGGTAAACCTAAACTTTATTCCCATTTCAAATAAGTTCGATGAAAACAGTTATCAGCGCGTGTTAAGCTCATGCTAGTCTCGAGCGAACAGAAGACCAAATATACTAGCAGATTAGTATTCGGTCAGTTGGCTTTATATAACTTTGATAATTTTGGCTAAGCCTTTATTGTAAACTTTTATTCTATTGTTGAAAAAGCCTTAATTATATTGCACAACGTACGTGCTGTTGTTACAGATTTCCATTTGTTGGATTACATGCTTCTTTTGACATTATCTGTCTTTCAAATGTGAATAGAGTTTAATCAATATATTTTCTACATCAGTAATTTAGCTCAATATTTATTCATAAATATACCTAAAAAAAATCAACATTAATTTTAAATAAAAAAGAACGTTCTGTTCTTTTCTTTGAAAAAAAATCTGTGTCCTGTAAAACTTTAAAAAAACTCCCTTTATGATAGTCACACTAATTGAAAGATAATTGGGATTTGGACGGTTTCATATTTTAGCTTCATTTCAATTACTTTTCTATATTTATTTTTTATTTTTCTCCTTTGTATGTTTATATTTTATTCATTAACTTAGTGGGTAATTTTTTCTTTAATTATTTTTATTTTCTATTCTGTCGTATCGGATACTGTACAATAATCATTATTTGGACTTACATCTCTTTAGAATTTCACGTCTTTTATTGAGATCGCCATTTTTTGGAAATTATTATTTTTATTATTGTAAATGTTGATCTTTATAGATTGCCTTCTTCTAATAAAGGATTAAATTAAACTTAATTTAGTGAATACTTTTTAGTAGATTATGAGAGGTTTTGAACCAGTTCCATTGTCATTATTCATCAACTCAGTGACAACTGGAATATGATGCAATGTAACCCTATCACTCTATTTCTTCTTCTTTCTGACGTATTTTTAGTTTCATTTGTAAATAACGCATTAGGTACATGCGGCGCACAAAAAATTAAGGGTACTATATTTTCAAATAGATGTCAAATATAGCAGGGCTTATTGTAACGATCTACCGCATATGGACTTTTATTAGTTTTCGAAAAAAGTAAATATTTTTAAAAGTGTGATTTTTAAAATTCTAAAGTTTTCTAGAAAGAGAATGTTAAATTGTTTTCCCAAGTATGGAGTTATGGTATTTATACACTAATCTATCCTATACTCTTACTAGATCGACTGACGATATTATCTCAGTTGTGACAACAATTCCTGTTATCCTAGTTCACTACGGAATTTTAGCATACTGGGTGGTTCCAAATAAGATGAGTTTCGTAATTCTTCTTTTTCAAGTCGAAGAGTTTCTAGGTATTCATTTGAGTTCAATGAGTTAAGATATTCCCGAAGGTCTAAATAGATGTTTTACACTTTTTCGCCAGATACTCTTTTTGCTGTAATCCAAACTTCTTAAAGTGTACTTTCAGCATATATGCTCGGTTTGGTTTTACTCTTGTAAGCGTATATAGTTTTTACTTAGACTTATCTACTAATAACTCCACTCTACAAATTTTGTTTCTATAAAGATATTTGGACCCCTCTTCTACCTAATTCGTCTTATACTTTATTACTTTAGACTCTTCTTGAACCTATATATGAATAGAAATTACAACGGGATCGAGGATTACAATCCCTCTTTGACCTCTACCTATACAGATCTATGAATGAGTATATTCGAGTATCTTACTCACGTTGTATTGTTTCATTATTCCATCATAGACAAGCGAACAAATACCTGTGAAAACAAATTATATACAAAAAATATAAATATCATATGGCTATAACTTTATTTTTGGCAAAGATTAATTTGTCTTTTTGAGATAGTGTAAGTGAATTTTTGTACATACTAACCAATAATAATAATAAACAAAAGGTTATCCATTAAACTCAAATGTGGTACAAAGGGCCAAATCCAATAAAATTCCAAAATCAAGCCATATAAAATTATTGAATTAACAAACGATGACTAGTTTCGACCCTAGTGGGTCATCATCAGGTCTAAAAATTAAGGAAACAAAAAACAAAAATTACAATAAAACATAACATCAAACTTACTAAGTAAAAACAGATAAACAACAATTATAAACTAAGATCATTTAAGAGGCTATAGTGTAATCTGATAAAAAATGGAAAAACTTAAAACTTAAGTTGCATTGAGAATTCATTAAATGTGGCAATTAATTGCATAAACAAAAATATGATGATTATAAACAAAATTAATGTTAAACACCACCATGTAAGTGAAAGTTCAAAGTAAGTATAACAAATCAAAGGGTTTAAAAATGTACATTAGACCTCAGACTAACATAATGATGAATGTAAAACGGTAATGAGAAAAAATAAACAAATCTTGAAAAGGGTTTGGGCAAATAAACCAGGAGAAGGATAAATTCCCAACCTAGGGTGGGAACCAAATGAAAGAAAAAGAATACACAAGTCATACAACTAATAATAAGGGTAGAGACTCGTGTAGGGGTAACCCCTCTCAGATAGGGGGGGAAAGAAAAGGAATCAAGGAAGCTTAACAGCAGCCAACTGACCACCTTGTATTAGCGTGTCCGTTTATTGCCCCTTATATAGGGTGGGCTTGTTTTTTCAGTTTATCCTTATTGCCACCATTAATTAAGTTTCTTCCATTTTTATCGGATGTCAGACGTCTAGGGTGAACAATGAACTTTAATGTTGATTCTATGTCAGGTTTCCCCTATTTTTTTAGATTCTCATTCAAATGTTAAGGTTGGTAGGTATATAGTTTTGAAGATATTTATTTTTGTCTTTTTTTTATTTTTTTTTATTTATAAACCCCGAATTTATTGTGTAATACAGTTTGAGTATTTTCTAACTCTGTTGTTAATTTTTATTTCCTGGCTAACATTCTCTTCTATTTCTACTCCCAAATCATTTTTATTTATATTAATCTCTTTTTCTTACTGTCCTGTTACCATAACTTTAGTTTTTTATTTCGTTACTTTCATTCTAAATTCTTCAAAAATTATATTCTAAATTTCCATATTTTTGTAAATAGTAAATAATCTTCTGTTTAATTAACTTTCGATTAAGGGAAGCCGATGTATAATCTCACCCCCTTTTGCACAAACTGGGTCATTGGCATTCATCGACTTTATCCGTTGCCGTAAATTTATTCGGGCATTTATAACACTGGGGTAACTCAAATGACAGAAACTTTTATTTTCGAACTATTCTAATTACTTTCTTTAAGCGAAATCGAAACATAACTTCCTTGCTCGGCACATAGATTTATACAATATCATTCGTTATGCTTGCATTCAGATGAGAATATTCCTTGTTCTTGCAGATATATATATTTCTTGCATTAATCTGAAAGAACATTTTGCTTCTTCATTGTGAATTATGGAGATCCGGTGTGAAAAGCAGTATGCATTCAAGTAACAAATAGCAACGTGGTGGAAAATTTCCCAAGAAAAGCTTTTAAATTATGTTCCTTTTGTTAAAGCATTGCTATAACTTAAATATAGATTTAGTTTTATTGCTATACAGTTGCATGGTATAACGAACAAAATTATGACGAATAATAACAAAGGAAATCATAAAAGCAAATTAATTTATAAAACCGCGCTGCGCATAATTGGTATACAGGGTGTTTTATTGGGAAAGATACCATACTTAAAATCGACACTAAACGATAATTAGAATATAATTAATAGAAACTTATACTCCTCAATGTTTACCTTATATTTTTCGTAATTTAAATAGCATTGGGGACGAAATAAAAATGCGATTCAGTACAAAAAACAAAAATATTAGCGTGAAATAAAATAATAAATTATGTTTTACTAAGAAGTTATTTTGTTTCAGGTACGTAACTCGTCTAAGGAATTTTAGGAGGATAACGTAAGTTTTTTAGTTAATACCAAAATATTTTTAAACCATTTCTGTTTTCATCTAAATTATCACGCAAAAAATGTATCGCATGACTTGTTACTGTCGGCTGTAGTTAACTTGACAAATGGTTAAGAGGACAAAAGATAAAGCTAACAAAGAACACAATATTAGTAACAAATGTTGATGCTAACAAATATGACTCGCGACAGCCAAGGTGTAACCCCGCGTTTCACGCTATAACGTTTTGTACGGAAACAAAGCAAGAAAACTTGTTTTTGTTTGACGTGAAGGTTTGCCTATGTTTGGTTTAGTTTAGCATAACAAGACAAAGCATAAGAGGTCAGAAACGCCGACAAACAGGCCAAAAATCACAGGAATTTTAAATAAAAAGTAATACGAGCATAACTGAAGATGACAGTTTTATTATTTTTTTAATGAAAAGGAACTTTGAACATAAGTCAGGACTTGTACTACAATATAATATTCTTGAACAACGATACCTATCAAAGAAATAAAAACATAGTAAGGATGCTTATGAAATTAAGCAACTGCTAAAGTGTTGCAAGATCGTCGAAGAAAATTGGTGCGCATTATAAATCTACATTTGTGTTCACCAAATTCACACTGTCATCAATAATCAATTCAACATAATTATCTTCTAGGTTACTACTAACCATGCAGTTATTGCTATAACTCCAAGTTTATTCACTGGTACTACAATGATATTATCTTATCTTATATATATAGTATCTAACGCGATTGAGCCATTCTTTAAGTGGACTATACAGGGTGGCCTATTGAAAAGGAGCTGAAGGGCATAATTATCAGGAAAATATTTTATTGAAATCAACCTGAGACACGTCAAACTTGTTTCTAAGGGGGACAACCTTTGATGCAAAAATTGTACTCCAAACTTTACCCTCCCAAGCGGAAGTATCTCCCAAATATTTTCAAATGAGAAGGTATTTCAAGCGATTTTGAAACATTTTATTTACAACACAAATAAAATTGGTAAGTTAGAACGATTTATTTTTGAAATATTCGACTTATATATATATTACCTCTCACTTTTTACAAAATACAAAATATTTCTAATAAAAAAAATTGAAAAATATTTGTTATTCATTGAGAAAGGAACAGATTGAACCAGGTAAGTAATAAAAATTTATTTAGAATAAGGTGCTCCAAAAAACCTCTTCATAACATGTGTTGTGATAACGGCAGTTTGACAGGAGAACAGTACCTAGAAATATTGGAAAATTTGGTTTACCCTACCTTAATTGACATTGTTGATAAGGATGACAAATACTCGGAAAAACATTTATTTTTCCTGCAAGATCTTGCTCCACCGTATTATGCCATTCCTATTAGGGAGTTCTTAGATAGAAACTTTCCCTTTCAATGGATAGGTCGAAGAGGTGCTGTAAAATGGCCAGCCAGATCTCCAGACCTCTGCCCTTTAGATTGTTCTTATGGAAGTATTTAAAATAAAAAAATTATGCTGCCGAGTAAGATTCGTCTTTAGGCAAAAATTTGAACAAGATTTATACATTTGTATGGATATTTGTAGTGCTCAATTTGAATATTTATTGAATATTAATTTGTTCTTATTTCAATTAATTTGTCTAATTAGAAATATTTTTTATGTTTTGTAAAAATTGAGAGGTAGTGTATATTTAAAGCCAAATATTTAGAAACTAAATCGTTCTAGGTCACCAATTCTATTTGTATGGTACCAAGAAAAATTTTTTTTCAAATGATGTATAGCTTGACTCCCCTTTCCAATTAAAAAAATTTGGGGATGACACCCTCGCTTAGAAGGGTAAATTTTGGGGTAAAATTAATGCGTCGAAAGTTTTCCCCCTCAGAAACAAACGTGTTTCAGTTTTTTCCAAAAAAATCTTTTCCTGGCAGTTATGCCCTTCAGGTCCTTTTCCATGGTCCATCCCGTATAATAATTTTATTGTTTGTCAAGCTTTCGACAAAGTGTAATATGCACTAGTTTTTTTTTAATTAAAGAAAACCCTATCACATAATTAACTGAGATTATATATCAGCAATAGAATCCTCCTATTCAAACTTCATATACTGATTATAATATTAACCCCGGAATACTCCAGAAAAAATTTGTTAGGCGACCCAAGATTATATTTAAATATTATTGGAGAGTTATTAGCTACAAGACTATCTACTGTCGATGTTACATCAGTAGTTAGGATGTTGATTATATATTGAAACTAAATTTAGAATAATTTAAGAAACTATTTTATATGATACTTTTAAAATAATATTCATTCGTGGAAGGACTGCCAAATTATAAATTAACAACAAATTGTTTAAGCTTGCAGTCATGAGACGAAAATTTCAGTTTCTCGGCAAATATTTTCCAAAATGCACAGCCTTCTCATAAAAAATGTTTATTAATAATTTAAGTGACTTTATAAGAGCACATATGTTACTAAAATTCAATAAGTAACAAATCAATAAGTTACAATATAAGATTTTTATCATCGACAAAAATCAATTTTTGACGGAAATTGAACCCACCCTGAGAGATTTTATTTTCTTTGTAATATTATCGTTTGTTTATAGTTTAATAAATGATGTTAAAGTTAATTTATTTATTTATGTGCATGTGAATTTTTTTTGGCAATAATTTTTATTTGTTTATTATTTACGTTTCTGGCAACCAACAATTTTTTCTTCATTTTCAATAAAAAGCCGTTTATTCCATATCTGCATTTCTGTTCTTGTCCAGACTTTTAACATATCCTGTTCACAGTGCAAGGGTTTGGCATTATATATGTGGCGAAGAGGAAAGAAGAAGCACTTCACTAAAGCTGCTGCACAAACACCAAACTCTAAAGACAAATGTAATACAAATAACCTTCTCAACGTGGTTTCACGTCTCGAAATGGTTGTTTTGCCTTATGGGACAAAAATTCTCGTCATCCTCTGAAATGCAAACACATGCCCTTTGTCGTGGGTATAAATTGTTGTAAAAAAGTGTTTTTTAAAATTGCAGATAAAAAAGAGTTTATAAAAAATAAATAGGAAGTAACTCTTATATCTAAATATTAATTCAAGCCCTTAAAGGAAAATTCCAATATGTTATTTTTTTAATGTGTGGGAAGTTGTAATCGTGTATAATATTCCAAATATTAACTTATATTAAAAAGTATATATTGGGTATTGAAATACACGTTTATTCTTTTTTTAGACATCAGTTAATATGCCTGCAAATTATATTTCATCAAACAATATCAAACAAGTTGGTTGTCTTGATTAATTAATTTTCTTTGTTGTTCAATAAGCCTAATTGATGTTTGTAAAGGGCATGTTAAAATTGCGTCATCTAGGTGACATCTACTAGCTCACGTTAAAAGTATTAAAAGGTGTCTATAATATATATTATATATATTTCACAGAATCCCGAAAAAATTACGAAAACCTGGTTTTTAATCTAGGACTCTAGGACGACCGTTCAATAGAAACATGTTTGGATGTTGTAAAGTAATGTATATTTACAGAATTTAAAATAAGTCTCCTTACACATTAGGGCACTAAACCCATTGGTGGACTAGTCTATAGATTCCCAGCTGGTAAAATTTTTCACATTTGAAATCATTTTCTAACAGCTATTTCTACCTCAGCGTCCGAATTAAACGTTCTTTCAGTGATTGTTATGGTTTAAATAGACCAAACACATCAAAATTACATGGGGATAAGTTACTTTAAAAGGTTTACTTTCCAGCAAATGGTGTCATTCTTCGGCATAATAATGCTGAACCCCATCTCAATGGCAAGGCTTAACCATCCAGTTTACAATCTCGACTTGTGTCTATCCGATTAAGACATTTAGGACGGATAGGTTCAATTCGAATGCTGAGGTAGAGATTAATGTCAAAGATTGGTTCTGTAAACAGCCGCAAGAATTTTACCATCAAGGAATTTATAGACTTGTCCACCAGTAGAACTCGTAGCCTAGTGTTAAAGGAGGCTTTTTTTAAATTAATTGAATAATTACTACTTTACAGCTTCTAAATGTGTTTCTATTGAACTGTCCTCGTAATAATTTTCAGCCATCCAAATTTCAGCTTTCAGAAACCGTAAATCAGTAAGTTTTGATGAGAGAAGAAATAAAATAATAAAAAATCTCATAAGCATTAGAAGAATAAAGAATGAAAATATTTGATATACACAATAACAACAGCAAAAAATTGCTATATTTTGGAAAAGACAGCATCATAAAATATATAAATAATTTTATACAAGGAGTTCCATATAATGGTGGATGGACGTCACTTTGGTGGTTCCAAATAACCTATACTTAAGGGGTCTTCCACCCTTCATAACTGAGGTATAGCGTATTTTACCAATTTGGCATAACTCCCGAATTAAAAATTTAAAAATTCGTCTTTCCAAACAACAACACACTATATATCGATTTATTTTAAATTACTTTTTTATAATTCCAAATAGCAGAAAAAACTGAATATACTAATCTACATTTTATTTTTACGTAGACAATTGTACTACCACAATTTTTGGGGGTTGCGAAATGGTATCTCAGAGATTTTTCTTAATTTTTTGGTTGAAATATAATCTACTTATCTCATCTAAAGAAGTATCTCAAAAATTGAATTGAGTTTGTGTTTTTACAAATACAGAGAATAGAATATCTTATAGAAGGATATTTAAAATTTTTTCACTTGTTACACAGTTGTAGATAACAAGAGAAGTTTACAAGAAATACATTTTTGCTTCCGAAGGATATAAAAATATTAATTTTATATATCCCACATCGTAGGGTGGAAATAAGTAAATTTTAAATTTTCAATCAAAAAATTAACAAAAAATTCTGCGGTACCATTTCGTAAACAACAAAACGATCATAAATTACACTTTGAAGGGATTTTATATATAACTTATAAATTTTCAGAAAATACGTACAGAGGTCCTGTTATTCAAATTTGAAATAAAAATATCTGAGTTGTAATACAAAATTTAACAAATTTCTCCGCAAAAACACAAGGTTCTTCAAGATAAATTTTTTAAATGATAAAATAATTTTCGTGTATAATTTAAACAATAAAATTATATGTTATCTAAGATTTCGGCATAGTAGAGAAATTTAAAAAGTAATGCTCAATTCAATTAAACATTCAACTATTGAATGGTATACCTTGAGATTGTTAAAATCTAAAATTGTATTTTGAATTTGATGCAAACAATGTTTTAACTTATTAAGGGATCATTAATGAATTGTTATCATCTTGAAGTTGTTGTTATTAGTATTTATATTTGAATTAAAAAAAAGGTTTCATCAAAATTAATAAAATTTTAAATTATTGGAATAAAAATGGTTTAATATAGACTGAAGAAACAATTCTGTTTTTCGTAATATTATCTATTTTATGTGGAAACATGTTGTTTAATCTAAATTCAGAGTATTTAATTTGAATTTGTATAAAGTTACTTATAATAAATATGGAAAGAAAAATACTACTTATCTTGAATTTCTACAGTCTTCCAAAGCGTTTTAATATATATTCTAGTCTGCGAAGGTTTCGGTATCTGACAATACCATTTTCCAATACAGATCTTTTTTATGACAAATTTATTTACGTTTTTAAAAAAATATCTGTCAATCTTCTAGCTGTTTTAGAAAATAATATTGTCAGAAACCGAACCTAGGAAGATCTTAATACATATTAAAACGCTTTGGAAGACTGTGGAAATTCAAGATAACTATTATTTATTTTTCCATATTTATTATGAATAATTTCCATAAAGTAAGAGTTGAAACAATTAATTCAAATTGCTTATATTTTATTATAAAATCAAAAAAAATATTTTTATTAGTTTGTCTTTGGAATCGAGAAAATTATAAAACCTGGGTCCAGTTTTCGCAAACTCAGTTCCAGTTTTTTACTACTTTTTCTTTTAATTATTTTATAATTGAATGATTTTACAAATTAAAAATAATTAATAAATTTTGGTGTATTTATAATAATATTTATTTAACCATAAAATCCAGCCTGATATTTTTTATATCAGTTTGTGTTTTTAAATTTAATTTCACTGTAATTTATTTGGAATTTTATTTTATTCAAATATTATTCCCATTAATTTTTTTTAATAAACTGAATTGAACTTTAAACCTGATATTTATTCATAAATGACATATTAAATTTAAAGCAGACAAAAATATTTAAATATTGATGTAAGGATTGGCGTCGACCTCAGAAAATTGAGCCATCACTTTTAAACATTCTATAGCTTCTCCATTTATCATTTTGGTAACACCTCGAACACAGAGACAAATTTATGAAGGTTTCTTGGCATATTTTATTAGCTCTAACCCTTTTATATTCATTCAAAATTCATGTAACGGATTCCCGAACGAAAAGTTCACAATTCTCTACTTTAAATCATGCAGTTTACCCTTTCAGGAACCGGGTGAGGTTAACAAACTCATGTATATCTTATGAAAAGCAGTAACGTGACTCTTTTCGAGTATAAAGTGACTCTCAAATTGGTACACAATTCAGTGAATCTCAGCATTTTCAAATTTATCATAGATCCGAAAAAATAACAAAAATTAGACTGAGGTTTATACACGAACGGTATTTCCTAACATTCACGAAAAAAAAACGATCTTGTAATTATGGCGTGTTAAAAGTTTTCTAAGTTAAAAAAATAATGTATTGTTTTCCCATATTTCGATTCTTGCATAGTTTTCGTCACATGTTCCGGTTTTTGATTGTCATGAATAAATGGATCCGTACTTACAGAAGACATATGTCCGAAATGGGATACTGGATGCTACCAACTGGTCGCCAATCGTATTTGTGTTCTTAATAATTATGTTTTCAATTCATTCCAATCCAAACAGGAGGATTTTCAAATATTCGTGGTCAAAATCCCAGTATATATCATCCATAACAGCCACGTGACGTGAATCTGATTGGTTTCTTACATTCAGTGATGTTTTGTAAAAAAATATTTAATCACCCATTTTAACAAAGTTTTGGCGTCTCCTCAATAAAAACATAATCATTGATAAAAATGAGGTATTCTAAAAAAAATAGTGTCGTGTTTTAAATGTGTTTAGAGTAACTTTTATCATGTGAACAAGAAGTTTAAGTATAAAAACCATAATAAAACCAATTTATAAGTAAAATTCTAAATTATAGTTGATCTTAATTGTTTCAACTCTTACTTTATGGAAAGTATTCATAATAAATATGGAAAGATTAATAATACTTATCTTGAATTTCCTCAGTCTTCGAAAGCGTTTTAATATGTATTCAAGTCTACCTACGTTTCGATGTCTGACAATATACCATTTTCCAAGTTTGAGAGATGTTTTTTTTTATTGATGTTAACCTAGAAAATTTAAAATTCATTTGAATCAAACTACTTTGTCAAGTTTAAAATAAATTATCACATATTAGATTAATACGTGTTTAAATTTGAGTACTAATATGTACTACCCTCCTATTTATGTTTGTATAATCAAAAATATAAATTCGCAAACATAATAATTTTTTTTATATTTATAAACAATACTTTATATGTATTTGGACGTATCTTCCGCGAATGTTGTTTCAAATATCATTTATTTATTTATTTTATATTATTCAATATTTACAGTAAGTGGTATTTTAATTAAACTTTTTTGCAATAGATTATGATCACTAAGATTTTTTTCTAGTGAAAACTTTGTTTGATTTAAATCAAGTTAAGAAAATAAAATTTAAAAAATCTATATATATCGCAATTTCCAAAAAAAAAGCATGAATTTTACAAATCTAAAAATAATATTAAACCTCTAAAACAATTAAGAAAGAGTTCATTGAAACCACGGAAAAACGTTCTTAATCATTATCTAAAACAAAACTAGTAAAAAATTAAAACAAACAAATTTTACATGTATATATCGTCGGCTTATTGCAAAAAATCATTATATATGTAGATGATATTTTAGTATTACTTTTATCAACAAATGCGATATACACATATACCCACATTCACATATGTATATACATACAGGTTTAAGAAGTAATTAAAAAGACATAGACGAAATCTTAATGATTAAAATAATATCAAATACAGGAATGTTATATACGAGGATGGGTTCATTAATTTGTGGCTTAACAAAGAAAACAATAATTTAGAACAATAAATTTGTTTTTATTTTTCAACTCTCCTTCTAGTTGAATGAATGAAGAGATGATCTGAAGAAGCGCCAATTTAAAAATAAAAATCGACGGGTTTCAGGATTTTCCCCTAAAATCGCCGATTTACGAAATAATGAATTTAGTCCTTTCATATGGACCATACTGTATATAAAGTAGTCTAGGCCTTAATAAATAAAATTTTAGTTTGTAGATTAATGTTTACTAATAAATTTTGAAATTTTCGAATTTTTGACCGTTTAGATTCCAAGATAATTGATAACAAAGTTAGAAATTTTCAGGCTTGTTTCCTGTTTAAAGTATGTAAAACTTTCTGTCTCGCTTATACAAAATAATTTTGAAAAAAATTAGGTTTGTAAAGAAAACCCTTTTTTAAATGAATGCAACAAAATTAGCCTTCACCGTTTTGTATTCGATAATAACTTAAAATAGCATTTTTTTAATGTCTTCATATTCTTTCCATGGTCAGTGCTGATCTGGCAAGGTTTCGCGCAAAAATAATCTGAAATATTGTAGAATACAGAGGCGCACCATTGCATTTCTATTAAAATAAAATTTATTTTGTCCATATATAAATAAAATAACTAATAAATATTCCTTTGGAAAGAAGGGGAACCAGTAAAAAGTAAAAAATTTTAAGGTAAAATTCACTTTATTTGTCAATGTTCATTTAAGTAAAGAAAACTTTGCTTAAATAAAATCTATGATTGATAAGTGTGAATTTTACTTTTTAATTTCTACTTTTTATTCTTGGCCTTTTTTTTCAAAGACATATACCGTTGGCTTATTGCAAAAAGTAATTAATTTACATTTACCAAACTTTTGGTTAAACAAATTCTAAAGTTACCGATCTTTGGAAAAGAATAGTATATTCTGTAACAAGGTTAGAATGAAAAAAAAGAGTGGAACATTCCGAACACAAGCGCTAACGAGCTTGAGGAATGAGTATCGAATTTTGTTATTCTAACCGAGTTACAGACTATCTTTTCTCCACGACCATAAATTTACTTGATTTTTCACTCATTATTTTATTTGAATTAAAATGTGTTTTTACGACGCTCCCATTTACATCTGAACATCTGACATTAACAGTTTTGACATCCATGGCTATCGATATTGTTTAGAATATTTATTCTATCACTTGTTATGGAATGAAAATATATGCAAAACACATAAGAAGCAAGTTTTCCGGAATAAATATGCTCTATCAAGAATGAGAATGTTTACATTATATTACTAAAAATGATTTTGGAATAATGGTCGTGGAGAAAATGTGTTTAAATAGATTATTTCTTTAAAAATTTTAAAATTAACTTTAAACAGAAAAAAGACAATTAATAAATGGATTTTGTAATAAGCCACTACATATACCTACATGTAAATTTTGTTTTTCATTTTTTGCTCGTTTTGATGATTAAGAACATCCTTCTATGATTTCAATGAACTCTTTCTTAATTATTTTAGAAGATTAATGTTACTTTTAGATTTTTAAGATTTAATGTTTTTTTTTTGGAAATTATATGTTTAAACTTTTTTAAATTTTAATTATTTTTTGGAAGTTCTATAGTTGTATTCCTTTTAGATGCCCTGATAATGATTGAATAAATATGGCGAAACGTTGGTAGATGAAATAATATGATTTTTGCTAACTGGACCTAAACCCAAAATAAAATAAAATATTTCATTGGATTTGAACCTTTGTACCATATTTGAGTGTTATGGATAACCTTCTGTTTCTTAATTTTATTTTGGAGGCCAGTTGTCCACTCGACCTATAAACGCGGTTCACCATTTATTCAACACTTATAGACACTCCTGGCATGAGAATGTCCAGAAAAAAGAAATAATGAGGATCCAAATTCACTGCCGTTCCTAATCGTCGTTCACAACATTATTGGTATATATTGACATATGAAAATGCTCATTTGTTGACAATTTTGTGTCGTTCGCGAAACACCAGAAAATCGTTTCATGTGAAATAGGTCTAAGAACTGTTAAAAAATCCAATTATGTCCTTTACTTTGATTGATTTTATTAGCAAATATTTTTTAAATTACTTTAAAAGCGATAACACCAAAGTTTTCGATTTACAGAGTTAATTTATTTAAATTGTTTTTAAGGGTGTCAATATTTTTTGACACATTCACTTTGAACTTGAATATTTTCGGCGTATTTTTGTGATTTTTGGCTTTAATTGCAAAAATTCCTAGTTTTAATTTTGCAAACTTGGACACATGATGCAGTTAGAGAATGAAAAGCTTCTAATTAAAGTGGCGCTGGCTTTGAAATTTGCTACGTGCAGTTACCAACAGAAATGGGACTATGCAAAATCCAGATTGTGTTTTAACTCATAAAATTACATGAATTGTTTGTTTTACAATGCTTATGCATGTCGTGAAATAAATCCGTAATACTATCAACGAATGAAATACGAAAATCTTCTCTGCAAATCTGAGCTTTAATTAAATTAATTTATCTGTCACAAAATAAGAAAAAAATAACAGCAAACACTTTGTCCAAAATGAAGGAACTTCTTGCATTCAAAAGAAAATTCAAACTTCACTGTCAGAATAATCTTTTAATAAGATAAAAAGATATCAATCATAAATTATTTATTTAGTAAAATGAACATAACACATGTAGAAAAATTCTGCTAAATATCTAGGAAATAGTTTTTTTCGGTAGTATAAAAATGTATTACTACTAACCATATTAAATTTTTTACTAAGATTAAATATTGTTCATTCCACCCACTGCAGATTCAGAGGAGGTATAGAAAAAATTAAAAAAATATGTTTCAAGCGGAATATTTGATATAACAAACATTTTTTTGGATTTAATATTTTAAATACAAATAGACTAACATTTATGAATATGAAAATATAGTTTAGTATAATGTGTACTGAAATTAATATGTTGCTCTTAATAAAACGAAAATTTAATATATGTAATAATTATATATTTAATATTATCTACTTATTTTTATGGTGCTACCAAATTATAAAGTTGAGAGAATTAAACGTTTTTTAACATTGTCGTTTTTTTCTCTTACACTTTCCAGGGTTGTTGCTTTCAAAAGGAATAGGCGAATTCCATGGTTTAATACATCAATATAGATATGCAATGAAAACAAACGAAAATATCTTCACAAAACAAAACAAAATTCTTTAAAGGGCAGGAAGTGGAGGACGAGGATGAAATCATGCTACATGGACCAGGAGGGAAGACCACCTACATTAACCTAAAAGGCACACAACATAAACTTCGTTATTTTTTTATAAACGGCGACATAATGATTTCGATACCACCACTGTCATCATGATTAATAATGAACTATTTTTTCATTCTAAATATGGTGAGCCATCACAATACTTAAAAATATGGATAACCTTAAATATTCTTAGAAGTAACTCTATATCCTAATTACTAGAGGTTTTCAAAATAGGAACTCGAAAAGTTCAAGTTTTCTGAGTACGGTTTGATATAAAACAAAATCCTTACTACTTTTCCTTAAAGACATAGTTTGGTAGTTTGATTATACCGATTACCTTCAATTAAATAAATAAATCTGTTTTAATGAAAAATAGTTATGTGAAATTTTAGTTTTTATATTTTCTTACCACCAGCCCTTTAACATAGTTAAATGAAAGTTTTGGTTTGCTTTTCCTCATTTGTTTTTCGTTATGTAATTTATGGCCCATCCTAAAATCTTTGTTTGGATCTCATAATATTAAGTAATAGTCCACTAGTTGATGTATCGTTGGATTTAAATCAATGCCATTTAGCTAAGCTCTCTTTCGTCAATATTCAACTAGTTTCTCATGGTAAAATGTAAACAATAACAAAATAATATTAAAACAAGAGTAACTATTAGTAGCTAAAAACTCTGCTTGGAAATTTAAATAAAAAGTCGTCTCGTGGAGAGTTTAAAAGCACAAAAAAATTGTAAATATTAATATTGTTATACCTGAGCACTATTTAATTAATATAAATGTAGTTTAAGGCTTATTATAATAGTAATACCGTGAATAATTTTACTAACAATATTATAAGTAATACAAATAGTAATTGTTATAATAATAATAATACCAGCGACCAAGGATATTTACAGTTATAATAATAACATAAGGATTCCAGAAACTTTAATACTTTTCAGAATAATAATGATGAAAATAATTATTCAAGTACTGATAATATCAAGTAAACTAGAAAGAATATTAATGATTATAGTTACAATAATGAGAACAGCAATTTGTATAGCGACAATACTAATATAACATTACTAAAATTAATGAGGCCTACTAACAGTATAAAAACACTTGAAAGATGAAAGCTTTTGGAGTTAATCTGAAAAATTACCCTCCACGAATGGTGTAAAAAATACATTTTATATTTGTTAAAAATTAAAAACAATAATTTTTACAATGCACCTTATTAGCAGGCAACCAACAATATTTGTATATATGTTATACACCACACTCTAAATAAATAACTAGATAATCTAAAATTTCATAAATGTATTTAATCATAACGAAGAAACAAACAAATAAATCAAAATAAGTGAATTAAAAAAAATCCGTTTTTCCTAAAATTAGTTAAAATCTCATTGGTCCAAAAATTAAATTAAACAATTAAAAAATGTAGCCAACTTCATGTAAAAGAGTTAAGTCTCTTCCTCTTTTGTGCTTAAGCCATTGAACAGTAAAAATCGTAAAAAAATCTGAATTCTAAAATAAAGTGAATTAAGTCGCATCCTCATTTTTTTTTTAATAAAATCAAATCGAAAACTAGATACAGTGCTAGTAAGTCATCAATTTATCACATTCTAAATCTAAGTTGCAGTGTGAGCTCGTTACGGCGTTAACATTATTATTTTGTAAAATCCAGTGTGTGTACAAAAGATTCTAATATTGTTGTTTTTGTAACCAATCAGTTGTGTGTACCGAAAGAATATTATGCAACGAACTAGTGGAATAAAAACCGTTAATTCAAACTTTCTCATGAATTATTTCACCCTCTACAAACTGAGATAAATCGAATAATATTATTATATATAGGAATTAGCGGAATTTTTAAGTAGAACTAATAAAATCCAAATGGTAAATTAGGTTGTTAACTTTTCGAATGTTAAATTTTATTTTGAAATAAAAAATAATTACAGATTTCTATTTACTAAACTCAAAATTAATCTTGTTAGATTTATAGTCCAACAGTAGTGACTATTCCCCTTGTTTTCAGTATTAGTAATAAATTACCATGTATCCGTAAGCGGCTTTGGGAATAACGTAGAAATACCTCTATTTCATGTTTCACCTTAACTCCGTTCTATGCCGTATACGTTTACAATTGTATCATTGCGATCTTCAAATTAACAAATTCAATATCATGTAAATCTAGCGCAGTCTCTAGATTCGGAGGTGATGAAACATGACCAGTGTCTAATTGCAAATCTCACAAGGTTAAAACACCATACGAAAATATGAGACTCACCCTGAAGTGCGTTTTCTAGTTTTCTAATTTATCTATTTAATTTTCTGTATTTGCCAGTGTGGCCATTTCCAGGAGTTATTAATTTTATGTTTTTGGTTTTCTCCCCACTTTTAGTAGGCATTATTTTTCCACCTTTTTCTATGGTGTTCGTTTATTACCCCGTGTTTACGGGGGTCTTGTTGTTGTTTCTCCTTTTCTTCCCTATTTTCACCTTCAATTACTTCTTTTCTAGGCTTTCCCGTTTCCTTTTCTATCTCTCCATATCTGAGAGGGGTTATTCCTACACGGGTATCTACCCTTATTATCTGTTGTATGACTTGTGTAGTCTTTCGTTTTCTTTTGTTTCCTACTCCAGGTTGGGATTTTATCCTTCTGTAGGTTTATTTATTTAAACTTTTTTCAGTATTTCTTTATTTTTCCTTATCACTACCTGAATTTCATCAGTATGTTAGTCTGATGGCTAAAATACTTTTGCAAACCCGTAGGTTTGTATTATTTATTTGGAACTTTCACTTTCAGGCTGTTATTTTACTATTTTAATTTTAACATTAATATTTTCTACAAGTTTTTGAGTTTAATTTTTTAATTGCCACATTTAATAAAATTTTAATGCAACTAAGGTGGTTTAGTTTAATTTTTATTTTGTATCAGTGTGTATTAGAGTATTCTTAATGATCTTATTTGGAATTGTTGTTATTCCTTTTTTACTTGGTAAGTTTAGGTTTTTGCTTATTATACATTTTTGTGATTTGTTTTCTCAATTTTAGACCTGATGATGACCCACTGAGGTCGAAAATAGACATTTTATGTCGCTTGATTTTGGAATTTTATTGTATTTGAACCTTTGTATCACATTTGAGTTTAATGGATAACCTTTTGTTTTTTATCACCAGTATTGTTGTTGGATGGATAAAATGCTGACCTGAAAGTCGATGTAAAAGAGTATACTTCAATATTTCTGACATTAATTTTCTTAATTTCAATAAACTAAGATAATCTGATTTATACTAATATGTTTTATAGTAATGTAATTAATGTAATGTAATGTTCCAATATTCTTTCTCACTAAGGAACAGATAACTGGCAATTGAGCATTTAAAAGCGCTTTTAATTAAGTAAACACTGTCCGAGTGAATCGAACCAGTATTTACTTTGTGAGTTAGACTTCTTTTATGTACGCCCATTTGGTTACTAGGAGTATTCATATTACGAGAATCACATCTCTCAATATTTACTTCGTTGCTATGATTTTTTCGTGACACCGCTTTATCGGAATTTTCACTTTTTCACTATCAATATTTCACGATTCGCGAATAACTTACAACTTTTATTTTTATGTCTGAGTAAATTATCGGTCCTTGTAAAAGTTGTGCCGCAAATTCATTAATACGGTCTTTGTTGCGATTAAATTTCTTTATAATTAGTTGTACCTCTTTGGCAGCAGTATTTTGATAATACCATTTTCCTAAATATAACATTTCTACCTATCAGGACTTATACATTGTACAAGATCGCCTAGGTGAGCTCTTGCTGTCTTTCACTGAGAATGTATTCAAGGTTTGTTAAGGTCAACAGTGACCATTACCAAACGCGACATGAGGATTGACAGTCAAGCTTTGCCTTGAGCCGACAGTTATATCCTTCATTCAAGGAAAATGCAAGAAAATAAAAAGGAATTTCGTTAAGGTCAACACAGTTGTTATGCGATACAGCTTGGATCAAGGTCAAGGTCAATAATAACGTTATCAACTGCTCTCTAGAATCAGTTAAAAACTACTACTGTCGACGATATATGTGGTGATAATTAAAATATTGAATTTTTTACAGTTAATAAGAAATTTGGTATCTCATTTTTCAAATAACATATTTGCTTTTATCTGCAAATGGTCTGGATTGGAGAAACATCTATGTCAGCCTTATTAATTTACCTATTATTAGAACAAATTCATTCATTCATTCATTAGTATTCAATTCCTAACCTAACTTAACTTTCTGAAAACTAGCCAATAACAATACTTTAAGTTTCTAAAAGCGGTATAGGATCCAATTGGTCTCTTATATTTTGGAATAAATATATTAATAATATAAAAATGTATGTGTACAATTTGAGTCAAATATTTTTTTTTCTAGGCTTTAGAGTGCTTTTGTCTTGAGTCACTTTAGAGACTGTTTAAAAAAATATGATTTTACTGGTGGTTGTTTCAAAAGGGAAAATAAAAATATTTTGTATTTATCGATACGTTTGTATTTTTCTCGTACCTTTGTTATTTGTTTTAGTGAGACAACCATTATGAAATATTTGAAAATTAGAAAGTATCGCGAAAGCTATTTGAAGTTCTTTCTTTCTCAACCTACGGTATCACCCTTCTCTAATATTCGAACACAAAGGATAAACGAAACCACCCGCTGGTATCGTTTTTGTATCAGCTCAGTAGTCGCCTATGAGAACATCGCATCTGCTTTTGCCAGAAGTTTTCAATATTACAAACAAAGTCGACGTGACAAACATATTACGTTACTGTGTATACGCTCTCCTTCCTTTCAATGAAAATTTTCCCGTTCGGATTAGTCTGGATATATCTAACGCCAGGTGTTACGACCAGAAAAAAAGCTTTGTGGATAGCTCACACAGAAGAACTACGTTTCCCTATAACAATAATATAGGAATGAAAAAATAACTCTTAATATGCCAAAAAAGAGTAAGGAAAAATAATGGAAGAACAACTTTTTAACCGATTGCTCCAAAAAAAGTCTCTAACTTAAGAATAATACTAAAAAAATATAACTAAACATGAGCATCTTGTAGAATTTTCCATTGTACTTGCTTTGTTCTGACATAATAGGCGTATCTAATAATAATAAAAAATAATAAAATAATACTTATTTCGGCTAGATTCTAAATTCTGCTTACTTTAAATCTGCAAAGACTCAATTTCTAACCCTACATCTGCGAATTAATCCACGCCCATGAGCAAAGTGTTAATCGAGAATCCTTGTTCCTGACGATCCCTCTTCTCTTTGTTGGAGTGTATATCGATACTTCGAGAGCACTTTCGATTCATTACACCTGCATCTCATTCCTTTCACTCATGTTCCCTTTTTTTTGTGGCCGTCTAGTGTTCTCCACTTTGACATGTGTGCTTAATGTGCTGTCACAGAATCCAGGCCAAGTCTTCTAACCAATTAATATGTCTATTCAACCCAATATAACCTCCCAAGTTCAAGGTTCGATTTTATACATAAGGAGCTTTTGTAGCTGGATTTTTACAATTTATTTTATTATACGTCACTAATTGGATTTATACGAAATGTTTTAGTCAATTCATCGGTCCAATCGTATATCAGATTACGAAGTGGTTACTATCTAGCAGATGTATGGGTAGTTAACATACAACTGAATGTCTTACTTATATTAACTTATCATTTTTTACTTTTTATGGAGCTATTTATTGTTAAACGAAATAAAATCCATAAAAAATTATGTTTATTACTAAATATTGGTTACCACTAACTTCGTTTACCAATTTAAACCATTTCCAATACAAGCTAAAATACATTTTTCACGATTATATGATTTTTTATTAGTGATACAATGTGTAACATTTTTGCCCAAACTTCAGCATCACACTTGGCTAATGCTTCATTCCACAGATATATGACCTTTTCATCGTTGTAGTATCCATCTTTGCCAGTATATTTATTGTAGTATGATTTAAAATCTGTGTAAATTAATTCAATAGTATTGACACTGCAATGGTATATTGTAATCGCAATATTTTATGTCCATACTCCAATAAAACTTTATCTGGTATAAAATGTTCTTTTCTATTCATTTTCACCAATTGTATTAATTGGTCGTATTAATTTTTCATCATAATTTAGTTTTTTTTTTTTTTTTTTTTTTTTTTTTTTTTTTTTTTTTTTTTTTTTTTTATTTATAATAATGAAAAGTTATTTAAACATGTAGATACTGTTAAAAAAAAATCTATTTTTGTAGTAGTTTCAACTCAAAACACGCAAAACAAAATATAGATAAATTTGAAGTGCAAATAAATAGGATAGCAGCTGTTAAAAGATAGAAAAAGTTTTCGCATTAAGGTTGGAAAAAGAAGGTGACGTATGGATAAATTTATAAAAAAAATATATCTACAACTGATTTATCCTGAATTTGGTCCATGTAATAATTGACAGTATTTGAATGGTTTTCACTTTAAAAAAGAATTGTTATTGTCATTTCTCATGCTTTAAAATAATTTTCGTTCATTAGTTACGGAACTCACACTTAACATTACATATTTAGTTTTGGTAATTTGCAAAAATATTTGCTTAAAAAATTTTTGTCAAGACAGCAATGTTGAGGCTTTCAGTGAAAATAAAATTAATTATATCTGAGAGGGATGTAAATTAATGCGAATCTAAGCATGTTCATAATATTTAATAAAGTTGATTGCTGCAAGTTATTTAATTTAAAACGCTACTGAATATGCAGGACTTACAGCAGTTTTCGTAAATTCAAGGATTACAAAATACACAAGAACAAATATAATTTCGCTTGCCAAACCTAATAACTTTTATTGCAATATTTAGTGTCCTGTGAAGAGAATAAATTTCAACCAGAAGATTTATCTTTGTGAATATAGTTGAAATAAATTCATTTTCTTCGTTTTGTTGATGTTCATGTAAAAGATTAATGATAGAAAAATCACTTTAAGTTTTGTTTTTGTTCTGAAACTAATTACTATGACAAATTTTTGTTAAACGTTATTTTATGATTCTATAACAATTTGAATGTCATTATATAAGACACTCAGACATTTTTTTAGATAGTCATATATTTGTTGTAGTAAAACTTGATGTTTTTTAAAGGTTGATATTTATTAGTCATGGTCGATAATCACTAAATATCTTAGTGAAAACTGAATAGTCAAATTGAATAATCTTCTTTCGTTAGCGAAAGTCAATACTTCCTAGTGAACTTCAACTTGGCCTATAATGCTGTAGCGAAAGTTAAAGGAACGTATTGTTTTCAACAGTTTTTAATACGGGATAGATAAACTCAAATTTCAAGTTATATTTTTATTTGTAGTGACAACTTTATTTATTGAAACTTAGTAATTAATTTTTCCTGGAGAAACCTAGATTAAATTAGATTTATTTAGATTATTTTATGGTTTTTTCTTTAAAAATTACGCAAATAGATAAAATTGACAAAATATAAGTAAGGATCGGTTAGGTAAAAATTGTGAATTTTTGTGTGATTTTAAGTCTAACCTAATCGAAACTGGTCTACTCCGAAAAACGACTTTAAAGTAGCGTAGCCTTTCCCTTTTCCAGTCGTCTGTTTCGAAGTTCACGTTTTTAGTTTTTCACACTGAATATTCACTAATCGGGCTGAATGAAAGTTAACTCTCACTAGTGAATTCTGACCCCACTTGAGTACGATCATGCTTCACTGGCCATTTTAAAGTAGAATGACAATATGTATGTGACTTTTTTTAATTTAGGAATTTACAAGTTGCGATATTGTAAATTAAAATAACCAGATAAGTAAGATTACGTAAAACACCTTATTGACACCAAACACAAACCTACACTTATCAAATCTACAGGAACAACAGTGGAAATCCTTCATATAAGTCAAAAGAATCAAAGACTTGATTTTTTAGAAGAATTTAATATAAATACGAGATATCCCCAATAAAAGTACTGAAAAGACAATTATTAAATCTTGGAAGTTATTCTATTGTAGATTGTTTTTTAGAGTTATTATATAATATTAACCATTTTTTTTTAGAAAATAAAGAATATTATAGTTAGAAAATTTTATAATATAAAATCATACTGTTTATAACATACCTGTAATTTCTTTTTTATTTGTTTGTACTGAAAGAAAATGAAGTACGTTATTGGTTCGAATATTTGTAACAAGAAATCAAGCATGTGCGTAAAATGGTTGTCAATTTCTTATGTCATATCTGATGATGCCAAGAGGTGAAAAATATCATATAAGATTATTGAAAAGCTCTACAAAACTATGGAAATTTAAGATATGTATAATTTATCCTTTACATTTATAAATTTCTGTTAAGGGCTGTATTTGAAAGCTGTTCTTTGGTAACTAAGAATATGAAACCTTATTTCCTGAAACTTCTTAACAAAAAACATCGTCAGAGCAAAGTTATAAATTATTACCCCAAATAATAAATTTATATCAGTTTTCTCTTCAAAATTCGACGAGATACTTCAAACTTTGGGAAAGGTGCAAGTGCGTCTGAATTTTTAACTTACTTCATGTTTATGAGGATGAGTGTTTCTAACATGTTCCACTGGAATACAGATGTAGTTTCTCGAGGGATACTTAAGTAGCATCATAAGCGTTTAACAGTCCAAAAAAGTTTATTATGGGTAATTTTTTTATTCACTAAGCTATCTACGGGTGTTAGTAAACTCAATGTTAAGGTCAATTTAAGACGAAATATTTAGGGTAGGTAATATATTTAGCTATTAAGAGCAGAAAATGATGATGACGACCATATGAAATAAAATTTTATAAAAGAAATTTTTATAATAAGCTTTTGTATTTTTCAAATATCCGATTTCAATCTTCTCATATAATTTTTAAGCATTACATCTATTCCAAGATTATTAGAAAATGCTGATTAGTAGTAAAGACAAAGTTAATGTCTTAATAGTTAATTCCATAGTAGACACTTTCCTTTATTTTTTTTATTAATTATAATCCAAAACAAACTTAAACGTAGCATGGGAAAAAGAAAGAATATCAGAAAAAATGGGGAGTTATATTGACAACAACTATCCATAAAAAGGGCATAAAGACTGTACCCAAGCAACACATTTGGTATCAGGAAAAGATATTATAGAAAGCGGAACTTTATAAAAGTAAATGCTTCAAACCTATTTTTTAACTTAAAAAGATTAATAACTTCATGGTGTTGAAAAAATGTAGCTTAATGGAACTACCCGGCTACTATTAAAATAGCTTTTCAAAAGATTACTACTTTGAAACGGCAAAGCTTTAAGGCAGTTACTAGTTTGTGGAACTAAATTGGGACTTTCAAGTTATGGTACTGTATAGTTCCAGATAGCGGTTCTAGCAACGTACCTGGAACAAGCAAGGGGACCTAAAAGTACAGAAACTTTAAGTAACATATATAGAACCCGGGTACCCTCCAGTAGAAAACTGTGTTCTCTTGAAAGTAGCCACTTCTTTGACATGCCACCATATAGTGAAATATACTTAAAATCACTACCCTATGGTATCATTATACTATTTAGTAACATCAAGTTTAACAAAATGGCTTCCAAATTAATTCGTCTGATAGATTTTCATCTACTTTTTATAGAAAACTAAAAAAACAGCAAAGAACCAAGCGAAACTTAATTTATCTGTTAATTACATACAACAATAAGCCATCTAACAATTGTAATTTAACCTACACCAACATGTCAATTGTCAATAGATAAAACCGATTTTTCAAATATCGATACTTTGATTAGGTATCGGACAAAAATATTGGTTGCTGGAGAATCCGTAATTTTTCAGAAGTCATGGTTAAGTTGCATGACTATATTTTCTTTCGTAATAGTTTATAATCATAGAATCAACTGAATAAATCTGACAATATAATATCGATACCTAGAGTATCGATATTTTAAAGAATAATTTAAAGATAACTTCAGCGTCAAAATATTTATATGTGTAGTTCAATATGAAACAGGATATAGAGAAATTGTATTTTATTCTTCAAAACGTATGAATTTTGTAAATTTTTAACTAGCGTTTGGGTCAAATTTACTTATTTGTAAATGTACTTATAAAGTGGCAAGTGGGACCTTGGTGGCGACAAAAAGTAGAAACTGCTACCATACAGTTACATTAGGATGGTTCAGATGGTTCAGACATAACATAGAAGGATTGGTGTTACCGAATTCCGTTGCGATAGTCCTAGAGTCCAGATCGATCCTCGGTACAGTAATTGAAAAGTATCAAACCTTACCGATATTCGTTTGGGACTGCAGTTCGTTAGGCAAGGGGGTCTCCGTTCTCTGAAGATAACGTGGGCGAACTAGAAGACAACTGAGTCCTGGAAAGCTAGCCTGGTTGATTGATTGTCACTACTGCTAATAAACAATGAGGATGAACGGTACTACTGCTGACCGTTGATTATTCTGGAGACTCCAAGTAATTCATCAATGCATGAAAACCAAAGATATTAAGCCACTTGCAAATACATACTGAATGAAAAGATCTTTTAATAATTAAAATAGGTTACTTAAACTTCACAAAGTCTAATCAGTACTACAAAAGAATGAACTGAATAACATAAAAAATTTAAATAATTATTAGGTCCCTAATCACTGAATAATAAGAACCGGTACGCTATATTCCGTAATTAAAATTATAATTTTAAATGTAAAAGGTATCAAATTCAGAATGGCTACATTTGAGGAATAAATATCGAATAACCCTGGTATTCGATTAGATTAACTATAACTATTAAATTGATTTGGCAACGCTATTTCAAAATAAACTAATATTGACTTATATTGACTAAATTAATAATACAAAAAAAATTCCGTTTAGAGAAAGGTTAAAAATTCTGGTAATAGAAGGAACAGATTGACAGTGGGAAAAAGAAGGATAAGATGGTCTACAATGGTTAGTTTAGCCAAATCAAATCTGCGAGCGAACTAATTCTACCCTGAAAAAATCTACAAATTCTAATTCAGCTATTGGCATACATAAAAAGTACCGTTCTACAAAACTATACAGATATGGCCTGCCTAAAAACACTAAGCGGAATGTATAAAATAAATTTTACATGAATTTCTAAAGAAAATTCGACAAGTCACGTGCATCAATTGTCAGTTTCATAAAATTAAATGAGACAGATTCAATTTGGTATTAACTCAAATAATCTGAATAGACAATTTCACACTTACTTTGAAGAAGTACTGACGATGAGCAGATGCCGCTGAGGCTCTCAAATTTCGGAAATGGGAATTATAGTTCTTTAAATTGCGCCCATTCACATAAAAACATGACTAAAATTCGGCAGCGTGGTAAAAAAATAAAAAAATAAACGTAATTTAAAGATTAAAAATTTTATAATAGCAAAATTAGCCTGAAATTTGTTAGTAAGTATTGATAGTAGCATCTCAGTAAGGATGCCTAAGATAAAACCAAAATTATTATTCCAAAAAATAACGTCATCGACGCCATTTTGTGAAAACGTGTTATTGTCAGAACGGAATATAGAATTAAATCAAAAAGCAACAACTGAATTCTGAAGAATATACCTGCCTTCCCAAGACAGAAACGCTATACTCACAGATTTAATATTTAGCTATAACTCGACATCGGACAGAAACGTGAAGAAACGAACTTCCAAGGTATGAAACCCGCAGGCAAGTGTCTTATTCCCAATTCATCCTTCAAATCCTTCTTGCACCTTCCGTACTTACGCACGACTAGATTATAATGACATAACACTGTTAGATACGAGGGATGTTCAAAAACTGTTATTAGCATTTAATTTAAAAATGACCACTTCAAACGTTTAATTCATCGCATATTAAATTTAAATCAACGACGTACCAAGTACTCGTTATATATTAACAAAGATAATAAAAACCAAAATAGAAGCAACCGAAATGAAGTTCTTGAGAAGAATTAAAAGAGTAACGCGAAGAGGTAGAATAAGAAACACAAAAATAAGAGAAGAGTTGAAAGTTGAATCCATATTGAATTTCATAAAGAGAAGACAGTTAAGTTGGAGGGACCACATAATAACAGACAAGTCAAACATATATGCCAGGTCAGAATACAGATAAAGCGGAAAAAAGTCAATATTGGGACAAAGTCCTCAAAAATATTATAAAAGATAGAGGCAAGACGTGAAATGAGATGAAATTATTGGCAAAACAAAAAAGTGCTAGATTTAAAAAAATAAGAATGTAATTTTATTATAAACTCAAACCCCATTTGGTAAAAAAGTATAGACAAATAGTAATAATAATCTAAAACAAGGATTCATAGAAGTTCGCACCATGATAATTTTTTTTTATTTATTTAAATACTCTGTACATGCTATGCTAGGTTTGATTAGTTAATTATAAAGAATAACTTTAATTTAATTAATTAATAATAAAGAACTTTTCCAGATATTTCCAACTTAAATAGACCCAATGTATATTTGTTATCCAATTAAATTTATAAAAGCAATTAACTCTTAAATATTATCTAGTATTGATTCACCAATTGAACCCTTTCCTTGTCGATTGGAAAATTTGAGGAAACTGGAAACTTGTACAGAGTTTACGGCGAAGGGAAATTTCAGGTCCTTATAGTTCTCGCGGATGTCAACAAGAGAGCCCTTATGGTATCTAGAGAGCCCTTTCAGGCAAAGTCTTGCAATTCCGGGAAATCCAGCGTCGTCTTCCGTGACCACTGATATCACCGGTTCCTCGAGTTGAATTAATGACGTACTTTACCCTTGGGCTATTACACGGGCTCCAGAAATAGAAATTCGTTACCAAATTGTAATAAAATATGAATATTAATAATATTAATAAAGAAATATTTTATCACGTGTACTGTAAGATTTCTTTTAGAGTGATGGGAACTAGAAATAGATCCATAATTGATTAAAAATAGAGCAAATTAATATTGTGCGTTAGAACGTGATGTTTGTATTTGCTAGTTTAGAGTAGTAGTAGTAGTAGTAGACAATTTTCTATTCATAAACATAGAAGCTGAAGTTGAAACAAGCTGGCAGGCGGATATTCGTTTCAATTGAAATTTACTGGGATTGCCGAGCTTTCTTACAACACACGAGGATACGCTCCAACACTGTCTTGATCTTATTTAGAAAAGGTCAGTTTATTTGTGGTTTGCCGACGGAATAAAGAATATAAAGAACTATAGAATGTGGGTCTAAGTGTTGAAGGGTCAGTTGAAAAGGGAACTAGAATCCTCTTTCATTTAGCAGGAGGTGAGTTTTCTTATCTGTAAAGAATCTGTCTGCGGTCCGTGATATTTAAATTGAAAAGTAAGAAGGTAAGTGGATTTTGCTCATATACATAGAAAGGAAATAAAGGAGTATTAAATGTTTATATCTT
Source organism: Hermaeophaga mercurialis (assembly GCA_951812935.1). Lineage (NCBI taxonomy): Eukaryota > Metazoa > Arthropoda > Insecta > Coleoptera > Chrysomelidae > Hermaeophaga > Hermaeophaga mercurialis. The sequence continues at coordinate 25,559,916 of OX638358.1, read as the reverse complement.
ACAAAACTGTAAAATAATTATAATGTGTGTATCACCTACATTAAGAGAGATGAAAATATACACACTTAAATCGTGGTATCAATCATTTAAATGATCATTAAATATAGAAACAATGTTTATATAGTCTATCAAATAACTCTTTAGTAATTCGCCAATCACGATATAGTTACCTTTTATTAGTTCCAAAGGAAACGTTCTTTTGTGTCATTGTGTCATTGTGTCATTTTGACAGCCGTAGTTTAGTGGAGGTTATAAAATTATTTACAGTATTTAGAATTATTGTTTACTCTTATTAGAATTATTATTATTTATATTAATAAGTGTTTCATATTATAATGTCTGTTTTAATAAATGTTCAATTGCTAAGTCAGTAATATAGGAGAGGTTGCTAAATGAAGTTTCTTAAACGTTAAATCAACTAAATTATAATATAAATGTAAATGGTAATATTTACTTTTATTAAAATTTCACGATATTCTAAAATTTTTCCAATGTTCTTTGACGTCGTCAGATGATTTTGTAAGAAACTGACAGACCAACAATATTTTTCATTTTCTCAAACATTTGGTTAATGTTATGTATTTAGTCCAAAATGTAATTTAAAAGCGGTGAACTTCCCAGATTTACTTGTTTGTTTAGTACTTTATACTGAGGATATCGTAGGTGCCTCTTCATTTAAAATTATTCCAAAAAATGAAGTTCCTGCTTCTTACCACATACATGAAGGAATTCCATTGTTGTTTCTATTGTTTTGTCAAGAGTAGGTTTGTAATTAGTTTCAATGAGGTATTTTGCATAATGAGACTTATCTCGTTGTTTTATTCTTTAAGCTTGTTAGTGTTAACTATATTAGATTTCGAAATTTCTACGGGTCTGGCCAATATACATGAAAAGGGTTATAATTTAACTTATAAGTACCAGTTTTTTTTTATTTAGAAAAAGAAAAATATTATTGGTTTCAACATGTATCATCAAAAAACAAATCTGTGGTGTCAAATCTTTGACAATAATTTCTTATCTTATCTGACGACGCCAAAGAAAATTGGTGAAAATATTGTCATAAAAATATTAAAAGAATTTTAGAATATCGTGGAATTGTAAGATAGGTATATTTTATCTTTTATATTTATAATAACTATATTCCACAAAGTAGAAATAGTATCAATCGTTTAGTATCTCAAGATTCAAAATGAGAAATCCAACTAATATCTGAAATTTCCACAAGATCTCGAACTTTCAGTTTAGCGTATTTCAATCCTAAAACATACGCATTTAATAATTAATAATAGTCATTTTTGTTTTTAATTTCAATTGAAAAAGGAATATAATGTCATTTTTATCATCATCTATATCAGTATTAAATTTTCTTTTTGAAATTAATTTTATTCTCTCCCATAAAGATTTTATTTTACAAATTGTAATTCTGTACCAGAAAGTGTCGACGTTATTACATTTTAAAAATAAATTAGAATTATCGATATATTATTTTTTTATTTTAAAGATTGCTGGGTGTATGTTATTATTGCTGGATGTAATTTCACTCTCCGATTTACATAAGTAGTTGTATTATATTAAAAAAATTTTTTTTGATAAATAGCGACTTTTTGATTATAAAATGGGTAGTAAGTATGAAAAAAATGTACAATTACTAGAATTAATTATTCTCTTTTTAACTGATGGATAAATCCAAGTAACTTCTATTTCAATTAATTTAACAAAACTTTTGGGTACATGACTTATACATAACGAGAAAACATAAATAGCAGGTTTAGATGATGTCATCAAAATCTGGCAGTGAAGGTTTCATTAAAATGATGTAGGTTTTTTATATATCAAGCTAAAAACCGCATCAACTACTAAGGGTTACTAGCCGTTAGGTATTATAAAATGTTACACAATGTTATATATTACAATAACTTTAAAGTATTGTATAACTTCTTCGTTAGTCTTTGTTTAAGCTCGTTTCCTAATTGTTGGTGAGGGTCTTCTCTCTGCTTTTTATATTCTGGAGAGATGGTTATTTTATGTTTTATAGTAAGCGGAAAAACAGGATTACAGGTGTAGTGAAATATTATTTCTATAAAATATTTGAAGACGGTGTAGTTCAGTTATAAATATGATTAACAAAAAAGTGCTTGGATCTCTAATAGCAGGTACGCCCACTATTGTAAATTAGAAGATACTTGCTTGCATTTATAAATTGACTATATGATTATTACACATATTTCTGTATTTTGATTGGCGTAAAGTATAAATAAAACGTTATCTTAAAAATGGGTGTGAGTAATTAATTTTTTTTTGTGTGCGTGGTACTAAAAACAACTGTAGCTACTACCTAAATTATTTATAAAGTCATCGGTAAAAGTCTAGTTTCGGGAATAACTTTAAATGAAATTTCCATAACAAATATTTTATTCCTGTTTATAAGCGGTTAAAGAAGTATTAAATACCTTAAATTGGTATTGAAATTTATATTATAGGTATATTTTGTTTACAAAAATTCGGAATTTTTCTTTTATTTTATACTTTTATTGGAGTCAGCAAAACATGAATAAAAATTTCACAAAAAAATTGCTTTTCGGTTTTCGGTATATATTTTTTAAATTTTGCTAGCTGTGGGTTTTGCAAGCGTTAGTAGTACAAAATTCTAAATTTTATTTGCTCCTGCAATTATAAATTAGTTCCTCTCACATGCAAAATGCTGTGTACAACTCATGCCACATAATATATTTCTATTGCTATAAGTTATACAATGCGAGTATGAAATCCCCCTCCAATCTGTTAACTTGTAAAGATTGCGACTAATTAGAAGGATTATTTAGAAACATAGTGGGATGATATAGATCACCTTATTTTTGTTAATTGTAAATTTTATTAGAATTAGAAATTAATCTAATTGATTAATTCTAGGTAATCTTCTTATGGTTGCTACTGGTGCGCCAGAAGGTTGGCTTAGTATTTACATTAGACATTGACTCGATGACTGAATCGTTTCCTATTTCACTATATACGTATATTGGACAATTGTTAGGATCCACATTGTTTTCGTTATTAGCAGATTTTATGGGAAGAAAATTTAGTTTATTGGGTGCGAGTGTTCCAATTATTGTTGGTTCTATAATTTTGGAATTACTTGTAGGAGAGCACTTATATCTTCATTGATTATATCTTATATACGAGGGCTGTTTTCTTTTCAACCTCCAATTGTCTATAAAGGAAAGACGGGTGAATATAAAAAAATGTTAATGTACAACCAAGATTACTTCTCTACGTAATCACCTTGACGATTGAGGCAATTGTCATACCTGAGAACAAGATTTGCAATACCCTCTTCATAAAATGTGCCCACTAATGATTTGAAGTGAGTTGTGATGGATTCTTTGAGTTCCTCGTCAGTTTGGGAGTGCTGGCCCCCAATCCACTTCAGGGAAAAGTCAGACGGCGCTAAGTTGGACTATATGGTGGATGTTCGAAAATATCCCATTGAAATTTTTCAAGTAGTCTTTGAGTTACACTAGCACTGTGAGGACAAGCATTGTCATGGATCAGAACAATTCGGCATGCCTCTTCTTTTATTTTGAATAGCTCTCCGTAAGCATCGCTAAGTTTCACAATAAGAATCTGCAGTAATTGTTGCCTCCGGTAACATAAACTACAGAAGCAACAAACCTTTTTGATCCCAAAAAACAGTTGCCCTAACTTTACGATTGTTGAAATTTTGTTTGAGTTGAGCATCCATTGTTGTGATTGTCGTTTGGTTTCGGGCGTGTCATATTGAACCCAGGTCTCATAACTTGTCACAATGGATTTCAAAAAATCTTCTCCATCACTATTGTAACGGTTAAGAAACGCCAAGGCTGCGAGTTTTGTGGTTGTCAGTTAACATCTTTGGGACCCAGCGAGCTCAAATTTTTCAATTGTTCAATTTCACATTTATTATTATTATTGTTATTTGGATCCACTTTTGAAATGAAGATGGCTGCTTAGCCGAAACTAGTCATCAATTTTTGTATTAAAGTTTAAATTAAAACAATTTGTGGTAAAGATTTTGAATTTTGATTGTTTCTAATACGTAATACCACATTTGAGAAAATAGATAACCTTTATCAACTTAAAAATAAGTGTCAGAATTATAATGTTTTCTATCTGTCTGATATACTTAAATGAATTGGACTTAAACTATTTACAAAAACATTTTCGGGTAAAAATTTTGATTTACGGACTTTATAACAAACATTTCCGAATTTAAAACGGAATTTACATTATTAATTTTTTTTTGTAAAAATAAAATATATTTTACGCTGGACATAAACACTAAAAGAATTTAAAAAAGAATATCCATAATCTCAAATCTGGTATTATTGAATTTACAGAATGAAACTCATAATCGTTACCACAAAATTATTTAATTCCAACAATTCAACAACTAGTTTCGACTATACAGACATCATTAGGTGTGTATAGTTCAAATTAATTGTCGAATGGTTGGAAATAAATAATTTTGTAGAAATTCTGTATACTAATCAAAGTGTTACATAATGTAAGTGTTGAAAATTATGATTATGTCAGTTAAAATATAGACGTCAATATTTTTCGCTCCGCTAATTTTATACTAAAAACGTATCGAAAACCGCGATAAAAGTGTAAATAGTAGTGATAAGTTTGAAAATCAGCGGAACACAAATTTAAAAATTATCATAGATTTAGATTTACTGCAAAGATGGTGAATAAATATAACTAACATTTATAAACTAAATATAGTGATGATAATCGGTTATGGTGATAAATACGTACTGAAGCTGATGTTGTTCGCCTCTCAAGGAGAAATTTCCAGAATTACCACCCATATCTTTTGATATCAGTGGTCGTAGCAACAGGTACTGTTTAAAAGTGTGCTCTTGATAAATCTACGAAAGACAGTGAGTAAAACTTCATATTAAATAATATATTTTACACGAAACTGTTTCTAAAAAATAGGCTTTTAAAAAATATAACAATAGACATCTAAGGAATTTTATGCGCACCTACTATAATAATATTCAAAATAACTAAATTTGTTCGTAACAATGTCAGAAAATGCAAAAAATGAAAAGAATGATCATATTTTAACTCTCCTAAACGATTTAATAAAAAGTAACGAAGAAATAAAAAAACAAAGCAGTGAAATAAAAGCAGAAATAGTAAATTTGAGAACAGATTTAACGAAAGAATTACAAAGCGTAAAAAAAGAAAACGAAGAACTTAAAAAAGAAATAGACGCCCTTAACCAACGAGTTTTAACATTAGAAAGAAAGCAAAAGAAATATAATTTGGTATTCTACGGTCTTAAAGAACAAGAAGACAAATCGAGCGACATACGCATAATTCTGGATTTAATAAATAAATGTGTCAGTTGTAATTTCCGAGACCTAAGAGATATATACAGAATTGGTAAATTTGAAGGAAAACAAGAAAAACCAAGACCAGTAATTGTCGAATTTATCAGTTATATGTTAATAGAAACAATTCTTAATAATTTAAAAAATTTAAAAGGTACGGGAGTCTTTATAGCTAAAGACTACATAAAACAAGACTACCAAATTAAAAAAACTTTATACTACTTCAAGAAAAAAGCCAACCAAGAAAACCTAATAACAAAAATAGAAAAAAATAACTTAATAATAAATGGTAAAATTTATTCTGTACAGGAACTGGAAAATATCGACCTAAAAAAAATCGACTATCAAAACTCAAACGGAGAAGATAGCGAATCTCAGGGACTGAAACGAAAAATTGTGGAACAACCAAAACGATACCCAACTAGGCATAACAGCGTCAAGGATTTTGAGGATTTGTCAAAAAACGCTGCTTCTGTTAATAATAATTAGTTATTAGGAATTTACTTTCTGTAATTTTAACAATTTTCTTTCAATTCAAAAAAAAAAAAAATTTAATTTTAATTTAACCATGAATGATTATATTAGGGAATATGAAAATGAACCCATAGATGCACTTGAAATATATGACAATAATAGTTTTAAATCTTTTATGTCACCTAATGATTTTAAAATTTTCCACATGAATATTCGTAGTGCGAGCAAACATTTTGATAATTTGAATGTTCTATTGGACAACATTTCTTCAGACTTTGATATTATCGTTCTTACTGAAACAATATACAAGGATATGATGGTTGCTATAATGAAGGTACATTGAATAAAAACGATGGAATTTTGGTTTTTTTAAAACAACATATAAATTATTCGAAAACGGACATTTTTATCGGAGATACCAAAGCGATGGTTCTTAACTTTAAATTACATAAGACCACTGTTAATATTATTGCTCTCTATCGTTCCCCTAGCACGTCTGCTAAGACTTTTAATTCAGAACTGTTAAATTTTTTGACTAACTTGCACCCTATAGCAGACATAAATATACTCACTGGCGACATAAATATAAATTTACTGGATGACAACGATATTGTAAAGGATTATAAAAATATATTAAGCTATTGTGGATTTTCGTCATACATTAATAAATATACTAGGTTGCCTAGCCGCAGCTGTCTAGATCACTTTTTTATGTATAATCATAATAAGGACCTAGAGTTAAATACTAAATCTTTCATTTTCCGTTACAACATAAATGATCACTGTCCAATTGCATTAACTTTTCAGGTACAACATAATAAAAACGACTCTCCAAACAGCTACTATAAATCTTATATAAATTATCCTAAACTACGGGAAGACCTAAGTAATGAAAAATGGGCAAATATATTTGAAGAAAAAGATTTGGATGTTATGTCGAATAAATTTATTGAAACTTTACAACGTTATATAAACAACAACACTAAAACCGTAAAAGTTAAAAATAAAATTCGTTTTCTAAAATGTTGGATGACACCAGGTTTAGCAAAGTCAATAAAAGAAAAAAATATTCTTTACCAACTTACTTTAAAAAACCCGACTAATGATAACATAAAAAATAGATATAAAACTTATAAAAATATCTTACAAAAACTAATAAATAAAACTAAAAGAGATTATCTCACTAAACAAATAAACAAAAACAAAAATTCATCAAAATCTTTATGGGAATGTGTTAATATCTTATATGGAAAAAGAAAACATCAAACAAACATAAATGTTATTAATTTATCTGATGAAGATCAGCTGACAGAAAAACAAAAAATCGCGGATGCATTTAATGAATATTATGCCAACATAGGCAAAAAATTAGCTGAAAAAATTCCAGACATTGACAATTTTACCGAAAATACTTATCCCTTACAAAATACCATATTCTTAAAACCTACAGATACGACAGAGGTAATATCTGTAATAAAGAACTTGAAAAATAAAAAATCGGCAGGATTTGACAATATTCGTTCTGAAACATTAAAGGAAATAGCGTCTGAAGTTGCACCTATATTAACTAGAATAATAAATAAATCTTTTTCTCTTGGACATTTTCCGAAATGTTTCAAAACGGGTATAATTAAACCTCTTTTTAAAACTGGAGATAAATCTAAAATAGAAAATTATAGACCAATCTCGATATTGTCAAATATTTCTAAAATTATAGAAAGGGTAATGAAGAATAGGTTCCAAAGCTTTTTAAATAAATACAACATTTTATCAGATTATCAGTATGGCTTTAGAGAGGGTAGATCAACTGAAGATGCGATCTTAAATTTAACATCTTCTATTTATGATCATATAGATAAAAAAACTTCCGCGGTAATTATTTTTCTAGATCTTTCTAAAGCCTTTGACACGGTATGTCATAAAAGGTTATTAAATAAATTAGAAACGTATGGTTTCAGAGGTTTAGCTTACGCTTTATTAAAAAGCTATCTCTCAGACCGAGAGCAATGTGTTGAAATCAACGGTACTTTCAGTACTCGAAAAAAGGTAACCTTCGGTGTTCCCCAGGGAACAATTTTGGGCCCCATTCTTTTTACCATTTATATTAATAGCTTACTCTTTCTTAATACCTCAGGAAAAATAATAAGTTTTGCAGATGATACTGCAGTCATGTACTCCGCACCATCTTGGCAAGAACTGAAATAAAAAATAGAAAATGACTTTATAAAAATATCCAAATGGCTACAATTAAATAAATTGACATTAAATCATAAAAAAAGCTGTTACTTACCATTTACTTCCTATAGTTCCTCATTACCTAATCTTCGCTCGTTAAATATTGGCTACAACCAGCACATACCCGAATCAGAGAATGTAAAATATCTAGGAGTTGTTATCGATCGACATTTACGTTGGGAACCACAAGTAAAAAATATTCTAAATAAAATTAGAGGACTTATCCCCAAATTCAAATATTTAAGAGACTTTTTAACAATATCTCATTTAAAAACCCTGTACTATTCGTTAGTAGAATCTCTTTTGAATTATGGTATTCTCGGATGGGGAGGAGTTTTTGATGTACATTTAAACCATCTGAATGTAACTCAAAAATGGATACTAAAAGTGATATCTAAAAGATCTATCTCGTATCCTACTGAAGAATTATATAAGGAATGTCGAGTATGTGACGTCAGACAACTTTTCTGTAAAAAAGTTCTTCTCTTCATCCATGAAACTAAAATTATATTAGAGGTACACGAGCACCAATACAACACTCGACGGAATGATGGCATTTTTTTCCCTCGAAGTGAAAAAACTTTAGGGCAAAGATGCGTAAAATACCTAGCTCCACGTATTTATTCCATGTTACCTATTTCTTTGAAAAACAATATATATTTAAAATCTTTTAAAAAAAAGTTGAAAGACTGGGTTATCTGTAATGAACGGTCAATGTTTAGTAATGTTGTCAATCAAAGGAACGTCTAGTTTCCCTCATGTCTTACAATGTTTAAAATTGAGAATATTTATATATATATGTATTTACCTACCTATTGTGACTTTACCGATTATGTCAATTTTATCACTAGATATGTCTAAAACCACCAGAAAAATGTCTTTATAATACAGATTTTGACGCCTACACATATACAAGTGGTATATACCACTTCTGTGTTTCTACTGTTTATTTCAACAATATATTTTGTTTTGTAGTGTTACTATCTTTAATGTATTTCTTTTGTTTTGTAGTGTTTCTATTTTCAATGTATTTCTATTTTATTGTTGAATAAACATTTTTTTTATTTATTTATTTATTTAAAATGTAATTGTGTTATTTCACGAAAATCTGCATTTAGCTTTTTCCTAAACAATTTTTTTATTCCATTTCTACTGTTTTGGCTTTGCAAAAATCTAATACAAAATGTTATCCATAAAATTTTACATGCTACTGGAATTATAAATTAGTTTCGCTTACATGTTTGGATTGATCAAATTAGTCATTTTTAGAAAGAAAATCTTGTATTTCTCCTAATTCTAAAAACAAAAATCTAGGTATATAGATATTCTCGTGTCAAGATTGGTATACATCACTCCTAAAATAAGCCGTTCTTTGATGTACACTTAATTAAAATGAACTAGACCTATATATAACAAACTAAATATATTTTTTGGAAACAAACACAACCACGATATTGCGATGGGGTCATAAGGTTCATGATAGTAATATATGTAGTCCAATAATAATAAGATATTTGAAGACAGTTCAGTTAAGTTATAAGTATGGTTAACAAAAAAGTACTTGGATCTGTAATAGCAGGTATGTCCACTATTCTAGCAATATTCCTGCATTCTGATTGTTCTGTACTGTAAAATTATTGATTTTTTGTGTTTGTGTTACTTAAATCAGTTATAAGTAGTGACCAAATTATTTATAAAAATAGTTTCCATAAAAGTCTAATTTATTAAATTTATAAAACGTTTTTTAAAACACTTGTTGTTATAATGTCATATTAATAACCATCATAAAAAACAAAGATTCACGAAAATCTATTTAACTTATTATATTTTTTCTATCTTAAAAAAATATATTATAATACTCGAGCTGTAAAAATTCGTTATTATAATTTATCATTAATTTTGTAACTAATCATTTATTTTTATTAATTCTAGGTAACCTTCTCATGATTGCTACTGGAGCGTCAGAGGGTTGGCTTAGTCTTTATCCAGAAAAGAATGACATTAGCACTAAAATGTTGCCTATAATAATATCTACGTATGCTGGATACATTTTAGGATCCCTATTGTTTCCTTTATTAGGAGATTTTATAGGAAGAAAATTTAGTTTATTGGGTACGAGTGTTCCAATTGTTGTTGGGTCGTTAATTTCTGAATTATTTCGTCAAGTGATACTTTTAAGTATAGGCAGGTGTCTTGTAGGCCTATCTTATGGAGGAATATTTGCATTATTACCGATCTACATTGGAGAAATAAGTGAAAATAATCATAGAGGAACACTTATATCTTCATTGCATATATCTTATTTATTTGGAATAGTTTTCAGTATAGGACTACTGAGATCCATAAAGTATGGTAATCTAATTCACACTGTTGTTACTATCATTCTGTCTGTTTCTTTTGCTGTTTTATTTGCTGTTATTGCTCCGGAAACTCCTATGTATTACATAAAGAAAGGACGTCATAACATTGCAAAAAGGGTGCTGGAAGAATTAAGAGGGTTTAACACAGACACCGATATTGAACTGACCCAAATGCAGTGTAAATCACAAAATGAACACAATAATTCAGGTGAAAGAATTATGGCTTTTCTAAATTTACCAGGATGGATCAAGGGTGCATCAATGATCTTTCTTCTTACAATATCAGAAAACTTATTTACGAGTATTAGCTTTTATATTTCCATAACAATGTTTCATACCCGATTATCTGTTTTTGTCCACATTTTAATAGAAGGTAAGAAATATTTTAATTTTAATTAATAAAATATATTTTAGTATCTACATTAAAAAGTTTCTATCCAAAATTTTTATGTTTTTGTTCTATATTTTCCTTTGTATGATATTTATTTGTTTATTTTACTCTTTTTCTTTTTTCATGGTATTTTCGATTATACATCTGTACTTTTTTTTCTCGGTTGTATATCACAATGTTGCCGATTTTATATCTTATATTTTATGACAATAAATTAGTAATGTTTGAAACATTGCGTGAAAGATATTTATTTGTATTTCTCATCGACATTCTTTTATTTTTTCTACAAATATTTCCAATGTTTTCCGCTTTTTCTTGAATTTATGTAAATATTTACTCTCTAAGAATAGTAAAATTACCACTTTTCCTACTGGTTAAATATATTTAATATTAATTTAGTTGACAAGTTTTTGATTGTTTTTAAATTAATTTGAAAATGATTAAAACTTTATTAACTTTCCTTTGGTTAAAAGTACTACTTTAGACCTAAGAGGATAAAAGTGGTATTTTGGTCTATAAAATCACATACTAAATTATTTTTTATGCATTATATGATTTCGCATGACGTTCTGAAAAAAATTTGGTCGTATTATTTACACATACTTAGCCATACTATTAATGTAGAATAAAAAATGTAATGAAACACAGACTACATGCTATAAAACTAAATTTTAATGTTTGTTTAAAACATCTGTGATGGTCAAACGAAAGTTACCCATTATTTATATACAAGCAGACCGGTACTAATTGCTTTTTTGTCCATATATAGCTTAGCTTATGATTTAATAATGAAAATATTAAGAATAGTTTATAATTTTTGTATTTTATATTTCAGGTGGCTTGCTTATATTTTGTGCAGTTATCTGTACCATTCTAGTTGACAGAATTGGAAGAAAACTTTTGATGATCACAGCATATGGAGGAAGTGCAATTTTTATGTTAATCACATTTATACTTTTATTACTCCAAAGAGAAGACCATGAAATTAATCCGTTGATTATGTTAATTCCAGCAGTACTTTTTATTGTTTGTAATTCGATTGGAATTGCTCCAATACGTTTAATAATGCTTGCCGAATTATTCCCGTTGAGGGGAAAAATGATAGCAGCAGGAACATTGTCAGCGTTTTATTTTATACTTAGATTTATTTCAACAATAATTTTAACATACGCGTTTGGAATTTTAATGAGTGTGATTATTATTGTTATTTCAGTAGCCATGGTAATACTAGTCATATTTTGCTATTTGGAAACTAAGGGTAAAAGCTTACCACAAATACAAGTCATACTAAATACAAAATAATTAAAAAAATTATTTTCTTATTTATCCAAATATAATTAATATATATCAAAAAAATTCTGTTTTATTTAAATAAAAACCAATCATTTCTAGAAAATCTACTAGTCAGCAAAAATAGAAAAATTCAATAATTTTGTTTTTATATTTATTTGTTTTATTTAACGTCGGCTTATTTCTGCGTCCAGGGCTGATCAACGACGCCGGGAGCACGCTACCCCTAATCGGAAATTTTACCGAATGCTCAGGTATTCCAACCCGAGGAAGGGATCTTTAACGAGCCCAACATCCATGGACTCGTGACCGACAGTTTAACGTCTCCTCCGAAAGACGGCATATTTACCATAGTTTTTTATTTATCACCTAGGTTCGAAAGATGGTGCGTATTCAAGTCGCCTAAATCTATTGTGACTATTTCTATGAAAACTTACCGGTGAGGTACTATTTATCGTTAACTATTTTATTTCTAATGTCTGTCTATTTCCATAGATACTGTTTGCTGAATCAAAGACAAAATTTTTGTTTAATTTTTTTACTTTTTAGGGGTTTGGGAATGGGGAAAGAAATAAAAATTATGCAGTTAATTATACCATGTTTATTTTTATAATTTTTGTATTAATATTTTATAATTGAAATGTTTGTTTTGGCATTTCATTACCAGGTGAAAGTTTTCTACATAAGTAATTTTTTAATTCTTAAAGCTTAATGTATTCCTTTTTTTATTGAAAATACACTTATAAGTAGAAAACGTGAAAAGGTTAAAGTTATAAATGTAAAATAACTAAATGGAACGGCATGCCATAGTAACAATTTTTGACTGATCCGATTTATCTCATGGATACTCTTCAAAACAGCCAGTAATTTACATTAGACACTTTTTGAAGTCACACATAGTTCATATCAAAGGCAACTTTGTCCAAAATTATAAATGACTGAGAAATATTTGACTTATTGCGGAATTGGTTTGGTTAATTGGCCAGCGATAAAAAAAAATTTATTTAAAGTTTTCAATGATATTCAAAAATTTTAGCACGTAACATTAATGAGTAAAAAAATAAAAACAATGTTTGATAGAAAATCATCTGTTGATCAGAATTGGTAAACTTAAATAAAGGGCATACTAATTTGATCTTAATTATTTTTTTAAACAAAAATTAATTTCACCAACTATTTATTTTAGTAATTCCTATCGAAAAAATATTCCGGAAACGAAACAGATCGAATATCTTGAAGACAAACTTTTTGTGGAAGAAACGCAAAAAAAAGAGTGGTTTTTACTCCAAGGGGGATATCCTTAACTGTCATACGTACCTACCCTCTCCACCTTCACTGTCGCCAATATAGTTTAAATAGGAAAAGTACTACGTTGGACACAGCGTCATGCTTGTTCGTTGCATACATTTTGCTTTTGACGCCCTCTTGAGGAAACAAGAACTGTTACATGTTCCAAAGTGTGACGTTTCATTTGAAAGATAATTTCAATAATTTACAATTACTCTTGGAATACAAATCGACATGCTTTTGCATGTTTTCCATATTGTAGGAGACGTGCGGGAACTATAGTTGGCAGCACAAGAGCCGATAGAAGAGACACAGTGCAGATGAAAAAATACACTTTTCAGACCTGTCATCAATGTACATACCGACATTTATTTGGATTAATTTGTTTTTAATACGATAAAAATGATAAAATAATGGTTTCGGTCGATTAACAATTATAGTCAGCCTGGCCAAAATACATTGAAAAACCAAAAACTCTTCGTGGCCGGATATTTTGTAGTTTAATCGTCAAAATAATTTTGAAGTGTCACGAACATTTCACATATTTATGTCCGTATACATATTTTAATAGTTAAAAAATAATATCAAAATGGTTAAACGGTTTAGTGACCAATCGAAAATCTTAATATTAAAAGGTTTTTTATATTTTAAAAATCATAAATAAATCTGTAAGGCTACGGGATACACGTACAAGCAAAGTAGACCGGGGTCGATAATTTTTGAAACGAAATAAAATAATGGTAGGATGAAACCCATTGGAAAAGGAAGAGATTATAACAAAAATGAAAGGAAAAATAATTTACGGGCGATCTGAGGTCGGGAAGTGGAAGGGGGTGAGTTTTTAAGGGTAGAAAACTGTTTATCTCGATTTCCGGAAAAACTACAAGTCCTATGAAAAAAAAAATCAACCAATACGGTCATAAAATACTAACAACTCCTCCTTATCACTGCCAGTAAAATGCAATGAAAATGATGTGGTATTTTAGATTTGATCAGAAACTCTAAATGATGTTTTGTTAAGTAATATTTCCTTGAGTTATACAGTTCATAAAGGTTTTTCTTTTATTTGTTGCATTTCTTTAGTTTTATTTTCTTCACTAGGTATCAATGTTATAAGAGGAACGGGTTTAATACTGGCGTACCTCTCGTGAAAGTGATGTTAAGGAAAGAAGTCGCTAAAATAGTTTGATTAAAAAGCAGATTATTTCAAAAGTGAATTCCAAGTTAATTTATAATATGTATTTTTTGATGATTACTTTACTGCACACATATAAATAAATAAGTTTTGCCCACGTGTCAAGAAAAACATTAGTTTACTTAATGAAATTTTCTTAAAATAAGTTTTTACAAACACAGTATCGGTAAAGGAATTTATATATTGAAAAATGGCGCTCTTAAAAATGCCTTGTAGTTCATTGACCAATTCGCTCACAGACCAATAACCATATTTTAAAATAAAATATGACAATTCGAATGCACCTTAATCTACAAAGTTTACGTTGACAAGTTACAAAAAAGTGAAACTGAAGTAAGAATACTCGTGCAAATTGTGACTAAATATGCGGTGTTCTTTTCTCAGGGGACTTTTCAAGACTATACAGCTCATATCGCTTAAGTTTTATTGTCATTAGAGTTATCGATGTGATGCGCTTACCTTTAATTAAAAATGTTTAAATGAAATAATAAATTCCTCCTTAGCCAATAAGCTCGGCTATAATTCTAAAATTACAATTATTTTCCCTTTGTAACAAAAATCCTCGGGTTGTTACTTCGCCCTTTAAAGTTTATCAAAGCAGAACCGAGCCAAACGAATTGTTTCACGTATTTTCCGGCTGGAATAAACAATTTATAGCTTTTGCTTCAATCCCGTGTACTATTAACTTTGAAAAAGGTCGGATGAGCTATATCTTTACAATACAGCAATTTGGGAGCTATGCGAAATGGCCGATCTAATTGGCAACATTGACCCAATTAAGTGTTCCGTGCTGTTTCCTAAATGAGCGTTGAAGTCTGTGTTCTGTGCTTTGCTCTCTTTCCATATGTGTACAATGCAATCGACATTTGCTTTCGCTTTGCATATATACTTCAGTTTTACAAGATAGGATTAGTTTGTCGACCTAAATTACCAAAAAAATAGAAATGAAAAAAGATTTATTCGAAAAAGCAAAGCTAGCTTATATTAGGTATTTTTTCCTCAGGATAGAACATTTTAGTTGTTGAATGAGTACCAATACCGAATACAATGATTATTATTGGGCAAAAATAGACCTGTTTTATTTGTTAAAGCTACAAAAAAATGGAAAATGGAAAACGTGGATAATTTTTTTGTATTGTTCTGCTGCATAGGTTATTTTTGTAGTACGCTTATTCGACCCAATTAAACATTTTAGGTTGTCTTCAATACATACACAAGCAAAAAGATCAAAATGAAAAAACATATTAAAATTTTAGATACCTCTAATATAAGGGATTTTTTGAACGCAATGATAACTACCAAAATCAGTAAATTCTGTAGAATATGTGATACGTCAAAACTCATCAAATAAAACGAAAAATTATCGGCCCACGTACAGCAAATCATGTCATCAAGCTATGATGTGACAACAATATTTATTGGTTATAATAAACTTAACAAGTGATACATAATCTATAACATAAAAAACAACATTTATATTTACTTAAAAAATATAAAATAATGATTTAGATTTTCATCAAAACATTAGTCGTGACCTTTTTCTATCATGCAGATTTTAATATTAAAATAAATATGTCGGCCTATGGAAATATACATATAAGTGTGTTATAATTTCTAAGGATTTTTTTTTTGAAAAACCCTGAAAAAGTTTGACATCTTTTGAATGTATATGCATAAATATGGGGTCATCCATCTTAACCGAGTAGCAACCCCTTTAAAACTCTTAAATGGCACGGGAAGCCATTGTGACACATAATTTTAAAGATATCACTATTCTCTTCACATATATGCTTATATTTTTTTGTTTCACGTTAAAATGAATGTGGAAAATAAGTCAAAATAAAAATTTCAAAAAAGTTTTATTGAGTCAAATGTTTAAACTGCAAGCAATTTACTTCCGTACAATAATTGATTCTCTGTCCAACATTCTCTAGAACATTTTATAACATTCGGTGGAGTTGATTATCTAAAGTTGAAGATTCCGTGTTGTACACTTTTTAAATGTCCCTATAAGAAGAAATCTAATGGTGTTAGATCTGGCTATCTTGGAGGCCATTAATTTGAACCCTTTCTTCAATCTGCGTTGGTGATTTAGAAATTCAAGTATACTGGAGCTGCATAGTATGGTAAAGCGCTATTTTGTTGGAAAATATATAATTCTCTGGAATGTGATCGTCATTTTCAAGATTTTACATAATGTTTGGGTAGATATAGTCATCCAAGTAATTCGAGGTAAGATTCACCCGTCACAGTAGAGGATATTGCGAATGCTGTTCTCCCATAATTCTAACATTCAAATGACTCAAATGTGTGCAAGTATCTCTGTTGACATGTCATTAAGAAAGAATGTTGAAATATAAAAAGTATTCTCTCAATCATTCCCTCACAAAATTATACACTGCGATCTGGATTATCTTTGTTAAATTCTTGCACGATGTGAATCATGCCCGGTTGGAATCGATGTATTTTTAAGAAACTATGAAGATTTCTACCTGGAATTCCTCGAGTAGCTTCCAATTTTCTTGTGTTTAAAGTAGATGTCAGTTCAACATGCCAAAAAATTAGAATCTGTGCATCCTCATTAGTAACAGTGTGCGGCTTCTCATTTTTTTAGCAATGGAACTAGTCTCCATGAATTTAGATATTAATTGTCTTGCGTAAATGTAACCGACAGTTTTACCGGAATGCCGTTCATTAAAAATAATTGCAATTTCTCGAACCATTTAATTGTTTTTGAAATAAAGATTAACAATTTCAATTCTCTTATAATGCTGTTACATAAACCA
This sequence comes from Hermaeophaga mercurialis, assembly GCA_951812935.1. Taxonomy (NCBI): domain Eukaryota; kingdom Metazoa; phylum Arthropoda; class Insecta; order Coleoptera; family Chrysomelidae; genus Hermaeophaga; species Hermaeophaga mercurialis. The sequence goes on along the minus strand of OX638358.1, from coordinate 25,542,520 downwards.
TGACGATTTAGATCGTTTGTTTTAAGATAGTCATTAATAATAGAGTAATAACGAGCACTTTGTATTTAATTCCGATAAATGTACAACGGCAGCAAAACTACCTGTTCAAATTCGATGACATTATCAGTACTTCGTTTAGAACCTAATTTTTGCAATTCGATTCTCCGATAAGTTTATAATTGATTATTTTCAATTATTAATATCAATAAAATGGTACTTTACTTCCCGTGCCATTTAAATTTTAAATGGGTTGCAACCCCATGTAGATTAATTTTATCGTTTACTTCAAAATGCTAAGTAGAAACATTTTAACCCGATTAATACTTCATTAATAGTCATTTATTTCTCGTAAAAATTTAAAAAACACTAAAATACTTAATATTATTTACTTTGGCCGAACAAATTACTTCTATAGATAAAGGCAATTTATAATGATTGGTTGGATCACATAAATTTCGTAAATAAAAAAAAAACTTTGATTGATTTGCAAAAAAATGTTTTTGCTCTTTTTTAGAATGGTGTTAAAAACTCGTAGATATTCAAAAACTAGTTAACAGGATATGCATTTAAAAGGGTAAAGTTAAAATAGACTGGAGTCAAGGCACTCAAATGAATCCACTTATTACGGTTAGCGTTCCACCAAAGGCCGCCGTCATTGTAAGTTAAAATTATTCCCTTTATTTTATTCGCTTTTCATCATCAATTTAACAAGAACGATTCTAACCATCCCTTTGATTTAAGAGTGGCTTCTTAGAACGAAATGAAATCATTTGGAACGAAATTCCATCTCTTAAACTTTTCTTTTTGGTCGAATTGGGTACGCCATCCCGATTAGATGTTTGAAGCGGAATATTAATGTTTTCTTTGAAGCTGTCATATTAAAATAGTTATTTTTGATGCTAGATTGCAAAATATCATTTTCGCATTCGAGAATGTAAAAGTCTGTCGTAATCGAGTATTAAACAACATTTTTTCGAGTAAATCTTAGATGTAAAAGTGTAAAAGCTTGTTCTGACACTTAATAATTATAATATTAAAAACAGTTTTTAACGTCAGTTTGCGAAAAAAAGTTTTTTTAAATACAAAACTTCAACACTAATATTTACGTTTTACATTCATCGCAAAGGTGTTATAGATATAATCTAGTGAATGTACACTAAATTATCTAATAATCTCTTTCGTCGGACCGTTTTATAAAGGTAATTGTAAATGGTTCAATAAAGCAAAAATGCATTATAAAAACAAAAGTTAAAGCATACTTATCTTAAAATTTCATGATATTCTAAAACTCTTCCAGTATTCTTTTGTCAATTGTTTTATCGATGTCATGCTAAATAATGACATGAGTAAGAACTCTCAAATAAAGGGAGATGCCAGAAAGTTACTTGTCGTCAAAATTAATTAATATCTCTAAAACTGCATATATAAAAATTATAATATTTAGAAGTACTTAATGTGGATAATTTAGGGTAACAGAAAAAATTTTCATTTAGAAGGTGTTGAAAATTATGTTGGTTTCGTCTATTTATAAATTCCCACATTAAGCAAACAACTTGATCCACAATTTTTTTATTTTCTGAAAAAATATTTACCAAAGTATAAGTTTGACGAAAAAGCTTGATCCTATAAGAACCCTGCAAATAAAATTATTTCAAGCCAGTCCTGGGTTTTCTAAATTTTAATTGTCACTTTAATTTTCGAAAATTAATAATCAAGGAACGAGGCAGTAAATGAGGTATTTTTGATACCCCGGTTATAAAATTGAATTCTAAGGAATATTACAGCACATGTCAGAAATTACCCTGCATATTAATAAAAAAATAATGCCATTCAATATTTACTTTAACTGTCTGTCTACATGAGGAATATGAGTAAGCCTTCAAATTAACATAAATTATATTGAATAAAGTATAAAAATGTATTTTAGCCTTTTCTAACATAAGTAAGTCTCGGGCTAAAATTATTATCTTCTGATGAATACGGGCTGAGCTCAACAGATTTATTCACAACCTACGTTCTTTATGAGTAAATAAACACCTGTTAATCCGAATCAGATAAATTTGTAAATATGCAGTCGCATCTTACGTCGTCGGATTTGATGTGCTTCTTAGGGAAGTAGCCTATATATGTTATGCATCTCTCGAAAACTTTGCAAATAAAAAACGGTCTTAAGATATATTTTTTCTAGTTCATGACCTTATTATTACAAGCGCAATTTAAACATAAATGTTGGTTAGTAGAAAATTTTCTGATATAGTTTAAAAGTATGTGGCCGAATATGGTTTGTTACACAATTTTTATGAATGGAATATAAAACGGAAAATGCCGTTTTTTATCTTGAATAAAAAATAACTACATTTGTTTGCTAAATGAAATATCTACCCAATCAATAATATATTCAATAAAATAAAATTTGTCATATTCTAATAATTGTTTTATTTACGTATAATTACCATAAAGAGTATTTTATTTGTTATAGGATTCCTGCAAGCCAATATCAAAGTGGATCCGGCCACATTGCCCACATTCCTTTCGTCCAGTCAAGTGTTTAAGGTCACCGATAAGGACACTGTCATTTTACCTTGCGAGGTGTCCAATCCTGGTAAGTACATCTAGATCAGGTATATTATGAGAGTCACTTAACATCAAATGTGGCTACGTGAGATAACAATAGTAAATGAAGTAAACACGTTGAATAAGCTTTATTAACACATGGAACTTTGGCTTCTGCCACACTAAGAATGTGGTTATTATTTTGCATGTTTACCTAAAGGGACCATTTGAGAAGTTTCTAATGAATAACCTGGAAAAATATATTTTTCCCATTATAAAACATCTAGTAATTCCATTAGAATCTGAAAAAATTTCGCAGTATAAATTACCAAAAAATTGTCCCTACCATAATGATAAAAAAATCATTTATTATCAACAATTTAATTAGTATATACGAGGCATGTTTATTAAGTAAGTACCGTTTTCATATGTAAAAACAGCCAGTAAACTTTTTGTAACAATTTTATTTTTACATAAAAGGCCCCACTTTTATCTACTTTTTCACATGATTGCCACCAATATTAAGGCACTGGGCGCTAGATCAGGGCTGTATGGAGGATGATCAAATTATTCCCAGCGATGAGATCTTGAGTTCGATTGGCCGCATGTGGACGGTCATTGTCATGCAGCAAAACGATCCCGTTAGCAGCATGCTGCGCCGTTTATTTTGAATTGTATGGCGCAGGTTTATTAAGTACATATCACACATCACAAATCTGACAGTGAACTTCAACCGCTTTCATGCGTCTAGCAGTAAGAACATAAATAACAGCGCATATTTAACGGTTGGCGAGATTGTTAATCGGCGTTATCGAAGAGGACGAATAGGAACAGGACCACGACCAGTAAGAGGTAAATAAATCCAACCAAGAGGACCACACAAGAGGAACCAATACACACCGACAAAAAGAGGATAAAACCAAAAGGAGAAAAAGAGTGCGAGGTGACAACGTGGGAAGACCAAGGGAGAAAAGCGCTGGTCGCTACCCCAAGACATAGAAAGGTAGGACAGGTAGTGTCACCCCACTAGCCCTTGGGGTGATATCTTAAGGGAAGAATGTGGACGAATGAATCAGAGAATGAATGCGAGAGGTCCTGTCCGGAGACAGGGGGTGGTGGAATGGGTTCCCCATCTTTCATATCAGTCAACCCGATATGGAAGATAGGAGACCCGGGCTCAGAATGCATGTGTGTGTTTGTGTGTGTCAATCGGCGCAAACATTTTAAACACCCAAAGGAAGATACACAAACGATAGTTTGTTGCTGCAACGGTGTCTGTGGCTTGACAACAAATGTAGGTACAAAGTGCACAAATGTGGGACAACGACCGCAGCGCTGCAGCGGCAGGATTTCAAAACGGTACTTACTTAAAAACATTCCTCGTATTGAATAGCTTTTAATTATTAGAACAACAATTGAATTACAGGCAGCTGTTAGCAATTATAGGGTCAATTCAATTATATTCATCAAGACATTATGATTACAGTATGGTCCAAATGAAAGGAATAAATTCATTATTTCGTAAATCAGCGATTTTAGGGAAAAATACTGAAACCCGTCGATTTTTATTTTTAAATGGGCTATTCGTCAGATCACCTTTTTATTTTTGACGTCATCTCTGTGAGCGTGATGACGTTATTAATAAAATTCTTAAATAAAAAAGTGGGTCTTGCAATACATCAAATCAAAGGTCTTTTAAATATATATGCACTTATATCCATTATGTCTAAGTATTATCGTCAAAAGTACTATTAATGATATTCGAACAGATTTATTAATTTATTAAGAATTGTTATGATGTATTTATTGATTCTCAAAAATAAATTTGGTAAAAGGCGTCATTGACAATGAAAATATATCTAAACTACTTTTTGACTATTTTTTAAAAAACCTAGTTATCATATCAAAATTTGTTTATTTTCATTCAACATAATTGTTATTGTCAAATGGTTAATAATATTGTAGTAGACGAAATGAAAAGCTTTTTGACTCTTTTATCAAGATGAAGCTGACTGAAACGGAAAGAAGTGAAATTCTAATATTAATTGGTTGTGGAGATAAAACACGTACACAGAAAGAAGTTGTAGGTTATTCAATAATAAATATCCCAACCGAGAACCAATTACACAGTCCACAGTAAACAAATTTGAGAAAACATTTAGAAAACAAGAAACTAGATGTTCTGGTAGCCTTTGAAGATAATTCCCATACCAGTTTACGGCAAGTAGCGTTAGGCAATGAGTGTGGCCAAACAGTTATTAGAACGCTAAAAAAGGAGAAGCGACATCTCTATAAAGTAAATTTAGTGCAGGAACTTATGGAAGATGATTTTGATAGACGAGTTGAATTTTGTGAAATTCTAATGAAAAAAAAAACAGAGACTCGATGTTTTTAAAAAAGTTATTTTTTCTAATGAAGCTACATTTCTCCTAAATGGTCGTGTGAATCGTCAGGCTTTCCTGTACTGGGCTACAGAAAATCAACACTGGATACAGGAGTACCGTATTCAATACCCAAAGAAGGTGAATGTTTGGGCGGGAATAATAGATAATAGGATTATAGGACCATACTTTTTCGAAGAAACCTTAAGAGTTCCGCGACATGTACAATTTCTGCAGAACTTCTTGCTCCCAGAATTAAACCGGTTGTTCCCAAAAAGAAATGATTTGTGGCTGCATCAAGATGGTGCGCCATCGCACTATACTGTCTTGGTGAGAAACTGCTTGGACAACATTTTCCCAAATCGGTGGATAGGTCGAAGAGGAGCAATTGAGTGGCCACCGAAGTCACCTGATTTAACTCCTCTCTATTTCTTTTTATGGTGATACTTGAAAAGTTAAGTGTACATAAATAGACCGCAAACTATTAATGAACTCAAAGAACGGATACGCATTGAGATTGCAAAAATAACTCCGGAAGTTATAGCGAAAAGTCGAGATGAGTTTCCTGCTCGTCATTCGCATTGCATTTTAGCTGACGGTAAATAATTTGAGCACTTGCTTTAAATTTGGTTGTACTTAATTATAATGTTTATTATAAATTTAAAATTTAATAAACCATTTTTTTGACAACATACAAAAATTAATTACTTAGACATATTGAAATGGGTGCATAGATACTTAAAAGACCTTTCAATTGATGTATTATAAGACCCATTTTTCTATTTAAAAATTTTATTGATAATGTCACGTCAAAAATAAAACGGTACTCTGAGGAAGCGTTTATTTAAAAATAAAAATCCACAGGTGTCATGATTTTCCCCTAAAATCGCCGATTTACGAAATAATGAATTTATTCCTTTCATTTTGACCATACTGTATAATTAAAATCATTACACGAACAACAATGATTGGTATAAAGTAAAAATGGAACCGTCCAAAACCACTAAGTTACAGAAATGTAAAAGATTAAAATAATATATGCGTATAATAAAAGTACTTTTAAAAAAAATATATTTTATTTACAAAGCATCTAAAGAAAGTCATGTACCTAAAGACCGGGAATTAGACATAAAAGTAAAAATATCCAAAAAAGGCAGTATAGTAATTTCTAAAGACTAACATTGCTGGACATGGCAACTAAAACATGAAATATACATACAAAGACTATATATTCACAATAAACGATTTTTTGAAAAATATTACAACTACCAGATATACGAGTAAACATTAAGTTCGAGATTGGAATCTTTGGTTTGTAGTAACTGCTTATGTCTCGAATCAATTTAACACCAAAACAAACCATTGTACTCGACGCATATTTCATAATTAGGATCTCCTACTGTTAGTTTGAAATGGATCTTCTGATAATGCTAACATAGCTAACGAAACACGTTGAGTACAGTAGTTCGATTTTCGTGTTGAGGTGGTGCGAGGCTCAAACGTTCAGAGATTCGTAGCTTTTATTGACCTGAAAAATATTCGATAGCATACTATGTAACATAATGTAAAAGATCCTAAAAAGAAGAGGAGTCGTCGATGAAATAAATAAGAATATCTATAAACACACGAAAAACTATGTCTAGACTAACAATTTATAATAAAATTATAAATCCAAAAATTAATATTGAACAGACAAAAGTAGAGGTCGTTGGAAAAAGACACATGAAAATAACAATAAACAGCAAAAATAGAAAACCCAACAATTTTAAATACTTGGAAATAATGTACGAAAAAAAAAATGGAAAAAATGAAGCAAAAATAAATGACCGAATCGATAATGTAACAAAAGTATACATCATACAAATTACATCTTATATTTTCAAGGAAAAATAAAGAACGAAAATGAGAGTTAAAAAGAGTGATAATACGTAACCAAGTACTATGGCAAGAACTAAATGTGGAGCCAATACTCGACAGAATCAAAACACAATTGATGTGGTACTGGCACCTGACAAGGATGGATGAGAGCAGACAAACAAAAAATATTTGACAGGCAAAGTTTTAGGAAAAATTGAAAAATAATTAAAATAACAAAGCAACACCCTGCTTATCACAATTTTATTATTTACGTTTTATAATTGCCTGAGCGAAAAAACTGAATCGAAACTACTAGTTGTTGTTGCCCCGCCACCAATTTGAATGGTAAAATTTTGAAACTGTAGATAAAATAAAAAGGAAAAAATATCGGATTTGCTTTCTTGGTATAACTTTCAATTTTTTTTATTTTCAATATTGTCCCATATACATGATATTTTTGTTATAATTATTCTAATGCCAACTGTGTGATTGTTCCATTTTTTGCCAACTCTGTTATGGTTGTGTTTTCACATTTATTCTCATAGTTTTTTGAAAATTAAAATTATTTTAAAAGTCCTGCTGATGTTTTGAAATAAAAACGAAAGTTTACGCCATAAATAAGTGTTTAGTAATTATCGTGGCCAATTAGGTTGACTAGGGAGCGATTCCAAATAAATAGAAGGAAGCCTATACAGTATTTTCAATAGGAATAAAATAAGTGATCAGCAACAAAATAGCAAATAAAATATGTATAAGTGGGCGTATGGAATAAAAGCACTAAATATTAATGTGAGGCAGTTAAATGGTGGAAAAAAGAAAGGTTTATTTTAAGAAATATGTACTTTTTCTAAGAAAATAATTTATTTTTTTAATTAATTTTTGTAGTAAATTTGCAATTTTTAAATAGAGAATAAAGAAACCTTTCAAGTGTTCTGTCACAAGCCGCTACATCCCATTTAAAAATATGTAAAACGGAATTTCGTAATCTAAAATTGACGTGTTTCGGAATATTTTGTAAATTTACACAGGAATTGAAATAATGAATTTATTTCATTTGACTATTCCACACTGTATATTTTGTCATAGACAAATATGGATATTTAGTAATTTTTAAATTATGATTATTTTAAAAACTTGCGTTTTTAAATTGTAGCATTAAATATTAATTTTATCGACGCCATTTAAGCGATCCGGGCTTTTCAAACATTTTAGCTGCCAACTTGCATCTGTTAAATTATGCTTGTTATTGTCATTTTTTTCTAGCTTTATTTTCGATCTCCTGGTCCACCCATGGTAGTAAACACGAGTCCTCTTTACTCACTTTGCAATATTCAATATATTTTAGCTTACGGAGCCTTTGTTAGTTTATGTAAAGACGATCTTAAGGACTTTCTCATTAGAGGTATCGGTACCTGATCTACGGCCGCATCGTGTTAGATTTTTAGATGTTAGGTAATCGATCAGTTACCGAACTTCCTACGGAAGTGTGTCAGCTGAGTCATCCGATTATTATCTCACTAACCGAGTAAACGGAACTTTATATTTTATTCAGACCGTCCTAGTTATTTCCACTTTGGAATTGCTCTTCTATATATCTCGACGGAGTTTGAATGCTGATTTCAAATTACACAGACCCAGCGCCAAAATCTGCTCCCGGAAGGATAATAAAGGCAAATTATTTCTTACTTCACTTTTTCCTGCAAACGGAAAAAAACAAAATTATCTCGCCCGGATTTAATTCTGGAAGGAATTGCCTTAACTCGAGATTATCCGAAATTCTGTTAAAGTAACATTACAGTGTACTGTGAAATTTTTTAACGAATGAAAATTTTAGATGGGTATTTGCTAAGCGAGCAGAGTTACAACAGTGACGGCGTTTATATAAATAATTTAACGCTTAAAACATGGACTCCTTTCTTTAACTTAAAGCACAATTAACTAGTTAATTTAAATAGCAAATGGACAGAATTTTTTATTATACTTACCATCAGAAAAATATCTGTAGAAAATTTATAAGAAAAAACAAAATTCCACAATTTTATTTGTGTCTGGTAAGTACTTTCCTATCATAAAATTACTATGATAATGTTTCTTCTTTAGTCCATTATTCCCAGTTGATATTTCCATCTCTCTAAAATGCCTCATTTGTCGTTTTCTGGTATTTTTTCTATATTTTAGTTTATGTCGTTTGTTAAAGTTGTATTCTATTGTAATTTTTCTAAATTTAAAAAATATAAAACGTAAGAGATGACACGTATGTTATATATGGTTTTATATTAAAAATTTTCGAAAGAATAATATTCTTTATTTACTGAAAGTAATTGGTTCATACGTATTGGGTTGTTTTTTTTTCGAATAATAAATATATAAAAGAATATAAATGTTATTATCAGCGGTTTTTAAACCATTACGTATTTTGGTTAATGGAAATTAAATAAGTTGAGTAAAAACAATAAAGATTTAGTTATGTAAAAAAAACAACTAATATGAAATATAAAATATGAAATATAAGGGCAACTTACCTTTAATAAACAAATAACACATTTAATCTCAGGGGTAGGCACTATCAACTTCTCGATTATCTGATAACCCAAAATTTGACTCCCCGATCTCCTTTTTCTAACCAAGAAGAGCCCAATGTTTAATAATTTGGATGACTCTACTAAAAATATTTATTTAACATTCGTTGGCACCATTGTCCCATAACTACCGCTTACGTAATGTTAAATAAATGTTAAATATTGTATTTTGGAAGATAAAAAATAATTATTGTTGCATATTATCAGTAACGAGGTACATAGTTTATTTTCTTTCTCAGATAAAAAGGTTTTCCATCAGAATGCTCCGTCTTCAATTTGTTTATTATTGTATGTGGTCCTCTCGAGAAATCGTTTTATGTACAGGGTGATATTTAACTAAATGTCTGTACTTACTATCGTAATAATAATATATAATTAGTCTAAGAGGTAATTTAAAATAATTGAACTTCCTAGATTTACTTGTTCATTAAAAATCCTTGAAAATGTAAGATAAGTGTAATTTATCTCTTAAATTTATAAATGACATATTTTATCTATTTTTAAATAACCCTAGTTAAATTATTTAAGAGTACAATTCGGTGTATTTATTAAACATACGCCAAAAATTCAAGGGGTTATTTCCTGGACTGTTCTAAGAATATTTTATCCTTTAATCATTTTTGAATTGTAGGTTGTTTTCGAAGATACAGATAATCCCTTCAGGTATGTCTTACTGCTAATTTTACCCCACATATTACATATTGTGAGGCTAATTGCACAGGTACTTCTACTGGGAATATTTTTTTGAAATAATAGGTTTTTCAGTTTCTGGAGGAGGTACTATTGGTTACAAGAAATGCAATGTGATTTAAGGTCGATGGTGCACTAGTGCATTGTAGTATAATTGATCGTGAGGTTTTAACAGAAACATATTAGATCGCTGGATTGGTTGCGACCATTGCTATACCGCTTATGGCCTGCTCGATCCCCAAATTTAAACCCTCTGGATTAGTTCCTACGGAGCCATCTAAAGTCACCAGTTGACACTTCTCCAGTTGAAAATGTGGAAGATTTGGTAAGTCGAATCATTGCTGGATGTTACTCGATAAGAACCAACTCTAATTTTGAAAGAGTTTGACAGTCAATGAAAAGGTCATCGGGTTTTGCATCCTAGCTGGAGGCAATCATTTTTAACAGTTCTTGTAGATTAAGAAACTCTTTACATGTAGTTTTTGGTAATTAAATTTTTTTATCGAACATTTTCTTCGCCCTGTATCTTTAAGACAAAATACCTTCAAAAATCATGGAAGAGTAAAAATTCTTAGAATGCTCCCTTAAATTTTTACCGTATTTGTAGAAAACACCTTGCATAATCAATGAAACTTTTGGTATCTCTTTCTTGTGTCACAAATATGTCCTTCTATGTTAAAGTCTTTTTTGTGAAAAAATGTATATTTATATTTTGTTTGTTTTAAGTATATACATACAAAAATAATTATTTGTTTCAAAGGTGTGTAGACAAAAATAAGTTGACTCCAATTTTTGTTTATTGAGAAGATGTATTGCTTCGGGTCACTGGTTTATTTACAATTTTTAGTAAATGAAAGTTAGTAAATAAAATCACTAATGGTTAACTGCATAACAAAATCTTTAAAAATTAGAGAATTAACAACTAATTAATTTTCACATTCTTTTTCACTTCAATACAATCACAAATTGTAATACGACAATAATTAATTTTTTTTGTTACTATTTTAATATATTTCAGGTGTTTAAGACACAAAATGCTACAGGATCTTAAGAAATAAAATCCTTAGATAAATGTGTTGTGTTGAAAGGTAACTTACTGAATATATCGATGTTGTTGTGCCTAAAGTTCAAATCATTTGATCAGAGCTTCGTTTTCACGGCCAGGAAAGATGGAACGGGGAATCTTATCCAATCTTCGAAATGCATGTTGCCCGTATATGGATTAACTGCGTTTAAACAGTTCTATGAAGAGAAGAAGGAGTTATTGTGTCTTAGAATGATACAAGTGCGAGTTTAAGAAAAGGATAGACTAATAGAAGAGTAAGATAGATATCGGTTTGTCTTATTTTTAGCCATAAAATGGAAATTTTAATTAACTGTAATTAATAATTTAAATAAATATGAAATACAAGATTTTTATAAAATGATAAAAATTCATTTGCATTTTGAATTATTGATTAAACATTTTTGATAGTACACAATAATAATCCATAAATTAATCAAAATTTTATTTTATAGGTTCTTAATAATAATTTTTACTATCTGGATTTTTTTTACTTTCTGTTTATTACAATGGATTTAAGAAAGTTTCTAAAAAATAAGAAATTGTGAAAAAATCGATACCTTAATTACGCTCGGTAAAGTGTTTTCAAAGAAATAATGCCGATTCCAATTTAACGCACATTGACTTCTTGAATAATAAGAGAGAATCGGGTAATGGACGCTGAAAGTGATTTAAATGTCCCTGGTGAAAGAAAAAGTGTGTGATAGCGTTTGCTGCATATTAAGAGGCGATTTGGGATTTGAAAAAAATGGCCACGAGAGAAATGTTTTTAGGATAAAAGCAGAACGAAGTAGAGAGTTCTGTGACTTAATGAAGAAATATGATTTTACTATGGAGCACAATTTCAAAAGGATAATAACATTAATGCAAAGCGAAGTTTTCACTTCACTTGCCCAGTTTTTGGACTCAGATATATCCTTACATTTTGGCAATATACAAATTTGATAAAAATAATACATCTGAACGCATACAATTACAATGTGATCAATATTTTAAAAAATCGGCTAATCTCTAAAATCATGCACCAACTATAAAGTGTTATATTATTATATTTCAAAAGACTTTCTAATAAAATTGGCCATATCTCTTAAAATAACTGGTACAACCCATGCCGTCCCAATCGTTACTTCCATAATGGTAAAAAAGTTGGAGAATTCAATTTTGAAATAAAATATGGGGTGTTTCATCAAAAAACCTGTGTTTTATTATACAAATAATCAAACCCGTTGGTGGTTCAAAAATATTTTATAATTTAATGATGGCATTGCAAAGAAACATAGATAGTCTTACTTAAATGTAATAATCACATGCGTTACCATCGATTCCAGAATCAAGAATTCTAGAAAAAAACGGGTTGTTTCTGTCAGATAAATTAAATTTTTTTGTTGTAATTTATTGTGGATTTCGTCAAAAAATATGATGAACCTGCATTTTGAAATAATCCTAAACTCATGACTATTTTGAAATTTTTTATTTTATCTACTTAGTATTGATTATTAGGTATACAAAAGTTTCAAGGATGTTCTTAAAAAGTATCCCAAATTTAAATTTAGTATATACGAAATTCTGCGATTCTTCAAGAGGCCGCCCTGACAGGGCCAATAAAATTTGAGGAATAGCAAAGCTTCACTCACGGCTACACCTTTATCAAATTAAACCACATCCTCCAAATTGTATGATGAATGTTCCAAGAAAAGAAAGAGCATTTTCATGTATTTCCACCATTTTATTGCTTTTTATTCGGTTCGTTATTTTTATTTTACTTTAGATTCCGCTATTTTCACGATATCACTTCAACACCGTCGTGCAAATTGCTACATTAAAACCGGGAGTTTCGAATACTCTTGTGTTTTTCTCTTGACTGAAATGATAATAAACTTCCAAAGAAGGAATCAGAACGTCAATTGACAGAACCTTCTGTTTGCATGGAATAAGCAACAACTCTCTTCCATGTTCACTTGGAAGATGGATTATCAAATTAAATGTCAAACTGGTTTGAAACAGTTTAGTAAACAAAACGTATTTATGATCAAAGAAATTTTGTAAAACTAGGGTACTCAGAAGTAAGTTAACGCATCCAAAGAAGTCTTATAAAAATACAGTATTATACATTAGTAATTGAATTTTTAATGAGAAAAATGCAATTCAGATTTAAAATTAATATTTAATATTTTTTAAGAGAAATTACAATGTTAATTAGGGGCTTAATTTTAAATACATCAAGAAGCTTAAAAATCTGCAACTTATAAAATATTTTAAATAAATAAATAACTAAGTAACTCTTCGGGTGTGGTTAAATCAACGGATCTTTATTTAATAAAACACAAATCTCTTTGCAAAGACTTGTTTAAAATAATAATAATAAAAAAGTAATTCGAAATTAAAATTTCCCCCAATTAAATTTAGCATAATTTTACCGAACCCTGTATAAAAGATTTTCATGTCAATACACCAATTACTTCGTGTTTAAATTTAAAGTAATCTAGCTATTTTGATGTTTTAAAATACTTACTACTATTGAGTTATTTTCTCTAATTAAAGTTTTGATCTAAATAATGGCAAATCTTATTAGAGATGGACGTTTGACTAACTACAAGATATGTTGTTGCGTGATACACATTTCTTGTATTCGAGAAACAAAATTGAAGGATTACTTCATAAATCCATAAGTAAACTCAAAAAGTTGCTTGTTTAAACACTTTCACTCGTAGATAAATTTGAGGTTATGTTGCACATATACAATAACAATAATATCTTTAAATCAAAGCAGGCCACTACTTTTAAACAAACTTTTTAAGTGGACTATGATGTTTAAAATGGGAGAATGCGTTACAAAAGTCTGACATTCTATTTATAAGTTTTTTAAGGCAAATCTAAACTACACACACCTCCAAAATTCTTGGCCCCTCCGGGTATTTTAGAATCTAATTTAATTAAAGTTTAAAATTGTATCAGATATAATTTATGGCTTTATTATTAATAATTTGTTGTGTTAAATTTTCTTATTTTGTTGCTTAAATTCTGTAAAAAAAATAAAACTAAAAAATATGCAAAAACATAAAAGAATTTATTTAATTTTGTTAATAAAAAAATGTGAGGATACAACATAACAAAACTTTAATAATCAGTATGATCACCCCTTCTCTCAATAAGTTGACCAACACGTCTTGGCATACCGCGAATTAGGTTGTCAATATAATCTTGATTCATGTTGGTCCATTCCTCTTGAGCGGCTATAACAAGTCCCTGACGGGTTACAGGAGGATTTTCCCTTTCTTGTATTGCCCTAGCAATATGGTCCCTAACATGTTCGATCGGATTCATATCTGGCGAGTTCGCAGGCCAGTCCAATCGTTCAATATTTCCTTCTCGAAGCATGTTTTGTATCCTTTGGGTACGATGGGGCCTGGCATTGTCATCTTGAAAATTAAAATTTTCACCAAATTCATTGCGCAAGGGTTGAATGATAGGTTCGATTATGTTTTCGGCGTATATAGCACCTGTCATAGTCCGCTCGATAAGAATAAGTGGAGTTCGCCGCCCGTACATTATACCCCCCCAAAACATGACTGTTCCTCCTTGATACGGAACAATTTCTCTGGCAAAAATTAGTCGCTCTAGTCTGCCTGGACCCCTCCATACCGTTTCCCGGCGGCTGTCACTTTCCAGGCCAAGTCTTGTTTCATCGGAGAAAAGGACATTTCTCCATTGTGGCAAAAGCCAATTTCTACGCTCCTGGCCCCATTGCAATCGTGCAACTTTATGTTGAAATGAAAGCTTAGGCACTCTCAAAGGTCTTCTGGCTCTTAAATTGTCAGAATGTAATCGCCTTCGTATTGTGCTTATCGAAATTCGTCTGCGGTACGTACGTAAAAAATGGCTTCGAAGAGCTGGTACCGATATTCTCCTATTCCTCCGGACATAACCAGTCACATAACGGTCTTCTCTATGTGTCGTTACTCTAGGACGACCAGTTCCTCGCCTTCGGTCAATATCACCAGTTTCTTGAAACAAAGTTATTATGCGTCTCACTGAGGTCCTGGGGATGTTAAGACGGTCCGAAATTTGGTGGTTTGACAAACCTTCTTGGTGTAAAGCCACTATTCTTCCTCTATTAAACCGAGAAATCGGATTTCCCGGCATTCTGTCCAAAATTTGTTTAAATGTATTCTTTCGATATGAATTAAAAACTGCTTTCTTTCAAAGATAGCCGTTTATTTTCTGAACAAAAGAATTTTTTCTATCGAGATTTATAATAAAGATTTTATATACAATTTTTTGTCGTTCTACAGTAAACGGTTTAAGAATATACCAGGGGGGCCAAGAATTTTGGAGGTATGTGTATAATTTATGATATGAGACTTCTTAAAGTCAATATTTTCTCTATAAACTAATTTTTAAATTCTCTTAAATCTTTACACACATGTTTTCACATTAAAGAAGAATTACATAAGATGAAACTCGATACTTTATTCTTTAATTTGGAATGTATAATGTTCATACATAAATTAAAATAATTTTGAAATTTATGGAGACATGTTTCATTTTTTTTAAATTTGCTGTAAATCAAGATTAAATCAATAATATAATTTTATAAATCAACTAAATTGCCCTTTTTTAAAATAAGTTTTATTAATGTACAATAAAATTAATGTTAAAAGTTTAAATTAATAACCTCATATGATGCTAAACCTAATATCTAAAACTCAAAATTTGATTAAATACTAATTACTGAATTAAGACAAATGCCACAATCTAACATAGCATACGAATTTATTAATTAAGATTTACAAACAAATTACCTAAAGTTTCTTCGGAAATATTCGGTTTATTAAAGATTCTAAATTTGTTTTAAAATTCGTTATAATTTAAATTCAATTTATTAAAAATTATATTTTTTTGTAATTTAAAATCTTAGTCATATTTGTTGATTTAATAAATTAAAATATTGAGATATTTTCTCATATTTCATCATTCCGTTGTAATATATACATTTTATATTTTCTTTAAATTTTGCTTTTTAAAATTTAATAAGAACAACTATGCATACAAAAAAATTCCATAACAATGCGCATAGTCTATTTTTTCTTTGTGGGAATTTCCGATGCTCTGAAGGATCTTTATAATAGGACCCTCAGGAAACCTTCATTTTCCTGAACAACCCTTGTTTTAGCCAATAATTGGAGCCTATATATACATGGTCTTCGTAGTCATGGAATTATTTTTATTGGGAATATTTTTGAATTTTTGAGAGAAATTCATACACAGTAAGCTATAGAACAATGCTTATACGTTAATTAGGTAGTTTGAAGATGATATATGTTATTTAAATAAAAATAATTGTACGTAGCGATTATAATTTTCTTATCGTTTACTATGATACGTGGTCACACTGTACAACTTTTTAAAATCAGTAAAAGAATAACAAATTTCTGCTAACTATAGAACAGCATAAATGTTTGCTCATTAAAGTAATTTGTCTTTGCTGGAAAAAACTTTAATATAAAAATGGTACCTAAACAAGCAACTCGCGATGTCAGCAATTTGTCATAACTTAACCGGATGAAATATCTGCTTCCTGAAAAAAGTTCACAATTCTGGGTAAATTGAAACGGCAATTTTATCTGGTTTGAAAATATACCGCTCAAAGAGACTGTTTTAATCCAGATTATGAACATAACTCATCCGTTTAATTGGGCCCAGCGTTCAGCTTCTTCTGTACATCCCAACCACATGCTACAACGACTTGTTTGCGAAATAATGAACTTCATAAATTTACCTCGTTTTGGCAAAAAACTCAGATCTGACTTTACAAGAATTAATATAGCAATTTCTATTTTCCCTTTTTTTACCGCCAAGTCATCATTTGCGTTGAGCTTTTTATGCCAGGTACATATTTTATAGTTTGCTGTGTTTACCAATTCAATATTTGAGGATTACCTCGTTTATTCTGGAATTTCACAGTTTTACATAAAAAATATTGTGTCAAATATAAAAAAAGGAATAATTGACCGCAAAACCGAGGAATCATGAACTTTAACTAGAAGTTTACAGTTTGTTGTGAGAAAACTTTTATATTTAAAAAAAAAATTAAAACGCCTGTACATCGTCATTAATATATTTAATTTTATGAGTCTCATAATTAATTTTTAATGGAAAAAAATTATTATTTTTAATGGAAAAAAATTATTATTTTTAATTGCACTTATTCATTTATTTGTTATTAATACTCGGTAAATTATTAACATATTAATAATATTTTTTAATTAGTTTATAAAAAAAGTACATTAACATTTTCTGAAGTGCTACTAATTTTCAGCGTAAAATTAACTGAGAATATACATTTAATAACTTTATGATGAAGATAATATTTACTATCATCATGAATTAAAAAACAGAAAAATCCTAAAAGGAGAAAATATAGTAAGATTCATAAAATCGCAAAGGCTACGATGGTTCTGACATCTAAAAATAATGGAAGATAACAAGGAGGTAAAATGAATAACAGAATGAAGATCATATGAAAATAAATCCCAGAGAAGACTTAAAAGTAGATGGAAAGATCAAATACGAAAAGCCATTTCGAGTATGGGAATAAGAAACTTGAGAGGTGCAAATAAAATACGGGCAAAAATGGAGAAATATAACGGAAAAAGTAAAGAAACACCTAAAGATGTAGAAATATAAAGAACGTGGACTGCCCAAAAAAAAATGTCAAAGATAAATCATTAAAAAAAAAATACATTTGTATTACTTCTTTAAAGTATTAACTAGCTCTAAATCGCTATATTTTTTTTGATGGTACCACTGTCTCTAACAAATTCTTCATTAATTCCTTAGTTTTCATTTAAAAATATAAGTTTTAAATATTGTCAACGTTAATTATCTATATATTTCCCGATTCTCACAAACTGTTAATTTTCCTTTCCTTTCAAATCTCGAAGGGAGCGAAACAGTCTTTAGGATCGAGCCAAGGGTAAATGAATGGCAAATAAAGGAAGGCTGTTTACTTTGAAACATGCAGCGTTTGTTACAAGAACTTTTAATTTACTTTCCAAAAGTATCCAAAGATGAAAAGATCCTTTCACCGAATGTACTTGACTAAGCGATTGAAAAAATCTAGTTCATTCACCGACTAATCTTATACGAGAATTTTGTCAATCGCTGAGCCAGTTTCAATGGAACTGAAAAAGGGTTTTATTTTAATTGAAGCGAAATTGAAAGTAATAAAAGGCGGGTCGAAATTTCATACAACTTCGTATCATGTATTAAATAAAAAAATACATATTTTGTTGACCTAAGAAATAATAACAACGCTGTCAAATAAACTATAAGTAACTATTTGTGTTTAAAATTAAGTAGAAACTGATAACTAGAGAGAAAGAATGAGAAAAAAGAAAAGAGGAAAAGAGAGAAAGCTCTCTACTTTATGTATGTCTAATCTTACAGTAAATTTATATTATTGTATTGTCCAAATACGACGATCACTGACTTTACAACCGGTTTATTCTTTTTTTAGTTTAAATTTTCGTAGTAATTATAATCTGAGTTGATTGCTCCCAAATAAAACTTTTTACTGTTCAACTAATTTTTTTTCTCCTTTTACCTCTCAAGTTTATTTTAATTTTAAGGTTGATATCGTCGTAAAAACCCTAAACTACCATGGTGCTTTAAATGAGATGTTGTTTTACTCAAAATATTATCTTTTCAAATTAGTTTACCTAACAGATAAAATTTTAAATAGAATACACTTTAAATAAAAATAGATTGCAATATATAATATAGATTGTGAGCAACAATATAGACCAGGGTCGATAATTTTTGAAACGTCGGGAAGTGGTAGGGGGTGAGTTTTTAAGGGTAGAAAACTGTTTTTTCTCGATTTCCGGCAAAACTGTGGAAAAAAGTTAAATGGCAAAGTTGTAGGTAATAAAAAGATATACAACTTTTGTATTTACACTTTTTTCACATAACCACAAAATTTATGTGAAAAATTCAAATAACCAAGTTATTGGTTTTTTATTATCTTTTACACAAAAAAAAATTTTTCACGAAATTTGGTGAAAAATTACCTTTTTATGTCCCATACACACTGTAATTTTTTTGATTTAAAATATTTATTTTTTCACCTTATTTTGACTTATATCGAAAAAGCACCCTAATTTTCAATCGAAAATTCGCGCGTAGCTCTTCAATTAATCACTTTAGACCCCAAGTGTGCTAGTTTGTTGGAATTGTTTTATCGGGAGGAATACAGAAAGGTACAAATATACAGGTTGTCCCATTAATAATTTTGAATGCGACGTCACGTGACCAAAAACAAATACCTCATTGGGTAACAGAATAACAAGAAAAGATGCAACATTTGCTCTAATTTACACCCCCAAAATTATAATTCTCTACTACTGCCCAATTCTGATATATTACTTGTCTTAATTGTCGTGGGACACCCTGTATTTCTTGCTATCGTGTGTTATTGCCTATTCAGGTTATTAAAAAAATAATAGTATGCTATCCAAAATTACGACTAATATATCGGTACCAAATTTTATTGAAATTGCTTCGATAATAAACTAAATACAAGCATATCCCTAGTCTGATTCTCATCCGGTATGTTTAAAAAGATTCCAAGTACCTGGAATATTTTGAAAAGTGCTCTATTATACACAAGAACACTTACAAAATCTTTATTTTAAATGAAAATAAAAAATCTTACTTTACCAGGGGTTTAGACGTACAATAAATAGCAAAATAAAGTAAATAAAACAGACCAGTAACTAAAATAAATGTTCAAAAAAATTATAAGGACATATTTGGAAATATATATGCGCCCTATAGATAATGCGAGTCCTATTATGCGATTTAATAGTTATATTTTTTACCTACCTTCAGCTGTTTTTTCTGCGTTATAAATAATCTGCAGGAGAACGTATGGGATAAAAGAAAGCACATCTCACAAAAAGTATGATTTATATTTTTCAAATTATAATAAGATTTAGTGAAATCCTGTCTGTGTTTCACGGTATATTTCTTTCTTAAAATATCCCGAGAACTATTTCTCCGTCTGCATCTGACATCGACAATAAACTACAAACTTGACTTCTTTGTTAATGTACAAAAACGATCTTTGCCGTTCAAATTATCGAATCATTAAATTTGTCATTGCGATAAAAGTTTTGCATTCGAGAGAGCAATCCGAAGTCAATACATAAATCAACTTCTTTTAACTCCTTTCCCTTATTCCCTCCGATTTTACGGTTCACTTTAACCCGTATTTCACACATTTAAATCTATCTTTGCTGTCCTCACTTTTACATTCGCTCTTTATTCGTCGGTTTTGAAGTTAACTGGAATCGAGTGCAGGCTGCGTAGCAATCTTTAAAGGCGCTTCCTGGAAAATTGATCTGATAATGTTGACGAAAAATAAAAGCTAGGCCGGAAATGTTATATTGAAAAATACTGGATCGGTCCGTTCCGATTTATAAAGGAATTTTGTTACGGAGGGTGTTTTGTGATAAACGCTTAAATTCTTCGGTTAAAATCGAAAACCGGCTCAGTTTAAATTGGATTTTCGTTTGCCATATTTAAATCAGAGTATCAAATGTTTCAAATATTGAACTTTTATACCTGTTTTTAAACAAGTAATTTATTTTATATTTATAAAAATTACACGCAAATCACGGATATAAAGATTACGAGGATTGCTATTTTTATTGAGAATAGAAAGAACAAACAAATGAATTTTATCAAAAATATATTTATTCCTTTCCAAAATATTCGCCTTTAAGCTTTATACACTTTTACATGCGATTGAACCACCCTTCAAAGCACTTTGTCCAGTCAAAAGATGATTGCTCTAAAACATGGTTTTTGAAAGCCTCAACCGCTTCTTTAAGAAGAAGTCATTAGGTGCCAAGTCGGGGTTGTAAAGTGGATAATCCATCAATTCGATGTTTTCATTGTCGTAATGCAAACTGATTCGTCGTTTTGGATTGGTTTCTCTCTATTTACCGAAAACTTCTGGCAAGCAAATGGTCGTATACCACGCTGAATTGACGGTCTGTTGATTTTCGAGAGCCACAGTTGCCACATGACCTGTTTTCGTGAAGAAACACACCACCATTTGCTTCTTAACACTTTGAGAACGAGTAACTTTTGTTGGCTTTTCTTCACATTGAAACACCCAAACTGCCGATTGGCCTTTTTTTCTGGCTCATATGCACCACAGTTATATTTTTTAATGATTTTACGGCACCAATCGACACGAGCCTTTTTTTGAGCATCTGTCAACAAATGTGGAATCCAATGCACAGATAGCTTCCGAACAACCAAATGTTAGTGTAAAATCTTATGTACGTTGGTCATACATATGCTCAAACATGCCTCGATTTCACAGTATGTCACATGACGATCTTCTTCAATTAGTTTTCTCATAGCATCGATGTTTTCTGGCACAACGACCGATTTTGGACGACCTTCTTTAACTTCGTCCGTGAGCGAACTACGGCCACGTTTGAATTCAGTATACCAGCGATATACACTGGCTTTGGATGGTGCTTCATCACCAAAAGTTGAACTAAGTTAATTGATGCAAGGGTTCTTGAGTTAAATAATAAATAAATAAACCATACCTCCTAAATTTTCGCAAGTTAAATCCATTTTTTGGCCGAGATGAGATTTTAAACTTACTGTAAACAACACAAATAGTACTCGCACGTCAAAACGTTCCGAGTACATATACTGTCAAAAATATCAAACTTTAAGGTGGCAATGACAGACTTCACCTGGCAACACCAGTGTTGCTAGTTCTCAATACATAAATAGCAACCCTCGTAATGGGAATAGATATACAGATTCCCAAAAGCAAATACGAAACATAGGTATTCTAATACTTCTACCAGTACTAAACTAAATGCAATCGACCAGTTCATAGTTTCAAATGTATGCGCGACCAATGATTAAACACTCAACTGTACCAAAAATCGAAAGTTGAGGAACTCTTGGATTGATTTCATTTTGAAGAAGTTAGAAATATTTGGCGCCGTTTAGGTTACCCTCAATAAAGAAGGGATCTATGATATAGTACCCTAAAGTATCTGCTCAAACATTAAGTTTCTGAGGGCAGTGCGTTACGGACGGGAACACTCAAGCACTTATTATTCCGTGACCAATATCTTACAACGGATGGATTGTGGTTTTTGTTTAGAGAAAATGAGAACTCATCTGTAAATAGAATGTTTTTTAAAAAATCTTTATTTTGGTTTTGTTTTTCCATTGTTTTCGTATGGAGCAATAAATAATTTTATAATTTCAATTATTGAATGACTTCCAAAATACCACTTTATTATCTGTATTTTTTTGTTCTTTGGTATACATTTTTAAACCAACCATAAATTATTTTAATTTCAGTCGCTACAGTTTACAAAAATTGAGAATAAAATTTGTAATTTCTTGTAACACTGTAAAACGAGTATCGGTAATGACGGAAGGTGGGAGGGGCAGCCGCACAGCTGAATGTTTAATCATTCGTCGGGTATAGGTTTGAAACTATGAACTGATTGATTGCATTTAGTTTAGTACTGGATAAAACATTAGAATACCTATCTTCCGTTTTTGTTTTTGGGAATCCGTATATGGAATTTTTGTTACAAAAATTGATAAAAAAAGCTTTGTATATTTGAATCGCGAATATATAGACATTTCATAACGTTTGAGCACAAAATAACGAATATGTTTATTCTGTGATTTGGAGTTTAATCAAGTCAAAAATATTGATACAATAAATTAAATAAACATTGTGATTTCGTCGAGTAAGGGACCATTTTAAAGCCCTTTCAATTGTCTTGACAACAGTCTTTAAATTTTAAAATTCGGCCGAATACTTTTTAATAAATTACATTTTAAAATTTAAATTATGTACTTGTTTAGTTTTTAATAAGAATTTTTAAAATTGGAATTTTTTTTCATTTTTATCAAAATAGTGAAAATGACACATGGGTCGTTGAGTACGCGTTCATTAATATTTCAGGAGTGACGTTTCAAGGTGGTTCAAGGTTATATGAAATGAAGACCAAGAACTAAATTCATTGGACGTCACCAAATTGTTATTTTAAAAACTAAGGGCTGTTCTCAAAGGGTTCTATATTAGTCGACAGAAACGAATAAAATCAATGAGGAAAAAGAAACGATAATCACAGGCCAATTATTTGTTACCAATAAATATATAATTAAATATTACTATTTTAAAGTACATGTTGGTAAGTCAAGTCGAAATTGAGAAATACACCGGTTGTTACTCAATTCAACAAGCAAATATAGAAAAACTATGCGAGTCTTCTTAATTCGGTTGGTAATAAGATCCCAAACAGGTCACTCCAGCAATCACCCAATTCTTGCTAATAATGACAATACTCACCAGTGAGAGATCTTGAAGCTCATACCAAAAACTTACATATTCATTTTTACAATTAATTTTTAAACTTTATATTCAAGTGTTTTGGCTCAGTTTAAGGAAAAAGTTAAGTGCTTTTGTTAAAGTTGTTTACCGCAGGTGCTCAGAAAAATATTAAAATTTCATTACTAGTTAGCGAATCGGATAATTTTTAATTGCATGAAAGTTGAATGCTCTGCTTAAATGAATACAAAAAAAAATCCGCTGCAATCCTTCCAACTAGAGAGAGTGAAGCTCCTAATATTACCTGTCTGTCGCCATTTCTCCACTTATAATAAAGTTTCGGTTTGTCAAATTAGTTTGAGAGTTTATAATTAAAAAAGTTTGCTTATTTTAGGAGCCTAGAGTATGTCTAAATGATTTATCAGGCTGTGTTTTAGTATACCGCATGTTTACGCAGATTTTTCGAATATTTTAAAACTGATGACATAACTGGTAAACGGCGAAAATGAAGTAAATGAAAACTTGTTTAAATTTTTTTGTGAAAATAGCGCACATTCAAAAACTCAGAAGTGCATTTGGTATATCAGGAAATATGAACATAGGATTCAAAGAATTGTAACAAACATGATTTATTTATCATAACTGCGGTTCAAAGATAAAAATATACTCAATTGACCACAGAAAATCCTGGTTGAGCAAAACCTAAGTTATTATACGGGATAAGATCGAAACGAGACTCTTATATAGCAGGATTTTGTGGATTTGGATGATATTTACGGCGCAAATGGCAGTTATGTTAGGGCAAGAAATAAATACGTAACAAAATATTTGGGGATCATTCTCAAAAAATAGACTTTTTAAGTAAAAGATAAATACTTTATTTATACCTTCCTTAACCGGTTTAGACAAACCCAAAAATTTGCAAACTGACCATTTTGATTGGTACAAAAACAGAAATAATACGCTTAATTATATGCAAGCGCATTAAAACATTTATGCTCAGTTTTCACTTTAAAAATCGATGCATGTATGTGGTTAAATTCTCTGTGGCGTAATCGTACACCGTTGTCTAATCGACAAAAAGAGAAAATCTAGAGGATAACAAAAAATGTCCGACCTCGGTGGTCGAGTGAGAGGAGAAACGACATTCGGTCCCCGGGGTCCCGGATTGGAGTTCCGGCTTTGGCATAGGTCTAGTATGAATGTGTGTGAATGTTTTGTAAGAATGTATAAAAATTTGTGAAAATATTAGAAATTACAACAGAGTGCCTACGAGTGCAATTTAAAAAAATGTAAGAATATGTTTCATTGTCAGTCTAAATGTTTGTTAATTAAAAAGCATTCTTTAGATATTTGAAATTGTAACGTCTGTACTTTTCGTACCATTTGGCCACAGCAGTCAATACATATTATAATTATAATGTGATTTACAATTTAATCATGTCGATATTGTGAATTAAATAAATATTTTGGCCTATTTTGATATACATATATTCAAACTAAGTTTGTTTTCAAAACAACATATTTTTGATAATTGACTGAAAAGTTAATAACAGTTAACAACACGACTGCTGTTCTAACCAAATTAAATTAATTGCAATTTAAATTTTGATATGGCAGTGGTAACATTGTAATCGGTTTGACCAACAGTTCGACCTCACCATAATAAAGAAATCATGAGCGTACATATTTTTAGAATTATTTATTTATATCAATATAATTGAAATAGTTATAAATAATCAGGTGTATATTTTTTCGTCATTTTAATTTGTGAGCGACTAGGTTCCGTGTATCGGTTTTTGTAGTAAACATTTTATATATCAGATTTAAATATAAAATTGTAGCAACGAAAAAAGTTCCATCAAAAACCTAAAATAAATAATCCACCTTATTCCCAATATTTCTTTGATGTATATATACATTTAAAGAATGTATATTAATGAGATTGTGCCACATTTCTTCCACTTTCTAATATACTGAAATCGTGAATTCAGACAGCAGTAACACGACTTTTCTCTGACATTTTAAATGGCGCGGTCAAGAAAAAAATCGGCTTGGTAGCCGGTAATTCGGATTTAATCGAATCAGTACAAAAACATCTGATGCTCGATTCTCTGCTAACAATTCACTCCGCGTTAAATTTATCTGGGCTGGTTCGGTGTAACTTGGATAAATTTATTACAGGCTTGACGTGCTAACTGGAGTGCATCTCGCTACTTAAAGAAATATTTTTCACCAGTTTTATTTTCTTTTATTTACTAGCAAGTAAATCTATAAATATCTGAACGTTTTTAATAAACTGCAGTTTACTTTCGTACAAAAATAAAGTTTCCGGAACAATGATAGTAAGTTGGCACGTGATGTTGTAGGAAAAGCGCTAAATTTAATAATGCTTGGATGGTTTTATTTCATTTACAATTGTTATTACTGATAATTACATCTGGGTAATCTCCCAACCAAATTGTTATACAGTATGGTCCAAATGAAAGGAATAAATTCATTATTTCGTAAATAGTCGATTTTAGGGGAAAATCCTGAAACTCGCTTTTTATTTTTGAAGTCATCTCTATGAACGTGATAACATCACCAATAAAATGTTTAAATAGAAAAGTTGGTCTTGTAATATATCAATTGAAAGGTCTTTTAAATATCAATTATATCTAAGTATTATTGTCAAAAGTAGTATTAATGACATTCGAATAGATTTCTTAATCGATTAAGTATTGTTTTGATGTATTTATTGATACCCAAAAATAAATTTGGTAAAGGCCGTCACTGACAATGAAAATATGTCTAAATTACTTTTTACCTTTTTTTTTACAAAAACTAGTTACCTTATCAAAATTCCTTTCTTGACATTCAACATGAAGCTGACTGAAACGGAAAGAACTGAAATTCTAATATTAATTGGTTGTGGAGATAAAACACTTAAGCAGAAAGAAGTATGTATATTATTAAATAATGAATATCCCAACCGAGAACTAATTACACAGTCCAGAGTAAGCAAAATTGAGAAAAAATTTATAAAAACGGATCATTTGAAATACCTCCCTAAAGATAGAAGAAAACAAATATCTGAAAAAAAAAGAAATTAGATGTAATTAACATTAAATATAATTTTTTTTACAAAACATTCAAAAATTTATTACTTAGACCTATTGATATGGGTGAATAGGTATTTAAAAGACCTTTCAATTGATGTATTGTAAAACCAACTTTTCTATTTAAAAATTTTGTTGACGACGTCATCACGCTCACAGGGATGACGTCAAAAATAAAAAGGTGATCTGACGAAGCGACGGGTTTCAGGATTTTCCCCTAAAATCCCCGATTTATGAAATAATGAATTTATCCCTTTCATTTGGACCATACTGTATAAAACGCATATCCGAAAATATTATAAATGCTACTTTACCGTTTTATTTAAAAAGGTAATTAAATTAAGAAATGCTATAAATCGCAATTTTTATAACACTTCATTTGTCCTCTTTACCAAATCAGTATAATTAAAGTCATATTAAAATCATGGATTAAATTATTTTCCATGCGTCATATAATTTGCAATCTATTTAACTTGAAAGTTTTAAGTCTATTGAGTTTCGAGAAAATAATTTTAGAAATAATCATGACCCACCTGGGCTTTAAATGACCCTAAGACAAAATCCCAATCGCAAAGTTTGCGTATCTAAGGAATTGTTATTATTCTTAACTTACTTACTTAGTATAATACAATAATGTACTGTTGTTCACGATATAGGAGAACAATGAACAATGTATCTTAAGTAACCCTATGAGGTCCGATACCGCCCCCTGCCACCCCCACTTCAAGGTTTTAAATGACCTACGGCATATTTTGGTTGATTTTGAAAGTACGCAATTTTCTTGATTTTATTCGAAAAAATTAATTACATATATCATGAAATTTATGACATATTTAAAGTTAAAAATTTAGATATCAAACTACTATTACTCCAAAAAATCATAAGGTATAATCATGAACAATAGTTTATTTTAAATTAGAATTGTTAAAATTGTGACTTTTTTGTTTCATTAATATTAATACTTGTGACAATGTCCAAGTTTCGGCTTTTTTGCTAAAATGGTTTATACTCTGGAATGATTCGATAAAATAGAAATTTATTGCGAAGTATTTGCTTCAGTGATAAAACTTGGGTTTACTTAAATAGTCTTGTGAATAGACACAACTGTCGATATTAGAGCGATGTAAATCCCCACATTTATATTTTCCGAGAAGGCGACACAATATCCTAAAAAAAATAATGTATAGGCTGGAATTCTTAATAACCAAAAACCATGTATGGGCTAGAATTCTTAATAACTAAGTAATTGGTACTTATAGTTTTTGAAAGATCTAATACATCCTTTTATCATACAGTGCCTGGAAGAAAACTTGAATGAAATAGAGGAGCAGCAATTATACTTTTTATCAGATCGAGCTGAGCCACATTACTATTTAGAAGTTATGATATATTTGGATAATGTTTTTCCAGGACATTGGATAAGAGGTAGGAACTCTATTGAACGACCAGCTTACGCCCCCGATTTAACTTCCTATGATTTCTTTTTGTGGGGACATTTGAAGTCTGTTGTTTATAAGTATTTTTTTGGCAAACTTATGATCTTTTGGAGTTGATAATGTATGATCGGTGAATGTTTTAACTTTAAATATCTCATAAAATTCATGATGTAAGTAACTAATTTTTTCACATAGATATATCAAGAAAATTACCTTGTTTCAAAGTCAACTAAAAAATACAGGAAGTCATTTAAAATCTAGGAGAAAATTTAAAGTTTTTATCTTCAAAAGCACCAGAAATTAATTGTACATTAAGTTTTCGTATGGACACCTAGTATACAATCAGTAATAAATAATAAATTTCTTAAATTTTGCCTTCTTGAGAGCGTTGTGGACTACTGGTCAAATTAAGGGGGACTATTCTGCTCTCCTCCAAGACACACATACACAAGTCTTTTAACATCATTCTTCCTGGGAGGCACGAAAGGGAAAAGGGGGAGATCTCACTTCCTGAGACCACCTGCTTATTGTACACAGATGGCTCATAAACCACAAATGGAGTGCGAGTCTGAGTGTGACAAATTTTCTCTAATTTTCATACATTTATCTATAAATACTAATAGAATTACATACTTCCATTGTGACACAAATTAATTAATTTATCATTTGATTGGTTAAATTTATAGATTAAAGTTTATTAAAACATTATTTGTCCCAAAATACAATATTATATATTTTGATGAGCTCATGTACCATCTTACTAAATATTTGATTTCTAAGTTTATTTTACTGTTACTCATAAATTTATATGCTTTGCCAAAATTTAAGATGTTGCGTAAGCTTTCTATATTTATTACGTAAATAAATCATTTTTAATTTCACAAATTTAAAAATCTTTTCTTCATTCGGAGATATTCGGCCTTGACAAAGATTCCAAATTTGTCACATTTTGGTCATAATTTAATAAAAATTATTATTTTATTATAATTCGAAAACTTTAATTAAACTTGTTGATTTAATAATAGGAGCCTGTATTTATTTTCTCTTTAATACCAAAAATATTTGAGATGTTTGATGATCGATTTGTTGTAACAAGAGAGGACAAATGGTACCATGAATAATCTGTAATCATAATATTCAGTATGCATTTGGCATCTTTTAATATTTTATATATTTCATAACTCTCTCTATTTGAATAATCTTTAATTAAGCTATATGCATAAATGATTTTTAAAATAATGTTAGATTAAAATAAATAAATCCAACCTCATAATCCTCGATGAAGAATAACACCAAAGCAGAAAATCCAGCGAACATAACAATCTCGGAAGTAACGTTTTATTAGACTACTAAACCTTTTTACTGCCACACTTCTACATTTTAGTGTTGAAACCCACTATTTTTCCAACGAGGAATTTTATTCACTATTTTCAAATAACTTTAACCCAAAAAAGAAATTCGAGGAATTCCTGCTTGTCATTCATTGTACAATTTTAGGATAAAAGTTTCCCAAAAGATTTTAGATATTTATATATGAACATCAACTCTTGTTTTATATATTCATTTCCAAGATGGATATTTAATCGGTTTGGTAACCTAAGACAAAAAATACTCACTGTTATTATTTTATCATAAATGGAGTAAAGTATTTACATTTGAAAAAGTAGTTGTTACTGTTTTTGAAAAACAGAATCAAGTTGCTAAGAAAAAAACTATTTTCTCTCCATGTAGTCTAAAATGGAGTTATTGACAACCCTGACCCTGCATGGTGACCCTCTTTAGATGTTTGTTTTCCGTCTTCACTCATATTTAAAAATGGGACGCATCTGTGATCAAACTATCTCAATCGATTCCAAACTGTGCTTATTTGGTTTTGTCGACCACATTATTGTTTGTTCTGCTTTTGGAATTGTGGGTGGTATTATTATTGCCGTTCGAATAAATCATATGTATGCGTGCTACCAGTTCATATTTTGCGCACAGCACAGCGTGGGGAATTCGGTCATTATTCTGTTAAAAGGTTATACGAGTATACGAAGTACTGAATCCATACGAGCCCTATCTCAGTGAAATTGGTCCAACCACTTGAAATATGAAATTTATAAAATTTATGGTATGACAAAGCAAACTATTTAAAATAAATGTTTTTTAGTTTCTTTAGATCAGACAAACAGGTAAACCAATATCGGTCATATTTGACGATTCAATAACTATAAGAATGCTGATAGTGACATTTTATTTTATGTTTGTGTATTCGTTGTTGTTGATAAATAAAAATGTCTCGTGGTAAAGCTGTTTCTGAAGGAATAAAGAAAGTGATCATTCACTTGCATTCAAGAGGCGAAAATGTTATGCAAATCTCCGACAGTATTATTTATCGCGATATGCAGTGCGAGATATCATTAAACTTTTGAAAAGGGCTGGATCTGCGAATCTAAAAAAGATGAATTGAAGTGCTTACACTATTCCAATACAAACTTAAGAGACAATTATAGCGACCCGAAATTGTTATGGAACTAGACAACGGTTAATTATTTTACAATAGGAACTTGTAACAAGACAACCCAAAAATTCGGATTTAAAATTTACAAGGTAAGTTTAAATTGGTTTTCCTTTTTACCAGTTTCATATTTTATATTTAATGGTCATAAGAAATACCCTTCTTGTTAAGAAAGCAGAAAAAATAGACATCTGTGGGAAGAGAAATACAGATCTTGGTCTTTGAACTAGTGGAACTCAATTATACAGGTGGTCCTTAAGTAACTGTACATAGAAGTACAGAAGAATCCTTACTTTAAAATATTAAGATTTGAACTAACTTGCTTTAATAAAATATTGATAATAAGAGAGATACAGGGTGTTAAAAATGAAATTTTAATGTTTGTTTTTCATATGTATACATAAATATTTGGTAGTGGAGGTTTTTGGGTATTCTTCTTCTTTGAGTGCCGTGCAGTTTACTGCGTAGGCGTCCTCCAAACTTTATATATATCTGTTATTCGCAGCGTCTCTAAGCGCACCAAAGTCGTGAATTCCAGTCCATTGCCGGATGTTGCGTAACCAAGATAATCTCTTACGGCCAATGCCTCTTTTACCTTCCACTTTTCCCTCCAATATCAGACGCTGAAACTCATACCGGTCACCTCTCATGATGTGTCCAAAATACGAGATCTTTCTCTTCTTGATGATCTCGAGCAGTTCCCTATCTTTTAGTTTTGCTCTTCTTATGACCTCTTCGTTACTGTCTCTCTCTACCCATGATATTTTAAGCATACGGCGAAGGGTCCACATTTCAAATGCCTCGAGTCTGTTCATCGAAGCAGCCTTCAGAGTCCACGTTTCGGTACCATATAGGAGAACAGACCACACATAACATTTTATCATCCTGAATCTTAATTTAATATCTAGTCTGTGGTCGACTAAGAACGTACGTAGGGATATAAATACGGTTCTCGCCTGTTCTATGCGGCATTTGATCTCTATCTCCGGGTCCCATTTCTCATTCAGGTAGCAGCCCAGATATTTGAATTTCTGTACCTGTTCTATGTGCATGCCATCGATGGTTATTTTGCACTTTGGCAGGATGTTTTTAGAAATTGTCATAATTTTGGTTTTGGCAGCATTTATTTTCAGACCCCGAGCACAGCTTGCATCATTTACGGCTTTCAATATTGCTTGTAAATCATCTTCTGAGTCAGCTAAGATTACCGTGTCATCCGCGTATCTGATGTTGTTGATGTGGATGCCGTTTACTTTAATTCCTAAGCTGCTTTCCGTGAGTGCCTCCTGAAACGCTCTTTCTACATACAGGTTAAAAAGCATTGGTGACAGTATGCAGCCCTGTCTTACTCCTTTTTTTATTGGGAATTCTTCAGACACATTGCCATCTTGTAGCCGTATTTCGGCGGTCTGGTTCCAGTAGAGGTTGCGTATGATTCTTACATCTTTGTCGTCCAGACCTAAATCATCCAGATACTGCAGTAATAGATTATGCCTTACATGATCAAATGCTTTCTCGTAATCTATAAAGCATATATAGACATCTTTACGTTGATCTAGGCAGTTCTGAATAAGCATTTGAAGGCTGAAAATAGCCTCCCTGGTACCAAATCCGCTTTTAAACCCAAATTGACTTTCCCCACTAACTTCCTCACATCTTCTATATAGTCTTGTATGCAGAACCCGTAGGAACAGTTTCAAAAAGTGGCTCATAAGGCTTATGAGACGGTAGTCCTTACAAAGTTGAGCGTTTTGCTTTTTTGGTAACGGTATAAAAGTTGAGCGCCGCCAGTCAACGGGTATCTCCCCAGTGTCATATATGTTATTGAATAGACTGACAACTACATCCAGACTCTCTTCGTTTAAAAGTTTTATAGTCTCGGAGTACATTTCGTCTGGACCCGGAGCTTTTCCCTTTTTCATCATTCCGATGGCGTGAACTACTTCCGATTTCAGAATGCTCGGTCCTACCGGGTTATCTCCTATTTCTGCTAACGTTGGAGGTCTGTTGTCTTCAAACAAGTCGGCACCATATGACTCCCATATTTTTAGGAGATCTTCACGGTTTGTTACTAATTCTCCTCTGTTGTTCTTTATGGTCATAATGGTTTTTTGTTTGTACCCTCCTGCAATTTCTTTGATTTTCTTATGGAGGTGAAAACCGTCTCCAAGGTGGGAGAATCGTTCCGCTTCATCACAAAGTTCGGACATCCACTTTTCTTTGGCCGCTCTGATTTCCTGTCGGATTCTTCTTTGCCAGGCCCGGTATCCATCATTATCTCCTCGAACCTTGCATTTCCTTCGTTTTTCCATCATTTCTAGGATTGCGCTTGTCATCCACTGTTTTTTGGGCGTTAATTTGGGTTTCGGTAGGTAAGTGTCGTTGACTGTCCAGAAGGCACTTTTTATTTTGGTCCAATCTTTTTCTACGTCTTCCTCCATTACAATATTTTTGATACTGGTGTTAATTTGTTCTTGGTATTCTAGATTGACTTCCGGATTATCGAGTGCTTTTATGTTTGGTAGGGTTTTATTGGACTTCTTTTTAATGCTCGCCAGCTTTAGACGTATTGTTGAACACACCGGGTTATGGTCTGATTCCATATCCGCTCCAGGTAGGGTGGTAACTTTTATGATGCTATTTCTGAAACGTTTGTTGATCATTATGTAATCAATTTGATTGCGTACGATATGCTGTTTGTTATCTTGAGGTGATCGCCATGTGTAAAGGCGCCGCGGAGGTAGCTTGTACCATGTGTTCGTTATTACTAATTCTACTAATTCTAATTACTAATTTTTGGGTATAAGAAATAATAATTTTGTACCTATTTTAATATATTTTGTAGAGGGCGCCACATAGGCCATACTTGTGGCGTAAAAGTGCGCTAAACTTTTTTGCTGTTTAAGTTACCGCTTCTTTTGGAAAAGAATATTAAAGCCACATCATTTTAATAAAAAAAAGTATACTTTTAGTAGATACGACACATAGATAATCACATTTAAGTGATCAGCTGCATGCGTCTTATTTAATTATTAATTACGTTAATATCTTTTTACAGTAATATGATAAATATTATTGGAGTATAGTAGGAGTATAAAAAATATATATGGCACTTTAAATTAGTCCTAAAGTCCTAATTAGGAATGCAATAAATTTGATTTATTTATCTTGCTTTTACTGAATTAAATCTAATAGGTTCAATATATATAGCACAAGTAGGCATTTTGAAGAACTAAATAAATATTTCGTTAGGTTCAGGACTAGTTTTGTTTGTCATAATTTTATTGTTAATGAATATACAAACACGTCATAACTATAGCTAAGAGATTAATAAAGTATCTTTATTTTTTACTATTAACGTTTTTTTGCAAAGAAAGGCTTCTATATTCAGTTGAGTGATGTAATGAAACAAAGAGTTATGAAAAATGTGAGGTTTCGGAACGTCCAAAATGTATTTAAAATTTTACTTCGTAACGGGGTTAGATAAAAATTATTAAAATACAACTATCCCAAATACCCAGAATCATACAGTATAAAACTCAATAAAGGTCATACCTCCGACATATGGATACCGCACCCATACCAGTTGACATAAGTTGACTGAAGTCCAGAAAGAAAAGATATAATAATACTATTACCCATGTCACATATCGTATCTCTCATACTCCTTGTAATATACCATATTAAAAAACGTAGCTTTTCATGGGTCACTGACTGACTTCCTCTTTTCAGGTCCGTACGTGCTGGTGTGGAAGAAGGGAATCGCCGTCCTTTCGGCTGGCAACGTAAAAGTGACGCCGGATCCCCGCGTCAACTTGGTGCACGGATACAGCTTGGAGATTAGAGAGGTCGGCCCCCAGGATGCGGGGGACTACGTCTGCCAGATCGGGACACTCGAACCAAGAGAAATTACCCACACCGTTGAAATACTCGGTAAGTTTTAATGGGAAATCGATGTCTTGCGTTTAAGTGCCGAACGAGACAGGAAAAATAATAACGGGTGTAAATGGGAGATACCTACAATGGGTGTCTATCTATCTCTTAGTTAATGGCCTTTTTATATAAAAAGATCGTGCATCATCCATTTTGTGAGAATCAATTGTATATTTGCAGCCCTCTTCGCTTTATACAAAATAAATGCGAGTTTATATGGTAGGAAACATTTCTCATTAGTATTATTATTGCTATTACATTTGAGTATATATCTATATACACTGCTTTTTAGAAGGTCTGGTATTACATATATGAGAGTCATTATGCTAAAATTTTGAATAGCTATAAAAAAAGTATATATATTGAAAAAGATAATTTTATTCTTTTTCAAAATATTCGCTATTACATTCTAGTAATTTTTTCAGACGTTCAAACTAATTATTGAAACATGTATTCCATTTATAAATTGGTAGACTCAAAATGTTTGCCTTAAATATATCCACGGTTTCTTCAGGTGAGAATAAAGGTTGATCACGCATTTTATTTTTAATTGTTAGAAAAGTAAGAAAGTCCCCTGGTGCCAAATCAGGACTATGAGACGGTTGAATCATTAATTTGACTTTTCAAAGAATTAACTGTTGCACGTATGGGGTATGAGATGTTAAATTATCATGGTACAAAATTGTTGTACGTTTACAGTTTGTTTTTTGCCACTGATCAATTACTTCGGGTAAGCAAACTGTTTACTCCGATTTTTCTATTGGATGATCTTGTGAAGCAATTGTTGCGAGATAACCAGCCTTGCTACGAAACATGCAATAATTTTCTTGGAAGGCTTCTTGACCTTACAACTAATATGGATAAAATTCATTTTAAAGCTCCAAAACTGTTGATCGTTGCTTTGTTTCTTGTTAATAGGACTAGATCCATGTTTCTTCAGCAGTAACAATGTCATAGATTTGTTTGGATGCATTTTTTCAGCATTGCTTTGCACTAATTGATACGTTGTTATTTTAATATTATGGATAGATCGAGAATGAATATGCAATATGGAATATATCGATGTTCAAGAAATATGCAACGATGCCTCAATTTTGTGGGATCTCATACCCTTGGTTCCTCCTCAAGTGAAACATAACTAAATTTAAATTAATGAAATCAGCGAGAATCCGTCGTTTTTGATGTAGCTTCCACGATAAATGTAAAAATTAAACGTTCCATATATTTTTGTGTTATACCACTACGAAAATCGTAAGAAATTATAGCACGCATTTTTGTTGCGTAATTCTATTTTTATTATTAGGTAAACTTTATAACCATACAGTGTGCAAACGGACAAAGATTTTAGGACTCTAACTCACACTAGCAGAGTAGCCAGTATTCCCAAAATATTCGACGGTAGCTACATAATATTTAGTAACTACATACATATACCTAAAGTTATTTTCGTTCATTTAAATTATGTAAATGTAATTACCTGTTATTTAACTATAACCTAATCTGTAATTCTACAGGGTGACCCACGGTAAATTTCCCTTTTTAATCGTACCGCACTGAGTTATAAACAGAGTTGGAGGAGGGGGACGGGCGGCATTAGGTAGGACATACATGCGGATTTGTTAGTAACCATGGAGCAGTGGTCTGGCGAGCAACGGGCGTTTATAATCGAAGCTTATTTCAAAAGCAATGATTCCTACACAGTCGCACGGCGACAGTTCTGTACTCGGTACCATATTCGTCGCGTAGCTGATGCACCCTCGAAAAATTTGGTAAAAGCGAGGGTGAAAAAGTTTAGAGACACCGGATCAGCACAAAACCAGAAACACCGAGGTCCACAAAAAACTGTTAGAACACCAGTGAATATTCGTGCGACACACCGTGAAGTGACTCGAAATCCCAAAAGATCGGCCCGTAAGCTTGCACAAACATTACAAATTAGTCGTTCAAGCGTTCAACGCATTTTAAAGAAGGATTTGCAGTTTCATCCGTACAAAATTCAGCTAGTGCAGTACCTAAAACCTACAGACTATCCCCGCAGAAAAAGGTTTTGCGAAAGAATGATGGATATGTTTTGGAATGATGGTGGTTTGGAGAAGATAATCTTTAGTGATGAAGCTCACTTTCATTTAGATGGTTACGTGAATAAACAAAATTGCCGATATTGGTCCCTAAATAACCCACACGAAAAGCATCAAAAACAGCTTCATACCAAAAAAGTGACAGTGTGGTGTGCGATGTCGACAAATGGGATAATTGGTCCCTATTTTTTTGAAGATGCTCGCGGTCGTCCTCTGACAGTGAACAGTGCACGTTACTCTGAAATGGTACGCACTTTTTTTGCACCAGCTCTTCAAAATTTTCTAGACTATGATGATATGACTTGGTTCCAGCAGGATGGTGCGACAGCACATACGGCACAACTGTCCATAAACACTGTAAGTGATTTATTCCCAGGGCGTCTCATCTCCTTACGTGGCGACATTGAATGGCCTCCACGATCGCCTGACATTACCCCTTTGGACTTCTTTTTGTGGGGATACCTTAAAAGCCGTGTCTACGTTAATCCCCCTGCTAACATCGCAGAGCTGAAACAACGGATTCGAGATGAGATCAACACCATACCTGTTGCTTTATGCCAGCGTGTGTTCCAACACTTACGCACCTGTTTACAAGAGTGCTATGAGCAAGACGGTCATCATATGAACAACATTCTTTTTAAAAACTAAATCCACATTTGTACGCTTCCATATTTTTTTAATAAATCGATTCTAACTTTACAACTTTTTCTTTTATAATTTTTGGAAAAGGGAAATTTACAGTGGGTCATTGCTTTTGAAATAAGCTTCGATTATAAACGCCCGTTGCTCGCCAGACCACTGCTCCATGGTTACTAACAAATCCGCATGTATGTCCTACCTAATGCCGCCCGTCCCCCTCCTCCAACTCTGTTTATAACTCAGTGCGGTACGATTAAAAAGGGAAATTTACCGTGGGTCACCCTGTAGTAAAATTTATTTTTTGCTTTATTTAAAAAATCTAAAAAAATATTAAAATTACACATAGTTAATTACCAATTATTTGTTACTAGTATTATTTTTAATTTTTTAATTTTTTTTGTATGTATATTTATTTCCGCTTCTTTTAATAAGTTCTTTATTTCGTATTATTATTTAATAATTTCTTGCCATAAAGTAAAAAACTGCAACTAGCCAAATAAAAATAAAAACTTCATGCGATCTTTATTTGCTCAAGAGAGAAAATACAAAAGAGTCTAAAAAAATATTATTGCAAGAAAAATGCATGAATATTCTCTAATAAATCAGCAATACAAGGCAATAATTTAATTCTGAGTTAATATTTTTTTTGAATCCAGTAATTTGCATTTCAGTTGCCAATATTTGATACATAATTCTCCAGTAAATATCAACAAATTTCCCAAATGTTCTATTGATTAAACATCGGTTCATTATATTGCACAAAATAATATAAATGTACCCCTAATTGAACAATGGAAATTGCTTCCCACGTGTATTTGCTTGTTACTCCAAATTTAAACGATAATAAAAAAGAAATTAATAAAAATTATTAAACGTACTTTGGTAGTGATAAAAAACGACTGTTAAATGGTTGTCAAAAAAAAAATATTTTTTATTTATATTCTAAAAACCTACCTTATATTTTTTAAGAGGGACCAATTCAAAATTAATAAAAACAAGATATTCTATAAATATATTTTC
Organism: Hermaeophaga mercurialis; assembly: GCA_951812935.1. NCBI lineage: Eukaryota > Metazoa > Arthropoda > Insecta > Coleoptera > Chrysomelidae > Hermaeophaga > Hermaeophaga mercurialis. The sequence goes on along the minus strand of OX638358.1, from coordinate 25,504,296 downwards.
ATTTTATGTAAAGTTTAATTAGTGAAAGTTTTTCAAATAATACTAAAATCTAGAAATAATTTTTAATTAAAAACCCATAACGGAATCGCAATAGTAGGTTTCTTTTTTAAAATGTCCTTTTTTTAGCTTACGCCCACGGAAAATGTCGGTTAATTTCTCACTAGAGATTTAAAAGAGTGCATAAATTTCTCTAGAGTCTGTCTAAAATGAATAATGATATACCGGAACTACTTTTATTTCTTTTACGCCTTTGATATATTTGTAATACTATCAGGAATATATTTTATTAGATCGAAAATGTGTCTTTATATGTTAATTTGGATAAAATACTTTTTTCTGCTATCGGTTTATACATAAAAAAATATTTATTAATAAAACTGATAGTTAGTTTGCCAGCGTTGTTCTTATATTAGTATTTTGTTAAACAGCTTTTATCGTTATGTTGAAGTTTTCTAATCTGATTTAAGAGGGGAGTCGGGGGTCAATAATGGTCTTAATTTTTTTTAAATCAAACAATTTAAATATAAATAATTATAATAATTTTTATCATATTTTTAACACAATCCTATTGTATTAACACTAAAGAAGTGTTCGAAATATAGAATCCAAAAATACCTCACCTTTCCTTATGAATATATTATAGTCATGTGGTGGCAATAATATTTTCTCTTCAATTAAGTACGCGAGCACTCTAAAGTTTCATCATAATATTCTGTATGGTAACTTCCACAATATCCTGAAATTAGTTGTTCGGAATTCTGTAAGGTCCACTCACTGCCCCTGGGCCCACCCTGATTTTAGACGACCCTCATCAATAATAAACACTCGTTAGGAAACTATTAAAAAAATAATTTTCAAAATTCTATTTCAGTATGTCAGAATTTCAAAAACATCTCTAAAACCGTATTAAATGATGAAATCATCTCAAAATTTTTAATGTCAAGTAGAACTGTAACGTGAAAATGACAATCTCAAATAAATTTTCGAATAAAAGTGCCATACAAAAATAAAATTGCTAAATCTAAACAAAAAGTATCCACTTATACAAAGCAGTAACAGTTTTTTAAATGATTACGTCACCGAGTAAAATTTTCACTTAACAACGAGTTCCGAGGGTTCTATAAAACATTTTGTTCTCAAAATAATACCACTAATTTTGTTGTGCACCAGATTTAAAAATTGGGAATATTCATTTTGAATTTTGTTGAAGTAGGTGCTTTTGTTTGTTGATGGAGAAGAGGACACTCGTTTATGCACTTAATAATTCTATCACTGAAATTAAATACCGGTTTAGGATTATTAAATTCCAGGAATAAGAGGAATTCCAACAAAATTATTCGATTTAATCTCCAATATCTTCTCTTTGACTTGTCGGTTTACAATAAAATAAATTTTCATTCATCATTTTGCAAAATGGTGTAAATTTGAAACTTAGTCATTCTTGTGAATGCTATGTTTTGGCAAGTAATTTTTCTAAGCGATCTCTTTATTTTTTTACAATTATTCTTTGTTACTAAATAGTATCTTTATAATTGATTTGCCTTTCTAATTTCTATTGAAATACGGTATCTAGAGCAGGAAATGCAATGACTGTACCATTAATATTTTTTTTAAATATATGTTTCTAAACAAATTGATACAGAAAAATAGAGTCAACTACATTGACATGTAGAAGATCTGCATGGTCTGGATTCATCAGATGTGGTTAAATTTTTTAATCTAGTTTAATCTATCGAAATTACATTTTTTTTATATTCAAACATCAATTGAATGAAAACCCTTCAATATTCCAAGAAAATCTATCCCACACCAAATATAAAATGCTAATTTTTAAATTAGGATCCGATTTCTAATGTTATCCGCGCAGATTTTCACGTGACCTCTGTGCAAGATTAGCCAGTCTCCTACTGTTCCATATACAGGTACAGGAAACAAAATGAAAGTACAACTTTTTCGAAACGTTCAAAGCAACAAAGTAATTTAGAAACAAGACAGAATCCGATACCAAAAAGTCACTGAAATGTTACAGCATTGTTGCAGAATTGTTGAAAAATTCAAAGTTTTTGTTTTGTCTGTTTGACTGGTCGCTTCCTACTATTGCTTTGTTTGTCGCTGAAATTTGCCGGCTTGTTTTTGCATTTCTAATGTCCACACTTTTGATTCTATTTTAGTTTTGGTTTTCTTGCTATTTTTCTTAGTTATTGCCTTGAGTAAGGTATGATTCATTTAGCGAGCCGCAAAGATTACTACAAATTAAATTATAAAATATGGGACATTCACCATTCACGAACATCAATACTCACGCCAGAATTCGAATCGTGGACCTCGGGATGAAATGCTGGTTCTTCGCACACTCGACCACCGAGGTCGGCAGTTGTTTCATTTCTGTTGCGTTTATTTTGCTATTTACTTTTTTGTTTGTGATCCATGTCTCGTTGGCTGGCTTAAATTATTATTGGGACAGTTACTGTGTGGTATACTTCGAGCTTTGCGCTGTCTCTTTCGTTTTTTCCCAACTTTTTGTGGTTTAGTAATATATTTGGTTTTCTTTCTTTGTTCTGTATTTTTGTATCTTTTCCATCTTCTGTAAAGACTAACCCTAAATATTCATGGGTTTATATTTTTTCTATTTCCTTATCTGTCTATCTTATTGTTCTTGCGTTATTTTATTTATTTACGTTTTTCCTTTTTCAGTTTTTTTTGTACAATTTTTTTTAATTTTTTCATTTTTTCTTATGTTTCAGCGAATATCATCCGCGTATAGTCCATTTAGTTGTATTGGGTTTAGATTTGTGTGTGCTGCGGTAGTTTTTGTTATTTTAGTTCTTTGACCATTTCCTTGCATTTTTTAGTATTCTGACCATTACAGTTATAAATAGTTGTTTAATTCTGTCGCCTACTCCTCTCCTAATGTATGCTCTCCTTTCTTATTTTTTCTTCAATTTGTCTACTTTATAACTTTGCTTTAACCGATGATAAATATATATCGCCCTGTAATTTTAACCATTTGTCTCACCAGCAAGTTTTTCATCCAGTCTTTTGGAATAATGTGTGTTTCCCACGACATATTTACAATATCTAATAGCCATGATATTCCTTCTGTGCTCAGATATTTTATAATTTCGAGTTCTATGATATCACTTTCATAAGCTTTTCCTGTTTTGATTATTTTTATTCCTTCTTCAATTTATATTCCTACATTATCTAATCAGGTAATAAAATAAGCTCGATTTTATAAAATGTAATACATTTTTTTAAGTTGTTAATTGATAGCACTTATTTATTATCTATCATATCGCCAATTGATTTAATTTCATAACCAACTTTTGAATTTTCGGTTATTTAAAATAACACATCTGCAATATGTGTTTTTAATTGTTTGGGTTTTTGTTGAAAACGACAAAGATGTTTGAAAAATAATAAGATTAAGAAATGTTTCACAATTTTATTCTCCATAAAATAATGTAATTAGTTTTCAGGCCCGCCCATGGGTTAAAAAATTCTGTTAAATTTTAATGGTGCATCATCTCTTATCAAACCTTTAGAATGCTAAAATTGAACTCTAATTAATGTCCATTAATGCTCTTGGTACACACACAACGTGTACCAAATTTGGTTTATTTAAATTCAAGTACAAGTTATTGATTTTTTAGAAATATAAAACCCCACTTTCAAGGCCTGTAACTTCTCAAGAGTACAACTTTATACAGAGGTAAGATATTTTATGTTCCTCTACATGTCCCTGCTCTATTTCGGTTCTTATACCAATCACTATGTATTACTATAGACGATTAATTCTTATAGAATGACCCTCGTATAGGTTTTATCATTTTTCTCCTTTAAAAACTATACCTCATAGTTTCACGTTATCGGACTATTTTTAAAAGCATTTGTCCTTAGATCGAATCATCTATCCGATTTCCAGCACAACGCCACAATATCGATTATTAATTTCACGATACATTTGACATTCCGATACCTCTATCTGTCATCGAGAATTCCATGGCGTCATACGATGAAAACGGCCGGCTGCCCCCTAGGACAGGGTGGGTAATAAACTATACATTCTGTTGCTGGTGAAATACCTATCAAAAGACAGCTTTGGAGTCTTTGACAGTGTTCGTTGAGGTGTGATATTGTTTGACCGATCTCTCTCGATATATGCGACGGAAAATTTGGTCGCCTTTAAATACATTGTTCGGCAAGGCTTTTCCGGTTACACGAAACAAGGTTTTCTATTTCCGCAAAAAATAATGACAAAGGTGATAAAATAATAGAAATATAGTTGAAATAATAATTTCGTATATTGTTCCACATTGAATATTTTTATTGCTCGGACAATAAAAGAGATTGTAATGGTCATAAACGTCACAGCTTCGGACGACGACATTTCTAATACATAGAAATAAGTAGAGGGTATTATCACAATAGGTTTGATATTACAAACGTATATACATTTTGTGATTTGGTTATGAAAATTTTTGTTTTAACAACTTTTCCGTTCGACTTGACCGAATTTTCAAAAGTATTATCAAATTTTACCAAAGTGTCCTATAGCAGCTCGATTCAATTCTTTTTTAAAACTTTTTTATGTCTCTCAGGATTACAAATAATACTGTTTTCGACGTCAACTTTGAGGTCAAAAATGGGGTCATTTGGTAAACGCTCCAGTGTTTGTACCGCTCCTGTATTGAGAACGGTTATTTTAGTTATTTCTATACCAAGTCAGTGAAGTTCGCCCGCACTTTATATATAGACACAAGGCGTAGCATCGAAAACGAAACAAATCGAATATTTGAAAGACAATTTTTCTTCCAAGTAGAACATTTTTTAACATGTTTTCGACTGGGAGTGTCTCCCCTTCCCTGCGTCGCCAATACAATTTAAATACAGAAAGTACTAAGTATGTTAATAAAACAAATATCCGTAAATCCGATTCTTATGCTTTTCATTACAAAATAGTAAAGGTGAAGTAAGTACAAACAAATTTACATAATGAAAACTCGAAAACAACTTCAGCATGACAGCAGAACTATGATTTTTTTTTACTGCTTTGAAGGGTTCACTTTTTTTTACGAGAGGTCGTATTCGAATTATACTCACCCATATGACATATGTTGGCGAAACTTTTGATTTTGGCGCCCTCTTGCGGGAACAAAAACTAAATCGTATTCCACTTTACAATATTTCATTTGAAAGCTAATTTCATCAATTTAATGCACAATTACCTTTTGGAATAAAAATTGACCTGTTTTTACAATTTACAAGAGACACAAAAATAAACAAAACTTCTTTAGATTTCATATATAAAAAAGCTGATAGTAGAGCAAAACGTGCAATTCATGACGTGAACTTTTACAGAATATTCGTGCCAGACCTAAAAAACTATATTAAGTCCTCAGTTTACTGTTACTGGTATAATTAGTGGTCTCTGTCTAATGCCAAACAAAAGGAGGTAAAAATCAGTGTTAAAAAGTGGTGGTCAATAAAAACTTATGTTACTTTTAAAAGCTGTTAAATATGTTATACTGTACTCCTCCCGTTGTAAAGGGCTAATTACATAAATGGTTGTTGCACGTTACTAAAAAATAAAAAAAATCTAACCTAACTACCAAACTAAGGAATATAAAGTATTTAGTATATCGTATTAATTTCTTTTAGGTAAAATTGACATAAATATTACTTATTGGATATGTTTTTTTAGTCAGAAATCAAAGTTAAAAATTATTTGTTTTTAATTTAAACTTTAATGATATATTTGAAAACTTTCTATTTCTAACGTCTATTTCACTAATAAAGTTTTTTCCACTTTGCAATTGTATTGCTTCCAGTCATTTTGTGGATACAAAAAGTAACATTTCTCCCACTGATGGAAAACATAACAACAGATTTTTTAAGTACGACTAGGATTTTAAATTAGTCTTCCATTTTCCTCGACAAGTTACGCAAAAGTCCAAAACTAGCTATTAAGAATTAATAACTTGCCTTATGCTGGCTCCAGGTTCTCGCGAAGCAACTTCGGATAGGAGCTGCTGCTGCAGCTATTTTTTCGTATCATTATTATAAGCGAGAAAGAGATAACACGAGAGTGTGGTGGTGGTACTTTCTACTCTTGCCTCGTCATTAGGCACAAGAGACCGCCCGTGAAGCTGTAACGAGGTAAAGTAGAACGAGGAACAGCTCCAACTCTCATGCCTCGCTCAACTTTGTGCATTACATTTAACATCGACTTGAAAGACCCAAAGTTCTTACTTGTGTAAAAGTAAACTTGGTAGATTAAAATCGAATTACATTCTAATTAGTACCCAAGGAAACTCTAACCTGAAGGTTAGAAACTGCGCTAATTTTGGCTATTAATTTAAAAATGTTAAAATTTGCTATGTTTAATAACACGATTTTTGTTTATTTTTATCTAAAAATTTGGACAAAATTGTAATTGTGTAACAACAAAAAGACATAATTAGTAAATTCTAAGTCCCATGTATAGATCATTTTAATTTACAATTAAAAATATATTTTTTTTCAAAGACCATGCACATAATCGAAATAATTTTTGTAATAAGATTTGCCTTAAAAGGATCATGTTAGTGAAATCTGATCTAAATTTCTACTTGTTGTGGATAAATTTAATTATACACTTTTAAACTTCCGTGTTATTTTATATTTGTTAACCAATTTGTAAAATCAACATTATTTACGTTTCTTTCCCCACCTTGAAGTTAAGGACGAAAAATGAAGTTAATTAATCCTTTAAAGGAAATAGTTAAGAAAAATGTTCAACCAATTCGGAGGTAAAATTTCGGTAACTTCAATTTCAAATATTTTTTGGGTCGTATATAATCTCGGCATAGGATAATCCTGGTATCTTTAGGAGAGAATTTTACCTACCTAATTTGACAATACCAAATTAAACATCGACATTCACCTGGCAAAAATGTTTTTGAACACGGAGTCTTCTAAAATCATCGTTATGGATGGTTTATAACTAACGTGTCCAAGAGTGCCACATAATTTTAAAACTGGAGACCAATTGGCAGGTGGTATTACCGAATCCCGCAGATAAAACTAACCGCGGCGACCAAGTGACCAGCATCTAATGATATGTTTGAATAGTTTCAAATAGAAAACAATACATGATTGATTTCATATATAAATTTTTGATTTATTTGAAAGAAATAGATTTTATTCCGTAAAAATTAAAAATTTTTATATTGGTATATAGCTAAACTATTCATAATAATTAAATTAACACGTGAATTACAAATTGTAAGGTTTAAATTCCAAATTTTATATTATCCGATCGAAGAAAGTTGATATTAATAAATATTTCTTGTCAACCATCCAAACAACCTAATTTGTGGGGGCCTAATAATATTATAACTATAGCAAAAAAAGAAGTATATGTAATTCTGGAAAGGTTGTTTTGCCAAAAGTCCTTCCCTACCACAATGGATTCTTTTTTGCGAACGCTGATATTTATGCCATTATAAAAACGGTCCACTTCACAAACCCTTTACTAAAATTATGCAATTCCATAAAATGTATGAATGGCGTTTTGTTTGTCGGAATATATCATCCAGAATTACCTTTTATATTTTTCGAGAGCTTTTCTTGTCCTTATTATAAGCTAGACCGCTCGCGAGGGTAAATAAGCAATTGGTATTGCCGATAAATAACGTAACTTTATTATTTTCATTTTGTGTACATGAGCAAAAATATGGGATACTTTATGGCAAATATGTCATATAAAAGCTTACGTATTGTGTTTCAACTCGGCCAAGAAATATTTCCCTTTGTGGGCAAAATTTATCGTTATGACATACTGTATTTAATTCTTCAGAAGTATATTACCAATTTTTCTTGCCGGTCAGACCATCATGACGATATGAAACATTTAAGTCACGCAAAACCGCTGATATCACATCGTAATGTGCAATAGGGTTGCGAGCTTATTGTTTAGCAAGAAATTTATAAGTTTTCATCGTCAACCCAACCACGGTCATTATGTTATGATTTATTGGCGCTATTACAAGCCACGTCGAATGACTAATATGTTTACCAATTTTCAGTCTAGGTACTTTCACGTTTAAATGTATTGTTAGTGCAGTTAGTCGAGCTTGACCTTTACAAGCAAAATGTCAAAGCAATTATATTTTCTATTGTCAACCATTTGTTTCTGTTTTGTCTCAAACATGATAAAACTAATTTCTAGAATAAAATATTATTTTAAGTTTTCCCTTATAAAAACCTCTATACAAGGTCCTTCAAAAATATTTAAAAACTCTCGATAGAAAATCTGCATTTTAGGATATATCACATATAAGTACTACATACTCGTATTTTATTATTTAAATACTGTACTATATTAAATATATACTACATTTCTGAATAACCATCATTGATGTGTTATTAATAATGCACAGCCTTTGAAATCTAAGGTGAATAAGTACTTTGTTGCTCCGTAAAATCCTTCAACGATCAGACAATTGGAAATATTTTTAAGGGTTGCATCAAATTAACCCTTTGGGGTCTATCGGGACATATGTAACCCACCGAAAGTCTCTGAATGTTATATGGTTTAAATCAATCTCGTTTTATATGGTAACGTTGTAGTTTCCGTCTTTCCTCACTTCGTTGGTCAGATCAACATGTAGGGAGTTAATTTAGTGATGTTTATGTTGGTTTAGAACGTTGTGTTTTGCTATTTTTACTATAATCTTTTACAAAAATTGTAAGTATTATATAAAACATAAAAAATAAAAACAATATTCTCTGGAACATAGACGTCCCAGTAGACTTTTTTTATGGGATATACTCTCCCAACAGACATATTTTGTTGCAGATGAGTCGAAGATATCTTTCAGAAAAAGAGCTTATCGAAGAAGCTGAACGGATTTTCAATGAGGAAAATTGATTTTCCTCAAATGAAGAACCATATCATATTAGTGAGTCTTCAGACTCCGACTATGAGACTGATAATTATGCTGAAAACGAAGAAAGTATGATATGTACTAATTTTAATTCAGATGAAGAAAACTACACAGAAGTGAGTCATTTCGTAAATAATGAACACTTTAAGTCACAAGAGAATCAATTAGTGAAAAATATAGAGGTTGGAATCATTCAAGAAAAAGGATAAGATGCTATGGTTCAAAAATAATGGCGAATTTATTCCCAGGCTTATACGTCCTTAAAAAAAATGAAGTTAATTGTGTTATTCCTCATACTTTCAATGAAGTTGAGATATTTCTAAAACTATTTCCGAAAAGCCTTCTAATGTATATTTCGGAAATGATTAAAAAAAAAAGAATTTACACGGATTACCATGAAATCATGATTGTCATTGGCACATCCCTTATAATGGCAGGTAATCGTGTACCACAATTTAATAATTAGTGGTCAAACAATGAATTCATGGGCTATGCAGCAATTAAAAAAGCAATTTCAAGAGATCACTGCAAATTGCTATTAGCGAAAATGTATTTCAATATCCCACATCGGCCCGAAAAAGGTAGCAAGCTATTTTATATTGAGGAAGTTGTTAACTGCATGAAACATACATTCCCAAAATACCGGTCTGAGGCTGCGTTTCAAAGTATAGATGAGTCTATGGCTAAATTTAAAGGGAGGTCATCCCTCAAACAATACCTGCCCATGAAGCCAATAAAGCGCAGTTAAAAATATGGGTAAGAAGGGATCAGTCACTACAAGCTATTGTTACGATAGTATGTACAGGGATTTAGTTAAATATCGCCCTGTACATTATTACTTACATTATTACATTATTTACTTTTATTTTACATTACGTGAGCGAGAGTTATGGAACAAGGCCGCCAACGATTGTTAAATAAATATTTTTAGTAGAGTCATCAAAATTAATAAACATTAGGGTCTTCTTGGTGAGTAAAATAAAAGAAGATAGGGAGCCGAGTTTGGGTTCTCGGATGATCGAGAAGTTAATAGTGCCTACCCCTGCGATTAAGTGTACTAGTTATTTAATATGTAAGTTGTCCTCATAATTTAATTGTTTTCATTAGATAAATAAATTGTTATTCTTTTTACTCAGCCTCTTTAATTTCCATTAAACAAATTACGTAATAGGTAAGAAACCACTTAAAAAAATATTTAGAGATTTTTATATTTTCATTTATTCAAAAACAACTCAATACGTAACACTATGTATATGACAAGAATGTGTATGCCGGTAAAACAGCTGAAGAAGTAGTACTTTAGGTGAAAGGGTAGTAAACCAATTAGCCAATTCTATTAAAGAATAGGAAGTGACTCTTTGTTTCGACCGATTTTTTTCTTCTGTCAAATTAATTGATATAACAACAATTGTGTGTCTACAGCAAGATACCAAGGATTTATTGGATATAAGTAACTGTTTTTCTCATGAAGTTACTAAGGTAGAGCGCACCATAAAAGATGGGACAAAAAAAGAAATATCCTGTCCTGCCATTTAATAACAACAATATGGGGGGGGAGGCGTGGATTTGACAAACAAGATTGTAGGTCTTTATGAGTTTGATAGAAAGTCAAGCAAACGGTGGAAGAAAGTTTTATACAAACTTTTAATAATGTCTGTGTAAAATGCCCATGTTTTGCATAATGACTTACATAGAACTAAGACGTCATTTTTACCCATTCTAATCAATGTAGCCGAAGGATTGATTGCATTGGGCAGAAAAAGTGCGGCAGTAAATAGAAAATCTTATTATATCCCAGTAAAAAATTCTTAATGAGACATACATGTTCTGCCAAAATGGCTGATTATTTGTTCAAATCACATCTCCACCCAATTTTTGTAACAAATTATATAAAAAGTGTGTAAAAACATTTTATTACTTTACTACTTTGTGTAGAAAAAATCGACTTCAGAGAGTTAAGATACTTTTGAAAAGATACTAGTGAAAGAAGTGATACTTCGCTTGCGTGTCAGTGAGTAAAATCCAGCTACCTACGCTGACAGGAATCGTGACCGAGGAATCGAAATTCTGTGAAGAAGAGAGGAAGTCCACGCATGTATTTACGGAATGTGTCATTCTACAATTTCCAAAGAGCGTGCACCAAATCGAAAAAATTTATCGAACTTGAAGTAATCCACTATTCTAAAATTCTATAGGAAAATAGAACCAAATCAATTATTGAATACACTGAGTCAATATTGATTAAAAGAGACACAATAAATCTCAGTTTACATTCCATGAAAAATCCTTGGAAGATAAGAAAAAATATTTTATTTAATATACTCGTATGAAAAATTGGAGAAGTGAACACATAAATATTTAAAAACTACTCTAGTGAAAAATTTTTGGGGATAAAAACCTAATTTTAGGGGAGCAAACTAGTTTTGATGAAAAGTATTTACAAAATGCCACAGGAGAAAGAATATAAATAGAGAACAAATAGAGAAATGGATGAAAATAGTAGCGGATGTGAGGAAAGATCACCGAGTGAAATCAGAAAAAAGGAAGTAGAGGGTTTAGTAGATCTTGGAAAAATTATAGAAAATAACTAAATATTAAGCTTTGGAGTGATGAGATCGCTGAAACAATGGATGTAAAATCGGCAGAAAATGAAGAGAAATGGAAAAACCAAGTACTACTAAGAGAATCAAAAAGCCTAAAGAGATAGAAAAGGAAGCAGAGGTAAAAATAACAAATTGATTATCGAAATGAAGAACATATTGGAAATTAACAGTGGAATAATAATAATAAAAATAACTCCTCTTAAAGCCGATAATCCTAGTATCAAAAGTGATATTTATTTAGTAATTGTTGGTAAAGGAATTAATTTACAGGAATTGTATAAAGTAGTAGGAATAATTAATGTTAGAGTTAAATAGGAGATTTATTCTAGAAAGAACAAGATCACACAATGTTATAATTGTCAAAAATTTGGCCATTCAGTCTTGGTGGGATTCTGGAACAAACAAGAAAATTAAAGTAGTGGAATAAAAAATTCATAAAGATAATTTCAGAAAACGCAATCCCTTATTATTATTATTATTATATTATACTATTTAGATGTGGTACAAAACTAATAATAAACAATGTATGTAAATCTAGCAGATAAGAAAGCTTACTGACAATAACAATTGTGATAAGATAATACAATATAATTCTCTTTTTTTTAACTAAAACTAAACTAATAAAACAAATAAATTCATAAAGTAGAAAAAAGTAACGTTGAAAACGTTACAAATATTACGAGGATTGATCTGATTTTGTGGAGTTTCCACAAGGTAACAAAATTGAAATATGATCGACAGTGCCCGATGAATACGCTACGAAAGAATTAGGGAGGAAAAGCAAAAGCGAATGAAATAGAAGAAAAGAAAATACAAAAATAAAGGAATATATGACTATCTTCGATGTCAAATTTGGTTAATGGATGAAAAAATAGAAAGATTGAAGAACAAAAAATGAAAAATATTATCATAATGCAAGGAACCAAAATGAACACGGTGTATTAAGAGAAGAATCTGAAAATATAATAGGATAAATCTGAAATTTAAAGCAACAAAATTGTAAAAATGTTTAATACAAATGCAACAACCTAAGTATATAGACATGGTTACGAAAAACTAGCATATATTAAGACAAGTGAAAATAGAAGAAATCTACATAAAATATGATATATCGAAAGAAAAGCAGAGATATACAAAAGTAAACTAGAAATAAAGTGGAAGAATTAAAGAGAGAATGGTAAAGGTAAAAATGGGATATAGAAAAATGTAGGTAAAGAGGAATGGAAATATTATATTCAACAAGAAATTTTGTAAAAGGCTAGTAAAAAATCTAATAAACTCTACGGAAAAACAAATAATAACGAAGTTAACAACGGATAGGACTTTTAATATAAATTATAAGGAAGTAAGCACTAATGACAAGAAAATAATTATTTAAAATAGAAAAACATAATCAACTCTACATAAATAACATCAAACCGAATAGCAGAGAGAATTAATAAGATTAGAGGTATTTGGTGCTAAACAGAAATATATCATAGAACGTGAGAAAGAATTAAAAAAAATTGGACCACATGTACTTAAAAATTATATCGCTACACTGAGTGGAGATATATTACTTTATATTAATTAATAAAACTACTGATTCAACGAAATGGAAACTAAAACCAATATGCATATATGTTTATAACGTAATTTTACCACTGGATATGCATCTAAAATTATTTTACGGTACTCCCGTAAGTGTTAAATTTTAAAACAGCACGCCATATCCTTTAGACATAAAAAAGACATTTCAATAAAAAACTACTGTTCTTTTGTGCACGTTTTTGTTTGGTTTTAAGTAGCAAGTGTTGTGTTTTAGAGCGTATTGCCAATTGCGAGAGATAGCAATATTTTTCGCTCTAGGGACCAATGAGATAAACCTTGGGCCTTTCGAGGTGATAAAATTAGGGTGAGCGAAGCTTTATTAGAGGTCTGAAGATCCGTCCGCAAACCTTTTTCCTTTCTGATAGCGTTAAGAATTTTCCCTCTTTAGCTAGACAAGGGTAAACAAAACCATTGTACGTGGGATTTTGAATTAATGTATAGCAATTTCGGGCAGATTTTATTCCAATTTGGAAGAAAACCTAAATATATTAGGCGGTCTCATGAACTCTGTCCTAAAGAGAAATGGCCTTCTGCCAACAAAATAATGTTGCGGGAATTCAAACTAAAGCTTATTTCAATTAAAATTAATCATTAAAATATTATTTAATAGTGTATATATATATATTACAGATTTTTCACAATTCAAACTAAATTTACAAAATAAAATAAACCTGTAGTGTAATACTTATAGAAGTATTTTGTTGAAAAAATCTGGAACAAGCGCTAAAACACTAAATACTGAAATTGTCTCATTTTATTGTTCTCTTAAAATTTGACTAAATTATATTACTACTTTTTGTAATGGATAAAGTAATAAAACTCCTTTACTATAATTATCTTCTTGTTAAATTGCGAATTATGTCAACTAAGTTTCCACAATCTCAATAATATTATTTAAAAGACAGACTGTAGCGGTATAACTAAGAATAAGTACTTTCATGATAAATTAAATCCTAGTTACTCAGTTTTCTCAAAATAGTCTCCAAGCAGCTATTTCACTTCGAGATAAGTTAACGTCAAACTTCTTACAGCTGTAGCAACTTATTCACATTGAACGGCGCAGTCTGAGTAGCGCGGTAATAATACCAAAATTATTAGAGGAAAGTGAATTATTAACGGTAAATGGATTATTTTAGAGTAGGCTTCGGTATGTGAGGATTTTGAAGGTAAACATTGTGAAATAGTAGGAACCTAGATTTTCGTGAAAAGTAAGACTAGAATAATGGAGAAAGGCATGTAATTCAGTAAAAAAGGTGTTTTCGTAATTTGACATTAATGCAAACGATTATTAAATTCAGGTTTAAAGATATCCCTGATTCAAACCTCAAATATCGAGAACGTAAATCTCGTAACACTAAATTTACGATCATTAACTGTATATAAAATCCATTTTTACCGGTATATTAAAATGAAAGCAAATATTTTTTATCGAAGCGTATTTATTGAAGAATTTCCATTAATTTGTCTCTGGACATTATTTCTGAAAATAAATTGGGTCCCAATTTCTTAGATCATAAATATAAATCTTTCAATTCCTTTACTTCCTGCGCTCTTCGATCATACAAAATCGTTAAAAAAGCTTCTGATTGTAACTTTGTTTTTGAAAAGCGTAATGCTTTTTAAAAAATGGACTGTGAATACCGGCTTAAAATTATCTATGCACATATTCTATATGCTTATTTCCTTGAACAAATCAATTTCATCCAATAAAAAAACTTATAAATTGATTTATTTTTTTTAACAACTTTGATGAAGATAACTAATCTCGACATTTACCCTTTAAAAATAACTTTAATGCGAGTTTTTTGAGTGGCTGATATTACATTTGGCACAGACCTTCACTAATCACAACTTAAATTAACTTAATTTTAGATATGTGATCTGAATAGTTAATAAACTATTAAACTTCTACGATTTATATTTTAAATTATGTGAAGAGCGATAGATAACTTCAGAAAATATATTTTTCGATGAATAGTTTGTGTCTCCGTTGCTCAGTGACTTCTTAGTGACTCCTTCTTTCTGGAACTGGAGTGACTTTGACAGTGGCGTTGAGAGTGATCACGACTGATTGGTTAATCGTGTGCTGAGAGTGCAGTTTTCATTGGTCAATCTTTATAGCATATAATAGCGAAATGTTGATTAGTTAGCAGTTTTTAGATACGTTATTAAAGTCTCGTTAGTATATGATATCGTTTAAAGAATATATATGGTGTGCTATGTTAGTTGCTTATTATTTTAGCGAGGCCTTAATTCTGTGGCCTTTAGGATGCTTGTGAATAAATTCAAATATTATTTACCTAAGAGGAAACAAATTGTAGATATTAATGGTTGTACATAACAACTACTAAATGTTATTTGGTGTGCCATAATGCTATGTACTAGGACCGGTGTTCTTTTTGATATAAATTAATAAACTTTGAGCCGCGACCTTGATGTAGATGACATAACTGCAACTAAAAAGGCTAAATTATTGTATGCGTTAAAGGCAGCTCTAGAGGAAGGAGACAAAATAAAAGCTTACAAAATGGTTCTGTATGAATGTGGCAAAAAATTTTGATTTTTGAAATACACTGTATATTTACGTTACTTTTTTGGCATCATTTAATACTTCTTGGAAGGTTAAGATTAGGACATGTGCATCGTGTTGATAAATTTGTAGTAGATTTGACAGAAAAAAAAATATAAAATAGAAAAACATCGATATTCAACACCCTGTAATTCCATTCGATATTCAACACCCTGTTATTCCTTAATTATGAATGTTAGATCCCAAGTATGACACCTTATCGGATTAAGCTCTCTATGAAGAATTGAAAAATTGTACAATATACAGGGTAGTCCATAACAAAAATCTGTCGATGAAGGTATCCCCTTAACGCGAATCACCATGTATAATCATTTTTTGTTGAAAAATATGGCAAATTAAATTTAAAAATTTTAGATTTTTTTTATAATATTTTTTGTTTAAAAAATACTGAATTTATTCCTTTCGTTTGGACAATAGTACCTATATACTTTAATGCACCAAAAAAGTTAACTTATTTCCAATTTCCATTAAAATGGTTCCTGCACAAAAACATAAGTTGATATTTAAAAAATACCTCATAAAAAATGTTTCTATTCTTTTAATAATCTCTTAGATATTAAATGAAAAAGGAATAGTATCAAATAATAACAATAATAAATATCTTAAACAAAAAAAAATTTAAAAATTTATCCAAATTTCGTACTTCTTTTCTCAAATAATAAATGTATTTTAGTTTATCATTAACTATAATATGGTTGTAACCATGTTTTGATAAATGTAAACACTTGTAAATATATATATAACAACATGATTAAATTTTCTTTCTTTCTGTATTTCATGTTCAGAATTATTAAGAATAAAAAACCATCAAATCAAGAGGTTTCATAAATCTAGTGATAATAAAAATCAATTGTTAGATCGGTAACTAGTACACCTAGTGTAAATTTTCAAAAGAATATCGGTAGTATTTCTTAAATAATTTAGAAAGCTAGTCAGGTGCTGAAGTACTTCACGTTTAATCACTAATGGTGACTTCGTTTCAAGGTTCTATTCCCCGAAGGTTTTACAACAAATCTTGAAAATAAAATATAATTTTTTGTTGTATATATCATTAGTTCACGTTTAGAATACGACGGTCAATCAAATATAAATGAGCCTTTAGTGGTTGAGCAACGTCAAACCAGCCAAAATTTAGCTAAAGCTACCCTTTCATGGTCTAGAGTGAAGATTTGGTGCAACGAATTCAAGCATGACTAATAAAACATTGCACGTGTTCGTGAGCTTATTGACCAGGATCGACCCTTCACTGTACTGCAAATTTCAGTCAGTTATGAAAGTGTCCAATCAATCATTAGAAAGCAGTTGGGTTTTAGAAAAAGCTCAGCATGTTGGGTTCCAAGGTAGCTGAATGAAGATCAAACGCAAAAGTTCGTATTTCTCAATTGCTTCGAATTCGTTTTTGTGAAGAAGGGGATGCTTTTTTGCATAAAATTGGCATGCAAGCATAGAGTGGCGAAAGAAAGACGAAGCAAACCCCGTGAAAACCAAAACTCTGGTCTCTTGGATTAAGTTAAGCTTCAATATCGACGCAAAAGACAAGGTCGTCCCATCAGCGAGGTATTGCTCCTCCACGATAACGCCAGGTCCCTCACAGCATCTGTAACGCTGGTGGAAATGAACTGGAGTACACTTGATCATCTACCTTACAGTCCAGAATTATCGCCTTGCGATTTTCACATGTATGGACCTCTCAAAGAAGCACTTGGAGGCAAGCTATTCTAAACCAATGATCAAGTGGAAACATTTGTGCGCAAACCAACTTCTGAGAGAATGGAATGAAAAAATGACCACAACGTTGGAAAAAGTTTATAATAAAAGAAGGAATTTATATAGAAAGATAATTAGTAGAAATGTAGCTGTTTTCTGTAAAATAAATTTTGTTTATATGTACAAAAGGCTCGTTTATATTTGATTGTCCTTCGTATTATACTACCTATAGGCATTACCAACTTTTGTTTTTTTAAAAAATATGTGATACATAAGCGTTCCCAATTCGATTTCCTTAGAACACCTACTCAAGAATTTATCAGGACCCTCTACCGGCCTTCATCTTATTAGATATCCCCCAAAATAAGGGCCATTTTTTCACATGGAATTACCTGCCGTAACCTAATTAATTTACATTCCTTTTTTGTTTCAGTTCCTCCCCGGATACACTACGTGAGCTCGAACGGTCGCGTCGAAGTGAAAAAAGGTTCGTCAGTAAAGCTCGAGTGCAAGGCGTCGGGAAATCCGACGCCCAAAGTGACATGGTCGCGAAAAAATAACCTCCTGCCGGACGGGGTGCAGACCGCCGTGACACCTGTGCTAACACTCGATAGGGTGGATCGCCACCAGGCCGGAGTGTATCAGTGTACGGCTAGCAATGGCGTTGGCGAAGATATCTCCGAACAAATTGTTCTGCATGTACTGTGTAAGTCTTTTTTTATTAAAATTTATTTAGATTATTTACATGTATGTTGAGAAAAGCGGATTGAGCAAAATCTTCTATAATTTAATTTTTGTCTCAATCGTTAATATATTTTTATATTTAATCTATACACAATGTATCAAAGTTAAGCCGTACTCTATTCAATATTAAATTATTTTGACTATTTCGAGATTTCAAGCTTACTATCATTAGATATACAAAGAACTTTATCTATAAAGTTATAATTACAAATTATATTATTACGAAAGGCAAATTTTAAAAAATAAGAAAAAGTATGGCAGAACAATAAATGCAGAAAGTATCAAAAGAATAAATAAATTTTAAAACATAACAAACAATGTTTTTTTTCATTTAAAGTTTAGTGAAAAAAACCGAAAGAAAAATGATTTTTATGATGTCCGGACAACTGCCTCAAAACAACTGAACCGAGAAGAAAACGTTCACAACTTAGAAATCAGTATATAGGGTGTTAAAAAACATCGAATATTTGAACAGAGTATAGTATGGACCAAAATAAGTCGGGCTCGTTAAAGATCCCCTACCTCGGGTTGGAATACCTGAGGATTCGGCAAAATTTCCGGTTAGGGGTAGCGTGCTCCCGGAGCCGGTGATTAACCCTGGTCGCAGAATTAGACCGACGTTAAATAAAACAAATAAATAAATAAATCTTATCTATCGTTCTTTCTTTACATTTTATTTATAAGTTTCTATCGTATGTTCGTACATAATAAAAATAATGTATAAACGCAAAATACTTCAAAAATAAATAACTCTCTTCATCTCCGAAACCGTCAGTTTCCAGACCCATTATACAGTGCCATTAGTTTCTTCTCTCAGCATCAGTGGTATCACTACTTTTTTGTGTTTCGTATTTCTAGAACTATAAGACGCACCTTTTTACATACAAAAATTGACTCAAATTTTGAGTGTGTCTTACGGTTTCGGGGGAAACAGTAAAATATTTTTTTCAATAAATCGTCTCTAAATTTGAGGGACGTTTTATAGTCCGAAAAATATGGCACGTCACTGAAGGTAGGAATGCCGCAAGTTATCTCATGACAAGCGGGTAAAACAAAAAGACTTTCATATAACGTGAAGTATAAAATAAATGTGATCTATTATGCAAAACAATATGGAAACAGAGCAGCAGAAAGACATTTTGGTCCACCACCAATAGAGAAAATGGAGAAAACATTGAAACTGCTAGTAAAGGCAAGAAAACATTCCGTTCGCACTTAGAAAAATGGCCAGAATTAGTAAAAGTACAAGTACAAGTGAAAAATTGGGTAACACATAATGGAAACATGAGAATATCTGTTTCTAGGAAAATTATAATATTTGAAGAGAAAAGATGGGCAACTGTTAATGGAATTTTAGATTTTACCGGATCTCTGTCTAGGTGCTTTAGATTTATGAAAACTCATGGGTTATGTTTGCGTACAAAAACTACACTACCCCAAAAAATGCCGGCTGAATATGAATCTAAAATTATAGAATTCCATAGATTTATTATATCAGCGAGAAGGAAATATAATTTTGAGATTAATCAAATTGCGAATATGGATGAAGTGCCTCTAACTTTTGTTGTTCCTTTAATCGAACTGTAGATTCAAAACCACCAAATTAATAGTGATCAAAACAACAAGTCACGAAAAAACTCACTACATTGTAGTTTTAACTTGTTTCGCGGACGGAAGAAAACTACCTCCCATGGTAATCTTCAAGAGAAGAACATTACCAAAAGATGAAATTCCTAGTGGCATTATTCAAGAAAAAGTCTTGATGGATGAGATAGGAATGAAATTAGTGATAGAAAAGATGTGGAAAAAACGTCCAGGTGCATTGTTTAAAATGCGTGCGGTGTTAGTGTGGGATCAATTCAGAGCGCATACAACTGAATCAACCAAGAAGCTTCTAAAAGGAATGAATACAGAAATAGCAGATATTACTGGAAACCTCACAAGTCAATTACAACCCTTAAATGTCTCTATCAATAAATCATTTAAAAATTTTACACGTGGAATAAATGGATGGCAAATAATGATGTCACCACAACAGGATGTATGAAACGACCAACAATTTCAGAAGTTTGTACCTGGGTGAAAAATTCATGGGAAGCTATGAAAGAAGAGACGATTATAATGTCATTTAAAAAATGCAGAATAAGTAATGCTGTAGATGGTACTGAAGGTGACGCAGTTTTTGAAAGGAGTGACAACAATAGTTCAGACGAAAGTAATAAAACATTAACGAAACCAGTGATAGTACCGAGAGTGAAGATGAACCGAATATTGCTAGTACCAGTTATGTTAACAATAAATAAAAATTATGATCCGAAAGTAACATTAAAATATATTTTTCTAAAAATCATGAGGTGCGTCTTATAGTCCGAAAAACACGGTACCTATTTTTATAGCACCCCACAAAAAGCTCTTACTGCACTACAAATATCACCGAAGTAGTATTCCGAACTAATTAAAAAGATGAAACGATAGAATCTATTACATGAAAGAATGGATAAAAGAAATCCTGTAAACTTTATCTCTAATTAACAAAAAGGCGTTTTTATAGTCGATCTAAAATCTTGTTGTTAAGAAAACTTTAAACATAAACATTTAATTTTATTTTGATTGTTATCTATTTTCTAATAAAAAAAATAATTGCTTCTTTTATGGCGGCCAGTGCAAAAATCGGAAAGCCAGCTTTAAAGTCGGAATCGTGCAAGTAGTAAAGAGGTCCCAAGGTATGCATAACGACGTTCACCACTCAATCTAGTTTATGACTTGGCAAATTAAACCGGGCACCTCGGATGATTAACTGCTCCCTGACACCCTTGCTCGGTTGTTACAACGCCTTGGCCTCGTAAAAGGTGAAAAACAAAAGATTCACTCACCTTCGGTTAACATAAATCATCTGTAACTACCCACTACTTCATGTTCTTCCTTTCGCTTGTAACGCTTATAAAACTAATTTGTGGAAATTTCCAGATACCAGGTGTTTATTTGAGCTCGCGGATGAGCTTTTAGAGCACTTTAGTTTATCTTAGAACATATCGAAAACATTTTTCTGTTTCTAACCTTAGAAGATATAATTCACAACTTTAAATAGGGCATTTATTTATTATCCAATACAACAAAAATAAATCGGCAATTTTGTATTCTGTATTAATTGTTTTATTTTGGTTTTTATAATATATGACTATAAATTTCTAGATATTAATTTTAACTTAAATAACAAAAATTAAGTAAAAACTGGGCAAGAACAATAACATTTAACTAAACTTTAATGAAATCTTCAACAGAATTTATCAACAACCAACAACATTATTAAAAAGTATTAATT
The DNA here is from genome assembly GCA_951812935.1 of Hermaeophaga mercurialis. NCBI lineage: Eukaryota > Metazoa > Arthropoda > Insecta > Coleoptera > Chrysomelidae > Hermaeophaga > Hermaeophaga mercurialis. The sequence goes on along the minus strand of OX638358.1, from coordinate 25,482,810 downwards.
CTCATAAATGTCATATGTAGAACGTTCGGTTTGGAGATTGCTTCCTCATTGTTGATCTGGCTTTTGTTGTAGTAGTTTGTTGTGTAGCAATTTGTACTTGATCCTTAAGGGAACATTTTTAGGATTCAAGAAGCTTACACAAGGTGTCCTAATAGTGTGTAAAAGTCCTAGTTCCTTTATAAGATTGTAACTAAAAAATTTTGCTTAGCAAATTTGTCGGGGGCATTAAGCTTTACAACTTAAAATTATTTTGACTTATACAAATTTCCTTCTGTATTGGAAAATCAGATACCGAAACCTAGGTAGACTTGAATATATATTAAAATGCTTTGCAAGACTGAAAATTCAAGATAAATAGTATTTATCTTCCCATATTTTCTTATACAAAGTCTTTCGTAGCTGCAGGACAACCTAAACATATATTTTTTTTAATCACAATGGTACATTTTTTATTACCGATTTGAATTTTGCCTACTTTTTTAAGTTACTGAATATATGGTTTGTCAAATATATACTGAACGTTATACTTTCAATTGTTTTATAATGTTTTGATAGAACCTTTCAATTGCATACAGGATAAGTCAAAACTGGAAACATAAATTTTCTCAAGTTACTTAAATGGAACGCTCTATATTTTATACCATATTTAGATAGGCCTTAAATTCGAATTGGATATAATAAAGAGTATAAATAGTAAATTTTATAAAAAGTAGTTAATGCATTTTTCTTGTGAAAGGAATTATATTCAATTTCAATATGCACAAAAAATACACACCTATCACTAAACATCTAGTAGAATAACAACTATCGATTTTCTCTATCCTCATTCTTTTGGTAGCGTTTAATTCTTTTTATTTTCGGCAAAATGACACTACATTCAACGTTTGTTGCTTTCTTTTTCTAATGCGAAAGTATTCTACTTTTTTCTCACAAATTAAATTCAATTAGCAAATTTACGACTGAAAGCCTAAGGGATAATTAATTAATGGGCATTCTCGATCGATACACTTTTATTCTTTTCGCAAAAAAGATCTCAATTTTCGTGTTATGTATGTTTAAATTTAGTGTTAAAGATAATAAAATAAAGTTTTGGTTGATTTGTTTTTTGTGCATGTAATAAAGTGCCACTAGAATTTTAAAAAATGTATCATTCTAATCGATAACTGCTTATTTGGATGCAAAATAGAAGTTAATACGGTGATAATTATTAAAATGCTCATATTGAAGTATAGATGGAGATAGTAAATGTAACTTATAATTTACATCATAAAAATTGATGCAATATTATACTCAAAAAATGCGATATTCTTTTGCGATAATTACTTTAATTTAGTATATGTATATATGTATATAAAATATTATTTTATTATAATAATCACATTTTTGTTGTATAAAAATTGTAAGAAAAATGAAATTGCATTATAAAATTCTATTTTTAAATACTTGAATTTTCTACTGTAGAAATAAGTATATTCAGTAAAATTTTAAAACTTGTATAATAAAATACATCTTTTCAAAAACGCCTGTAAAATCAGAGAATCGACTTCGAAGAGACATAAAACTGAACATAAGTTGTTGAAATAATATTTATGGAACTATTCGAATAAATAGTTTGTAAAACTACAGTAGTATACTTTATTTTTTATTGGGTTAAAATTCGACATTTTGTGAAAGTAAAAAATAACTACAATGCAGTTGTAAAATTAGTAGATTGTAAATTCATTTTGAAATTAAAAACAAGTTGCAAAGATCAAACACTTGGAAGAAAAAATACAAGTCATTTTTCAAAATACAGCTTGGGTCATTACTGAATATTACAAAATTAAATTCATTTAGTTAAATTATTAAATGAGGAGATATATGAGTGATTTTCTTTTAAACATGTGTAAATGACGATATAAAATTAACGTGTGATATGTAATTTCTTCTAGTTTCTGCATTCAATTAGTTGATAATACCATACTATTTCTATAGTTTTATCGGCCATTTTATCTTTTAAAGTAAGAAATAATGTAGGTTGGTTCATGTAATTAAATGTAAAACCAAAAATTAATAAATTTTCAAAATCGGGTATTTATAAACTAAATTGTCTGGATTGTAACGCCATCTATCTTGGGCAGACATTAAGAAATTTGAACATACCCTACTGTGAACACTTACGAGCTTAAAACAACCAGAAAAGTCACATTACGCAAAACACCTCATTGAGACTAAACACAAATCTACACTTAATAACACAATGGAAACAACAGTGTAAATACATCATATAAGTGACAAGATAGAAGAATTTGATTTTTTGGAGGAATATCAAATAAAGAAACATCTAAAATATCCTCAATATTGAATAGTATTGAATGAACAACTAAACCTGGGAAGTTCAAATATATTAGATTACCTTTTGAACTAAATAATACTAACCAAATATATTTTTAGAAAAAGAAGAATTTTGCATAATAATGAATGGTGGTCAGGTGTATGACATGAAATTATTTACGTTTTAAAAAGATCTGTCAAACTTCTTTCTGTCTTAGAAAATGGTATGTCAAATACCGAAACCTAGGTATACCTTAATATATATTAAAACGCTTTGGGAGACTGTGGAAATTCATGATAAGTATTATTTATCTTTCCATATTTAATTGTATTTCATTTTCAAAATATTTGGTCAAATCATCTACGTCGCTTTAGCCACATACTTTATTTAGAGAAACCATTTACTTAAATACGACTATACGAAAGTACTACCACTAATATATTTATTGTACTAGGATTTTGTAATACTGAATATGTTTTTATTTAAAATAATGATTTATGACGAAATTTCAGGCATTTTTAAGTCTGCATCTAACAATTTTTACCTTAATTTTAATGATTGATAAATTCTTTAATTTCTATAGTTTAGTAACATTTTTTATATTACATTTAACTGTAAATTTTAATATAAAACAAGTTAAATTTTTGTTTAAACATATTCCGTTTTAATAATGTTATACTAAATCTTTGAATTCCAATTTATTTTCACATTATTCAATAATGTTAATATGATCTTCAAAACATAAAATATCACCTAAGATTTTTATATAAATCATACAATTAAATCAATTTTATTTAGTCTACATCCAATGTGATAAACTTATTGTTCGTTCTGAACCATTTAGACTTTCGAAAGAAAATCTTTATTTGTTGAATTTTGATTACAATTTGTAAAAATTATCTTATATTTATAACTGGAAACTCTTCATGGTATTTAATGATATCTTAAATCAATTTTACAACTCATGTCAAAATTTCCATTAGAATATATATATATATATATATATATATATAAATTAGTCTCTAGTATGATACATCCGCCAAAATTTTAAATTAATGACAGCGTTGAAATCATAGTCAACATTTCAAATTTACCAAAATTTTCATTTCAAATCAGAAACTAATTGTCTAAGATTTATATCCTCACTGTATAGAGTACATCCACTAAAATTTCAGAAAACAAAACCTAATGAACGATTTTTTCTTTAGAATGTATCACCAAAATATTAATTCAAATCTGAAGGAAAATTTTTATTGCCCTCTGTACCAAGATTTAAATTTTAGTAGAATTATAAATAAACTCCAAACGTATTTCTTGCAAATATGGAAATTCTTTTAAAATGTTTGATGATCACCACCATATTCAATTACAACCGGAAGTCCATATAAATGCCATTACCAAAATTTTTGATTTTCTACTAAAATGGGCTTTTGGTAATATAATTTGCTTTCATTATTAATATTATTTAACATATCAGTTGGGTCCGTTCAACTGAAAACACATATAGTAGCAAATATTTACTAAGTTTTGATCAATTTAAAACTCAAATATCAAATATGTCAATCCAATAATTAAAATTTTACAATTAACATTTCCGTAAATATGAAATAGCAGTTTTAAAGGAATACATTCATGAATGTTAAATATTGATTTATAGAGATTTTTATTGTTCCTTATTACAAATTGTCAATTTCTAAATGTATTGTTGACATTATCAGCAGCTGCATTTTTATAACCGTATGTTTTGAAATAAATTAAATGGATCTTTAAATATTAAGAAAAATAATGAAATAATTATTTCATACTATGGAAAGTTTTATATATATATATAGAGGAATAATTTTATTAATAGCGTCATTCAGATTAGCTCAATAAATTTGAGAAATGGGGATGTTTAAAATTTTGGGATATGTTTTTATTTTCAATTTTACAAAATAGTTAGTTTGTTTTTTATACTTTCTCTAAAGATTTCGGTTGTGTGTTTCTTGGAATTTGCGAAACTTGTTGGTTCAGACAAATGTGACATTCATTGAAATTTTTCAAAACAGAATACGTATAAATAACATTGAATGGGCCTTCTTCGTTTTCTGTTGCAATCAGATATTTAAAATTCTACTGTAATATAAATAAGAAAATTGTGAAAACGTCGTCACGATTTTATTTTGAAGAATTTCTATTTCCGGACACATACACAGAATGTACTTTAAAAGGATTCTGTTTAAAACACCTACGGTAGATCATTTTATTTAATATCGCTCGAAATGCTTAATACCGTATGTTGTAAATAAAAAGGGGAAAGCTCAAATATTAATGGGATGTAGTTAGAGGGATATTATTAGAGTATAGAGAAGTAAAATGCATAGAGTATAACTCTTGAATGATCAACTATTAGTGCTTAAAGTAAAAGGTATAGATCATGTCAAGTTGTACACTAAATAATGAAAAATATATCTAGAGGGAATAGTAAATGTGCACAGATTGTGTAATGAAAGCTGTAGATAAGGTATAGAGGCAAATAAGGGTTGTCTGTTCTGAAAAAGATATATATATATATATGTATTATTATGTAGATAACAACACGATTCGATGATGATGAATGATGATGAGAAAACATGGAAAAATTTTAAAGTGGTTTAAAAAACCTTATTCGGATAATAAATATATGATCATAATGTAGCTTATATTTTGAAAAATATAATAAAAACTAATTTTGACACATGAAAATTTTCACGAGCCAAATTAAATGATTTAGAATTTATCTAGAGATCCCAAATTTTCAGAGAAGTAATAAATCTTATTGTAATTACATTTTGTAAATGAATATTTAACATATCTCACAATTTTGGAATTGGATCCGAATAAATTTAAGACTCAGTACAGGGTAATTTTGGCAATTATGATATAAACCCGATAAAGTGATTTTGAAAATTTTAATTTTACTATAAATAGCCTTGCGAATTGACAGTCCACCATTGCAATTTTTGCGGTTGTAAAAATAAGATGTTGGAGATATAAAATAAAAAAAATGTTATTGAAGTTAAATATCATCGAAATAAGTGGTGAATACTTGTATTTGATACATACAAGTCTGTATAAAGTTTTGTGCTAATGTTTTTGTGAAGTCGAGCCCAGAAAATTGGCTCATATAAGAATACAAGCCCAGTGATTGAAATACAGTGTTTATACGGAAAAGGTATCTAGCAACGTATCTTTAGCAACGGTAAAAATTTATCCTGAGTCTTCTTCACTACCTCACCGAATTTTTGCCACATTTCAGTTGAGGGAGTTGACATTTTTTACAAGCTCCAGTCACGGATTTGAAAATCTTGTGAACTTCTGCATCGGTAACCCAAAGGTTATAAACTACAGTATGTTAATTTAAACATGAACAATTTATAAAGAATTTTCAGAAATATTTGGAATTATTGACATGTTTTGGCTGTTGTTAAGGAAGCCACTATATCAATAGAGACATAATTTAAATTCATCATATATTTTTTAGTTTTGTAGTTATCAACGTATTTTATTGTATGTAATAATTAATGTTTGTAATATTAGATTAATTTAAAAGTTGCAACCATACAATAGAGGTTAGGAACTGTTTCTTTTGACAATAATTATGGTATAAATAAATTAATTCACTTGAATGTTAACTTTAAACATTTTACACTTTTCAGGAACATTAAGATTTTTCTTTATTTACAATAAATTGATTTTCATATTGATTTTTTTTGCCGTTAATTACTGTTGACACTAACCCAATATTCCGACAAATCGATAAAATTTTTGAACCTCTTTTGAGTAAGGTCTTGTGAACCAACTATTCAAATACCAATTTATAATAGTACAGCCGGTGAAGTGTTGATGACAATTCATAAATAATTTAAAAAATTTAAATTTGGCGCCCAACAAAAAATTTGCTTTACTATAATAAATCATAATATAAAAAATAGGCTACCTCCATATTTGCCAGTAACCATCAGATTTCCAAAAAAATACTAAAATAGGACGAGTTTCAATCTAAAGAGAACATATTTTTCCAATCGACACTTTTCATGTGTCATAAGTTCTATTACCACAATCCCTTAATTTTAACTAGGAAAAATACCAGTGCTAGAACATTAGAAAGATAATGTGATTGAGTATTTTGTCATGTAATTATCCGTAAATGTTCTTTTAATAAAAAATTCAACTTATGTAAACAAGTCATCAATTAACTTAAAGCGTAGTACCTCTTCAAAATTCTGTGGAACGCGTTGGCTTATATAATGTGTCAAATTTGTTTCGATTGCGGTCTCATTCAAGTTAAATTTATTACAAAAGTTTTTTATTGATTCCCTTAAATTCGTTATAATTTAAGTGTCAAAGGGAAGATAATGGTGGAATTATAAGTAGAATTTTTAATGTGGTGGAAAAACATTTAACACAATACTAAACATATTTTTTTAGTATGTGTCACACTTAATTCAATTAGCAATTTTTTACATAAAATGTATTTAATGTCGAAAAAATTCGCATAATTATTGAAATAGAGAAATGAAAAGGAGGAATAAAACGTTTGCAGTGGCCCGCCCACCTCATTAGATTTATTAATTACGAAATAATTTTATAATGTGAAGCTTGACTCTATCTTCAACTTTTATTTAAAACATTCTTTCCTATTTCTCAAGATAACGGAGATATCAAACTTCGGAATATAAGTTGATCACCCTGTATATTTTTATTTTTGTTTATTGTATTTTTTTATATATTATTCTTTCAATAAATTTTTCATAGTTGCCTTGACAAATCATAAGTACTTAAGGAGAAAAATTACTTTATTTTCCAGAAAAACGATATACATTTTTACAATAAAAGGCTTCTCCAACTTAGATTTTGACGATTATTATAAATTATAAAAACTTTATTTACATTACCTAATCGTAACAATCAAAACATAATATCGAGGTCGTTAGAAACTTCATATTTTATCACATTTGCTTCCTTTCCAGTATCAAGCCGATAATTTTCCTATTTACAATATTTTGGAACATCCTTTGATTGGCGACTACCAACCTACATAATGGTAAATACTGATTCCACAAGTAGTTGAAGAGCAAAGAGCAATCTTGAAAGTAAACAAATCCTTCACGTAACGACCAAAAATAAAAGAGGAATGCTTTTCACCTCTTACAAACTACGAGTATCAAAATTTTGTTATTTGGTAGTAAAGAAAACGTTCTGTAAAAATAAAACTAAGTAGAACGTGATATGTGTAATGGTAGAAACTAAAACCCCATATTGCCTGAGGCTAGCCATGAACCAACAATTTTCTCATTTTGCTGCAGTGATTCGAATTTTTATTGAGGAAGCAGGAAGGAGAAATTACTTCATTTTCGTGTTTTATAGCTTCTATAACATACATATCACGTTGATATACGTAATACGAGGTTTGTTCAAAAAAAAAGGTGACTTCTTATTTTACTCGAAAAATATTTATTTATTCATCTATATCTATTTTGTCCCCTTCAAAGTAATTCGCCTTAGATATAATACACTTGTTCCAGCGCTTTTTTCAATCCTCGAAGCACTTCTGATATGTGCTTTTTGGTATGGTCTTGAGCTCTTCCAGCGATGCGGTTTTTATCTCCTCAATCGTTACAAACCTCCTTCGTTTCATGTATCTTTTCAGTTTTGGGAATAGAAAAAAGTCTAAGGGGGCCAATTCCTCTGAATAACGTGACTGAGGAATGATTACCGTGTTGTTTTAGGCCAAAAATCACGAACAAGCAACGATGTGTAAGCAGGTGCATTATCGTGATGCAAAACCCATGACTTGTTTTTCCACAAATCCGGGCTTCACTCGATTCAAGGTAATATTCCTTATTAACTTTACGACCTCCTGGTAAGAACTCATGATGCACCACGCCTTTATAATCGAAAAACACAGTGAGCAAAACCTTTACATTTGACCGAACTTGGCGTGCTTTTTTCGGTCCTGGCCCAACCGATATGCTGACTTCCGTAGCAACTTCTCTAATAGTAATTCAACGATTCTCCATAACGATTTTCTTTACTGCTTCAACGTTGTTTTGTTCAAAGTAGATTCAACCTACATTTCAAATGCATTGGTACACCAAAATACGTCCAACCTTTATTCCTATCTATCAAAAACAAACTAATAATGCAAAATGGCTGATAATGTCAACATATGTTGGAAACAGGTGTACCAACATAACAAAAAAAAAATCGAAAATTGAATGTACGTAGTCCGCGAAATTTGAAAACTCACCTTTTTTTTTTGAAGAAACCCCGTATATTTATTACATTACTATGTAGAATTAGTAATTTTTTAAAAAAAATTAAACTTTTAACCAAAAGTTAGTTTTAGCTGATGTCGTAAAATTAATAATGTCAATATCTCCACTATAACAATAACATTACTTTTATATGTGTTAATTATTTTTGTAGTAAAATATACACTATAAACATTAAATACTACGCGTTAACTCTACTATTCTCTCAGCTGTCATTTGTTTAACCCAGTTCTACGACAATTGCTTCTGAATCCTATTCGTTGCCGAAAGTTAAGAAGTGTACGCTGAAAACAGTCATTGGAAGCTCTTTACGAACAAAGTTTTGTAATGAAAATAACTTTAGATATAGTTCTCGTATTTAGTTGGTAAATACTTTTAAATCTATTAGAAATAGTAAAGTACTAAAATACGTTTCTATAAACTTACATAGTAAAACCAACTTATTTTAAATGCTTAAAGAAAATGTGTATTAGAAAATATAGGTTCTCGATAGTTCCGGATTTATTTTATATTAGTTCTTCAAATATTCAAAGTAATATAAATTTGTTTCTAAAAATGTAGCCAGATCATGAAATATCCTAGACTTTTACATTACTTGCAGATACAGATGTAGATACTGTAAAACAGGGTTCGATATCGAAATTGGGAACCAGCCGGCCTTTATTGAGGGATATGAGGAATATTCTGATATCTGGAAAAGGACGTATCCATGCAAATTCACTGCACGAACAACGATTTACACAATTCTGAGAATATTAGAAATATATTAGAATCTCATAGCCTCTTCTTCACGCTTTAGGCATAAAAATTAGAATGCGATAATTGCTTTAGTTTATCTCTGGAGAAAAAACTATGGAAGCTTAATATTTGAAAGCGAGCGGAAGAAATTAAAATATTATCAATAGTTAATATAATATTTTGTTGTCAGAACTTTTCACCACTTTTAAAGAAATAGATCAAATTGGAAAAATATTTCATTACTAAAAAAATATATAATATAAACTGTAACAGTTTAGTTACACAGGCTAAGGCCCAGGAAAAGACCCAGTAACTAACGTAAAGCTACAAAAGTTGTTCTACTTTTTTAATGCTTTTATGGGCTATTTCCAAAAGCTACCAAAGTTTGGCGAACATTTTCGAAAACGTCAAGAATATTCTGGAAAACGTCTATAATTTTCTAGAAAAGCATATTAATAGGAACAAACTGTTAGGAATAAATTAGTGAAATGTCAAAATACGACATAAGCGTCACGTTAAGTTGTATTTTTACGCAGTTTTGGGAGTTTTTTTTCTGTTAAATAAAGGTATTAAACCCACAGAATATTTTTAAGTTACAACCTAATCCGTAACAGTCTAAATATATTTTAATTATTACATTCATAATTGTATAATCTATGTAAGTATGTATGAGGTAATAAATCTTACCGATTGAAGTAATAATAATGATAATATTAATAAAAAAATGAGTTTTGTAGCTATTTATTCTGAAATTTAAACTTTCATGTCAAATATTGCTTTCATTCAATTTTATACAGAATTTAATAAGATTTCATTATCCTGGAATTTGTTAAACCTTTCGGTGGCTGCAGCTCAAAATATAGCGAAAATTTTGAATATTGTTTCCCTTGAAATATTTAGAAAGTTAAATCAAACTGGCGACAGTTCAAACAAAATTTGCATATATAAGCTTCAAGTAAATATAAAATCAAAATTACTTTCACTGGATTATAAGCTTTCGCATTAGTTCGTGATTAACTATTTAATAGTATTTCATTATAGAGTTTGTATCAAAATATACATGACCATTTTCCATAATATAGTAACTAGTACTGATTGTGTTTCATATTTAAATACTTTTAGTAAAATATGCAGTATAAACATCCTTGCAAGATCACTGGGTAAGAAAAATATCAATAAATTAGTTTCTACAATAAATTTAATTTATATAAATGTGTTTCCCTATAAAAAACACTCTATAACTTGGTCGTTTGTATTACTGCAATGGATGATAATCCACTAAACATACATTTATATGTTCTCTGACTTATTTACATGGTATATTTGCCTGGTAATAGGAGACAACGAAGTTGTTTCAAGAATTTTTAATACAAAGTTGCTTCCAGTTCTAGCGTATTTACCATTTAGATAGTTTACTTCCAAGTCTAATCAATTCATGCATACGTTCTGTATAACTTTTCATATACGAAATTAGTTTGCGTACTTACCGAAACCGGTTTGAATATAAATGGCACTAGAAGTTTAGTGTAAATTTTAAGTAATCTCTTTGCACTTTAAAAGTAAATATACAAGAAACTGATATAAATTGATAGAGGAAAAAAGGTAACATATTATACTTGGTTAAAAAGAACGTAAGCTTATTTCGAATGTCTGATTTGTAATTATCGAATCACCCACTGCAAAAATAATTTATGTAAAATGACGCAAGAAAACGTAGATTATAAATAACCAACGTTAAGTTATGTGAAAATACATATTTTTATGTAGCAATTATTGTACATATTATTTTATGTAAATAAATTACACTCTGTTTTATGTAACTCTCAGCAATCTGTCATGTAAACTTAAGAGTTACTAATGTGTTATTACTTCATAAGTAATATTGTGGATGGACTCATTGACTTTTGTGAAATTAAAATATTTGTGAAATCCCGAAGGAGGTGTCCATATTTCATTCATTTCTAATAAAATAAGTATTTCCGATTTATCTTGAGGAAGGATTTCGTCTTCTACTAGGGTTCTGTTACTGTCACTCACTAGGTTTGCTCCATTTATTTGAAGTGTATGGCGAGCTGAAAAAACAGTATTATTCAAAATTCATAAAGAATGTATTTCTATCAGCTGAACATAATATATATCGTGATGTACTCATTGTAGCCAGTTGATTGGTAAAACTTGAAATCGAAATTTCATAAAGAAGATGTGTAAAGGGTATTTAACTTCAGCACTCTTTTTTAAATGATTATAATTTTGGGAAAAAAGTAATTTTATTTTAAAAGTTTTAAACATACAATTTACTACATTTAATTTTCACCATGTGCTCTAAAAATGTGTGGTTTAAAAACAAAGTAGGTATTAAGTTTTATGTTAAATTTATTTCTTAATCAAACAAATTCAACACCAGTCCAATTACGATATAAATGCTGATACAACTCTTATTTTCTTATGTTAAGAGATTTAAAACTACATAATATACATATGAAAATTTTAAAAAAACTTACCAGATTTAGTAGATTAACCAAAATCACAATCTAAACTCTCAATTTTCGACACTGATGGTAAAGGTTAAGACTTCATACCGCGACTCCTTCAAATGACAATGGACAGTTTTCATTATAAATTATGTAAAATTTTAATTTTCACATATATTTATGTAAAACCGATAAAATTTCTCAAGAAAAATGTATTAGAGGTAAATACTGGGCGAACCAACCTTCCTGTCCTGACTGTTATGCCTTAAAAGTATAACACAGTTGGTCAAATATTGTAAAGATGTAAGCTACGGATTAAAACCAGTTGAGGCAATAATAATTCAATTTATTAAACTAGATACTTGACAAAAAATTTCAGTTAGACTTTACTTTCTTAAAGGGTAATGTTTATTTGATACATGAATTGTTTCTTATAATATTGGAAAACTCTATTAGGTTATAATTTGGTAACGTCAGTACCTACTTCTATTATAGCGACATCACTGCAATCGGTTTTTACATACTATAATTCATAAACATATATAATATGTAAATTACAATAAGGATTTAATTTTACTCAATCAGTAATGTGAAAAGTTATATAATTTATCTTAAAATATTACATCTATTCTGTAAAACTTTATTTTCACACAATATTTATGGCAACTTAACTATTTTCAGAAAGTAATTTTACAATGTAATTTTTCTTACATATTATAAATTGTAATTTTACATAAAATTAATTTTACATCATTATTTTTGCAAAAACTTGTTTCACATATAAAATTGTGTGAAAGTTACTTAATTTATTCTGAAAAAATACATTCATTTTTGTCAGTTCGTAATTTAAATCGTGTACCCTTAAATTTCTTATAGTATAGGTATTATGAAAAGAAAAGGACACTAAAAAATTGTACTATATATCTACATCCTGTTTCTTAAAATACGCTAAATAAATAAAGAATTTTTTTTTCTAATATTCATATACATTAATAAAATTATTTTTAAAACGTATGTCTACAATAATGCAAATTTAACTGTAGTGCACTTATTACGCGTTTTAATTGCAAAATTATTAGAAAACATCGAAAAACTAAAAGGTTATCATGTTTTTCGTAATCACAAGAGATAAATGTTCATTCAATATAGAAATATTAGTAAAAAATAAAATAATCTGAAGTTTTAATTTAAATGGATGTACTTGCATATTTAAACGTAATTTTTAATTCTGATCAACTTTTTTTAGTAACATTTTTCGATATTGTCAAATTTAAAGGTACTTTACTCTTGAGTAAAACTCATATTTTATGACAAACCTCGTATACCACTGAAAAAATGTGATATTTGATGACTGTATTCTAGGTTTTAGATAATGCAGAACTTTTTATGAAGAATAACTTTTTTTCCTGAAATTAATAATAAAAAAGTTTTCCATATGATTCCAACTTAGGGGGACATATTGTATACAAGAGGCAAAACGTGCTACCCAATACTACCTGGAATGGAATATGTTTTTCTTGGGGAGTCAGTGTGCCAAACAACGCAGTTGTTCAAACACGTAGTGCCGAGTACGGAATATATATATATAAAGGTCACGGCCATATTGTAACAAATTTGCATTAAATAAATTTAATAAATCTTGCTCACACTGCGATTCATACAAGGCAGTTTTTGGCCAAAAAAAACATGCCTATTAAGTTCCATCCATCCAACACACCTGACCGAACACCGTGTAAATTTTTCTGGTTTCCAAAGATGAAATCGAAACTTAAAGAACGTTGTCTTGACAACATCAAGGAAATTTAAGTAGAATTCCAGAAGGTTCTAAAGGCATTGACTTCATTCTATTTCTAGGATGTTTTCACTAATAGTAAAATGCTGATAACGTTGTTGAAGCAAGTGTGACTACTTTGAAAGTGAGTACTCCTATAGTTCTGAAGCGATAAGTCATCTTAAGTAGTACTTATTTTACATTAAAATGAATCCATATTCACTCCAAAGCCTTTGCAGGTGGCGGTTATTATATTACTGAAGATATAAGTTACCTGTATTTATATAAAGTCTAGTTAATAATTCAACAGTTTCCGATTATATTATGAATAAGTTGAGGCGACGGGTTATACTTAACCACTAATAACCCCAATCGATTAAAACATAGCCCGACAAAGTACACATAGATTTGTATGAGCTCTATACAAAATTGGAAATTCGAGCTGAAACTTTCTCATAATTTACCTGCTCGATGCAATTTTGAGTTACAAGAAGTTTCTGAGTTAATCCTATGGCTTTAGGGCTGATATGAAGACTAAAGGCAAATGTTTTAATTAAGTCTCCTCTGACCAACAACATAATTTGATGATTACACTCTTTAGGAGTTCAGAAGAAATGTTTTCTTTCATTGCACGAACTTTCTAAGTATACAAGGTGAACTTTGAAATTATCCTTGTAATTGATCATAATTAAAAGCTAGAGTAATAATCGCAGTTATAAATATAAATTAAAGTACTCAGCGGGATTGTATCTCTTAGAACGCTAAAAGGTATATAAAAATTGTGAAATAATGAAATTTCTTGAATTCGTGACAAGACGTTGTCAAAAAATTATATATATATATATATATATATATATATACCAGTTAAAATGAATTCCTTGAAAAGGTATTGACTTTTAAATCTCTAATTGTGTTATAATCAAAGATTTTAAATATTTTCATAAATAAACACATATAATTTGAAAAACAAATATAAGCTTTGATAGATTATTGTAAAATTAAATCAATATTTTAACCTAATAGTCCAGTAAACGAAGGTATCAACCATGACATCAGGTCGCATGGAGAATTTTTTTTTTTAATTGTTAGGTGTTCATGGGTAGATTACTCCCTGAAAATATGTCCACCGAGAAGTTAGGGGAGGGGCCTGGAAAATGGCCAATGATCCCGAAAATACCGTTTTTGGCCGATATCTCCCGAAATATGACACTTAGAGAAGTGGGGGTTGGCTAGAAATAGAGAGCAGTCGATTATCTACAAAAACGGTCCTTATCATTTTTGTCAAAAATTTAACCGAGATAACCACCCGTAACCGTAGCCTTGTTTTCGAGCTGCTGCGCCGCGTCTCGGAAAGCACGCTCCGTGAATGTCGGCATGGGTGGGCAGACAAATTGTTCCATAACTTGGGTAAAAATTAATCTTTTTTGATGATTCATATGAAAGGAGGGACCTATAGCTATAATATAGTATTATTTTTTATTTTTTTTTATTTTTCTGGAATATTGAAAAATCTAGCCAAAGTTCGTTTTTCCTCGATATTTTACCCTCCTTATCAATGTATTCATATTTTTTTTAATCAAGAGTAGTTTCACCGAATCCTTTTGGATAATGAAGCTATGATAGGCGACGAATGTATTCCGTAAGAATCAATCAATAATTTTTGTGTATTTTTATAAACAACTCGTTCTTCTTGGGACGTTTTTTTTTGTATTTTCGGAGTTTTTGAAAATGCCTGGGTCTATCGATAATTGATAAATAATGAAGAGCCATATTGGGGTTCAATGCACATCATTTGAAAGCTGAAAATGTCCCCTTATCGATGGCGTTTTTTATTTTTTTACAAATTTTTGAGTTTCCCGGAAAATTGAGAAAATTCTCACCTCGATGAAAAATCTATGTTTTTTTTAATCGTTGTTTTCTTTTCAGGGTTGAATTTTTGGAGGTTAATGATTGTACTAAATAAAAGATCAAACACCCAGCTTTCCATCAATGTATATATCGACTATTTTATTAGGTGTACGCGAAAAAACTTTGCCCAAGGGGACAACAATCATGTACCAACCTGAAGAGTTGTTAAGAAATCAATCATTCCCCGTGGTTGTTCATCGCCATGATAATTTCGCAAACAGGGAGAAATATGTTGGCGCCATCTATAATTGGTCTTTACAGTTCGAAAAATGAAGACTGATGTATTTCCAGACCCCTCGTGCTAGAATTTTATTGAAAAAAAACATATTTTCAGCCTCTGAAAATTGAAGACTTTTGCAAACCTTTTTTTCGCAAGAAATATTAGTGCAGCGAAAAAAATCCTAAAGGCAATTTTTGTAGGTAATGAACTGCTCTCCATTTCTAGCCAAACCCCACTTCTCTAAGTGTCATATTTCTGGAGATATCGGCCGAAAACCGGATTTTCGGTGTTTCTGGCCATTTTCCGGCCCTCTCCACTCATCTCCCGAAGGACATATTTTCAGAAGTTAATGTACCCATATTTACCTACAAGATGAGAAAAAAAAAATTTTGCATGCGACCTTATGTCCAGGTTCCAGAGGTTCCCGGCATTAATTTACTGGACTATAATTACAAATGATTAATTTTAAATCGCTAACTATCAATTACTATACATTTTAAATTTACCACAATTAAATTTATTTTATAATTTAACCAAACAGTTACTCAACGTCACAAAAATGAAAGAGCTGTTCATTTAAATAATTTCAGCAAATTTATGTTCCGAGTTTTGACTTACCCTGTATGCAATTTAAATGTTTTATCTAAATATTATAAAACAGATAAAAGTATAGCTTATACGTGTACTACTAACTATACAAAAACTGTTCCTATTTAAATACGGACCGGCCTATATACAACTATTTTGATATAAAATTGGTCATAACTTTTGAAACGTTCGGTATATATCAGACATGCCCTATGTTCGCAATCAAAGTACCATTGTATTTAAAAATATGTATGTTTAGGTTGGCCTGAAGGTACGGAACACTCTGTATACGTGAAAATAATTTTAGGTTGTAAAACTGTAGCCCCCGATAATTTTGTTATGCAAAATTTTTTGGTTCCAATCTAATAAAGGAACTGTATATGCAGGTGTCGGGTAAACTACCAAAGATAGTATTTTTTATTTTAAAAGAAAATCATTACAATGTCATGATGTCTGTGAAAACCAGATTTACCTCTTCATTTCGAATGTAGGAAACATGTGTACCTACAAAATGCAAATGCAAATTAGATTCACTTATAATTTATGAAACACTCTCTCTATGCAAGCGTGAGTTTTCGTGATAACTGCATTTTCTTTTTTTTGCTGATAACGCGTTTACCATGTACAAAAATATCCTTGGTTATTTTTTAATGCCTTTGTTATTTTTATATTATAGTCGTCCTCGAAAGCAAAGGTCTTGCACATAAAAGTAAAAAAAAATATTAAACGACGCTATTTATAATTCTCGGTCTGTCAAAAAGTACATATTCTGCTATTTGGCCAAACACTAAAAAAGAAAACTTTATCATTTCGATTTCCGCGCTTCCTGGTTTTTAAGTTTTTAAGTACCTTCCTCGGTACATGTTTCTATCTAAAGAAATAAAATATTTCATTTTATTAACATTTCGAAACAAATAATTTTAAATCGGTAAGTTACATTAAATTTTTCCATCATGCGAATTTTAAAAATAAATAGATAGTAAAAGCCTAAATCTACCTAAAGAATACTTAAATTTGTCTACCGGAAAAAATTATAGATTTTATGACTTGCATATTAAAACTATACATATTACAATTTACCATAAATCAAATGGCGGACATTTCCATCTCTATACAGTATAATTCTTAAGTTGCGTACCAGAATCTTCTAACTATATAGATATGTTAGCTACTGCTATATTTTATCCACAATAAAACTCTAAATCAATTCAATAGAATTTATTTGAATATTATTTTCACGTCACAATAAGACGCTCTACTATTTGTGTCTGCTGCTGACGACTGACTGCTCGCGCATCTTCCTGTTGCTCGTTCTTCCTGACACGGCTTTCCAGCATTTTAAGTGGGGAGCAGGGCGTACCGCTAACAGATATAAGTATGTACAGGTTTACAAATAAATTGTATATACCCTAAGCAGAAATCTAAAGTAGTAAAGAAATACGAAAAATATACAGTAAATAAAGAAAAGCCTTAATAATGTGTCCCTTCCTTTAAGCCTACTCTCTCGAACTCCGCTGTGTTAGAGGTACGACCACGACTGCAGGTGCGTTACTATAGAATTGACTGGAATGATGTTCCCACCTCCGATATGCCCACTTTAAGATATTAGAGGGAAAATTGTAATGCTTACTCGCTTCTTTATGATGTACAAGTATATGAAGGTAAATAAAAATTCCCTGGTAACGCACAGTTTTTATAAAATTTCGGTTTAATAAATAAAGTTTAATATAGTATGTAAAACGATAGATGAACCTTCATTTTGTTAGCATTTTGCAAATCAAATCGAATCTAAATTAACCCACAAGTTAATGCCTAATGTCGTTCAATATATTTTGTCAGATACAAAACAAGTAAGCCTATAATCAAGTCATTTAGAGCTATAAAATAAATATAATCCAGGTCGAAACTTCATTAGTTGCTGATTTATAATTCAAGCTACGTTTTAGTTAATGGTCTTCAAACACTACGAAATTCATTCTACCCGTTTAAATTATTTACAAATTACAAAACGAGCTGAAATTGACTAGAAAATTTTTCAAATATTATTCTTAAACAAGGTGTTAGGGTTCCCACGAGCTATTAATACAACATATATTATTTTATGATTTCCTTACTTAAAAACAGATACATGAATTTCAAAGTAATCAACAACCAAAATGTTATTGATTGACATTACGCCTTTATATATAATTAGATATGTATTTATACTGCAAACCAGTGATAAAAAGAGAAAATGTTCAAACCTGAAGTCAATCAAACCAGAAACATTCTAACTTCAAACGTTCATGCCTGACTCGTAATATAATCAGAAAAAATTCTCGATCTTCTACCTGGATTTTATTTCAATAAAATATCAATTACTTGTAGACACCGAGGCCATTAAAATATAATTGTCTCTGTCTATTGCGTTTACGACTCTGACCAGAGTTAATCCTTTTAGACACTCTGCTATAACAATGAAAGATAGTGTAATAATACTATAGTCAAAACAATTTAAAATCAGTTACAAATATTGAAGATTTACAGCATATACCGTACTATGATTTACATAGTAAATTAGGTATTATCGCAAAACATATCTGAGAATTTTCTCTCTTAATATTCAAATGAAGTATAATTGCAAAGTTTTATCACTACAAAAAACGGTCAATTATGAATGTATAACTAGAAGTTAATTAAAATCGGAAGTTTTAATTGGAACATCCTTTATATGGTCGAAAACCCAAACAACATATCAATATTGCCTGCTACCACATTGCTTAATTATTAAATTTTCCGATAAGTTAGAAAATCAGTTTCCATACAGTGAAAAACAATTCCACCCGACAATTCACTGTTGGTTTCAAATTAGTAGTGTCATTCCTATATTATTGCCAGAAAACAATAACAAAGACTACACAAAACACCACACTAATCACCTTTATTATCAAAGTAGTCAAACAGTAAAAAAAATTATCAAATATGTTATTAAAATCTTCAACATAAGCAAATATCAAACATAGACAAACACAATCTGGTGACAGGCAAGATTACTATTTATTTCTTTTTTTTTTTTTAATTATGAAAGTGCTGAAAAAGTCGGAAGTAAAAAGTATATCAACAACACAACGGGGGGATGCCAAAATGAAAATGTACTGGTACTCTTTACCGACATGTAGCATCATCCACTCACTCGTAACCCAATTAATTCGAACAGGTTTTTATCTACTCTATGGCGTCTCTAGCCCTGCACATTTTCAGCTTTTTCCCGGTAATAGCACTGTGGAGACGTAAATATTAAGGATTGTGAGTGCGACAGCAGAGATAACTCGAAAGTGCTCTGGACGGTGTCAGTTAATAAAGTAATAACGCACCTTGGGGAACGACCCATTTCTTTCGCCTCGAGATGTTGCCGGTAGAGGATGGAATAATAAAAGCTTGCGTACAACATGGCATGGCGGCAGGCTAAATAAGCAAGTCAACTTGAATATTAAAAATGAAATGCCGTACCAATTTATTTCAGACGAATATTTACAGTTCTCGAGAGAAGCAAACAAAATAATACTCGCATGGTGTGGAAACGGGGGCTTCCGGGACGATAGGCATTGGGTAATTGAGTTGGAAAGAAATATTTTTTGGAATTTAATGTAATTTAAATACTCAGTTCGGTAGAAATTTAAAGATATTAAATTGGTATAGTATTTCATTGTTAAAGTATTAGAAACTTTCTTATGAAGAGCCAATATCATTACGTTACTTTTTCTAATTAAAAACATTAGACTATATAGTCCATATATACCTACAAACACACTAACTATAAATACTGCTTTGGCAACATTGCTTTTCCACTAGAATACTGCACAGGCCCGGTTCTAATAGAAAATAGATTTAATTTTTTTAGCGCACATACGAATGGATAGGGTATAAAATATGTAGTGACCTGAAAATGATTTGAAGAGAAAGTTTCCAAAAATGGATCAATTATCACAACGTTAATGGCTATCAAAATTTAGAAGGTGCAACAAATTTTTGCCGGCTGTTTTCAGTCAAATTTGAATGAACAGTGAAGAAATGCATGAATTAATTTTTGTGACAAAAGTTTTTAAATTTGCTCCTTGATTACTTAAGTCTGACTCAAGTCGTTTACAATTTCCATAAACGGTACTGTACAAATAGTATTTCAAATTTTCCCGAAAACCTGTACTTGGCCTCTGTCAACGTCAGACGTGAAAGCATATTCTGAAATGCTTTTAATTTTTTTCGCAGATTTATCAGTGAATGTGATTCGTACTGTTTGTTTTCCGAAATCAACTCCTTGAAGTAAGAAATATGAATATAGATGAGGAAAATATAGTTACATGTCCATAAATACAAAGCCAAGCATCGAATTTCAAGGTTAACTTTTGTCCAAAATCATGAGGCATGAAATAATGAGAATTGGAGCATGATACTGCTTTTAGATAAGTCTGATTTTTACCTAAATGGGTTAGATGGACGTAGACGAGTATGGAAATGACCCGGAGAGAGATATGCTCCAGTATTTGATGATCATAATATATCTTTTATGGTCCCTAGGGATAAGCCTGGCATTTTTATGTAAAATAATGCTAAACCACACCAGCCTAGGTTGTTAGAGAATGTCTGCATAAACTAAGAATTAGGAAATTGATTTGGCCAGCCCTCTGTTCAGACATGAATCCAATCGAACATGTCTGCGATGAGTTGAGCCGACGTATTCGAAGGCACACCAACTCCAAGAACTTCGGTTGCAGTTCTGAAAGTTACTGCTCTAGAAGGGGAATAATATCGACCAAAATATAACCCGTAACCTACACAACGATGAATTCAAGTACATTTTGCCATTTTTTATGCTCAGTATTAGTTTTAAGAATAAAAAGTCTTACTTGATTTAAATTTAAATTAATTTACTAACCAAAGAATACGATTTTATGATAAGCGTACAAACTATAGTACAATGGATAACAATATTAAATACAAGCTTAAAACAAATAAAAAATAAAATACATCCTAATTTCGAAGTGACATCTATTTTGTTCAGGTCACTGTATTATTATAAATAAATAAAATCTATATAAGTATACGTGCTTATACTTGATATATATTTCTTGGGAAAATCAATATTGATTAGTATTTCTAACTCTCCATAACTTCTATATTTCCAGATTGAGAATTAAATTCCTTTTCCTTTACCGCGACACTCGGTGAATGTCTATCCATGGGATTTAATATAAAACACTTTTTTGAATATAAAATGCGGTTGTGAAACTCACAACTCAAGGCGATAAAATTTTAATTTAGACTGCCATATAAACCGAGTTTTCTATTTTTAGTAATTATGTTACGGTATGCGGAATATATTTAGAATTTAATTTAATATAAAGTAGGTGCCCGCAGACGAGGATAAGGCGAAGATATCTTGCACCAGGTTGATAAAAGTAATTTGTTTATGCAATAGTTTTAAAAACAATTTGCACAATATGTGCTTGTTTTGATAATTTGATAGAAACATAAAATAAAAAAAAAGTATTTTGCTGACATTACTAAAACACTATATTTTTAAATTAAATATATAATAAAAATATGAATAAATTGTATTTACCTTGTAAAGCTATTACATCTTGTTAAGTTGCAAATTATAATATTAAATTGAACAAATAATTTTTTGCAGTTTTAGTCGAACATATTTTGTAAAAAAAGAATAGAATGTACTTTTTAGAATATGTTTTTATTCAAAAAAATAACTAAGTTAGGTTTATAAACAAGCTTTTGTGAACGTAAAATTATGTAAAACTGTAGTTAAAATCGGGGCCTGCGACAAAGCTAAATATCAAGAGAACAATTGCACAAACAAAATGTCAGAGACTAAAGGGTCATAAATAATTTCGTTGAGAACTGAAAGGTTGGTCGGCACCTCATAAAGCTCATAATTAGATTTTCAGCTCAATTAAATAAGAGTCAAGTATGTTCATAGTGGAAGCAATACATTCTGAAAATATAGTGACTCAATATACAATTCTTATTATAATACTAAATTCTTATATGGAAATTATGACTCTATGCGTGCCAATTGTAACTACTCGTATAATAAAATGAAGGCCTTACAGCGCCCTGTGTTACGAAACCAATTTATAACTACATTATTTTTTTATTTTTAATTGATGAGAAAATACTTGGGTGTTTTGTTATTGTTTATGAATTTCAACTAAAAAATATAAATTATTAAATAAAATTATGTTTAATTGAACGAATATATTTATAGAAAATTATAAACAAACTGATTATGATAAAGTTCTCATAAAAAGAAAAGTTTAAAAATAAATTGCCTTAAATGTATTTTAAATTAATAAAACTAACCAGGTGAACAGTTCTTTTTTCTAGTCTGACTATTGTTTCAATTGTTGCAAATCTGACAAGAAATGAATATTCACTTAAAATATGATTTTATTCTCTTTTTTAGATTGAACTGAAGAATAAAATATTCTTGTAAAATTTTAAACTATCGTATACCAATTTGTGAAAAAAACCCACAGAACTATTTTACACTATGCTCTAACCGACAAATTTCGAAGTTAGATTGCATATGATAATAGTAATTTAAATTTCGTAGTCTCGTTTCTTTAAAAATTCACACGATGTGCACTTTACGAAATCTTAAAATGGAAGAGAGGGAGAGAGAGAGAGAGAGAGAGAGAGAGAGAGAGAGAATTCTGATTTTTATAGGTTTCTGAAATTTTAGCCTTCTTGCAACAAAACTTGAAATTTCTTGGACTCAAGTTTAATGCAAAATCATATTTTAATGCTCTATAGTTTTTTGTTAATCATGTTTTCAGATTATCTTAGATAATTCTATATAGTTTGAGATTAAAGCCCCAGCTAAATGAAGACCCCCCCTCCAATTTCTTATTTGTAACAAAAAATGAACGGGAAATTTACAAATCATATCGAAATAGAATGAGGATATAAATATTCCATATTTTTCTAAATTTCTAAATTTTATTAGCATTATTAAATCAGTAAATTTAACCATTTTTAATATTAAGTGTGTTTTAAAACAATGTTTGTAATACAATTTACGTACAATTTATGATTTACATAATTCATATGATGCTATAATTAATATGTGAATTCTAAGTTTAATTGAACACCAATTACTGAAATTAATTTGATATGTGAAATTACTAATTAGTATTTAGAGACATATTGCTTTTAATTTGTTAAATGTAGGCTTGCGGACCTAAAGTTACTTTGGACATATCGGCTTGGAAAGAATTTTAAATTTCTTCTTAAATTTTGTTACAGTATGTAAAACTTAATTATAGTTATATAATTTGTTTTTTCTTTTATTGTTTGCGACACAGAATACAATAGAATACTTAGTGAAAAGAATCCGGTTTTATTAGCTCATTCTCAGGATACTGCAATTAAGTATACATCTTAATACATACATAGCACTGTATTTTTTTTATCAGTTATCAAAATTAGAAAGTTGATAAATGGAAATGTATAAATAAATAAATGTATTTACCGAAAAAATAAGATTCCTTTAGTCACCTTAAATAAAATTAATATATTTTGGCTTCCTTTAACATTATTTATAGGAAATTATTAACTATTATAACAATGGTATTTTTTTGTAGTACCATATAAATCAATACCTTAAAATTTTAAATTGTTTCTGGTTGGTTTTAATGTACCTGCGACTGCTAGGTTCATTTTTAAAATGTTGTTTTCTTCTTGCTTATTTGTTACCTTGTGTTAATATTAAATTATTTAATATGCAGGGGTAATAAAATATAATAAAACTTGGAAGATATAGTATTTTTTATATAAAATGTATAATAATTATAAAATAAAGATGATGGAAACAAAATCAGCTCAAAACATATAGAAAAAAAATTAAATTATCTGTAATATAAAGTTATAATTAGGAAAAACAAATATAATATAAGTACAATTGACAACAAAAATTAATATAACGTTTTGTAGTGTAAAAAGAAAGCAAAAAATAAGAAATAGGAAAAGGAGACAAACAACAAAAAAACTGTTTTTTAGGAAGTAGAAGGAAATTTGCTGATTAAATGAAAATGAGCTATGCTAATTTTGTCAGTGGCTTTTTTCTTATTTACATTGTTTCTTTTGTTTATTGAATTCGAATCATCATTTGCACTCTTCTTTTTTGTGGTTTCGACTGAATTCAACATTCTCGAAGTCAAATTTATGTAAGGAGGTAAAACTGTGTTCACTAAGCCCAGAGGTAGACCTGAATACATATTAAAAGGCTTTGGAAGACTATAGAAATTCAAGATAAATATTATTTATCTTTCCATATTTATTAAATATTTATTTCTTTTCGAAAATTTTGTCATATATGATATAAATTCCAATAAAATATACCTACGTTTAGGTACAATATTTAAATGTGTTAGACTGCAAAGTTTCTTATTTACTTACAATAAAATGTTGTTGTTTCTTACAATAACGGTAAAAAATCAGGATATAGTAATTAAAAATGTATGTTCTTATATTAAGACTTCAACTGTAATTCACCCCTTACGAATCAAACCCTAATATTAATATATGCCATAGCGCTCTAGGGTCACTTATATGGTGACAAAAAAAAATTAGTTTAGGATTCGAAGCACCATTAAGCCGACGTCTAAATGAAAACCTTCAAAAGATAGATTAATTGATCCTCTAACAGTACTACTATAACTTTTCAAACTTCCTAAAAATGACTTTTATGTATTTAATATCACATCATATTTTTCTTATGAATTTTCATATTTCCTAAACCACAAAAATGGTTGTTCAAGAAATATAGCTAGATAAAAAGACAAGTAGCTAGAAAACAAAATTACGTGGTACACCAAAAAAAGGTATTAGGGAAATTCACACTCTTTTGCATACGAAATATGTAAAAGTTGGATAAACACCGGCGTAAATCCTGAACACAAAGCGTAGCGGATAAGAAAAGATTTATTTGTGAAAAAATAAATTACTATAATCATATGCCAATTTAAGCGCTGAGATAGAAAGCTTTTTGTCTAAATTATATCGTTATTAAGATAATTCTAGAGAACTGATATTAAACGAATCGATGAGGTTGTCATTGTGATTCGGGTTATATTATTGTTTTAAAGTTTCCCGCTTGAATGAAATCGACAGGGAACAGAGTGTCTCGATATATGCGGCATGTTTGTATAGCGGTCCCCAAACGTATCTTGAGAAATTCGCTAACACGTGTCAAGAGACGTCTGGGACACTTGGGAAATGTGATGTAAGATGCCCGAGGAAAAGCCACGCTAAGGTTTTGGGAGTATTAGCTTGGAGAGATTTACATGTATATTCATTTAGGAGGCAGGTAAATTAGGTTAAAAGCGGCAGGGACATTGTTCACAGGATCGGGAGGGCCACGGTTATCAAACTTGGCTGATAACCGCTCTGATAACCCGACATTTGCATTTATATTTGAATTTTGATAAACACCAAAAGCTGTTACAGCGTTACACGGTTCACGTTTCAGTAAGTGAATTGTTAGCGGGATCTCGTCTCAAAACATTTTACACACTAACAGATCTAAAATGTTACAGAAATGCCTCACGCTGCTTTGTGTGTAATTTTTTCGCTTCAACACCTCTTGAACTGACTATTTATTCACTAGCCTGATGCTCAGCCTGATTAATGCTGGATTGAATACTTAACGACGAGGTTGACCATCTTATGTGCTCTCAAATGGTCACATAACAAGCCTCAAAGGCTTTATTGCTGCCGCACTTAATCACTTGAAGTGCCTTTAGCTTAGGTCCAGATTCTAGGACCATAACTAATTAACAAACTAGTACATTTTTTTATATTTGGCGCACATACTTTCCTTTCACTGCCGAAGCGTACCCAATAAATTGATGAGACAAAAATATAGGTCACTTCGAAATTATGATGTATTTGTATTGTTTATGAGTATTTGTAATTGCAAACTACGAATAATCTACTTTCATTCAAAATTTGTTAATATTTGTTGATACTCTGAGAGGTGTTTGCTTTTCATTCCCGCTAGTGATAACTCACGTTACTGTATTTTGTTTTTTTGTTGATTTGTCATTCATTATTATTAGTCACAGAGTATAGTATTGGTAATAGGCAAAAATTGTTGTATTAATACAATATTGACACGGATAGAGTTTGTCCCATATAAAAATTGTACCAGCGCTACAAAGAGACTGGCTTGTTAACCAAAAAATGAGGATCCAGAGTTTCAATCCAGCGTGAATTGGGTCGGATACGGTTTTGGTCGCGAATATCTTATTAAATAATAATAATAATAATAGCGTTTGATCTTTATACCCATTATTTTCCTGAGTTAAATTTTTCTCTTTTAGAGTTTTATTTTCTTATCTTTTCCGGAAACCTCCAGATTATTATTATTTCTTTTTGTTTATTGTTTTAATTTCTGTTTCTTTTATTTCCCGCTATTTTTACGGTATTAGTCAGGGTTTTTCCTTAATATTGATTTATTTAATTTGATCGATAGATCAATCTTTTTAATTTTTATATTTTAAGATTATTTTCTTTACCTTTAATATTTCATTTTCATTGTAAATCTCTTCATATAATATCGTAGTTTATTCCATAAAGCATTTAGTTTGGTTTAATTCTTCCTTCATTGATCTTAACATCTTAATCACAAATCCACAAGTTGGTGTATTTCTTTAGTTAATTACTGTACGTCTTTTATTTGTCTTTCATAATTATATTAGTTTAGAGAGAGATTGATTTTGTTAGTTGTATTTGGCTATACTGCTATAGGACTCTTTCTAACCGTATTGCTTTCGAATTTTCTTTGATCTTTGATTTCTATTTTTTCTTGTCTTTTGTTCTTATTCCTCGCCTTTTCTATCTTTGCTAACTATTTTATATAAACTGGGCACATTTTATAATTCGCTGTAGGTTATTTTGGCAGTTACAACATTTTGTTTGGCTTATTCCGGTTTCTACTAACTGGCATTTTTTTGTGTTATGGTCTTCTCCACATTTTACATAGTTGGGGCTCATGCTACAATTACTACATATCTATAACTTTTAATATCCGGGTCCTTATCTTTCATTGGTGTTATGGTCTCTATTTTTATTTGTTCTCCCTCGTCTAATTACTTTTTTAAAGAATCTGTATTCACATTTGGTACAGCCTTTAGCACAATTCTATTTATTCTATTAGATTTGTCTGTAAAAGTATAATACTTTATTCCTACTTTTTCCATATATTTCATCACTATTTCTCTCTGTTCTTTGTTTTCAGAGAAAATTTTTGTGTTGTTTCTGCTAAATTGGATTGAAAATTTATTAGACTTAATAGCGTTTCTTACCCGTTTTACGAATCTCTAACTATCTTCTGAACTGCCTTCGATTACTACTAGTAGTGTATTATTAATCAGTTTTAACTTTATCCTTCAATTCAGCTATTTCATTAGCCGTTTCTTTATATTGGACTAGCATACCAAATTCATTTTTAGTGTTTACTTGTTTATTTCTAGGCTTTTTAGCCCTCTTACTTAGCCCAGGTTTTTTCCAGTCGTCTTCACTTTCAATATTCTTTATTTCCATAAATTCTTCTTCAACTTCTTCACTCCAGGGTTTACCTCTTACTGCTTCCCACAGTTTTTTCTCTTCGCTATTAAATTTCTCCATTTTGCAAATCTTTTCTATCCCTTCCTATATTAACCCTTGTGGTAATGCTCTTCTCCTTCTGTATGGTTGGTCTTTTAGATGAATTGATATCAAACACTATAGCTCTTCCAAAACACATCAGAACCCAAAGATTTGGTTTTTCACCCCTATAATTGGGGTATTAGACTTGTGTAGTCTCTTCAGAAGTTTGTACAAACTTTCTTTATACAAAATGGTTGCCTGGTAGCTCATAGGTGCATTATGGGATTTTGCTATATGGCTTTCATGTTGACTATGGTGTATATGTGATTTTATGCAAGACTATGTCACATTTATTGCAGAATAATTGGATGGCAATTTAAAAACATTGTATACTAATCCTAAAACTAGAATACCTATATCTTTGTTATTAAATTTTAAATACTAATGAGGATTTTACTGTAACCTTACAAAAATAGTTTATTTTGAGAGATAATACTTTTTCGTGCTTTTTTCTTTTTATTTGTTTCAAGAAAACGACTTCAATGATCATCCCCCAAACATAAAATATTTTCGGTATTTTAAATAAGAAAATAAAACTTGAAACAGTTACATTAGAAGCATTAAAATTATTCTAAGAAAGTACATAATAATCGGTACGAGTGAGCTCACCAAAGCGGATACACTCTACGAACTAGTTCACAAACGTACAATAATGGCGACGCACGTGAGACAACATATTTTTTGTGTTATGCTGATTTTAATTTATTGTTTGTGAAACGACATAAAATATTTAAATATTTTATGGAGGTCTCAACAGGCATATTAATGTTACGGGTGTTAAAATAACCAAACAGGGAGATTCAAAAGATCGAAAAGTATACATATCAAAATATAGTACAATGGTTAGCAATTGAAAAATACAAGCGTTAACAAAAAAAAAACATCAAAAATGCATTGTAATTTCGAAATGAATTCTGTTTTTTTTGCTCTGTTCTAAAAATAATGCCCTGTATATCTTTCAAATAGTATTCACGTATTTGAAAATATCATAAAAGCTCAATTAAACTGTGTACTTTACTTGGCATATAAATTTGCTTTTCAAGTTTCACAATTTAGTTTAAAAATAAAATATTTATGGATACTAATATTGAAATATTAATGTAACCTACTTTTAAACTCATTAAAGAATTATTAATTTTTTAAGTTTCTATTTGTACACCTGTAGATTTACTCCAGGGAGAATGTACAGGTCCATACTTTTAATTTTTTTAAATATTTTCCCTTGCAATAACATATTTTAAAATTAGTATTGATTTAAAAAAGAATTAGGAAAGTTAAATTATAATTGATGTTTGTCAAAGAATTTATATTACATTGACATTTTCAAAATTATAGTAAAGTATTCCATTTTAAGCATCTAAAATGCACAAAAACTCGAGTCCAAAATTTGACTATAATTGTATATCCAATAGCAATCTGATTACTTTAGTTTTATTAAGTTCTTCTCAAATCTGTGAACGAATTTTAAAAATTCTGTTTTACAGGTTGTTGTCTTTGATGTAATTTTTTTTAATGCTGACTTCGGTTTTTCTTCTGGACAATTGTTTGGTTTTCGAAAGAAATCGCTTGTACCAAATATAAAAAAAATAAGGTGCACTGTAAATATGACCTAAATGAACTAAATGAATTAAAAACCCTCTGGATCTATGTCATAATAGGTTTTTTTGGAATCACTTTTGTCAGAGGCAGCAACCACATATTGTAGAGTACATAATAGGCAATGTAGATTGTAAATATTTTGTCAATAATATATATATCCAAAAAAATATTACTCTCCCAAAAATGATATTTCTGGTCCATTAGTTTATCGGCTTAGAAATGTTGAATTATTAAAAGGGCCGAAAAAGTTTCTAATCATTTATTCATGACTTTGACAAACTTTTTCAGCAAGTGGCCGTTTAGTCAGTAAAAGGGAGTATGGTAAAGATACTGAAAAAGTAACATCGATACTTTAATATTTACTTTATTCATTGAGCTAATAATTTACCAGCGCTCTAATTAAAAGTAATGAAACCATGAATATAAAATATAAAATACAAAGATACAAATTTCTTAATTATTTAATAACTTATTTTAATTCATATTAAAAAATGTATTTCCTTTTCGACAAAATAAATAAATATGTTAAAATTAACTGTTATTCTTAAATAAGTTTCATTCGAACACTTACTTTTTTAACGGTAAATAATTGAAAAACTCCGGATCTGGATTTAAAGTTTTTCCCGTCAGTTTATAAACCTCTTATTAGTCGTCTTTTACGTAAGACATAACAAAATTTTGGTCCCAAGTCTTTGTGTAATTAGCATATTTTAAGGGTTTCAATTCTGGCCAACTACATCTTCGGAACAATTTGAATTTCAGATATTTAAATGAGAATCTTGAGTCTATCCAGACCAGTGACGTAGCGTCTGAAATAAGTAAACAAATATGTGACCAGACTAACTCAGTAATGTTAAATCGGAATTAATGATAATATATTCATAAATGTCTTAATAATTATCTAGTTTATTTTATAACCTTATCTTTAATTATTAAGTCTTACGGATAAATGAATTTAAAAAAAATTTTTTGGACCACGTCTGTGGTTTCCTCCGTAAGCTAAGACATTTATAAAATGGAAGTGCCATCCTATTCATAGGGGTGGGTACCTCAAATTATTCTAAATCTAAAAAAAGTGGAGAATTGCAAAATACTGTATACGTTTAGAAATTTATATTAAATTCCCAAACTGAGAGCGCATGCCAAAATATTTTGTTCTAAAAGATTTTCTAAAATAATCCGATATAATTTCAGTTATTGATTATGAGATTAAAAAGTTTCAGATGATTTAAAATAATTTTTAACCGTTTCGAATAATGTTGGAAAATTTTAAGTGGTTCTGGATAATTTTTGATTGAAAATTCAGTAAGTCAGACATTTTGTAGAAAATTTCAAATAATCTTAACGACTTTCAAAAGTTTTGGAACGATTTTAGAGAGTTTTAGGCAATTGCAGATAATTACAGAAAATTATAAACAGTTTCAAAAATATTACAATGCTGCTGGTTCAGACAATTTAAAGTATTGCATAATTCCAATCAGGTTTTAATTACTTTCGAATACTTTTAGACAATTTCAACAGTTACTTACTAAATTAGATAATTGTAAACAAACGTTTGGAAAATTACAAATTTCTTGAGCCAATTTCAGAAAATTCACGAAGTTTCGAATAATAATATCTAGACAATTTGAAATTTTATGAAAATATAAAATATCAAGTAATATCCGGAAATTTGTTTATAATGTTAGACGATATAGAATTCCACAGATTAATTTACAAGAATATATTTTAAATTCTCGTTAAAAATTCCCGGAATATAACAATGGCATGTCTTTACATTTTCCATTACCGTTTCGCTGTAAAGGAAATAAAATAATCACACTCTGTAATCCCTTGCAGTATCTAATGACAAATTAAACAAGTATCTCGCAAAGATCCGATAATGTCTAGCCTTGGAATTAGGTATACAAATTTATGCAAAGTAGGTGACAAGGAAGATTAAAAAAGATAAACCGAAATCCGAAATCGAGGTTCTACACAAATGAAGGTGTAAAAGGAAGTCGGTCGAGCCCTGTAGCACGTAAAAATAATCAATTTTAATAATGGAGCTTTCAGTAAAATGACACTGATACATTTCCATAATATTAAAGAGCTCTTTTTATACTGGTAATGTGGAGGTGAGTTTTTAGCTTCGGTGCTTGACAGTATCGCGCTTATTTTTGGTGGAACAAAAAACAGTTCTAAAATTGTTAGTAACTGTTGATATATTTTTTTATTCGATTATTTTAATTGAAATAAAGCCAACTATTTTTAAAGTGAAATGAATATTAAAAAAAAAATTTAAAGATTAGGAAACTATCTAAAAACATAGTTTAATTATTTAATAATATGTAGTTGCCACCAGTTTCTTCAAAGTATTTGGCCTTCTTCATCATCTCCTTTTTGGGAACACCATCCACTGTCGTTCGCTTTTCTTGATAAAGATGCCCAAAAATATTTATTAAGGTTAGCTTAGGGTAAGTTTTTCGGTTTTTAGTATATACAGAATATTTTGTCTAAGCCAGTTTTGCATTTCTCTCGCAAAATTACATGAATCCAAGGCGTAACAAAACATTGTTTCGCCTTCGACATGATTCTTTTCAATAAAGGCAGTTAGTTTCGTTAGTCAGTTGTCAATACCCTGCGCTATTCAGTGCTTTGTCTCTAATATAACTTACACATGGACTTGCCAATATAGTACACCATACCGAGATTTTGGTCACAAATTTTACTTTTCTGTTAAATCCTACATTGTCCGAACATTCTTCTATGTTATCTGTATAAAATAAAAAAAAGTGAATTGTTTCTCGGCTTTAAGATAGATACCACCTAAATTTGGGTAACAAGGTGGTATTTTTGTTTTTTACGATATGTTTGACCAATTTTTTTCGAACTTCTGAAAACAGTGGTGCCTTCCACTTTTTGGGATCGAATATCCTGTTCGTAATTTGCTATGGTACGATATATGGTATTTATTGTCATATCTTGGTCTTGAAAACTTTAAATTATTTCCGCCCAAGGCGGTCTAAGGCCCAATTTCATAATAACGTATTAAGGGAGGGTCCAATAAAAAGAAGCTTTAAATTGAATGCTTCTTTAAATGTGACTTTTGTGCCATAATAGTTTAGGAAAGCTAAAGTACATTTTAAGAAAATATTGTCATGTTGGTATATTGAATTTTCCCGATGTCCTATGTTCCGTGTCACATGTAATTAATATAAAAATGTGCATTATGACAAGTACCAGTAGAGGAATGAAACGATCTTTGTTTCAGGCATTTTTATGTATTTTCTACTTATAGTGGCAATTGCAGCAGAAACTTTTTTAATTATTCTGCTAGTAGAATGTGTTGATACTCTTGTAAAGTCAGCCACTGGTTTTTGTACAGATCATATTACATGAAATCATTAAGTTAAAAAATGTTGATTAATAGGTTTAATACTTCCACATCTATAAGTACAAAACAGATAATAATAAAGTATTTAGATTTGCATATTTGTTACAATATACCTATTATACCTATTTGTTGGATTAGCTATAATTGCTTCTAATAGAGTGATAAAGGTAGGATAGGTAATCCTAAAAAAATCAGTATCGTCGAATTTTTCGAAATAGTCTATTCTATCTGTCATTTTTTCGTCTTCTAATAAAATAATAATTTTCTTCGAATTCGTCAGATGATGATGAACTAGAAGAATCCGTAATATACTTTATTGTTTATTGAACTCTTTGACATACAACCTTACACCTGACAAACTGAAACTTGTATTGAGGTAAGAAATGTTGTTTAAAGTTTCCTTTTTCATTTTTAAAAATCCAAAAATGAGAGATTAAATAAAATGTTTAGTTTAAACGGCCGTTTAAAATCATTATTAAGCAATTAACGAAATTAAAGGATACTTTAAAATTGAAGTCGTCCTTAATTTCATTATGAAATTGGGTCTAACGAAATTATAAATATTTTTTGTATTTTTATGCTATAGACGATTTTAAGTTAGTTAAATCTAAATATGTAAATGTCAAATTAGAGCTTTTGTTTTTGAAGCCAACTTATTGCAACATAGGAATCGCAAAATGAGGCTTGAAGCTTTTTTCGCAAAACTTATTCAATTTTATGGTGAATTTATATCAACATTTGTTGCAAAGCTTGCTTGAAGTAATATGTGTAATCACAAAAAGAAACTTTAAATTAAATCATCAAATATCCGGTGAAATACGATAGAATTAGATACAGAGATTTTTTCAAATATTTTCTAGACAATCCTTAGTAATTGATTTATGGAATAAAATGGGTTTAAGTATGTATAAGTATTCTATTAGTGGGCAAAATACTTTGTTCTGTACTAAAAAATATTGTTACATGTACTTCGTAACAATCCAAAAGTTCGTTAAAACAAAATCTGTCTCTTTAGGTATTATTGATCTAATCATGGAAGTTTCTCTAAGTACTAATTGGATCACTGTCAACAGCGGTCTTTCATTTAGTTTAAAGAATAGTTAGCAATTTAGACGTTTTCTTGGGAAGAATTTTATTTTATTTATTTAGTGGTTTGGTTGGCAATATTAGTTGGTAGTTTCTTATCAAACAAGTTGAAGAAATCTTGGCTTTTAACCATCCAAATTTGGGATAGCTTTTGTAATCAATTCAGGTCTGTTTCTTTTGGAAGCTTCTTATTGTAATATTAGGAGAAAAATGTTTTCCTTCTATTTGAAAAATCACTGTATTGAGAAAGTGTTAAATAAACAGGTATAAGGACTGAAAATTTATAAATATAGATCAGAAAAGATAATATTCCATTTTTTGTTTAATACGCAAATCATTTAAACTATACATACAGGGTGCGGCATTCTGCGTCGAAGTACGATATATCTGTTATTAAAGCAGATATCAAAAAAGTTATTTACAAAAAGTTCAGGCAGTCTTGAGATTCACATTATAAAATTAGTCCCAAATATACAGTGTGTTCAGCAACGCAGTGCCAGACAAAAATTTCGTTTTTTACACTCCACCCCTTTATGATACTATTCGCCCGTTTAATCAGTTTTGGCAGATGCTTATATCTTCCCATTGCAAAAGTTTATAATAAAACAAAAGGAACACTAACAACACTAAACACTACAACTGACAAGTTGACAAAAATTAAAGAATAAAATTTTGGAAAATTGCTTTAAATAGGTAAATCTTCAACAACCTGGAAAATTAAATAGGCATGTGACATTTGCTGTTGTATATATTTATATGGATCTTTATTATTTTTTATTTAAAAAAAAAATACGCCTATGTTCATCTATGGCGCCGCGTGTTTATGGAAAGGTAGCAAGAGGCAAAATATTAAAAACACGGCATTAATTAAAGCACCGGTTACATGTGCCATCTCAGAGTTAGGGTGATTTTTTCCACATAAAGCCTGCCGCCTCTAGTTTTTTAAAATATCAAATATGCCACATTTATCGTTGTTTTCTTCAATACTAGAGTTTTCGACTTTTTCGCATTTATATTACAATAATACCTGGGTATATTTTTTTTTGTTATGGAGTGTGGTTTTCTTTGTTTTTTTGTAATTTTCTTTGCTCTTCTGCGAACGAATAAACGCTCTTTTTCGTTAGGAGTCTTTGAACACAATACAGGGTGTTTCGCGACGTTTTGACAGTCCAATATCTCGAAAACTATTCACATGACAAGTATGAAATTTGGCGTCTATAAACAGTCGAAACTAATGCTTGTATTTATTATAAAAATACTTTTGTTTTCCTCTCATTTCCAATCATGTGACCCTAACATTTTTTTTAAATGGGACAACCGGTATATTACATTTTTGGTTATATCTTTTGAAAAACAAATTCAACGATATCGCACTTGTCATAATTTTATTGTGCTGTAATGATAATATGGTCCATTTATTTTTATTCAATTTGAACAGTTTATTAAACTGTCAAAACATCGTGGGACAACCTGAATATTCAATTTTAGGAAATAATTTATAAAAAAAATGGTCTCATGAATTTAAAGAATTAAGCGTAAAACGCAACTATTATTCGATACGGTTATTGTAATTTATTATTATTTTTTGTAAAATAATAATAAATACCTTAATAAAATTATTTTTAAAACGTATATCTACAATAATGCAAATTTAACTGTAGTGCACTTATTACGCGTTTTAATTGCAAGATTATTAGAAAACATCGAATAACTAAAAGGTTATCATGTGTTTCGTAATCACAAGAGATAAATGTTCATTCAAAATAGAAATATTAGTAAAAAATAAAATAATCTGAAGTTTTAATTTAAATGGATGTACTTACATATTTAAACGTAATTTTGAATTCTGATCAACTTTTTTTAGTAACATTTTTCGATATTGTTAAATTTAAAGGTACTTTACTCTTGAGTAAAACTCATATTTTTTGACAAACCTCGTATACCACTGAAAAAATTTGATATTAGATGACTGTATTCTAGGTTTTAGGTAATGCAGAACTTTTTATGAAGAATAACTTTTTTTCCTGAAATTAATAATAAAAAAGTTTTCCATATGTTTCCAACTTAGGGGGACATATTGTATATTTGAAATATTTTGAATTTTTTCTTTTCATTCCACAACATACCTTCCTTCTCTTAGGTTACAATCAAAACTTTTTTCCATCATTTTATTTTTACTTCCTTGGACTTCCTTCCAAGTAGAAGCAAAAGTTGATTTTTTAGCTAGTTTTCTTACTATAATAATATTTGAGTGAAGAGGTTTTAAGTTACCGTGCGGGAACTACCTTAACTGTATTTTGAAGAACATCTCATGTTCCTAAATATGGCGTCATCATACTCAGAAAATCTCAACTTCTATGTGGAGACTGTCTAATAAGGCAATTAATGTCATTGTCTTTATTATTCTGGTAATATTCCATTTAAAATTTGCAAAACGCCTGTCTATTTATAACGCGCAAAGGGCCGCTCATACGACTATAGTTGTGGAAAGCGCACCATTAAAATAATTGATTTGTACAACCAGAGTATTCAGTGAAATGAAAACCGGCAAAGTTTGTATCAATTTGTTAAAACGAAAGTTTTTCCTCGCCACGCCCGCGACTTAGTAACATAAGACGTGAACAATGCTTCACCCGTCAAGATGATAAATTTCCTTCCAAGCAATCATCCAACCATTTCGTGCTTTTTTTAACTATTTAATTAGAACGGAAATTCGTCTAATTATATCTTGATTAATGATTGTAATGGTTAACGAATGTTTGCGACATAATAAAAATTTCTATAACGGTTTATTAGTAAGAATACAAAGAATGGATTCTACATCAAACAGTTCATTTTGTGTCTTGTTTGCCGAATTTGTAGGTACTCAATTTTTTGTAATTAATCCTATTTAGTTCTTTGATATAAATATTTTCAGGTCAGAAATACTTTAATCATAATCAAAACTACATATGTTGTCTGTTATGCCATTGTTTCGTCTATAATTTTAATTAAAATCTATTGTTTTTTTAATAGCTGTTAAATTTATTATTATGTGTTAACTCTACATTGTGTGTGGCTACTATTTAATAGAGACAGCATTACTTGAATATTTAGGAACAAAAAAAAAAAATTAAATTTAGAATATCCCAATCGCCCCGGAATTATCTCATAAAATCATCGATTGATTTCTTATGCGTCATAAAACGAATGTAATGATAAAGAAAAAAATATATTTTTAGATTTATTTTATTTTATTAATATCTGTGGCACAATAAAGACGATTAGGAAATTCCATGTTGAGAAAATGGAAAAAAAGATTAAATGTAGTTTTATGAGGAAAAAAAAGGGAAGAGCTTCGGAGAGCTCCTTCTGTATTAAAATGTAATTAAATATTAGTGACTTACAGTTTTCGCCATTTACTAGTTGGTGAAGCGGCAACGCTGTATGTATCATAAGTATCATTATGTTTTGGCCGTTATCTGAATTATTAGTTTTTGGATTTTGTCAAGCGTTAATAATTTGCTTTTTGAGTAACGCGTTTCCTTTTTTGAAATACGTATTCTTCGCTGTTCTTATTAATTTTCATTTTCGCAAAATAAAATTAAATAAATCCTCTTAATACATTGAATGCTAATCTTACATATACTTATATATATATACAAGAAAATATCCAGGCTGCCAACTGTTTAAAATTAACAGCGTTGCCGTTTCTAATCTAAATGTTATCTATTTATTTGGATTTTTATACTTACTTCTTTTCTTTATCATAAATGTGAGAAAAAATTCATAAAAAATAATACAAGGTGTTTCACTAGGAAAGGGCCTATCTTTAACTGTAGGTGGACTTTACTTTGGTAGTTCCAAATAACCTTTATTTAATGTGTCTTCCACCCTTTATAACTGAGATATAGGGTGTTTTATCAATTTGGAATATTCCGTATGCATAATTGCCATTATCTCGAAAATTTATCAAAATATTACTAAAAAGAAAATCCAGGACCGGCTTAACAACACCCTGTATATCGAATTTTTTAAATTGCTTTTTATATTTTGGAGGTTACGAAATGGTATCTTAGAGATTTTTGTTAATTTTTCGGTTGAAATAAAAGTTACTTAACTTATCTAGAGAAGCATCCCAAAAATTGAAATGAGTTTGTCTTTTTACAAATCTAGATTACAGGAAAATGTGGTAACAGGGCCGTATTTAGTACATGCTCATTCAATATGTTTCAAATATTTCGAACAGGATATTTGGAATATATGCACTTGCTACACATTTGTAGCCAACAAGAGCAGTTTACAAGAAATATATTTCTACTTCCTAAGGCTATAAAAATAATTATTTCCACCCTTCGACTTGGGGTGTATAAAATAAGTATTTTCATAGTCTTTGGAAGCAGAAATGTATTTCTTGTAAACTACTCTTGTAGCAAATATCCTTTTACATGATGTTATAGCCTTTGGAAGGAGAAATGTATTTATATTTCAGAACGTATTATTTGGAAAACCAATTAAAAATAATTTTGATCCTAACTACCCTACCCGAACTTCTTTAAGTATAAATGGGTGTCGTCTTAATTTATGGAAGCGGCATATTTTTTAAATTTGCCCAATTTTCTATGACATTATTTTTCAATATTCCCTATCATAGAAGATAACTCATCACCTTAATGATAAAATTTAACTAATAATTCCTACCAACGGAAATTATAACAGGTTTGGAAACAAACAAAATTTTATTTTACTGCTTCTTGAAATAGAATACCAAATAAAAAAAGTTCACTATACTTTAATATAAACTTTTTCCATAATATTTCATCGTAAACTATGTTACATGATCATAAATATTGATTTATATTGTCAGGTTTGCATAGAATTCCTTCAAGAAATATAACAATCGTAATAAAACTCAGATAAACGAAAGCAAGTTGCACTCTTCAAATTTGTATTTAATCAGATGTGAGATCTGCAGTAAATGGTTTAGGAAATATAAAACGTATACTATACAAACATTTATAGCTGTAGAAATATTTCCTCTACATAACAAGAAATCAATAATAACTGTTTAAAATCAATTTATTTTAAACAAACTTTTCGTTTTACCATGTACATTCGTACAAAATTTCAATCTAGAATTATAACGGCCGTTTCATCGCTAACCAATCAAAAAATTAATTAAAATTACATAATTTCAAGTAACCAATCAACATTCACTAATTTAACAACTGTATTCACTTCAGAATTTGTGGTAGTTGCCCTGTGTTGTCCGTCAAATTATATAATATATATATATATATATATATATATATATATAATTATATAATTAATGATATTGCCCGGATCATCATTATTGTCTCACAGTCTCAAGTTAATAAATTTAACGACTCATCAGTAAAAATATAATTTACATTTTAAGTGAATTAGTGCAAAGTGAACTATTCACACAGTGACACTGGAAAGTTCACATTATTAATCTTGTTAATATTTTTACTTTCTTATAGTATTTTAATTATTTTCATTAGATTTACTGAAAAACACTCACTTTATCATTTATTTTTGGCTGGAAGTGTGTTTTTTAGAAAACGATATCCAAAAGATTTATGCATAGGTAATTTTGAAGTTAATAATCTAAGTCCCACATTGTGGTCCATTTTATCGATAACGAAAGATTACGTTGCGTATTAAATCAATCAATTACAACAAAAGCAACATATCTAAAATAATACGAATCATGTTTTATAAATTCCGATCATGACATTTCATTTGGATAGTTTTTATATATGTTGTATTATATTTTTAAAGTAAGACGTTTTGTTCTTTTACAAACCAGATTAATAGAAGAAACTAGTCCAAATAAAATCCTCCGGATAAAGATAGTTAACCTGATAGGAGATCCCTTCATAATGGAATATTTTAACTAAATTAATTCGATTAGCAAAGCTAATTGCGATTGTAATCTTTCTTTTGCATGTTACACCGGTGTTACTATTATCCAACACATTCGGAGAACGAAATCCCCTAATAAATATGTATATATATGAGAATTTCTGGCATAATACACCAGCAAATTACATTGTCTTTAAAATTGAATATCTGCTTCGACCGACTACGGAACTTTACTATAGCTAAACGCGCTTTGGTATCGTGCAGATAACCACATGTATGTATTATATATACTGTTATTGAAATAATAAGTTCGTACTTAGATGAAAATAGTTTTGGTATGTCATGTTTTATTTTTTGCTATATTCATGATATTCCGGGAATTTCCTTAATTATAATAGATATTAACACGTATAAAGTTTTTACTAAAAAATAGATGCACGTCATACAAGATATTTCTATTACGTCTGCTATTATTCGAATTGCATGAAATAAACTCACGAACCGAACCTAGTCGAAACCTACACGAACGCATACGAGTATTCACGCGCGTGTACAAATTATTTTGACGAAAAAATATATACGTAATTATTTGTATTAATTTATAACTATTATAAAATTACTGATTTATATACTTTCTTGGGCAAATTTTGTAAATTTGCTATTGTCTAATCCATACCTTACCTTCAATAACTCCAAAAGTGAAGTTAAATAGTTAATCAAATTATTAAGATGTTGCCACTGCACCAATATATTTGATATTATCTTCATTTAGTTATGTTAGAACATCGATAGTGTTGTTAATTATTTTGTGCTCCTATACATTTTATATTTTAACTGCTTGCTTAATTATGGAATTTTCATTCTGACAACAAACTTAGTGTGTATATGTATATATCTGAAAACTGTTGTTTATTTGGAAAATATCAATATATGTAGTTAAATACTTATTGAAAGGAGTTGATATTTTCATTAATTTAATATTTTAAATGACATAATAGGCCACTGTTTCTGCTCTTATAAAAGTAAGTTTAAGATTTATGTTAAAATAGGAAGACCTGCATTCAGTAAATTGACAAATACATTCTTAAATAGTACAAAAGGAGACAAGTT
Source organism: Hermaeophaga mercurialis (assembly GCA_951812935.1). NCBI lineage: Eukaryota > Metazoa > Arthropoda > Insecta > Coleoptera > Chrysomelidae > Hermaeophaga > Hermaeophaga mercurialis. The sequence continues at coordinate 25,441,762 of OX638358.1, read as the reverse complement.
TTTAAGAGCTAGAAATTAGTTTTATTTTCATTCATCCAAATAATGATAATGGTGACATAAGTGATAACTTATTGCGAATCAGATGGATTATAGACAAAGGTTTTAATTTTTTATTTACATAGATTATTTCTTTAGTAATAAAATAAAAATATTTTTAACCTTATATTTTATTATTTAATAAGAATAATTAGTTTGGAATATTAATTATCTTTGATTTTTACATACCTATAAATATTTTTGTTAACAATTAATAAATAATTTATTGTCAGTTCTCACAATATTATAATTTTTTCTAAAATTTTCTAAAATATTTACCAACGAATAACTTTTCTTAGTTAGTCTTTCCTATTCATTCTTTTTTAGTACTAAATACTATAAACACGAAGTTACAATGTCCAGATTTTTAACCAGATTATACTTATGCTGTGCTCAAACGGTATAAAAAGAAAACCATTCGAAATTTAAATAAACAATGCTTTTTTACTTCATACTATGACAATGAACCATAATCTTACATTTTTCTCTCCCATTTCTGCACTTTTGTGTCGATTAGACAACTTTGTGTGGTTGTAATGGGGAAAATTTAATACCATTTGAAATGCATCGGTTTTTACAGTAACAATTACCTATTTTTTATTTATGTTAAGATCTTAACTACATCGTGTGTGGAAGAGATAAATCTAATAGAACTTTTTAAACTAGTTCTTTTTTCTGTAGCCGTACTAGAAGTCATTACTTTCAATACCTACGAGTATGTCTATCTTTGAAGTGAGGTTTTTCTTACAGAATTATTAAGATCTTTTTAAAAAAGTACTTTTGATCCTATAGAAAAGTGTATCTAATAATTATCAAAATCTTTTAGAGCAAATATCAAAACTTTTAAATTAGTAAAGTTAGGAGGACAGGAATGACCCAACCAAGTCAGAATAATGTTGATTCTTAGAAACTTTTACGACTTATTTTCGTTTTATTAGTAAGTTGAAATTGAACAGCGCATTGGAGATTATAAACAAGAGAAAAATGTCAAAATTCTTGAGAAGAGTAGACAGCGTCATTTATTTGTTTCTATTTATTAGATTATTATTATTAAGATAATCTCTAGTTATATGAAACGTTATTCTTTTTTCTTTATTTTTAATTTTTAGGCAACATGTATATAGACCATATATTAATTCTTACTTACCATAAGTAGAGCAAGTAAATATTTATAATTAGTTTAGAGTATTTTTGTTGTAACAGGTACAGCAGTAAAAATAATTGCTTGGATGCATAATTTTTTCTTTTCTAATAACTTCATAAAAGTCTCCTGGCCATCAGATAAATTTCAAATTACGCTTATTGATAAAAAATTCAGTTATAAAAAATATTTTCGCAGTTCGATAACCATAAACAACAATATCAATTTTAAACTGTACACTATATTTTAATTGAATTCAATTTTTAAATGCACAGATTCATATAAACAGTAATTGAATAGCTGGCTTGATTGTTTCAAATCATGCAAAAATCAATATGTTGGTTGAAGGTATATTTTTATTTAAATTGTAGTTTAAAAGTAAATTGAATTGCTGAGCAATATATGACATTTGTTGTTGTTGTTTGTTATTTAGAGATCATATATTTACACATGAAACATATCTGGTTTTTCTGCGCCTCTTATCAAGAAAAAGCTTTGCAAAAAAATTTCTATAACTGGTATATATTTGTAGAACTATTATTTTCGGATGGCAAATACATCCCATTCAATTTAAGAGCCTCTGTTACTGTAATCATTTTCGAAATCGAAAAAAGACTAGGAAGGATATAGCATATCACTCAGAGAGTGCCTGGAAAGAAATAGCCTGTAAATAAGAGAAAATCTTAAGATGCAGTAAACTGAAAAAGCTATTGTAGGTCCTTAACATGAACACTGATTGGGAATACAAGGCTTTAAAGAACCAAACCTACTATAGTACAATTTCCAAGGCTAAAAGGCAACAATCATGAAATAATTTCTGCGAAGGAATGAAGAAATCTCGCTCATATTTTAGAATCCATAAGTTCTTACCAAGCACTTTGAATTAAATAGTTTTCTTAAAAAAGATGAGGTGTACAAAAAATCCTAGGGAATATTTGAAATTGCTCCTTAAAGCACAGTTTTGTGATTCAACAATACTGTCAAATCTAACTGTAATAAGTTGGTGAATAAAAAAGTCAGAGACTGTATTTGAACAAATTTGATTTCCTAAATTACAAGATCAGGTAGAATCAGATAAACGGTTGTCAAACTTCAACCATTTAAGTCTCCTGAGGTTGATAAAGACTAGAAAGGCTAAATTCTAAAACAAACTTCTCTCAGTGTTTAGCCAATTAATTCAGAGAGTGGGTAAAGACGAGATAATTGTCGCGCAACTAACGGTAAAATCGCAATAATCAACTTCACGAAGACATAATAAGCACCGACAGGCCTGACACAAGTACTACAGCTAAATATAATTTAAAATAAGATATTTTCATGTTATCTTTAACAAGTTAAAGCGTGAACAACACTTGCTCTAAACATTTACAGAAAAAAGAATAATAGCCCTCAATAAATAGAAAAGTCTGTTTGATAGAAACTAAAGACTGTATTTTGTGTCTTTATACGAGGTTAATAAGGCTCTTGATAACCAATGGTCAAAAATTTAAGTGTGCTAATGTATCATAAAAGCCAAAGGGAATAAAAGAACAGCCCCTTGAAAGATCCTTATTCTTCTTAAGCAGAAAAGAGATGAGAATCGTCTAAATAATAAAAATGTAGTAAGCCGATATGTCCTTAAATTCTGGTTAACCGTTGACAAACATAACTAAGAAAAAATAATTCATATAAAAGCAGATATCGCCTGACTTCAAATCAAGTGGCAGAAGTTAACATACAGGGTATTTGGAAGATGGGTACAAAGCATTAAGGAGAAGCTGTCGTATACCGTTTAGAACCATTTTAGCTATGGTTTTTTTTTATCTAATTTTTAAAGTGTTTAACAAAAAATCCCTAAAATTTTACAGTTAATTGCTGATAATGACCAGCTTGAATGATAAGTGAATTTTAAAATTGAACTCAGATGTTATTGTTTAAAAAAATGCGGTCCAAAATGGTTTTTTCAAATTTTAAGAATTTTTGGTGAACTTCAAATGGCTGTGAAAAAACATAGATGGTGACATAGATGATGACATAGATGATGACCTAGATCATGACATAGATGACTAGAACATGATTTCTTAGATTGCTTGCACATTGCTTTAATTAAATAAAATTTTAAAAAATCACTTTTTAATCTTATCTATCAAGCTGGCCATTATCGGCAATTAACTATATAATTTTGAGAATTTTTGTCAAACACCTTAAAAATTAAATAAAAATTAATAGACTTACTTCGTCTGAGACAAGCCTTGCTAAAATGATTCTAAATGGTCTATGCTAGCTTCCCCTTAAAGCGATGCACCCATCTTCCAAACACCCTGTATATATAACTAAAAAAGCAAGAATCTCAGTGATCAAACATGTTCACAAAAATGTTCCATTTGAAATTATCTGTAAAATTTTGACTTTTACTGGATCAATTGTAGCAATATTTCATTTCATAAAAAAGATTCATTTGAGATTAAGAGAGAATAAATTGTATGAAATAAATAGTTTTAAAAGATTACATTATATACATATTTCATAAAATAATAAAAATAAAGACTGAAAGCCTGGTGCCTTAATGAAAATCGAGATCAAATTATAAATAATGTTTATAGAACGTGAGTACAAAATAAAAGCAAAACTCAAGTTGAAAAATAATTGTTTATTAAAACTTTTATATAACAAATATGGGACTCTATCATCGTGTATTCAAAAAAAAATGCAGAAGTAAGTTTTGAGCCATCTTGGAAAAATTTGAGTCTAAAAAGTGACGTTTTGTACCATCCAGTAACTATCATTGGTTAAAACCCAAAAAAACTCCCACGGAGGGAAAAAAGTCTAAAATAATATTAAAAGTTGGGATGGTTCTGCAAGAGAATTCAATGAAAAAAATGAAAGAAAAAAATCAGTCACAAGAAAGACTTTGATTGTGCTCTCTCTGATCTCTCCCTAGCCGGAAATCGGTTTTTTTTTCTGTTTGTTTTCTTGTATGTTAATTTGCCTATGTCAACTTAAAGTATAGTTTTGCCAATTTCTTTTTATAAATACTAATACTTCTTTTTTAGGAAGGGGGGAGGGGTATCTTTCGCGGTTTAATAGTTTAGTTTAGATGACGATTTTTATTTAAAATTAGTAGAATATCACGAAAAGGGTTTATTTCGATTTTCATTAACCCCACATACAGGTACCATAGCATTTTGGTTTTTCAGTCACCTGAAGTCACTTTTGTTGGTACGTAAACGGGTAACGGAGGTTATTTTAATTTGACTGGTAAATTTTGACTCAGGTTATTTATTTTGTAGTAGCACAGTGTTAGGCAACTCTTTCTCAAACAAATGTAGTTTTCCTATTTTGAGAAAGCGAGTGCAATAAATAGTTAACTCGGAATATTATTTTTGTAGGTCCTCACTATTTAAGGGAACATTTAGTTATTTCATCTGGTCTAATTGTTTTGGACAGGCAAATGATCTACTGTTGTCATAATTTTTATCACCAATAAAGTGGTGACCATTTAAATAGTTTTTAGAGCAATAAGTAGTTTCTGTTTGGTTAAGGATTTGTCAGACACAGACAGAAAACTAAGTATCTTTCTTCTTTTTTGGTGCAACTCATCTGTTATGAATGGAATAGTTGTGATGTAGCAAAATAGTTGGCTAACCTGAAATTTGTATCCAAACAATAACAATTTCCATGCGCAGATTTTCAAATCGTATTCAACTTGTTTGTTGTTGTTTATGCTGTCTTTTGAAGAGTGTTGTAAATTATATTTTTGTGTCTTGGGCTTTCAAAAAATTTATAAAATGTCTGTTAATTAATAAAATATACAGAAAAAACTTAATCAAATACAAAATAATGACATTAATGACAGCATGATGTCAATTTAAAGGTCTTTATATATCTATGGATACAAGTTTTTTTTAACTATTTAATTTTCTTAATTTTGTATTTTATAATTTTCTTTTTTTATTCAAATCGATATATTTTTATTCAGAATCTTTGATTGTTTAACTGGCCTAATGTCAGTACTATTATAATAACTTGCACGTCCCTTAAGGACAAAAGATGCTTAAAACCTAACCTAACCTTACCGCTGTTAAAATCTTTAATGGGGTTTTTATTTTTAAGACCTAAAAGATTAATTACGATTTTACATACAATTACTCATCGGAGTTGCTACAAATTATGTTTCATATTTTGTAATAAAAAAAAAGAGAGAACAACATAATTAAATTTGCCGGTGATTCTTTCCCAAACAAATAAACAAAAAATTTTATAAATGATTCGGAAAGATGGAATTTTATTCGAGGAAATGTGAAATAAACGGAAACAGATAAAAACATGATGAAACATCGCTCCTGCATCACTTCTTTATTGAACAATGTTTGATGGACGTGTCTAATCTAGAATCTTGACAGTTATGTTTTTATATTACATTCACTGTTCGACGCCTTTTAGATGAAAAATGTTAGAACTTTTTCAGATAGTTTGGTCTCGCATAAATTTACAAAATAACACCTAGAAGGAAAAGAAGCGTTCAAAATGGAATACATTTTATTTGTAGAATAATTATCATTTAAATTACTGTACAAAAATAATTGTAAAACTAACCAAAAACAAAATAAGAAAAAAAAAGAATTAAAGATTTTGTTTAATACCTGTATGATATATTTAGAATTTTTGATTTCCTATTCCATTTTAGCAAGGTTTAGTTGTACGTGTAACTTATAACGATGTGAAAACTATTATAACTTCTAAAACTATTTAACTAATTGTTCTCGTGCTGAACTAAATTGATTAAATTTACAATGTCTCACACAAAATTATCTATTCAAAGCTTCGATCATTTGAATTTCTTGAAAATGCCGTCGAACTCGACTTTGTTAATTTGTTTGCTCCTCCTCATACATGTCGTGTTTCGAACTTAGAAACATCTTCCTCTTTATGAAATTCATAGTGCAGTGGTTTATTATAAGTAGTTCAACGACGCATACGGTTCTGAAATGTAGAGGTAATGAGTGAAAACCCCTGAAATTCATTTGAAGTTTGGATACTCTACAAAGTTAACGTATAATAGAGAGCCAAAGTCAAAGGATTATTCATCAGCAAGTAAACTATTTGTCTTATGCAAACTAGAACCATATCCTGGATCATTTTCAAATTATTGTTGCCGTATTGACACGAGGTAATCGTCTCGAAGGAAAAGAAAATGCGTTTACCTTCTATTCATGGATTTTATGTTTGAAAATTAAAAATCACTAAGTTTTAACTGAGATAAATTTTAAACATATTTTTACGTAATATTTACTTTCAAAGACAAAGAGTTATTAAAAGTTAAATAAAGAAACATAAATTATTCATGTGTTAAAAGCGGAAATGATATATTAATGTTTGAGGGAAAAGATTCTCTAGACCTTATTGAGGAAAATAAAAAACTTGTAATGTAATATGCGGAAGTAAACGAAAATGGCAAAACCTTTCTGGGCAATATTTTCTGAGGAAATGTTTATAAATAATATAATGGTCGTAATTTTCTTAGACTCTTTCTAATACCGTAAGATGCATTCCTAATTTTTGTCTAATGTACAGGGTGTCCCAACAGTGTGTTAAACGTCCAACAGTTCCTTTATTAGATTGGAAGCAAACAATTTTGTATAGCAAAATTGTTGTGGGCAATATGTTTTACAATCTAAAATTAGTTTCAGTTATACAGAGTGTTCCGTAGCTGCAGGCCAACCTAAACATAAGTTTTTTCAAATACAATGGTAAATTTTTTATTACTTATTTGAATTCTGCTGACTTTTTTTAAGTTCCCGATTATAGGGTTCATCAGATATATACTGAACGTTTCAAAAGTTGTGACCACTTTTATATCAAAATAGTTGTATAATGTTTTTCCACTTTTTGTAGAATTGGTAATTTAGGCATCAGTTCTACTTTCATTTGTTTTATAATTTTTTGATAGAATCTCTAAATTTCTTATGATAAGTTAAAACTTGAAACAAAAATTACCTCAAATTATTTAATAGGAACACTATTTTCACAGATAGGTAAAGAGAATGAGTCACAAAAATGTAAGAGCTATTTAAGGTCTATCCAAATACTGTATCAAATATAGAGTGTTCCATTTAAGTTAATTTGAGAGTTATGACATTCCCTGTATGCAATTTAAAGGTTCTATCAAAAAATTATAAAACAAATAAATCAGAGCGCATACCTAAACTACTTACTATAAACAAAATTGAAAAATAATGGTTCCTATTTAGATACAGGTTGGCCAATATGCAAAAAATTTAATAAAGTGATGATAACTTTTAAAACGTCCAGTATATATCTGACCATCGTTATATTCGGAGACTTAAAAAATGTACCATTGTCTTTGAAAAAATGTTTGTTTAAGTTGGCCTGCAGCTACAGAACACTCTATATAAATGAAAATAATTATAGTTTATAAAGCCTAAAACCCCGGTAATTTTGCATAGCAAAATTTTTTGGTTCCAATCTAATAAAGGAACTGTTGAACTTTTTCACACTATTGGCATGCTGTATATTTTTCCTCGAACTATATTGGATGTTTGTTTTATCGACGTATATTTAAATGGGGGTCATAGGGAAGATGATGTTGAAAAGTTAAACCGTATATACTACTATATAAAAAGTTTTTCCAGATATCACGCTTTTTTATATACGTTATTATAAAACTGTACTGAAGGATAGTTTCTAGTTTTAGAAAAAACTTTTACTGTTCTTTAAATTTTGTTAAGCACTCCCTTTACCTAAATTAAACCATTATTAAGATTTTAGATTCTAACGAATGGATTAAGAGTATTTTATTTGAATTAAATTTAAAAACAAATATTTTACTCTATAATTCATAATCTAAACTTAAAAGCTAAAATCTCAATAATGGTGTGATTTAAATAGAGAGAGTGATTAACAAAACTTAAAGAACAGTAAATATTTTTTCAAACAACGTTGTAATATACAATAATCACTTGGTGCAATAATAAACATTTTATTCGCTCAGTTTTTTTTCTAATGCTGCCTCAATAGCATCTAACATCACTAAATCGCGATGTTGTTGGTTGTTCACTCTTGGTTCTGTCCCCAATTTTTGAGGAGCAAAACAGATTGTTGTGGTGTTAGATGCTGAGTAATCTAAAGGAGCACGGAGATAGAAGGAGAATAAATTTATCAAAAGAAATAATTATAGAAGCATTAGAAAATAAAATACGTGCTACATGAATAAAGCTAAAAGAACATGAAAGACGAAAAGCTGCCGATTCATCAAATGGAAGCTAATAACAATGAAAATGAAAAAGATTATGGGGATATGTTATGGGAATCAATATATGGTAAGGCAAGGAGTTAAATGAAGGAAAAAAAGATGAAAATAAAGAATAGCGAGAGCGAAGATGATTGGAAAAAACCTGGACTCAGTAAAAGAGCTAAAAAACCCAAAACTTTAATCCAATTTAAAGAAAAGGCTGATAAAAAAGCTGGAATGGAGTAAATTAAGACCAAGAAGGCACCACTAGTAGTTTTAGAAGACAGTTCAGATGATCCATGGAAATTCATAAAACGGGTAAGCAATGCCATTAATTCAAATAAATTTTCAATACAATTTAATAGAAATAAGACAAAAATATTTTCTCTAAATAAAAAAGATAAAAAAGGAACAAATTACTATACTTATATGGACAAAACCGACAGACTGAAAAGCATTGTACTAAAAGCTGTTTCAAATGTGGACACAGGTTAATTAAAAAATCAATTAGAAGAAGGAGAAAATATAAAGATAGAAAGTCTAACACCGATGAAAAGTGAAGACCCAAATGCTGAAAGCTACCTTGTTACCGTTAAGTGAGATATGGACATAAAAGTGCTATACAAAATTAGAGAAATAAGTAATATAAAAATTAAATAGGAGCGGTACAGAAGAAAGAACTAGGCAACTCATTTCTACAATTGCCAAAGATTTGGGCATTCCCAGGTCAATTGTAGAATGCATCCCAATAAAAATTAGGAAATTTACAAAGATTGATCTATTTGATCATATTAAATTAATAAAAATTAAGGCAAAACCTGACTAATGCCGTAAAAATAGCGGCTAATAAAACAAAATAAATAGGAATTAAAGACAAATAACAAACAGAAATAATATAATCTGGTGGATATCTGGAATAGAGAAGTAAAATAAATTATAAATGAGAAATTTAACTCAAGAAAATAAAAGGAAAAAAGCAAACCTTTATTATTATTCTTTTACAATACAATATTTACATACAGTAATAAAAAATTTAATTCACCGAATTTGATAGCATTGCAAAAATGCTAATATTCTCACATGCCTAACAATATACAGTAGTATATAATAGTTAGCTATGTTCAAACACCTCGTATATTTACCCTTTACTGACCTGTCGACAAACATTAAATTTAGTATTCGATTGGATTAAACCACCAAAGCAACTAAAAGCTTTACCTCTGCGTACAATACTATAACGAATAATGTGGCAGTATTCATACGTTCCTCGGTGCTTCGTGCCTGCATAGTATTCAGACACTGACACATTGTCAGTACGCGACTGGCACTCGATGGGAATTCAATAAAAGAAGCCAGGTCAAGCTCTCATGGTAGCTCTTTTAGGTCACTTAGAGCAGATAAAGCGGTGATATATGTTTGTGTTCGTGCTGGTGCATTTGTTAACAAGCAGCTTAGAGACCGATGCATGCCCGACGCACATTATACAGACAAGAGTTCCTACGATTTTATCTACCGATCTATCCATAATTTATCTCCGCCGATACTTGTTACGTAATATAGACGGAAACCATCGAGTTGAAGCTCAAAGGAGTGGAACTTACGCTGATAAATAATGTGAAACAAGGTATCCTTTGTGAACTACGTTGTCCATGAATAAATGATACGTAATAAAACCTTGTTTCTTTTCCTTTGGGATTGCCAATGTTACCTTACATGATTAATTAACTTGAGGTGAAGATATCCTGAAATTTATTAGAACAGAATTAGCATTTTAATTTGTACATTACTCAGTCTCCTTTAATAATTTAACAAAATAAACGCAACTTATTGACCATTGTACATTTATTGATATTTGTTCACATTTTAACGTAATGCACCGACGAACAAAAATAGAATTCGAAATATAGAAATATTTGTATTGTATATGCGTTTGTCAATTTTACACTAAATAATCTATTTCCGAGAAATATCGCACGGGAAATTTGTTGTGTATTATTCAGTTACTTCGAGACCTTTTTTTTTTTTCATTCGCGTTAGCGTTAACTCATACTATATATTTTTTTAATTTTAAGAACAAAAGGTTGTACTTAGTTTAAAGTGTAAATTTGTTTATATTTTATTAATCACACATATTATGATAACAACTGAAACTAGTTTGATGGACCAACCAAAAATTTTTATATGAATTTCGCTAGTATTAAACTATTGCCACTCTCATACGCACGATCCTCCTTAATACACACCACTATACCATTTCGAATAGTTTTTACATCTTCAATGTTCGGAACAGATGGTGGTTTTACAACAGCTGAAGTACTTTTACTTTCTCGTGGAAATGAAGTCGATATTCGTGCGTTATAGCAAATCTTTTAATTTATTGCTTAACCATTGAATTGGCAGAGTCTCCTTATATTCCTCACGTACCAAGACGAATTAACCATTGTATGTTGGCATTTATTTTCAAATTTTTATTACACAGATACAGGCTGGAGTATTTCTGATGAGCAGTATATTGTTAAGATATATAAGTTTCTTTGTTATTACATATATAATGAAAATTTTATAAGAGTTTTTATAATTAACTAACTGAATTAACAAGCCTTTGTTACACTTTTTCCAAAATTGTCAGAAACACCACTTGCAGTCTTTTATTATATTTATTATAAAAATCAATTTTGATAATCTTCAATATTCTATCCTTTTTTTCAACAACTTATCTCTTAGTTACCCTTCAAAACAGATTTTATTATGAATTTTAATGATCCATTCTTGATTTTGAGTTCTTTCTTTTTCTTAATATATACTTTCCATCTTAACTTAGTATCTAGTGTCGTACCAAGGTAAATTGGTTCCTTTATTATCAGAAGTGGAGGATTGTTCAGTTTTTTTAGTAAAGATAATGTTTAGTAATTCAGTTTCATCTTCCATTTTTTGATCCACTCGTATATGGTATTACTTGTTGTTTTCGTGTCGAGTATCTTTCATCTTACTCTGTTATCATCTTCAAAGGTATCTATTTTCATCTATTCCAGTTGTGGGGTGTCTTTCAGATCTGATGAATACGCCTCGTCTTGTCTAATTCTGAAAAGTCTGTTTGATATATGAGGCTTTAAAATCTGCATATAATATCTTGCCAACACTTAATTTAGCTTTTAGATTACTCCATTATGTCAAACCTTGTCAAAGGCTTACGCGACATCCAAAAATAGAGTTGGGTAGATTTTTTCTCTTATTAGACTTTCTTTATTATATCTGTTTTTAAATGAAGTTCATCCATTGTCGAAGGCTCTTCTCTAAATCCAAGATTATGGTTCTTCTGAGATCAAATTTTCTATATATTTAAAATTATTTTTCTCTATTGAATTAAGCGTGGCCATATGTTTTGCGAATAGGTCAGCGTTGATAGTTAAGAAGAAAATGGACTTTGTCCGTCAACATTGAGTTTTCAGATTAGCCAACAAAATATAGTAACATAGTAAATAAATGGCAAATACAAGCTTAAAACAGAAGTAGTACTAAAGTAAAAAAGAGTAATAAAGCTCTAATTTAGAAGGATTAAATAAATAAAAATTAAAGCTCATTCAAACTGTTTCAGTTGCTACTTAAATTTTGCCCCTTGTACGAACGTCAGGTTTTCACGTAGTTAATTGTCATGCAATAGACTGTTTAATAATTTATTACTGCTAAACATAATTTTCTTTTTTAAATACACGTAAATCATAGTTAAAAGCTATTAAAAATACAAATTTCCGAATTATACATTGGTTTTATCTCTTTATAACTTATGCGATAAATCTAATTATGCAGATCCGTTGACATTTCTGTTAATGGATAGGATAATTCATAAATAAATTATAATAGAAATGAAATATTCGCCAGCTGCCAATAACTAATACCGTCTGATGGAGAATTATAAACAGGCTACATGATAATAAATACGATATACGCTTAACATCCACAACTCGGGAATTATATAGGTTAATGCCTTTACTCCCTTGTTTGAATTCAATGCTCATTTATTTAATTTTTTTGTATATATTCTGGTATAATATGCGCTCCATATAGACTATATTCAGATTAGGAGAATATATGGCTAGAAAATGAAATATTAAGAGCCATTTTAACCCGGGGCTCTAATACTTTTTTTACTTCTAGATTTAGACTGTTTTTTAAATTACATATTTTGCTTTTTTAGTTATTCTGTATATAGCGACTACGTCCTTATGCTCCCTCTTTTTTATTGTGGTACTCCTGAGCCTACTCCCTTTACCAACATTCCTTTGTTCAGATTTCTACATTTTTTATAGTAATTTTTTATTTAATATGCATCTATAGTATATTGCTGCTAGGCTTAGGGTTTTAATAAACATTTATCTCATATAAATATCGGTCCTTCTTTAGATTGTGTAGTGATCATTTGTATCCAAATAAAGCTAGAATACAAAGAAACTTAACTAAAAAGGGTGTCAAAATGTACATAACACATTAGTTGAAACTGTCTAAAAAACGTAAACAAACAGCACACAACTAACAGTTGGCATAAATCAGCAACAGTACACGAACTGAAGTATCCAAGCCAGACATTTTTGACTTTGAGATGTTGTGAGGTTGTATCTACTTTAAATATTAGAGAATGAAATTATTTTTGATATGGTCGTAGATACAATTTAAATTGTCAGTATCTATTTTTTTGTTGTTAACTGTAATTTTGTTAACTGCGTCATCGCCATTTCATATCATAATTAACGATGGTCACATTCTCAAAATCAAAATTAAGACAATTTTATTATTATTTACGTCAATTGTGACATTCATTTTTCTGTTTCCTAATTCTATTTTGTAATAATTATTTGGTTTGGATAATATATGTCAAGTCGAACTTCTTCTTTATCAAACTGTAAATCTCACTATACTTTCGTACCTTAAAAAACTAGTTGATTTGTGCCAAAACATAGATTATGTGTTCGATCTTCTCAGAAAATCCATTAATACACCTAAAAAATTGATCTCAGGAATATTGCGTACAATTTTATATGGTTCTGTAGTTAAAGTACCCGAATAAAAGAGTGCTTTTATTTCTTTAAACTTCAACCTTCCCTGTTGGGTATCAACTTTGACTTCTTTTAAATTATTTCGAGTCCAAATTTGTATGTTATATTTACCAATGTTTTTATCACTTCTATTCTTTTTCTTGCTCTTATAGCTGGGTTAGCTGCATGACTATCTTATTGCTTTAGCCCAAGGTATTCCCTTGCCTATTTAAGTTTTTTTGCTCATTATTTTTTAATAGGCGAATTGAAAGTGATGGTTCCCTTACACAAGCCAAATTCCTTATAACGTTCTCTTCCACTCCTTAATTAGGTCAACTCATTTATTAATGCTTTAACAGAAGAGAAAATGTAAAGATAATAGGTCCTTTAATCTGACAGTCTATAAATTTATTTTGTAAACAACCTCCGGTTTCTTGTCAAAATGGGCCACAGAATCAGATTTAACACATATAATCAACTGAAATCTAACCCATCTTTAATTTTATTATAATCAATGATCAACTACGGTTTTTCAGTTTTGGACACTACTTTGTTATCATGCCTTGTTAACAATACTACAACTGCTTTTTTTTATTTTGTTATGTAACGAGGCAAGAGAAACATCATCCTAAACTACAAAGATGAGAGATATTTGTTAAAACGTGGTACTAACTTATCAATACCCTAGTCACAGAACGCAGTTACCTGTGTTTTAGCCAATTTTCTATGCTTTTCTTCAGCTCGTTCTTTATGCCACATAGTCCAGGCTGTATGGTGGGTGATCGAAAACATTGTCATGAAGAACGAGAATATCTCATGACAACATTCCTTTTCGCTTGTTCTGAAATGCATTTTGTAGACTTTGAAGAGTTACGATGTATGGCTTTGCAGTAAGGATTCTACCATATTCCATAAATTCCATGAAAAGAACTCCTTTTCTATCCCAGAACACAGGAGCAATACATTTTCTAAGAGAGAAGGTTCGCGTGCAGTTTTTCGGTTTAGGAAAATAGAAATCCATCCACTGTTTGGATTGCTCTTTTGTTTCTTCATTTTCGAATTGGGTCCATGTCTTGCAAACTGTGACAATTTTATTTAAAAAAATCTTGTTTTTTATCCGATGGCGCTGGAAAAAGGTTCAAGCGACGTCCATTCTCTGTGTTATATGATGTCACGTTTTGTTTCAAAGATCCTGCCACATTACCGCAATTATTGCTGCCGTTCATGAAAGTTTCACCGTACACATTTATCATTGGATGATGAATATCGGCTGTATTGCACCCCTCAGTATGAAGCTATCTGCACAATTGGCGATAGACTCTTTTGTTGAAGATATATTTATGTGCTCACTGACAATCGCGACATAACGCCATTAAGAGGCATTCAAGAGACACTTTACAACACATTCGCGGAAAACTTTTGCGACCGATTGAACCTTGAAAAAAAGTAACCCTTATATTAAAGATAACATAAATTCACAATATTTTTATAATATTTTTACACTTCATAAAAGAAATTATACTAGTATTATATGCCTGAAAATTAAAAAATGATAGACATTTATATTTTGGTATAAAGTTAAATGTGCAATACAATTTTTATTATTAATTTATATTTTTCCCATTATGTGGCGTTACAACATTTCAGGTCAATTTTGGTAAGAAAATTTATAGTAAAGTGCTTTTAAACCGCCATATTTTCGCTGACTAGTTGGTCTAATAATAACTAATATCAAACTATATCCTCAGCATAATGTTGTTTCATGAGCTCAGATTATTTTAATACTCTTGAAAAAGCAGATAAATCCCCGTATATAACGTTAAGAGAGTTTACCTCTTTTATGCGTTTAAT
Source organism: Hermaeophaga mercurialis (assembly GCA_951812935.1). Classification (NCBI taxonomy): domain Eukaryota; kingdom Metazoa; phylum Arthropoda; class Insecta; order Coleoptera; family Chrysomelidae; genus Hermaeophaga; species Hermaeophaga mercurialis. The sequence goes on along the minus strand of OX638358.1, from coordinate 25,426,473 downwards.
AATTTGGAGTATAGTAAAATTAATACTCCAAATCGTCAATATGTAAATAAATATCTTACAATCTCATTTAAGTCATAAATTCAATATTAATAAAAATTATTAAAATATTAATAATATAGGTTAACATTTTTGACACAGATTAAAATATCGGTATGCCAATACTATTTACTAACACTATCTACAATTATTTATTATGTTTTCGTTTAAGAAAGCATGAACTTCTATTTATAACTCCCTCCTTAATTTCGATATTTTTAATTTCGAACACGTTCCTTATTAACTCATAAAGTTTATTACACCCGAATTCCACTTAACGTCAGATAGTTTAAAAGATGATGAATATTTCAGAGGAGTTTCTCTCGTACTACCAACAAATTTCATCTTAATATCCACGGGCTCGGGCTATCCACCTTTTAAACTATAAAATTGCTGAATTATGCAGGTCAGCCCAAGGAAATGGCCAAAGTATTTAGGGCCCTTTAAATGCCACACTGTGTATTCTCAACAATCAATGATTCTGAACATGTTAGAATCACCAGCGGTTAGTCTGTATGCTTATAATCATATTTTAATAAAAATATATTTTACATTTCTTTTTATTTAAGGATTTTTGACGAAACAATAAATAAAATATGTTTAATAATTTTATTCGATACATTTGAATAGCTCCTACAATTCGAAGTGGTAAGGAAAACCACTTCTTTTAAAATCAAAAATGTCAAAAGAGGAAAAGATATTGATGACACAATTGAAATAAAAATAGAATCATTTTAATGATTGCCATAAATCTTATTCTGAGAAAAATACTTCTGAGGTTAATTCCTAAAACTTTTTAGTTGGAGTGTGATAAATTTATATCAGTTCAAACGTGAAATATATTTTAGATTTTATTTCTTATGCCTCTGACTATATTTATAATAACATAGGTAAATTCTTCATTCTCGACGTTTTTCCGAGTTTATTTAAACATTGTGGCTTTCTGGATTATGTAAAAGTTCTTTCAATACCGCGGGATTGTTGAACTTTTTCCATTTAATTCTAAGGCGTTCGTACTATTTTACGAAGTGTCCCACGTACTATTTTCGCCTTCTTCGTTTATCACTGTCCACGAATATTTTGGCAAATTGTGGAACCAATCAGGTCTCTGTGGAAATCACTTCTTCATTAGAATAACCAATTGCTTTTGACACAACCAAGTTTACACTTCAGAATTTAATTATTGTTGTCTGGATTGCGTTAGCAGAGATTGGGTGCGAGCTGATAAATAATGACTGACTCGGAATTGTTTTTAGCAGAAAGCAGATTTAAAGAGATAATAAGATTGAATGTTTAGTTTCTCGATATAAATCTTAATTTACAACATGTTTTAGCTCGAAAACAAGCGAAATGATTTTGTAAAAAAGTTGCTATCTTTGATATTAATGAATACTAATATTTGTTTTATATAGATTACTGTAATTCCTTTACTGTATATTATATATATGGTATTTTACAAACGATCTATTTTAATTATTTGATGAAATGGAATAAAATAATAATATCTACAAAAAATTTATTTCATTTCTATAACTTTGATTAGAGAATATTTAGAGGAAAAAATGTCCTCCTCTGATAGGGCAAATTTAAACCAATGTCAATATAATAAATAATAAAGGAAACCTGTATGAGAAGTAAGATTATTTAGTATCAATTCCTTCTAAAATAAAATATAAAAAGATTTTTGACCAGATCACGTACGATACAATCGTTTCTCAAAATAATGTGGAACTATTCATTTTGATTAATATCTGTTATAAAAATTAGAGTATGAGTTTTCATTTAAACAAATTTATTCGAATCTCTCTCTTGTAATAGAAAATTCTATGTAATTTTTTTTGCCTAAATATATATACAATGTGTCCAGAAATGCTCTTTATAGAAAATAACTGCAAACAAATGTAATGTTAAGAAATGTAATTTACATCAAAATAAAGCTAATTAAATTATTTGACAAACAAGTTGTTGTCTTATCTTGTCTGGTTAGCAAGTTAAACAGCATAATCTCAAAACGAATTATTCACAGTAGACTACAAACTAGGTCCATTTTAACAGAACGTGGAAATTATTATTTTATTTTATTGAAATATATGTATAATATAGTCTTGAAATGTTTTTGTTATCATCGGTCACGTCGAGGAATCTTTAAAGAAAAATGAATCTTTATAGTGTGCGGTCTTTATTTGTTCAAATAAATATAAAGATTTATTCACCGGAAATAACATACATTTTACATATGAGACACGTACAAAAAACATCAACTTTCCAATATATAGACTTTCCATATCCATCTAACATATAATCTAAAATACTCTGAAGTAAAAAACCTGCTTATTAACTTAGAATCTTATTGTTCAAATGATTATCTTAAAACTTAAACAAGTATATTGTAAGAAACATACTTTTATTTTCATATTTTTTGTTAACATCAGTTCACATAGATTGTTTTCTATTTTATTCTAATATATTGTAACAGTCTGGCTGCAATTTCAGCAAAAAACCGAAACAATGGTGATCAGCAAAGAACCCATAAGATGTAAAAGAAATAGACGGCGCAAGCAAACAACACATTATGGAAATTAATTATTTCGGAATCACACTCTCCAGCTATGGAGAAATAGAAAAGGAAGTCAAAAACCAAATACAGAAAGCTAACAGAGCAGCAGGATAGAGAAACAACCATATTAGAACGGATATAAATCAAGAATTTACGAAGCTACTAAATATAAGACCAATAATGACATGCGCGTCAGAAATGAGACCAGATACAGCCAGAAGACAAAGGCTCGTGGAAACAGTAGAGATAAGAGTTTTAAGAGGACATACAGGGAACATATTAAAGGACACAGAAAGAAATCAGAAAGACATGTAAAGTGGAAAAGATAAACGAATCAATGGAACGACGATATAAACAGAATGTCAGACAACAGAATAGTTAAGATAGCAAGAAACAAATCACCACCAGGAAAAAGAAGTATTGGTTAACTTCGAAAAAGATGGAACATAAAAGCACAATCTATCCAAGTAACAGACAGAATTGCCTATTAAAAATGAAAGAAGAAGAAGAGGTCTGACTTTCCGAGCGACGGCCAGTCCTGTCAGAACGTTGGCGAATGAATGTACAAGATAAATACCTAAAAACCTAACCTAACTACTCAAACTTATGATAGTTTCTCGAACATACTCGAAAACGTCAAGAATGTTCTGGTAATGTAACGTTTTCATGGCTTTAATAACTTTATTTAAAGGGAAAACTTCACAAACCTGTCAACAAATACAAACTAACGTGAATAACAGTGAGATTACTTCTCTTATTTCGTATTTTGAAATTTCACTACGACTCCTACTATTAGTTTTTCCCTATCTCTATATCCCTCTTGTTTTCTTAAAGGTTCTGGAAAATTATAAACATTTACTAAAATATTTTTAACGAATATTCTTGACGCTTTCAAAACTGCTGATATTTTCGGCTTCGTTGTGGTAATCATTTTTCACTCCAGTACTTTCTAATTTGAACATTTACAGCCAACTCAACTTTGCTGCGATTTTTGTTTACTTATTTTTGTAATTTCAATGGCTAGTAATATATTAATTAAGAAAAGTGCAATATTAATGAGAAAACTTTAAGTCCTTTCAAATAAAGTATCACAAGCCACCCCTTCCTATTTAAAAATTAAGGGTGTAGCTACCCCTATGAGGCAGCTAACGTCAGGGTTGAAATGGTTACATTAAAAAATTTGATATTAAAAAACAAAATTAACCTGTTTTGCATTATTCATAAAAATAAATTTATTCGTAACTTAAGCCGCTCTCTGTATATTAACAAAAAATCATTATAATCATAGAAATCCTACAATTTTATCCCTCTGAATATTAAATTTGTTTTTTAACATTATTTACAATACAAAATTGTTTGAAAACTTTGATTTACATAAGCCATAAGAAGTTATAATTTTGAAACTTTAGTTTTAATTGACCATTAAAGATACTAATTATTTAGTATGCCAAAAGTTAATAGATGTTTGATGCTATCAATAAATCAATCACCATTTAATTACTTATACTTTGCTCAATGCTATAATATTTATAATTCTTCCTAAAATACTTACCAATCTACGATCTTCATCATTTAAATATTTACAACTATCACCGTTTCAATTAGTGGAATCTAATAGACGTGAATTAATTTATATTTTATAGTAGGCATTTAACGGAAACTCGATTTTATTTGGGCAGTCAAATACGTCGGCTTTGAAGTGTTTAAATATACATAACTCTCGCAATCAAGATTCTCTGTGAAATTTCCCAGCTACAGGGATTTCATTTTATTGGTATATATTATGATTTGCTGCCAGTGAAACTGAAATTCATCTGAAATATTTCTAAATCGATTTGACTGAGGTATATATGGAGTTTAACTAAAGACATTCATGAAGTAAATCAATCAAGATCTGTCACGTCCTTACCGCTTAGAGCGAAATACGGGCTTGTTAAAAAAGAAATGTAGGAATTTTCAGCTGATCCTAATATTGTCAGTGTACGAAAGGACCCTTTTCAGCTCATCTGGTGTGAGTCGATTTTATAAAACGTAATAGAGCGTACATTTTTCATTCCAACAAATAACATATAAAAAGTATACCTAAATATATTATTTTTCCATAATGTCAGTGCTTCAAGAGATATAGTTTTAAACTAGTTACCATATCAAAATATTTTAAGAAACAGTAGGTTATCCATAATACTCAAATGTTGTATAAAGGTTCAAATCCAATGAAATACAAAATCAAACTACATAAATTTTATTAAAAGACAACAAGTTTCGACCTTTTAAAGGCATCTTCAGGTCTGAAAAGAATGTAAGAAACATTCACAATATTTTTTATATAAAAGACATTAAGAAACTTACCAAATAAAACAACAGTAAAAACAAGAATGTTAAAAATTAAAAGGAGACTCTCCCAATCTTAGCTGAAATTCACATTGCTTGTTCCCATAACAACTAAACAACAGTTAACCCAAGAACCTTACATTTTTAGAAACCAGAATTTGGTAAGATTTTCTCTTATGCCTTATTTTAGTATTGGTTTTTCATATATTAATTTGCTATTTTGTTTATTTACTTTTCTTTTAATTAGGTTAGTTGTTTTTCCTCTGCACCTTCAATTGAAGTGGCCTTTTACTTTTAGGTCCTTAGTTTGCTGCCTATTCCATCATATAAAAATGTTTTCGTTTCTTCTCTTAGTTTCTAATATTTGAAGCTTGACACATGTGTTTGAACCTAGTGTGATTTTTGAGATCTTATTTGGTCTTTCTTTGTGTTTGCCAGTTTGGCTGGTTTAGATATTTCCAACTTATGTTTTTTGTCCTTTCCCCATTTTTAGGGGGCTTTTATTTCACACTCTTTTTTAAGGTGCTAGTTTATTACCTCGTGGGTCTTGTTTCTTATAAGTTTTCTTGTTCCATTCGTCCCCTTCATGATGTCTCTTCTGGTGTTACCGGAGGCCAGACATCTAGGAGGGTCGGGTGGCTGATGTTAAACTCTCATTCCCTTTTCGTTTCATCTCTTCTTCCATTGGAAAAAAGTTATTCTTACACGAGTATCTACCCTTATTAGGGGTTGTTTGACTTGTATCAACTATTCTTCCAATTTATCTCTACCCAAAATTTGGTTATTATTCTTTTGTTCGGATCTTTTTGAACCTCTACTCTTGTTTTCCCATGTTCCTGTTTCCAATTTTTATACCTATTATTACTAAACTTGAGTTCTTAAATTTTTTGGCTATACCTTTAGTTTGACATTATTACCTGTTTTTTCTTTTTTTTTTGTTGTTACAATAATTTTCAAACTTCACATAAATCTAAATATGTTTCATAACTGTATTAAATAGTTTGGTAGTGTTATAATTCTGGTTCATTTTGTGAGAGATTGGGAGAGTTTTTTTGTAATTTTTAACATTGTTGTTTTTACTGTTGTTTTATTTGGTAAATTTATTAATGTATTTTATATAAAAAAAATTGTGATGGTTTTTTGTATTCCTTTTAGACGTGGAGATGACCTTAAGGGGTCGAAACTAGTTGGCTTTTAATAAAATTTATGTGGTTTGATTTTGTATTTAATTGGATTTCAAAAATTTTAAATAATGAAAATTCTGCAAAATGTGTGATAAAAAAACGCCACATTATTTTATATAAACACCTAAATGATTTTCTTTTAATAAAACATTATTTTTTCTTTCAAATGATTTCAGGACTTGAATTTCAATAATTGAGTTCCTCATTCAGACGATTTTCAATTATTTTTGATTTGTAAAATTGTTTAATCATAAATTCAAAGTTCTAAGGACTTTCAGTATATTACAAAGAAAACAATGAATTTCTACCTTTTTCTCAGCGCCGAGATTTTGGGAACAGTGAAAATATAAACGGGTAAGTACATTCATGAAATATTTATACTTCTCCCCAAAGTATTTGAATAAGACCTGGTTATAAATGCGCATATTGAATGGAGAAATATATAAGTATTGATTTGAATAATTTTTAAGGTCACCGGTTTCATCTTAATATAAGCTAATTTTATTAAGAAATGAAAAAATGATCACTCCAAACAATTCTGCTAGATTAAATTTCTTATGATGAGTCAGTAATCCGGTACTAAAATTAAACTGTTATCACTACTGTTGCTTCAAATACAATAAAAATTAAGAATATTCTATATATAACCTATACAAACCCAACCAAATTTTGATGAGTTTTTGAAAAATATGTGGGAATATTTTCTGTTACTTTATAAAATAAATCGACTAAAATATTGTACAATCTTTTCAAGTCCTCCAAAAATTTCAGATTTTTCGTGTTTTCAATTTTACAAATTGTACGTTACATAAAATATGATGAAACTTATATTTTATTGAAAAGAAATATTGTAATACTTTTATAGTTCAGTATTTTGTAAATAAATCAAAAAGAGCTGCAATACCAAGCGTCACATTCGTATCGAGTTGAATTTTATGTGCATTAGCCTAAGCTCGTACTTTACCCAAGTGCCGATACAAAGATGTATGTTTTCAATTATTCTCCATTATGTAACATTTAAAGTCCAACAAAAGCCCATCAATATTTCGAGCAGTTCGTTAGCGTGAGCAAAGTGTTGGCCATAAATAAAAAATTGATGTTTTTCTGGTCGAAGCCCGTACATTGTCGGAGGTCGTATATTTAGAGGAACACTCATCCATAGAGATTTGGCGATACCAGGGACGTTGTTCTAACTCTTGATTTCCAAAAGACAAAATTTACGTATTTCATAGTTATCTTCATTTTTATCACCTATTCAATGACTTACCAGGAAAATAACTATAAACTATTACAAACGATATATCAAAGTACAACTATTCCTTCATATCTATTTTGGAAATAAGAATTGAAAAATATTTGATCTAATCAACAATTTCCTAAGAAATATTCGAATCTATCAGTCCTTTACAGATCTGAAAAGATCCATCAACAAAATTTCAAGATCTATAATGCGCACAACTGTAGAAAACAGATTGTACAGATCAAACTAATAACCGGAATAATGAGTCTATAGGAACCAAACAGAAATACATAAGAACCGAAAATGCATCACCTGTAGGCCACTCCTCTAAAAGCGCATATATAATAAGATGACGTAAGTTTCGACTTTGTGTGATCGAGTTTAACGGATATTTATTTATTAATAAAGAACGTAAGTCGCGCATGAATCCGTTGAGATCAATCGGTATTTATTAGACCACAGAATTATTTTAGAAAATGGTTAAATAAATTTGTAAATTTACTTGATTAAGTACGATTTATGTTAATTTGTAGGTTTATCTATATTCCTTCAAGAATAGATATTAGGATTTATTTTTATTTATGTCATTAGGTTTTTTTGCTCTTTTATTATCCATATGTAATATTAAATACTTTGTATAAAACCTACAACTATTATTTTACTATTTAATAAAAATTTCACCACATTACAAATAAAGACATCTTCTATTACAATTAAATGTACTCATTAAGTAATTTCAAATATTATAATCTTTATATGTTCAGTTTTAGTAATATTAAATAATTCTGAAAAGTTACTTTCTTACATACCCCCGTATTTGGGTGTCATTCTAACTCCTATTTCATTATTTATCATGACTTAGTTGAGACCCATAGGAAATATAATAATTTTTCTACGTGCCGTTTGAGAAATATTAGTTAATTATGACACGTAAATTTTTACGGTCTTTTGCGTTTTCCTTTATAACCCTTTTAATACCCATAACATTAGTATACCTATTGAGGTCTCCATCAAATATTTTAATTTTTGATATGTCGTTTTACAAATAATAAACTAAAAGGAATATAACACAAAACATTTTTATCCTCTTGCATTCCGCTTCTATTGTACGGCTGTGAACTAGTCCGTAGAGTACATCCTCAAATTTGGTGAGCTCACTACATACCGATGCATTATTATGGTCCCTTTTAAAATATTTCTGATTCGTTTAATGTAAAAGTCTTAACTTTTATTCTTTTATGTAAAATATTTTATGTTTGGAGATGATATTTGAAATCATTAAAAAAATTACTTTTTTACTTTTTTCGTGAAAAAAAACATCACGAAAAAAAGCATAATCCGCCAAAATTGTATATTTTTACAATGTTACAAAGAAGCCCGCTTGAGAATTCTAGTTTTAATGACAAAGATATAGGTATTCTCTTTTGATGATTTGAAAACAAGAGTTAGAACAATGTCCCTGGTATCGCCAATGTACTACACTCATCAAACTGGTGCTAAACAAAACGATAAAGAAAAGAAGAAGAGAATTATCGACGCTATACAGCGGACGACGGCATTTAATGCCAGTGTTTTTGTAGAGGATCTGGTGGTATATGGCATAAATGAAAGAAACCTACAAAATAAAGTAGAAATCTGAAACGCAGCATTAACAAATAACAATATGAAATTTAATTAGGAAAAAAAACAAACATCTTTGTATCAGAAGAAATATGCAACCCCACATCAGTCTAAATAAAAAGAAATCTCCCACCTGGTCTTAATAATACTCAAAATCAACAATTTAATTTCAAAATATATAACTTTTTATATTATAGTTCACTTCTTTTGTCTTTTTCATTTCGAACTATCTCCTAGTGTTCATATTCATGTTTTGCTCTATTAAGTAGTAGTCGATAAGTAACATATCATTAAACCTCTAATTACTGATTTATATTCTCTTACACGACTTCTCATGAAACCTTGATGGCTGGTTAACATTTTTAAGGGAAGCCTAACCTGTGAATAGCCCTTTGTCGGCGTTTGGCGTATGTTGGACGTGGCAAGAGAACAGCAGGAACAGAGCTGGCGGAGCAGGATCGAGAGGAAGCCCAACATGGATGAGCTTATCGAGCTAATCGCTGCCCCGGGGAGCGGTTAGTTTGCGATACTCCCGACGCGGTAAAAACCTTTCTGATTTATAACTCTCTTGCGGAGTACACACTCTAACTGGCCCTCCTGTTCTGCACGCCCAGGTAACCGAAAGCTCTCGGCTAGCGCCTTTACTGACTTACGATCGGAAACCCGGCAATTTATCATGCCGACTTAAGTGATTCTGATTGAAAAATCCTTCATAAACTATAATTACGACCCGTCTCACGTATCGACAATGTGAATAAATGACCTTGGGAAATTTAGTTTTCGTGTTTTTTTAAGGGTGATTTATTGTTTGTTATATTTAATATTTTTCCTTCCCTTTATTTTATGGATAAATTGGACCTCGAAACAAATATAAGATTTCAAAAATTCCTTGAGACCTTATCAGGCATATTCCAACTATTATTAATATATTTACTAAATACACATTTCCAATAAATGTAGTCGCATTATTTAAACAACTTCTTTTAATTGCAATATTAACTTACTACTTTTATCGATATTTTTATGTACTAACCTAATTATTTTTTCTTTGTTTCGACTGTTAGTGTTATAGTGGATTATTTTTTGTTTCTGTACCAAACACATCTCAGATAAGAGTATATTAAATATTAGCTGCATGTTTGTAGGTAACATGCATATTTATAAAAAATCCTACCTCACCAATAACTGTCAATATACCGAAAAAAAAAAATAACTATATTCCTTCTTTCGATATTTATACAACATACTAATAGCTATAAATTATGTTAAAAGTAGTAAATATTTCTGAAAAAACTCTTATTGCATAATTCGGACAACTGATTCATTTTTCACACTATTTGCTTTAAATTTGATTGATCTGGATGCCAATCACTCATTGCTCAGTTAGTTAGAGAAGAATATTATTACTATTATGAGTTTTTCGTAGTCTGTATCTGTTGCGTGGGGAGGGTGGGAGACCCACAGCATTGGGGAGGATGGGAGCCCCACGGCGTTTGGAACAACTTTTGGCCCATTGTACATCCTCCCCTTGTTTAAGACTTCCTCTAGTTCATCAACCAACCTACTGATTTTATGTAGGTGATAACGTCGCCTAGAGATGTCTCCTTTAAGAGGGACAGTGTTAGCCAGTACTTGTTGAACATAGAGTATCTTATCGGTGAGAGTGCTGAGCAATCGCAGAGGATGTGTTCCATTATCTCATCTTCATGTTCGCACCCTCTACATAGGGGCGTGACGGATAGCCTCATTCTATGGAGGTGCTTCCGAAAATGGCAATGGCCAGTCAGCATGCCTACAGCCAGGCGAAGATTCTCTCTGGTCATTGCTAGGTCATGACTGATGCTGACGTCAGGCCAATGAGGGGCTCAGGGTCCAGAATCTCCTGGGAGGCCGCTGTCCTGGCCAGCAAGTCAGCCATGTGGTTACTTTTCGAGTTATTATGGCCCTTGATCCAGCTAACTATTACCACGTTGTTATTAATGCATGCTGTTGGATTATTATGAAATTTTGTTTTCTTAATAACTGACAATATCCTCTGCGTGAAGAATTTATTTGGTTACAATTCCGGGCTAGGTGCCCTTTACAGGGGAAAACCCTAAAAAACTTTCATCTCCCCTGTCTGGTTCTCCAGGCGCACCTATATTTTATATAAATTATAATAATATACTAATAGTTCGTTTATCTAAGTAATATACTGAGACATTCTTACAAAACAAGATTCTTTTACAGAGACGGCTCTGTTACACACTTTTTTCTTATCTTTTAGATTTCAAAATATTTTTCAATTATTTGATAACTACTGTTAAATTTAGGTTTTTAAAAACTTTCTGAGCTCCTTTGCAGCAATATGGATTATAGGGAATTGAAATAAAATAACTGAGGTTTTTATTAAATTTAAATAGTAATCATAAATTTAGTTCAAGGATTTACTATTTTATTTATTTCAAGAATAAATCGAACTAAGGTCGATTTAACTGCGTAGCCTTACTCCTACTTAAAATCACACTGGGATTTTAAGTTAGATGTTTATGTTTTTTGGATGATCTCCTATTGTGTGTATAATACCACTAATTTAAGAAAAATTCTCGATTCCCCTTTTTATTTTTTATTTTCTTATACTTATTATTTTTTACATTAATGGACTTTTATAATAAGTGTAACATCGTAAATTGATTTAAATTTATAATAAATAATACACTTTGTTTGTATGTTTTAAAATCAAATAATTTTTCAAGTTTTCTACAGTAAAACAAAATATCTGACTAAGATTTTCTTCAAACTGTTAGTTTCAAAAGAAGTGTGAAAGGGTATATAAATAAAATTTATTAAAACTAAAACTCCTCTTTGAGCGAGTCCATTATCAGATAAACTGCAACTTTGAAGTATAATACTTCAGTAAGTTAACTGTGATATTCGATTAACTCGAACCTCTTTTATATAAGTTGAAGTAAATGACAAATTTTCCTGATTTTCCTCGTTCTTCGAAGCTATATAACGCACTCGCTCCATAATAAATTTTACCTAAAAGGCGTGTGTAGGAAAGTCAACAGATGTTTTAAAAAGTAGGCTCGATTCGACAAAGAAGAAAAATTTCCTAATTAATTTTTGTTTTTAGTTTTCCTTTACTTCTCATTTCTTCACAATTATTTTATACAAACACGCATTATTATATTGATTTTTACATGTTCTGGCTCGGTTTCTGTACATATATGTATGACTGGAAAATATGCTGTTGTATTTTTCTTCTAATAATTTAAATTTATTTAGTCAATATGTAATGTAAATTAATTTTTAATAAAACTAATGACTTCTGAGCAGAATATTGAAACTAGGTAATTTCAATTTCTAAAAATAGATTTATAATTTAATGATTTCTCCCTCCATACGCTTGAAATAACAACTGGTCCATAATTTTAGTCTAAATAGAAATTTTGGTTCTTTGAATTATTGGAAATTTTCAGTAATTCAACAGTATTATTACACAAGAAGTTAGCCATTTATTTATTTTCTCTCGATTATCTTGCAAGTCTCTAGTAAGAGGCGTTGACATCATTGACTTTTTAAAACGTTTTATGGTTTTCCGTAACGAGTAAACAGTTTCTTCTTCATTAGTTGAAAATGATTTTACAGATTCATTTTTTAAATTGCTTATTTCACCTTTCAATGTTTGTATTTTGTTATTTAAAGCAGTGTTGTTATTTTTTTTAACGTAAATCTAGAAATATTTTTCAAATCAGTTTTTGTAAAATTTTCCGTTATATCATTTTTAACCAAAAAGCATGCACCAGTATCGTTCTTTCAACTAATAAATTTCCTTAGAATTGAATGCCGTATATATGAACATCTTTTGTCCTCCAAAGCTCTATAAATTTTGAAACAGCCGTCATCTCGTTCCTGCAATAACTAAAACTCAGATCAGACAATGAACACCTTCCTTCCAGTCCTCTTTATTGTACTTGCTCGATAAATAATTAAAAGCGCAGTAACTTTCCTAAAGTTGAATTTCTCTACATACAATTCCATCGAATTGTGTAACTTTCGGAATACCCCTCCTTCTTGCTTGCTTTATAATTAATTATTTTTGGAGATATTGGTGTTAATTATTTCGTTAATCATGCTTAAGCGAAATGTCGAGAAATAATTTATATAAACCCTAATGAATAGTAAATAATTGGAGAGGATTCAAAACTTTTGTTAATTGTATTTACGAGGAGATAAGTTTACCTCTTGTTACAGAAATTGTTAATTGAGAATCTGTTCATTTCGATTTTCCAGTTTTATAAATAAGGGAATATAAGTATAAGTACCAAATGTCTATAAAAAATTGAAAAATCACAATTCTAATATTTCTATCTAGTTAGTTTAAAAGTAATAATAAAGAGGTATTCCTTCTTATTACTATACCATATAATCTCGTAACTGGTAACTGTTTTAGTAAAATTTATAAGTGTTAGAAGGTGGGATTTAAATGCACTTAAGGGAGTTTCAATTCTGTTCAAATAAATATAGACCTCATTTGAATAAAGCACCTGATGTCGTAGTGAATTTATCCATGTGAAAAATGTAGGGAAATCCGAGCTACACTATTGTTAATAGAAGCTTAAACTGTGCTGATGTAGTCGTCCTTCCATTTTACGGAGTTCACGGTTCAAGAGGCGACGCCCGCCACTATCCGGTATTAACGAAATAGAACAGAAAGTCCGGAAAGTCCAGTTAATCTTCCGGTTGTTTAAACTCCATCGGTCTCTTCCGTGTAGATACCATTCAAACGTTTGATAGTTTGGGACTCTCCAAGATGATTACTTACTTTTTCGATGAGTTTCGAACACGTTTAAATCTTTTTCCACGGAGCTCGAGTTTTCATTCAGAGGAGATATTACGAACAAGATTGTTTCGGAAGGATTTGTTCGTAAAAACGAAATGAACTTAGATACCTACGGGATTTGATTTACTACAAAGAATTTTATTTCTTAGCTAAAATTGAAACAGGCAATATCTATTTTAAATGAGTATTCCATTTAATGTTAACAATTTCTCAATTATTTTCTATTATTTTTCCAAAATTGGATATTTTATTTAACTAAGCTTAACTTTCTTGATTTTTTAGACTTTTGTTGTCTTAATTTAGTAAATAATATTATCTATAATAATTTATCAACAACAATATTCGGAATTAATGTGTTTTTTAAATTTTATATACTTAATTAATATTATACGGTGAGATCCAAATGAAAGGAATAAATTCATTATTTCGTAAATCGGCGATTTAAGGGAAAAATCCTGAAACCCGTCGATTTTTATTTGTAACCTTTTTATTTTTGACGTCATCATTCTTAATTTATTAAGCATTGCTATGATGTATTTATTGATCTCCAAAAATAAATTTGGTCACTACTATAAAAATATGTCTAAACTACTTTTTACCATTAAAAAAAAACTAGTTACCTTATCAAAATTCCTTTATTTTTATTGACATTCAACATAATTGTTATTGTCAAGTGGTTAATGATATTGTAGTAGAAGAAATCAAAAACTTTTTGACTTTTTTATCATCATGAAGCTGACAAAAACGGAAAGAATTGAAATTCTAATACTAAGTGTTTGTGGAGAAACTAGATGTTCTGCTGATAATAGATAATATAGGATAATAGATCCATATTTTTTCGAAGAAACCTTAACAGGTCCTCGATGTTTACAATTTCTGCAGAACATCTTTCTTCCAGAACTAAACCGGTTGTTCCCAAACAGAAATGATATATTGTTAATAATTTCGAGTCCGAGTATCTTAATTCCGTATATTGTTATTATTACCTAAATATAAAATTTATTTTCTATTTGAATTATTTTTAAGCTAGCAAAATATAAAACTTAAATACTTATAAACTTATAAATTAATTGTTTCAGTCCTTACTAAGTGGAATTTACCCATAATAAATATAAAAAGATTTATTATACTTATGTGAATTTCCTCAGTATATTCAATTATTTTAGATTACCTTTTGCACTAAATATCTATATAATAATAACCAAAAAATGTTTAGCAAAAGAATATTATTGTACAAATTGCTTGATTATGATTGGTTGAAATGTAACTAAAGTTTCATAATTTAATTTTTATTTTGCATCAGAGTTTACTAGAGTATTATTAAGGATTTTATTTAGTATTGTTGTTATTCCTTATTTTACTTGGTAAGTGTAGGTTTTTGCTAATTGTAAATTTTTGTGATTTGTTTTCCTTAATTTTAGACCTGATGATGACCCACTGAGGTCGAAACTAGTTGTCGTTTTTAATACAAAATTTTATTTGGCTTGATTTTGGAATTTTATTGGATTTGAACCTTTGCACCACATTTGAGTTTAATAGATAACATTTTGTTTCTTTATTCTTATATTGGAATGCAAACTTTTCACTCATATTTAAAATTGCATTCAAAAATTTACGTAATTCTTGAATTTTATGGGGACATGATTCATAGTTACCATACCAAATTTGTTTCGAAAAAAAAAATATTTAAAATACAAATTAATGTACAATTTGAAACTAGTAAATGTATGTTATGCTTACTTAATATTTAAATCCTAAGTTTAATTAAATACCAATTACTGAAATTAGTCTTGATATCATATAAACTTAATGGTTACGATTTATAATGAATTTGCTTTTAATTTGATATATTCGGACTCATGAAAATTAAATTCCTTCGGAAGCACTCGTCTTTTGGAAAAGTTTCTAAACATGCTCTAAAATTTGATACAATTCATGCAAAATTCAATTGTAGTAATCTTTTTTTTACACTATAGAACCCTTATTATATTTATTCATTTAATACTGTCAAACAGTTATATATTTTCTAAAATTTCATATCTAATGCAATTTCCATTACTGTGTAAAATATAAATGAATTTTATTGTCATAATTAAGAGCCTTTTGGATGATGCCCCACGTTAGTGTGGTCAATTGTAAATGAATTAATTATAGGGTTTTGAATAAAATTCAGATTTTAAATTAAAATTCAATTTTATCAATAAAAATTAAAGTGGATGCAAATTAAATAAATAAACATAATATAAATTCGAAACAATACAACTAAAAATAATAATAAATTAACATATGTAGAACTCCGTGAGCTTTTATCTGGGTATTACCCCAACACAGATTTTAACTTTTATTCTACTTATTCCTATTTATATAAGTGTAATTGGCAATTAATAATAAATAAGTTTAAAATTTAAATTTGCCGCATTTCCATTTTGAAGTAATTGTGAATAAATTGCCAATACATTTTAGTAAATAATTATTATATCTTTAATTGTTTAAATTTAATAATTTATTTAAGTAATTGCAAATGATTGTAACGGAGAACTAGTAACTTTGATCAAATGAGTGGCAAATTATTTTCAAAATTCATAAGTAATAGCACAAAATTTTAAAAATGCTTCACTGAACAATAAAAATTTTAAGATTAGTATTAAAGTTTTCATCACTTCTCCCTTTTAATCAAAGTTTAGGTTATGTTACAACTCAACAAAATAATAAAAACTTTTCTATCTAAACAGGCCCAGATTAACTTAATAAACGATGTAAAAGCCAACGACTCGACGTTAAAAATAGAAGAGAGGATAATAAATTTTTCTAGCTTTTTCTATTTTTTTATGTCGAAGTCTTCTTGTCTCCAAATTTTATAATTTGACATTTCATGTAATTAAATTTTATGTATAATTCTTTTTTTAACAACCAACATTTTATTAGTTATATAATGTTAGTTTCCGTTGAACTTTAAGTCCTCTCGAAAAACATTCCACGTTTTGGAAAAGATTCTAAATTTGTTATATTTATAATTCAATACTCTGTTTTATAATTTATAATCTTTTGTTATATTTTTCTACTTAATACGAGGAATTATGTTTTTCTCAATTATAATAAAATATGATATCAATACTATTAAAATATATACATATTTTATAATTAGATTTTCGTATGTATACTTTTCATTTACTCCAATAAATATTTTTACTAATATTGTTTAATGAGTATTAATTAAGACTTTATCTAAGTACAAAAATAAACACTCATAAATACACGATAAGGAGAAGTTTACGAAAAACTAAACGAAAAAGTCAATCTGGCTTTCCCGAAAGCTACGTCGAAATTTAAACTTCAGTTTCTGTTAAATTCCAACTTTTAAAAATCATTACAATTCTCTTGGCATTGCTTAATGGTCCTTAAAAGTTTTCTTATAAGGGGTTACGTAACTGTAAGAGACCATTAATATGATTTACCAGGTTCCTGGACTGGAAACTTTCGCAATTCCTAATTTCCTGTGAAGGTGCACCGACATTGATGAAAATTACGTACGACTAGCTACGTAGATTGAATGGAAATACTCTATTACATATTACATTTGAACGTTGTAACTTAAACTCAAACAAAGAAGTTCTTTATTCAATCTAAATCTCTAGTTTTAATCGAGCCACCTAAATGTAGACGTTACCTTTTAAACATTAAACGACAGTAATGGGAAATTTTCAAATATTAGGATAGCATAAAAGGACGTTTTTATTTGATTAGCAACGTTTCGATCATTTACTTGATCTTCTTCAGGCTTCCAAATATAACGTCAGGGCTAAAAATAATTTATAAATATATATATTGTGAAGTATCCACTAATAGCAATATAACTAAAATCATAAAGAGATTAAATAATCAACGTTGACTGTTAAAGTTCGGGTAGTATTTCGACAGAGATATATTTTCATCAAAGGGTACCTAAAAAAATAAACAGAAATTTCAGTTATTTATTAAATAAACGTAGAAAAGACTAAATATTAATAGGGGAAGGGACATTATAAATGTATACAGTTAAAAACATATAAGTATACAAGTCCATTGATTGAAAAAACAGTGTTTATATGCAAAAGGTTGATAATATAAGTGTGTGTAAGAAAGAAAGCTTTGTTTAATTTGATAACTTCGGTAATTTAATTTAAACACACCCAATTGATAAACAGTTTTCAGAAATTTTTGAAATTATTGCACGTTTCAGCAGTTGTCAAGCAAGCCACTCTATTAACAGAGACATAATTTAAAATCATCATAATTTTTTTGAGTTTTGTAATGATTCATTTATTTTATTATTATGTACAATAATTGTGTTAGTTGTATTAAGTTAGGTTAAAGGTTGCAACCCATTTGAGAGGTAATAAATAAGCTTTGTTGACAATTGTGTGTGACTTATAAAATTTTTTGAAATTTTCATTTACCTTCAAATATTCATTTTCAATATTTCATGCAGTTTATGCACATTTAAATTTTTTTTAATAAATCGATTATCATACAAATATGTTTATTATTAACCAGTGTTGACACTGAAACGACATTTCCGACAATTTGTCAAATCATTTGAACCTCCCTGGACTAGAGATTATGAACTATCCAATTATTCAAATAATCTATTAAAATAGTTTGGCCGGTGAATTATAGATGGCAACATACAATTAGATTCAATAATGGAAAAACAATACCCAATAAATATTGATCTTATAATCTTTTCTGATATCAGTTGGGGTTGATATAGTTGAAAACTCATCTCTTTACATATATCTGGTATTTTTCAATGATCACAACAATTCGTGGAGCCCAAACTCATGTATTGAAAAAGATATCAAATTGGGAGCCTGAAGAATATCAAATAAATGATCGAAACTTTGCTAATCAATTAAAAACGTGCTTTTGTGTTGTCCTAATACCCGAAAATTTCCTATTACTATAGTGTCAAGCAGGGATTTGGTAAAATACTATATTTATTAAACATGGTTTATCGTATTCAAATTATTATTTATTTCAAATAAATTGTTTAGTTGATCTAATAATTCTCCTGAATATTTTACACCACCTTTATAGCTTTTATTGCTTAAAATCAATAAATAATATTTTAAATGAAACCTGAAACCAAATAATACTTGTCTGGATCGAAAATACCATTTGCTCGAAAATACTATTGTGGTATTAAAATAATGCTGTTAAATTTTTGTTCCGCTGTTTACTATAGACATATACACAACTTGTTCTTAGACTATATCGAATGAAGCAAATTAAATTTTGAAATTCCACTGTTTAAATCGAAATTTTAATTATAAATTTACGAGAATCAAAGTGAATAGTTTTTCTACCAAAAAACAGCTGAAGGAATAAAAAAATGTCTACTTAAGAGCTCATGAGTGCTTAAACGGAAAAGTGGAGTGAAAGAAGGGGCAACCTGTCAATTCAGAATCTTATCAGCAATTTTAAGAGGATAATGTTCTAATATATTTCCACCCTTTTGTGTATGTTTCGTCGAAAGATATCCAGTGAATGGGTAAACGTAAGAGGATATCATGCGCTCAACATAAAAGAAACCAAGATCGTAGATTAGTTGTTTGAAGGGCCAAATTTTATCATCGGCCTCTGAAGTATTACGGTCTAAGTAATATATAACCAAGCGATGGAACATTTTTAATATAATAAAAACGGGAGATTTTTTGACCGGCCTTTTATGAAAAATTAATTTATTACGGCATATCTTATTTAAGAACAAAATTTTCGGAACTTGCTGCTATAAAAGGAACAAATTTCTGGTCAAGAAAAAATTGGATTTATTATAAATATCTTACTGGTTTCACATTTACGTTATATTCAATAACAGATAATTGGTCTGTAAAAGTTAACCTATTATTTTTAATACATTTAAAAAGGTTATTGTTATTATTTCCTCATTCAGTTTATTAAGGATTAATGCCAAAACCTTATCTCATTCTCGCTGGTGTCTTCACAAATAAAAGTTTCACCAAAATTCCGATTGCTGAATCTCCAAAATTGCTGGGAATAAACACTATTGTGTATTATTGAAATAAATATTTTCCTTTGGACTCTATGAAAAGCAGCTGTGAAAACGTTAGTATTTCCACAATATTCCACCAACCATCCGTTGTTGATTCTACTGGGTCGGTTCTCTTATATACGAGATCTCACAACACGAGCCATGATTACTTCTTAGTTATGTTACATGCTTTACGACTAGTTAGTTGTTTGTAGATTTAAATGTACATATAGCCGAAAACACTTCGCATACTTAAGAGCTATTAAAACTAAAATAAATACTAATTATTCCGGCGGTAATATGTTGTTCGCTTTATCTAAAACTTGTACAATAAATAACGCATAGTGTGTGTGTTAATTTAATAGGGTATAATAAGGATGCACGGGCAGATTTACACCAAGCGAGGACATAATTTATGTTTATTACTGTGCAACGTAATTAATATTCTCCCCAAATCTTTGAAGATCTTTGCTCTATTCCAGTGTCGTACACAATTTTACTTTACATTTTGCTTTACTTCAGTTTGAAGTTATACCTATACAATATTCCCGATGTTTCAGAATGTAAAAAAATGAACTAAAAAAAATAGCACGTCCCCGTTTTGTAAAGGAGATAAAATAATTTAAAATATTTATTTTTAATTCCAACACATTCTTTTGATGTTAAAGGGTGATTCGTCAACGCTGTATGAAAAATTAGCTCGAGTAGTGGTTAATAAAGAAGCGTACTAATAGATTTCTATTGAAATAAGTGTAAGCAGAATTAATCTTTTTTATTTATAATGAATATTTATTAATTTTAAATTAGTAAAATAACAACAATCGTAAAAATACTTTATATTAGATGCAATACAATCATAGTTTTTAATTAATATCTGACTTCGTTTAATTTTGGTAACTCTTGGCTTACCATTGTTTATATTAATTGACAACAATTTTACAATGTCTTGTTTTCCATATAATTTTATTAAGGTCATGAGTAATTCCCTCAATTGTCATTTTTCCTAAAATTGCATCTTCCAAAATTGTTCTTTAAATGACTTAGCATAATTTCAGTTTTTGCACTTGTATGTATTAATAAAGATGCCCAAGATTTAATATATATTGTAACGGTCTAAAAAGAAAAATTAAATAATTTAACTTTGGATTAAACAAAAATTGATATGTACTTTAGGATAGCATATAAGGCGTAGAATAATGTAATCACATAAATCAAATAAAAAGTAGTTAAAATAATATATAAGAGCAATTTGAATGATTATAAAAGAATTCTGAACAGAGATAATAACTAAAAAATTATAATGTCCAGGTCAAAGTAATTAATTCTTTGGATATAACAAAAATAAATACCAATCATATCATTGTAATCATAATTTACTTGAAGTTCAAAATTATTAAGTGTCACTTCTATAAAATACATATACAGGATGTCCCAAATTAGAACAGTAACATAAAGTCATATTTTTTTAATGGAACTCCCTGTATTTTATGATAATTTTGAAGTATACTCAAAAAACTAATGTCAGTTTATTTATATTTCCCTATATCTATTCTTAATAGTTTTTATTTTATTTGACTTTTTTCAAAATGTAGCATCCTCAAAATAAATTAATCACATTTTATTTCTTAAATTTTAATAAACGCATTTTTATGTGTTAATTTTAAATTGTTGGGGTTTTATTTCTAAATTAATAAAATTTTAAATTAATATATGGGGTTCGTAATTGAAAGTTTCAATACGTGCAATATTTTGTTTAATTACAGCGTTAACTTAAATGTAACTCCCTATATTTTATTGATGTAAATATAAGGAAAAATAATTTCCTTTTAAACTGGTCTAAGGTTCCTTATACCAATATCCACTATTTTCAGAGTTATTAGTTTCCTGCTTCAATAAACATCGTTGATTTCATAGCGATTTATTTATTAAGAAACATCAAAATACGTAGTGGATTGAACATTCGAGAATAATGTTCAGTCAAAAATTGTTCCTGATGCATGATAATCTATTTAGTTATTTTAAATATGTATCTTTAATTTTGTTGACTGTAACAAATCACTTTCTACGTACATATAAATGTTCAGTAAATAAATAAATGTTCACCGATAATAGAAAACCTTAATTTCAGATATAAATTACATCTCATCGAGGTAACGTCTGACAAATAATAACTGACATTAACAAAGATGTCCAATATCTTATTCAATACGATTAATATTTTTTCATCTTTTCCTATAATACGTGACTTTTTTGATACATTTCCAGTTTTTAATGTTTCGTGGAGAAAAATAATTGCATGTTTTATTGTTCCTGCCACCCTGACATTTATGAATCTGCTGTTAGTTCGTATTCAGGTTAGATTCGATTTTTTTTAATAAGACTCGAATATTTCATGGCCGATGCTATTTTAATTGTACCTATGTTTAATCTCTTAATTTTGTATCTGGCTTTAAGAAACTTTTCGCCAAATGAAACTGATATCAAAGATAATTTTGACTATTTTAAAGAAAACGTTTACACTATTTTTCTAGTTGCGATTCTTACCACATGAAATCGCAAATTCCAAATATTTCAAAAACGGATTAAGAATATGAGATGATTCAAAAACTGAGAGATGCAGATTTTTACAGCAAAGAGGAGGATGTATTCCTTTTCTTAAAAACCGAAGAAATGACAAAAAAAGGAATGCGTCCCCTCCTTCATACAGATTTTTTAAATTTTAAGTTTTAATTCAACTTTCTTTTAATTTCAACCGATTAGGGGTAAAACTAAATTTAAAATCTTAAAAAAAATTAGTCAGTTGATTACGCCTATACACTAGAAATATACAAATCTATAATCTGGCAAAAGTGTTCATACATTTTGACAGATTATGCTTTCACGTTTGACGTTGACTGCGGTCAAGTACAGGTTTTCGGAAAAATTTGAATTCCTATTTGTACAGTGCCGTTTGCAGAAAAGGTAAACGACTTGAGTCAGACTTAAGAAATCATGAAACATACTTGCACGAATGATAAAAGTCACAAAAGACGTTTGTCGCATAAATAAGTGAGTTCTCGGAAAAGAGCGCGAAATGCAATTAATAATAGGTAAGCCGTTTTTATATAATAGTTGTAATAGTAGTTTTAATTAATACCGTTTAAAATTTTTATTGCTAATTTGGTTATGTCTAGTGCCAATTTCAAGTTGTTAAATATATACATTTTTAGGTTGCTGTATATTATCGAAATTTTTATTTCGATAAATTCAATTTTTATTGGTTAAATAAAAAAATACATAATTCAAAAATATTGAAATTGCAATATATAGTGACGTTTTAGGAGAAAACTTAAAGGAAAGTTTTGTAAAAAACAATATTTTTTCATTTTCAGTGCACCATTTCTCCATAAATGTAACCATTGCAAACATATTTTTTGCAGTATTCTAGTGGAAAAGCTAAGTTGCCAAAGCAATTTTGTCGAAATTGTATCTCTTTTTGTTTCATGTAATCAAATCGAAAGAAAGGAGACGTGTTTGTAGGTCTATATGGGCTATATGGTCTATAAGGAGGCAACTGTTATAAGTTGTAAAAAGTCACGTGATGATTTCGGCTCTTCATGTGTCCTATTTACAATATTATGTTATAGTCAATATTTGGGATATTTGTAATAATTTAACTAATTTAATAATCTATTAGCATTTATTAAATCTAAAATGTTTGCGTGCTCTCCCCAAGTGCTAATCACATAATTAATCAGCAATTAACAGGTGTCAGCACTATTAATGTTTGATTTGATATATCAGCAACTACTAATTAGGAAACTTTAATTTGATTATCTTACACCATTGAATCTACCAATTTGACCCACGTGAATGATCCACTCTTAAGTGATGTGAATAAAAAATCCTATTCTTACTTTTATTTTTCATCTAATATTTTTTATAATCCCTATCACTTTTCACAGCATTTTAATTAATTTAGCTAAAATAATGTTTAAAATTTAATTTGAGAAAAACATGAACTTTTCATTTCACGGTTACTTGACTACGTCCGTGCTTTTCTTAAGTACAGAGGTTTGCGTGAGAGTGAACAAAGACACTGGCAATTTTAATGGGCCAATATGTCTTTTAAAATCTTGGAAATAGTCCATCATGGGGTATGTCTGACCGAGCTGCCAGTACACTGCACTTAATGCATTAACTGTGATACGAGATAGAAGCTTTGAAGACTCAACTTCTAATTACCGAATAGTTGTAAAGTTACTACACTCCGGACTAATATGCTGCGGTTTTCAAGATTCTCGAACATTATAAATTATAGCTGATATTAGGGGTTACGGAATTACGATGGGAATTTTTCCATATTGAACACAATTTCACCAAAAGTAGTGTACAGCCTAATCTAAAAAATATATATTATAACGGTCTAAAACAAAAATAAAATAATTTAGTTGAGGATTAAACAAAAATTGATAGGTACAAACACATGAATCAAATAAAATTAGTTAAAACAATATAAGAACATTTTTAATTATTTTTATCTTTTATTTATAATACTTAAATTAAGCAAAATTCTGTAAATTTAATAGAAATTGTTAATTAAAATTTGGTTACTACTTAGGAATATGTAAGAATTTAAAACTTTTCAATTAAATCAAAATTAAAGTAATTCATTGTAAAAAAATTAGGCTTTGTTGTATCTAAATAATAAACTAAATTGTAATATAGAAATAAAAATAATAATGCCAAGATGCAAGTAAAAACATCATATATTAATAATAAATAGTTAATTCTTCAGATACAATTTGTAATTTGTAATCAATAATGTAGGTATTTGAAGTTTAAACGATTAAGTGTGAAAACTATATAAATTAAACATAAAGAATGTTATGATTTAGGAAAACTATTTAAGCTCCGTCGGAATTTTAAGAAGTTCTCTTTTGTTTGTGAGCTGAAAGAGAAAACAACCTTGTTAGTAAGAAATTCAAAATTATTACATGACCTAAAATTAAAATTTTCTTAAAAAAATATTCACATTAAAATTTGTTAATATTACCTGATAGTATATAACTGAAGCATTCAGTTAATGTTATTTATAATTATAAAGACAATTTCAAACTTAACCATAAAGTGTTTTAACCTAAATAGGAAAATTATAAGAAAAAGACAATAGGGTACAGAGTGATTAGATGGGATTTCAAATGTTTGATCACTCTGTATCAAATATTTTTTAATAGAACTTGAAAAATTAGGATAGGGACGGTTTGACTGCTACATACATCTAAATTCAAAAAAATGTGATTTTCAGGTGGCTGTAGATCCTTTATTAAACATAATAGGCATCAAATATGATACATCACTGAAATTAGCTTGGCAAGAGGCTTATAATAATGTAAAAGTATACGGGGTGTTCCATTTAAAAAAACAAATTTTTTGTCTGGTACTGCATTCCTGAACACACTGCATATTGTATATTTGGGACTAATTTTAAAATGTGAATCTCCTACACTTTTGGTAAAAACTTGTTTTTCGTAAATTCAATAATAGCACTAATGCCGCACCCTGTATATACTAAAGAGCTTAATTCCTGAAACGATATGTTATTTTTTAAACTATGTTAATTTTTCTGTAACCTTTCAATTCTTCATTAAGGAACTTTAGTAAATAAAGATTAAAATTTAATAACAATAAATATCATATTTTAATAACAAACTAGGAATCGCACAAGAGATATTTAGGAATCCAAAAAGTTCGATTTGACTAAAATTTAATATCATGAACTAATTATTTTATTTATTTGATAAACATACGCAATGACTTTTCCAAAATAATTAAATGCATGTTTTGTGCTTCAGCATCTTATTTATAAGAAATACATGAATTTTTTTGTGATGAAAGCATTGGTATTTGGTTCAAGCCATATAAATTTAACTAAAATGAATAAATTATAATCATTTTGAAAAATGTATCGAGAAAAAAGAATCGTATATAAATATTGTATAAATAATTGAATAATAAAAATATTATATAACTGTATAGGTCAACTCAATAATAGCGTCCAAATTTCAATGGTTAATAATTCGGATATTTATTTTTTTATATTCGATTTTGCGGGATGTTTACACAACTATTTGTAATTCTGTCATTAATACTTTTAATAGCACAGGTCGCCCATTCCAAATATAAAATCCATATATTTGTCCTTTTTATGTTATTTGATTTTCATGTAATCAATACTTTATGGGCTTAAAATGTTATAAACTTTGTGAGTTTAGCGGGATTACATTTTTTTTATTATTTTTTACCATATTTATATTTTATGTTTGAATAGGTGATATCCAATCAAAAAGGATAAATTTAAATATTTATTATTTTTATATCGGGGTCGTTTTTAAATTAAATATCGAACTGTCAGTTAAACACAATTTGCTTTTTTAAACTATACGAGTAATTGATTTTTTATTAAAAAATTACTCGACCAATTGAGTTTATAAAACTGTGGAATTGGATTTATTTTTAAACATATCGGTAGCCACTCAATATAAACTCAAAAAAATTACCAAAATATTGTTGTCATGTTAACCATCGTTAATTAAAAGTTAAACCACTTTCTAATATTATATGATTTAGGATCTAGATCCGATCTGATGTTCGTAAAATAAATGTTGGTCAAGTCACAACGTAACACTTGTTGTATTATATTTAGTTTTGAAATTTGATGATGGAGACGGTCTTAGTTTAACTGGCTTCTAACAAAATCTTAAAGTAAATTGTTACCCTTCTTTCCAATATGAGTTATAAGTTAAGTTTTAAGGCAATTAAAAAAATAGCACCTCACCGTTCTGTATTTAAGCTAATAGTACTTTAAATTAATTATCATTACTTTTTATTTCCAACACGTTTTTTTCATTTTCAATCTGGCAACGCAGCGCGCCAAGTTATGTCATAAAAAGAGGGAGTTTTAGATATTTGATGATATTAATGATATTTAAAACAACGTTCATCTTAAAAGTTTAAACTGTAATCCTTCAGTTATATGACATTGCTATGCATTAGTGTAAATATTTTGGACATTGATACGAGTAATCAACTCGGAGCTGATTTGTGCCATTTCGTCACGTATTATTTGCTGCAAATCTTCCAAACTGGCAGGTCTATCGAAATAAACCATTGATTTCAAATAGCCCCACAAAAAAATCTAGAGGTCTTAGATCTGGAGAACGCAGTGGCCATTCCACTGATCCTCCTCCTCCTATCCATCGTTTCCTAAAAGAAGCGTCAAATATGTACGTATCTGAATAAAATGGGTGCCCAATTTTGTTGATTTTTATACGGTGGTTTCGTCAAAATAAAATTTGAGTTTTCCTGAAAAAAAACAATTTTCTGAACAAAATTGATTTTAATTTTTTTATATCGTCCTTCAAGTGGTAAGTCCCTCTAGAAAAACTAGAGAAAAAAACCATTTAAAAAAATGAAAATGGTCTGTCGGGGGTATTTTCTTAAACACGTTGCATTATTGAGTTAAAAACTTAGTTCCAAACTTTATCATAACACCGTATATAAACGCCTAAAGAAGAGATTATCGGTGTTATACAAAAATGATATAAAGCCGATTTAACCTATGTTTACATATGTTAAAATCCGAAGCTAAAATTGTTAAATATCTTGGAATGTTTAGTGTTTAATCAAAATAGCAAGTATAAATATTTCATTAAAAATTAACTAATAATTACAAATTTTACTTTTATGTTTTACAGTATTTTCTGGATGTGTTTCCGAAAAATAAATTACCTAATTAAAAATTTGTTTTTACCTTTATTTTTCACTGTGATAAATAAAATAATCAGTAAATATATCGTAGCGTTGGTTTGTCAAAACAAAACGAATACCTATGTTTACAAAATGAATGAAAGCCACGTTAAATAATCTGAAAAAAGGAAACCGGTAGTAATCAATCATTTTGAAGTAAACGTCGCGTTTACGAAAACTACTTCAGCGACGTATTTTAATCTTTAAATTGCACCGTCGGTTTTATTTCTTTCCCTCGTTCATATTACGAAATTAACATAATTCTTAAAAGACATTTTCTACAAGGTTATAAAGAATTGATTATGGGTTTAGGCAAATGTACTTTACTATAAAAATAAAATTTCTCCAATAAGAGAAAATAAGATAATAATCTATTCAAAAAAAAATTGTTAATTTCACTTACATTGAATTTGTGACTGTTTCCTTTATATATGTATTTTATTTATTCTCACTTATTTGTATTACCCTTCGCCCTGTTTATACATATTAACTAGTATTTTACCTATCTTATCCCAAGATTTCGTCCTTAAGTTACGCCTTGCACAAATTCCTCCAGAGGCTCTCACTTATTTGTATTACCCTTCTCCCTGTTTATACATATTAATTAGTATTTTACCTATCTTATCCCAAGATTTCATTCTTAACTTACGCCTTCCACAAATTCCTCCAGAGGCTCGACTAGCTTAATCATCTGTTCCCTTTCGTTTTTTCTATAAACCTGTAATTCCCTATGGATCCTCTATTGAACAAATTCCTATCCTGACCATTTGTGTTATTTTTACTTAGTTACATCCCTCAATTTTTCATTTCATGGTTCGTTGCAAATAAGGATGTAACATAGGGATATCACAAATAGTTAAATATGCGATTTAAATAAAATGGAATAAGGAGTTTGTATCTCTATTTTATGTAAAACACTGTATATATTTTTCGGGATTCGTTCCAGGGCATATTTGTTAAATTTTCTAATTTTGAAAGAACAACTATTTTGCGTTCATCGATAAGAATTGTCGATTCTCGCTTAGATTCCCATTAACATTTTGAAAACAAAAAATCATTTGTGAACATAATTATCTACTTAACAAGAAATTAATGCGATTAAATACAGCGCCTATGTTAATACTAAATTGATATTTTTTAAGCCCGCAAACCAGTCTGCCAAGTTTCTCTTTTGTAAACTTAACTATTGTTAGGAGTGACAATGGTATAATTTAAATTCCGCTCATCTGAATAACGCAATTGAATTATATCATAAATATTGTCAACTCCAGGTGAAGGCTCGATTATTTCCAGCATCAAAACGGTTGCATTTCTGTTTTATTTTAATGGTTTAACGACAGCCGTGTTAATCTTGGTTAATTTTAGTTAAACAGTGCAAGTAAGATAAAAAGAGGAATATATTATATATTATAATTGTTTTTGGATCATCGATAAAGTTGTAGTGTGTTATTACTTTAAGAAAACTTCAGACGTATGTATAAGATTGGGCCAAGCATACTACCTTGGGTAACTTCTACAGTTTCTTTTAATAATCCTGATATCTATGAGGGTGTTGAGCCGAACGGAGCACATGGAGATATTTTTGAGATAGATTTTGTTAGCAAATTGATATTAATATGACTACGAGAATTGTAAGTGGGTATCTTACTTGGAATAATCAATAATATCAAATAGGGCTTTTGTCTGCGAATTCTCTATGAAGGAGCAATTCTTAATTATTATGATTGCAAAGAACGTCATCCTTCTTTTCACTTAAACTAATATAAAACAAAATGAGTGGATTAGGGTTTTTCTATTTGATAGAAATAATCACAAAATCAAGATACAATATATTGACCTCAAGGGAACTTATTTTTTATCCTAAACTCTTGACTTTTACATTTTCCACTTTAATTGATTAATTTAATTAACCAACTTCCCACTAGATTAACGTGAATTCTACTCTAACTACAATTTTTTTCAAAATTTCGAACTTGTTCTACTTAACTTAATTTTTAAAACGGAGCAAATTGCAATGTACGATTCAAAAATGACGCTACTGGTTTAAAACGGCAAATTAGAGTCAGATCTTTTTTCCTATTTTCCTTTATTGTTCCGATTCTTCCTGACGCAAATTTTATCTTTAGAGGTCAAAATTTTCTCACCTTTTTCATTATTTTTGTCTAGCCAACTAAAAGTTACTCCAACCCAGATTTACTGCGATCAATCAAACATTTCCAGCCCAAAAATCTACCCTTCAAATAAAACTATTGACCATTTTTCCCCTTTATTGGTACTTAGTTTGAGTAGTCGCATCGATCTCACAACATGATTTTTGCCTTTTGTTAAGAATATCTAATATTTATCGCCCTGACACGTTAGTTGTTGGATTTGATATTCTTTCAACAAAAATTAGTAACGCTTCGTTCATTAACAAAAAGCTTTTTGGAATACTTAATAAATTAGACATAAGGTGCATCTTAGAAATTTTTATGTATTTCTTAGAATTTTGTGCACATGTTTGTGACAACCCAAGTTGACTCTAAATTATTACTTCCAGTAAAATATATATATACTGAGGAGTCTTCATGTTAGATATGTGTATTTTACTTTAAGAAGAAGAAATAGTTTCTTGGTAACATTTTCGTACATCTAACTGGTATGCTAATTTCATCAAATGCTTCAGTATAATTAAGAAAAATAGTATACTATTTTATATCTCTAAGATCTTGCTTTCTCCAGATGATTAATACATCTAGCTGATCTTGCTTAGTTGTTTTTCTATTCATAACCCATCTTCTGATTCTGACTGATTACAATAAATCTTCGTTTTGGTGCTATTTTCAATGAGTTTTCGATAGCTTTTTGTTTGATCGATTCATTTAGTATCCTCTCAAATTCAGATTTTTATTATTATTCAGTATTCTTATCTGCCATATTTGACGTAATAAGAAGTTCTATCAATGTTGTTTTATTTATCCTTGGTGTGGAATATCATTCAATTTGTTGGGTAAGTAGATCAATTGAGTGAGTTTATTTTTTCTGTTACTCATTTTTCTGAATGATATCTCTGTTCTGATTTATAAATTCCGGAATGGTATTAAATCAAAATAAACATTTCAATCACGATCGATAAAGAAACGGATTCCTAAATGATCTTGTAGAAACTATCAATTACACTTTTTTATAAAATATTAAATCACTGGAAAGAATAGTTGTATAAGTAGCAAACCAACGCAATGGCGGAAGATTTCAGTGCTCCTTTAAAATGTCAGCTAATTATTTTCCTTCCAATAGAAATGTTTAAGAGTTTCTTGCAGAAACTAATATAAAATACTTTTATTTCATAAATGGTTTTCATCACAAACCATAGTTGTTTTGAAATTAATTCAACAGTAAAAAATCTCCCACAATTTTTAAATTCACTAATAAAAACTCCTAAATATTATGTTGTCATTTATTTATGTGGAAAATGTTATTAAAATGTAAACAAAATTTATAACGGGTATTTGAGTTGTTTACGAGAATTTAGTACGATTAGCCAGTGAAACGAAAATGGAACAATAAAAGAGAGACAAATGACGCTCAAAATGATCGGAGATTCACCTGAAATTGACAATATTTATGGTATAATTCGATTTCATTATTCCGAAAGCAGACAGATAGGCATGTGTCCGACATAACAACGGCAGCACGTCAATGCGAGACTTTGAAGAAGGGTGATGGCGCTGTTGCTAAAGTTCTGCATTGAAAGGGCGGCTGATAAACTCAGTTCGTTGCTATTGACAGCTAATTATTGGGCCATGATACTACTGTTATCAGATTTTCACGTGAATCACCTGCGTTCGTTCTTCCTTTCTGCCAATCAACCGTTGTTAAAATTCTCCAACGAAAATTCTTGTTGTATTGTTAAAGCGTTTTGTGCGCTTTTAACTCTCAATTTAACTGACGGTCTGAAAAAAAAAGCGAATAATAGTCGAAAGCCTATTAAAGCTTTTACAGCTCATCGATTTCACTATAAAACAGATTTAAACGAAATTCGGATATCACTGTGGTAAAATAGTATAATACAATGATTATGGGTAACGAACTATGTGGCGCGTTTCAAAAATGTATGTAAAAGGAAAACCTTGTTGTAAAAATATTTATACAGTTAGAGAGTGAATTTTCTTAGATATAATAATGTACTATTATATCATCAAATATAAAAAAATAAGTACTATGAAAAGAACCAGATGTGGAGCCCATATTCGACAGCATACAAAGACAAAAATGTATGTTGTTAAGGCATCTGGTGAGGATGTGTTAGAGAAGGCAAAAGCAAAAAAATATTTGGCACGCAAACACAATCTACAAAAGAGCTAGAAGTGTATAGACCAAGAAAACACACGAAACGATGTAGTAATGAAAATTTAAAGAAGAGAAATAAAACCTGGAAAAAAGGAACCAAACTGATAAAAAATAAAATGAAATAAGTAAAAATTATTTATAATAAAATGTTTTTTTCTTATAGCGCCTTCGGATATAGGTGACCGATTATATTTTTTCCCTACTTTGCAGAAGCTTACACTTTTTAACCTTATTTACAATAGAAAAGTGGTATTTTTTTCCTAAGAAGCAAAGAAACAAAATAGTTTTCCTTCCTGTTTTATTTGACAAAATTAGCCGTCAAGTGTAAAGAATATTTCAAAATAAACAAAATAAATTTAAATTTGTTATAATTTATTTACAAAAATTAAAATTTTTAAACAAGAATAATATTTTTATTATCAACGATAAAATTGAATATCAAATCAAAATTAATATTTTTTTATTAACGTACATTGCTTTTTATAATATATATATATTTCAAAAATTACTACTTTTTCTATAAGTAAAATGTGAAGAGTCTATTTAGGAACACCACTGGGTAATAGAAAGAATATTGGTTGCTAGCGCTATTGTGTGTGAAGCTATTTAAGCTTTTTCCAATGAACAGTGATTTTATAAAGTCCTAATGAAATGTACTAGTACTATTATTTACTGTTAAACCGATCAACTGGTATGGATTCATTTACGTATTTTATTGGCTTTTTTTGCTTATAGGAAATTATGGTATTTAACCGATCCTATTAGCAGTAAAAAATACAATGTTTACTATTTTTGAATTTTGAATTTGAAAATATTTTTGATAAATTACTAAAAAGTTGAAATAATAAATAGATATTGCTCTATTTCATTTTTTCACTTAATTATAAATATATAGAAACTAATTCTTATGAAGATATTACACGACCATATTGTAAAATTCACAGGATTCTGAAATTCAATTTCACAGTGAAGGTAATTCGAAATTGGATATTAAATTACTCCGATTCAGCCATGTAAATGTCCACTAAAATTACTTAAAAGTTTTTCGTAATTTAATTTCCTTTAAGAACACGGAACTATATAAAATATTAGGGAGCGTCCTTTTATTTTTATTCCAATATATTTTCCAAATCCCGCTATAAGGTAATTACTTTGAAAATTTACCGTAATCGCTTTCAGCGATATTCTGGATCGGTTGTTTACGCTTCTTGCATTTACTGACTAAATATCTACATGCCTATTAAATTATAGGAGAGTTTGATTACCAGAGCGTTCAGAAAAATATTTTTAATTATTATTACATATTTTAGTGTTAGTGTTTTCTTCTTTAGGTTTTTATTTCTTCCTATGCGTATATGTATCAACAGTTTAAAAATTAAGAAAAGTAGAATTGGTCTTAAAAAAGTGCATAATAATGAATCGGTCCGTAACGAATTCCCAAAATTTGCGGATGCACTCTACGAATTAGTTGAATGGAGCATAATAGCGGCAGTGAGTAAGAGGATAAAAACTTTTTGTGTAATGCTGATTTTAGTTTATTATTTTCAAAATGGCATATAAAAATTAAATTATTTGATGGAGGTCTCATCAACAAGCATACTAATGTTATGAGTGTTACAACGACCTTACAGAGAGATTCAAAAAACCGTAAAAATTTAAACTTCATTAATACTTCTAAAACCACACGTAGAAAAATGATCATATTTGCTTGGGATCTCAACAAAATCATGCTAAATAATAAAATAGGGATTAGAACGGCACCCAAATGGATGGGAGAAAAATATAATATTTAGAAATACTTGTAAGAGGAAAAGACTTTATTTACAAGGTAGTGAAATAAAAATAAATTCTAATAACTAATTTTTAAAGAATATGGATACGCTTTCAAATTAATATAAATCGTGCTTAATCAAACGTCTTTTACCCTTTTCTAAAATATGTCTACGTGTTAATGAGTACCGGCTAAACGCAATGGATTTATCCAAGACCTACGTTCTTTATTAGTAAAGAAACACCAGTTAAACTCGATCAGAAAAAGTAGTAAATAAGCAGTGAAAAATTACGTTGTCTGATTTTATGTGCGCTTTTTAGAGGAGAGGCATAGAGCTATGTAACTCACGAAAATTTTACAAGTAAAGAACGCTCTAGGTGTTTCCTTTTAACCACTCAACTTCCAAACTGTTATTTTGAGCATTTCTTTTAAATAAATCATTTTTCCGTATTGCAGGTAACGAAATTCAAACGACAAGTATAATACTGACAAATACTGTCATGCAGTTGTAATTCACAATTTGCTAAGGAGTTTTAAACAATACTAATATTGCCATGGTTAGTTTTTATCTCTTTTTTTTTTAATTTAAAGCGTCTAAAAAGAACACTGGAATGGTTTTTACTTTTTTCTCACTAGCAAGAACTAAACGATATTACTTATTATTACTTATTGTGTTGTATCGAATTTCGCTAGTCAAATGACTTTTTTAATGTTAATTTTTGTAAAAAATTTGAAGATAATATTTTTGAACAGAGAATGAAAAGACTTTTCAAATGGACTCGTAGCAAGAAGAATAATTCTAAAATTTTTCATTAATGAAAAATGAAAATAGATGATTTTTAACTTATATTCTTAGTGACTTTATACACATACTTGACATTAAACTTTTTCCAGAGAATACCTACAGTGAACCTTACATGATCAATAATAATGTCATTATTTTCAAGTAATAACGTTACTTGAAAATAATATTATTATCGATCATGTAATGTTCACTTAAAAGCTATAAGCTAAAAGTGGAGAATGTTAAAATGGCTTCTATGTCACTTCTATTCAGTAGGAAAATCTATTGATTAAATTATTAGCACATTATCATTTAGTTGATGATTAGGTTTAATCACTACGAGTTATTATTATTTTCTGAAAACACGTATTTCCTAACGAATTTTACAAGCCAATTGCTAGATATAAAAAAAATATTCCATTCTTAAAATGAAAAAAGAAATTTCAAAATTGAATTTGAACTGCTTTTAATACTTTTAATAGTTCTCATAGTCTGTAAAGTATTCATGCATGCCTGTGAAATTGTTATTTCGTACAACTTTTTAGTTAGATATTTTCTAAAAATATATATATTGTGTCACATTAATAATTTTTATTATTTCAAACAGAGCTAATAGAAGCTAATAAGTAATTCTAACATATGAGTTAACACAGGTGTTTAACAATTTATTCGTTCGGATTTCAGTTGACACAATAGGCATGAAATACAATATAGTAGCCTAACAATACGAATAACTACCACACGTTGTTCTAAATAAAGAACTATTGGATGCGTGACAAATTATATTTAACAAAAAACCATTCATATTTCAAACAACACTAGTATAAATCATGATTAAATTATAATTTTTTCATATGCGGAACGCGATACCGTTTTCGTTGCCTGATTAAATGTTTTCATGAATTTTCACTCAACCACTACGTTATATAAATTAATTGTTGCTTTCGGACAGCCATAGCCACCAGCGATCCAAATGTACAATATGTCGAGTTTAAATTATAAAAAATTCATCACTTGCAATTAATATTTCCCTACTGAACTTAAAATTAACATTTCACTTCAAAAATATTTTTTTCACTATTACGTAGCTATACGTACAGCATTTTCATGACAGTGATTAAATCTATAATCATTTATAAGAGTCACTCATCGGATTAGAATTTTGAAAATTAGGATATGTATGTAACCAAGCCGTCTCAGTAAAAGAACCAAAAAATTTAGAATTTAGTCATCCTTATTTTTATGTTTTTCTAAGAATCTAGAATATATTTAATGAAGCATTTGCATTTATTTTCAAATTTACGGAAAAAATCTGCAAAGGGTATTTTGAAAATATTGTATTAGCAAACGTTTGAATATCGCTCGGACACAAGACTTTATTACTGGAATGTAGAATTGATCCCTCAAACAACAGCAACTATTAGTTTTATGTAATGTATGTAGACATACTGGGCGGAGTTGTTGGAGTACGAAGAAAAACTACGAAGGTTTTTCGGGATTTTCCTCTTTAAGGAACTTCCTGCCCGGTATTGTAACCCCGTAAAATTCTTTAACGTAAAGGGACAATGTTATACTTGTTAAGAAGCCGTAACTTCGTTAATAATCATAAAGTCATTTTAAAGTCAAAAAGGACGTACTAATATCGCTAGTCAATAACAGCATTGCATTCGGGCAAAACGACAAAATTAAAAAGATTCAGAAAAAATTATATTTTGAAGTTTAACCCTCATATCGATTAGTGCTGTTTTTGTTACTACATTAATATAGGTATATTATTAAATTAAAAAGTAATGCACGGCAACTTCGACGTTGTTGCAGATATAAGTATATTCGGTTATGCTGGAAGTTGACCATAATTTTATTATTCTTAATATGTATTTTTTTATTTTCTTAATCTATAATTAATAGTTACCGACCGATATTAATCGTACCAATATTTTCTAAATTTTTGAAAAAATGTAATTATAGAGTAGTGGACCTTTTGGAAAAGCAGAAAAACGGAGAACCAATTGAATACAGAGAAAATTAACCAACCATAAAGGCCATAATTAAGCTATTATTGTGGATTTATTTGCCTCATATCCATTTAAAAAATGGAAATTAAAAAGTAGTATATTTCGCCGAAAAACCATTTGATAGAGCTGAAATTGATGTAGGAGTAACTATCTGCCCATAAACGTTCTACTGATATCACAACAATTTTAAATATATTAGAAGTGGAATTTCTACATAAAACAGATTATGTATTTATTTTGTTAGATGTGAAATTGCGATTAATATGAAAATTATTATGCGAGAACAAATAATGAGCTCGTAATTCGATCCAAATTCAAAGTATACATTTTCAACATTTCACATCCTAAATTGCACAACATTTGCTAATTGTATTACCATACTTCGCAAGTATATAAACCTAAAGATCTCTTTATTGTTGAAATATTATGTGAAACCAAAATTACTAGGAGTACTGAGAGTATATTGGGTGTCCTATTTGTCATAAATATACTCTCATTATAATTATTTATTTTTTAAACATAAATGTAAGCCTATATCATTAAGTAAAGGGAAGGTATTAGCATCATCGTAAGCGTTAATAATCTGAAATTATCCCACTACAATGATTGCGATTCTCTATGTGTTCCTCATGTTCCTGATTTACATATTCAGATTGAATACTACAGTACTGCGAATACTGTGACAAAGTCTCATTTCGTAAGCACTCGTTTGTTTAGATTATAACCAATTGATATGCAAAATAATATAATCGAACACGCTAAGCTCCCTCTTTTTTTTAAGTAGTCTAAACACACCAACTCCTAATTTACAAGAAAATTATATTTTAAGCATGAATTTATTAATCTGCGACTAAATTCTTCATACGTATATTTCCTTTCAATATAATTCTGAAACTTTCATTTTACTTATAGTTTGATTCTTTTAATTTGGAAAGATTACCCCTTTTCTATATATTTTAAGCTAAATACTATAAAAAGTGAGATAAAGTAGTGTTTTTTATTTCGTTTGTACCCCTTCTTTATTTTTTAGAAGTAAAAATTAAAATATATCATTAACGATGGGAGAAATCGACTTATTACGTCCTTACTTAATTCCCAGAAGCGGAGGGAGAAAGATAATGTGAAATAATTAGTTATATTTATTTTAAAAGGAACTTATTTTTCTTTAATAAAATAATTGTACTAAAATATGCAACACACCAACTAAAAATAACAAAAGATTTTAAGATATACATACAAAAATATCATTTAAAATATGAAAATTGATTATAAATCCCAAACATAAGTTTTGTATAATCCTCATATATAAAGGCTGGTTCTTCCTAATTAGTAGCTAGAGAAATATCATTTTGATTATTTGTAATGAAAATTGCATCACTATGTTTAAGGCTCTGAACTACCGATGTCACATCATTAAAATTGGAATTACAATATGTGACTGCCTCCAAACACGTTCTTACTACGACTGACGATGGCAATAGAATATCCTTAGCAAGCATTTGGTCAGATTAATTAGTACTCGGTGAATTATTTTTTAATATTTGCAGCCAACCGAGCTACATCTGGAAAACTATATCGTATCGTTTCAGCAATCTGTTATAGCTCATGTGCCAAGCATGTTAAGTCTAACATATTGGACATACTTTATTTTGTTTATTGTAGAAGTGATCCATACGCCATCAAGTACCATCAGTGATATTACAAAAAAATGTATTGCCACCAGTGGAAAATGAGATGGAAGTAGAAGCAGGAATTGTTTTAGGAAATTTAAATATCCCATATAAGGGTTTAAGGAGTCCTGAAAATAAACTCACGAGGTTTTCATTAATCAATCAGTATTTCCAAAATTTGTTATAAATTAAATTATATTCCGATGTTTACTTAAACAATTTTTACTATTTTTGTAGAATGGAAGCCGCTCTTCCTTCTTCTAAGTTCGATAAACAACATATTTGATTAAAAAAAAATTAATCTATCTACTGCGAAATAACTTCAAAAGCTTTTATTTTAAACGTGTTACGTTTCCATTTGATTTTTTTATATATTAAAATTAATATATTCTTATTTATTATTATAACTAAACTAACTAAATTTTGTCGCACTTTCTTCATGATTCCAAATGGGAACTATAATTTTCAAATATAAAAAAACGTCTTTTTCTACTAGAGCTTAACAGCGTGTTGCATAAATCGGTGTTATTAACATCGAGGTATTAGCCAAATCCATTTAGACTGTCAAAAGACCACAAATCAAACTGTTTTTTGTGTTTTTTAGCCGCATTCTCGAACATTTGATCCTAATTGCCATATTGTTGTGCTCATCCTGACATTGAAAAGAGCGGTTGAAATATTCGTTGTTGTATGCAATAATTTAAACTGAAAATTGTGTCGTCGTCGCAGGTCGGTTCATTGTCACCCGTCCTTTTATAGTGAGTTAGTAAACATCGCGTCAGAGTCGTGTCCGGAATGTTACAACTGATGTCGGCTGTTGGGACGGACAATTCAGTTGGAAATGCGCTTCATCTGACACATTTGACTATGATCGACCTAACGCAGCATACACATATTGCATTCCAAATCCCTCCATAAACCATAATTCTAATGTGATAAACCTTATACACATCTAACAAAAAATCTAAATAATGTACCTAGTACAAAAATAATTTGTGATGGAATCAGTCACTATTGAATTAACGAAGTATTTCAGATAATAAAATTTCACTACGATTTTTTTTTTGTAATTCTTCATTTTTGTTATAACAAAGATATTACCTTAAATTTATTAGGTAATAATAAATCATTACTATATCTGTCATATTTGAGAAAAAAAAAGTGTTTTGTTCTATAGAAAAACAGTAAAACTAGAAATCGATCATTTGGGCAACAAATATAGTTAGACTAGTAAATTTGACAATTTAATAAGCAACTATACTTCTTTTAAACATTAGAAGAAAGTAAATTTCCAGAAATGTGTTGCATTAATCGGCCCCAATATCAATAAACCATAGACGTGCTTTTGCAAAATAAAGGAAAATTCAAGAACACAGCCTTTTGTAATTTATTTAATAATATATAAATACAGAGTGATCAACTTATACTCCTATGTTTGATATTTCCGTTATCTTGAGAAAAAGGAAAGAATGTTTTACTTTTTAAAATTATTTCGTAATTTACAGGGTGTCTCATAAGGTCACAACATATCAAAGTTATGTTTTTTTAACGGGATACCCTATATATTATCTTGAATTTCAATTTCGCTCATTTTTCCTATTCCGACAATATAGATTCTAAAGGGTACTTTTAAAGATCTGGTCACTTTTGTGTGAAAATCTTAATGAAATCATCACCATGAATTATTTAAAATCAATAATTCAGACTTAATCTTTTAAGGCCAAAAGAATTTATTAGTAGTTTAGCTTAGTTGCAATTTATATCGATTTTGATAGCTTTCATTTTGTATCCATGGTGACCCAAAAATAACGCCCGTGATTTTCTCAGTATTTTAAATAGAACACCTTGTATTTTATATTATCTTCAAAAATCATTTACTCAGTTACTTTAAGTTTCTGTTGGTAAATTATTTTATTTAACAAATGTGCATATTATAGAAAAAAGTACTTACTTCTTTCCATTGAGCGACCGCTATTATAAAACCTTTAAAATTATTTAAATGGTTGGTTAATTCTGACCATTTACTTTTAACCACTGCAATCTCTGATGGCATTTGGTATTCAGTAATATTTTATTATTTTCAATATAGTCGACCGCAAAATATTTTTGAGCTTTAGTCATACGCTATTCACGAACTCCTTTACTCTCCATTTTTATAAATATCACTATAAGAATATATATATAAGACAAAACATGTAAATAATTCAAAATACAAACCTATATTTTAATTAGGTTTCCTCTTTTTCATAATAGTTGTGTTTATTGTCCATATTGGTATTCGTAGTATTAGTTACTGAATACAAATATATGTTAAAAATAAAATTTTTTAACAGCCTTCAGAAATGAACGGCTACCATACAAAATCGAGCCTATTGACTCATTGAATAAATTTTTAACATCTGGTAATTTAACGTCATCTGCTTCTTACTTTTGGCTTTGATGAGGTTATTCTACCTGATTTTTTTGCTTTAGTACTTTATATATTTTCCATATTTAATGCTTTATATGACATTTCAAGTGTAGTGTGTAACAGTATCAGTACTTGAAGGATTATGTTGTCTAAAATAGTTGTAGACGTTCAATATAACCCTCTTTTGATTGAGTGACGATTGGTCTAATTTTAATTTTTTAACTACAAGTGAATATTCACAAATAATTTCCATTTTCTGTCACTACTATTTTTCATGTTTATCGAAAACTAAATAACCCAATTTCTACAAACTTGACTTTTGTTTAAATAAAATATAATTATCTCTTTCTACTATGATTATAGCTATGACCGTCGATAATCTTCTTAGGTACTCTGCGATAACAATGAAAGATAGTAAAATATTACGATAGTCCGAGAAATCTAGTAAGTGTTATACTTAATTCGTCGAAGACAATTTAAAATTAGTCACAAATATTGACGATTAACTGCATATACCTACCGTACTATGATTTGCATACTAAATTAGGTATTATGTCAAAAACTTTTTGAGTATTTTTTTCTTTGTTAATGTTCAAATGAATGAAAAAAGTAAAAATGAAATTAATCGTATACACTGCAAAAGCAATAAAACGTTTAAATTATACCACTTGGTGTGTTGAAAAACAATCAAAAACATAAACAATGGGTTTGAAATAAATTGAGTTCAGATTACAAAAAACATTATTTACGCCGCTATACATAAAATTAGTATTACTAATGGGCCATATTGTTTGAGCACAATTTAATATTAAGTGCCCATTCTTGAACTAATACCATTTTCTCGTTTTGGAAGAGTTAGTTAAGATCCATTTCACTTTAATTGAACGTAAAGTTAATCACTAGTCCTATTTATATTCAGTCATTTAATAATTGTAGTAATTGACCATTTTTATAAGTTTTTACAGTACGTAATAATGAGCTTATGTGAATTTAATTCACCGGATTTGCTAAAAAAATACACATTATTGTAATTTCGCGCAAATTATCAATTTCTGTTTCTGAATGTTTCCGTCAAATGAGCGTCAAAAATGTAATTAAGAGATTTTATCAAACATAAAATATCGTTGTATTGTATTTTTTCTTTTGAATTAAACTCATTCGAGTTACGGGCCTTCTGCCCCGAGCCACCTTTTTTTAACCATTCAATCTGCTATCTAGATTTTTTAAATTATGTTTTGTATTAGTTACACTTTAAAAATGAGCTGTCTTATCTCATTTTGTTTTTACATCTCTTTTTTGATTATTAGAGTTAGTTTGTTAAATACTTGTTTGAAAAGATTCAAAATATTTAATTATGCGACCCGCCCTTTTAGACTTAGTACTAAAAGATCCTGCTTTTAACTTAATGACTTGAACTTTAAAGAGCGTTTTACATATACATAAACAGAAACATTGTGCATTATTGTATAACAACTAGTGTGAGAATTTGACGAAAAGTTAAATGATTTGATTTTAAATTTATTATTATTTTAAATTTTCACATATTTTTATAATTTCTGACTTGAAAATTAGTATTGTGTAGTTTAGTTTAAATAGAACAAAATTAATGATATTCAATTTCCTTATTAGGTAGATCTAAGATTAGCAGATCCTAAACATGATTCTCAGCCTCAAGGGTGCCCATATGATTATAAATAACTCAAAATTGATATGTAAAAATTATATTAAATTAAAAGATTTATTTAAGTTATAAATTTTTGTTTTAATCCACATTAAACAGTGTTCTTTATCAAATGATATATTTCTCATTGTTTCGCATTTTATTATTCGAAATGGTCATGGTACATGTATATTCTGTCTTCTTTCATATTTTTTAATATAATATAATTTGTTTTCTATATTATTTAGTTCTATAAAACAGATCTTGTCTCACAGCTTCGAGCTGCTTTTACTTAAATTTGTATTTCCAATTGGTTTTCCGTAAAGATAGCGAGAGCTTCTGTTAACTCATTGATATCTGTCATATCCATTTTAAGACCGACGTTAGTTTTTCTAATTTCCATTTTTTACCCATACCTGATTTGTTTGTGATAATTTTAATATATTCATTCTTCTTTTCTATTTCTTCATATATTTGTCTCAGTTTCTCATTTCCTTGGTTTTGTGATTGAATCTTCTCCTTAAATTGTTTTTACTCCTTTCTCATTTTCCTTATTTCATTTTTTACAGCTTTCTGTCCCCATCTTCTGTATTAGTTCGAAAACGTTATATAACTTTTCTTTTATTTTGTATTCGTCCCCACTGTCTTCTTTTTTTCAAACGGTTCTAGGTCTTCTTCGTTTATTATATCTCTTCTATTTTTATACTCCTCGTCCGTAGAATAGCTCTATATTATTAACCAATATAAGTGATTTCTCCTCAGTATACCTAATAATAATAATAAAAGTAATAAGTACTAATAATAATAGTAAAAGTAATAAGTACTAATAATAATAATAGTAAAATAAGTAATCAATTTGAATAAGGTCCAAAAAATAGGTTATCAGTATATAGTTTTCATGTAAAAAATAATATTTTGTATTCCAATAATCTCTGTACTTATTTTTATTATATTATTTATTTACTTAAATCTTAAGAATTTTGTCGAACATAGAAATAAATTAAAATCAATACCATTCACCACAGTAATTTATCCTACTAGTACTAGATCAAATATTAAAACTATAATTTATATTTCGGTAAACTGTCAGACACAAATTATATACCACAGCTGGCG
Organism: Hermaeophaga mercurialis; assembly: GCA_951812935.1. Taxonomy (NCBI): domain Eukaryota; kingdom Metazoa; phylum Arthropoda; class Insecta; order Coleoptera; family Chrysomelidae; genus Hermaeophaga; species Hermaeophaga mercurialis. The sequence goes on along the minus strand of OX638358.1, from coordinate 25,383,106 downwards.
CACAATGTGTGAAATCCATAAAGTGTAATTCCAACATGTTAAATTATTACAACAGTAAACCCAATAGGAGTAATTTCTTGCTTATCTAATATTACACGTTTAGAATAAAAAAGATTCATTTAAAATTATTTTACTTTGTCTAGGTACATATCATACATAGTAATATTATTAATATGTGTTGTTTGGGTGCCGCACATTGGCGGAACAAATTATAAATATATTAAATATGTGATTTTAATAATTAGTTCAGAAATATAAAATTTTTCTAGAAAAAAATTAAAATAGTATCGAGATATAGGTTGTTGAATATAAGCATTTTTATATTGGACTAAATCCATTCTAAACCTCTCGTGTGGTGTCCAATTTAAGAAGACCAAGGTTGTTTGCAATTATCAGTATCCAATAGCATTTTCTTGAATATGATATTTATTGTTACAAAAATATCTTTCCATTGTATACAAGGTGATAAATTAAATTTTCTATAAATAAAGAAAAATCAAAAATTTCAAAAGAATCTAATCTCATAAATTTAGTGCGGGATCTAGTAGAACCAATCGTTCATTTGAATAATTTTTAAAATTTGCAAAAATACTGATCAGATATAAGTTCCTCTTTCTTAATTAAGTCTCTAGCCTCATTACTTGTAAATCTTTTTCATTTACGACATTCACTTACGAATTGAATGGAACTGAATCGAAGAAATATATCACCAAACCAAAATTCGTAAGTAAACGCAGTTTTTAAACACTTTCACTTATGGATGAAATTTGAGGTTATGTTACACACGATAAATTCACATTTATTAAATGAATCTAGGAATCTGGGTTTTTTACATATTAATTGATGTGAACTGTACGATGTTCAATGTGGAATAGAGAAAGTGAAAATTAAACATCTCTTTTGTAAGTTTTCTGAATCATAGTCTACTAAAACCATATTTTATGATTTGACATTTATAAAACTTAATTTTTGTACAAAATAGTTTTTTAATTCCCTTGAATTTTCTATGTTTATACATTAAATACATTTCTCTAGACTTGTTTATACTTTATTATTCAATCTGGAACGCAAAATTTCCAGTTATGTTTTAAGTTGAATAAAAATTCTTAAATTACACGAAAGCTTCAATGACTTATATGGTAATTACTATTATTTTTTATGAAATTTGTTCTTAATTACCGTTAAATTAACTATGATTATACAGGTTGTCTCCAAAATTTACATTCCTTAAAGGTGCATTGTACCATTAACAAAAAAAAAATAATAATAAATATGGGTTTTCTCAAAAATTGAGGATGAAATTTTTGAATAAAAATTATATTTTGCAACACGGTACTGTGGACCTTATGTTTATAGCAGATTTTTATACAATTTTTATAATATTTAAACTAATCAAAATTCTTTCAATTTAATAGAAATAGTTAATTAAATACTTAGAAAAATGTAAGAATCAAAATCAAAAATCAATTATAATAAAATTAAACTAATTCATTGTAAAGAAAAATTTGGCTTTGTTGTATCTAAATAATACCTAAACTAAATTTTAATGTAGAAATAAAAATTATGATGCCAAGATACAAGCAAAAATATACTAATTATAAATAGTTAATTCTTTAAATACAATCGAAAATTGGAGTTCAAAAATAATAATAATAATCACATTAAAATTTGTTAATATAACCTGCTAATAAATAACTGAAGTATCCAGTTAATGTTATTTATCCTTATCAAGACAGTTTCAAATATAACCATAAAGTTTTTAATCTAAAAAGAAAGTAAATTATCAGATAAGACAATAGTATTACCAATAAAAGTAAATAAACCTTATTTGTTGTGAATGGACTCCCACAAGAATGAGAAATTTGAAGTTTTTTTGGAATATTTGGACAATCAAAATGTGAAAATCTTTATTTGTGCCAACGCTTTGCAACGGCCGTGGAGTGACGGACATTTTGAATTGACACTTAGGAAATGGGAAGAACTTATCTGTTACTTACAACACAAAGAACTACAAGTGGAAATTATTAATAATGATTATGATTTTTTATATTTTTGTACTTTTCCTTTTGTTAAAAATTTAGATAATTATATTGTTTATACTACACTTTTATTTGAACTCACCCTGATACTAAGTAGTCGATTGCATCTCATATTATATTTATACCGGGCATTACAAAATTAAGGGGCGTATCACCCATAACAATATATAGGGTTTCCCAAAAGTCCCCCGCCGGAGCCATAAGTTTCTTACTTTTATATATTATACTTTATCAATAAAGCAAGGCATTATTTTTGAAGAAAGCCAGTAATAAATTATTTAATTTAACTCACGTACTATTAAAGTGGTTTTCAAAACAATATATACAATAAAACAAAATACGACATAGTATTTAATATTAAAATGTTAAGTTTAATTAAACACTAATTACTGAAATTGCACATATGCCAGAAGTTAACATGTTACATGAACTTATAATTAGACTTTATAACTTATTTCAGCTATATACAGCTTTTAAAAAAAGATTATACATTTATTTTTAAATTTATTATAGTTTATGTAAAAATATTTTCTCAAATTTAATCATATGCGGTATAATTTCTTTATGATTTGGAGAAGTCACACATTTATAAATTACTAATCAATAAGTACATATTAAGGATTTTTTGCACATATTACGTTAATTAAATACTGTAACGGTAAATTACATGTTATAGTATTATCATGTTTTTACCATTCCTATATTTGATTAACATGAACTGCTATTGAAGTTAACGTCTTAACAATTATAAACGACTGTGCGTGTACCTATCCAGATGTTTAAACAATTTTAATAATAAATATTAACCTGCCAAAAGCGTTTAGTTGAGTGAAGACAAGGAACAATATTACCCAGATATAGCGATTGCTGGATAACTTCTGGCATATAAAGTTTCCCGAAGAGCGTTTCAAGATATTTAGAATATAAAGTATCTTTATCGAGTAGCCTGTAGAGGCGTACTCCAAAGAAGGGGTGAATTCATAATGTGTGTATTATGAACAACTCCGAAAGTATACTTTCAGCAAGTTGACTTTCTCAACAATTTTGCATATTTTAGGCCGCAAAATTTCCTCTTTTGGCTGTGTTATACCTTGATAATGTAAGTTAAATGGATAAAATGGTTTAAGAGTATAATACCGGTTCAGGTCCTAATAAAAAGTAAAAAAGTTACTGAGAACCATTATTCTCGGTTGATATTAAAATATTAAATAATTATAAACTTCTACTACTTTCCTTATTTCTGCAATAAATGACCAAATATGCAATAACGGATTAATTTTTGAAATGATTTTATTAAAAAAATATTTGAAAAATCTTTCCTTGAAGATGGGAAAACAAGTTCATGTGATAAAATAATAGCCTTAATAGTTATCTATTACAAAAGTTTGTAAAATGAAAATTATTTTACAATAAACCTAAATATATTATAGGCCAGATATTAATTATTCATATAATGTAAAATAGTAAGAGATATTTATTGATTCTGCTTTTCTTATCGAAAAAACCTATACCGGACTTTTTTATATATAAAGACTAAAATTGTGTACTGAGTAAGAAACAATCTCAAACAGGCCCTAAAGACCCAAAGCTTCATTTGTAATTTTCCATTTCTTCCTATCTCCAGCTAATTCTTTCTAGTAATTAATATGTAGTTCTATTAGATCCTACTTCAGTAAATTTATCCATTTTTTCTTTGGTGGCCCATTTTTCGTCTGCTGTCTGCTACATATTCTAGTGCTAGTTTTGTTGTTTTTCTTTGGATAGCCTGGCAATTCGTATATGTCTCAGCCAGCATAATCGTTTTACTACATTAGTTATTTTATTCTCCATATATTTCCATAATTTCTCTCTTTGTTATTCGTCTCAGTATGCTTTATAACACCCTATATTCTTCTTAGTATCCTTTTCTCCCATATTTCGATATGCTCTATGTTTTGTATTTAATGACATTTTCTTCGATTTAATAGCTTCGTTAAAGCTTCAACCCTTTGACTATCTTTCGCAATTCTCTTATCCACTTCCTCTATTTCATCATTGGTATTTTTGAGTGTTACCCCGAGGTACTCTAATTTGTTCACTGTTTTAAATTCCTACATCTTTTGTGTAATTATTTTAAAGGGTTGTCAGTTTACATTGTCCCTTATTTCCATATATTTTATTTAAAATGTATTAATGTCCAAATCAAATTCTTTTGTTTTTAATTCTACTTTTCTGAATACTTCCTTTAATTCTCTTCCTGTGCGAGTTATTAAAACCAAATCATCCCCTTTCTCTATATAATACTCTCCCTTAGCACTTTAAAATATTCTGATCATTTCTTAATTTATCGCCTATTTCTCCTTTTAGATGACCATTATATCATCCTTATAAAAATTTGGTAGTTTCACACAATCCCCGTTAGCTCGCTTAACTTTCTATTAGAAACATTTAACCCCTTTATTAACATAATTTTCTTCTATTCTCTTCATTTTGTTTTACAAATATAGCCTCTTCTTATGTCTTCATATATTTTTCTGTTCTCTGTGAATATCTTCATCATTTAACCAACTACATTAATAATACTTCCTATCCTTAAACTGATGAAGAACTAAAAATTTCTCTTTTGATAGATGTTTTAAGAATACTGAATTTAATTTTCCTCCTTGATTTTTCAAGAATAGATATCCAGGACTAATATTTAATATAAATAATTTCTAATCATGCACTGAATGTTAATAAATAAATGAACTAATTAAAAATAACCATACCCAAATACGTTCTTGCTATTTAATTTTAACCACTAGTGCTCCAAAGTCAAATTTTGTATCTAAAGTATTTTACGCATGGTACTAGAAAATCCTGGGTACATCTACTAACCTATTAAGAGAAATAAAATTCGAAGTTTTTCATATTTGTAAAAAAAAAGTTTACATTTTACAATTTTGAATTAAATTCCATACCATACATTAAAGTTTTTTTATTTAAAATAAAATTACTCAACAAAACGTACTTTATAAAATCAAATTAAAAAACAAGAATTAATTGTACTCTTTCTACAATACACAATAAAGGTATCAAGATGTGGTCTTAAAATAATGTTTTATCAAGCAGAAACAAATAAAAACAGAGGTATGTTATGTAGACGGTGAAACAAAATAAAAATAAATACATACAGAGTAAAAACAAAATTCAAGCTATAATCTATCCTTGGTTAGTTTCAGTACAAACCGAACTTGTGTGGTCTTGTACATAGTAAAACCAACCATTACTCATTATGTCTATCTTAGACTTAGATCAAAAAGAATCCACAATTATAAAGAATTCATTGAATTTCTTTGATAATATTTCCGCTTAATTTCAATTCCCTATTTGAGTATTCGAATTTTATTCGTCTGGTGTAAAAAAATGGATGATTTACAAGAATTGTTAGCATATTTTTTATTTGAAAGTATAATTTCACAATTGTTATTTGATTTTAAAAAATCGAATTAAAAATATATAAAAAGCCATTATGTTATTAAAAATTTGCTATAATTATATTATTCCAAACCCAATTAATTGGGATGGTTTTCATCTTCGATATAAATATCAAAAATAATTCCGTAATGAATTTATTATTAATTAACTTGACAGTAGCAGTGCCAATTAATTACAATCTAATTAATATTTATGTGGTGTAAAAATATAACGAGTGAGTGTAATTTTAATTAACATATATACAAACAATATAGACAAAAATTAATAAATGTGTTATTATTCAATTATATTTAAAAACAGTTATTGGTTGCTGCTCTATTATAATTTATAAGTTTCATAATAACCGAATATTAATTATATATATTATATAATATTTTAAAATTTTGTGTATTGCTAAACTTATAAAGAGGTCATTATGGGACTTTTATTAAAATTATATAATAAAACTATGAAAACATTATATAACATGTCTTCACAAAATTTAAAAAAATTTAGATTATGAGGGAAAATTATTTAGTGAAGAAAAAAGAAAAATATCTGAATTTTCATATCATATAACTATTTGATGGGGAAAGATAATCTATAATTTAAATGTATAATATTTATATTTAATTTTAATTTTACATTTACTAAATGCCAAATCAAAAAAGTTATCATTGTTGTCTTTGAAACATGAAATATTGAGAATTTGACAGCTCTCTCTTCCATTTAAGTGTTCATACAGTCCACATCCACAAATTTTAATAGTTCATTACTTAGTTGATAGAAATTTTTTTATTGTTCTATTAATTCTTTTATATCTAAACATAAACTCACATTTCATAAAAATAAATAACGTATTTAATAAAAATTCGTGTTCACTTGTCGATTTAGGATAGTGAAGTGTATTTCTTTAACTTTATTGGGAAATAACCACCAATTTGAGTTTCCTGAGAAAAGGAAATTTCGAAGCAGTTAGCATAACAGACAACACAAGAAAATCAAAATATTTTTGTAAGTGGCGTACCAATACTAAAAAGGATTTACCACAGAAAGGAACAAATTTTGAATTTGCAAACAAGCTATTTACCCGTTTAATTTACAATCATATACATTAATGTAAATAGACATTCGTTTATGTTTTTTTTAATAAACAAAAAGTTTAAATATAAAAGATAAATGGTGCTCATCTTAAATTTCCACAGTTTTCCAAAACTTTTTGTAAAAACTCTTATATGACTTAAGTTTCGTCCTTCAGGCATTGTCAGACATTTGACAGAAATTGACAGATTTCTCATGTACATTTTTGATTTCAACTATAAATATGCGAACGTAGCGGTATCAAACAAGACGTATATAAGATGATTCATTGGTATGATAGGTCCAATATCTTCTAAATCTTTGAAGGTGTACAAATAAAATTTTGAAAGATTGTAGGTACCCTTAAGGGTCACAGATTTTGAAATTAGTTGCAATTGTGCAGTGTGTTACAGAATGCTATGCCAGGTGGAAGGTAAATTTTTTTTTAAATTAAATAAATAAATATTTTGTTGCATTTTTTTATTCTTCGTAAAGAGCTGATTTCATTGATCTAACATTAATGGTTACAGAGATATAGAGCGTCAAAAATCGACATTTTTCAAATTTAGGAATTTTTTGTATCCAAAATATTCATTATATATGAAAACGGCTAACATGGAAGAATACAAAATTGTAACAAAATATGGGGTGTCTCATTCAAAAAAATGTACCTTTCCTCTAGTAGTCTACTACAGCGTTTTGGAACAGAGTGTACAATTGCAACTAGTTTTAAAATCTGACCCTTAAGGGTGGCTGCAATCTATTTAGTTTGTATACCTTCAAAGATTTAGAAGATACTGAACTTTATCGCACTAATGAATCACCCTTAATGATTTTATATTATAAAAGTTTAAAATCAAGAAATATCTACAATATCCTCATATGAAAGAACAATTAAATCTGGGAAGTTCAATTGTTTTAGATTGTTGTTTTTTGAACTAAATATATAATATTAATCACTTTTTTAGAAAATGAGGAATATTATTGCTTAGAACATTTATAATATAACATCACAGTGTACATATGTTATTTTAATGCTAATTGGTTCCAACATTTATAATTGGAAATCAAGCAGGTACATGAGAAATCTGCTAATTTCTGTCAATGTCTGACGAAACTTCAGTCATATCAAATGAATTTTTATTTAAAGCTATGGAAAACTGTGGAAATTTAAGATAAGTATAATTTAACTTTTACATTTATAATCTATAGATTCTACAAAGTAAAGGTAGAAACAGCCAATTTAAACAAAAAGTTGAAGTTCAGTGAACTAATATTCCTTGAATGACATTTGGTGATATTAATATCAAAGAAAATAAGGGGACATTTAAATGTTTAATTTGTTTATAGTTTTTTTTTATTGATATGATAGCCTTAATTTATATAAATAATTTAATTCTGTAAAAAAACTAATGATAATAAGTTGATTTGCTAACCAGAACCACTCTAAGATTTTTTATTAATTATTTATTGGTATTTCCGTTAAATTTAATTTCAGTTTTTTTTTATTTTAAATTATTTTTTTTGTGTTTTGTCATCCGATTTGGAATTGTAATTTCTGTTTTAATAAATATTATTTTTATAAAAATACCAATTAAAAATTTATTGGTAATTTTTTACATTTATCATTATTTCGTAATAATTGAAGTGAGTATATATTAATAACTTTGTAACAAAATTACAGTTCTACTAATCTTACCAGGAGAATTATTCTGTATTGATAAAGTACTCAAAATCTTATTCCGGTATGACTTACCCGAAAGCGCCTTACGCTTCATTAGACTTCAAAGGAGGGAGAGATACAGACAGATAAAAATTAAGGGAGAGGAGAAAGATAATTATGTTTGTATGTACAAGTTTAAGTTGAGTTATTGTGATTAGTATCTTCCTTAAGCTCATATTAAACAATGAGATGACATAGATGCACGTCTAAGTTTTAACAGAAAATTCCGATTTGTTTGGGCCATCGATCTCCCCATATCCGAAATCTACATTGTTTAGACTAATTTCAGTTAGGTAATCGAAATGAAAGGATATCCCAACTGAGTGGAATCCTAATTCTACGGAGAAAAGTTATCGAACTGTACGTGCATAGATAAGTTACAACATATTTCAAATAGATTTGTGGGTATAGAAGAGAACAGATTAACAATGGCGGATTTATAAAGCAGAAAGGAACTGAATGCTTTTACGTTTGAAATTCGTCGAGATAACTGGAATATAGGTCATTGTGGACCGGAAATTGTATTATCGATGTCGGAATTTTAAAGGAAGCTGTTCCGATAAGCGGTTTTAAGGGTTAATTTGAATTACCTTGCGCTGTGAGTACATGCACGCATGAGATCCTATCTAATATGCTTTTAGGTAGATATGTTGGTATGAGGTACGGTAAAAAGTCCGACTACCGCGAAGGCTAGATGGGGTTTTAGAGCTAAATCAAATTAGGGTTCTGTATATCGCAATTTTATTGTGAATTTACTTGTGAACTTTTGGCAGCTCCTACATAAAATTTTAAGCTAATATAATTTCGGAGATTATTTAATCCCGTATACCGATTTTTTGTTAATAATTTGCTCTGCCTTTTAACCCAATATATATTATGAATTTATAGCCATAAAATATTCATTCAATTAAGGTTTATTAAAAATTAAAATTTGTAAGACGTCTTATATATTGAAAACACTCCCTACATGCCATCAATTGTCTAAGAGCTTATAATTTTATATTCAAATGCCAGACAATATATAGAACTGTAATTCTTTGGGTTGTTTTAAAAAACAATGTTCAATATACTGGGTGAGGCATTAGTGTGGCAAAGCTCGATTCGTTCGATGTTATTAAAGTTTCGAAAAAAAAGTATTTACAAAAAATGTAGGCAGTCTTGAGATTCACATTTTAAAATTAATCCCAAATATACAGTGTGTAAATGTTGTTTTTTAAAAGGAATACCCCGTATATTTTTACATTTTTATTAACCTTTTTCCGAGCTAATTTCAACTCTGTAGTATAAATAAAATATTCGTCAAATTAAAAATAACAGTAAAATAACATAATTTTTTACATACATTTGTAAGTGTAGTTTCTTAGAACTTTTTACATGAAACATTTTAAACATCTTAACATTACACTAATTTAAAATTATCCAGTTTTCGTTTCCAATTCTTTAATGATTTCAAAATTTTTTGGTTTGCCAATGGCCGTTTAGTAAATAACATTGCCAACTCTCTTTGGTTTTTCATAGACTAAAACACTGAAATTTTACACCACAATTTTAGACATCGATAGTTCATAAGTAATTTTAAGTTATCCTTAAATAACTTTTCCAAATACATTAATTATTAAAATATATTTGTTTAGGTTTTTGTTCGTCTTCTTATATTCCCACGTAATTTGTATACAGAAAATAAAAATTTATAATATTTTTTTTTATTTTACATACTTACAATATTTTCGGAATACATACTAAAAAAAATCTTTTAGTTTAGCATGTTCTTTAAATACTTTATTATTTCTCAAACTATATTAAAATACAGCATCAAATTGAAGACATTGATCAATTCTCAGACATTTTCTTAATATAAAAAGTTTTATTTTGAATTGAAAGTAGTGAAACAATTAGAAATATCTTACGTTTGAAAGGAAGGTGGTTTACTCAAAAAGACCAACAAACACATGTTTATATTGCAGTATTTTAATTATACAGGGGAACGTGGTTTTGGTTCACCATCTGCTATTGTGAAAATCACCTAAAAACGAATTCAACTTATTTATATATACATATATATAGAAATAATGGTGATAAAATTGTGAAAAATGCATACCTTCATCAAAAATATATTTCAAAGAGATGAAAAAATTAAAATTTAATTGGCAAGAAGTCATTACCAAAAGTATTATCTTACCTGCATTAGGACGATCAACCCAAGATACAAATAATATGCTACTTCCATTTTTAAATATTTTTTAGCCTCTTGTTGCAAAACTTTACACTGAATTTCGAAGTGAAATTTTTTAAAATATATACCTTAATAAATTAATTTTTATCTCTAAATATCTTTTAATTTTCTTTGTAATTAGTATAAATTATATTGTTTACTTTAGTATTTTGCAACTATTTAATACATTTAATAGCTTCCTTTTTTTTATTTCCATTAATTATTTGTTTAACCTTGAATATAAAATCAACACTCATTATGCATAATGAGACGGTGAGCCTCTTTCTAATTACATTACATTGAATATAATGATTTCCCTTCTTCTGTTAATACGTTGTTTTAACGATTTTGATGTTATTATTATTGTCAAATAATTTTCAAATTATATTGTCAAATACTTTATATTTTGGAAGAATAAAAGTTTTCTTAAGATTCTGAATACTTTAATAAAAAATATGTATTTCCAAGATAATTCGAAATAGAATATTCTTTACATTTGCGTGATAATTTTGAAGATATTTTTAAATTAAAGGAATATGATGGAAAACCGGATTAAAGCACAGAACATCCATAAAAAAGCGTTTGAAAGATTATTGAAGGAAACTAAAAACATATTAGATGGGAAATGTTTTTGCTATCCCAGGAAATCTTAAAATGCTTGAAGAAAAAATTTAGTTATATTAAGAAAAATTATATTTTATATTAAATCATGATTTTATGGAAACCGAAATCGATAATACAATTAAGATTTACGATAAGATGACAAGCCAATTTTAAAATCTGAAAATTAGAGAAAATTTTAAAGTAAATAAAGAAATAAGCGATAAAAATTAGAGATCGGTTATCCCAGTTACTTTCAGCATAAAGTTAAACTACCAGTTTTTGAATCAAGGAATTCATGCGCATACATGAAGATGAAATTAGATAACAAAGATGACTTGTTAATCAAAATCTACGTTCGTGAATTATTGAAATTGCTTCAAAATGTGATTAGCAAGATTATACTAAGTTCCCTGTACGAAAAGTTGGAATCGCAACTGAAAGCATTGGACTCCCTTGGAGTTACATATAAATGCACTTCAATGTTGTATCCATTAATAGAATCTTACCTTCCTAAAGAAATATTGCATACTTGGCACAGAGTGCAAAATTTTCGGAGAATATCAATTTAAAAAAGGCTTTGGACACACTGATGTTGTTCCTAAAAAGAGCAGTAGAAGGAGTGGAAAGAATCAATTTAGATGCAATTGGTTTTGCTTTACAAAAATCAAAAAAGAAAGACAGTTTTGATATTTCCGCTCCTAATAAGATTATTCCAACAGCTACTGAACTGGTATATCAAAATACATCTATTAAATGTATTTTTGTGAAGAAGATCATTTATGTGTTAATTGTGGCGATGCTGTAAAAATGTATGAAAAGGAAAAAAAAGATTTTATCACAAAACGGTTTGTCATGTATGTATGAAGTTAGATACATGTCACGCACATTAAGCAGATGATATAATTTGAAATACGATATATGAAAAGAGAGATAATCTACAGTTATGTGTTATAAAAAAGCAGACAACAAGATTGAAAATCCTATGGAAACCACTGACGTAAAAATCAAAGATGGTGCAATCAAATATTTCTTCAAACTTTGTTAGTATGTATAAAAAATAAATCTTATATCTGCAAACAAACTACATTAGAGATGGGTAAGGGAAATAAATTATACGTGGTTTATTTGATGGATATAAGTTAGAATATGTGAATCACATATGTATATTATCGAATTCCTCTCAAAAGTCCAGATATTAATTATAAATGTACGTTTGAAAGTTTAGATCAGGTCGTAATATGCAATAATGTTTAATATATATATTAGGTCCTTATAAAAATCCATAGAAATGTGGTTTGGCAGTTATTGAAAACTTACTCGGTTGGACAGTAATAGGTAAAATCAATGACACTGAACTCCGAGATTCCGTTTCAATGTTAACAACGGCGCTGATTTATCAAAATATAATTGATTTATGGAAAACACGAGAATTGAGAATGAAACAGTATTAAGAAATTACTTTAAGAATATACTTACTAGAGAAACAGATGGTCTATACACGGTAAGATTACTTTGAATTAGTTATCGAGTACCATTGCAAAAGTAATTATGTCATAGTGAAGAAGAGATTGGAAAAAGATAACTATTACGAAGAAAGGTGATGAATTCAAAAAGACTCAAAGAAAACAAATGAATGGTTCTTGGGAATAATTAAAAAAGTTCTAGCTGGAAGGGGAAGCAATGTTCGACTTTTACAACTTAAAACGAGAAAGCGTCAATTTTTAAGACTGTCCAAAAGTACTACATATATTTAAGACGCACGGTAAAGCTGAAGATAGAGGAATATATCTGTAAGAAGATAACCATAACCAAAATAAGAAAATAACTACAAATGATTCGTCAGATATTCTTTCGCAATATAAAAAAGTGAAGAAAGAGGGTGTCATTCTCACAAAATATGGAAGGAAGATAAAACCGGAAAGATTTATGTAAAAAATACAAAAATGGTTTAAGAAACTAATATTTTGTAAATAATTTTCCTTAAAGTGAATATTCCGAATTGTTCACCATGGATATTATAATGATTTCCCTTTTTATGTTATTACCCTGTATTAACGATTTTTGATGTTATGATAATATTATTGTCAAATAATTTTCAAAGTGTGTTTGTCAGACACTGTATATTTTGAAAGAATACAGGCCTAATAAGTTACATTACTATTCTTTACACTGCTTAATAATTGTTTCGTTATGGCTTACTTCAATATCGCACGTTCTTTATTGTTACATGGGTTCACTTCGATAAATTTTATTTTAATACATTCATTAAAATTACAAAAATATTCTTATCTAATTGAACCAGCTTCAGATTTCCTCATATTTTCTACATTGTATTAAATTATATCGTTAGATTTAACTTGATCAGTTCACCATTAACTATAAGTTAAGTAAACCGTCTCAAATAAACGATTTGCTTGAGGCAGAGTACAGAATAATAAGTAAGAAAATTATTTAATAAACAAATATGTCCAAGTTTGCGAAATAACAGTTACTTTTAAAAACAAATGAAAAGGAAATCATTTTGAAGAGTAGTCTACTTAAGGAGCGTATTCTGAAGAGAGTTAAAAATTAAACGGTTTTTGAAAATTTTGCTCAAAATTAGAAAAAAAAAACAGTGTCAAAAATCTAAATAGCTACTAAACTTTCTCTCCATGCCAAAATTTTAAATTTGTGTTTTACATTTCTTTTTTACGACTACGGAAACTGAGCCCATTTACCTAACTGTCAGTTATAATTTAAAGGATAATGCAAATGATCTCGATTAAGTATTTGCTAACATATTATGATATTGTGATTTTTTTTTCTACATTTTTTTTAATTTTATTTTTAATTTTTTTATTTTTATTTATTTATTTAGTAATCATTGAAACACAAATTACGTCTATTGGCCTATATAGATGATTTAGACAAAAAACAAGACTACGAAAAGGTTGGAAATAGATGTGATGTACACAGAGATAACTTAATTTTACTCCTAATTTTACAATCCTAATTTAATATCTGTAATATGTTTGTGCAATTATTCATAAGTATTAACATTTTTGGATTCTAATAGACTTGTTTAGTTCTAATAGTAATATAACTGAAAGTTTTTATATATACAATTATTTAAATGATTTATTTTTGCTTAATTTAATTGACAACTGAGTATTAAATGTTCTCTTGTTCCCTCAGATTAATTTTGAATAAATGAGAAGGAGCTAAAATGTGATTAAATCTCAGCCTACTTATTGTAGCTACCATTTGTTGGCTTATTGCGAATTCATTAAACCAAACTTCATCTGGTATATTTGGCTGTATTTGTTTATAAAATAGACCTTTCTGTGATTGGTTGTTATCCAACTGTCATTTCTATTTGATTATAATTTTAGAAGATGCCGCCATATCTTCTGATGTACATTTATATGATGAAATATCTTCTCTAAAAGCAGTTTCTTTAGCAAGTTTATCCATAATTTCATTGTTAACTATGGAACCAAGAGATTTAATCCTGGCAAAAAAATTTTAAATTGATTACTGTTTAATTCTTTATTCATTTGCAATACGTTAACAATAATATAATTTAGATTATCATTAGGTTGATAATGTGAAAGTTGTTCTATTGCAGTTTTGTTATCTGTTAGAATAACTTTGTCATGTTGGATATTAAAAAATTTTTATATAAAGTAGAGAGTCCAAAATGACTGCTAATTCTGCCTAATATATTGAGAATTAATTTACTGTTTCGCTTGACAGTTTTGGTTTATTTATTTTGTTGTACCCAGAAGGCAGTTCCTACATTGTTATTCATTTTTGAGGAGTCAGTATTATTATCACAAATTCCTATATAAGAGCATAATAATAATTCCAAGTCTTAAATCAAAATATTTTTTCAAATCTTTTTAAAATTTAAACAAAATTCATTAGACTTTTCCTGACGATTCAATTTTTTATATTATAATAATTTTCAACAATATTTTTTTTTATTTTATTTTTTCACATAAACTTAAAAATAATCAAATATTTTCGTTATTCGTTCAATTTCATAGATTGGGGAAGCGCCGTAATCTCAACGAAAAGAGGGTAATTTTAATATGTAATTCATTATTTATAAACAAAATTTAAAAACATCTGTCGAAGCAAAAGCCAAAAGAGTTTGCTTGAAAGAAAGAAACGAGGCAGCTCAAGAGCTCCTCTGACCAAGTAGTGTTGTAGTGTTTATTATTTTTAGTTTTCTTGAAGCCAACTCGGAATTATATACATTAAACCAGAACAATTTTCATAAGGAAATAACCATTCTATAAAGCGAAAAATTAAATTGTAAAAATATTGAAATTTGTGGCCAGCAAATGTGGTAAGGACCCTTTGTATTTAATTTTTGTGTTAATTCTATTGTCTATAGACATTTTATTTCGTTTTTTAAGTGTAGCACTGGGGTTAATGTAGCATAATTTATATTATCCGTTCATTAGTCGTTTTGCTATCATTTTATCTGCTTTTGTTTCTTTTAGTTTTAATAAATAAATGTATACTACAATACAGGGTGCGGCATTAGTGGGTCAAAGTACGATATATCCGTTATTAAAGGAGTTATCAAAAAAAGTTATTTACAAAAATTATAGGCAACTTCAAACTTCACATTATAAAATTATTTTCGTATTTACGGGGTGTTACATATTACCAGGGTGAACCAAACATTTTTTTTAAATAGGTCACCCTATATATTATTCCAAATTTAGATTAAGCTCATCTCCACCATAATTCCAATATAGGGTTTCATTACGTTATACAGGGTATTTCAAAAGTTATGGTCGATTGTATACGAAAATTATTCTCATTTTAACGTCCTGTATACCCTAGACAGAACAACCTAATAATAATTTTTTCCAGGCATCACTTTTTGACATTGGTACAGTGTTACGAGAAAAAGCTATTTCTTTATTATTGCCCTGTATTTGAGTTTAAAAGTGAAAATACACTTTATGTTGTTTCATTTTTATTAAGCACTCCTTATAGTTAAAATCATTAATTTCTGAGATATTTTAAATTTAATAACAGAGAGAGATTTCTTTTTAATTTCTGTTAACTCAATTGTTAAATTGTATGCACCATTTTTTGGAAATTTTGGTAAATCTGGATTTATTACTAATTTAACATTATTTACATTTACAAGAAGGCAGTTATTACAATCATCTTAATTTTTGCTACAACAGTAAACTGAAAGAATCAGAAGAAGTCTGTATTGTTTTGGAAAAATTTGAACGTGTAGTTTTATTTTGATAAAAAAAATCACTAATTTTATCGAAAAATTCAATATAAAAACGCTGAAACTTATAAGATTATAACTATATAATCCACATTATTTAGTTGTAGTACTCTGAAAACTTTTAAAAGAATATTGAAAACAATCTATATCTAATAATTAATTATTAGATTTCATACAAATTATTTTTTTTCTTCGAAAACAATAAATTCAGATTTACCAAAATTTCAGGAAATAATGCTACTAGTTTAACAAGCCATAATTTTTTCCATATATTTGAACGTCAATTTTTTTTTAGTAATAGGATTAGGTAAACCTTAAATAAAAGAACAATTTCAGACCCTGAAAGTTCACTAGTAATTTTAAGGTACTTCCATCTACCTTTTCCAAATATATTAATTATTTTTAATTTTTGTTTGCTTCAAATTACTACCAATTTTTATTAATAAAACTATGCATTTTTTAGTTGAAAATATTTCGTAAATATTTTCCTTGGTACATGCACATATTAAAGTGAACAAATCAATCAATTATCAGACATATAACAATTAAAACAAATTTATAAAATTGAAAATAATTCTTTTTATATCTCACAATGAAACAATCAGACATATCTAACTTTGTTGAGAAAGCTGGATATTGAAATTGAAACAACTACTTTTTTAAATAATTCTTTTTATTTAATATATTTTACATATCAACTTCAAATATTTTAATTATACAAGGAAACGTAACTGAGAGTCACTTTCAGAAAGTTGGTTTACTTAACTTAAAACTAAAAATACATATTTTAAAAACTTCCTTTTAATTTTTGTTGGCTTGTTCATGAGAGTCATGTACTACGACTGTTAAAATGACCTAAAAATGAATTAAATATAACTAAATAATGTAATTTACTACCAATACAACTATATGTATTACTAACTGCCAAATACATGTTTCAAAAGGTTAAAATAATAAATAATAAATAATATGGAATGCTCTTTTTCAGATAAACTTAAGCCTCTTACTGCAACAAGATTAAAATGAATTTCGAAGTCATTTTTTTTTATAAATATGTACCATGGTCAATTAGTTTTTATCTTGAACTGTTTTAAAATTACAAATATAATATCATCTTTGAAATAACATAAGTAAACGTTTAATTTGATTTTTTGCAAGTATTTGATATACTTAATGTCTTTATTTTTCTCTTTTCTTGTATTATTTGTTTATTTAACCTTGAATACTTTTACCACAGTTATTATATATAATATATATATATATATATATATATATATATATATATATAATTATATATAATATATTAGTTTTGAGATTGATTTTGTGTATTTGTATTTAAGTTCTTCTTCGTGATTTGTCTCACCTTATTGTTATCGAAATTCATTTGATCTTTGATTTCTCCTTTTTCTTGACTTCTGTTCTTATTCCTCGGCTCTTCTATTTTTTTCAAGTATTTTATGTAAACTGGGCACATTTTATAATTCGTTGTGTGGTTACCTTGGCAGTTACAACATTTTGTTTGGCTTGTTTTGGTTTTTAATAACTCACATTTTTTTGTGTTGTGGTCTTCTCTACATTGTACACAGTTGGGACTCATGCTACAATTGATTTGAGAATGTCCAAATCTGGCAATTGTAGCATTGAGTTGCCCTGTTTTTCCTCTTATATTGCTCCTATTTTACATTTACGTTGCTTATTTCTCTTATTGTATATAATGATTTTATGTCCACATCTCTTGTGACGGTTACAACATAACTATAACTTTTAACTTTCAGATCTTTACCTTTCATTGGTGTTATGGTCTCAATTTTTATTTGTTCTCCCTCTTCTAGTTGGTCTTTTAATGAATCTGTGTCCTCATTTGGTACAGCCTTTAGCACAATTTTTTTGGAATCTATCACATTTGTCTATATGAGTATAATAGTTTGTTCACACTTTTTCCATATGTTTCATCACTATTTCTCTTTGTTCCTTGTTTTCAGATAAAATTTTTGTATTGTTTCTGCTAAATTGGATTGAGAATTTATCAAATTTAACAGCGTTTCTTACCCGTTTTACAAATTTCCAATGATCCTTTGGACTGCCTTCGATTACTACTGGAGTCTTATTAATCAGTTTCATCCATCATTACAGCTATTTCATCAACACGTATTTTCTATCGCTTCCTTTATTACTTTTTCTGTATGTTTGGTCTTTTTGATGAACTGGCATCTAATACAGTATCTCTTCCAAAACACTTTAGAATACTTCTCTTCCCCAAAGATTGGTTTTTATTATTAATCTTTTTAAGTTAAAAAATAAGTAACGGTTATGAAGCATTTACTTTCATAAAGTCCGGTTTCTATAATATCTGTTCCTGATACCAAATATGCTGCTTGGGTAGTCTGATCCCCATTTTATATTTGAGAGGTTTTTGAGAAGGTTTATGCCATTTTGAGACAATTTTAATGTACTGGATATGATATTTCCTACAATTTTTTTTCTTTAAAAGTTATTTCTAGAAACTGGTATTTTTGACCTATTCTGTAGATTATATCGATTTCATCTTTATTGTAAGTGCGTTATAGGATTATAATTTTAAAGAACATGATACATTCAGTTTTTTTTTTGTTAATACAGTTTGGAGATGCTCGTGTTTTAAGTAGAATATTTTCCCCTTGTATTGTGCCATTTATGCTAGAAAAAAATGGCTTTTGAAAAGAAACTAGATTGACTCTAACGTGAAGAATAATTTTCTACGTGGTAAAGTACGTGGAAAAATTTGGAAGCAATAAAAAAGAGCCTGCGAAGTAAAGGGAATAGAGATGAGAATGGCGTATAAGGGAACTAGAAGAATCCTGAGAAGGAAGTGAAGAAAGATGAAGAAGCGAGGTGAGGAAAGATTCTAAAAAAAAATAATATCTAATGAAAGAAAAGGAGGATATTAAAGACCAGAAGGATCCATATGGGTTAAGTAAATTTATATTCAAACCATTAACATCAACAGCCACTATTAAAACTAATTATGAAGATAGATCAGAGAAGATTGATGTGAAACTATGGAGCGATGAGATAACTGAGGCAATAGATATTAAAAGAGCGAGAGTGAAGCTGAATGGAAAAAAAACAGTAACAAGCTAAAAACCAAAGAAGAATAAACCTTCAGAAACTTTGAATTAAAAACGAAAAATAAATATGATACTTTAGAGAAATTTAATGAACAAGGCAGATGAACTGAAAGGAAAGAGAAACGGAAAATAAAAACACCACCAGTAGTATTGGACGGTACGCTAAAGGATCACAAGGATTTTATAAGGCAATTTAATAGAGATAATGTAAAGGTATTTGCAGAAACAAAGATTTAGGAAAAAATTTAAGTTATTTAAAACCTAAAAACCTAAAATTTTATACATACACCCATAAATTGGATAAGTGCAAAAGAACTGTTTTGAAAGGAATTCCAAATTTAAACGTAGAATACACGAAACAGCAAATTAGAATAGAAAATATTACCAATAAAGAGCAAATATGCTAATATACAAAAGTATAGCTACTTAGTTCAAGTTAACAAAGACGATGACATAAAATAAAATTATAAAATCAAAGAGTTAGAAAATTTAAAAATCAAATGGGAAACTTATGTCAGAAAAAATATAGTAACGCAATATCACAATTGCCAGCGTTTTAGGCATTCGCAGATCAATTGTAATATGAAACCCCATTGTGCGATGTGTGGAGAAGAGCACACCTTGAAAAAATGCAAACATAAAAACAAGTACGAGTAAAGCTAAATGATTTAACTGTCACACGGCAAACCATAAAATAAGTCCCGTTTACATAAAGTATATAGAAAAAATCAAAGAATTAAATAATAACAAAAATAGAAAAGGAAGAAGGGAAAACTATGACCAGAGGAAATTTACAAATAATATTATTAGACAAGGAATATCCTATAGCCAAATAATGCAAGCCAATAACTCACAAAATCAAACGGTTAACCAGAATTTAGAAAATAAATTTAAAGAGGTACAGGAACTAACGAATGAAAGTAATCAAATAGTAAATTTAGACAAAATGATCGAAATTATGAAACAAATGAAAGAGGAATTAAAACTAAAGCAAAATTTTATGGAAAGAGCCAATATATTTTTTAAATACAATGAACTTTATAATCAAAATTAAAAGTAATGATGTTTAGATCAAATAATTAAGAAACAATTAAAGTATACCTGACTTAAGCCGAAAGAAAAGCGGTTAAAGAAATGAAATAATTAGGAAATTAATGGACAATAAATTAAAGTAAGAAATAATATGGTGGATGCCGGAACATATAATAAGAGTAAATTATAAATTAGTTAAATTGCTTGAGAAAGTAAGTTATAAAAAGGCAAAACCTTATTATTATTATTATTATTATTATTATTTTCAAAAGTTTTTCCTGACAGGTTTTGTTGTATACCCTGCTTGTGCTCTATATTTTTTATTCAAAATACATTTTGTTTGTATATGTTTTTGTGCAACTACAATTATTAAATTAGTAAGAGTTTCGTTAATGTTTGTATTTTTAAAGCTGTTTGTTTATATTCGATATGTTTTATTAAACTCTGCTATGGGGATATCTTAAGCTGCATTTTAGAATAATTGTGTTTTTGTAATTTAAGTTTAGTTCATTTAGTCTTTAGATCAAAGCAAGCTACGACTTTTTAATAAGTTTCGAATATGAACTTGACAAGAGAATATATTCAAATTCTGACATTCCCTTTATAAGTTTTAGAAGTAAAATCCAACCAAATTATATTTAATGATTTGACATTTATCAAATTAATTTTCAAATATCTACTCTGGTTTTCCAATAATGCATAATTCCACGTTAAATAATTACATGACATGGTAAATTACTCTTTAATATTTAATCTGGAATCCATTTATCTTAACTCAATTAAGAATTCTTGAATTGAAATTGACCATAAATTACAATTGTATTAGCAACACTAATTGCTGAATTTAGACCAAAATTCGATTTATAAACAAATTGCTTTTAATGTGATAAGCCTCTTGGAAAAAAATTAATTTGTTATAAAATTTTATATAATTCAAGTAAAACAATTGTGATAATAATTTGTTCTAAAATTTAAAACCCTTATCATAATTATTGATTTAATTCTCACAAATAGTTATATATTTTTCTAAAATTTCATCAGATATTTTATAAATGTTAAAATATGTATCAGGCATATGTCAATTATAGAATATGTTATTTTTATTTGAAAAAATAAAAATAAAAAATGAATCGATTAGAAATACCAAATCTTGAAAAAGAGCTGGTTTACTTAAATTAAAACTACAAATATATATTTTAAATAATTTTTTTATTATGATGTAATTTTACACATTAGTTTCGAATATTTTTACACACCGCCTTGATCAGGTTCACGATCTGCTATTGTTAAAAGCACCTAAAAACGAATTCAACATATTTAACGTATTCTATATATATATAGAAATAACGGTGATAAAATTGTGAAAAATGCATACCTTCATCAAAAATATATTTTAAAGAGATGAAAAAATTGAAATTTAATTGCCAAAAAGTCATTACCAAAAGTATTATCTTACCTGCATTAGGGCGATCAACCCAAGATACAAATAATATGCTACTTCCATTTTTAAATATTTTTTAGCCTCTTGTTGCAAAAATTTATAGTGAATTTCGAAGTGAAATTTTTTTAAATATATACCTTGATTAATTAATTTTTATCTCTAAATATCTTTTAATTTTCTAGTAATTAGTATAAATTATATTGTTTACTTTAGTATTTTGCAACTATTTAACACATTTAATAGCTTACTTTTTTATATTTCTATTATTTATTTAACCTTGAATATAAAATAAACACTCATTATGCATAATGAGACGGTGACCCTCTTACTAATTGAGCTTTTTTTAACGTAACGTAAATCTAAATAAGGGCTAACACATATGGTTTGAACAAATTGTAATCAAAAATATGCACTGAAATGAAATAAATTAAAACATACCAACTCTTAAGAATAAGCTAGTTCTATGTACATTATACATTATACATTATCTAGTGTCATAGGTTTTAATTTTAACATAAGCAGAATATATCGTATTGGAAAACTTAAATATGGATGAACATGCTGATTTTTCTTCTTCCTTTTTTTATTTCCTAAAAAGGTCGCATATACGATACAACAATTTTACATTAGATTGAATATAATGATTTCCCTTTTTATGTTAATACTCTGTATTAACGAATTTGATGATATTATTATTGTCAAATAATTTTCAAATTGTATTGTCAGATACTTTATATTTTGGAAGAATAAACCTTTTCTTAGGATTCTGAATACTTTAATAAAAACTGTATATTTCCAAGATAATTCGAAATAGAATATAGCCGAATAGGGTTGTATTAATTATTCTTTACATTATGGTTTCCCCTGGGCGTGATCATTTTGAAGGTATTTTTAAATTAAAGGAATTTAATGGAAAAGCTAATTAAAGCACAGAACATCCATAAAAAAGCGTTTGAAAGATTATTGAATTAAACTAAAGACCTATTAGATGGGAAATGTTTTTGCTATCCCAGGAAATCTTAAAATTCTTGAAAAAAATTGAGATCCTGACTAGTATTTATTAGGAAAAATTATATTTTATATTAAATCATGATTTTATGGAAACAGAAATCGATAATGTAATTTTAAAATCTGAAAATACACGTAAGACAAAATTTTAAAGTAAATAAAGAAATAATTTCTTTATTTTGATCCTTTATCATAAATGTGTTTTGAACAAATCAGTATATTAATATTAAGAATTTAGGTTTTAGAGCACTTTTATTAATTGGTAGAGTTGTTATTAAGAGTGTAGTATTAAGCAGATCCGAAGGGGAGACCTTTAAGTCGCATAAACGTGTAGCTCTATATTCTAAAAGATAATGAAAATATTAACATTTGATTATTGACAATCCATTTGATTTGGAATACCTACGACTTGAAAACATTAATTGCATATTTATTTCTTTTGCAAAATATTTTAATTGAATGCTATAAAATGTATTATAATCCGATATAAATTGATATGGAATCCCATGTACAGAGAAAATA
Source organism: Hermaeophaga mercurialis (assembly GCA_951812935.1). Classification (NCBI taxonomy): domain Eukaryota; kingdom Metazoa; phylum Arthropoda; class Insecta; order Coleoptera; family Chrysomelidae; genus Hermaeophaga; species Hermaeophaga mercurialis. Next base: position 25,359,659 of record OX638358.1, on the reverse strand, counting down.
TCTTTAAGATTGTTAATAATTTCGTCGGCTGATTTATTTCTAAGTGTTTTTAGTTTAATCCAATTACAACAAGGTAAGGTATAGAATTATACTCTAATATATTTGAACCAACTTTCTCAAATGGTACGGTTGGAATTTCATAAATAACTAAGGGTTCAATTATATTATTACTAAATTTTTCACATATTTTACACGCCGAAATCAGATTTTGAATTTCAGATGACATTCCAGGCCAATAAAATAGTTTTCTACCTTTACTTTTAGTTTTTTCTATCCCTCTATCCCGAAATGAGCTGTGTGTAATTGATGTAGATATGTACATTTTAATTAATTAGGAATTCTTGAATTTTATGGAAATTTTTATAAAATTGGCTTTAAATTATAATGGAAATAGCATTATGATTATATGAATTGCTCAATTTACCCAATTTTAATATAATTAAAAAGAAAAAATAAAGTTCAATTTGAAGTTAATGACCTCATATGGTACTAGACTTAATATTTAAATTTTAAGATTAATTAAACATTAATTACTGAAATTAGACCATATGTCAAAAACGAATGACGTATTCGAATTTATTAATTAAGATTTACAAACAATTTGCTTTTAATTTCATATATCTTTTGAAAAAATATCCTCAATTTCATTTTAAAATTTGTTATAATTAAAGTGAAATTTATTTGTAATAATAATATATTGCTTCCTAATTTAGAATCCTTATCATATTTATTGACTTAATACTGACAAATATGTATTTACTTATTTTCTAAAATTCCATCACATGTCATATAAATTCTTTTATAATTTATACCTATTTAGTCAAAATTAAAAACGAAAAAATTGAATTATTTTACTTTTTAAAGAAATGAAAACTACAAACATATGTTTTAAATATTTATTTTAATTTAATATATTTTTCATCATTATGAGATTATTTAAGTTGTATTTTGGTCAAGTAAGCCTTTCATATTTTTATTAATATTTACTTAAGATGTTCTGTCTTGAAACTTATTTGAACAAGGAGTCACTACAGGTTTAATTTCTTGCAGAAACTATTACGTAGATTACCAGTCATTTTGCTATAGTTTTAGCCCTTTAGCTTTTTCGTTTCCTTGTAAGCCTACGTTCTGGAAAACCCATTACAAATACCGATATTTCTTAGAGACCAAATAATTCATGTTTAATGTAAAACGCTACAGGATTTGTAATATCAAATTGACTGATCGTTTGAATGGAATTGAATCTAATTAAGAGAGATTGACGAATATTGTTGGATCTGCTATGTAGAAGTTATTGCAAATTAGCAAAGAGTTTAACAGTGTTAGTATGGTTGATAAGTAGGAGATGGTAAGATATATTCTTCTGTAATGCATTGTAATCTCTTTATCAATAATATTGCTAGGAACGTATTTTGGATACTTAGAAGATCTACAAAATCTAATTTTGGCTGATATATTTATAAGAGAACCATAGTCAATTTCTATATATATATATATATATGTGTGTGTTTGTGTATTATAGAAGTATAGTCTGATCCCCAGTTTATATTTGAGATGGTTTTGAGAAAGTTTATGCCATTTTGAGACAATTTTTAATGTACTGGATATGATTCTTCCTAGAATTTTTTTTCGTTAAAAGTTTTTAACTTTCTAGAAACTGGTATTTTTGACATATTCTGTAGAATATATGCATTTCTTTTTTATTTTAAGTGCGTTATAAGATTATTATTTTAAAGAACATGATACATTCCGTCTTTTTAGTGTTAATACAATTTGGAGATGCTCGTGTTTTAAGTAGAATATTTTCCCCTTGTATTGTGCCATTTATGCTAGAAAAAAATGGCTTTTGAAAAGAAACTAGTTTGACTCTCACGTGGAGAATAATTTTCTACGTGGTAAAGTACATGGAAAAATTTGGAAGCAATAAAAAAGAGCCTGCGAAGTAAAGGGAATAAACATGAGAATGGCGTATAGGGGCACTAGAAGAATCAGGAGAAGGAAGTGTGAAGAAGGATGAAGAAGCGAGGTGAGGAAAGATTAAAAAGAAAAACCATATCTAATGAAAGAAAAGGAGGATATTAAAGATCAGAAGGATCCATATGAGTTAAGTAAATTTATATTCAAACCATTAACATCAACAGCCACTATTGAAACTAATGATGAAGATAGATCAGAGAAGATTGATGTGAAATTATGGAGCGATGAGGTAACTGAGACAATGGATGTTAAAACAGCTAGAGTGAAACTGAATGAAAAGGGAATTTCGAAAAAATTTAATAAGTAATTTAAAAACTAAAAATCTAAAATTTTATACGTACACCCATAAATTGGATAATTGCAAAATAACTGTTTTGAAAGAAATTCCAAATTTAAACGTAGAATACACACACGAAACAGCAAATCGAGAGTAAAATAAAAATTATAATAGTAAATATAATACCAGTGAAGGGCAAAGATCCCAATATACAAAATTATAGCTACTTAGTCCAAGTTAACAAAGATGATGACAAAAAATGAATTTATATAATCAAAGAGTTTGAAAATTTAAAACTCAAATGGGAAACTTATATCAGAAAAAATATAGTAACGCAATGTTACAATTGCCGTTTTGGGCATTCGCAGATCAATTGTAATATGGAACCCCATTGTGTGAAGCGTGGAGAAGAGCACACCTTGAAAGAATACAAACTGATAAAAAAAAGTACCAGTAAAGCTACATGCTTTAACTGTCACACGGCAAACCATAAAATATGTCCCGTTTACGTAAAGTACTTATATAGGAAAAATCGAAGATTGAAAGAATAACAAAAATAGAAAAGGAAGAATGGAAAACTATGACCAGAGGAAATTTACAAGTAATATTATTAAACAACGAATATCCTATAGCCAACTTATGGAAGCCAATAACTCACGAAATCAAGCGGTTAACCAGAATTTAAAAAATAAATTTAAAGAGGTACACGCACTAACGAATAAAATTAATTAAATAGCAGATAAAGAAAAAAAATAATTAGGAAATTACTGGACAATAAATTAAATATATAAAATATAATATGGTGCATGCCGGAACATATAATAAGAGTAAATTATAAATTAGTAAATTGCTTGAGAAAGTAAGTTATAAAAAGGCAGAACCTTATTATTATTTTCAAAAGTTTTTCCTCACAGGTTTTGTTGTATACCCTGCTTGTGCTGTATGGATGAATAGATATTTAAAAGACCTTTCAATTGATGTTTGGCAAGACCCACTTTTCTATTTAAAAATTTTCTTGATTTTCACAGAGATGTCGTCAAAAATAAAAAGGTGATCTGATGAAGCGCCCATTTAAAAATAAAATTCGATGGGTTTCAGGATTTTCCTCTAAAATCGCCGCTTTACGGAATAATACGACTGTACTGTATATGCTAAAAATCTTAATAATCCAAGTGGTTGATGCGACTCTCTTTAGAACTAAACTATTAGGTAAAAAGTTGGTAGAGTTTACCATCGTGCTGCTTATTTTGGGTAATTTTTTTTATTTCAGTTCGTATTTTTTTATTGTATGGAAATTGTTCACATTACATACCATAGTTCTTCTGTAGACTTCAATACTTAAAAAAATAACTAAATTAGTAGAAGGATCGTCTGCTCATTATGCTTTATTTCAAACAGAAGATAGTTAAAGGTAAAAATTAGTTGATCATTGTATATATTCTTTGGAACTTTACTTCGATATTCATTATAATATTTTCGCAGTAAGTGTCTATAATTTACTTGAAAATGAACATGCTATATTATGTGCTTATTTGGGTTAATTTAAGTAAACCAGCTTTTTTTACAAGATTAGGTATTTCTAATCGATTTATTTCTTATTTTTATTTTTTTAAATAAAAATAACATTTTTCTATAATTGACATTTTAACATCATTTATATCACATTTGATGAAATTTTAGAAACATATATAACTATTTATGAGAATTAAATCAATAATTATGATAAGGGTTTTAAATTTTAAAACAAATTATTATGAGCATGAACATTATGAGCGGCTAGCTCAGGATATCGGACAGTGCTGCGTAGCGGGCCAATTTGCCAGCTAAGCAAAATATATGCGTGTGAAAATAAACTTGATAGACGTAAAAGTAATGGTTAGATTTTTGCTAAATTTGGTAATGGGTCTTATGTGGAACTATATTTTATATACATTAATTTATATTTTTATATTTGATAAGCATATTTCAGAAATTCGTGAGATTATGCAGGACTCACTTGTTTTATAAAAATACAATATTACTGTCGAATTTCTTATGAACAAAATTATACAAAAAAACAATACAATAAACATTTCAAAAATATAAAGCCATTAGAATTATAGGCCGTTGTTCCCAATTTAACGGGCGCATAATAAAATAGTCCGATAATATATACATATGTAAAAAAAAGTATGAAACCAAATATACAGTTTAGTTAAATCCTAAAATAGTTACAAATATATATACAATATATATATACGTATATATATCGCCGTTAACGTTTTATTTTATAGGATATATATATACAGGACAATATACTAGTTTATAAAGTTTGGTGTAGTCAAGGCTAGTTCCTAATATTTTTCTTGACTGTGATATTTGAAGAAACAATCTCCCCGATGCAGCGAAACTTTACAAAATTCACACATATAACACGTTAAACTTTTTTTTTATGTGCGGCACATACGCGACACTGTCTTTGAGGTTTCAATTTTGTTCCACCAGTGGTAATTTTAACCAATTTATGCCTTTCGGGATCTTTTGATAACCTCCCTGGAGGATCACTTCTGCTGGACGTAGCCGATGTACCTGGTACAGGATCATCTGTATTGCCAGGAAGAGCTTCGCTAATCCATTCCTTTGCCACATCATGTAAAAACACCTTATACTTTTTTTTTGAATGTGGATTTAATACTTGAAAAACTCTAAATGCATTAAATAACGCACAATTGATAAAAAACATAACAGCTCGTTTCGTCCATTTTTTGGTACGCGCACAATCGAGTAATACGATAAGTATTGGTCAGCGCGATCAACACCTTTCATGTATTTATTATAATCAATCACGCATATTGGCTTCCAAATTCTTTGTTTTGTTGCCCAGTCAATATTATGGCTTTCCGCAATGTCAGCTGAATGTATAGTTGAAATCATTCGGACTGTTCTTTTTGATTGCCAACATTGTAATAAAATATTTTGGCGGCGACGAAATGTAGATTCCCCTCTTGCTAGGTCAGGATTTTTCAAACAACTGGGAAGGCCTCGGTTTACCCGAATAGTGCCGCAAGTCCGAAAACTATTCTGTAAAAGTAATTCACAAGTGGCAACACTATTGTAATAATTGTCCATGTATATGTGATGCCATAAGTTGGAATAGGGTTCAAGCAGATTTAAAATTGTTTCTTGCAAACGACTTCCTTCACCACAGTACATGCGAAAATTACAAATGTATCCCGTTTTAGCTTCACACACCATTCTTATAAGTAAACCATACTTTATAATTTTTGATGCATTATAAACTTTAAATGACAAACGGCCCCTCCATGGCATGATGCTCTCATCCAGTGATAACTCTCTCTCTGGCTTATAAACCTCCTGAAATTTAGGTAAGAAGTAAGATATAATCGGTCGGATTTTTTTCAGGCGATCTCTGTCATCTCTGTCATCATTATTGGAGAAATGCCACGCATACCATATCTGTCTAAATCTATCCCTGCTCATTACTTCCGCGAAAATTGGAGTTTGGATAGTTTTATCTGTAGACCAATATTCGTCTCTTGTATCTTTACGAACTTGTCCCATTAGGAGAAGTAGTCCTAGCATTTTTTTTAAATCTACCACATTCACATCCTTCCACTTCACAGATTTTGCTCTGACTCGAAATGCATCTGGGTTTTGTTCGCGATACCGATTGGTTTCCGTTGCCATATATTCAAATAAGTCATCTCCAATAAATAGCTTAACCACATCTATTAGACTTTCTGAATTATCTGGCATTACAAAAACTCCACCTTGTCCTAGGAATTGTTGAATAATTGGTACATTATCAGTTGTTGACCAATCAAGCACTTCGTCATCACTGTCTTCAGAGTCGCTAGATGATGGTATTGGCCAAACTCGATTTCTTCTAGGTTGAAATAATTCCTCGTCACTTTCACCATCTAAATCAGGAAATTCCGCGTCACTTGAAATCTGCGACAAGTCATCTGCATATACATCACTATCACGATTAGAATCCATTGTCTTTGAATAACAAAAGTTAAATAAATTTATACCGCTTTAAAAAGTATTAAAAAAATAAGAGTTGTTCTGAGAATGCAAACTCAACGAACTCTTGTGGCTTTATGAATTTAAACTAAATGAAAAGTCGGAAACAAAATATTATAAGACCTGTGTAAATGAAAAATAAACATTCTGACGAAACATTATATACCTATTATCATAAGGCTAATATACAAACCACAATAATTAACTTAAAATTACTTATTTTAAATACAAATACCTGCCCCGCTCATGTGTTAATATCATTTTTTTTTTTTTTAATTTTATTAACGTGTCTCGACAACTTGGTCATTGACACAGGCACTGTTAAATTATATAAGGTGGTACAAATTGCAGTCTTTCAGGAAATTAACAACATTACACAAACTATCAGGAGAGTTAAGAACGTCTTTTAAGTTTCTACTAAGTTTATGTTGCAATCGCTTCGATCTCAGACGGTTGCAGTCAAGCAGTATAGCTGAACAGTAAGGCGGTTGTTGTTACAATGTTCACAGGTCGAAGGATTTTTTGAAGCCATAAGGTAATCGTGGGTAATGCGAGTATGTCCTATTCTTAATCTTCTAATGATAATTTTGTCTCTTCTCTTCATTTGGGGTTTTTTTGAAGGTACCATACTGGGCTGGATATCATGTAGCTTAGCATTAACTCTATCCCAATGTATTTGCCAAGAGTTTAATGATGCTTGTTTGATGGTACATTTTAGGTCCGTGTGGAGTTAGGTGTTCTCTACATTTTCGTCCGAGCTAATGGTTTTGCTGCTTGGTCTGCTTTTTCGTTACCTTCGATACCGATGTGTGAAGGAACCCAGAAGAAGTTTATGACAGTGCCTTCGGTAATAAGAGTGTGGCAGATTTCTTGAATATTTTGGACAATTGGGTTTAAGGAGTATATGTCTTTAATGGCATGTATGGATGAGAAGGAGTCTGTGCAAATTGCTACTGACTTGGTATCTGGCGTGATAGATTTTAGGGCTAAAAGAATACTGAATAGTACTCCTGTGTAAACAGTGCAGTTAGAATTATTATAATTGTTTTACTTGAATTATATAAAATTTTATAACAAATTTATTTTTTTCGCAAACGGCTTATCACATTAAAAGCAATTTGTTTATAAATCCTAATTGATAAGTTCATAACACATGTTAATTTTTGGCATTTGGTCTAAATTTAGTAATTAGGGTTGCTAATAAAATTGTAATTTATGGTTAATTTCACCAAAATAAAAAGAAATTGAATTCATAAAATTCAAGAATTCTTACTTAAGTTAAGATAAATGAATTCCAGATTAAATATTAAAGAGGAATTTTACATCTCATGTAATTATTTAACTTGCAAATATGTTTTATTGGAAATCCAGAGTAGATATTCGAAAATAATGTCAAATGATTAAATATAATTTTGGTTGGATTTTACTTCTAAAATGGTGTTGTTTTTATTTATAGGACAGTGAATAAAAAACTAAAAGGTAAAATTAATAAATAAATAATAAAAATTGTATTATTAACTAAGGCATGCTTAGGTTAACAGTAAGAAGATATTTCAATTATAAACAAAAAAATATTTAACAAATGGAAATTGGAATAAATAAGTCCTTTAGTCTCACAGACTATAAGAGTTTATTTTTTCGTAGAAAAAAGAGGCAAACCACCGGTTTCGTGGCAAAATGGGCCACATCTTCAGTTTCAAAATTACAAAAATTCGATGTTGTAAAATTGACTAATATCTTACACCAAACTATTTGGCTTAATCACAAAAATTAAAACCAAATACAAAATAATAAATAAAAGAAACTCTATTTTTTAAGGAACCAAAAATAAACTTACTAAAATAGAGGAATATTCAAAGACATTGTAACTAAAACAAATTACAATTGACATTACAATGCGATAGCAACCTTGTTTTTCTATTTTGTAATAAAATTGTTTAAAATTTCATAGAACAACACTATATTGTTGAAGCTTGGATCAACCAAGATTATAATGTTAAACTGCAATTTTTGAACTTTTATATATTTATTTTAAAAATATAGGCCAATAGTCATAAAAATGTCTTTTAATCTTTTGAGAACTGTACAAGCATCTCATGCTAAATTTATTAAAAAATACCATATTCTCCTATTATCTATAGAATATTTACTAGAAGTTGTATCGTAATTTAACTGTTTTGTAAAAATCTCGTCACATGAAAAATACTTTCGTTTCTCATAAACATTATCTGAAGCATTTGAGATGCATGCTTTTTCTTGAGTCGGATATTATTTTAAATAATCATCTTATTCTAAAAAAAATATAAAATTAGTTTATAAAGGTAAAAATAGGTCAATTATTTATTTATTTAAGTATGTGTTGTGTAATAATTTAGCATATGCTTACAGCTATATATAATTCTAGAATAAAAAAGGTTGAAATACATCCCACCTAGTAACTTAAAAGAAAGTAAGTTATAACTTAATAAATCAATTTTATTAATTCACATTAACTCTAACTCCGATGAATAATCATGATAGGTGTTCTGAAAGTTATATTTGGAATATGAATAAAACTAAAAAAAATCTTTAGTTTTGGGGTGGTAAATTTTTAATAAACATAGAAAAAGTATCAAAAACGACCTGTAAGAAAAAACTTTCAATTTACAATTTCAAATTAAAGGCTAAACGGCACTATTATTTCAATTTTTAGTTTCACATACATTAAAGGGAGTATAATTAGTTTGCCTTAAAGATTTTAAGTGTTGTTATAAACAATATGGAGTTAAAGATAGCAAAAAATATATGTATAAGAAGTTACTAGTTTAAGACAATAATTAATAGTGTTGGTTTAAGCAAATTAAAAATTAATTTAAAGAATTTTAACTAGTCTAATTAAAAAAAAGTACATTGCTGCTTGTAAACAGTTTGTTAGTTTACTAATTTTAGTAATTAATCCAATTAAATCAATTTCGAATATCCAAAAAATTAGAATTTTGATTTAAAGAATACAACTTTTTTCTACCAAGCTAGAGTTTTTTAAATTAAACAAAATTTTGTTGACTTAAAGGACTCTATTTTAAATTAATAATACATTAGTTTAATTTAATATTTCTTTTTCAGGTTCTAAAAGTGAAAGTTGATGGAGATATTTGAATATGAGGTTACTATTTCATTTGAGATCATGAGAACCTATGTACACTTTGATAAATTATATTTCATTAAACATCGTTTGATTTAAGAAAATCAAACATTTTGCACGAGACAAAGTACACAAAACTGAATAAGAAGTTTGTTTAATAAACAACTTTTACCAAAAATACTAAATTATATTTTACCATTTTTTTAAACCAAAATAATATTTTTGTTTTGTTTCAAAACCAATAATCTGTATTTTAACTTTTTATACACATTATTGTTATACCTACACCTAAAAAATATAAATAATACATAATAAAATTAAAGAATATTGTTTTTCTATTTACTGTTATCAAGATTAGATATTTTAAAAATAAAGTTTTTTTTTTATTCTGGAATTAAAATTGAACTTTCCCTAATGGCATTGAAATTCTATTTTTATAGGTTTTGTCGATGATCAAATTCGAATATTAAAAAGCGAAAACAATTATAAATATCTAACTTGGAAAAGAAACCGCTTTATTTAAATTAAAATAATAAAGATATATTTTGAAAAATTCTTTTAATTTAATATACATATTTTTACATATTAGCATTGAATGTTTTATTCATACATCTTTCACGCCAAATGTTCCAACTCCGGCATCAAGATCAAATTCTGTATCTGGTACCAACGTCTAAAAAGAAAGTAATTAAACATTAATAGTGTATTTTACTTACAATAAAACTATAGGTGGTAATAACCGCTAAAAATTATAAAATAGTAATACCTCTACCAAAACTACATACAGGGTGGCCCAACGAAAATATCTATATTCCTTTCCCTATTTAAATTCTAGGGGTTGTTCACCCCACTGGTCTAGGTTTGAAGTGACGATGCTGCGAGTCACTTAAAAAAACGTCCTCCTCGAAACAAAAATCGACCAGTCCGAGCGTTTTTCTTTTTCTACAATAATATTGTCCAAAACCCCCATGTCAAGTTTTCGTTGGGCCACCCTGTAACACTAAAAATATAATCTACTTGTATCGGGTTCATCCCTCCAATAAGTAAATAAAATAACACTCATAGTTAGATAAACTATAGATTTTAATACAAAATCATTCATTTCGAAGTGAAATTTCTCTGAATATATACCAAGAGCAATTAATTTTTATCCTTAATTAGCTTCTAATTACAATAATTATTTTATGTAGAAACTATCTTCATTTTACCGATTATTCCTTTTTTTGTATTATACCTTTTTCTGAAAACATTTTATTACAAAACGTAAAATATTTAAATATTAATTCTTCTGTATTCTATCAAATTTTATCGTTACTTTTAAAATAAATTAGGAACTCGTAGTTTATTTTTGTTGATAAATTTTTAAGTTAAATTTTAGTCAAAAAACGGATTTTTCAGAATGAAAACACACGTATATTATGTATTTGAATGTAAAATTATGACTTGTTGGTTGTAAAATAATTACTTTGTTTTTTGGTCTTCTTCACTTTCATCATCATCATCATCATTACCAACAAGAGAAACAAATATATGTTTAATAATTATATCAATTCTCCCATTTAATTACAATAAATTGCAATTTAGCAAAAAAGACAGAAAAAAAATTTCAAAAATAGCTTCGTAATGCTATGAAAATTCAAGATAAGTATAATTTATCTTTTTTATATTTATTTTACTTGTTGCTCAGCTACAAATTTGATATAACTAGTACTAAGAAAAACTAAAATTTCTTGTCCTTACATCTGATAATTTGTAACACCTGATAAACAATCGATATTAAAATACAATTACCGAAGTCCTATTAACGGCAATTTATTAATTCCCTTAAAGGTTTATGAAGAAATTAAGTGCTTTTAGGTAAATGGATTAATTTTGTAAATTAATAAAACACTTAATTCATTAAAATGTTCTTTGATTGTTTCGGGTTGGTCGTCAAGAAGTGATTGGTAGGTGTGTTTAATTACGTAAATTTAGATATTAACGAAATTGCTATTTGATTCAATGGGTAGTCTATTGGGAATTGCCAATGACTGAAGTTCAATTAAATAAATAAATGAAGCTAATTTTTTTGTCCAGAAACCCTCTTAAAATCAAGATTATTTTGAGTAATAATTTAATAAACTAATACTGCAAAAGAATATTACGATGGTGACTGCATTTATACAGGGATAGTTTTTATTTTTATGATCTTATATTTTTACATTTTGCATACCAAGTGTCACCGATGAATAAACATAAACCAAAACTAAAAAAAAAAAATTGGAGAATTTGCTGTCTTTTAATTCGTGTTTTATTAAAAGGTTAAGTAATATTAAAAAAGTTGGTGCACAAAAATTTTCCTGTCAAATAAACTATGAGATTTCAATATGTTATTATAACCTTGCTGATAAATATTTATCATCGATTATCTTTTACTTTCCAAAATTATCTAAAATTGTATACATTAAAGTTTTGTGATTATTTTATCCAGTTAGTGTAGTAATTATATCTATTATCTACCTAATTACACTTTTTAACATATACGAGATATACCTAGAATATTTGTAACGTATTTCCAGGATCATTTGCTTTAATTATTATTTATTATTTTAAATCAATTGTTTCAACTCTTACTTTATGGGAATTATTTATAATAAATATGGAAAGACAAATAATAACACTTTGTAAAACTGTAGAAATTCAAGATAAGTATTATTTATCTTCCATATTTAATTATTATTTTCTCTAACAGTTGTTACATCTACTTAAAATAATCCGGACAATTGTTCTATATTGTCCAGACCCATAAATTTACAGACATTTTAGAATCAGGTATAGTGAACATTTACAAGCTTATAGATTAAAATAACCAGATAAGTCACATTATGCAAAAGATCTCATTGACACTAAATACACACCTAAATTTGACAAAACAACTAAAACACTAATTAAAATCCTTCATATATGTCAAAAGAAGCAAGAACTTGATTATTTGCAAGAATTTGAAATAAAGAGACATCTACGATATCTTCAGTATAAAATACTAAACGAACAAGTAAATCTGAGATTTTCTTATAATGTTATCTGACAATGCCAAACAAAATTGGTGAAACAATTGTCTTAAGCGAGTTTAAAAAGTTTTAGAATAACATGGAATTTTGAGGTAAGTATATTTTATCTTTTACATTTCTAACGGATAGATTCCACAAAGTAATAATAATTTTAATCTCTTCACATCGTTCAATGTAATTATTTTTTACATATTAAATTAAACTTAAATATATAAAAAGCTTATTATATTGATTATTTTGGGATTTTACAGCACCTTATGTAAGACTGCTAGAATGTGACCACATTATACTCAGGGCACCATTTTCATCAGTTAAAATTATGGTGGATTCCATTCCACCAACTTTTTACCTGGACCGTACAGTTAAAATTTTGGAAAATTAACACATCATGCTTTCAATTTCAAAATTCTGTAATAAATATCTGATCCATCGTACAAAAACAAAATTATTTTACTTTAGTTGAAACCATTTATTTATTTCCTGTGATTGGGTAGCTCATTATTCGGAAAAAGATTGATATATTAGATATCTTACTCGTAAAAGATATCAGCACAATCTGTGTATATGATACTTAAAATACCTAATATATTATTCTCTACCAAATAACTAAATTTAAATTTTAACGACGTATTCTCTTCAAATTTGTACAGAAAAGGACAAAGTAACCACATTGGGAAATTTAATTCATCAAAATCTTTTATGTTTGGTGAAACATTTTGCGAACGAGCGACGGCTTCATAATTTCCGTTGTTTTAGAGATGTGCATGAGTGTAAAATTACATAATACAATGTATTTCATTTCATATCTGTTAGAAGAGAAAATGAAGTGATAAAACGCATATTATGCCACAAGCTCATTTAATTTTCTTTATTTCGGTAGATTTTATTCAAAGACATAATATTTTCACACCACTGGAGAAATTGTTTATTGTTTATTAGCGCCATTTTTTGTTGTTTTTATGTCCAAAAGCATTTTCGTACCCGACAATCTCCATTTATTAGTTAAAATACCTGTATTTTAAAATTTAAGTTTTATGAAAAATAAAATTGATCAAATATCTACAAATTTTAAAAACGGGCATGAAATTAAAACTAATATTTAAAAAAAATATACGCTGCATACCAACTACCAAATCCATAGGTTTAGCTTAGAAATCTGATTAGGAACAATCAGGATTGAAATAAAAACAAAAAACCTAATATTGTCTATTTTAATTTAATAAATTTTTCTGACATTAGTGTCCAATGTTCTTAACTGAAATATAGTTTATACATGGGAACTGCTAATGTTAATACTGATTGAAATAGAAATAAACAAATTATGTACTTTTAAGTTATTGCAAAAATTTAAAATAAAAACCAATTAAAAAAATGTATTCGCCCAAAAAACATCAAAATGTTTATAAACTTTTTTTGTAACAGTCTTACTACACCGGTCTACTTCGCAACAGTAATATTTTTAATAATATCGTAACCAGTATTTATTTGTAAGTACAATTAAAACATTAGTATTCTTTTAAAAAAAGTAAACATATCCAAATGTATGTGTGTGTATGTATGCGTATGAACTCTAGTAGTTTTTAAGTTATTTTTATTATGTCGTAAAATATATCAATGTTACAAAAATATGTGAAACTAATGAACTTATTTGCAATAAACCAGTTTAATGTTTTAAACCGCCTTTCTAGTTAAATTGTAAAGTTTGAAAACGAAAGTTCGCTGTAAACTTTTGACCTATATCATAAAAGTTTTATATTGGCTTTACAAACACCTCCGAAATTTCCATGGTTCAGTATTTCCAAGTAGGCTCATTTCAGAGTTCCTATAATATATTGATTTTGAATTCTTTAAAATCTTTTTATTGTAAACGCTGATAATACTTATGATATTAAAGTGTACATTAATTTAAATCCAATGATGTTTCAGCTTAAATATAAATCTTTCTAAATTGATGGTATGCCATTTTTTAACAACAAATCATCAAATTTATTTTAGAAATATACAGGGTGATCAATTTGTACTCCGAAGTTTGATATCTCCGTTATATTCAGAAACAGAAAAGAATGTTTTAAATAAAAGTTATAGATAGAGGCAAGCTTCACATTCTAAAATTTTTCCTTAATAAACAGAGTGTCTCATAAGGTCAGAGCATATCAAAGTTATGTTTTTTTTAATGGCATACCCTATATATTATCTTGAGTTTCAATTTCGCTCATTTTTCCTATTCCGACAATATAGGGTTTTACTAGATTCTACAGGGTACTTTTAATTAAATGGCCACTTTTTGTGAAAATCCTAATGAAATTGTCACCCTGAATTATTTAAAATCAACAATTGAGACTTAATTTCTTAAGACCAAAAGAATTTATTAGTAGTCTAGTTTAATTGCAACTCATAACGATTTTGATAGCTTTCATTTTGTATACATGGTGACCCAAAACATGCAAGAGTTAGATGCGCAGAAACCAAATTATGTCTTATTTATTTTTATAGCTTAGTAACAACCTTGTCACGCCACTGGCGTAGTACAAAGTGTTTAAAATTCAATTGAATTCTAAACAAGAAAACCTTATCAGTCCATCCAATTTCTTTATACTTTATATACAACATTTACAAATTATTAAAAGTATTTAATAAGAGCACAACATTTTGGAAAATTCCACAGTACAGCTAAAAATAAAACACATCTATTTCACTCTTCTTCTTAAAAAACCCATGCGAGTTCGCTCTGCATAATATCATAGTTACAACGAACTAAGACCCTATAAGGAATCTAGGGAATTCTGAAATTCTGATTGGCCAGAAATTACTTTAGAATGCCATAAGGAAACTTAAAAAGTCACGTAGATATATTTGAACACTCGAAATGTTAACATAGACACATTCATTCCCTCATCAACTCTTAACTGAAAAACATTATTTTTTGAATTACTATCGAAATACGACCTACTAAAATTACCATCTGAACTGCATTATTAATCTATATTAAATGCAAATTAATAATAATAATAATTAAAAAACTAACCAACGTAACATTATTAATTGTAATAAAAAGTATAAAAGAGAAGTAATAAATCCACTTAAACATTTACCTGTAATTTAACAGCCATTTTGTATACAGAAGTGCATAACGTCGCCTAATAAACTGTTAGTTTGTAATTTAATGCCACTTTTTAATGGTGTATAATACATACTGAATTAAAAGTCTTGAACATTTTACTGCTTCTTCTTGCTGAAATATTCTTCAATAAACCAATTTGGGAAAGCGAAAAAATTTCTTCTCATTTTTTACGTTTGACATTTGAGATTATGTATTTATAATCGTCTTTTATTGAATATTATTTTATATGAATGTTTTGTGTTTCATTTAATTTAAAACAATGCCTCTTAAAAATTTATTGGTGTATAAGGAAAATTTAAAATCGTTATGATAATAATCTGAAATAAAACATCAAATTTATAATATACCGTATTCCGTTGCAACTTCATGTATGCCCCTTATAAGTGAAACCTTCTCTATATTCTTTTTACTTATTGTCTAATCAAAATAAAATATATCCTAATAAATATCCCACAAAACGCACCGTACACAGTTTTGTCTTATATGTGGTCAATTTGGTTAAAATTATCTTAAAAGTATAAGTTATCCGTATTGATATTTAATGAACCATATATTTTAGCAAATAAATTCACCAATATTTTTAATAAATTTTTCATACAACATTTTTAATATGTAGAAAATATACAGAATAGGTGTTATTATGCTAAAAAATGTAATTAGATTTGCTTTACAATCATTTTACTTTAATCTAACAGGTTATTGAGTATGTTGACAGTATAACCTTTTAGCATGTGTTTAGCACTACCTCAAACACTAATATATCATTAATTAAGCCTGTTAACGCTCTCACCACGCTTCATAAACAATCTGTTAAATTGTAAAAGCCATAACACACCATGAACAAATGGTGCATCGATAATGCGAGGCATCAAAGGTTCCCATCCTGACGCCTTAATATATTCAAGACATGCATTACAGAAATCTTCTCTCATACTACGGTTGGTTGCTTTTGTTGGTAACAATTTGCATCTTAACTTGAACGTGTTTCTCAAATTCTATTGATGAAATATTATGTGTCTCGAGTTGTTTATTTTTCACAAAAAATGAGTTTCTAAAAATACTGATGCCAGTTAAAGGTACCTTTAATAATACCTTTAACGTGCTTTTTAAGCTCGTGAAGTGAACAATGTTCAACTATATTTTTAAAAAACAGGTTTTCTAAGAAATTCTACATAACATAAGAACATCTCCGATGATTTTAAGTATTTTTAAACCGGTTTTGTCAATTTAAGACAAATATAGATAGGAATTTCTTGATAAGTGTGGTGCCTACTTGTGATCTTTCTTATAGAAAAGATATCGGGAACTTTTTTCAATCCATAGATATATATATATATGACTGCCATTTGGTTAACTTTGATTATCGGTTTTCTTAAACTTGATGAAGATTCGAAACTCATTCGAAACATTGACAAACAAAGCAAATAAAATAAATTAACTAACATTTTGCACACACCAGAAATTATATTGCAAAATGTGATGCCTCATATTACTACTTTTAATAAGAAAAGCAATACATTTACGCTTAGCTTTACCCCTGAGTCTGACAGTCCAATATAACGCTATAAACAGATCTATAGATATTACATAAAATGCATGTTCACGCAGAGATCCTATTACTTTTTATTTTGTTGGTTATTAGATTTGCAACAAAAAATTGTGAAATACGTGAGAAAATAAATCCAATTATATACAATCAGAACTCGTTAAATTAAAACTTCAAAAGAATGAAAATAAAATGAAACTGATTGTTCTGCTGTCAACTGCAGAATCAGAAACAACGAAAAAATTTCTATGATTCAATATGGAATATATCCGGTTTAAAAAAGGATAATTTAATATCAACTTAATTTTTCGTAATGATTTTTCAAAATATTAAAAAAATTGTTGTAAAATAATAATTTCAATAACAAATAATAGGCATAAGAATTACAAAAGGGTATGTAGTAGTTACACTGCCATCAGTTTCTAAATAAAGAAAAACAAAGATAGAAAACTAAAAAATTATAATTTTCGAGAGCTATAAAACAAATTGATTTTAGTCAGCAAAATAATGAAATCCTACATAAAACAGCTCAAGTAGCCGTCCTCATTTTTTTCGATATGCTTTAGAAACTCAATTGAGTCACTTGTTCCCATTTGTTAAGTAATGCTTATTTTGCCTAAATATTGTTCCAGTCGTTTCAATAACAAAAGTACTAAACAGTTATACAGATTTGGTGATAATAGAGAACTCATTATGAAAGAGAGAACTTGCTACTAATATATTGAAGTAGGGATATATGGAGCTGGAAACGACGATTCAGTCAACTCGATAGTGTCGTACCGGCAGTCATGGTCGTACCTCTAATTCGGTCGAGAGGGGACACATCATTGCGCCCTCTCTGTTATCTGGCCTTATTTATTCCTCGTATTCTCTTACTCCTTAAAGTTTCGCCAAACCTGTATGAGGTTAATCATTATACTGCATAAGAATCACTTTCTTATATATCTATTAGCGGTAAAACTACCTACCCTCAACGTCACCAAGTTCGTTCATACTTCTAAAGAGATACCGTCCCATACCATTATGCCTCATCCATCGAATAGTACCCTAAGAGAAAAGCAACATTGATCATATTGTTTGCCAGGTCTTCTGAAAATTCTGTGATAACCAAACCAAATGAATATAGATAATAATAATAATATTCTTTATCTTTTCTTTCGCCTTTTCTACGTAAAATTCCCTTTTATCTATTTCTTCCGTTTTATTTACTGCGAAATGTCCTATTTTTATGGAACCTTCTTATAATATAATTCTGTATTGCTTCTGGCACACCAATTAGTTCTTTTCCTTTCATGTATATACATAAAATATTGTTCTTCATGAAATAATTATTGTAGTCATTTTCATGTTCGAGAATCTTCTTCAATGACCGAATATATGCATCCTTCTCTAGTGCGAATATTATTCTTTCTTTTAATCTGTAATCCATGGTCTCTTCCTCAATCTTCCTCTAATCCCGCGACTTCGTTGCTTCTTGGAATCATCCACGTAATACAAAGATTTTTTCTTCGTAATGAAAGGTCTTAAAATATGAGCAATAAATCTCTAAAAAAGCGCAGGGCTGTTACATTGGGCAACCAGGCATCTAAGGAATTTATATTGTCCATCGGGTATGACAAACGAAGTATATACTGTTTTTTTCGATAGATACATGTAAAAACCCATTTTGTAAATCGATAATGTAGCTTTATGTAAACAATCTAATACAACTTCAATTATAGGTAATGAATAATGTTCCTTAACAATAATCTTATTGAACTTCCTATAATCACAACGAATTCGTTTTTTCCATCATTCTTTTTTACAAGAACTATTGGTCTTGCAAAATCTGATGAGCTTGGAAGGATTGTATCTTCTCTTACCCATAACGTGAATTCTCAATTCAATTTTTTCTCCATTAACTATAACCAATCTAGTAAATGAATGAAGCTGTTGGAACTAAAACATTTTAGTGTTTATATTAGGACAATTTCTAGATATGAGACCTTTATCATTACAATTGCAGCAATGTTCTGGCTTTTCTTTTCTCTGTTTGTAACCCTCTTTCTTTACATCTTCTTTTTCTTACTTTATTTTTTTGTTCTCTATAATCACGTACTTTTTCTTTTTGGCATTTTCTCGTATTCTTTCGTACATATTTACTATTTCTTTAAATTATGAAAAAGTTTTTACTCTATACAGGACTATTATATTTGTAATTATATCATCAATAACGTATTGAATGACAACTTTCTGTTCTATGTGAGCTCTGTTTCCTAATTGTTTCATATTTAGTACAACTTCCTGTAATGATTCATCTCTCTTCATTTTTTTATTCATTAGTATTTTAATGTTTTACCTGAAACCTAATTCAAAATATCTAAATATTAATAAATTATATATCGCAAACAATGAACTAACAGTTTAAATTATTGATAATGCAATCTATTTAAATTATATTAAATAAATATGGTTATTGGAAATTCGTGTTCATCGAGTCGATTTGATGTCCTGTTACAATTAAGTGCTTAAAAAGTTTTAATAAAATTAACATATTAATTATTCATTATAGAATCGCTCACTTTTTACTAAAATGTAATGTAATATACAGATTAGGTGTAAAAAAATGGGAATCCAAGTACCGCCTTTTTAATCCGTGAATACTTGTTTCAAATGAAAAACTTTTTAGCATTACCATAAACAATTATTTAAAAAATTTTTAACTTCATAATGAGTTCAAGAGTTTGGAGCTTTCCTGATTATAATGAAAATTTTAATGACGTAAAATTAAAGAACAAATTTGAAGATTAATTAAAAATTACAATAATACTGTTTTAATGAATTTTGGTCTTAATATATTACTTCAGATTATTGTATATAAAAATATTACGCAAGATTAAAAAGTTTATCTCTACATCCCCCGAACACTATACAATGTTTAAAGATTTTGAATTATGAGAAACAAATTTTTCCAATCACATAAAACCTCAGAAAATTTGTTAAGTATTATTGATGTTAATATTATGTCCGATATTGATCCATATTTTAAGCGATAATTAAAATACTACAAATATAAAGCAGTTTCCTGTTAATTAGTTTAAATTAATGTTTTGCTTAATAATCTTACTAAGTCCAAATATCACCTAGATTAAATGCAGGAACTATTAAACCAGAATATGTTTAATGTAATCTAGATAATTACCCATAAAATTTAACACGTTTCACATTATTACTTTATTATATAGCGAAGCGTAAATTTTGCCTTTAAAATATTTAAACCGGAAAAGGATTTTATCGTGAATAAGTAAAATCTAAAGATCTAAAGATCTAAATTCCGTTTCTAAATGGATTTTAACCTAAATACACTCTTAATGAGAATACATAAGACATTAATAAATTAAAGGAAGTTTAATCAAAATGTATGACATCCTCCCTTATCATTGTTTTACGATGAAATCTAGTTTTAACCTTGTGAATTTATTCAAAAATTTAATGAATTTACAAAACACACACACATATTTTTCAATAAATATAAAAAATGTTAAAGAATCAAATTATAAATGATTAAATAATTACTATGTTGATTCTTCGTCTAAAAATCTGTAAATATACCCTCGATATTTTTATGGATTTTGACTACAAAATTTGATATGTAGGAACCAAAAAAATGCTCTATACTTGCTATTTCAATAGTGCGTTTAAAGTGCACTTATTTTAAACAAGTAAAACCAATAATCAATTCTTTTGTTACACCTCGTATACGTTCGGGAAAGATCCATACAAAATTCTCACTCTTTCCTACATCACTTTCAACCAATCAGAACCGATTTTCTTTCTCACGCATCTCGCGCTCAAATTCAGTTTAAGCCCACTAAATAATTGTGCCGAAAACCCGAAGAGAATACACGCACACATACAGGGTAGTCTTGAGCCACCCACAGAAAGCACACCCAAAGCTTGTAACAAGTTGATTGATTTTTCATGAAAGACAAAGCAGAAATTGCTAATTTGAATACAAAAAAAACCTTTTAATACCTCTTTAGTAACAAAAGTATATATGTTTAGTATTGAACTGAGAGATAGTTTTATGCATATTGTCATCAAAAAGACTAACACGAAGTGTATTTGTAGTCACAAAAAATTTGCACCACAATAACCTGTTTCACATAAATATTGTTGAATTAAAGAAGATTTATTTTTTACTAATACTGTGTTGTTTTTTATAGTCACATAGAATTTATATGGAATTTGCAATTAAAAAGTTACAGTTAACTCGAAGAAATCTTTGCTCCCACATATACAGGGTGGTTCAAACTTGTCGAGCAAAACTTCTAGGGGTGATAGTTCACCTAAAGATAAAGGTATCTTTTTATATAAACTTTTTTCGAAAAGTCAATAATAAGGCAGATACAGGCCTCTAAAATTGTATAAAACAATTTTTTTTATAAATTTTAAACATAACTTTGCATAAAGATACTAAATTTTTTGTTATTAGTCTCTTCATCCCTTCTGATTAAGGAGTAGTTTTTAGGGGTAAGTACTACTGATTACGTCATATTTTTTTATTTGAAATTTTTTGTCCGTGTCATTTTCAAGATATTTATAAAAAAAAATTTTTATAAAATTTTAGAGGTCTGTATCTCCCTTATTATTCACTTTTAGAAAAAAGTTTAAATAAAAAGGTACCTTTATTTTTAGGTGAACTATCACTTCTAGAAGTTTTGCTCAACAATTTTGGACCAACCTGTATAAATTTCTACAAATTCAACTATTAGGTCATTAACTAATTTTTTTGTTTAACTTTTAATAAGAGTGACATTGATTTTTTAGATTGAGATACTATTAACTAATTATACAAAGTGGACCAAAAGTGTGAAAACGGCCAATTGTCTCGTAAACTGCGAATTCTACAAAATTTGGGATAAGCTTATTTTGGGATACGGAGATTCCAGATTTGATATTTACAATGTTGCTAAATTTGCGGTTTCTCACTTTAGTTTTTTAAATACATCACCCTGAATATTCAGTCATTTTTAGAATCTTCTCTTCAATATGAGTTCAATCATATGTAACACTTACGATTTTATGTAGTCTATAAGATCTTAAATAAATAAAACAGAAGTCTGGCAACGCCTAATTGTCTCAATACATTTTTTAATACAAACTATTTTCAACTACATTAAAACGTAACAATTGAAAGATTACAACATTTGCGAGTTGACAGTACCCTAATCGATTTTAGAATGCGTCTACCACATTTCTCCATAATTGTCTAGAAATTAATCGAGATTCATCTATAATTCGTTGGTCTGTAAGACTGCTCGTTTAGTTTTGTAAACTGAATTTTTCAAGTATCCCCAATAAAAATAATCTTTAGGACTGAAATCAAGTTAACGTGGAGGCCTTCTAAACTACATAAAATCATAAGTGTTATATATGGTTGAACTCGAATTATAGAAAAGATTCCAAAAACGACTGAATATACAGGGTGCTGTATTTAAATTACCAAAGTGACTAATAATATCCAAACTTTTGTTCCACTCTGTTCAGAAACAGTCTATAAAATACACCATTTCGTCTACTTATTTCAAAAAGTCAATTAGTACAATTTTTTATTTTTCAGATTGAAGTTGCTAAATATTTGTTTTGATTATCTCTATCTATAAATTTTAGTATTCTGACAATAAAACAATGACAAATTTAATAAAGCATAAATATCATTAGAAACAATCTATTAAATAATTTTTGATAATCCAAAAGTTTGGTAAAAGTAAGTTAATACATTTTTACAATAAGTCGACGAATTTATTTGTTGCCTTTATTATATCTGTCCCCTGGACATACATAATCAATTTGTGGGTCCTCAAGGAATATATTGAGGAAACGCCCCCTTAATCCATTAAATCGCCGTGTCCTCTTTAAAACGGCAAATATCCGTTTGATGAGGATCCTCTGAAAAAGACGTTGGGTCATTAGTTGAAAATATAATTCAATTCACTGTTCTGTTTCAGATCCTCCTGAAATCTCGGTGGAGAGACCCGTTGTTCACTCTGCGGAAGGTTTTGAGGCACAACTTGTCTGCATTGTACACGGAGAGAGTCAACCAGAAGTAAGTAAAATGGCGTATTTTATCCCAATTTCGGGCGGTTAGTGAATAAAATTGCGGTAAGTGGACGAGCGGTCACCTGAATTTTATACCGCTGGTTTCACGGGACATTGTGCCCAAATAAAAGGGATACCGTCGTGTCTTTTGAGATACGGAATTAGATTTAGGTATAAACAGATTTTGATAGCTGTGTGGAGCTAGTCACGAGCTTTATGGAGTTTTCGGTATTACATTAAAACGGTTGCATTAGAATAGATTTTTATTGATTGTGTAGACAATATTGAAACAGTTTCTCTTTCATCTAAAAAAATGTATTATGTAATTGTTCTTAAAATTTTATTATTTAATTAAATATAATTTACAAATTATTCAATTATAACTAATCCAAAAGCAACATTTAAAAATTTCGCTAATTTCCTTTAACGTGTATGTCGTTAAAAGTTGTCAAAAATATTAATTTACTACACTATCGCTTTTGTGCCTATTTACCTAAATAATACTAAACCAATTATCTATTTGCAAATACGCTTATTTCTAAAATTAAAAAGTTTGTTGAGTTATTAGAAAATTTAATCCTATCGAACCGACATTAGTATTAAAACAAAATTCCACTTTCTTGGTCTTTCTGAAGTGCCATCTACTGTATTTTTTTAACCAAAGAAAATTTCACATGATTACTATTGTAAGGATAAGGAAAACAAAACACTTCATTTCATTTTAGAAATTTTCTTAGAGAAGATAAACGTTTTGAATTTATAATCACGTTGTATACAAAAGCAAGTTTTTATTTAAAACTGATAAAATGTAATCTCTTTGATCAACTAGGACACAAATTGCAATTATTATTATAATTATAAAGTGTACCGTTCGCAGATAAACTTCGAATAGAGTGCTATAAAATTTTCCCCATTGTTATAAGTTTCTCGGTTCCAAAGGTATCTAATAAATATTTTTTTAAATGATTTGCTATCAAAAGGTATGTCATTTTCATACAATATTACGTTTAAATTATTTGACCTTAGTTTATAGAAAACGTTTTACTATAGAACAACTACTGATTATAAAATGTTAGACTTTCTTCTTTATTCTTCATCAAACAAATATTCTTTTTAAATGAAATTTTTCAATATTTTATTGCATTGAAGAAGACATGTTTCATAATTGAAACACATTCTTTTCTGTTTTAATACATTTAACTACGAGGGTTGCTATTTATGTATTGAGAACTGGCAACACCTGTGTTGTCAGGTGAAATCTGTCATTGCCATCTTAAAGTTTGACATTTTTGACAGTATACGTACTCAGAACGCTTTGACGTACTATTTATGTTGTTTACAGTAAGTTGAAAATCTAATTTATTATGACTTTCGACGTGGTGTAATTCAAGAACAGTGCATCAATCAACTTAATTCAACTTTTGGCGATGAAGCACCATCCAAATCCAGTGTATGTCGCTGGTACACTGAATCCAAACGTGGCCGCAGTTCGCTCACGGACGAAGTTAAAGAAGGTCGTTCACAATCGGTCGTTGTGCCGGAAAAAATCGATGCTATGAGAAAACTAATGGAAGAAGATCGTTATGTGGCATACTGTGAAATCGAGGCATGTTTAAGCATTAGTATGACCAGTATACATGCGGGTTGGATTCCACATTTGTTGACAGATGCCCAAAAAAAGCTCATGCCGACTGGTGCCGTAAAATTATTAAAAAATACATCCAAAGCCATATACAGTATCGTCACAGGTGACGAGTCGTGGTTTTATGCATATGAGTCAGAAAGAATAGGCCAATCGGCAGTTTGGGTGTTTCAATGTGAAGAAAAACAACAAAAGTTGCTCGTTCTCGAAGTGTTAAGAAGCAATTGGTGGCGTGTGAACTGGTGAAGCAACTATGGCTCTCGAAAATTAAAAGACCGTTAATTCAGCGTGGTATACGACCATTTGCTAGCCAGAAGTTTTCGGTAAATTGAGAGAAACCAATCCAAAACAACGAATCATTTTGCATCAAGACAATGCGAGCTCACACACATCAAGTGAAACAAGGGAGTATTTGGACACACAAAAGATCGAATTAATGGGTCACCCCCTTACAGACCCGTCTTGGCACCTAATGAATTCTTCTTGTTCCCACAAATTAAAGATAAACTGCGTGGTCAACGATTTTCATCGCAAGAAGAAGCGGTTCAGGCCTTCAAAAACCTTGTTTTAGAGCCATCATCTTTTGACTGGACAAAGTGCTTTGAAGGGTGGTTCAATCGCATGTAAAAATGTATAAAGCTTAAAGGCGAGTATTTTGAAAAGCAATAAATATATTATTGATAAAATGGATTTTGTTTATTCTTTCTATAGTCAATACATAAATAGCAACCCTCGTATAAACACTAACTCTTCAAAGTATTAAATTGATTAAATTGTTTGCCCATAAATAAAAATACAATAAAAACTTTAATAATCTCATGTGACCTCACATCATAATCAATTTATATTCAAAATTTACTTTAAAAATGCTCATCAAATTTCTATGGTTTTCTCAAATTTATGAGGTCAAATGATTTTTTTACATAAATTATGCAAATTAATGAATCACTTTTAATTTAATAAATTCAACCTCATTAAACAGACATTCGTCCTTTCGACAGGTTCTAAATTTGTTAAATTTTTATTACAATCCAATGATAATTATATATTTTTATTTATAATTGTACCTATTTTCTCAATATTTTTAACTTCTAACAAAACTTCCTTTTTTTTGAACTTACTTGCTTACGGTCACATTTATTTTAGTAATTTTTATTTATTTTACAATTTTTTACACAGATAACAATTATTTATAATTCTGATTATTCGACAAACTAAAGGTTCATATTTTTACAATAAGATTGGTGTGCTACTTTTTGTTAGTGTGAGAATATAATTCTTTGACTCAACATTTGATTATTCTAACAAACAATACAATCCGATCTTGACTACCAAATTAATTAATTATCTATAAGTACAAGACTTATTGTTAAATTGCAAAAACATTAGCAGAAAATAGAAAATAGGTAATAAATATTCTGTCTGCTTCTAACCACACTCCAAAAATTAGTTGAATCCGAAAGAAATTTGTGATTTAAAAACAGAAAATAAGAAAACCTCGTAAACATCTATTTATTTTGCTTGTAGTTATATTTGTTTTATCCATAATAGAGACAAAATTTCTGGTAGAGTATTATCGATAAGGTACAATACAATGTTTATTTTAAAAAGTAAGAACTTTTGTAAATCTATAAACCGGAAACAAATTTATTTTTCTGGCGAACTCTTTAAATCCCTTTCTGACTGATATCGCTTGTTTGGTATCTAATATTCAGCATTTTGAATAATGGAGAAGATCGTAATATTACCCTTGACAACATTTAGTAAATAAATGTCCCCCAATTGTCTTTATTTTCTGGTGATCCCAGCAGTTAGACCCAAACTGAAACACTATAACCTTTCTTTGGGATTCCTCTCAAGTCACCCATTTGGAACATAGAAGATGAGTTAGACAAAATTTATTTATTTTATACCGCAAGGAATTTCCAGCGATAGAGTTTAGGCTCAACATTTTACAAAAAATTAATGCCAAATTTATTTAGTATTTGGATAGAATTGTTTTCAAATAAAGTATACTTTAAGGTATGACATGCGTAAATTAATTATTTAATTTAATTAAAAAAAAAATTATAAAATAATATTGCCCCCTTCAAAATAATTTCTTTGAGTAGCTGTACAATGCTGGAGACAGTTTTTGCACTCCTCGTGGCAATACTGGAACGTGGATACTGCAATAGCTGATCGGTTAGAGTTACTTAAAATGATTTATCAATCTCTGTAAAAGGAAAAGTCACATGAACTCAAGTCAGGCGAATAGTGAGACTGAGGAGCCACAGGAATGTTTTAACTGGCCAAAAACTGTTTTGTTGAAACTACTGTGTGACAAAGCCCATTGTTGTAATGTAACACCCAATTTTTCTTCATGTTTCGTCTTAGATGCATAACCTTTTTTCAAAGTTTATCAAGAATTTCTCGATAAATCTGTTGATTAATTCTTTGGCCTTGAGGGTCAAATTTTTTATGGACAAGCCCACGGCTATCTAAAAAGCAAATCATCAATCACTTTATCTTAGACTTATTCATTCTTGATTATTTGGACTTTAGAGATGATCTGGTGCTTAGTTTTCAGGTCGTACTGAAACACCAGGAACTTCACATCAATGATACGTTTCAAAAAATGGAGATCATTCTCAATCTACTCCAAAAAGTCAAAGCTCCTTGCCCTTTTGACGTTCTTTTAGTCTTGGAAATAAATTGAATTTATTAGTTGCTGCAGAGTAACATTTTGAAAGTGGATAAATATATCTAATAATAAAATTCTGGAGCTAATTTTGTTATTTCTGTAGACAATCGGTAGAGTTAATATACTAGTTGGTTTTTTCCAATACCTTGTCGTTTTAATTTGTGTTTTGATACACAGTTTTGTCTTACATCTTTGATGGATTTATCTCCTTGAGTCAAGTTATATAAAGAAAAACGTCTCGGCAATAAGGATTTTATTTATCTTTTTCCTTTACACCGGGGCGTATCTACAGAGGCTTAGCTGATTATTTTCCTAATTTTTGGGTGATATCTGGTAGATGACTACAGTCTACCTAGTTGAACCTCACCCTAAAGGACCTGTAGAATAGGAACCCCCCTGTGGGATTACAATTTCTGTCTAACCAATGTTTAAAAGAAATGAAGAACCTTTTGTATCATAAAAAATATAGTTCTTTCCACTTTTAATCGGTTGGTGTTGACAATAGTTCACCGATAAATTTCTTGTTTCCTTTAAATATAGTTGTTAGAGATATTATCGAATTGGGGATAACAATTGTCATAATAATCAATTAATTATAGTACTGGACCGAATATGAGGGAATTAAATTAATTACTTACTTTGTTTGTATTTCCCCCAAGATTTGTAATCTCTTGCAAGAGCTAGGACCAACTCTAATAAATGTAATTTTTTGAAACAGTAACATAATTGACTTTTCCTGACATTTCACCTTTATTATACTACCCACATCTATCTAGTAATAAAAGTATTTCTAGTAGCACTAAATTCAGGTAACATAGTCAAAATTTTATGAACCATGGTGTGATTCAAATTCATCTCCTTTCCAAGCATTGGGACCGTCAACAACTGATGATCTGAACGCACAAAATTATGGTTTCTGTGGATATTTTCATTATTTCTTGAAGATGGAGGCCTTTCACTTCTTGGTTTATCTTTATTTGATACTCTTTCTTCTGAAACCACAGAAAAAACCACACAAAAATGTTCGTTGCACTGTATCCACGTTTGAAGCAAAATCTGAATACTTTTGTTCGAAATTCAAAATTGACGTCACTCATTATTAAAACCCATTAGAACAAATTGTTTTCTAAAAAATTATACTACGTACATTCAAATGACTCTAGCAAGCTTAAACTTGACTGAAAGCTTATCATATGCTTTTAAATTACGTATGAGACGCTATCTCATTCCGGATTTATTTTTTTAAATATCATTTATGTAGCTAATATATGTACAAAATACTTGAAATTATCTCGCCCGCTGATAAAAAATTTGTGCTCGAGCTCAATGTGCGAAAATAAAATAGCTGTATTGTTATTCACATTCAGTCAACATTTTCTATTAAATCCCAACAAACCGAACACAATTTTGTTTTAACAGCTAGCGCCGTCTAAACCGAATTCTAGCTAAAACACCTTCCATTATTCAGCGCCAAAAGCACAAGAAAAAAAGAAGGGTGGAGATTGAATGCAAAACACCAGAATACAGATAATTTATTCATCTCTTCCGTCTAAAGTGTTCAGTGCACTGGGACAATCTCTGTAAAGTTTCTAAATTATTTCTCAGAGCTGGGTCGAGAAAGTGACGCGCGTCACAATCGGCGCACAACGTCAATTCATAATGAAATTGCATGCGTAACTGAATTATTAAGCACTCGAATTTCCCGAAGAGCCCCAACGGTTTTTTCGTCTTTTAAAATATGCAAGATTTCAACTGATGGCATGAATGAAGTATGATGGGCATTAGGCAACGTCAACAGGTTATTAGTCCTAATGATGAGGAATTTTTAAAACGAACCCGCGTTACAGAGGTGGATGTGTGGGAGTATGTGAAAGTTTATTTAGATTTATTTTTTTATGTCGAGTTTAATGAGTTCATAATTTTCCAATAAAAAAGTTTGTCTGTCAGAGTGTTAGAATGTGATATTTATTAATCGCTGTAAATACGTAACATGTAAAAACATTTATTTAAAGAATACAAATTGGTAGAAAGAATATTAGAAATATCAATCATAAAACTAAGAAAAAAAGAAAAAGCAAAGTGTTACTAACAAATGGACACAAGGCAAGAGTAGGTTGCATAACAATAATATGAAAAACCAAATTATAACGTGGTGATTTGTCCTGTTCCTAAAGTAACTAATCCTAAAAAGGTGCTGGCCTTGAGACCAATAAGTCTTCTACCAGTATTATCCAAAATTCTGGAACGTGTTATTTACATTCAGTTATATGAATTCCTTACAAACAATAATATTCTACCTTCTCAACAATCTGGTTTCCGCAAGGGTTACAGTACTACCACTGCCTTATTAAATATAATTGATAATATTGTTAGAGCTATTGATAAGAAAATGGGAATTTTATTAGTCGCTTTAGATTTTTCAAAAGCGTTTGATTTTATTGATCATGAACTACTGTTTTCTAAACTTAAATACTATGGTTTCGATGTTACTGTTCTATCTTTTTTTAAATTTTATTTGTTTGAACGTAGCCAGCGTGTTCGTTTAATTTAATAAATTGTTTGACATTTTAAAAATATTTCTACATTTTAACTTGTTTATCTTTCTTCTTTAAAATACTAATATTACTTTTTACTACAGTATATTCTTTATTAAGATTTTCTTAATTATTCTGTCATATTTTGGGATTTAAAATCTCAAATATCTTCAATAGAATTCATAATTGTTGCAAATCTCTGGTAAACCCAATTCAATAATAATAACATGATTGATACTTTTTATTTTTATTCAAAATTTGCGTAGCTTCATTTTCAAAATAATGTTATTATGCTTAGATGTGAACTAGCCAAATAACATCATTATGTAAAAAAAAATAATTTCTTATTTCTAGTCAAAACATTGCTTCATGCAGTTGATTGATTTTATAACAAGTTTTCAATATACACTTTTCTCTATTTTTTAATCAAAAATTTAAAAAGAAATATCTTAATTTTGATGATTCCTTCGATTAAGCTTGGTATATTTTTTTAATTAAAATGTATTCTTATTGTTAAATTTTTTTATTATTAATTTGTTCCAACCGCTTTAATAAGAATTTTTGTTTCAAATAATTTTAATTTTTTTTATTACATCTTTTTATTACTGCCAAATCATAATACCATTATTTTGAATTCCCAGTAATCATATGAAATTAATTTCGCAAATAATAAATTTACAAATTCTTTAATAATAAAAATCCTATTACAATATATAGCTGGAGATTTCAATAGAGGAGTGAGAAGCAAAAACAATGAATATAAAACAATAATAAAACAGTACGAAGAAAAAAACACGTAACAATAATGGAAAAAGAGTGCTAGAATTTCGCCAATTACAAGACTTAATAAGTACCAATTCGTTCTACCAGCCCAAAGATATTTGCAGGATATAGCCAAACAGAAAATAAAAAGCAGTAATTGATTATGTAGTGATACAGAAAAAAGAAAACCAAAATATACTAGACGGAAAAGTTTAGAAAAATTTACAGCTATTTACTAATAGCAAAAGTTAAAAAGAATAACATAAAAGAGAAAAAATAAATAAAAAGGACAAACAAAAACAGAGCACATTTGAGTAAGAACTTAGAAACAAAAGCACTGCAAAAATAAATCTATAAAACTAATCGAAACATATCTACTGGATAAAATAAATTCCGATACTCGGAATATTTTTAAAGACATAAACATTAACACAACTACTCGATAAACAACAGCATCGTGAACCAATGAATTAAAGAAGTAAGTTAAAAACAAAAAAGTACTTAACAAAAAATACTCCGCACCAATATAAGGTATTAAAAACCGAATAAAAATAGTTAAAAAATTAATGTTAGCTGCACAACACGCGTGAACGGACTTTGGAAACAAAATGGAAACAGGCAACTCAAATAATTAGAAACTATTCTATAAAAAATCATTCAGATCAGAAATAATAATAAATCAAATTGATATCATGAACAAATAGGAGGAACATTATTAAAAATATCTGGGACAACAAATGCAAAGCAGCGAGGAAAATGATAGAACCTGAAAACCAAAATATTATTATTATTATTATTATTATATTATTATTTTCATTAAAAAGTAAATGCAATTCCCAATTAAATTTTTTAAACTACAGTAAAAAATAAATACTGATCTTCTCCAAATTAATTTTATACCAAATATCGTTACTTAAAATTTAAACATTTTACAAGATACAACATAGATTAACAAATCGCTCTGGTCCTACAAATTCTTTGCCTGGCTCTAATTTGTGGTATCCCTCCTCCTTTAAGTCACTGCGCATCTCGCGGCTTCAGATATTCTTGATGGACAATAATTATACCGATCAGCAATTGACTCTACTACCCTTTACATCATCAATTTAAAAAATTGGACCATAAGTGAAAAGCAAAATATAGAAAAAGGGATACATCTGAATGCCCAGTTAATATTCGCCACCCGGCAATCCGTGCTACCCATTTCAGTGTCCACTGAAAAACACAACCATTTTTAATTTGATCATTTGGTTATTCAACGATTGCGTTTCAAAAGGATCCCATTTGCAAGCAGGCAGGTAAAATCTCACTAATCTGGATGTCCATTTTAGATGCCTCCAAATGGTGCTTTGTGAATTTCCAATTTCCGAACACATTGCGAATAAATTCAAACAATTATCAATCCTCATTTTTTGTTAGTTTTTTTCGTTTGCCTAAAATAGGAAGTCGAGAGATTCATTTCATTTTATTAATCAGTTATTCGATGTATAATGGCTTTTCTATACTCATAATTGACATTAATTGATTGGTAGTGTACAAACAATCCAGCTATTATCCAATTCTTATGCTTGGCGTACATAAAGATCTATATTTATACCGAGATTCAAATGGTGAATGATGACTATTAAGCATCTGTTTGGGCACTCACTGCACACGACTACCGGGACCGACAACAATGTAATGACTTAGAAAATTTAACAAAATTGTTTGTAATCTAATTACACATTTGTGTGTTAAAGTTCTGGTATTTTTCTCAAACATCTTGCTATTAGTAATATTTTTTATTTTTTCTTAGATAACTTTTATACTCCTGTTTGAATTTTAGGAAACCATAATGATTTAAAGAAGAAAATTATATGTGTTAGAATTCATTTACGATTAAAAAGGTGTCAAATTTTAAATAACCGCTCTTCTGATTATCTATTTAAACCACAGTGTCACAAAAATAATGGCTATATTAAAAAACCATCAACAAAAAATATCGATTATGCCCTATACATCGGTGCTGACAAGAACACTGGAATGAAAAATAAGGACTAATTTTTTTCTTCCTCATGCTACTGAGTGACAAATGTTACATAAAAAAGTGGTTCCATATTCCCTGCTATATAAGTTCTCTACAACATTGTATAATATTAATAAAAAAAATCATTTTATGGGTAATATATGACTGAAATAAGTCAATGACAGTTTCCCTTCTTTCGATTAAAATTATACTCACATTGGCGTACAGATTCCAATAAAAACGAATAGTATAGGAAACAATAACATGTAATTATTTATAATGAAGTAAATAAATGTATAGCATTGTAAACAATTTTTCAGTAGTATGAAAAAAGATCTTAGATACAAAAATAATTACCGGACTCTTTTTAAAATATATAAAGGGATTAATAATAAATGCATGTTTAGATTTTTGAATTATTAATATTAATAGTAATAGGAATAATCAATATTAAAATTTATCAAAGGAAATTAAATATAAAAATGAATCCCCATAATTTTAAATAATTAAAACTTGAAACAAATAAATACAGGCATAATTCTCAAGGGTAGTTCAGATTATTAAATCAACTTCAAATATGTTTTACAAAAATATTTATTTCTAATTACATGTGTCTGAACCAAAAATTAACGACAAACGAATTTGAAATTCAAATGTTAGTCAAATAATGTTACGTAATTGTCACTAAAATGTCAATAAACTCTCATTTGTTTATTAAATTAAATACCATATATCTATTTGTACTTATATAAATGTATGCAAAAGTAAATCAGGTAAATAAAGAGTTTTTTTCTCTAATTAAAGCTTTGCTCTAATTAGAGGCAAATCCTTTTCAGAAATTGTTTTCTTTTGTGATGTATGATGCAAAGATTTTCTTCTCCAATCCAAATTTTTGGTTTTCCCCACAACAAAGTTAAAGAACCGCACATCAACAGACAAAATAGAAAAGTTAACACACAAAATTTTAAAACACTTTTATTATAAAACATGCTTCGACATTAAATAATTAGATTAGATATTATGAAACTATATACTTTCTTCTTTAATCTGTACTACATAATTCTCATTCATAATTTAAATTAATTAAGACTTATTGATTTTTATGGAAACGTGTTTCATAACAATTATTATAATTTTCACTAAATTTTTTAAACTTGTAAATACTAATAGAATTAACATTAGCATTATATAAAGTAATTAATTTGCTCTTTTTGATTTATACTAAGATTAATATATATTATGAAATTTAATTTTATCATACGATGCTATACTTAATATTTAAGCTAAGTCTAATTCCACACTAATTACTGAATATAGATTATATTCCAAAGATTAACATATCATAAGATCTTAATAAACAAGATTTATCAAGTAAATTACTTTATTTTGAAATAACACTCTAAATAAGAATTTATTCAGAAGGTATTCACCCTGTTTTAAACAAGATTCTAAATATGTAATACTCATGTGTCAAAAATTCTTTATATTTCCATATGGAATCAATAGTAATTTCAAATATTTACTTCTTCTTTGCAAAAAGTAAAAACGGCATTATAAAGGTATGTAATAGTGGTTAGATTAGCAAGTAGTTTTTAATTAATTAAATACAGTATGATCCAAATGAAAGGAATAAATTAATTATTACGTAAATCGGAGATTTTTATAGGAAAATCCTGAAACCCATTGATTTTTATTTTTGAAATGGGCGCTTCGTCAGATTACCTTTTTATTTTTGACATCATATCTGTGAGCTCCATGACTTCATCTATAAAAATTTTTAATAGAAAGGTGGTACTTACAATACATCAATTGAAAGGCCTTTTAAATATGTATCCATATATACATCTTTTTTTTTTTTATTATCTGCGAATTTACAATCTACTACAAAATAAAATAGAGTAATAAGTAAATAATTTGTTAAAGGTAGTAGGCATGAGTCAGGTACCGCCCAGTGACGGTTCTCTGGTTTTATAAGTCTTCTGGCCAGATTCTTTTCAATCTTCTATCCTCAAATGGTGGGTTGAATAGGATGTTGATTAGTTCGTTGTCGTGGTCTGTACATCTATTTCTATATTTATTTGAATCGGTTCTGATGACATCGTTGATATATGGAATTCTTAGATCGTTATGAATGGTTTGATTTGATACATACCATGGTGCATTTAGAATCATTCGAAGAGTTTTCGATTGGAAGGACTGTAAAATTTTAGTATTCGATGGCTTGCTACACCCCCACAGTTCAATGCCATATGTCCAGATTGGTGTTAATATAGTTTTATAAATTAGAGTTTTATTTTCTAGTGACAGCTGCGATTTGTTATTAATTAGCCAATACATATTTTTGACTTTTAAATCCAATTGTTTTCTTTTGGTTTTAATGTGTGTGCACCATGTCAATTTCTGGTCCAGGTGGAGGCCAAGGTATTTGACTTCATTCTTTATAGGTATGGGAGCATTGTTAATGTTAACTGGAGGACAGATACTTCTTTTTGTAGTAAAAGTAATCTGGCCGGATTTATTTGTATTTACTTGTATTTTCCACTTTTTTAGCCAGGACTGCAGTAGGTTTAGATGGTTTTGTAACTTGCTAGAAGCTCTTACGGGATCAGTGTCAGATGATATTATTGCTGTATCATCAGCGAAAGTTGCTAAGTCTGTCTCTTGAGTTATTGGTATATCAGATGTAAATAGCAAAAATAAGAAGGGTCCCAGGATACTACCTTGAGGTACACCAGATTTGATTTGATGGCAAGTTGAGAGTTCATCTTCATAATTTATTTGAAAGCGTCTGTCTTCTAAATAGCATTTTAAAATGAGGTATAGTTGATCAGGGAGATTTTGCTTGATTTTGTAGAGGAGACCTTTGTGCCATACCCTATCGAAGGCTTGTTGAACGTCGAGGAACACAGCAGTACACATTTTCTTAGTTTCGAAGCTTTTTTTTATTTTATTTACTATTCTATGGCACTGTTGAATTGTTGAGTGTTCTTTTCTAAACCCAAATTGATAGTTAGGAATAAGGTCTTCAATAGGGTTTACAGCTTCAATTCTGTTTAAAATTAGCCCTTCAAAAACTTTAGACATTAATCCATATATATCAATTAAGTCTAAGTATTATTGTCAAAAGTAGTATTAATGGCATTCGAACAGATTCCTAAATTTATTAAGTATCGTTGTGATGTATTTATTGATACCCAAAAACAAAT
This sequence comes from Hermaeophaga mercurialis, assembly GCA_951812935.1. Lineage (NCBI taxonomy): Eukaryota > Metazoa > Arthropoda > Insecta > Coleoptera > Chrysomelidae > Hermaeophaga > Hermaeophaga mercurialis. Next base: position 25,323,628 of record OX638358.1, on the reverse strand, counting down.
TTGGTAAAGGCTATCACTGACAAAGAAAACATGTCTAAATTACTTTTTACCATCTTTAAAAAAAACTAGTTACCTTATCAAAATTCCTTTATTTGACATTCAACATAATTGTTATTGTCAAGTGGTTAATGATATTGTAACAGACGAAATCAAAAACTTTTTGACTCTTTTATCAACATGAAGCTGACTGAAACTGAAAGAATTGAAATTCTAATATTAATTGGTTGTGGAGATAAAACACGTAAGCAGAAAGAAGTATGTATGTTATTCAATAATAAATATCCCTACCGAGAACTATTTACACAGTCCACAGTAAGCAAAGCTGAGAAAAATTTTAGAGAAACGGGTCATGTAGAAAACCTCTCTAAAGGTAGTAGAAAAAAAGAAATATCTGAAAACAAGAAACTAGCTGCCTTTGAAGATAATCCCCATACCAGTTTACGGCAAATAGCGTTAGACAATGAGGTTGGCCATCGCCATCAAATAGTTTTTATAACGCTAAAAAAGAGAAATGGCATCCCTATCAAGTAAATTTAGTGCAGGGACTTATGGAAGAAAATTTTGTTAGACGAGTTGAATTTTGTGAAATTCTAATGGGAAAAAATAACAGAGACTCGATGTTTTTTAAAAATTTCTTTTTTCTGATGAAGCTACACTTCTCCTGAACGGTCATGTTAATCGTCAGACTTTCCGGTACTGAGCTACAGAAAATCGACGCTGAATGCAGGAGTACCGTATTCAATACACAGAAAAAGTGAATTTTTGGGAGGGAATAATAGATAATAGGACCATACTTTTTCAAGGAAACCTTAACAGGTCCTCGATATTTACAATTTCTGCAGAACTTTTTGATTCCAGAATTAAACCGGTTGCTCTCAATCAGAAATGATTTGTGGCTGCAGCAAGATGGTGCGATGCAGTCTTGGTGAGAAACTACTTGGACAAAATCTTCCCAAATTGGTGGATAGATCGAAGAGGAGCAATTGAGTGGCCACCGAGGTCACTTGATTTAACTCCTCTCGATTTCTTTTTAGGGGGATACTTGAAAAGTAAAGTGTACATAAATACGAGTAGACCACAAACTATTAATGAAGTCAAAGAACGGATACGCATTGAAATTGTAAAAATAACTTTGAGTACTTGCTTTAAATTTGGTTGTACTTAATTATAACATTTATCCTACATTAAAAATGTAATAAATTATATTTTTGACAACATATAAAAATTAATTACTTAGACATATTGATATGGGCGAATAGATATTTAAAAGACAATTGATGCATTGCAAGATCCACTTTTCTATTTAAAAATTTTATTGATGACATCATCGCGCTCACAGAGATGACATTAATTTTAAAAATCTGACGAAGTGCCCATTTAATAATAAAAATCGATGGATTTCAGGATTTTCCCCTAAAATTGCCGATTTACGAAATAATTAATTTATTCGTTTCATTTGGACCATTCGATATATATAGATAAATAGATAGATAGATTCTAGAATAGATGAAGAAATGAGATTGTTATTTTTATGAATATTTTTCGAATATAAAATTTAGCGGATAAGGTTCATTATTCTTGTATGTTAAGTTTTCTTTTGATTTTCGTTTAAAATACTTACATTACATTATTTATAAAGGCCTGTTGTTAAAATAATAGTTTCAATTATTATTTTTAATTTTTTTAGTTTTTAAATAAATTAAAAATCGCCCTATATAGCACTGAAAATACGTACTATATTAATAGCACCTGATATTTTTTTTTGTTCAGGAAGTCACTGTTATCAGAAAATTGATTATGCGTGGAAGCTGTGCAACTACAAGTTTTTCATAATAACCGGCAAAAATTTTTTTTGTCGATGAAAAATTACAATGGCGAAGGATGACGAACAGTCTCCCCGCAAAACTTTGCAAACGACAGATGATTAGTCTTCCAGTCATTTCAATTATCAGTTTCTGTTAATAAGAACAAAAGTACTTTTTCGATTAATTCATTTTTCGTATAATGGAATTTGCGCTTTGTCGGAGAACAAAAGTTAGATAAAGAAAGTGTTTAATATTTCATCTGCAATTTCATTTTATTTTTAGGTGAAATCGATACTACACCGATAGCGTTGTTTGGCGATCTATGTTTCTATTTTTAAATTGCAAATACCTTTGTGTGATTGGTACAATTTGAAGTCGGCATTTTTACATTTTTCTATTCACAATAACCTCGAGAAGTATTACTTTTACAAATTTAGAACGGAACATTGGCCCTGTTTATCATCCTGTTCAGTTTAGAAATTTGGTACATAAAATTATAAAATTATAAAAATTATAAAATTTGTAAATATTTTTAATGTATACATATGTGTAACTTTTTACAATCCTCCGAAAAAAGTCTAATCACTATAAAAAAAAAATGGTTTATTAAAAAATTTAAATGACTAATAGGTAAGAAGACATATTTAAGTGCAAAATATCTACAAACCGGAATTGAAGAGGATAAATAAGAACACATAAAACAGAGAAGAGTTTTAAAAAATTATGCAGAAACAAGAAACGACAATACGAAAAAAATAAAATAAAAATAATAGAGGAAAATGCAGTAGGCAAATAAAAAAAAAATATTTACACGGAAGTGAAAGAAATAAAAAATTGTTATACGCCGAAATGGAGATTCGTATATCAAAGATAACTAAAGGAATTTAATAGGAGAAAAAAACGAAATAATTCAAAGATGGAAGTGCCAATTCGAGGACCTTTAAAAATAGACATTGATGTAAATTAAGCAGAAGAAATTAATCGAAATACGAAAAACAATAAAAGCCCAAAAGAATGCAAACCCAGCAGAATAACTTAAAATACTAAACTAATACAAGAAGTTTGGAAAACTGAATAACTGCGAAAAATTGAAAAAGGCAGTAATATTTCTAATATATAAAAAGGAGAAGTATCAGACTACAATAACACAATATATAGAACAAAATTACTAAGAACCTTTTAAGAAAATTCCAAATACCAAAAAACTGTCAAACTTATAGAAATGGCACTAATACAGAAAAAATGTAATCAGAATAGAAGGGTAAAAATCAAAGAGATTTGAAGTATCTCAAAGATTAAGGTAAGGAGATTCATTGTCCATTATTTTAATAGAAATATAAATAGAAATCATAATGAGAAAACCCACCGCCTAGACAGATGACGTGGTCTTAACAGCAAGAAAAAAAGAAGAGGTAAAAAGAATACCAGGGCAATTAACGACAGCAGCAAATAAATGGGCTTGGAAATAAATGGAACAAAAAGCCAATATATGAAGCTAAATACGAAAAAAACTAAACTGGAAGAACCAGAGTCATTGAAGTTAGAATTGCAAACCGGAAAAATAATAATAAATATTAAAAGATTATTATTAACTACAAATGTGATGAAGAAAAGAAAATAATGTGCAAAACAATAATACGACCTACAGTACTCTATGGAACTGAAACCTGGGTTATGAATAAGGAACAACAAATCACATTGGTAACAATGGTATTTTGGGAGAGGAAACTATTACGAAGAATTTATGATGAAAAACAAGGACACAGAAACGAGACAGGGACATCAAGGAGAATACTTAAAGGAAAAAAATGGAAAACCTAAAAGAAAGTAGAGCGCAGCTCTAATGCACGATATAATTGAAAGAGAGATAAATGACTGGAAAAATAGAGAGTGGTGGAAGAGACTTACTAGTTTATAGACCCAATGTTCATACTTTAATTACTTTCTGTCTGTGTTTAGTTCACGAACTAATTGTGTTGAAACTTCTGAATATAAATCATGTAGGTTCGATAATAATATATCTTTCTCTTACGCTGGCCACAGTGGAGCAAATAAAACACGTTAACTTAGATCTCAAATCAAATGCCACAGGATCGATGGAATCGCCATAGAAATTTTAGAACTATTTTTAGATTCAATTGCACCATATTTAACGCACATGGTTAATTGCTAACAATAAAGTGGATATTTTCCTGATATCTGGAAAGCTTCTCTGGTAAAGCCTCTCCCTAAGATTAGTGATTTGAGACCTATCAGTATTCTTCCTATTTGTTCAAAAATTCTACAAAAATTGAAAGTATACAAATTTATGATTACATTATAAACAGCGAAATCGTTTTCAAATACCAATATTACTGATAATATGAGTATCTTTCAGTTTCATTAGGTAGAGGCCTAGCGAGAGCAGTGGTTCAGTTAGATTACTCGATAGCATTGATACCTTGGATATTTCTATTAAATATAACCCTATTTAAAAAAAACGTTAAAAATCTGAACCTACCCTAGATAAGGTCTGATGTTCTACTAGTTACTTAAATGCTAATTTATTATAGTGCCGCAGTCTAGCATAGATGGCAATAGATAAATAAATTAAAATTTTCAATTGGCGCCCAACATATTATTTTGCTTTAAGTTCATATACATAAAGAATACACATCACAACACATGTCGAAAAAGTTTTAATACAATTGATATATCACAATATATAGAGGTTCACAAAGATTAAGACTTACTGCAGAAAGTTGAAAGTAATCTGCAAAAATAAGCGACCCTTTTAACAAGATTTTTTTCTTAAACGATTTATTAAAAAAATACGCTATATCTAATATTCAATTGTACTCGTATAATTTTTTGCTAGAACTATATATCATTTATTTAATAAAACCTTCTAAAAATCCCTGTTATTTCCGTGCAGCCGCTCTATATCAAGACTCTCGAAGGTATGTAGTTCTTTAAAGGATTTTCTATGTGAGAGACGCTAAAATAGTCTCACGTAGTTCCTTTACGTGTGTCGTCATACGTCACAGGTTTTCATCCAGAATTTCATAAAGAGAAATATTATTTTAGAAAATTAAGAAAATATTTACATGAGAAACGTAACACTATTTTCACGGCAAAAGTAACTTAATACCGAAGAAATATGGCTATTTGCATATGTCCGCTCCGGGAAAACTCGACATAGAGGCGTAAGCGAGAACTCAAATTTGATTTTATTATTTTTGTAGGGTAATGAATTCTTACAACTTTAATGTAAAGTATTATATGTCCTAGAGTTCTAAGGATCTGCCTTTTAGCTGTTATATAAACATTAAAATTGAAACAAGATAAAATTTATGTTGAAATTAGATATTTCAGTTTTTTTATAAAAACTAGCTACAATTTAGTTCGAAAAACTTTGTTTAAAACCATTGACAATTATTCTAATACGTAAAGTCAAACAGAGTATTTAATAATGCCTCATTATTTAATTTAGTTTATGTAACTATTCCCCTTATATTCTTCCACTACCTTATTTTTAATTTTTTAGGTTCAGCTGATACTCCAGATCTGCAATTCAAAAAATTGAATATTCCATAACGTTTTTTAGGATCACCTGCATGCAATTTTACAGCCAGTCATAAATTTCCCCATTTTATAGTTGCCACTCAAATTCCCTTCTGCCTTGTACCAGAGATTTAGACCTGCTATTCGATGTTACTTCTTCAAAAAAAATGTTGACATCAGCATAAAAGTTAATACGGAATATGCGATATAAAGTGGAAAAAAACGTTTAGGTACTTTGTATTTTATTCCAGGAGATTGATAAAAAAATTTTAACCACCAAAAGTTAGTTGCAGTAAAAGGAAATAGTTTGGACCAGTCAAAATATCAAAACCAAAGTTTTAAACATGTTATTTTTTATTATATGCTCTATTATTTCATTTTTCATTGGGATAATAATGTAGGAATAAATTTGAAAATATACTAATTGATGACATACAAGTATCTGATACTAATTAGGGATATATAAAAGAAGTGATTACAAAACATTTGAAAAAAATTCGTCGTCATAAAATTTCATCAACCTTATCGGATATTATCATATACGAAGTACAAATCACGTAACTGATGCGTTATTTACGATTATTATTTATGCAGTGGGATGACAAGGGTTTGTGACATTTTTATTTGTATAAAACGCTGTTGGTGCAATAACAAAGATAAAACAATGTTCCCCAAAACAAGCGATCTGGTTTATAATTTATGGCATTTCGAAATCAGTGTTAAAAATTAAAATCGAATCACAATATTGAAAATCCAAATTTCGTAAATGCAGCATTGGGCTTTTTTAGTTTGATAATAATGTTGTATGCGTTAAGTGATGATGTAATGTTATTTTGTACAGGGTAGATAACCCAAAAAAGTTCAACCTAAATTTTCCAAAAAAAAGACATCAATTTTTATTCCACCTCTATATCAGATATTCCAGAGTCACTCTGTATACGAGATTTCTAGAAATACACAAAATAAAATTAATTTCAATATAAATCTTTCATCTTTTCGTTGAAAAAAGCTGGTAAAAAGACCAATTAAAAAACTGTTGTAACCCTTTCAAGCTAATGCCCCTTTTATTAAACTAAGCCAGGACTCTCGGCGCGTAATTGTTGATTCAAGTTTTGGCGGAAGGTTCCAGTTGCAAAATGATCGTATTTAGTGTTATTAAGAAAAAGGGGACTAAACAGTATAAATAAATGGCCAAAAATTAGTCCACATTAATTTTTGCAAGATAAAGAATAATTATCGCTATTTAATGATAATACAGTTTTTTAGTTTAATGATATCAAGCTTGTTGAAAGAGGGAGATAGGACTGGGCAACAATGTAAGTCTTAAAAGGGTTTTATATGTACAGATTCAAAAAGTACCTAAATAAACATAGGCTAAATTTTAAGCAGCGGACAGCGATGTGCCCCCTCTCGACCGAACTTGAGGTACTACGACAACTGCCGGTACGTTACTATAGAATTGACTGGAACGATGTTCCCACCTCGGTGTATCCCTACTTCAAGATATTAGTAATACGTTATCTCTCTTTTATAAAGCTTTCTTTATCACTCGTATATGACTACAAATATTCAGGCCGAATCTGTTAATATTACAGTGGGGTTTTTTTATAATTAAACTAAGTTGTACACTTTCCATAAGGGGTCCCGAAAAATTCACTACCCCGGGCCGTCTATGGGGCTTGATGATCTACATAGTTTATATTATTACGAATTACCTTCTTAAATAATTTAATAATTTGGGTTTCCTCTTTTCCTATCCAAAAAGAATTGGAAAATTGTCTTTTTTTAATTTTATTGAAAAAACTAAAAAAATCACACTCAATGATTACACACTACTTTCCAATTAACTTTCTAAAATAAAAATCCTTTCGTTCACACTTTTCACTTCTTCACGTCTTTTTTGTAAAATTACTGGCGAGTTGTTAAAATTATTGTTGTGGGAAAATAATAAATAATGAGAAATATCACTACTAACTAATTACAAATATACCGATTTCTTTCACTAACCAAGAATAACTCGTCATTTTCAAATTTTAGCTCTCAGAAAAGGTAATATGATTTTTTTATGTCGTAATATAGCTAATTAAATGTTGATTGGTTGGCGGTATAGTAACCGTTAATACTCTAAAATTTGTTCAAAGCAGATCATGAAATTGTCTGCAGAAATACTTGGCGAACAAAAGGCGGTTTGAATATTATTTCAACTTATTTAAAATGGATCGAAGGGATTCTAACTGTATTATAGCTAGAGGATAAGATATTTTAGACAACCCTGGGAACATTGTTAAAAGAATTAAATAATATGATTATTTGTCATACTTTTTCGAAGAGTAAACTCTAAAAGTCTGTTTTTTATTAAAATATATACTTTAACAAGTTCAATCACGTCATTGTAATTATTTACAATGGGTATAAAAATAGAATTCCTGTGTGTACGAATTCACTACCATATCAAGAAAACATGATAAAATATAAACTTCCAAGAAATTTGAAAATGAATGATGACGAGCGGTAATTATTTCACCGTTCACAGATTGACAACATTACTTTTAAATTAGGCTGGCCATACTTGTTCTTAAACAGATTCTATAAAGGCAAATCTTTTGTCTAGCGATAACATATAAAAACATTTTGTTTTAACTATGGTTATCAAATGATTTTTTGCTATTTTTTTTTCGCATTCATTCAATGTTTTATACTATTTTTTATTGGACTAATTTTTGTGTAGAACCACTGTGCTATAGGCAGAAAAGACGAGGTTTTAATTGGTTTAATTCAGAAAACCCGTAAATGAAACAGCAGCAAACAAGAGTTTGAGGAACGAACGGCAAATTATGGCTGTAAATAAGAAAACTTGGTGCGGATATTGGAAGTTTTGTTTGTTACTGCTCATAAAGCTTTTAACAGAGAATGTACATTAATGTAACTCAATATGGCTATTGAAATCTGAGTGCTTATTTCTGAATTGCTTTTTGATTTTATTCCGGTTAATGAATTCAACTTCTTCTTCCATCTTCTAAATCAATAAGTTAACTTTGTGGAGATTTATTTATTCGTTAGCAGAGTTCATAATTCCTGTTCAAAGGAATATTTTATTTTTATTTACAGTAAATGGGCGATGAAAGAAGTTTTAATACCCAAAATATGTAAACGTCATCTCTTTCAAATTACAAATAAAAGAAAGAATTTTAAAATCTTTTATAAATAAAGGTAAATAAAAACCATAGACATAAACACTATGATAACATAATGTAAAAAAATATAATGATTTACTGAATAATGTTTTAAATTACAGATATTAGAGAACTATTGCAAAATTATATTATTCAAAAATATATTTTAAAACAAGCCCAGATTTCTAAGAACTAAAATTTTTCCTAGTTGTAAGTAATAAATGCATATGTAACATGTAAAAATAATGTTTGAATTATACGTATTACAATAACTTTACAATAAATGTATTTACATTTTAGACATAATAAGAGAGAAATGTTAAGTTACTCTACTATTCTTTTTTTTACTTGATACGTAAGATTATTATTCATAAAATAATGAATAAACTTAGATACGAGTACACGAGAATTTTAATATTTTCGAGTATATTTCAACCAGATATTTTTCATAGCAAATGAACAAGAAAGAAAAGTATTTTCTTTCACTTAAATTATTTAAAACAAAACTACAGAAATACAAATGATTTCGCTTCAAAAATACCCACTTCGAACATGAGTTTTAAGTCAGTGAACGTAGACATCCGGGAGTTTTTGAAATTCCATTTGCTTTTTCGTTATCTTTACGAATCCAGCTTCATTTTCTGAAAACAATGTAGGCAAGATTCATCCTTTGTATCTAATTAAATTTTCCCTTTAGTAAGACGATACTATTTGTTTGAATAGCGGAAAATTTGGCCGTCATAAAAGATAAATAATTGCTGAGCACCAGCTTTGCCAAGCTCAACAAACAAAAATATCCAAATTCACTGCCGAATAAAGTTTTTGTCACTTGAAGCAAATTACCGTCACGCTTTTGACAATCGTAGCATACTACGACAACAATTAAAACAAGAAAACAGCTGGCAATTTTAAAAACAATCAGCGGAACGATTAAGAAAGGGGTCGAAAGTACGTGCAAAATGGTGTGACAAAACAAAGGAAGCCTCTAACAACAAAAACATCGTGCTTTTGTATTTCTTCTTAGAGCGAACGCCAATCCATGCGGACGAAAGTCAGATCACAGAATTTTAATTGGATTGTTGAAACTAAAACTTTGACTAGTTTTGGTTAGGACAGTAATTATCATACAGATTCAGAGATAATTTTAAATTCTCTTAGGTAAAAATGTTAAGGCGTAAAAAAAAACGAATAATAATGTATCACCAGATAACCGAAAGAGAGCACAATAATGTATTCACTCCGTTAACCCTACTCTCTTTAACTCCGCTATGCTAGAGGTACGATCCTGAATGTGGTACTATCGACCGGTACGATGTTGCCACCTCCGACATGCTCACTTAAAGATATTAGAAAGGAAGTTGTATTGCATTATCGTTTCTTCATAACGCGTTCTCATGCGCTCACATGGATATTCGTCTGTGAGATCAAATATTCTTCTAAGTCTGTAAAATATGCAATAGTGGAACATGATAGTGAAATACTGTTGATTATATTCAGTTTTCCCAATCTACGCTGGTTTTTTGAACAACCCAGTGTCCCATCATGTACTGGTTTTTATTTTTATGCTTGAACTTCTATTCCCTAAAATTTTAAGTTATTACAACAATGATAGTGATGTGTCTCTCTCTACTTGTTTGTAGCTTACAATTCTACTTTAATTAAGTTAGCACTATAGTATTTGAATACAGTACACATTTCCAGTTATTAATGTCTTTTGCTTAACAAAAACTTTATTTTATTTATGTCGTTTTATATAATACTTTTAGTTAGAGGTCGATGGAATGTTTTTTTAGGTTTGTAATAAGTCCAAAATTGTTTCAATTGACATTGAATATTTTATGCATATACTATCATACAACATCAGCGCTCAAGACTGGCGTTATATTAGGAAGCTTGAAGAAGATCAAATAAATCATTGAAACGTTGCTAATAAATAAAAACGCCTTTTTGTTCTGTCCTAGTAACCGAAAATTTCCCATTACTATCGTGTCAAGCACAGACGCTATCATAGGAAAAAAATGTAGTACAAGAATTATCAGACAAGAATAAAAATTAATAATTTTCTGATTCACAAAGCAGTTACATTAAACAGACCAATACGTAGTATTTATGCATAGTAGTTTTATTAAATATATAATTTTTCAATAACTGTCCACCTAAGATCCTCATGTGTTTAACTGTGATAGTCTCTGGTTCCCCTCGACATTATTTTCGAACAAAACATGAAAAAACTACATCAGCTCCCACGATACATGTTTTATTCAATTTATTTTTTTCAGGGGAATGGCATCAAGATTGTGTCAGAAAATCAGTAATTTATTTTAAATTAAATCGTCATACTGAAGTTGAAAATTTAACCAAAATTAAATAAAAAAATATTTAACAGCGGGTTCTCTCTGAAGTTTATTTCCCAGAAATAAATTAATATTTGTAATGATCGTACAAAATAAAATACACGTATATGTCTTACTTGGTCATCGAGAATTAAATGATGTTTGATATAAACATTAACAATTGATATTTCTAGAGTTTCCATGAGAGTGAAACATAAGTACAACAAAAGATTCCATCCCTGTTGAATACATCCGGTGGAATTAAATTCGATTGTTCTCCTTTCCATTCTAAAAGAAAAATCTCTATCTGTTTTTAATCCGTTTTACTCCAATGTGAAGGCAACTTGACCATTAATGTAGTAACTAAGTAAGGCATTAAACTTTTTTAATAACCTGAACATGTTATTGCCACGACACTAATTAATATTGCTATTAGGAAGATATCTAAAAATAAATTAAAATTTATTAAGAAATTACATAATTACGTAATAAACTATTCTCTATCTACATTTTTCTTTTACTTGAAAACGATACAATTAAAACATTTGCAGTTGAAGTTGCAAAGGACTAATAAGAAGACACCAGATGTCTACAAAGACCAAAACGAAAAAAAAGTGACGCATTAAGTTGAGTGACACAATAAAATATGCGAGGGTACTGGTTACTTGGAAGAAACTCTAAATTGATATAGTAGAAGAAACTGTTCCTTTACAAGAATATCTCAAAACCTGCTGAAACGAAAGAATATACCCGTTTTACAACAATGTACCAGGAAGACATAAGAATCGACTCTACATTCCGTTAACGACGAGGCAAACCAGCTTTTAGAATAACTCAGAAATAATAAGAAAACAAGAAAAGGAAACTGGAGTTGAATGAGACAAATTGTAAAAATATTTTACTTAATAATAATTTATATAGTTTTGCTTATTACTGAAATAGAGGATATTAAATTTGAAAAAGTAATTTTAGTTTTTTTTATAAATGGTGCAGTTTTTAAATATAATCCTAAAATTGGGTTATGCTCATTTTTTGCAATGATAAATCACAAATTATCAAACTTAAATTAACGCAATTACGGACTTCCCTGTAGTAAAAATGTCGTTTTCATTTAAAATATTTTTATAAAATTAATATAATAATAATTAATTCTAATAATTGGCTCTATCCCTACTTTGTTGAATCTATCCCTTATAATTTTAAAACATGAAATATATTTATCTTAAAACTCGACGATTTTCTAAAATCCTTTAAATATTTTTATAACAATTATTTCACCAATGTTCTTTGACATCTTTAGATAAGATTATAAGAAACTGACCAACATTATAGTTAAATGAATAATATTTTTCTCTAAAACATTGGGTTAATAAATTTATTCCAGAAAGTGTTCTAAAAGAGATCATCCCAGATTTACTTATTTGTTTAGTACTTTATACTGGGGATGTCCTAAATGTCTCTTTATTTTAAATTCTTCCAAGAAATCAAGTTCTTGCTTCTTATTACATCTATGAAGGATTTCCATTGTTATTTCTATTGTTTTGTCAAGTGTCAATAAAGTGTTTTTGCATAATGTGGCTTGTCTGATTGTTGGAGTCTAAGAGCTCGTAAGTGTTCACTATGTCTGATTCCAAAATTTTTAAGGGTCTGGCCAATATCCGAACAAAAAATTAGATATTTACAAGTTATATTGTCCCATATACTAAAATCTAATAAACTATTCTTGTTTACCGTCACAAATAGTAGGGTTTCACCAGTTATTTAGAGTATATTTAAAAACTGATTTATAAGCAAAAATTGAATTTATTATTTTTTTAACAATTTGTATAATTGTATTTATAAAAAGCTGAGAAGTACCTGTCGACTATATAATAATCAAATAATTTAAATTTAGGATTTAAATTACTTGTTTAATGATATTGTAAATGGAATTTAGGTGTGGGTAAACGATAAAAAATTGTTTTCTCTGTATTATTTCAAAATATATTTATAAAAAAAATTTTGTAGTTGATTTTCGCAGTTCTTATCGAGCGTTTAGTTTTTCTACGGAAAGGTTTAGTTGTAATATATTTTCACAGTTTCCAAGTTTGTATTTTTTTGTAGATTGAACCTTTTTTTTGACTTGTGACCATTATAAATTCAAATCTTGTCAAACCGCAGGATGTTGGTTTCCTGCTATATTTTCAAATCTTGCCGAGTTACCTAGTTCTTAAAAAAGTTAAGCATAAATTAAATTTCTGGTCTTTTCATCCCACCGAGTTCGAGGGAAGACAAAAAAATGTATCTAGGCAAATATAAATAAAGCGTAAAAGTTCAATCTCCCTTAGTGAATTCAACTGTGTTTGCTGACGTTGATATATAGCGCCAGCTCGGTACGCAACAGTGCTTTTGTTTGACACGAGAGTATCTACTCTAATCTCGACCTTGTAGGCCAAAAACGCGTAAACAGCAGCGTGAAAAAGCCCACTTCCCCTTTTTTTCGGTTGCGCGAATTGATGTTGAAGAAAAAAATTAATCATTTGCTAGGTACTAATGTAGGCCACCGAGGTATTTTGTCGTGTTGGAAAAACTAGCCTAAGATAAACTGGATTAATTAAAGCAACACGGAAAATCGTAATTAAAGTAGGGCCTCGCATGATACTCACTTTTGTTTTTAAGTTGATATTTCGACGAATTACAAGGGTGCACACACCTTCACAGGTCAACACAAGTTCTATTTAATAACAACCTTCACAAACATCAAAATCAGGATTTCTAAAAACGAACGATTATTTTATATTTTATATACATGAGTAGATTTTTTTTTCTACTTTCTAGACATTATACAGGGTATCTCATTGGGAAAGAGCCTAACTTTAACTGTAGATGGGCGCCACTTTGGTGGCTCCAAATAACCGATATTTAATGGGTCTGCCACTCTTTATAACTGACATATAGGGTGTTTTATCAATTTTAAATACCCCACGTCGTAGGGTGGAAATAAGTATTTTTATAGCCTTTGGAAGCAGAAATGTATTTCTTGTAAACTGCTCTTGATATCTACAAATATGAAGCAAGTGCATAGCTTCCAAATACCCTTATACAAGATGTTCGAAACATTTGAAACAAATCGAATAATTATGTATTAAGCAAGGCGCTGTAGCCACATTTTCCAGTGATCTGTATTTGTAAAAACTCAATTCAATTTTTGGGATGTTCTCTAGATAAGTTAAGTACATTTTATTTCAACCAAAAAAATAACAAAAATCTATCCGATACCATTTCGTAATCCCCAACACGCTCATAAATTATACTTTGAAGGTAAAATTTTGGTAGTACAATTTTCTGCGGAAAAATAAAAAGCAGAAAATGAGATTTTCCAGGTAATGGGTATTACGCTTAAAAATATCAAAATAATATACAGAGTAATTCGGAAGTTATGAGCTCTGAAAGAAATAGGCCAAATTGATAAAAAAGTATATCTCAGTTATAAAAGGTGGAAGACCCATTAAATATAGGTTATTTGGAGCCACCAAAGTGACGTCTATTTACAGTTAAATTTAAAGTTCTCAATGAAACAACTGTATTATTACTGATGCAGCGAACCAAAAATCTAACCACATGTAAAAAATTTGTTTCCAAAATCAACTCCAAAAATTTGAAGTATAATCTATGTATTAACCATTAAGTAGATGTAAATGTAAATAATTATACAAATTTTTAAGTCTGGGAAAGATTACTCTTGTCCCCACGAGCAGCAAGCGCTAATGCTATTGAAATATCCTTATTATCCAAGGTTTTTAGATTTATTCTTGTAAGTCAAAGACAGATACATGAAACTTGGACTGAAACCTTTGGTCAATGTTTCTAAGGGTTCTAATATTGTTTTCAAGTTAACAGTAACTGGGTTGTTTCTGCCCGATGATTCTTTATAAAGAACTTAGTCGTCCGCAATCGAGCCTCGTCAGATATACATAGATTGATCTGATTCTGGACTATTCTTTGATGAAGTTGAAGCAAGCCAAGCGTTGACTTTGATCTAGTGAAGCTTGTTTCCAAGTCTAGACGTGGCCTTAGTAAAGGCTAGAGCAGCTAAGCTGATTTATTGATGCAACCTCTAAGCTTCTACTTAATTTTCGAGTTTTAGAAAAGTTCCGCTTGGAAGATTGTGGTATATAAAACCATTAACCCCAGGCATTTGACTTTTTTGGGCATTTTATCCCTATGACACTATAATATAGTGAGTTGTATGTACGACACCACATGTAATGTTGTATTGTTTTCTACAGAGCGGGAAGCATGTAAGTTCTTACGATAGATTTCTTAACGGATATCAAACAAGTCAGTCGACAACCTCACATTATTAATGTAGACAACTTATATATAAGCGAAATAGCATTGAAAACTGAAATTCAATTAATGAAATGAATGATTTTACTAAACCTCACTGAGTTTGTTAAGAAACCAGTTTGATTCTATTGACGACAAATGATTTGAGAATAGTAAATTCAGTTAAGGTTTGAAAGAAAACAACGACCAAAAATTCACTCGATTTTTCACTCATTATTTTATTTGAATTAAAGTTTCTTATTACGGCACCGCCATTTATATCTGACATTGACAGTTTTGACGTCCATGATGGTCGATATTGTTTAAAACAATTACGGAAAGTTATTCCATAACTTGTTATAGAATGAAAATACATGCAAAAAACATAAAAGGCAAGTGTTACGGAATGAATTTTCTCTGTCAAGAGTGAGAATGTTTGCTTTCCATTATTAAAAATAAATTTTCTTTGATCTCGACTTTTAGCGCTAAACTTGCTGTTACAAATGTGAACAATCTTCCTCTGTTTACGAATTTACGATGGGGTGACAATTCTGAACAAATTTTTTTTTATAGAAGGACAAAATCCTAAAATCTTCACCTTTCATCTTTCACTAAAGGCCCATTACAATTAAAATCATAAACTATGATTTGCCACCATTTATTACTTAATTTTCAGTACCCTTTATATGTTCTACCGAAAGTTTCTTTTTAGTTGAAAAGATTTATGATTCTCAGAACAACTATTTTTTAATTAAAATTCGAAAGTACTTGTATTGATATATTCTTAGAATAATAAGGATTACTCCATTTCCAATCTTTTATGACACTTTCATAGTAACTGACGACTCTGTTACTTTACAGTTAATCTTCCTACGTACTGCTTTGATTGAATAATTTCAAAATATAGTTTCTAAAAATCAAATCATTTAGGCTCTAATGATATATATATATATATATATATATATATATAATTATGTGAAACGAAATATAATCAATACTGAATAAGTTTTTTCAGTAATACCTAATTATTAAAAACAAAATTCCATTTTTCTTCTGACTCTCAACCGAACGGAAACTTTCCCAAATGAATTACAATTCCGGTAATGGACTTCTGAAAGTACTTCAAGACGGATCAATACGCAGAAGGGGAACTTAAAGTTTTCAAATAAATATATTTTCGCCAACACCAAGATTTTGTGTTGTAAATTTTAATAACCCATGTTTCAGAGTTCGCTAATGAGTTTTCAAGAAAGCACACCTAAATGAAGTTGTGCCGATAAGTTAATCTTTGGAAACTGAAATAAATTAGCTTTCCGAACTATCCGTCTAACACGTAGTTTACAGATTTGCACTCCAGCAGGAATTCGGGAACTTCCTTTTTAATTTAACTGTAATAGTTTGGATGATTTCTGTTAATACATCTCTAAATAATAATTTATTCACAAGCTTCCTCGTTTCTTGCTCTCAGCAGAAACTTTAGCGCTAGAGGACACGAGATGAAATAAGACGTTGTCTCGTCTCGAAATTCGAGATAGATTTTTTCGAGAAGAGACAAAACGAGACAGACTTTGTCTCGTTTTATTTCCTTATGTCCTGTTTGTCTGGAATTGTATTTATTTTAATTTAATTCATTTTAATTAACATACATTATATTAACATAACCTACAATACAATACAATCTGTGAAAATATATAATAAATAAAATGCTGCAGTCCGTTATTTTTAAATTTTTTTGTAAATGGGTTAACAAGTTACTTTACCAATCAGCGACATGTTATTGGAATAAATCAATATTATAATATTATTATATTTTCAAGATTGAATAATTACAAACCAATGTATTTAAAAATGTATTTTTCAAAAAATAAAAGGCTTTATTTTGTGTTAATTCTCCTTTATTTGGAAAAAAGAAAATATTGAATTTGCTAAAGGCAATTTACTCCAAATAATAGAGACCAGCAGACCACTGAGAAGTTTTGGAGAGAAAACATTTTTAATTATTTTTTTATAACTTACTTCTAATAAATTATTTTTGAAAATGTATCTACTTTGAATTAATGTTGAAATACTGAAAAACACTCAATATTAAATTTAACGTAGAAAGTTTTTTTTTGTTAAAAATAATAATTAATACGTAAAGCTACAACTTCATCTTAAACGAGTAAAATAATTAGATTTTGATTGACACATCATAATTTTAACATATTTTTATTATTGTTTAAAAGGGTTTATAATTTTTGGTATAAGAAATAATTTTAACTAACATTCAGAAATATGTCATAAAATAATTAAATTACCGTGTAGCCACGAAATAACTATATGTATAATATTGTGACAATTCAATAAAACGATTCTGAACCGGTTTATGTTGCGATTTGAAGTAGATGTTATAGACTTAGTAATACAGTTCCCGGTCATTAAAAAAATGTTGGTCCGGTAGTTTATTAGCCAAATATTTCAGCGTACTGTAGATTTAGTGGTATTTTTTTGAAATGTGACTAAAGTTTTTTTAAAAACCTAAAACCCTTAATAAAGATATATTTTCACTACATCTAATGTTTTTAGTACATAGTTTTTTTAGGAATTAATTATTAATTTGTAAAATGTATTCATATTTTATTAATTTGGTCTTTGAACCGCATTAGTAAATCTAAATAATTTACTTTTAAAAAAGTAGGACATTCTCAAACAAAAAATTCTTAAGATCATTTTCAAAATTGATTTGTCTATTCCTGGTAGTGTACTTAACATGTGAAAAAAATTCGTTGGTAATTGGGGTGTTTAGATTAGGTTAAGTTCACTTCAACTGTTCTTCTGTAGTTATAGTTTTATTTATTACCTGTTATAAATTATTAGCCGCTACCGAATTTACATTGCTGGCAACAAATGTTGGCACTCAGTTTATATGTTATTTTTGACCGATATTTTCTCGGGAGTCAATTTATAATTTTCGCATATATTTACCTAAAACTGTCATAAAATAAACTATTACTACTAAGTTAATAATTTTTTTACTCGTTTTTAATATTTAAAAAAATTGTCGAGACGTCTCGTCTCGCCTCAAGTCTGTCCCGAGAGATTTTTTATCTCGTCTCGTTTCAAAATTCGAGATAAAATGCTTTTGAGACGAGGCAAAATGTTTTAGCGGAAACTAATCAAAGTTTTTACCATTCAACGGGTTTTACATCAACCAGAGTTTCGTTCTCTAAGACAAATGATTAGAAACTATTGACTTAAACTTAAGAGCCAAAGATACCACATGAAATCGTAAATAAAATAGTTTTATTGTATGTACTTACATTGTATATACGAATGAACAATAAATTTCTATTTCTATTTCTACAACAAAGAGTGGGACGTATATTTTATTAAAATACTTTTAAATGCCGGGAAAAAGAAAAAAACGATCCATACAAAAAAGAAATACGTGGTTTAATCATGGAGTATTTTTTTTTTTTTTTTTTTTTTTTTTTTTTTTATTAGTAATCAAGTAAATTTACAATCAGCTATATGTATTAAGCTATAAGTAAATCGGATTATAGTTTACATTTGGGGGAAGAAGTTATCCATTGATAACACTTCCTTATTATATATCTATTTTTTTTTTTTTTTTTTTTTTTTTTTCCCAAATATTTAACTTGATCACTTACTGATAATGGCACATCATTAATTGTTACATTAGGGCAAACTACTCTCCGGTTAGTGAAAGTTACTTGAGCTGATTTGGTTTGGTTCACTTTAATTCTCCAGTTTTTCATCCATGTTTGTATCAGATCTAGATGATCCTGGAGATGCTGGGTTGCTGTTTGAGGAGATTTGTGGATAGATATGACCCCAGTGTCATCTGCGAAAGTTGCTAGTGTAGTATTTGCCGTAGTAGGGATATCAGCGGTGAAAATTAAATAAAGCAGGGGTCCTAAAACACTACCTTGGGGCACTCCAGATTTGATTGGATGGTGTTGTGATAGTTCTAGATTAAATTTTGTTTGGAAGGAGCGCTCTGCAAGGTATGATTTAAGGATCAGGTAGTGGGGTGTGGGAAGGATCATTTTAAGTTTATACAGGAGACCGTCATGCCACACTTTGTCGAAGGCTTGTTCGATATCTAAAAATGCAGCCGTGCATACTTACTTTTCTTCTAAACAGACATTAATTTTGTTTACAATTCTGTGCACTTGTTGTATAGTCGAGTGGCTAGCTCTAAACCCAAACTGATGTATCGGAATTGTGTTGGTAATATTTGCTTCTTCTTCATGGAGTATATGAATAAAATATTTACACCGAGAATGATAGAAAATAAAATCAATCAAAATTTTACTATGTATTTTTGTCTAAAAAATATCGATATATGTACGAATTTATAAGCAAACTATGTTTTTCAATTAATTTCAATTTCAATTAACAATGAAAGTTTTCATACAAACTGACTCACTCTACGGGCTCCTGATTTTATCACCAAAAATTATGAAACCATGTTTTTGTTGTTAATTGCAATTTGACTGGAAAAATTTGAAAAATATTTAAATATTTTGTAAATTTTTAATTACTACTAACATTGTGATTTTTGATCCATTCTTGGAAACTTTCTCTTTAAATTATTTGCAATGCACCATTTCGCCATAAATTTAACGCACAGCAAACATATTATTTTATACTGCACCTTTCCCATAAATTCGTATGTTTGACAAAAAAAATTTAATATACTTTCAATTAGAACCGTGACTGTAAAGAGTTCTTGTTACAAACGCAATGTTGCCAAAGTAGTTTTGATTGAAATTGCATTCGTTTCTCTTTTGTTTCATGTAATTGAATTGGAAGAAAGGAGGTAGATATATTCGCGAGAGAATTGTGTGTAATAGGGTTAATAAACCAGTTAACCCCCTCTGCCCAATAAAAAGAGCAGAAGTCGACAACAATCGCCAAAAACTCTACCAAAGATACTATTTTTTAATGGACAGAGAGGAAAACCATCCAAGAGGCTAAAATGCATATTGGTCATTTATTTGAACAATCTGATACCTATAGAGATCCTTATTAAATTGCCATATATTGGTTTAATTAATTTTCGGTTAACGTTACTTATTTTGGCATAATATTGTGCCAACATTCCAATATTTTTTTTTTTTTTTTTTTTTTTTTTTTTTGAAATCCCAATTTATTTGCAATCTGTAAAGTAATTACAATAAGCAAATGAGTTGTTACAATCAACGAACATGTAGGAAGTAGTCCAGTGACTACTACCTCTTATTTACAATTTACATAAATTATTGAGTAGGATGAAGGGGTCTATAATATGTTAATTACTAAACGGATGAGTCTTTTTAGGTTAAAGTTCTAAAATCTATTTGGTAGGTCACATGTGTGATATCTTCTTAGCCTTCTCCCATTGGTTGGTGTCATTAGGTTCCTTGCCAGGTTGTTAGGATGGTTATTGATCCTTAGAGCGTAATTCTGGGTTAGTTTGGATATTACTTCCTTTACACTTTCCGTTTGGGTGTCTTGTGCAATTACATTGTTTGGTACATACCAAGGAGCGTTTACAATACTTCGAAGAACTTTGGACTGGAACCTTTCTAGGATTTCGATGTTGGATTTGGACGCTGTGCCCCAAAGTTGTAAACATTCCAATATGAGAACAATATTATACTACTTTAGTTCTACTAGAGATTTTACTGGTTTAGTTCACTCTGAGGCGTTTATTTCTTCAATCTCAGTTAATACCATATCACAGTTTTTAGAATGGTGTAAAAGATCTACTCATTCTAATTAAATTGCTTACAGGATCATATCGTCTGGCTACTTTTTCACGAAAATAGGTATAATTCATACATAAGACTGTCGTTTCTACTGGTGGACGAAACGGTGAAGGATATTTTATGTCCGAAATTCCCATTATTAAACCAATTAATTTGTATTACGTAACCTAAAATAATGTTCAATTATTTGTCTATGTTAAAACTCATTTGACAGTAAGCTACATAATATATCAATGAAAAACAGTATTATAACATTATCACGCCTTCTAGTTGCACTTTGTGTAATTACTTATAAAAGTTAATTAACGCTAAAACCCAACAATAGCATTAAATTTAACAATAAATAACTCGGCTTGTTTACTTTATCATATTAAACTTTATAATTTATATGTAACAATCGCGTGACTCCCAGAAATATATATTGTGTGAAAGTTCGCATGTCGGAGGGTAGAAAACTTTTTCGAATGGATCTGTTTTAAAATTCTAGTCCAGGCCAGAAAGCAAAATTTTAATTTATTAATTAATTGCTGTATAGCACATATGCTCAATATCAGTGTGAATTAACTCCAATCCTAAGGGTTCAATATAACAAACGAACAAAAATTACATTGAAACGAGTCCAGTAGCGTATCAAAAAAAACTTGAGTTAAGCTTCAAGGAATATCTATTTTTTTATACAGCTTTTTGTACAATATAACAATTAGCTTTTGATACTGAGATGGAATTTTTTAAACGTTTTTCATTGTAATAGAGAACCATTCCGAATTATGGATAACAAAATATAAGTGTAGCTAAAATGCAAGTCTAGCAGAATTAGAAGAAGGAATAAATAATGTCTAATGTGTAGAAGAGATATAAAAATTTCGTATTTTTTTGTGATCATTTAATATTCAATATTGCAATTAAAATTAGACCTTCCCTGTCACTTCCCACCTATTTCCTGCTTTCTGTTTCCCTCTTACCATTATGCACCTCAAATCCTTTCTTTGTTTTTTCGGTTTCGATTTGGAGACAACCAAGGATATTCGGCTTATAGTTTTTCATCAAATATTTATTTAGAATAGTTTCCTATGATTGAAGATTTATGTTAATTACATACTATTGGTAAGATACTGAGTTCTTTTTACCACTGAGCACATTTGACAAAAGTTACAATTTGCCATTAGAAGCACTTAAGAAACTGAAAATAAATTTGATATTGTCACTACACATGAATTTGAATACTATGTCATGTAACGAAACCTCTTCCTAACGCCAAAATGACAACTTTTTTTTAAGTACAATTCGAATAGATTTTAACAATTTCTAATTAGGTATAATAACAACAACGATTACATATTTAACTAAAAAAGATCAATGCAGCAATATTCTGAGAAAAAGTATTTTGGCCTGTCAATGGCTTTAACGTTAATAAAAAAGTCGCAATTTGAAACACATGGTTGCGAGGTTATAGGGTTTTACCCAAATTTTCCGAATATTAATATTGAACTAGCAGCAGCACCTCTCACGTCATCAACGGTTTATTTGCCATTTAATGTGACGAATATTCTATAACTGTCACGAGTTATTTTCGAACGTAGAGAATGGTGTGATGGCAATACAAATTAAATTTTGATGCTTGAAAAGTTTTACTCGATTTAATTGAATATAGTGGAATCGATAAATAAGCGAAAGCTGGGAAATATTAAAAGTATTCATTTTTCTACACAATATCCAATAAATACATACGAATGCATTTTCTTTTTAAAAGGCTAATTAAGAATTATTCAAAATAATTTGGAATAAGTTCCATAAACGAAGAGTATAGAGTTTAATTTATTTATTTGCGCTTGAAGTTCTTTTGGTCGTTAAGAATTCCACAGATTTCATTTGGAAACCTAGCAAAATTAGTGCTTGAGGTTGGTATATCTGATATACTCCAAGTGTACAAATTGATATATGACTTAGAGATTCCCAGATCCTCTTACAGGTTTAAGTTTCAGGCAACCAAACTAGAAGCTTCGGGAACTTAGTTATACAAAAGAAATTAGGGAGAACTCTAGTGGAAATCAAGAACATTGGAACTTACCGGAGTTAGTAAGATCTTTTATAGTATAAATAAGTATAAATTTTTACTCTTATTTAATAGGGGTAAGATGTGTAAATAAAACCCATGTGATTAAAGAAATTAGCCATTTAATATTGAACTAAAGAAAAAAAGTAATAAATTTACAAAAAGTGGTTGATTCTTTCATATTTGGAGCAATGAATAATACGTTGATTTTAAGTCCTATATTGGGTCTTGAAGAAGATTTAAAGACCAATTGGATGTGATGTATAGATGTAAATATGAAATGTTGATGAGAAGTACTTATTAACAAGAGTAAGATTTGTTTTAATTTCAAGTAGGTTCTAACATTTTAAATCAATTATTATAAGATCTAAGATCTAAATATTTCTAATACCGTTAGAGGGTACCATAATCAGTCCTACTTCTAAGAATTTTTGGTAAATCGTCGACGGAGAGTTAGGGTAATTTGTTGTATGGTTCACATCATAGCCAATAAAATATTTCTGGCTTGCAAAAACACAATTAACACATTTTTTATTATCAACGTTACAATTGTTCATTTCATGTTCATCTAAGTAATTTCCACATACTTGTTTTCTATCACAATTAGCACTTTTATGGTTAAAACTTCGACAGTTGTAACATCTAGGCAGACTTAAGTCCTCACAAATGGGGTAGCGCTGCCAGCCCATAAACATTTTTTCAGCTTTCATGGCTCAATGGTAAACATTCAATAAAAAGGATAGATGTGTTTTTGTTTAATATTTTCTTTATATAAACTATTTTTATTACGTCACTTTCATCTATTCAGTTATTTTGTTTTCATATTTTGTTTTCAAGTTCATTTTCACTATCTTCGCCAGTGTATACTACTATTTTTGTTCTAGGATTTCGTTTTTTTGAGATGTTGACAGAGTAATAATTTCCTAGATTTTTCTCAACTCCTTTTTTTAGAGTTTTAGTTTCTTCCTTAGATTTACACTTTATAATAATATCAAATAATATCACCTTGTTGTGTTTGTTTAAAATATTTTATTCCTATTTTAAGTTTGGTAGGCGAGATCTTATTTATTATTTCTTGTTTAGATTGTCGCTGATTTTTAGGTGGCTTGATAATTAATGTAGGTGTAGCTGTTGAAGGAAAATTAACTGGTGAATTTATTTAATTACTTTTTAGGGACTTTTCCAAAATATGATTTTTTTTCTTTAAGTAGTTCAGTTATTAGTTCTTGATCTTTCACTATTTTGTTTTTATCATTAATGGTATTCTTTAAAATTTCTACTAACATGAAATTTCTGCATATTATGCAATTAAATTTCAAAATCCGCTCTTGTAAAGGCATGTATATTTGTTCAATTGAACTGCATTCATGACATATTAATTTTTTGCATACGTCACGTACAAAACAAGGTTTTTTATTTTCCTTTGTTGGTTGTGGATTTTTTTTATATAAAGAGCATTCCATTATAAACTCCTGGACAAAATTAACGCACCACTTTAATTATTCTAAATATTTACAATATAAACACAAAATAAAACTTAGTTAAATTGAAACACTAATGAATACCTAAAAATTAGTCGAATATTACCTTAACATGACCTTAATTTGCCTTATTTTTTCTTTAAAAATTTGTTTTTGCTGAAAATGCATAATTAAGCTATCATGTTTTCAAATTGAAAAAAGAAAAAAGAATATGTGAAACACAATAAATGAATTTTGGTGAACCCTAATACCGTGTAGGGCCTCCTCTACTTCTTATTACTGCATTCATGCGTCGAGGCATGCTTGATATTAAATGTTCAACAAACGCTTGCGGAATAGTCTCCCATTCTTCAATAACGGCCTCTATAAGTTGGTTGTGATTAACAACAGGAGGTCTAAGACTTCGAATCTTCTTTTTGAGATAGTCCCATAGATGCTCTATAGGATTCATGCCCGGACTGTTAGGTGGCCACTCTAATAAATGGATATTAACATCATTTAGGTAACCAATAACCTGTCTTGCCACGTGGGGACGAGCGTTGTCCTGCATGAATAAAAAATTAGGCCCAACAAATGGAGCAAAAGGCATTACATGTTCGACAATAATGTTGTCTAAGTAATATTGGGCATTCATAGAATAGACCTCGTACGTATAGGGACTAATTCCGTACGAGCATCGAAGCAAATTCCTCCCCAAAACATTTTAGAGCCACCACCAAAAGGTACTTTAGGAGAGATATTACAGCTAGCAAACCTTTCTCCTCGTCTTCGCCAGACACGCTCACGTCCATCTGGAGCTTTAAGGCTAACTCTGGTTTCATCGGAGAACATAACCCGTTTCCAATCATTGATGGTCCAATTCTGATGTAGTCTTGCAAAATTCAATCTCTGAACGTTGTGTTCTCTGGTAAGCAAGGGCTTTTTGGCTGGTCTTCTATTGCTCAATTCTGCTTCATGTAAACGTCTTCTAACCGTTCGAGATGATATAGCGACGTTGCGAACATCCGCTAATTCATTTTTTAACAGATTGCTGGTAACTCTCCTGTCTCTGAGAGCACGTTGTCTCAAAAAACGATCATCAATTTGATTAGTGCAACGTTTTCGCCCTTGTCCTGGTCTTCGAAGGTACGAGCCTGTTTCATTATGACGTCTCACTACGCGACTGATACTGGAATGATGTCTTCCTAATAAACCAGCAACATGTCGCATTGAATAATCCTTCATCCAGAAGAGTCGATGCTCGCACTGCCTCCTCTATTGACAAATTTCTTTGGCGGTTCATTTTTCTTACTTGTTTTACTCGCAAATGAACTTCAAAACATGCATATGATAAAAACAATTACAAACAAACGCTTGCTTCTTACAGAAATTTTGTTTTAATCAACACTTTTTAAAAAAAAATTAACACAGATTTACTCTAAAACGAAGTTTAATATGAATGACTGTCAAAACAAGGTATTATGTGACACTAGCTAGTTTAAATAACATCTGTCAGTGTCAAACAAGGTCCATAGCCTACTTGTCGTACACTAAGTTAACAATAAATAAAGATTATTGAGAAAAATATGAGTGGTGCGTTAATTTTGTGCAGGAGTTTAGTATACATTATTTTTACAAACTCATTTTAACAGACTAGTTTTTTCCTGGTTTAAATGAAATTTACCATATATTATTTTATTTAATTACATCTTTATATTGCACTTTTATACACAGTCATATCAATATTTTCAAGAATTTATTCTGCATATTTTGGTATAATATTTTAACAGATATATAACTGTATATTATTAATTAAATTGTAGACAACGAATGTGAAATAAAACTAAAAGTTTATATCACAAAACACTTTTTAATTAAACGTAGTAGACAACTAGTTTCGGCTAGATAGCCATAAATAAATTCAAGAAAAAGAATTTTACAATCAATAAAACTGAGAACTCTGTAAAGTGACAACTTACCTACAGGAAAATAATCTTATACATGTGTTAAGTATAACATTAAGAAGAATTGATAAAAGTAAAAACAAAAGTGGTACCAAATAACACGATGCAAAAGCTAATTAATAAGTTTAAAATTAAACAAATGAAAAAATTAACAATTTTAAACATAAAAATGAAAATTAAAAAAGTTCTAAACAACTAAAAACATTACAAAAAAAGGGGAGTATGTATTATCCGTTTGTAAGTTAAAGGCTCTGGGAAAACAACAGAATACTAATCCAACTGATTACTTACTACAACGGGAAGAGAACTTCCAAAATTGAGAAAGATATGAGATAAAAACAGGAAAATTTTTTTCCCAATGGATAAATCCCTCGAAAACGAAGAAGAATGGATCATTAGTGTAAGCCAAAAGATTCAATAATAATGAGAGGCTCACGGTTAGAAAACCCAGCCAAAGAAATGATACGACATAACCAAAAAGGTATAGGAAAGTTGAGGCCAAACACCCCTAAGGAATATAGGAATAGATAGAAACCTACTAACCATAGGTATGTGTAGAAATGCGAACATCTAGTGCTAAAAAGAAGAGAAAGAAATATCGAAGTTGGAAATGCGAATAAATGTATGAAACTTGGGGAAAAAATTAAGTTAAATTAAGATTCGAGGAATAAACCATCTGAATTTCAAAGTAACAGGTTTAATCTGATCCCTCTATTGCAATTACAATTCATCTTACTGTACTTGCCAGCACAATGGATTCTTCCTGGTACTTCCAGATCAGATTAGATGTTTCCTTAAGTGTATTGCAAGCCTTTATCTAAGGTATATGTCTACCTAAACAGGTATCTTGGGTACGGTCTTTATTACCAGATGGTCCATGCGTCGTTCTCATTTTCATAATGCATTACCAATAATATCTTCACATTTATTTTTAGGTCCACGAGGTCTTGGCCTGTTTCTTTAATCGGTTTCTTATTTTTAGGTAGTTGAATAAGTATGACGTTTATGGAATAAAATAATAAATTATTGCAATATAAAGCTTAAGTTTTCAGCAATTGAAATTATTATAAAATGTATCAATAATATTTTATTTGAAATGAGTAGTACTATACTCTTATTATGCAATGTAATATTATTCTCTATATGTTATTTACTTGTTATATATTTTAGTTATAAACGATTTACTAAAATCCTAAGTAACTTAAAAACTACACATAAATGTAAAATAAAATTTATTTTTTATCGATACCACTTCTTTATTCTAGTCAGCTAGATTTGAATAGTAATCATCTATTGGTTTTTCTCTGTAGAAAACTCGAACGAAATGAGAAAATCTAATTAAGAGTAACAAAGAGCTTTCGGGCAATATCTAAATTAAATTCCTGCTCATCGTGCCAAACCTTCTTGTTTGAAGATTTCCATTTCATTTTAATTCATCATGAATTTCCGTTTCTAGAGTCACGTTCCATAAATCATCCGGTTCCTTAGAAAAACGAACACCTATGTTTCAGATTGACTTCCGTTCTTGTTTTTATACAGGGTCACTAGCTCTCCGGAATATCAATTCAGAATAGTTCTACAAACAATAAGATTAGCAAAAAGTGTTCATACATATATGAATTTATGTAGCATTTATTAACGAAATACGTTATTAGAATTATCAAGAGAAACTTGACAAATCGATTTGTATGAAATAATAACACCAGAATCAATGCAGTATTGGAAAAAATTTGAAAATAACGAAAAACAGTTTGATGAAAATTACAGTTGCAAATCTAGCGAGATGCATTAGTTGTATTTCTCTACATTTTGTCTTGATTGGTTGAATGACTTTAACATTGCTATCACTAACACATTCATATAGCTGGATGACTAAAAGCCATACGTGTTTTAAGATTTTATTATTTAGCAGCATTTTATTAAGTAATACTTGGAGATTCTTTCCTTAACCCAATACTGAACCTAAGCTCAGCTCTTTTCTATTTAACAAACTTCCAAAGATAAGGTTAATAATTACTGGTAATTCTAGCGTTGTAATTGACCTATATATATTTTTAAATGCGATACCTAAAATCCTCCATCACTAATAAAGTGCGCGATGTTTTGAAAGTTATCGGACGTTTTAGAGCGATTCAGCTAAATAAGGTCCGCCTTTTTGTCATTAAAGGACGTGAAAGTTCGTCCTGGCTTACAAATGCAGGGATCACTTTAGCGTAAAAGGCCAAGTTGCTAAATTAAAGAGTTTGAATCTCTTTGAAATACAAATATATTGAGTTGATTAGATAAAATATTTAAACAAACTAAATTGAAAAACATTAAAATTAATTAAGACACTATTATCTTTTTTGGGTGAAGCTAACACTGAAATTGATTAATAAAAAGGGGAACCTACTTCGCTTATATGCCCCAGAAAATTACTAATTTAATTTAATACGACACTCATCCGTCGGAAATGCTAATTCGCGCTAAATTTCAACACTAAGCCGGTACTGTCCTTTCTTTGACAAATCCCGCTGAATTTATTAAACTCAATCCTTGTTTTCAAATTCGGTTAAAATCGATATAAATGCAAAATTACTAACTGACTTAAAACAAACATACCAATTTGTAATGAAGCATTTTTTTAGACTTTTCAGATATGGTATCCGCGAATTTATTTACAGTTTATTTTCCTTAAATATTTTACGGTATTCGGATCCTTTAACTCTCCCATTTTATACGCCTCTGTTATTTTCTAAAACTTTCATGATTTTAAATTTGTCGGGCAAGCAGGGATTTGGCCCAAATTAAGTAAATAAATAAATAAGTCCCTAGACAAGACAATTTGTTAGTTGTAGCTTAACCAGTTTTGCCAATTACAATTTTTCAACATGGCTTGCTTTTTTCTGCAAATTCGAAGATTTTTGTATACAGAATCTTTCTACCCTAACCAATGTTTCTACTCTAAACAATATTTTTGAAATATGTCCTTAATTTCCTTTAAAGTCTTTTTTTTTTTATTCAGATTTCAACATGATGTATGTCGATAATTTATACTTTGTGTATACAATGTATTTAAGATTTAATTTCAATTTTAAAACTTTTTATTTTATATAAGGCCTTCGCTAATTAACTTCAATAATCTTTAACTCGGTAATGGATTAAACAGACTATTCTTACCATCTTCATAAACAACCTTATCCAGTAACCTCACTAAACTGAATATAGAGAGGAGAGGTATAAGTTGTACAAAACTTTATCGGTATAAGAAAATATAAAACTTTAATTAATGTAATCTATAGTAATCATCAAACATGTCACAATGGTGCTTTTTCTCATTGTATTGCAATAATAGTTTCTAAATATGAATAAATTTAATTATCCACGATATGTTCAATGTTCGAATATAGTCATTTTAATAACGCATGCACTAAATTTCGAACATTGTAGGCAACAACTTTTCAATAATGTTTAATCTGTCAGCATTTTTACAAATTTTTAAAGCTTTTAAATATTACCCTTCAGCACAAACGAACTGATAAATGAAAAGGAAATAGTACGATGTAGTCTCCAGTGAACTGGAATTGAATAATGACC
Organism: Hermaeophaga mercurialis; assembly: GCA_951812935.1. NCBI lineage: Eukaryota > Metazoa > Arthropoda > Insecta > Coleoptera > Chrysomelidae > Hermaeophaga > Hermaeophaga mercurialis. The sequence continues at coordinate 25,293,657 of OX638358.1, read as the reverse complement.
GAAAAATCCATAAAATTCCGCTCTATTACATTGCTATGAAACTAAATATTACCAGGTGAAATATTTGTCTAACTCCATTCGACCGAGAATTATTTAAAATCGTATTGTTTGAATTCTAAGTTTAGAAATGATGAGTTGTAACTATTTAGTTTATAATTATTCGTGTGTTAATACCTTTAAATAGGTTTACTGAAAACAGTTTTGATGTCTAAAGTTAGCATCTGTCTTAAAATTGACCCTAGATAAATAATTGCTTTCCTTAAAAATGCAAATATGTACTGTAATTATCACATATTTGGGTTGAGTTCAAATAAAAATGTATGTATGTAGTTGAGCGCCAAATTCATACTAAATATCTATTATAAATATGATATGATATAAATTGTAATTATCTGAATTTTCATCGTAAAAAGAAACTAAAAAAACATATTAAAGTCAATCAAAAAAAAAATTATAAAAGAGAAACAAAATAATTGTTTTGTTAATACGTAAGTATTAGTTTTTTAAACACAAACCGTTTAACCTCAAAATGTTAATTGTCAATTGGTTAGTCTTCATGTCCTAGCACACTCCAAAAAAGTTCCAAAAAGTAAACCATTCCATAAACTGTCCCAATCAAACACTTGTACAAGAAGTTCGAGATCGCTGGTAAGTATTAACGTGACTATGATTTGTAAAGTTTTAAAAGTACCATAGAACACTAATTGTTTATAACACTTTTTTTTTTACTAAAACAACATGCACCCGTGGTATCTCAAATTCAACTGCCTTTTCCTCAAATTGTGAAGATCTATTTATACTCTTTCGATTCATGGCATTCTAAATTAACAAAATTTTATAAAAATGACGTCCAAAATGTCAAAATTTTCTAGAAATGATCATGTTTAAAAGTAAAATATTCTATTATAATTATTTATTTATCCATTTTTACTGCTTTCATTTGTAACTCTGACCTTTTTTCTTTCTTCCTAAGTCAATAAAATTTGTTACAATGATGTTAATGATGGTTTATGTTAAGAATCTATACCATTTTTCAGTTCTATACCAAAATTATGAGAACTATTGCAATACATACAATTTAACTATTTTCTAATAAATATTAGTAGATAATTTTCCTTCTAACATGTAGTAGTGCTTTATTTTCAATTTATTTTAAACATTTATCTCTATTAAAATAACTCATCTCATATAATATCTGACGCTTTTTTAAAATAGCTAAAATTTTCTATAATTTTATTAAATGATGTGATAAATTTACTCTAATCTGAATATAAAAGAATTCCAGATTATTTTTACATATTTTATTTCACAAGATATATTATAGATTTTGGAAAACTCATAAAGTTTTTCATGGAACCTCTTGTCAGGTTACAAGAAAAACTATTTGCTTTATAATATACTAACATTTAAATAATATTCACACAAATTTTAATATTTCAGATAATAGATTTTTTGATAATAAGTTTTTCAAAAGAAATTCTCTATAAGTAATAACATTAATGTTTTAGCAACCTGATCTGAATTTTAGTGGTGACATGTATTTTATACTTTGCAAAAATTATTTAGTGTAGTTATACTTTTCGTTTTTAATCAAATCAATTTTAGCATTTTATTCTCCAAATTCCTTAAATTTATTTAGGTTTATTAATGGTGCTATAGGAAATCTCGTTACAATATATTTAAAGAATTAAAATATGTTAAAGAGTAATTTTTAGTTCAATGAATCTTCTTTGCTTGGATGTACATCAAACATTTAATAAAATGTATCAACTGAGAGTTCTAAAAGATAATAAAAAAATAATTTAGGTACTTGAAATTTCTTACTAGAAAGTAGTAAAGTGAATAAACTTACTAAAGATATGTGTTTATATTGGTAAATTACAATGGCAATTATTAATAATTACAATAATAAGGGTAATGTTTTCTCAAAAACTCTGCAAATCTTCTAAAGCTCACTTTTGATGGAGAAAAGTGAATTATAGAAGGAATATTATTAAATAAATATGAAAAGATAAATTGTATTTATCTGAATTTGTACCGTATTTCAAAGCTTTTTAAATTGTATTATCTGACTAAGGGTTCACTACTAATATAGCGACAGCTTTGAAAATGCTTAATAGTGAAACCTTGGTCACATAATATAATTTAAAAATCTTTGTAATACGGTACAAATTCAGATTAGTACAATTTCTTTTCATATTTATTATGGATAATTTCCACAAAGTAAGGGTTGAAATAATTAATTCAGTTTTAGGAGTATTATTACATTATCAATATATTATTATTTGATTTTAAGTTAGTGTTTGTATTTTTAATAATCTACCCTATAGAAAGGAGTGTAGAAGATGTTTGCTTTATTCCTAAATGTGATAAACGCCCGTGCCAGTTTGTTCTTTGGTCCATTGTGTATCATGACTAAACAAAGTGTTACAAAAGTAAAGTTGCTACAACGCCGATGCACCAAAACAAAGAAAAGTTTCAAAACTTCCAACTTGAAATTATTTCGCTCATCATATGGTTAAATATGCGATGAAAACTTCTGTGGTAGGTATGTTAAGGATGTGTTCTGTTTAAAACATTAAACGTCAGAATAAAACCGCGCAAACCTTGTTCATCAACTTCATGAAACCCTCTTAGCATTAATCTGTTAATAATAGTATGAAAGTTTTTAATGAAATTTATTTCCGGTTTCTCGAGGCTGTATACGAATATATGAGAGTTAGGTTTTAATTACCTTTTCTAGAAGAAAAAAAAACGCAAAAGTAATTGCTGGATATGAGAAATTATAAAAATGCAATTTATTTAATGCTACAAAATTAAAAAATACCGGTTAGGTGAATGTTTAAAGTGATACGTTTCGGCTTACTATTGCAGGTTTTAAATGTGTAGTTATTTTAGCAGTTCTTTACTCGTACATAATTACTAAGACGTATGTAAATTGAGCAATTCTTAGTCAAAACAATGTGTATTGGAAATTTAAAATGACATCCATATTGCTTCGATGAACTTATATATTAACATATACATATATATTGTTATAGTATTTCTATTCTAAATTGCTTATAAAAATCCAAGAAACAAAGAAGATCCATGGGCATAAGTGCTTAAGTATCTACATAAATTTAATATTCATGTAAATAATAAAAGAAAGATAGTACATAATTATAATCCACTTTAAGTTTTTATTAATGAAAGAAATATTTTATTTTTGAGATTACTTTTTTTTCAAAGTTGAAAAAGTTTTTCGTAATTATGTTTCCAGATATACATATTATTACTCAATGAAAGTTGGTCAGTTTAGGTTGTAAAAGAAAATAAATAATTTTGAACTTACTTTTTCATGATGAAATACATACAGTATGGTCCAAATGAAAGGAGTAATAATAAAAGTAGGTCTTGAAATACATCAAATGAAAGGCCTTTTAAATATCTATTCACCATAACAATAGGTATGTATGCATAAAGTAATTAATTTTTGTATATTATAAAAAAAATGGTTTATTAAATTTTTAATGTTATATATTAGAATATAATACAACCAAATTAAAAGTATGTGCTCAAATTGTTTACCGTCAGCTAAAATACAATGCGAAAGATGAGCAAAGAACTCTTTCCGAACGTTCGTTATAACTTCCGGAGTTATTTTTGCAATCTCAATGCGTATCCGTGTTTTGAGTTCATTAATAGTTTGTGGTCTATTTATATACACTTTACTTTTCAAGTATCACCATAAAAAGAAATCGAGAGGTGTTAAATCAGGTGACCTCGGTGGCCACTCAACTGCTCCTCTTCGACTTATCCACCGATTTGTGAAGACTTTGTTCAAGTAGTTTCTCACCAAGACAGCATAATTCGAAGACGCACCAGCATGCTTCAGACACAAATCATTTCTGTTTGGGAACAACCGGTTTAATTCTGGGAGCAAGAAGTTCTACAGAAATTGTAAATATCGAGGTCTTGTTAAGGTTTCTTCGAAAAAGTATGGTCCTATAATCCTATTATCTATAATTCCCGCCATTATCTATTATTCCCGCCCACATATTCACTTTCTCTGGGTATTGAGTACGGTACTCCTGTATCCAGTGTGGATTTTCTGTAGCCCAATACTGGAAAGTCTGACGATTCACATGATCGTTTTGGAGAAATTTTTTGGTAATTGAAAATATTCTGGTTGTGCAGAATACTAAAGAGAAATTTTCTACTGGATGTTTGCTTTATTTAATTGTCAGAATTCACAATATAAAATAAATCGTTTTTAATGTAAATAAAATACCAAACTTACTACAAAATTAAGTATGAGTTAAGACGATTGAGAAGATACTGATGACTCAATACTACAAATCTAATCTTACAACAGTAAAATGGTTGAAAATGATATCTAGTTTTTGTAAAATATGGAAATATCTATTATTCTCAACACTACAAACTAATAATTCATGCATGGCACATCAATTTTGTTAAAAAAATCACTTGTTTATTTTTTTAGTAAAAGTGAAATCGTTAAAAAAACAAAACATCCATCATCAATTCTCACATGCCAGGATCACTCTTTTCAAAAATTTTCCCGTCGCCTGTGCAAAATGGTAAAGTGAATGGTAAAGTGAATGTGGGTAGTAGAAAAGCTGTTTAGGAAAGCCGTCCAAGCTGAAAGTCATTCCAGAAAGCCGACAATGCCTTTTTCTCTCAACTCCTGTAAATTATGACGTTTATACATAAACCCTATTTTCCCTTTCATTTCTCATAGCCTTCAACATAAATAACACGACGACGGGTCTGTTCCTTTTCTCGTATGTTACTTACCTCTGTCAGGATTTTGTCGGATTTTTTATTATTTTTTATCAAGATTTCTTAAATGTTTTAACTTCGTTGAAAAACGAAAAAATATACGTTTTTTCTATACTGAAACTGTTTTTTAGTACAAAACAACACATTATTATTTCATCATTCACCATCATCCTTAAGCAGTGTGATTTTATCAGAAAATATATCATAATAAATATTCGTTATTTGATATGGCAGTAGACAACATTTATCAAATGATCATATTAAAGTGTTTTATTAGATGAATAAAATATAGTGTTATTAATAGGATAAAACGAACTTCCAAATAATGCCGTACAATTATAAAATATTCCTTAAACGAGCTCTCTAAATCTTCCAATCGACGCAAAATATGTTCCCCATGGCATTGTTTTGTTGTTATAAACAGTCAAAGAAACTATTTGATACCGTGCAGGAACCTACGCGAGTATAAAGAAAGCATTTTTAAAAATTATTATATTATAATTTTTCCCCTAATAACTTGAAGTGAGCATATGGGATGTGGAAACATCCTTCCAATCAAGTCGTGATCGTACCTCTAGCACAACGGCCATTTAGGCGATGGTGGTTTGTATCCGATTCTTATACACTTACTTAACTATTTCATGGATAAGAGGAGAAGTTTTTCCTCCTTCGTTAGCAGTGCAACTTTATCCTTGTGCACTGCTGCCTTATCATGCTAGAACAGAACAATTTTGGCTAGGTTTCCTTTTTTTTTTTCTTTAAGGCATTCCCATTACATTCGAGTTTAGTAGCATAGTATTCCGCCCTTAGGGAAAGGGATACCATGAAATGCCTGGTCTACTGAACAGGAACTTTAAACTTCTTTTATTGTACTGCATGGAGTCTTGCTCGTAGTTCATGATGATGAACCCAATTTTGATTCCCAGTAACAAATCAACCTAATATTTCAAGGATCTTGGAAATTGTTGCATCGGATACTGTAATCACTTCTACAAGCTGTTTTTTCCTTAAACATTGATCTTCTAATACTAAATTTTCCATTTTTTGAGTAAGCTCTAATATGGTCACTTCATGGCCGCCCAGGCCATGGGTAGTCTTCAAATGATTCTTTGTCTTCCTTACTAAATGAATTATACTACTTTTACAGTATAGTTTTTCCAGTCTACGAAAACTGAAGATACCTTTTCTAAAATTATGAAAACTTTCCTTTCTTAGTCAGGACGGTGCGTTGTTCGAGTTTCAAACATTATTTTGCTTGTTCGACGGTATCTCATAAACCAATGAATCTCGCAAGAGAACAAGGTACGAGCGAAAAACCTCACTTATTCCCAACCCTTTTATTTTGTAAACTTAAAAAAGCACCCTTATAAATTCCAACATTATAGCAATTTTAATTCAAACGAGTAAAGGCAATCCAAGCAGAATATTTAGAGCTATAGAGGTGATCGTCTTCATAGATCAGTTAATCACAAAACTAACCACAAATCCATGTTGAGTCATTGGCTTCTTTTGTAGGACTACTAAATCACCTTAAACCTTAAACTCTAAGTTTTAGCATAATACAATCCAATAATAATAAGCAGTCAGCTAACTACTTCATACTATCTTTCAAAAATATTCTTCGTTCACACACTGTGTTGTCTAGACCGTCAGTAGCAGGCCATCAATGTTGAGTTCAGTAGGTGTGATAGAGACAACTTCCCTCCACACTTGAACAGTCATCCAGAAAAAAACATAGTTTAATTTGTATCAGAAATATCACTGTAAGTCACTATGTTTTGTATAGCAGACAAAGAAAACGGTGAGGCCTGCATGCTTACCTTTTTCACCTTTTGCACACTTGAAGGACTTGGATAACTTTAGTGCACCTTCCATTAAGTACCTAACTACCATCTTCTCCATTGTTTTCAATATAAAAGATATGAGAATAATTGACTTGAACAATTTTCTAAGATGGCCTGAAAAATGATTCTCAAGCTGGGAGAAATATGTCTAAGCTCTTCAGTAAAAGAAAAACCTCATCCAGCCCTGTTGCAAGGACTAAATTGCTAAAACTAAAGTTTTGCCTAGAAGCTATTACTTTTACTACTATTTAAAAGCAAAATCAACAGTTTTATTCATGTCAGCCAGATGTTATGTTAGAACATAAATTCCTGTGCCTAAATCTTTGATGTGTTAAAATTTCCCTGGGCTAGTATTTTTTAGTATTTTTATTAGTCAACGAAATTTTTTTTTAAATTCTAGACTTTTTATGGTACGTGCGAAGTTATTTGAAATATATATCCTACGTTTTATTGCTTCTGACTACCCTGATTTTATTCCGATTCATTAATGATAGTACCAAAATTGAAAAAAGTAACCAATCACCAACTCCGAATAACATGAAAAAGCTATTTATATAATCAGTTTAAAACCGTCACTATTAGTTTCTGGTTCCTGAACTAATATTGATTGATGTCACTGACGTGGTCGCATTTTACACTTTTGCGTTACTTTTTTTCAGGTCCTATGGTACAGAGACACGATGCAACTAGACACGACCGAGAGAAGAATAATGGAGTCACGGGGATCCCGCCATACTCTCGTAATTCGCAAAGTGCACAGATCAGACTTCGGAAATTACACTTGCGTGGCAGATAATCAACTGGGGAAAACAAGAAAAAGCGTTCAATTAACCGGTAAGATTTATGGCTATACCGTATAAAACCCACCGGCCAGGATAAACAATTTTAATACTTTTTGTCGGGTTACGAAACCGTATAGGGGTTAGTCGCGTGAGGGTTTTTAATTTAAAACTTTTAATCAAATTTTTTCCTCAATAAATTTTGTACCAAAAACCAAAAAAATATAAATTCACGCAATTTTCTTATGAGAACGATTGTTGTCCTTTGAACTACGTATTTACTTAAAGCAACACCTTTAAGCGGTCAAAAACCCCGTATCCCTGATCTCTCTTAACCATGATATCGTTCTGTCCCAAAACTTCTTGAAATACGTGTGACCTCAAGTCCCAACTTCGGTTACAAACTCCAGCTTATCATCGTGACTCAGCGTTTCGACTGACGAGACGGTAAAACAAGAGGTTTGTTCTATCGTCAAATTTCCACACAATTTATTTCACATCTAAGAATCTGTGTTTACTGTCACGCTCTTTTCGTTTCATTTAAATTTGTGAACTTAATGAAAGAAAAAAAAATTAAGATACCGACGATGTTTCGAGTTGGATGATTATATTTGGAATTGGAAAACTATTATGATTTTTTGACTAAAACAAATATTTCGTATAATATTTAATAAATATTTAATATTTTTGTGCCTAAATTCTACTTACGTACTAACAAATTAACAAATGGGAAGGATTTTAAACAAAACCTACATCTGTGGTTCTCTAAGAAACAGAGAGTAGCTACACGAGGAAATGTAAATGTTCAATAATAATATTCAAAAAGCTGTAAGGCAAAATACCCTTTAATAAATGCAAGGAGGATTGGAATTAACTATCCCAAAGAAATTAGAGGTCTTATCAGAGAAAAAACTGGCAGCAAACTAAATCTGCACAAACTAAAATTAACCTCAACAATACCAGTCAAAGGCTTAAAAGAGAAATACAACAAATAAAAAATGAATCTATTAGAAATTATTTAAGAGGTAACAGATGACAACTATACTAATTACTGTTTATGGAAAGCTATTAGGATATTAAAAATAAGCTTATAATGCAAATCCACCCCATCAGACTAGAAGATATAGAAGTAAATGAAAGAGAAACAATGAACTAAAAACAACGAGTTAACGAAGAAATAGAACTCACCTCTTCCAGAAAAGTACTACCTGAAAATAAATATTAATCCGTAAAAGGCTCTAGAGTTTGACCTGATTACTGGAGAAATTTAAAAAGAACTACCTAGAAAAGCTCTGGTTAAATTAACTAACCTAATAAATGCAGCAATCAGATTATAATGTGTCTCTGGGCTATGGAAACTAGCAGAAGTCATAATGATACCGAAGTTAGATAAATACCCAAAAATCTTCTCATAAAGATCGATTTCTGTTTATGGATCAAGCAAGAAAAATCTTACTCTGATCTGAAAGAAATTAAAGCTGGAATACAACAAGACCGTGTTCTAGACCAATTCTGTGCTTCTATATTAATGTGATATTCCCCAACTAGAAAACAATACTTTTGCAACCTTCCCTGATGACACTGCTATCTTAGCAAGAGGGAAAACAATGGCAAACTACAAACAACAGTCACAATCTACCTACAAGTGGGAAAAACAATGGAAGATCAAACATAGCTAAATGTCTATGTATGACTTTGCAAGCCAAGCTTCGCTAAAAAAAGACACTCAGACTCAAATATAGAAAAATGTACTGGCTCATTTGAAGAAACTCCATGGAAAAGCGGATGGAAAGCAATCTAGAGAGCATCCAAAGGTTTTAGAGTAAAATGCTAAGAAACTTCATAAATGTTCTTTGATACATCAAAAATAGAAACCTTCGCGGGACTTCGAAGCGGAAACTATTGGCCAGGCCCTTAAAAAGTTTGGTGAAGAACACTAATGAGAATTTCTTAGTTTAAGTTTTAACTCTAGCTAGAATTAAATTATTCATAGGTCATTATTAACCAGAATATAATTATCAACAATAATCCAGAAGGAGAATTTAAAAAAAATCTACTAGTCAATTTGACACCCCTTGCCTAGACGAATTTAAAAAATAAACTCAGAGAATTAATTAAGTATTCCTACATTTGCAAAACCATGGCAACATTTCACAACTCTTAAGACGTAGTTAGTTAAAGTGTCAGAAATACTCACTGGTAAAAACTTAAAACTTCCAGAATCTACAGTCTATTAGTGTTGGCGTATTATAAAATTTACTTACCTCTAGGTGGTTTCACCAAATCTGCCGATTTATAACCCTAAACACTCTTTAGTCTCGAGAGGCCTTGTAATTAGCGATCTTCACTATATTTGCTTAGAAAAGTTAAAACTATATGTTGTAGAAGTTCCTAATTGTTCTTTTTTGTAGGTAAACCGAATCCTGCTAAATTCAGTAGCGCTTCAAGAGGTTCCTGGAAGGATAGCTACAATATCAGTTGGGCTGTTGAATCTCTGAGTCCAATAGAAGAGTACAAACTACTTTTTAGGAGATTGCCAGAAACTAATTCAGAAGATGGTCATCCGCAACCACTTCATCACCAGAGTCAAAGAAAATTCGGATCTGGAAAGGTACTATAACAGTTTCATTATTGTATATTTCTTATCCGTATATTATATATTTGATACATAAGTAACATTTATTAAAATAATGAATACGATGCATGTTTGAGTTAAAAGGACTCATCCTAGTTTGATGCGGTAGATAGTTTTTCAGAATATAGACCTTTGATTTGTTATAAATTATAGTTTTAATTGTTTTTTGACCCATTTAATTTAAGGATTAAATTATTTTTTTCTTTGATGTTTTATGAGTTTATACAGTGGTCAAGGTATTCCAAGATATTTTTCTTATTTAAGGTATACTAAGTGACAAAGAAAGAAGAACATCCAGTAATAATGAATATTTTGTAATATTTATTTGGGAATATGTTTGTTTATGTTAAGATAAAAAAGAATCAATTTTTCAGCGGTATTACTATAGCGGTTTTTGTGTTAACTTTTTCAAATACATTTACTATCGCGTAGGTCTAAAAGAAAAAATTAAGCATTTGTAGGTACAGTTGTTATTTAAGCGGTATAAAACACATTTCAAAGCTTCTTTAATTGAATCACAATTCCTCGAGTGCGAAGACGCCAACAATTCTGGCAAATTGGGACCAGGGATGGAATTCAATTGTGTTCAGTGATGAGTCCACACAGATGGAGTTATGGTATGGGGGGCTATTGCTATCGGAAGTAGGACACCTTTGGTATTCATTAGAGGTAACATGACCGCTGCGAGCTACATCCAGGAGGTCATAGAACCCCATATTTTACCTTATGTTCAGACTATCCCCAACAGCACATTCCAACAAGACAACGCACGATCTCATATAACTAGGGCTTCTCTGGCTCATTTTAAGAACAATCAAGTTGCTTTGTTGCCTTGGCCACTAAGATCTCCCGATATTTGACCCATCGAGCAAGTGTGAGATATTATGGGAGGAAGATTACTTAATTTACCCCACCCACAAACTATAGCGGCTTTGCAGCACGAATTACAGATAGCATGAGATGAGATACCTCAGGAGAAGTATCCCCAGACGTGTTAATGAGTGGATAAGACAGCGTGGTGGTGCAACATATTATTAATTTAAAGTTAACAATTTAATTTTTATCAAATATTGATAATTTACTAGTCTAACTCAAATATACTTTTATACCAAAAATTGTTCAAATAAAATATTTATTACTGAGTGTTCTTCTTTCTATGTCACTTAGTATATTTGTTAATTATTTAGACAGAAAACATTTAAAATCTCTCTTTTTATATTTAAATTCGTTCTCATAATTGTTCTATAAACCGCCAAAATAAATTATTCATTTTGTTTTATTTTTTCACGTATTAAATGAGTAAGTTAAACTACAAAGGATAAAAATATGTTTTTATTATTTAAATCAATTATACACGATGTGGCGTAACTAACATTTTTTTTTTTAATAGAATGCAGCTTCTGCTAAGTTCCTACAGCATTTTTTTTAACTAGAAGTTCATTTTATGTGTACTTATTTTCCGAAAAATCATTTATGTCAATCATTTAAATTAGAAAAAACTTTGTATATTTTAATGAATAGCTATGTTTAAATAAAAGCTGTAGTTGTGATTGAAGGATAACCACCTTCAAAAATTAAGTAGTTACGCCACTAGCATAAATGAAATATTTAAAATAATTTTCACCTTTTGTAATTTAATTTATTTAATTAACATCTTCGAATAAATAATCCCTTATATCATTTATTTTAACAGACGTAGAAAAGTTTTAAATTGATGTGGATTTATGTAGAAAGCAAAAATTGAATTTAATATTTACAGAGTGGCTCAAAAATTTAGGCCAAAAGAAAGAATTTAGCCTTGGAATAAATAATAAGCACTTTAATAAAATCAATAAATAGAGGGAGAGTGTGTGCAACTTCTAAACGTAACACAATATCTGTATGAACAGGCCCCGTCACTAAATTTCTGCGAGAATACATTACAACAATTTAGTGTTTCGTTACACGGTATTAAAAATAAAATAAAGTATAATACAAAGTTAATCTAATTCTAGAACGAATTCCACAAAAAGTACCTATCAAAAAGACGTTATTATAAGAGTCCAACACTTGTTATTCGAAGCACTTTTATTGTAAGCTTTTATTTTTTCATTTGAGTGTGTTAAGATATATTTTTTATAGCGCTATGTAGGAAACCGATGATACTTTACTACCATACAGATTTATGTCCCGAGAGACAAAATTCTTTTATATCGCCTTTAGTACGGGATCAAACTCGGAATTATAGCTTTCATTAGAAGCGTAGTACAAGTCTATCGCGTCAATAAAGTCAGTTCGGTACAGAAAATAAATATCGGTCATCGAATAGCTTTTAACGCTTTGGTGTAACTTAAGGGAGAATTGAATTACAAGCGAAGAGGGTAGAAACGTAGCAGTTCACATTTGAAAAAAGGTTAGTGATCACGTTTAAGTGGGCCATCAGTTTCTTGTCTGGATTAATATTGGGAGTTCTATGTAGGCGGAATATTTTTTATTTGATAACAAACGTAACAATTTACAGGGTGACTACTTTTTTAAATAGATTTTGTAATTTTCTATTTGGCCAAAATCAGAAATTCAGTTGAGGCAAGGGAAAAGTAGCTTAAAATAAAACAAGAAATATTTCTCCGTAGTAATTTAAAAGAATATATTTTTTTTTTATTACAAAAATCAATGAAGATAAAGGCAATACATTTTCTACGTTGCCACCGTACAGCGTTACTTAATTGATACAAAAGTAGAGAATATTAGAAAAATGTAAGTTTATGTTTGATTGTCAAAGTTTAAATGTTTGTAAATAAAAAAGCATTGTTTATTTGAATTTTGAATAGCTACACTTTTCATGCTTTTCCATTAATTTACTTGTTTTTGTTTCCATGGAAAACCTATATTTTTTAATAATATTCACTCCATCCAATTTCCTCTTTGGACTTCCTTGTGATAGGTATATCCCGACCATCTTAATCTTTGAACTCTAATTACATTAGTTACTTTAGGTTCTTAGTCCGTATATTTCTAAAATTGTTCGCCTTCTCCATAAACCATCCTCTTTTATTCCATCGAAAATTTTTCTTAAAATCACTCTTTCCCAAATTTCCAGGGAATCTTCCATCTTCTTAGCAACAGTTCAAATTTCACAGGGGGATATTACAGTGAGTTTTATAAACTCGTAATGTTGGTCTTTTTGTAACGTTTCTCGATCTCAAGATGTTATTTATTCTTCCTACGCACACAGTTCCTCGTTTTATTTTTCCTTTTATTTCTTCTTCATTTCCCATTTATTCAGTGAATATGAAACTCATATATTGGATTTTTGCTTCAATTCCCTCAATTATTAGTTTATCCTTTCTACCTTTTTCGCTTGATGCTCATATTTCCATGAATTCAGTTTTATTGCTATTAATTTTTAATCCTCTGCCTTCGCCTTTTTTAATAATCCCTCTAATAGACTCTACTAGTTATTTTTCTGTTTGTGGTAAAATCTCCACGTCATCAGTGTAAGATTTTCCTTTACGATAATTTACTTTGTTGTTGTTAATAATTTTTGTAACAAGTCTAGAATTCCGTTATATATTTTTTGAATAAAATAGAAAGTTTATTTTAACGTGACTCAATCTATTTCTGTCTAACTACACCGAGTAGGCGTCCTGCAATTATTTTTTAACAACTCTCCTATTCTTTCATCGATTTTTTCATTTGTTCTGTATCTTCTATTAAATTTCGCTCTGTGTCTTCAATATAGAGATGATTATGTTGATACCCTCTTTATGAAATTTTGTAATGTCGTTTTTATTAAATTTTCTATATTTACCAGCTGTGTTTCTAGAAAATACCTTTTATTCTTTTTGCACATTTTCTTTAATATTCTTCTTACCTCTGCATTTTGTTCTTACGTTTTTGTACCATTGCCAATTTCCATTCTCTTGTGGGCTCTACCAACTTTTGACGTTCTTCATATATGCTAATTTGTTTTATTCTTTTCAGGCCTTGTCTCTATTAGTTTACCACCGCTTAATATTGCGTTATCTATATTTACCCTCATCTCCTACAAACTTTCCTCAATTTTTCTTTATTCCAACTTTTCCGTTATTCTGTGTTGAAGCATTTCTACTATTTTCTTTTCTTTCAGTAAATTTAAATCCTACTTAATAATCTGAATAATTTTTGTTATTGGTTTTTGTGATTTGCTTATACTTTTCTATTCATCATTAACCTTTCTTGCAAAAGTACTTGCTATCAAAATGAGGTCTGTTTTATTGACTGTTACTCCATTTGGTGACTTCCACGTTGCTTTGTATATATCTTTATGTTTATAGAGAGTTTCCATGATTTTTCGATTATGTTTAGCGACAAATTCTATTACTTTCTCTCCATTTTGGTTTGTGTAAAGATGCAGATATGTTTTCCGGTTACTGGTGTATATATTAACTATTTTCCAATCTTTACATTGCAATCTCTTAGTATTATTTTTATATCGTATTTGATTATTATAACAAAATTTCTTCCAACTATTTCTTCCACGTCATTATCTTCAGAGGGGGCATACTTATATTCCTGTTTTTCCCTTTCATTCTACTTCTACATATTCTGATAGTGTAAGAAAAAAATTTTAAATCTATATGTTTTTAGTACTTTTATTAAACATAAAACTTGGTCCATATATCTTTTTATTAAATCCACCACCGATTAAAATATACTCTCCTACTTATATCTTATATGTCTCTTTCTGTTTTAATTCGTGAATTGCAACAATTTCAATTTCAATTTTATATTTCTAATAACAATTTTCCTTCCGCATTAGTTCTTTGTATATTCCAAGTACCAGTTTTTCCATCGTTTAGTTTTCTACTTATATTCTTATGTTTGTTTAGAGGCAATCCATTTATGTGTATTCTTTTTAAGTTTTCTTTTTTTTTATCTTCCTTTTCCTTTTCCGTACCCTTGTATAATTTTCTACTTTTTTCTAGTCTTTCTTTTTCCTCGTTCCAGCAGCGCTATTCATTTTCATCCACGATGAACTTTTTATATCCCATCTTTACTTTTTTACCCTTAATTCTCTCCTTCTCTTTTTCTCTAAATCACTTTTATTTTTCTCTTTTCGAAACTGTGAGATTGTCTATTAGATAGATCTTATCCATTGCAAAAACTATAAATTTGACTTTGTTCATACAATGCTTATTTAAACCATATAATTGCAATTTTACTAGAACAAAATAGAGTATTTTTTTTGTATTTGTTGTAGGTGGTCTTTCATTATGCTATTTAGTTTTGTTTTTATTTTGAAAAAGAAGAGACTCTACATTGTTCCTTTTTTCGGATATCTGGAGTTAATCAAAATATTTTTTTTCTATATAACTTTATTTGTCTCCTCAATATGTAATATTTCTTATATTTAATCGATTTTCTTTTTTATTATCTATTAATACTACTTAATAAAAATAACCACGTCATATACTATTATAAATTATTATACGTTTAGTAGCAAATGTATTTGTATGTTATTTATAAACTATTATTTGCTCTTTGAGATTTAAATACAAACATGAGTAATGTTAAAACATAAAAAATAAGAATACATAATCATCTTAGTAAAAATTTTAGTATTTTTGATGAAAAAAATAATATTTTTTCAGAGATGTTAAAAGCAATTGAAAATCATAGGCTTTATTTATAGCAGTACAAATTCTTAATTTCTATCATAAGTTCTTCTGCTTTTTCCGATGTCTTCCACATTCAGACTTCTCATATTTTTATATCTTCTTTAACAGCTAAGCTATTTTTTCCAGATGTCTTCCAGTTTTTCTCTATTTACTAAATAAAAACTGAAATTTCAAGAATAAAAAAAGAGTCTTCATTAATAATTTTACTATTTTCTCTGATTTTACAAGTTTCTGGTTTGAATATTCTCAATTTCCAAGCTTATGAATTATTGATTTCATCTACTTGAACTTTATACCTATTTACTTGCAGGAAAATAAAACTTATGCAGCGGTCGGCTACAGCGTAGGATACGGTTATGGTCGGCAGTTCATAGACAGGCGAACAGATTGGAGGGATGTAATTTTGCCCGCTGCTCCTACTCAATCTCCCGGAGTTCAATCTATGAGCTACGTAATTCGAGGATTAGAATCCGGGCAAAATTACGAAGCCAAAGTTCAGGCCAGGAACAAATTCGGTTGGAGTCCCATTTCGGAGGCCTTCACGTTCCAAACGACTGATACAGGTCAGTATGAATTTATTAGGATAACGAGAACCAGGGGAATATTGCGTTATAAACGGTTTCGTAGTTGATAGGTATTAGATATGGGATCGGTCCAAGTTTTCAACAAAATTTTTCTTCTTTTTATATTGAGTAAATCAAACTTTTCTGGGAAATTTTCATAGGGAAAAGTTCCAGGTAAAGGTAAATCTTTCAATTTGGATTAAATTGTTAGTTATATTTTATACCGTGGTATACGGTTTGCACAAAAACGATATTGTAGATTAAATTTATTACACCTATAAACTAAAAATAAACAACGTTTACTTAAAATTGGTACACAATATCGATCATACTGAAAGTATACTATTTCTTTGGACATACAGGTAAGGCATTAGTGTGGCAAAGCTCGATTAGTCTGATACAGTGTGTTCAGAAACGCAGTGATTGACCAAAGTTTTGTTTTTTATATAGAAGACCCCATATATTTTTACATTTTCATAAAGGTCTTGCCGAGCTAATTTCTACCATGTATCACACATCATGTCTACAACTCCTTGAAAATCACATTTGTTTACTATCCTAACTTTTCAAATTCTGTACTATGGCATTAAAAAATATTTGATACAGAGTGAATATAAATCAGATGGGATTTCAAATTTTTCGTCACTCTGTATCAAATATTTTTATTGCTATAGCCTAGAACTTGAAAAGTTAGGATAATGACATGTAAACCGTTTTTATTGATTTTCAATGGTTTGGCTGCTACAGATATTTGAATTCAAAAAAATGTTATTTTCAGGTGGCTGTAGATCCTTTATTATACATAATAGACATGAAGTGTACATATCGTTGAAATTAGCTCGGCAAGAGGTTTATAAAAATGTAAAAATATACGGGGTGTTCCTTTTAAGAAAACAACATTTTTGTTTGACACTGTGTTCCTGAACACACTGTATATTTGGGACTAATTTTAAAATGTAAATCTCAAGACTGCCTAAACTTTTTGTAAAAACCATTAGAGACTCACCCTCTTCTACACATATCTTTTATTTTTTATTTCAGATTATTATTAGTACCCTAATCATCATTTTAATATTTTATTACATTGTAATGATAAAAAATAACACGTAATATCGAATTCATCACTACAAGGTGGTGATACTTTGATTGCTTTTTATATTTGTTGGCTGGTGATCTCTAGTTTAGTTGATAATTGTTTTCCTTTTAGCATGTGAAAAAGTTTGATGCAAAAAAGATAAAAAACAAGATTGAATTTAAACTAGTTTGAAATCAATTTTTATGATGTAAAACTGGCATTTATGATGTAGCATTGTTAGCATGAAACACAAAAGAGTTAAAAGTAGTCACAGTAAGGCTAGAGGAGACAGGATATAAAATAGGGTTAAGAATTAACCAAGACAAAACGAAATATATAAAATTGAGAAGACAAGAACAAGGAAAGTTAGAAATAAAAACAAATCAAGAAACTTTAATATTTGAAGAAATCAAGGAGTTTATATACCTTACAGTCAAATAAATGCGAAGAAAATAAAGAAGTTAAAACAATATTGATGAAAGCAAGAAGAAGCGCAAGAGCGTAGAAGACAATACTCATACCTACAAAGACTTAGGAATTGACACTGGGTATTAAATAAGAAATACCAGAGAACTTGAAGATATGGGAAAGAAAAATCTAAGGAAAATGTAAGAGTTAATGCTAGAAGGATACAGAAGAAAAATGGAATATCAAAAAATAGTAAAAAAATATAGCACGGAACTACAAGTAAAAGAAAGGAAGACCAAGAAAGAGGTAAAGGAAGCCAGTAGAAGAAGAGTTACGAGGAAAAAATAGAACAAACTGGAAATGAAAACCAAGGGATAGAGAACACTGAAAAAATATTGAAACTCTGGCTCTAAATACCCTATAATCAGCTTATACACATACACATTTCAAACACTAGTCTTAGGAGAAGTTTGTGGCTCTACATTCTTTTAATCAGAACATACAAATCTACAACATATTAAAAAATTTACCAACAGCCATTTTCTTATGTAATCTACAGAGTAATTTTCTATATTAATAAAATTTAAACACAAGGAATCACACTCAAAGTTACTTTTAAAGAATTAATACAATTTAATCTGTTTCTTTAGCGGATGTATTTTTCTTCAGCCTTCGACGTTACTAATTTTTAATAACTGAATGGGTTTGTATCCCCAGGGCAATTAATTTGATGACGCGTATTTAATTTTTATTTTCCCATGTGGGTTGAACTCTTAGCCGTAAACTTGCAACCATTGTCTGACCTATCATAAATATTTACAGGTAAAATATTAAATTTCAATGGTATATCTTTGTTTGGATTTAGGCATGAGAAAGTTCTCATTAGAACATTGAGAGTAAACAATTAGAAGAATTAAACTAAAAAAATAGTGAAATGTTTGTTAAAATATTCATTTTAGATCATTCTGATCTAACATTAACAATTTATTTTTTATTTGCCTTCAGATATGAGTTATCCAGATCGACCGCAATCTCCAAAGCATGTATACAATGGTAAGTACACATCTTTGACTTATATTTTTATATAAGTTCTCTACAGAAGTATGTACAATAAAAATGGATGACTTATCCATTCCATTTGTACAGTATATTTTGTGACCAACGTGGAGAAATCATATAACGAATACTTAATTATTCAAATATTGCCAACTGAATTAAACAACCCCGTTTAGTGTGAGATCACTGTGGTACATTAACCAAAGAATACACTTTTGTCTTATTTATTGTTGGTGTTATTTAAGAGTGTTTCATTTTTTCTTTAATATTATTTTTCTTATTTTAAAAAATTATCATTGTAATTTATATCAAAATTATTATTAGTTGTTAAACTATGCTCAACAAGGAGAATTCAAAAATAAAGTAATATCAGTTTTATTCATTTAACGAAAAATGCATACTATTACTCGAAATCAGCCAGTATATTCCAATTTAGACTTAAAAAAACGTATATGAGCATTTTTCACGATTATCAAAAGTAATGCCAAAAATAAGGGTAATTTATAAATCATATTCACACTGTTAAATTAAGTTTTAATTAAGTAACTATTGAAATAGGTAAAGTTAAATAATTTCAACAAAAACTGTTAAATGCATTTTCTTTTGTTTCTTATCTGTATTAGACAATAAATTCCTTTTAATTGGGGAAATATGATCGTAAAAATATATTTACGTTATAAAGTAAGTCTTAATTTGAGTTCTCAGTATGGTATCTTCTTTTTTAATATTATTTTGCTTCCTTCCTACCTTCTTAACAATCAATATACACATTTCTAATCATTAACGTTTCTCGGTGTTCCATTTGGAATTTTCAAGGTCGTGGATAAAAAAACATATACAATATAGCAATGTATTCTTTGACTAAAATAAAATGAAACATGTATTTAAACTTATGTTTTTTATAACTAACCAACCAATTAAATAAGAAGATTATATTAAGAGTAAATGGGAAAAATAATCATTTTCCAAAGAATAATTTACCTGACACTCTTAATCCCAACTGAAGGTTCTACCTTTATGAGTCATTCTTGTTAGTGGTTTGGTTATGTAATAAGTAATAAGAGTAATAAGAGATAGATTCAAAGAGTTTCGCAATTAATGGTTATCGGAAAACATTATCCATTGGTGAATTACCTGTATTTTGAGTGCGTTCACAGTGAGGACTTTTCTATTCACATATACTCCAGCTGGGAGATAGCTAACCATGGTTTGCAGTCACTTAAAAACTTCTTCCAAGTGTACATCAACAATATTTTCCGTTATGTTTACATCATCTAGATGAGGCAGGTTTTCCAGTATAAACCTCTAAGAATGTTCTCCACCAGTCATACAAAAGTGACCGGAGCGTTCCAAGGCCAAATAGTCAGATCGTAAAATTTTACTCGTAAATGCTGTCTTCTCTTTGTTGGCAGCCAATATTCACTTTTCATATCAAAAGAGGAAAACAGTTTGCCCCAAGTCAGAGCCTTAAGGGCGTCGCCAATTTTTGACCATTAGTAACTGTCCTTGTTGGTAACATCTTTGAGCTTACAGTTAAAGCTTTTTCCGGGGAAAACAGTTTTCCACCAGCCAGACCCTCAAGGACGTCATTAATTCCTGACAATAAGTAACTGCTCTTCTTGATAATATCGTTGAGCTTGCGGATAAATGTTTTTCCTATTCTTCCTTTTTAACTTCTAAGTTTGCTGCAGTTGCAATACCTTACAGGTTTTCTCTTGTTCAAGATCATAGTATTTATCAGGTTTACTAGTTCCTGTAGGGTCTTTTAGATTCAACACCTCATCGTTGAAATGACCGTTTGTCTGGTATTCCAACACCTCGGATACAGCATCAACCAAGCTATTGAGGCGGGCTAAATGTATTCTCCCTACAACTTCCCGCCTCTCAGACCGACGGCGATATCTTAAGCAGCTGTACTTTCCAGTACATTATTGGAAGCTGAGAGGTAAGCAGAGCATACTATCCGTATGATATCCTGCTCGAACCCCTGCATGATCTCACTAGCGTTATGTCGTATGTTCTTTAACTAGAATTGACAGGCTTGTTCCAGATAGACACGACCAAACCTCACTTTCATCCTCTTTACTAGTTTATCGAAGTCTGCCTGGATCAGGTTCTACAGAACATCCAATAAATCTCCAAGCAAAGCTAAGGTGGGGGCTACCCTCCTCTTTTGGACAACATTCGGTGGCAACCGGCTTCATTAATCTGCTTCAGATAATTGGACCACAAAGTATTATTATCAACAGAAGGTGATTTAATTTTTGTTTCGATTTCCCCGGTGATACTACAGAAAGATTTTGTCGCGTTGGCAAGCTATCTGCTGGGAGAGCTTAGAGAACGCGGAGTTAAAAGCTCTGAAATGGGTCTTCGATTTTTACGAATTCAAAGTCAATGCCTTGATTCTGATAGTACTTACATAGTTATCCACTTAGTACTAACGTTTTGCCACTTGTATTCAAATATTTTTCAGAGTTCTACCACTAACAATTCGCAAATATTCTAACTGGGCATCTTAAATTTTTCTCTTAACCCCACATCTGATAACAATTTGTACCACCCGTGGGAGTTAAATTACAAATTAAACTCACAACATCCTTTAACAAAAAAAACTTGAATTAAAAATTAATTTGGATAAAATACGATCTACCAAAAACATTATAAAATTAATGATTTATACTCATAAACATATATATATATATATATATATATATATATATATATATATGTTTATGAGTATAAATCATTAATTTTATAATGTTTTTGGTAGATCGTATTTTATCCAAATTAATTTTTAATTCAAGTTTTTTTTGTATATATATATATATATATATATATATATATTTAACGTTTCAACCGACTAAAAAATAAGTATGACAAATGTTTCTGATTGCATTGTATTATTCGAAACATTATTTATTTTAGTTTTTAAAAGTGACTCATTATGATAATATATGTATTTGTCCAATTCCAGTAGAACTAAATCATTTAACAAATATTCACGAATTCGTTAAATTTATTTATTGAATTTGTTAAATTTATTATTGACTCTAAAAAGCATTATCCTAATCATGGTACTGGCTGGGTGGCTCAGTAAATAAAATAAAATTAATAAACGAGAGTTTGTGCGTTCGACTATCACCTAATGAACAAAAGAACTAGGAAAATATTTCCGAATGTAATAGAGCCCTTAAAATTAAATTCAGTTAATTTTAATTAACAAAGCATCATTGAATTTAAGATATTTCTCCGGTTAGTGACATGTATTAAAATTATATTTTGTAGACACCCTGAATATTTTTTGTCTGAGAATAATATAAAACTATAATTTTAAATTTAATTAAAACTTAGTAATACGACTTGGAACGAACTTCCCATTTAATTACCTATGATCGTTGTTAAAAGAGGGTGAAAAGGGCGCGAGTAATATATTTAAAGTTCGGCAATCAAAACAGCTGAGCTCTGTTTAGGAAAAATACACGTAACTAAAGTTGATTTTCTCCAAAAAGAAATTGTGACAAAAGTACAATCGAAAGACACTTAAAGTAGTATAGAATCACGTAGAAGTATTTCGAGTTTTTGGCAAGAACTGGGTCATCGACGATGTCTTCCAAATAAAAAACGATTGAACATGGCTTTATTTTTTTCTTTCGTTGCAAATCTCTCCTTTTGTATATAAACAATGCAAAGAGAATAAAAAAATTCAATTTACTTAAGAGCTGCAGTTTATTTTTAGTTACGACTTGTCATGTTACTTTGAAACAGACGAATAAAAATAAATTTTTAAAATAGACTGTTGAAAGTATTTACTTTGAGGTTTACCTTCAAGTGATAAGATAAATAAATGTAACTTAACAAGGTACTATAGAAACCGATTGATATCAAAAGTCAAATATTTCTTTTATTTCCCACAAAATTTAATAGAGCAAGCAAGAAAACGGACTCTAATAACCATAAAACTTTAATTGTAACGTTTTTTTATTTTATTAATGTCATTAAGATATAAGAAAAGTTGTTCTTTTTAGCAAATTTTATGTTTGAATAATCTTCCAATTGAATTGATAGTAGGCTTTTATTGATACCAATAATCTTGATCTTCTTTTGGAGTAGTTTTTGATATTTAAGTAGGTATATATGAGTATTAAATTTGTTTTAAACTATAATGTCCAAAATCGATTCAACTTCAATTAATAGTAAAAACGAAACTTGACGAATAATATACATATGTACTCTGTACTTTTTAGTAAAATATGGATGTAATTATTATACTCTTTTCTATTTTGTTACTAATATGTACTGTTTATATGGTATAACCATAAAGAAGATCTTTCTGTCGAGTTTTTAAAACACGAAATTGTAATTGAAATAAATTAAGCTAACACAGTATACATTGATGTAAAATGTAATTTTCATAACGTGGTCTTATTTCAATTTAACTCTTGCTGTGTCAGCTAAAAAACTTCATTTCTATGATTAAAAACCAAGAACGTTTCTCATGCGGCAAAGCTTAGAAATATTTTAACACAAAAACTTCTATTTTTCCCTGATGGTCTATTTTTATGTGCTCAAGGTACATATTCGTCTACTAGTAAAACTGTTTTAATTAAAGTACGAGTCTCAATTTTAATTGCCTTTGTTATGGTATATACAGAATGAAGCACCGAAAAAAGATTTAGTTTCTTCTAGGCACCATTTTCGTAGAAAAATGCAAAAACTGCTCGATTTTTATTCTAAGGTGGGCGGCACCCTTC
The DNA here is from genome assembly GCA_951812935.1 of Hermaeophaga mercurialis. Classification (NCBI taxonomy): domain Eukaryota; kingdom Metazoa; phylum Arthropoda; class Insecta; order Coleoptera; family Chrysomelidae; genus Hermaeophaga; species Hermaeophaga mercurialis. The sequence goes on along the minus strand of OX638358.1, from coordinate 25,270,122 downwards.
TATCATATCCTTAACTGTCATTTAATTTCTTTCGTCTCAGTCCCTTTAAACAATACAATTTAAATAGGAAAAGTACGAAGTATGATCAATTATCAGTTTTATGAGGTAGTTCATTCACGTGATCGTTCTATGCTTTACTTTTAATTTTAGCATCTTTTATCTGGATAAAATATTGTTACACCTATTGTAATGTATTTAATTTTATTACTTATTATTAGACTTGGTAAGTTGTGTTGAAGAAAGTAAATAATACCTAATAAATTGAATTTAAAGTAATTAAATGATAAATAATTTAACGATAAGAAACAAAAGAAATAACAAAAGATAACAAGTGTATTAAAGAGTAAAGTAAGAAAGACATGGCAAAAAGTGAATGAAATGAAAGTAAAAAGTTTAATGAAAAAACTTCATAAATAAAGAAAAAGGGATTCAAATCATGGAAAAAGAAATTAGAAAGAAAAATATAATTATTATACAAGTTGTGGCTTATGAAAATAATTAAAATCAATAAGAAAGGGAGGAAAGAGTCTGTAAATTAATAAATAAAATGGAGGTAAATTACAACATCGAACGAAAAACCAACGAATTCAGAAAATTAAGTGCATTTTAGCTAAGAAAAAAGACTAATTCTAGTCAAGTTCCACGAATTGAATACAAAAATAAAAATAAACACTAAAAGGGGCGGTAATTTTTATCAATGATGATTTTATCAAAAAAGAAGAAAAAATAGGAAAACCTTTCTACCACACCTAAAAAGAGCCAGAGAACAAGGAGTAAAAAAAATGTTGAAAAGGAAAAGAACGATAAGTAAGAGAAAATGATGATTTCAAACAGAAGAAGAAAAAGAACAAGCCAGAGAGTTAAAACCCTAATTGTAGAGAGACTATGAAATATCAGGGATTCGGACGAAAATGACAAAGAGTAAATGGAAAAGCTAATACAATAAAATAGGTAGCAAAAGTGAAGATGAACTATAAAATAGAAATAATGATCCTCTAAGAATTACGAGGGAAGCTGAGTACACTCTGATCTATACAGGTAATCAAATTGATCACGTGCTAATATATAAAAAAAAGACAAGGAATGATAAAGGATGTGAAATATCATATCGAAGAGCTAAAGCAAACTATGACCATCATTAAGTAAGTTCAGATATATACTTGAAGGTAGTGTTAAAAAACGAAAGCATGGAAGTTTAAAAACTACTAAGAAAAAAACGATGATGTATGTACATACGGAAGAATAGAGAACAGTCAGACAAATTATAACAAATATATGACAGAAGGAAATAATATATAAAACAACAATAAGACCGGTGACTAGTAGATTTGAGAAAAACACCATTAGGATACGTGAAGCTAAAAAAATTAATAGGGAGAGTGACTAAGGCTCAAGAAATAGAGGGACTGTTTGTGAAGAATATATAATAAGATTAATAAAATCGCAGAGGCATCGTAGGTACAGTTATGTAAAAAGGACAGAAAACAATAATGAGGTAAAACAAATTGCAGAATGAAAACCATTGGAAAATAGACCGAAAGGGAAGAAAAATAGTATTTTGGAGGATTATGCGAAAAAAGATATTTCGAGTATGGTAATAAAAAGATAGTGAAAGCATATAAAGGAGAGGCAAAAATGAAGAAATATAACGGAAAAAGCGAAGAAACATCTAAAGCTGTAGAAATATTAACAAAGAACGTGGAGTGTATTGCCACAAAAATGTACAGCTTAAATATCTTGAAGAGAGGGGATATACAGTCATAAATCAAAACGACGAAATAAATTCTTCAGAAAATTACTTTATAATGATGTGTTTTACTTTTCTTATTTCATATGTATTTGTTAGAGAGGAAGGCTGTGTCGTGTGATGATTGAGAATATGGATATCTCATTAAAATAAAAATCGACCCATATTTTTCAAAAAAAAATGTTTCTTCATTATAACCATTTTTTTTGGTGGAAACACACACACACACATATGTTTCATTAAAATATTAGTATATATAAGAAATCTGCTAAAAATATATAAGATATTTTCAAAATACTTAAAAGTTATAACCAAACTTGGTTCTAAAATTTTCATTAAATTACATAATAATAAAGATTTTACAAGTAGATGGAATCGAAAACTTTATTTTTAATCAATATACAAGCAGCTCTTACTACTGAATTTTTAATTGCCTTAAATACAGGACCTCAATATTTTACTGTCTCGTTACTTTTCCAAAATGTAAGCTTCACTTCAATCATAAATTGTATCAAATTAGAATATATCCATCAATATTAAACATAAATCAATGTACAGGGTTACGCATTATTATCTCGATTAGTTTGCTATTATTGATGTTACGAAAAAAGTTGTTTGTAGCAAATGTAGAAAGTCTTGAGATTCACATTTTAAAATTAGTCCCAAATATACAATATGTTCAGGAACGCAGTGCTTGACCAAAGTTTTGTTTTAATAAATAGAATACCCCATATATTTTTACATTTTCATAATGCTGTTGCCGAGCTAATTTCAATCATGTATCACACTTCATGTATATTATGTTTTCTAAAGGATGTACAACCCGATGAAAATAACATTTTTTTGAATTCAAATATCTGTAGCAGCCAAACCATTGAAATTCAATAAAAACGGTTTATATGTCTCTATCCTAACTTTTCAAGTTCTATGCTAGTGCATTAAAAAATATTTGATACAGAGTGATCAAAAATTTGAAATCCCATCTGATTTTTATTTACTCTGTATCAAATATTTTTTAATGCCATAGTACAGAACTTGAAAAGTTAGGATAGTAAACCGTTTTTATTGATTTTCAACGGTTTGGCTGCTACAGATATTTGAATTCAAAAAAATATTATTTTCAGGTGGCTGCAGATCCTTTATTAAACATATTAGACATGAAGTGTGATATTTCGTTGAAATTAGCTTTGCAAGAGGTTTATCAAAATGTAAAAAGATACGGGGTATTCCATTTAAAAAAACATAACTTTGGTCTGGCACTGTGTTCCTGAACACCCTGTATATTTGAGAATAATTTTAAAATGAGAATCTTAAGACTACCTATACTTTCTGTAAAAACTTTTTTTTCGTAACTTCAATAATAGCGGACTAATCGAGCTTTGCCACACTAATTCGCCATCCTGTATATAAACTATTTTATTTTATATTTTGATTCGATACTACTTTTCCCTTTCCATTTATTTTAATTTCATTTCTGAATGCAGCACCGTTTGAAAAAAAACAGAAAAATATTAGTTTTTTAACACAATCCCTTTATGTTCGTAAAAACGTTACTACAACATTGCATGTGCAGTTTTTTCGTTTACACATGTGGTTGTTAGCTATTCATTCACTTTATTGTTATAAACTTAATGCAACGCTGTTATAGCGGAATATTATTAATTTTTTACTAGTAAATGGGATTGTTACGTATTCTCTTTGAATCTGCAATACCTAGTCCTCTGTAATGTATACATTTGTACGCTGTTTGTTTGTAACCCATTTTTTAGGCATCATGAATTAATAAAACGGTGGATTCGAATGAATTATGCAAATAATTTCAAAATGTGTCCATAAAAATATTTCATTTGGGCTTATTGTTAATAATTGTAATGAGCTGATCTGTTTATGGACGGCTCCAAAATAATGATTCACAGGCTTGGATTGAAATCAAGTCAAGCTTTTGAAAACACAGGTCAAGCTTAAATATTAGCCAAACCAGCTTTTTCTAAACATATCAAGCTTTTTTAAGTCAAGCATTTTCAAACTTTTAAGATTTCTATGATATTATCTTGTACTAAGTAGCATTTGCTGGTAATCGGTCAGTGGACCATAATTCTTAGAAAAAAACCTATCCGATATTTGTACATTTTATGATAAAAATGCTTTATTAAATATGAATGAAGTGCAATTCTGAACAGTATTACTCTTAGTTGAATTTTTTTTAAATATGTTAAATAAATCTATATTAAATTCAATATTATCGGTGCTTTCAGTGTTAGCTTCAGTTTTTCGAGGCTTATCATTATTTAAATAGTAGTAAACAATAGTAGTTAAGAAAGTTTCGACTTTGTCCCGTGGATCTAATACTAAGATTACGCAATATATCCAGTTTGTCTTAGCATAATGTTTTATTAATATTTTATCAAGCTTGTAGAGTCAATATTGTTTCATCGATATTGTTCCCGTTAATTTTTTATACAAGTCACCTGCCCCATTTTTTAAATTGTCTAATAGTAAGTTGATTCATGTTATTATCATTGGTAAAGTACATGTAAATGATCCTTTTGCAGGAAAGAAATCTAATAAAATTGCATGTATTTTCCAATGAGATTTAGTGTAACTATGTATTCGTAGGCCATAGTGGGAAGAATAATAAAAAGCTTAAAAGGCTTGAAAATCAAGCCAAGTCTGCGTCCAGAAAGTTCAAGTCAAGTCAAGCTTTTTTTTATAAGAAACTTGGCTTTCAAGTCCAAGCCAAGCTTTTATTTTCAAGTCAAACTATTTAGCTTCGTGAATTTCTAGTCCAAAAAGCAACCCTTCTTTACCATACGTATTATTTATTTATTAGGTGATTGGTTTCCACCGTGTGTATTTACCCTCCAAATAGGGTCCCCTATACATTTTTTATATTTATTAAAAAAATAACTAAACTAATAGAAATTCTTTGCTATTGAGGAGAAATTTTGACTTATAATTTACAATAAACATTCATGCAGTATTTAATCTCAGAACTTTCTTTAAAAAGAGTTTTAAAATAACTACCCGCCTTTTAGATGCAGATAGTTGATGAAAAACATTAAAGTAACAACGAGATAATGTAACAATACTTGTAAACTTACAGTTAATACTCGTAGATATTGTAAACGGCTCCTTAAATTTTATTATAGTAACGTTTTATTTATAATTATACCCGATATAATTTGAATGTATTATATGAGATGCAATTGAATAATAGTCTCTGGATGAGTTCAACAGAAAAATATGGTTCAAACAATATAGTTATAATATAATAATCTAAATTTATTTTTAAACGTAAAAAAAAAATCATTAACAGTTACCACTCTGTAGGGATTTGTGCAATGAGTCCAATTCTTCTTGCTTGTCAGTTCAAATTTTCTGTTAAATCAAGAGCCGTTGACCAAATAAGGTTTATCAACACTTAAAGTGTCCTAAATATTCTAAAAAGTCCAATCTTTACCCTATTATTTGAGTCCATCCACAACAGGTAAAGTTAATTCACTATTCACATATTGTCTCTTTCTTATACTTTTCGTTATTATTTTTAGATTATATACTTTATGGTTTATATTTATACAATTATCTTTATAATAAAACAACACTAACTGAATACTTTAAGGTTTCAACCAACAGGTAATATCAGTTACTTTTAGTTTGTTTGCCTTTTTAAGAAAATTGAAATTGAGGTTAAGTAATAAATTTTAAATTTATTCCGAACAATGGTGTTTCTTCTATGAGGCCTCAAATTGAAAAGAGCTTTGTCAAATTCAGACGTATCTTAAATCGGTTTTCGAAGTCATAGTATTCATTCTTTGTTTATTTTTTTTAGTTTTGACACTTAATTTTTTACTACAAATACCTAAATTATGATTACAATGATATGAATTTTAGTTATTTTTGTTATATCCAAAGAATTAACTCTTGATAATTAAAATGTGATTTTTTTGCATCCATCTTGACATTATAATCTAATAATTCATTTCTACATTAAAATTTAGCTTATTATTTTGATACAACAAAGCCCATTCTTTTAAAATAAATTACTTTAATTTATTACATAAAAAACATCAATTTAGGTTTCACATTTACATATTTACACGTGCAAGACAATCACGATAAATTATAGGAATAGTTATTATCTCTGTTCGGAAATATTTTATACTCGTAATCATTGAAATTGGTCTGATGTATTGTTTTACCCACTTTTTATTTTATTTATATGTTTACATTATACTACCCCATATGATATTTTAAAGTACATATCAATTTTTGTTTAATCCATAGTTAAATTATTTAATTCCTCTTTTTAGATCGTTACAATCTATTAAAGTATAGAGAAAGTGAAATCTAATTAAAAACATGAACAAGGTTTGGCACTTGGTAACGTTCAAAACTGTAACATAGTCCACTAGCGAATTTGTAAAATATCTGGAACTTGTCAGTCTTTTTCATTATCTAATAAATTAACATTAAAGTAGAAGTCCTAAATTTTATTTTCTATTCCTTAGTGCCTAACATTATTGATAAACCACAACCTGAAGAAAGTCATTTAAAAAACATATTTGAAATAGACCAATCGCGTTCACATTGTTTTAATTAATGTCAATGTTTTTGTAGAATATTTTTGTTACATTTAAGCCGACAAATTATGGTCATTTTTCAATCTAAATGATGTAAAAAAGTGCTTTATTTTCTTCAATCACGGCTAATGACCGTTTTTGATTATGACCGTTATTTATTTAAGCAACGTTGAAAGTAACCGCCATTATCTTCCAAGTACAACTCCTTTCAAGGCATAAAACATAGTCGTTCTCTGATCTAATGATCTTTCTTGTACACCTGGAAGATTCCTAATTAAGGAAATTAATATTATTTCCAGTAGAACAGTTCGCCTTCGGCTTGGTGCGTGTTTATGTTAAACCAACTAATTCGGAATAATATATTCAGCTGCGTAGGTCCCGTATCCCTTTGTGTATTTTCGAAAGTTTGAATGTAACGTCAATATATGCAAATCCGATTTCGATAGCATTATCATGTTACACGACGAAAAAACGCGCCCACTGATCGGTGAAAATTCAAATTATCGGTATAATTTTGGTCTAATTACTAAACAAACTGGCTCGGCTTCAACAAAAACCAAACGGATTTCATAAAATTATGTAATTAAAGTTTATATAGTTAAGTTAATAGTTTCAGTATATTTTAAAACAAATAATATGATAATCCAATCATTTAATAAGTAATACAATTTTTGGTGTTGGTTAGAATTAATCAAATTATTTGAGTCCAGTTAAGTAAATAATTATAGCTGATCGCTTTAATTGATCAACAAAATTCCACAGATACAATAGAGAACTTGCAATTGTTTTCATTTATTTATATCTAAAAAGAGCAAGTATTATTTCTTAAAAAAAATATAACTTGGTAAAAAGTGCTTAAAGTTTCGCGCGTTCTGGAAACATATCAAACGATTTTCAACGTTCGCTTAGTCGCATGACGTCATACGGCAACAGTTTGCTTAGTCTTAGTTGTACAGGGGTGTGTCAGTTGTTCTGTCACCGCCTGATTGAGTCATAGTATATTAAAATATGGACACAAACCACAAGCAAACTAAAATGTTTACCCACAAAATCAAAGAAAAGAATCGGAAAAATACACAAGCACGTTGTAAACAAAGCTACAATTGCACTAACCGCTGCGCTCTATCACTTCTTGCTATGTGACGTCATGCCTATTAACAGCGTATTTACGGGCGCTTGGAATTTAAATGCTTTATAGTGGCCGTCTGGGGCAAAATTAATTAGTTTTTTGCTGACAACGTATACATATGATCTGTAATAATTATTTCCTATTTAAATTTTTTGTCAAGTTCTCTATTGATTTTAAAATTTATATTTTTTTTTTATAGATTTAATAGTTATCCTAACTCATTCCTTTTTTCTTTGAATGGGTACCTTTAATTTTAAATTAATATAACAAACTATTTCCATATCAATCTTAAGTATATCACTAACTTTATGTGATGAGATTATCTATAAATTTAGAGATTGAAGCGGGCCATTGAATTTTATTGGCATTAAACACAATGAGGATCTTTAAAATTTTATGTTACATTTAAGACATTTGAGATCATAAATTTTATACTGTGTTAAATTTTATATTAATTGTTAGTTCATACGAAAATTGTTTTTGATATTATTCTTTATTAGACATATATTTACCATTAAATGAGAAAATGAAAACGTAAAAATGAAAATAACATTAATTATGACTAATATTGAGGATATTAGAAGAAAATTAGTATACCTTTTTGATGGGAGTATTATTATTATTATTATAGATCAAGCAATTATAAAAAATATTATTATGCAAATTGTCGTCTAGGTTTTAAGTAAAGGAAGTTGGTATTTCTCATCTATATAATATTAAATTGCTACTGAATTATAGATAAAAGTATTATTAATATTTGAAAATTTAATGAATTTTTAAAGATCCTAATTCTGATGAAAAATCCGCATTAGCGGTGTTTTCTATCGTAATCTGCCCGATGTTTTGTTTTATGTGACGAACTTTTACAGATTGGCATTTCAATAAGTTTTACGCTTGATATTATTCCGTATTTAATTAACTTTAACTTTTTCTTTTTCAGAACACGATATGCATCAGGAAATTCTCGGCGTCGCTCTAAGTACAGCAATAAAAACGCCATGTTCACGTGAACTCACCATTCCACTTCTAATAATTATATTTTCAAAAATTCTTTTTTAAACTGTGTATTCGTAGATATATTTCAGAAGTATATATTTTCCATATGAAGTAAAAAAACAAGTAAAATTCACTGATAGGATGCACACACCAAACTATTATGTTACACACCTTTGTATAAGCGTAACAATACTATTTATGTGAATATTCTATTGCTATGCATCTGAGCTATAAGACGTGTACTTTTTTTACTTATAGATGTAGATATAGAAAAGTTATGGTCTTTGTCCATGTGGACCTATTTTTGGCTAAGACAAACTCTGTAAAATAAATAATCGTCCACTTCTTGAAGAAACGGATGATACTCCAATTTAAATTGTTTCACAAATTAACGTTTATAAAAAAATATACAGTATACAGAGAATGGCGTATAAACCATCGAGTAGATGAACTGAAACGAAATGTATAATTGAAATAGAAGTGCGTTCTTTTCTCTATAATTTTATTTGAAATGGGGCACCCTATATATTTCGACATTTCTTATATACATTATTCTGCTCATCTTTTATTAAAACTATTTGTATCTTTATTCAGTCATCAACAGATAAACTTCTGTATCTCGATACATTGAGTATTGCATGGAAAATATACAGAAACGGTTCTGTCAAACTAAAACGCCAGTTTACCTTAATCCAGAATGCTTTTAATAATGCCGTTACTTAAAAAATTTAAATTTATTAGTATTACAAATGCATTGACTAGTTTGTCATTTAAAAACTCTAAACTTAATAACTGCGTTTTTGTATTTTTGATAAAAGAAAGATGAGGAGACACCATCTTCAAAGAGCTTTAGCTCTCTTAGAAAGAATTTTTAATTAAAGTAATTTAGACTAAATTGATGTTTCCGTTTGGCAGGATAGCTTCTGGATACCCTGTATAGTTAGTTATTCGTCTAAGCTGTTTCTTTAAGAAGTAAAAGCTGCTATTTTGGTAAAAACTTTCTTATTAATTTATTTGTGAATCACGAATGTGTTTTTTAAAAATTGTAATGTTAGCAGAGGTATCTACAAATTCAACTTATACGTCTACTACAAGCAATTTTGAGTGTTATCCTAAAATATTAAGTAGGTCTTTAATATGTACGTTAAACACAGAGCATTATTTAAAATATTCTATATTCTAGAATTATTGGATAACTAAAATTTTTTTTAAATATATAGAAATTTTAAACAAAAATTTCATTTATTGGTACAAAATAATTATTTAAAATTAATAATATGAAACTAAATATACTTAAATTATTTTTATTTAAAATATGTTTTCCAATAATTCACACTAAAATTTCTATTGTACATACAAATTAGAAAATACAATTTTACTGAAATTCTTAATTAATATATAAATGTTGTATACGTATAAATTGTAAGCTACCAGGATTATTTTAGCCTAAATAATTATATTGACACAAATATTCCATCTCTCTTTTTAAACATTCATTAATGTTAAAGCTCAATATTTAATAAAAATGAAATGTAAAGTTTTAACATGTTTGTTTATATATTTATTTTATAAAAGGGTCCAAAATAGCCTATTTCCATGTTGCTTCTTTTTAGTGTGGTACAAAAAACAAAATTCACATACGTGATTAATTAAATAAAATAGGTCTGAAGGTACATATTGTACAAAGTGTATTAAATAATCTATGACTAACATTAAGAATTGTGTCACTAGAAAAAGTTTTGGTTAAAAAATAAATTTCTTATATCTGGATTTACCGGGGTATGATCTTTTAAAATTTTGTACTACACTAACAATTCTTCTTTCTTATTTTTTTTATTCTGAGCCTGCCATATATACGTACCTACGCTAATTTGTAAATATAACCAGATAGATGCTTTTAACATATTTCTACTTATCTATATACACAGTATTAATGTAAATAATTAAGTGTATTTTAAAATCTAAAATTAAAGTAATCTAAGTAAAGGCTCTATTTGAAATTTGGTAATGAAAATTTCAAAAGAGCTGTAAATGTGATGCAGAAGGTGAGTAAAATGCTCCGTGTCTATTTAGAGAAGATTATTTTTGTTATTGTAAAAATGTTTGCTTTTTATTGTTAGTTAGTATCTCTATTTTGAATATCCAACAAGTCGGTCACTAGAAATAATTTAGATAATTATTTAAATGAATTTTATCAGAATGTTTAAAACAGATTTAAATCTTAGTATATTATTTCTATAAAATTGATGAGTGGCTAATAAATAGATAATATATTGAAAATGGCCAAAAATTCAAAATTTTATTTTATAAAAATTGAATTTAAGTTACAATCAATATTAATTCATCTTGATTAGTACATTGAAAATTTGAAATATGTTTGACCAAAAAGAGGAGAGTAATCTAGGAATAAAAATTTCTATTTTATTTTGGTGACAAAGACTTGTATAATATAAATATTTGGGATTTTTTCCTTTGTAAAACAAAGGTAGTGGATGTACCTATTTCCCCTACTCTAAGCTACATTATTGTGAACTAAATGTTAGTCACTAAATGTGCTAAAAAAAAGTCGAAAGCAAGTTTTAGTGCCCAAAGGAAAAGGACTTTTAAAGAGTGTAGAAACTGGTTATGAAGATTATGGATATATTTGTACAATGCCGAATTTGGATGTGTGACATAAAGGAACTGATGATAAAATTACTAATAAACCATGTTTATATTATAAAATGCGTGTTTAATTTTTATTACCTTATTCCATAAAAAAATAACGACATCATGAATATATAAGACAAATTAATCAATCCATCACTGCTGTACCAGAGGCGCGTTCATTTAGGCTCTTGATACTGGGCTGGGTTGCATAAAAGCCTGTTAACCCTGGAATTATTTGATCCCGTGTCAAACACAGAGTCAAATATTGCATATGCCTAATTTTAATCCGTGCTACATTACTTTGGAGTAACACTCGATCTATTTGTAATGGAGCTGTCAACGCCGCAATGGCAATTAAAATTTGATAGCTGTTTAAAGTGTGCCAAATATATATGAATACTGGTTAATTTGTCTTCGTTTGATGATTGATGATTGTCTTCTGCTGTGTGCTATTTTATAGTATGTCGAAGACCCTAAAAAGTAAAAAAATGTACCTACTCCTCATGGCCAGAAATTTGTGTTAACACTGCTTTGGCGCAACGTTAAACGAATGTATGTTCCAAATCAAGCACTAGTATGAATTGCAAGTTATTTGTACTTTATGAATCACCTAATTTGGCTCTAGTGCTGTGTAACTCGATGTTAAAATATAACACGCTTTTATGCAACCTAGCTTTAGGCTCCCCTGTCTTTATACGTTATATTTGCGATCTTAATCATAACAAATGGCTTTGACTAAAAGGGCATAGGTAAATTGCACACCAATAATTCTTTTATGAGCTTGGTAAATTGAAGGGACCGTAATCCCATAGGTAAAATGCACAGTGAGATCTAAAAGGTAGAGGGTGGAATAATATCTTCAGGTACCCACAGTCGATATAATAAAAATAAAGCATAGATAACTAATTTAAATTGTTATACATATGTCATGTGTCGGAAAAAGTTATTAAAAACAGTTTGAAATATTTTAGACCTATAACCCGAGTTTCAGTTCATTTTTCACAATTTTAGTTTCTTTCTATTTTCCTCAAAAATGTTAATTTAGGATTGATTTCTTCTAATTTAGAATTATTAGTAGAAAAACATGTGTAAAAGTTAATTGAAGCCACAACTTTAGTGAAGCCACAACTTTAGTGAAGCCACAACTTTAGTGAAGCCACAACTTTAGTGAAGCCACAACTTTAGTTTATGTTCAAAATTTCTTGAATAAAGTGCTAAATGGATCGTACATGTCAGACTTGTTCTTATAGAAGAACAATTTTTATTAATAAAGATCTTTTTTGGCCGTGGGAAAAAAGATATAATTTTTAATAAAAACCTATATGCCTCTGAAAACAAACTTAGAGCAATTAAAGGATGATCAAAAATCAATTTTGAAAAACATTGGAAAAATCAAAAATTGTGAATCTTGAACTGAAATTCGTAAGATAGGTCTAAAATATTATTTAAAACAACTTTTTCTACTAACTTTCTCTCGATATTCTCACAAAAAATGACATTTTTAAAGTTAAATTTGACATATACGGAGAACTCCTTCACTCAGCGCAGTCAATGGCTGCTATTTTGGTTTTAAAATTAGTAAAAATCAACCATTAAGTCACCTGTCAAGTACCAATAATAAATTTAAATTCTAAAACCACTTTATTTTTGTTTTGTAAATAAGTTCATTTAAATTTTTATTAAGTCAAGCTATTATGTAAAAGGTATTTTTTATGTCATGTATTTTTATACTTAAATTTACATTTCTCATTAACAAATTTTTTATATATCTAGTTTCATTTCAAATATATAATGACGAATATATTCCTATTGCCTGGTGTGGACATTACCTGTAGGATTGGGGCATCCAAATTTATAGAGTGTGCAATTTACCTGTCGGATTAAGAGAGCAAATAGTGTTGGTGTAGAATTTACTATCGCTGGACTGATATACCAAAGAATGCCTTGCTAAGAATAAAATTGATATCCCAGTTCTTTAAACGTTACTCCTGCCCTAGAGCTTACCATGTAACAGAAAATATCTTTTGAACCCATTTGAATGACAATTAAGCCCTCTTTCGCCACCCTTTAGGCAACTATTGTCTAGTACCCACCATTCCGCTCATTATTAACTAAACAGAAAGTGGCCGCAATTTAACTAGGACCTCAAGTACCATCTTAATTAACTAACCCTTGAATATTACCAGTTTGTGCGGTACTTAACTCAGATACCCATACTTCCACCAGATCTCTGTCTACAGAGCGGAGCAGATGTGGCCTCAAACTCTACCAATCTAATCAATTGCCACTCATGATAGACCTGTTGATTTGGGGCTTCTAACTCAGATATTCTATTGATGGAAACATAACATATTACTTGGTAAATCTTGCTCTGAATGTGAAGTCGCCAGGTCTTTCGATTCGCGGTAAAAGAGATCAGACCAGTCCGATAAACAAATATACTAAACTACACTAGTCAATTCTATTTCATCTGACTGACTGTACAATTTAGAAATTTTTACCCAAGCGTATACTAACCTCTTTGTTAGCCGAATACTTTCTCATTCTAACTTCGCACATCTCACACATTTTTAGACATTCAGACCTAAATTATAAAATCCTTTCGGAGCCCTAAAATCCACTATTCTCCTCGCTCTTTTGAGGAGTATTTAATGTTTTACATGTCTAAGGTGGTAAAATAAAAATCTTTTGTAGTATTACATAAGATATATATTTGTCGATCCTTGATCATTTTATTTTCTGAACACCAACATTTGTAGCAAGAATCTCTCATTATTATTTTAACAATTAGGTATACGATTCAAAAGGTACAAAATCTAAATCTACTGGTCAAGAAAATATTATTTAGTTATTTCTCTATATGTTTTACTGCATTTTAAATCTACCTTACCAAATTTAAAATTTGGTGTCCGAAGTTTTGCCACTTAATTCCGCAATTAAATATATACCTAAATTAAAATGATTCGCAAAAATGAAAAATGAGTAATTAGATAAAAATGTTGATATATTTTTTAATAACAACGGATTCAGTTTTTATTTTGATTTGTCTCATTATATTTTGTACAGAATAAATAAACCAACTACAAGGTACCTTAGATATAATAATTTGTATGGCAAAACTTCCATAACCTGAAAATGTCCCTTTTTAACTTTTTAAAAGAGTGAAGTATCAGATGCTGATAATTGAATCTATATTTTAAACATTTTTAAAAATTGTTGTAGGTAAACCGTGTGTTTGTGGTAAGATATATTTAGATATAAAACAAAATTAATGGCTTGCAAACCCTCAGGCAGTTATAATTATTAGGAATTAAATTACTATCAATTGCTGATAATAACCATATTCGTATTTCCAAATTAGTTAAAATGAACCATTTTCAGAAAGTAACAAAGAAATAACACATATTTAACAAAATACATTTATTTATTCAATAAACATCTCTATTATGTAAGTAGCTCACTGTAATTACTTTACAGGCACAACAAGTATGAATCAGTTATTAAATTTTAGTTTATAGTTTTTTATAAATACCATATTTTATTAAATAATCTCTTCTAAAATACCCAAACTCAAATATTTATTAATATTTGTTTTAAATAAATCTTTAATCTATGTAATTACTATTTAAAATGACATTTTTCTACAATATTGCTTAATTATCTTTTCGCGTTAGCTATGTGGTTGGATCTACAAAGGTAAGAAGAGAAATAATAAACGAGGTAAGAGATATTAAAGGAAACAAGTACATGAACAATCTTCTTTAGATCAAAGTGGTTTCTTAATTGACTGAAGTTTTAATACCTTTAAAGGTATTTTCTGTTCTAAGTGTGTATTCATTTGTCAGCGCTGCTTTAATTATTATAATATTGGAATCGATCAATAAATAGACGATTGCGGAAAAAGTGGTTTTTTCCCTTGGCTGGAAATAAAAACCACAATCTTTCAATTATGAATCCAATGATCTAAAAACTGAGCTACTCGCTCCCGGTGTCCCTTCAAAAGTAAGCACTTTAATTTAATTTTAAATAAAATGCTAACTTCTGGTAAAAGAATAATAAAAAATGTAATTAATTTAAAATTAGGAAATATACTGACCATCCCATTACTACTTGTGATTAGGTGTAGGTACTCTACCAAATTGAAAAATATGTGAGTTTGGGTTCCATTTATATTAAAACAATCAGCACGCTATTTGAATATTAGAATGTTTCAAGAAAATATAGCTACGGGACTAAAGAATCTAAAACATAAAAAAATAGACAAATTTTCTTCAAATATAAGTAGATTAGTTTAATCTTGAAATATTCTAAATATAAATAAAAAGTTATGTCACAGATGACGAGATCATATAAGTTATTTATTTAATTTATTATTCAATTCTAGTTGAAAAATCGGAAAAGGTGCTTTACTTAACTATTGCGGTTTCTTATAAAATAAGCACACGGGATTTATTTTAAATTTAAAAAACATGTCAGTTCCATTTTTAAAACATATTTGTAGTGAAAATAATTTAATGTAGCTATTCCCTATATTTAATTAATTTTTCAGCTAAAACTGAATCTATTACTTTTTTCTCGACATTTTATCCTAAACGAGTAAGTATTAAAACACTAAAAATTTACCGCATTATTGGAGTATTAGACATGATTGGTGTAAGTTTTATTATTACAAATACAGTCATGTTCATGATTGTTTTACATTTTATCTACACACTTGTCTCACAAACCTTAATATACATCTTTTAAAATACAATCAACAAATATCATATAAAAATATGAAGTTTTGCTTTTCTCTTTGTCAGATTACAAAAAATAATTATTTAATGAATTTATGGAAGCATGATTTTGCTAGTGTTTGGCTGTATACTAGCAATATAAGGGTAGAAACATTTAGCTTTATAACAATTTATCCAAAAAAATAGCTCATTCTATATTTTAGAATTCTAAATTTTGGCTAGGAAGAATCTATTGCTATTAATAAACCAATATTTTTTTTAAACTAGACTAGATATTATTTTTTTATAGTTATTCATGTTATATCAAACATAACAACAATCATTATGGTACTAGCTATAAATATTATCAATTTGATGCTATTCCCATGGAATAAAATTTCCGATGCACGTCATCGATGACACAAAATGTTGTATGACTGGACTGTTTCATGGATGTTGCCCCATCAATATTATCAATATAAAATGTCCATTGATGACAGACATGTCAATGCAGAATAACGTCATATAAGTACGGAATTTTGCAACAATGTGGCACCATGTAACTTTAGTTATATTATGATGTGCATCGGAAATTTTGTTGCCAGGAGTATATAGGATTTTTAATACAAATCCCGTTGCACGTCATATATCAATTATGAGATCACGACCCTGCAGTGTTGTCGGCTTGTCTAAATTGTCGAGGAATGTAGAAAGTTTCAAAAATGTAAGGTTAGGTTATGTTGTTTAGCTTTATTATTATGAAAAATTAAACAGTTTTTTTTATAAGTTAACTATCTAGCAAAGCAAAAAAATAAAGACAATATTATAAAATTACCGAAAACGTGGTGAAAACACACAACTGGTTGACGGCCGGACGTCAGAAATCGTTGAAATATTTCAATCTAAATACTCGACAACGTCGCATCAAGGCATGCCAATCGCTACAATGTCATTTCTTCATCATAAATACGAGTCTCATGGGCGTAGAAAATTTCAAAATTATTTAATGTAAATTATGGTTTTTTGAGTACTAAACATATAATAATGATTTATAAACTTTATATTATAAAGAATAAGACGTATATAAGCCAATATAATTGAAATAATTCTAAAATTATCAAAATAAATACGATTACTTTTTCGGTTTTTTAGTACTGTGACTACGTTCATGAGTCCTCGTGAATTTTCGTGATGTTTCGTATGATTTATCTTAGTTAGGGAAATTTTAATTAGTTGGCAGTACTATGACGAAAGAGGTACGTCACTACTAAAAATCCTATATAATAGTCGTTTTATAATCTGAAATGCATACAAAACATTATCTGCTGACATTATATAAATAAATAAAAATTGTAACTTTACCAATAAGAATAACAATAACCAACCATAATAATGCTTCTACAATTTACAATAATTATTCACAAGTCGATTATTACTTTCAGTAGCATATTTAAATCTAAATAACTTTCAACTAAATTAATTATATGATTCGCAAGCTCTATACAAATTCACTGTTTCGTTAATAATACCACATCTTTTTGGACATGCTTATTCATATAAATTAATCACACTTTATCATATATAATCACGTATTTTAAAAATAACTATTTTTTTTATCCAAAACATGCAGAATCTATATGGACAAACATTTGTTTAATAACACACTCTGTATTTTATCACCTGTTATTAAACACGATAACAACAGAAAAAATATATTAAAAAAGTTAATGGTATAATAAAGGGCAGATTAGTTTCTAACTAAATATGTATTTATAGGTATTAATATTATTTTTTATTTAAATTATTACAAATAAAAATAAAAGGCAATTCATTAAGTCAACAAACAATGTAAAGAAACGTACTTTAAATAAAATGTGTTAGTTAAAATGTATTCTATTATTTCTGTATGATTCTAGTGCCAATATAAATCTTATTAACGAAAGGCTGAGTAATACTAGCAGGACTATGTTATGAATATACTTGTGATACATTGTATTGTTACCATTATCAGATGCCAGCCGATAAATATTTTATATAAAAATTTCAATAAAAAATAAATCCAGGAGCATCGCAACTAGAAATCCCAAACATCTTTTGATATAAATTGATTCAGGATGTAATATAATTAAAAGAATTAACTCAGGAACAATATTTTTAATTATCATTTATTTATTTTATTACAAATAGATAATTTGTTCTTGTAGATAAAGCAGCTAAAAACCATTAGCAATAAGCAATATTATATATTTTAACAAAATTACTCTCCATTTGTTTCAATGTATGTCTACAGCTATTGTGAAAAAGGTTAGTTACATTCTATAAAGACTTCTAAAGTACCTGATTATCATCGGCAACCTATTAATTTTCATTTTGCAGGTATTTTTGAAATATTTTTTAAACGTTATCACACTCAAGCATTTTCATACTAGTTAAAACTATGAATATAGTTAGATTGGTTGAGGCTAGACAATGCATTGCTTAATAGAAGTCTAAAAATGTAGTAGAAGTCTGAGAAAACTGATATTAAAAATGTTATTGAACTGTTGTTAATATGTGACAAAAGCAGTAGAAACGTATGTAGAGTAATTTAATAACTAAAAATCTTTAGGATTAATGGTTGATTTACCCCTAGTTTTGGAAGAACTGGATGTACAGTACAATTGTACTGATCAAATTAAAGAGGAACTTCCCATTATTGAACCCTATAAAGAAATTTACAATATTTGGCACTTAATTTTTATTGTACTATTATTAAATGCACTTTTTCGATTGATTGTGAAATTTGAGTAAAATAATTTAAAAATCTAGTAACTTGTTTAGGTAAAAATAGTAGGTTATGATGAAATAATCTGACTATATTTTTTAAGCAAAACTCATATAACATTCAAAATATAGTTAGGAATTAAATATATGTATACATTACTATTCTAAAAAATATGAATACTTGTACATTTTTTAAAAATATTTCTAATAAAACCACAAAAATAATTAAATATCTTAGAAACCAATATCCAAAATAAATGTTTTCCTTCTATTAAAATAATATTTAGGTATATCTTTATTTCCTGTCTTGAAAGCTAACAAAAAATAGCTAATATAATAAGAATGCAAATAGTTCACATTTATAAATTAGATTTAATACGTTTAGGTAACATTTGATATCTTAAAAATATCCCAAGTCCTTGATTCATTTTATTGAAACATACATAGGTACATACAGTTTATATGCATACTCGGAAGTTGTGTACAATACATTGCCAGTAAATAAATTTTTTTTAAAAACTTTACATATTTTACTATTCTGTAGAGTTTAAGCAACATTTAAATGACAAATGTTCCAAAGTTTGTTAAGTAATGGGTATTCGTAGATGATTCGATAATGGCAGTGTTAGGTATGTGATTTATTTGTAGTTAAAAATGGACTGTCGTGCACTGGGTACTAAAATGGATATTCAGTATGTAATTATATTACTTTTTAGAAAACAAAATACGCATAGTTTCGTTATTCTTTTAATCTATGTAGCTTATATTCTAAATTGCTATCACTTTCAATTAAACGTAAATTATACTGTACCAAATACCCTAACAATTTGTTTAAAATATACGAAATTACAGAATATGAAAATATTTTAACGTTGTTTCATGATTGTTGAAAAAATTGTTACCAATCATCGAAGAATGTGGAATACTTAAGAAATCAAATATGTTAATTACCAACTTCAAAGAGATCAGACAGTACAAAAATGCATTAGGAACATCGTAACAAGCATTTAAATTATCATTAAATTTGCTATTTTACAACTGCTTCCTTATTTATAATTTTTATTAAAAAAAATCTAGTTCTAATTTATCCAAACATATAATTAATACAAAATTAAAATGTTTTAATGCAACAAAAATTATAATACTTCAAAGACTTCAAGTGACGTCCTAGAACAACAAGAAGGAGACCCGAGTCCTTCTCGAGTCTCCCTTGTTGCGCCGGGACATCCCCATTTGTCATAAACTTTGATCGGAACCCGTTGCACCTCCACCCTTGCTGTCCGCCCCGCTTCCTCCGGCACTGGATGATCCCGCTTCTCCTCCTGATCCTCTTCTAGACCCGGATCCGGAGCCTCTAAACTCTAGTTTGTACTAAACAGAAAGAAAAAGAATAAGAATATTAAAATGTTGAAGAGATTAGTAGAAATCTGAAAAAGCACAATGTTAATTTTGTAATGGTACTGGAGCAAGCCATCTTTGTAAAGTAAAGTGTGAATAAGTCTAAGTTGACCAAATTAAAAAAAATTAAAGTGTTGATAGCTTTTCTCTATTTAATTTAGCAATGAATTTATTAAGTGAGCCTGTGCTTCTAAGGCTTTCTTGCTCTGTATCTCTATTTTAAATGGTCTCAAGTAATTGATTTTTCTCTTCATTTCTATGATTAGCTATGTACTGGTCATCTGTTTCGACCCAAGCTCCATCTTCACATCAATGTGTAGATGCGGAAATTATAGAAATCCGTCCAAAATATCAGAAATCATAGCTCATGCGGCACCAGTTCATACTTGTAGTTTCTCTAATTTTTCCTTTGTTAAAGAAGCCTTTATTTGAAACTATCATAAACATATAAAAAGAAAGTCCTGGTAAATGCTGCGCCAATGAATATAAAAATATAATGAACAGGATTATTGTACCAACTTAATGATACTATTAAAATCTTTTTTAATTGTCAACACTTTAATTTTATGAATGTAGCAGATAAATATAGGTAAGTAAATACTAGTTGAAATATATTATGGATAGGTAGTAAAAATACAGTATGTGAAGCATGTTGTCCTTGTTTTTATATCCTGTTGTTGAAAATATGCTGGAAGAGTAAATTGTATGTATAAAAATAAAATTGTAGTCCAGTAAATAAAAACAGTATAAACATATTTGCAGTTTTATTTTCTGGTGACAAATAATTGGTGACATTTTTATACGTATTGGTTTCAGCGGAACTACTACTAATAAGCTAATATATACAATTTTTTAAAACGTATAAAAATACAAGTCCAAATTTTCAATCGGTCTACAAGTGCATTAAATTATTACTAATTATTCATGCCAAATATTTTCTCCTACTGTAAAAAACAACTAAATATTTTTACTAACTTAAAATTTTGTTACGAAATTTTCTAAATAACAAAAAATCTACCGATCGAAAAATTGGAATTTAAAGTATTTGTTAAAATGTACAATGTTTGTTTATGTGGTATAAGTACATATTAAGTAAAAGTATAACCTTTTGCAGTGATTATTGTCGTAATTATTATATAACATTCCCAACCAATATTAATAAGCATATTAGTACATGCAAGTATTAACAAAACAAATTATAATGTATATATCATTTAGTAAAAAGCTATAGAAAAGGTAAATAAAGAACCTACAAAAGAAAAGAGTTTAAGAAATTTGAGGAAAACGAAAAATGACGGAAATATATACCCAAATTAGCAACGAGATTTAATGAAGTTATTTACAAGATGAAGTTTCATATAATTAAAATGACGCTATTGCAATAATGGTACACATATTCTATAAAACAAAACGTATAATTTTTTATTATAATAATAATTCATGTCATTTTATATACCTGAATGTAAATGAAACAATATTTACCTAACAATTGACTGAATTCAGTACGTATTCTAAAATGCTCTATAGGAAAGAAGCAAATTATGTGTCACAACAGCAATATCTCCTTAAGCATATTTTAAAAGACTATTATATAGCACCTTATGGGTGTTACAGACCCACAGTATTTCTAATCCAACTTATAATGCTATTTCATGCAATAACCAATATTTGGTTGTAGCGTTGCTGGATTAATTTCGAGATGATGTGTCGACTCTGGATAAAACACCAAAAACTGCAGCATTCTAAGGTGTCCTTTAACCTTTAGACTTCTACAAACGCCTCTAAATCAGTTTGTCTTTAAGCAATATCTTAAAAAATCCTTATCCAGAGGCATATTTTTTTATGTTGTTTAAAAGCGTTGCGCGTTACATAATTTGCTTCTGGAGAGAGCGTTTAAAACTCTATTATAAATATAATATTGTGTTTTGCATTTGGCATGATTGCATGTACTTACTATATTTGCAAAAAAATATATGAACGTAAGACTTTGATCTACCTCACAACTAAAACGAACACAAATACAATCTAGCACCACCAAAAATTAACCTGATCATCGGCTCCGTTATTATTAGGATTTTGAAGGTCTGGATGGCCAATATTATGCTAATAAAAGATAGTTCAATCAATAACTACAGAAATAAAGAAAAAAGAAGAGAGTTGTGTTTCGATGTGTGTTACCTTGACAGTTTATCGTGAGACTTAAATGAAATTTATTTATTTAAAATATTTTAGTTTTTTACAATTTTAATGCTGTATCTATGAACCTAGTAAAACGAAAATAATGATATTAATAAACTAACGAAATATATCTATTCGTAAACTGTTTCTAATTTAAAAAGTAAATGGAAAATAATATCGCAGATTATTTGTTTAAATCCGTTTTTATGAAGAAATTATTTCTGCAAAATGTCTGTCATTAAATCAATTTATTTACAAGCACACATGATTATTAAAAAAGACCGAAACAGGGATTTTCCAAACAATTTCGTAAGTTTAATATACTTGACATTTGTAGTAAATCATTCGCATGAAAAACGTGCCGTTGGAAAATGTTTAGAAAAGTATCTTTTTGGTTCTTTACGCTTTTTACCGATAAGAACAAACAAATATGTTGTTCAATTTCGAACACTATGGTCTTCTTCGGTTACCTATATGAAAATTCTCTTTTGAATATTTTAGGGCTGGATTAAGCATTTCTTATATATACAGTGTCTCGTAAAAAATAAGAAAGCAAGATAGAAAAATATAATTTAATTTAAAAAAATAAATTAGCATAATTGTTTTTTTTTATTAATACCGGAATAAAAACTTCACATAAAAACAGCTTACAAATATTTCTAAAAGTAGAAAACTAGACTATTATGAAGAGATGTAAAAACTAAATTATGAATTGCAGTCTCTTCTACTTTCTCTTCTATGGACTGACTCTCTTAAATAAGATTTGTTAAAAAATAAAAACGTTTATAGAAATACTACACAATTTAAACATTATTTACATCACTTACTCCTTAAGGTATTTGCGACAGAGAAAATGAAGAATGTATTTATAGAAAAGATTATAGCATTGAATGTCAATAAATTCATAAAGAATTCATGATTGGGTTATATTTTTTTATTCGCAAAATCAGCAAACTATTATTATTGCATAATTAGTATTAATAAGTTCTGTGTAATGTTGCAATCAGTGTCACAGATAAATATGGTAATACGTGTAATAAAATCAATTACACATATCACCGTTAGCAAGAGCTTAACTTAATTAAAGAGTTAGAAAAATTAGTAAATTTGTTATTTGTTAGAATCAAAATGAAATGAACGTAATTCACCATAACAGTGCTATCTTGGAAGCGTAGAACTTTGAAATGTTATGAATCTATGAAGGACTTCCGGATTAAACTGTTCTGGTAACGGTCTACCATCTAAAGTTGCACATGGTATTCTAACTCTTTGAGGTAACGCTATAGAGAACTATATTAAGTAAAAACATTCCATCAGAACTTCGGAAAGAGTCTAATCAAAGATGTTTAATAAATTGCCAGAAATTTAATCACGTTTTACTTAACACACCATAATTACGTTTTCAGTAAAAAAAAATGTTAATTTATAAAATAGTATTAATTGTGCAGCAAAAATTAGAATAAACTAACATAAACAAAAACACCATATAAACAAAAATATATTCTCCAAATGCATCTTGAAGTAAAACGTGATTTAAATTAATACAATTCGTTAAACACCGAAAAATGCCAAAAAACTTCCAGAAGCCATCTATTGAAACTAATTTTAAATAAAAAATACTTACTTTAGTGGCACATTCAAAGCAAGTAGTTACAACTTTGGAGATGGCGTTCATAAGATTTTTAGTTTCTTGTATCACATTATCGACTTTGGTAAAAGTTGCTGCTTTACCGACGGTATGATCTTTTACAGAGAATTGTAATCTTTGAACAAATGTTGGAACCCTGTCCAAGTGTGCTAGAAGCTCTTTCTTGTTAGCACCACAAGGAACCTAATACAAATAAAAAAACTAAGTAATACTTATTTAATCAAACAATCTTGACCAACAATTTCTTAACTAGAAATAGAATAGCATAGAAAACAAGACTTTTACGTGATATATTATTCCTTGCTATAAAGTCACCTACTTCTCGATATTAAAACTAATTTATTCCAAAATAAAACCGTTTTTATTTCGTTTTGTAATTAAATCAAATGGTCATTGAAAGACCCAGTATTTTTATAATTGCATATGGAATTGTATGCTTCCTAACAAAACTTATGCAGAAATGCATTCAACGATTTGTTGTAAGTGTAATATAGGAGAATATTGGAAATATGCTATCAAGTTTGATTTGTTGAAAAACTATGAGCTAGCCAGAATATTTTTGCAGGAAAAATACTTGTGTAGAAGCCAGATAGTAAAATTGTTGACTTTGGCATGATAATGATACTTGTCGCAGTGACCTTGCATTACTAGGAAAATCAATTTTCCGTGTCTTTAGAGATTAAATTAAATCAATATATGATAAATAATAAAGCTATTAAAGGAAAATGATATAAAATTTTAATGGAAAGAAAAAAGTATTACCTGATAACTAAATTGTCTTATTACTTTGTACAACCGATTGGCTTCTTCCGCAAAATACTCGGCTTGGGTAAATAAATCCTGCGTTGTTTTTAATTCACCTTCACCTTTTGTAAACTGGTACATTGAAAAAGCCATGGCTGACATATTTTTTGCTCTTTTAACGATGTCATTATTTTCCTAAAAAAATCAGATCTTGTTTATTTATGTATTATTAAAACTTTGACATACCTCTAGCTGAGTACTGCTGTTATTTTCCTGCCATTTGTCAGTTTCAGCATCCATTTCAGTGGTCGCCATTTTCATTTCAAGACCAGTTTTAGCTATTTTTTCTTGTTCTGCTACATCTAATCTTACTGCTTTCAGTGGCTTTGAAGTAGTTCCATGTTTCTAAACACAAACAACATTCAGTCAGGTCTAGGAATATGAAAATGAAAAAAATTGCCTGCTTTTAATTAATAGGAATCGATGGCTCATATTTTCCCAATGTAATTTTAAAATGCTAAAAAATTACAGTTTATTACCACATTTATTGTCTTATTTTTAACAAAAATATTGAGTTTTAGTTTTCTGATTGTTGAATAGCGTTAAATAAATAGTTTCTATACTAATCAAAAGAAACTCAAATTTATACCACAAAATTTATTCAAATGAAAGAAAACTAGTTTCGACTCTATAGAGTCTAATTCATACCTGAAAAAATTACAATCTTGTAAAATACAACTACATTACAATTGTTAACAAAAGTCAATCAAACTTACCTAAAAAATAGAGTATTGAAAACCGCCAAAATAAGTGAAAACAATGATGAATTATATGTGGTACTGAATATTCTTTAACAACCTTTGTATTAGACTTTGCTTGCCTTATCCTTTGTATCCTTGTATGTTCAGGTGAGTGGAGTTGATCGGTTGGCTGCTGTTATTAACCCTGTTCTCAATTTTTCTTTTAATTTTCTGTCCCTTTTGTGGAAACTTATTTATCCCAATCTTCTTTGATGGTTTTCTCTTCTCACCACTTTATGTATTATTTCGATTCATTATCAGACTATGGTTCTAAGTTCAACCCGTACGCAGATTGACTTCGTCATTTGGTTTTTGTTTTAATTTTGAAATAATTACTAATTTAAATTGGATGTTATAATGTTCAGTTAGTTACTTTGCTTCTTTTTATTTACTTATTATATATCGTTATGCTATTGAAAAAGCACATAGAATTCATCATTGTTTTTACTTATTTTTGCGGTTTTCAATCCTGTTATTTTTAGGTAAGTTTGATTGACTCTTGTTAACAATTGTAATGTTGCGTATTTTACATGATTGTAATTTTCTTGAATTTACTATACTGTTGATAAATAATCAAAAATAAGCGTTTTAAGCTCATTAATAAACTGAAAATAGCGACAGGATGTCAATAATGATCAGAGAGAACAGTTTACTGCGACATTTCAGGACTGGAGTTAAAATTTTAAAAACAGTATAATAAAATGGCTTTTAAATTTAAATTTGGATTATTAGTAATTATATATCACACTCTTTCTTTAATTTGATGTTCGTTTGGCTATTTTTAAATTTTATTTTTCGCAAGTAATAAGAACAAATTGCTTGTCTCAGTAACTTTTAATGCTAAAATATTTTTTTACCATATGGATTAGCCTTTTAATTAGAATTACTTAAGACATTAAAATCTTCAATAAGAAATAACTATCTTCCTGTGAAGTAAGACTAATATTTTGCAACAACTTTAATGAGATTACAACATTAAGAACCAACTGGAATATTTTTCTATTTTAAAATACTTAGTTCTACTACAACAACGATTTAGAATATTTCGAAAATTAGCTTTTCATAAAAAAGTATCGCTATGGCTTGCCGTATGTCTGGATTTGGACCCAAAAATATTAGCGGTGAAAAAATAAACGTTAGAAGAGACTATACCTCAAATAAACATGTATATTTAAGAAGTAGAACTATGCAAACTCATACCGAAGAACAACAATTTAACTAAATTTCGTTAGAGCTAAAAACAGATCGTTAATAAAGCGATATGTCGTGTCGTATTTAAGTAAATTGTCCAGTAACGGCAAGTAAATACTATGCCATTATTAAATCAAAGACGACCATCCGCTTTTTATTTAAAGATCCATTGTTTTGCGTTTACTGAACCGTTTATTCGCTATAAACGATACAAAATATTAACATTTTTATATAGAAAAGTTTAAAAAGTCCCAAAAAGAAGGAATTTTATTTGAATAAAAAGATCAAAAACCTACATTTGCATACTAAAAACTACTACGAAAAAGATCTAGTTATATGATTATTAGAAACCAATATAAAACTTCTAATCAATTTTTAAGTGTATTCCCTCCTTTTCTAAATTATTTTACGTAAATTTTAATTTGTTTCCTTTTATTTCCGCATTAGGGCCTGATGATGGGTTTAACCCATAACTAGTAGACTTATAAATTAAAAAAACTTGATGTGGTAAGACTTTGAGTTACTTTTACCCTAAAAGTTTTCAACAGTTCAAATGAAACAGAAAAAGAAAAAGGTCAAAACTTAAAATTGTTTCCTAAAAATGAAAAAGGTTCTCTGCAGTCGCAAGCTTTTGAAAGCACGCGGGTATTACATATTCTCAATTCTATTGTATGGATTGAAGAACCAAACATCAAAACAAGAACATACAGATAAATAAATAGCGTCCCGTTGAAACTTGAAGCTGTAAAAGAATCCAAAGAATATGCTGATTCAAGCGAAAACAAACAAACAAATTTGAGATAGGAGACGAACTAAACTAATTAAAATAACAAGTATGTCACCCATTTTTCCTAATAAAACATAATGTGAATTATACAATAATAAAGTAAAATAGATATCAAGGATAATTATTATTATTTAAAGTTAAATTAGGAAACTTACGTAACGGTAAATCTAACAAATACGTAAGCTTGCATTTAATTCTACAATTTCTAAAGTTATTTATTTACAATTTTCACTGCGGTTAAGTCTTTGCACTTTAATTATAATATATTTAAAAAACAGGAAAACCTTATTGTCGAAAGGTTCAGAATGAACTAATATATATTCTGAATTTCCTTATCCTTTATTGTAGAAAAGTTGCCAAATCGACTTAATTTTCTGAGATCTGAGACAAGCTGATTAATATAATAACTAATTTCAAGGATACTTTTTGAGACTAATTTCTTCAATATCTTTAACGATTTTTTAAAAAAAATATGTTTCATATTTTCTTAGAAAGTAAATTATATACTAAACTAAATTAGTACTCCTAATCCCAGAATATCCTTATACTTAGGGAAATCAGATAAGATGAATTTCGAACCTGTAGTGGTAAAGGCCTTTCAGAATCTCGAGATGTAGCACGAATTTGAGCGAGGCACGAGTGTGTGTGGAGCTGTTCCTCGCTCCACTTTGTACTACTTTACTTCGTCTCAGCTCTTGTGCCAAAGAGTGACGAGGCAAGACTACGAGGAGAGGAGAGAGGTACCACAATGTCGCTCTCGTGTTTTTTCTGTCTCGCTTATATTAATGATTTACAAATTGCTGTACCAGTCATGGCAAGAGGTACTCGCGAAGTAGTCGAGAATGCGGATGAAAATTTGACGCCCCGTGTAACTTCGGCGAGTATTCTCGCCAAACACAGTCAAACACATTTTCTATTTTTGTTACTTTAAATTTCAAATAAATCACAAAAAAAAACCTACAGGAAAATGCCTTTTGGTCAATGTTGAGGACTAAAAATTTATTGAAAAAGAATATTTCGTGATAAAATGTGACCTTCGATAACATACACTGTATATAAATGTTGTACTTGATGTAGAAATTGATTTTAAAGGTTGAAGGGATCTGGCAACATTGTGCCTTAAAGAACGGTGCCGACGCGTCTGCCGTAGAAAATTTTGAAGCGTACTAAAAATTGATTCGGATTTACCGACTGGGACTAAATGGACCAATGTCAGATAAATTTTCCGAATTCCTATTGGATTTCAGGGAAATTTTTCAGGAATTATATAACATTTTCTTGTTTTTATTATGACAGTGAAAAACATTTTCGATATCGTAAATTTGACTTATCGATGGCTTTACTCCAACTAGGTGCTTTAGGTTTTAATAAGTTCTAATCAAATACGTTTCTTTATGTATCAAAATTCTGTAGTTTCAAACGTTCAAAATTTACCAACGTCCATCCTTTTTTATTATCGAATTTAAACGGGGTATAATATAAATTATTTAAGGTAAACACTACCTAAAATAACTAATAACGCTATATTTTTAGATTTTTAATTAGAAAATATTATTCAGGAAAATAATATATAATGCAATTAAACAAATAACTAATTAGACTTCAAATTTAATTCTAAATTGTTTCGTATGATTTTCTTATGGGGGCTAAACGATTTTCAAACTTCTTTATTGATTTTATTTTAATGAAAGATTATTTGTTCTCGTTTTCTATCAGTTTTTTTATGTTGTGGTTATATTTTAACAATCTTATCCATTAATTTAAAAAAAAATTCCATAATTTGTTTATGATATTTCATACGTTCTACATTTACGAAAATAATTAATTAAAAATCTACTTTAATATTTGAATTCTAATGTTTTTAATTTTTTACGTTTATTTGTATCAAAAATATTAATCTTTAATTAATTAAGATTCTATTATAGATAAGTTTATTTGTTTATTTATTGTCATCCATTTTTAATTACACTCAATTGTTGATTACAAACTTGATGATGACTGAATAGTCAAATATTTGGAATTTGATTTTCATATATATAAATACAAGCGAATTTTTTTATAATAAAAATAATTTACAATTTATAAGAAATTTAGCATAATAAGTGCACTGAAAAAATTTTTAAATATAGCTTAATAAATTAAATATAATATTAAAATTCATAAACATATAACTATAGTAAATGTATAGAATTTTTTATAATTAATAAACTAAATTTAATTACATTATAAAGTCCTTAGTGGTTGACGCGGTTTTCTGTGGTTAAAAAATTCTGATATTTAACTTCAGTCATCTATTTTCTAAAAACAGATATCATTTGTTTTTCTTGTAATCTTTGACAAAAGCATTCTTAAATTTTTAAATCCCTTCGTCTTTTTCTTAAGAGTCTACTGGTCATGATTTTTCGGAATAGTATGTTCTAATTTGCACATAATTTTGGAGAATTTATCTTCCACTTGTCGTTTTTTTAACAGACATAAGTTTTTAAACTTCAGTGCCGAATATCCACTTATTTTTCTTATATCATTAACTCTCAAAAATAATTTTATATATTTCTGATTAAAAATTCTATTCCAATTTTTATCAGCAATTTTCTTCTGTGTACAGACACTAGTTTTCTATCCATTAAGAAATTTAATAACCCTCTTTCTTGATTTTTAAATTATAATTTAATCTTACGAGGAACAATTTTTATAATACTAATAATGGACAAAAAAAATAATTAAAGTTAAATTTTATATTTCTTTAATAATTATATAACAATTAAGTGGATATTTTTAAGAATCATATAGGTTGTTGAATAAAGATGATAAATTGTGAAGTGAAACATTACACCAAATTATCCACTTTATATTATTTTTTTATTGAGAACCGACAAAATGGGTAATTTGCTGGTGTCCTCGGAGAAACCTCATTTTCCTTGAAACTACCATCATTTATTATTATCAGCCTAAACCACTCCAGACATTCTTGGATTGATCTTACAAAAAATATTTCCATTACTTGACAAAGTTATTGATGTTTCTTAGAAACGTCAAAAGAGTTGATGGTAATGTTAAAAAAATTAACATTTGTAGATTAGTTAGTTGTACAATTGCCAAGCACAAAAAAAATTTAATAATTTAACAAAAATAATATGAATAAATTATTCCAAGAAATTGGACTAACGATTGTTATCGTAGATATTGACCTTGTTCAAGGTAAAAACGAATAACACGAATTAAGTGGCAGTAAGAAAAAAACTTTTTAAATTCCTTTGGTCAATTTTATCTATCGCGTGCTATACATAAATATTTAACAACCCTAATAAAACACCTGGCGTTTAAATGATTGTTCTTGTTACTTAAATAAATAAATAAATTTCTTTTACTACCGTATATAAAGTACTAACTTCACACACTCTTTACCGATTTGGATAGGGTTAGAAATGTTTAAAATAAATTGTAACAATATATTGCGAATTCTAAATAAAATGTAAAAATACACTGCGCCGCAAAATGAACGAATAGTCATTTAAAATTAAATATGTACCTTGGTAAATATTTTATGTCTAAGTTAATAGCTAAGAAATATTTATTTCCGTTGTCCTCCAACTTTTTCAAGATATGTTTGGTTTTTGGGAACTGTAAAAACTGCAAAAATATTTATCAATGTTATTTATTTGGCTTTCTACTTGTTTAGTTGGCTCTATTTATTAGTCTAAAAACATTTTTCATTTGTATTAAGTGTGTTTCATCATTATGGCCCATAATATACGTGAATTGAGAAGCCTTTCTCCAGAGAAATATGCTGTTGTTACTCTTGCAAAGAAAGGCTTATCCCAAACCCAATTAGGTTTACGGTTTGGCGTTTCGCAATCCGCGAATTCAACAGCTTTAGCGCGATTTAGAGAAACTAGTAGTAACCAAGGAGGACGTGGTCAAGGACATCATAGAGTCACTACAGATCGTCAAGATCACTTTCTGCAATTAGAAACCCTTCGAAGTCCGTTTGTTACAAACACTTTGTTACAACAAGAATTTTCACGACGATATAATTATAAAATAAGTCGCGATATAGTAAGAAGGTTAATGGAACAGAATATTACTCCATGTAGAGAGCCGTTACAGGGCCACTTCATACCGCAGCTCATCGAAAGCTACGTCTTCAGTTTGCACAAGATCATCGCAACTGAAATAATCATCAATAGGGCAATCTGCTCTTCAGTGATGAGTCTAGATTTTCCCTATTTAGTGATGATCGCCGTAGAAGAATGTATCGATGCCCTGGAGAGTGATATTCCCAGTGCAAAATTGTGGGAACACTTGCTACGGCGGTGGATCTGTTATGGTATGGGGTGGCATTAGCTTGGTGGCTCGTACAGAGTTGATAATTATCCAAGAGGACCGATTAAATGCACAATCGGTATATAACGGATATTTTAGAACACATTGTACCATATGTCCCATTTATTGAGGATAATTTTGAATTCATGCAAGACAATGCTCGTCCACACGTTGTACAAATGGTGCAAAATTATCTTCAAGCTGTCAGCATTTCAAGAATGGCCTGTCCAGCGAGAAGCTCTGATCTCAACCCTATAGGCAGATATGGAATAATATGGGACAGTAAGTTAGAGCTCTAAATCCTCCTTCTACTACTCGAAATTAATTGTGTTTATGGCTCATTGAGATATGGAACGAATTGGATCAAAATGTTATCAGAAACTTGATTTTGAGTATGCCAAGGAGATGTCAAACCGTAATTTGACAAAAAATCCTTTTTAATTGGTGCAGCCAGAGGCGTACTGCTGGAATCTCCTAGGGTCAGTAGCATATCTTGTCACTCATTAAACGTGTATGCATTCATTATTTTTAGATAGCAAATAAAGAATATTCAAAAACAACTTTTACAGACTGAACTTAGTACCTAACGACAACAATTACAATTGTTGCCAAACGATGAATTACAATTTTGCACACCCTGCTGTGGCCTACTAATTGTTTATAAAAATATGACCCGTAGACCCCAGTGCCAATAATATTTTGGTATTTCTTTAAGTGCTAATATCTCGAAAAATACTTATTTTATGAAGTATGACAATAGCATATAATTTAGTCGGAAAACTTTGTGAAATATAAAAATAGATCTAAAACTATAATTTATTTAGTAGGTCCAAGTGAGGGAGGTGAAGGAGTTCTTCAATCCAGCAGAACGACACTGGCTGCACCAATTAAAAAAGCTTTTTTGCCCTTAAGTTAATTAAACTGACTGACAAATTTTATAAAAAAAATACAGAGTGATGTAGAAATTATAACCACTACTCATTTTTGGATTTTAAACTTTATCCCTCTGCATCTCAGACATGGGTGGCACTAGGACTTAAGTTTATTGGACAAACCCTATTTATTTTTAGACATACTATTCACACTAAGAATATTGGGATGTTTGGAACATCTTGTATAAGAAATGAAAAATATTCAAGTATCGTAATATGATACTATGACACAAATGTTGTACAATATTTTATTTGCTATCATAAACAATTTTGAATTATTTCATGAATAGCTGTTATTAATTTAAAATAAGAGGACACTTCAATAGAAATACGTTTAGAGGATATAAAGTAGTGTTTATTCAACGAATTTAAAATAAATCTCTATTAACATAAAGACATGAGTCCCACTGGTGGACTAGTCTACAAATTCCCTGCTGGTTAAATTCTCACGGCAATTTACCGAGCCATTTAGCAACAATCTGTACCTCACCGGCTGACCTGAACGGCCACCCTTTCAATGTTTGTTGTAATTGATCAAACACTTAAAAATAGGGAGAACTCGGGACCATACGCTAGATGTTGCATGTTCCATATAACCAATCAGATTTTGAATTGTCTGAGCTACATGTGGTTGAACAATATCATGCAGAAGAATCACACCATTTGTAAACCTTTTAAGTTGACCTTATAGCGCTCAGAGTTAATGTTGGCACCGGATTCTTTAAAGTTCAAGAACACACACCTTTGTCAACAGCCGAAGGTTGTGATAGAAATTTTTTTCGCTTTTGGAAACTGTGTAGATACTTTCACTGCATACTCTGACATTTGGATCCTGGTTCGTAATCATAACACCAAGACTCATCACCGGCAACAATTTGGTACAGAAAAGCTTTATCTTGTTGATAGCTCATCAAATATTATAATGATAACGCCAAAAGCAGATTCTTCTGTTTATCATTAAGTAATCTTGATAACCATTGAGCAGAGACTTAGCTA
This sequence comes from Hermaeophaga mercurialis, assembly GCA_951812935.1. Taxonomy (NCBI): domain Eukaryota; kingdom Metazoa; phylum Arthropoda; class Insecta; order Coleoptera; family Chrysomelidae; genus Hermaeophaga; species Hermaeophaga mercurialis. Next base: position 25,236,546 of record OX638358.1, on the reverse strand, counting down.
AGATTATGAATGAAAGAATAAACAGTCCTCACGCCGATATTCAGCATTTAAGGAAGTTCTATAAAATAAAAGCGCCTATTTGCATTCTCTTTCTTGTCGAAATGTATTGCACCATTTAACCACTTCCATATGAAAGTAACTAGAATGACCATATACAGCTTTCATTGTGTTAAAACTTTCTATTGGTTAACACCCTTCAGTGGCCGACAACCGAATAACGGCACTCAGATTATCTTCGATTTTCGGCCGTAAATGCCATTTTTACTTCAGTCTTATCTTAAGTTTCCCCTGTTTTTCAAAGCTTTTTGAGAAATTCTTATATGACTTAAGTTTCATCTTTTTGGCATCTCAGGTATGTCAAAAAAAATTGACAGATTTTTTACGTACAATCTTGATTTCTTATTATAAATACTCGAACTATTCAGCATTAGACAAGATATAAGAGGTAACAGGTATCTTATATACATAATATGATTTTATATTAAAAATTTTCTAAGCAATATTATTCCTTATTTTCTAAAAAATTGGTTAATATTATATATTTAGTCTAAAAGGTAATCGAAAATAACTGAACTTCACGATTTAATTGTTCATTGATATCATAGATATTCCTTGATTTCAAATTCTTCCAAAAAATCAAGTTCTCGTTTCTAATCACTTACTGTTGTTTCGATTGTTTTGTTTAAGTGCAGGTTTTTGTTAAGTGTCAATGTGATGTTTTGCTAACTTATCTAGTTGTTTTAATCTATAAGCTCATAAGTCTTCACCATATCTTATTTCAAAATTTCTAAGGGTCTTGCCAATATAGATAGCATTACAATCCGGGCACCTGCATGATTTGTTTTCTTTGTTTTGGAAATATAAAGTTAATGGCAACCATTTCCTCTTTTTTATTGATTAACCTATTTATTAGATGTAATGGATAATTATTAGAAGTATCGATTTGTTTTATTATATTAATTTCCCTTTTATAATTATCCCGACTCATTGGTATTGAAAAAACTCTATATATCATTGAATTATAAGCTGCTAATTTATATGACATAGGGTGATTTGAGTTATAAGTTATAAGGAATAGTCATATTTGTACGAGTTTGTTTTTGATAAATTAAATAGTGAAGATTACAGTCCACTCTTTTGAAAGTTAGGTAATTCTAAGAAATTTATAGAACTGTTCTCTTCAGTTTCAACAGAAATTTTTTTTGGATGTAAGTTGTTAATAAAATTAAAGAATATATTCAATTGTCTATCACTAAGTGTAAAACCAGTTTTAACATCATCAACATATCTACACCAAAAGCATGCATTCTTAGAAATATTTGAATTAAACATTTTTTGTTACAAATTATCCATAAAGATATTTGCAAAAATTGATGATATTGGACTACCCATTGTTACTCCTTCATTTTGAGTATAAAATGTATCGTCAAAAACAAAGTAATTTTGATTGATACATAAAGTAATTAATTAAAATTTGGTAAATGGTTTAGTTACTTCAAATGGAGGAGTTCGTGAAAATATACTACACACGTCAAATGAAGCTAATTTTGTGTTTTCTTTTAATAAGAATATTTTGATATGTAATTGTAATTAGTTAAAGATTTATTGATAATTTCTGCTAATTTTGCATTTGGGGTAATGACATAAGATACTACTGGCATAATTCTCCACTCAAACTAACCAAAGTAATTTGTATATAATAAAATTACCACAATATATTCACCCATTCCACATTTGAGATAATGGATAATATATTTGAACTAAGTAATTTGTATTTATTTTCCCTTTTTTTTACGTAAACATGAAATCTGTACATAAAAAAGCCTTACCCCAGGTCTAGGAAGCGACATGTAAACTTGTTTTTCCGGCCTGGATTGACTGGCGTCGATGACATCTTTCACCATTGTCGTGACATCCGAAATGAGCCATTGATACATATCAGCGAAAACTTCGAGATTTTCCTGAGCTATTTTACTGTTTGGAAAAGCTGCCAAACACTTTGCCGCCGTTATCACTTGTGGCCCGTAGACGCGCAGATTTATTTCCGTAAATTTTGCCGATACTTGAAGGGTGTCGGTAACGGCGACGTTCCTCAGAAGTTTGCAGACCTGGAATAAACGACAATCGTTTAATTTATCTTGTAATTAAATTATTATGTAAATAAAGGGTTTACATTAATTGAATTTTGTTGCATGGAGAAGTAAAATATCAAATGAAAATGTAATGATTATGAATAAAAAGTTTTGTTAATATAGATATTTTATATACTGAAATATTATTGAAAAAGTATAAACAAAAGAAAAGAATGTGAGTTTACATGAAAAAAATCCAATCAAATAAATTATATTTTGAAAATAATGCGGGTAAGGATATTTGAATCAAAATCAATAGTGTGAAAAATAAGTTTATCATTTAAATTTGAATTTAAAAAGATATTTTGTTTTATTGTTAGATGGAAAAATAAAAAAAAGAATAGAAAATAAAGTAAAAGTCCAATTAGGAATTGGAGATGATACATAAGAAGTTCAGTAATAAGAAATTTCAGACGAAAATAAAAATGTAGATATATTTGAAAAAGCTCCAAAAAAGGAAGCAAGGACTAAAGAAAATAACGGAGAGGAATGTGAAAACAGAACATAAAAAAAGGTAGCGGGGAAGAAAAAACCCTGCCAGAATAAAAAAGACACTTACATAGAAGAAAAAAATAAATGAGAACGTTAGAGTGGACAAAAAATAAACCAAAATTTTAAAAAATAAAACATATAAATTAATAGAATGAGGAAGAAATAGTTTTGAAGTTCATAAAAGTAAAATTAATGAAATTTAGCTCTGGGTTTAACACGGACTGAAAAGTGTATAAAATAAAGCAATTATTGAAACAGACTTTCCAGGTATTAAAATATTCTAAGAATTAATAATGGTAAACTCATGCTTGCACAAAGGAAACCAGTAAATACACACCTCACAAAAATTATCGCATCACCCACATACATGGGTTTATTGTTTGTATACCTTTCTTTTTGAAAGTACCTCGTAGAATATATAATAGAATACCATTTAAGAGGTCAGATTCATTGATAAAAATGTACAAAAACGGCCAAAAATTTTTTTCTGCTATAAAAACCGTCGATGCTACATATTCAGGATCATTTGATTTTAGTTTCTGTATATTGCTTCTTTTATACTGATCTTTAAAAGTGTCGTTTTGTTAGTAAGTTCACTTAACTTTGAAGTATGGATGGTCATCAACGGGAAACACGACATTTAACCAATGAAGAGACTGTGAGGGTGATAACTCTTATTCAAGAAGGCAGTAGCCAAAGATACGTTGGCTAACCTTCTTAATGTTTACCAAAGCACCATTTCCCAAGTTGTAGCACGTTCCAGGGAAACTGACGAGTACTCTAAAAGACCAGGGCAAGGACGCGAGCGAGTCACTTCGGCCTTAGATAATCGATTTTTGCGACTGACCGCTCTAAGAACACGCTATTGTACTGCCAGAATGCTGCAAAATGAACTGTTGGCTGCCAGAAACGTTCATGTTTGTCAGCAAAAAGTTAGGAATCGTCTTCGGGAATATGACATAAGAGCCAGAGTTCCAGCCAGAGGCTCCCGTCTTACTAGAAAACATCGAGTTGCCCGGTTAGAATTTGCCAGGGAACACGCGAATTGGGGTCCTGAAGAATGGTCGAATGTTCTTTTTTCAGACGAATCCCGATTTTGTTTAAATGCATCAGATAGACGTATGCCAGTCTACCTGAGGCCTGGTGAACGTTATGTGCAGTGCAATTTTCAGCAAATGGAACCTTACGGTGGTGGGTTAATTAAGGTGTGGGGAGGAATCTCCTTTCATGGTCGCACAGAGTTAGTTCCGGTAAATGAGGGAAGATTAACTACGGATAGATACATAAGAGACATTTTGCAAGATCATGTTGTCCCATATGGTCCATTTACTGGTGAGGATTTTTTGTTTATGCATGACAATGCACGCCCCCACGCTGCCAGGATTGTAACAGAATATCTTAACGACGTCAATGTTCCTACTCTCAACTGGCCAGCTCGTAGCCCGGACATGAATCCCATAGAGCATGTATGGAATCATCTTGGATGGACGATACAGCAACGTAGAATCCCATTTAGGACACTAAATGTCCTCCAAAATGTCGTAATTCAAGCTTAGAATGACATGGAGTAGGAGTACATTCAGAATCTTTTTCAAGACATGCCAAGACGAATACAAGCTGTCATTAGAGCACGAGGAGGCAATACTCGCTATTAAACTGATACTTTTCTTTTTGCTTTTTGTAATTTTTTTTAAGAGTAAATAAATTGTAATAAAAACACAACTTTTACTTTTCCACTCACTCTGTACATTGTTTGAATCTTTTTTATGCACCATTGCCTCCAAACCTTAGAGCATACACATGTTAACTATCAACTCCGCCTACACTGTTTTAGTGCCTCTTAAATTGTTTGTTTTTCAAAATATTTAGGTGATGCGATAATTTTTGTGAGGTGTGTAGCAGCAACTTTAAGAAGCTTAATGTGAATGACATGAATTAATCAAAATTTAGTAAAGCAACTAAAAGAAACAGCAAGCAATTTTATTTAATTTAGTAGGCACTAAGAAAATAATAAAGCAAACCTAAGAACTAATACAGAAAAAACAATATTGACGGTAGAAGTAAAAAATTTTGGGAGAAAAAATAAAACAAAATGCAAATATGAATATATGAAAGCGATTTGACAATAGGAAAAAACAGGAGAATACAAGAACGACGAAGAACCAGAAGGTCATATAAAATAGAACAACATTATAATAAATACTGTAGTTTACAATGAATATATATAAAAAATTAATTATTACTAAATTAATTAAAGAATGAAGATATTGTAAAAACAATAAATAGTTAGTACATAGATGAAGAATGGAAGTAGAAATGATAACGTTTTTAATGCCGACAAGTCTAAAAAAATTTTTTTTGGCTAAGAAATATACAGAAAGACCTAAGATTTTAAAATCTCTCAAATGAAAAAGTGCACTATAGAGTAGAACAAACCTGAAAATTAGCACTAGGGAAAGCAGATTGACTCATTCCGTAGAAGAAAAGTAGAAATCAAAAAGGTGCGGTAACCACACAAGACCTGAATGTAATTAGGAAATTGTTCACATCAATATTATACAGTGTGTGCATACAATGTGGAATAAATTTATTTTAAGCTGAACAAACAATTTTGAGGAAAAATCATGGGACAGGTCGGTTTTTTATTTTAATTTAATGTACACACAACGTCAAAAGTCTTGGACCCCCACACAGTTTGGTTTAAGAAATATTTTGATAGAAAAACAAAATATATTTAAAAAAGTATATTGTTTTCTGAAGTTATTTTTTGTGAAAGGAGTATTTTCCACAAACTGGGATACTTAGAAAATTAAAAACTAACGAATGTGTGAATTTGTTGACAAAATGTATTGAAGCAAAAAAAGTAATGAAACATGTTGCACACTGACTAATAGTCGGTATGACCTCCTTGGCGTTGCAATAACATATTGACACGTCTGTGCATTGAAATAATCAAGCGGTTGATAGTGTCTTGTGGAATATTGTTCCATTCCTCTACCGCCGCTATGACTAACTCATCTGCAGTCTGGGGTGTGTTGATTCGATTGTGAATGGCTGTAGCAATGTAATCCCACATGTTTTCAATAGGATTCATATCAGGCGAGTTGGCTGGCCAATTCAGTCTATTGATATGTCCTGCTTCAAGTGCATCCTGAACCCTTCTTGCGCGATGTGGTCGGGCGTTGTCGTCCATAAACATAAAATTTTCGCCTAATTCGTTTCCTATGGGATAGATAATGGGTGTAATAACTTGTTCGACGTAAATTTGGCTGGTCATGTTCTGTGGAATGCGAATTAATGGGGTACGGCGGTTAAATATTATTCCCCCCCAAAACATTACGGTACCCCCTTGATAGGGAACAACTTCGCGGACCAAATTAAGTCTCTGTTGACGACCTGGTTCTCTCCATACTCTTTGCCGATTGTCATCACTCACCAGACCAATTCTGGTTTCGTCTGTAAATAACACCCACCTCCACTGCTGCAAAAGCCAACCCCTGTGCTCTCGCGCCCACTGAAGACGTGCTGCACGATGTCTTGGAAGTAGAGTGGGGACCCGTAATGGTCTTCTAGCACGTAAATTTGCATAATGGAGTCGTCTTCGAATTGTAGGTGTCGATATAACACGACGAAAGGTACCCTGAAAGTGACTCCTAAGAGCTGAAGCTGAAGCTGTGCGGTGTCTGCGGGCATATTGCACCAAATAACGATCCTCCCTTTCGCTAGACACTCGAGGACGTCCACTACGTGGTCTGTTTTCCACTGTATCAAATTCTTGATATCTGTGTACTATTCGCACAACAGATGATCTAGGAATGCCCAAGATTTCCGTTATCTGATGATTAGAGTGTCCTGCATCGTGTAAAGCAGTAATTCTTGCTCGAATAAACTGAGAAATTTCACGTCCTGGCATTATAATCCACAAAAATGAAAAGAAATAATACACTAGTCACTTGGCTGAATATGCTATCACTGTCAATATTTCTAAAAACATTGATAATAAAGTAAGGATTAGTTATCGACATCTTTTTATTGCCTTTTTTGTTCCTTAAATACATGTAATTTTTTACCACAGTAAGAAAAATAACTGGGTTTAATCAAATCATTTGATATATAAGGGGGTCCAAGACTTTTGACGTTGTGTGTATTTTTACATAACAATTAAATATACAGGGTAAACTATTTGTGAGTAACGATATCATCGACAATTTTTTTTAAATGGCATAACCCGTATATATTTTTTTTTAGATGGCAAATTTCAAGACGTTTCCAAACTTGTGCTCGGTAATTAATAGTTTTGAAAATACGATAACTATAAAATTAATACCGGCCTACCCTTGCTTATCATTTTTGTAAAAAACTTGTCAGAAGTAAAAAGTTGTGATAATAACTCAGTAAGCTACTCTTTAATACTCACTAATGACAGTGACACTTGTGAAGTGTAGTTCCAGTTTAGTTATTCTAAATTTGCTTGTTGACGCTTTAAAAATCGTTTATTTATAAAACAAAATATTGAAGTTCTCTTATGTTAATTAGTTGTGGCGATAAGATGCGAACTCAACAAAAGGTATGTGCTATGTTTAATAATAAATATCCAGAACAAACTATAAGTCAGTCAACAGTGAGTAAAATTAGGAGTTTGGTACCGTAGAAGATCTACCTAAATAAAGCCGTCCAGCACTTGTCGAGGATACTAAATTAAATGTTTTATTGGCTATGGAAGAAAATCCACACAACAGCGTTCAGCCAGTTAGTCGAGAACATGATGTTCCTTTTACCTCTATTCCTAAAGTATTAAAACATGAAAAGTGGCATCCCTTTAAGTTGCACCTTGTACAAGAACCATCAGATGACGGCCCGGGTCGTAGAATGGAATTTAGCGAAACTTTGATGGATAAGGGTAGTAATGATCCACTTTTCGCAAAAAACGTTATTTTTTCTGATGAATGCATATTTATATTAAACGGTGCCAGCAGACTAAATTGTAGATATTTGGCAAAGGAAAATCTTAAATGGATGAGAGAACATCACAATCAATATCCACGAAAAATTAATATTTGGGCAGAAATTGTTCGAAATAAAATTATTGAATCCTATTTTTTTGATGGAACGGGCCAACTTATCTGCAATTTTTAATGAACTTTTTGATTCCAACTTTAATAAATTTATTTCCTAGTGCAAAAATTTCCGGAAATATCGACGAAAGTCTGTAGTATCAACAAAATGAGGCGCCGTCACATTATAAAGCCGCCGTTCAAACATATTTTGACGAATTTTCCCCCAATAAGTAGATCGATAGACGGAGACCCATTGAGATAGGCCACCAAGGTCACCGGATCTCCCGCCATTAGATTTCTTTTTGTGGCGTCATCTAAAAAATGTGTATAAAAGCAAACCCGACATAAATTATTTAAAAGATAGAATAAGGCATGAAATAAATAACATTTCGCAGGAAACCATTAATAAAGTTCAGAACGAATTTATTGATAGCTTAGGACACTGTCAGCCACAAGAAGGAAGACAATTCGAATACTTACACTGTAATTTATTGTGTGGCAATTTATTGTTACTGTTGTATTATTTTGTTATTTTATTTTAATTAAAATACAGATTTTAAAATGATTGTAACTTCAAAAGTATTAATTACCGAACACAAGTATGATATATTTTTGGAATAGTCTTGAAATTTGCCATCTAAAAAAAATAAAATATAAAGGGTGTGCCATTTAAAAAAATTGTCCATGACATCGTTATTCACAAATGGTTTGCCCTGTATATTTAATTGTTATGTAAAAATACATTAAATTAAAATCAAAAACCGACCTATCTCAAGGTTTTTCCTCAATATTGTTTGTTTAGTTTAAAATGAATTTATTCTATAATTTATGTATACACTGTATAATATTACATATCATATAAAAATGTTGAAACCACATTTCACAAAATCCCTTATTAGACGACATCTTCAGAGAGATATCTCTTCCTTACAAAGTATTTTAGATCATACTTTTAAACGAACTTTCTAGCTCATTATTGACTGAAATAGCACAAGTAGAAATATATTACCGTAATAAAGAAACATCTTCTAGTATATTTCGTTTAAATTAACGATTATGCGAATGTGCCACTTCCTCAAACTTACTTCCAAGATGTGATCAATGGAATCGTGAAAGGCATTTGAGGTGTGATGCAGTCTATCAATTTGTGACATTGTGGCCTCCTGTCTGATTGCGCTCACTAATTCCAGTCCTTGTTTGGTCACACAGCTCAGATCCTGAGCTTGATATATGGCAGCGTTGCCTAAATGTCTTGATAAGTCTCTGGCTGAATTAATACACACTTGCACCGAATTGTCCAGTTCAGGACAATTGTTGACATCCTCGAATCCTACCTGTAAAAATAGGTATAACTTTAACCAATACAAGTTGTTTCTTATTACGATCAATACTTATTATAATTTATTATTATTATTATTATAATTTATTAAAATAAAAATAGTTTTGACTTTAAATATTCTGTTGTATTTTCGAATCAACTCAGTAATCTAGTGCAACGGTCTAAAAGAGGAAATAAATCATTTAACTTTGGATTAAACAAAAATTGATGTGTTATTTAAGATAGTATATGGGATAGTATAATGCAAACACATAAATAAAATAAAAACTGGTTAAAACAATATATAAGAACAAATTTCAAAGATTATATGAGAATTCTCAACAGAGATAACAATTATTACTATATTTTATCATGATTGTCCAGTATGTGTAAATATGTAACCTAAATTAAATATTTTTTTATGTAATACTAAGAAGTCTTAAACTTGTCAAAACTGTGTCAAATTAATGGAAAATTGTTCATTAAACCTTGTTAACTATTTAGAAATATGTAAGAATTTTTCAATTATAACAAAATTTATTTATTGGGCTTTGTTGTATCTGAATAATAAGCTAAATTTTAATGAAAATTATAATGTTAATATGCAAGTACAACCATCATATTTCAATTATAAATAGTTAATTCTTTGGATACATCAAGAATAAGCAAAATCCATATCATTGTAATCATAATTTATTTGAAGTTCAAAATTATTAAGTGTTAAAACTAAAAAAATTAAACATAAAGGATGATATATTCAAGCTCCGTCAGAATTTGACAAAGCTCTTTTCAATTTGAGGCCTCATAGAAGAAAGACCATTGTTCGTAAGAAATTTAAAATTTATTACTTAACCCCAATTTCAATTTTCTTAAAAAGCAATCAAACTAAAAGTAACTGATATTACCTTCTGGTTGAAAGCTTAAAGCATTCAATTACTGTTGTTTATTACTATTATTACTATTATTATAATTATATAAATATAAACCACATAGTGTAAAACCTAAAAAAAGGAAAGATATGAGAAAAAGACAATAGAAATTTGAATTTTTAGAATATTTGGGACAATTAAACAGTTGATAAACTGAATATAGTCAGTGGCCGTGATATGACAGAAAATATTAACTGACAAGCAAGAAGAATTGGAATTTTACTTATTGCACAAGAAACTAAAAGTGGTAACTGTGATTTTTTTTTTTAATTAAAATTACATTATTATATTTTAATTATAGTGTTTATACCATATTTTTCTTATGAACTCGCCCAAAGATTATTAGTCAATTGCATCCCATATAATAATTTCAAATTATATCGGGCACAATTACAAATTATAAAACCTTACTATATTTAAATTTAAGGAGCCCATTACAATAGTTTATCAAGCACACCAAGACATTTTGTCTACTACTCATACTCAATACATTAATTTAAATGCCCAAACTTGGTTACAAAAAACTAGCTTTAGCTTTAAGGAAACCAAATGCTTCCTTCTTCTTAAGAGAACAAGATTTCTGCGCGAGTATTGTAAAGATGAAAATTAAAAATTTCGGAACAGTATTCTTGCAAGCAAATTATTCAAAAACACAAAACATAGATTAAATACTTACTATATTAGCATAAAGACCTAGTAGTTGATCCAGTTCAGATTTAAGTCTTTCACTACATTCTAAAATGGCTTCTCTATGGTCATGGCTAGTATAGGCACTGTCAGTGAAATCCTGAGTTCTTTCTAAGACAGCCTCTAAAGCAGTCGGAAGTGTCTCTTGACAAGAAGGGTCTAAAAATGCAAATTTTATTTATTAATTCATTAGTCTTTCCTACCGAAAATGTTATGTCAATATATTAATACATACATGAGAAAAATTAGGACCGGCAAAACAGTTCAGATAATTTATTCACATAAGGTGTTAAGAGTGTAGAATTATATATAGAAAATTTATGGGTTTCGTAAAAACAAAAAGCTGCTCGAAATTAAGGGATTTGAAAAATATAACAATGATTATTAAAAATCTGAAATAAATGAATTTATTGGTTTTAAGAAGAAATGGTTGAAAATTGTGCTAAACACTTTTTATCGTACAAAATTGTTCGATATTAAGAGTACTTAGCATAATATACAGGGTAAGGTCATGCGCTACCATCAATGCTAGTGAAATAAAAAAAAATTAGTATGCATTAATTTTAAAAAATTGATACGATTTGTTGAGAAAACTTTAAATTTTTTGAATCAATAGGAAGAAAGTTGAAAAGGTGACCTTAGATTAAACTAATAAAAAAAATAAGATTTAATGAAAGTTATTCAGAGTTTTAGAAAACATTTTTTGAAGAAAATTTATGAGCATTCACTATAAACTGCTTTCAGTAAATATGTTTTTGAAACGTTTAGAATTATACCCTTTTTTATTTTTTTTGCCTTAATTTTTAGAAAACATCGTTTAATAGATTTGTTAAGAAAAATTGATTGAATTAATTTGAAAAGGCAGTTTTATATGTATCTAGCTTTATTGAAGAGTAAAAAAGTAAAATTTAATGATAGTTGACCAGAGTATCAGAAAACTGGATTTGAATATATTTTAAATTTATAAAATCTTTTGCCTTGTATTATTATCATTTTGTTATTTGTTTATTAGATTATGTGATCAATTATATGTATCACTATGAAACATGATATTATTTGTAACTTGTGTCATGTTCCGAAACTCTCTGAATGAACATGATGAACATTATCAATAATTATGAACAATATTATATTGGAAATTAAAAATAACTTGACAGAACTGTTTACAATTTTCTCATATTTTATTTGACCCTAACATACCGGTTATTTTTGAAGTTTTTAGTGCTGAATCAACTATTTGTTTATCAATACGCTGGGTCCTTTGCATCTTTTTTTAAATAAAAAATACCTGCTTCAAAGCAAAAGTTGCTCATAGAGTCCCTGATCGTTTATTGTCTTTTAGAAATTATAAGAGAATATCCTTCTTGTGATATTGAGGAAATATGTATGTTTTTAAATGTAGCACTAATTCAGTTAAGGGTTACAGTTGTTTATTCGAATTGGAACATTTGTGGATCGACTATAATTTGCAACAGATAATAAGATACTACAAGATACTACACTAAATTAACATTAAACGACATAGATAATTTATAATCTACAATCTAAAACACCGTTACTTTTCTATTCTAATATTTTTTATTATTCTGTCATTCTCTCTATTTTATTTTGCTTTCATGTATGAATACAAAGAATTTGCTTAAAGGAAGTGGGATCATAAAATATCAAAACAACAGAAAATTTGACAAAAATATTGTATTTTTTAACAAAATATATATGGTCAAATTGAAGGAGGTTAATATTACCTAGCCATTATTATTTATGTTAAAGGTGAACTTTTTTATAAACAATTATAATAAAAATGTTTAACAGATATATGATACTGTGTTACACCAGTAGGGAAAAATATGCACATATTATATTTTTCTGAAATGTCTGTGACCATTTATATACTCTACTACTATACTTTTATTGACTACATTTTTGATTCTGAAATTGGTCGCCTTTAATATGTTAATAAGAATTTACTTTGTTATAACTGTATTTTTTATTTCAGCAAATAAGAACGATGAAAAATAAATATTTAACTGTTGAAAGGTTCCTTGTGATGCATTAGGTAAAATTGTTTCTCATATTTAACTAGATTTTGAGTACGAGAATGTATGAATTTCAAGGATTTACATTAGAATCGTTATTTTTGTTTAAGAAACTAAAAATAATGAAAAGTAAAATGAATGCTTAACTGTTGAAAAGATGTGGATTATCATGATGTATTTTTTTATTTTATCAGCCTTTAAATATGCAAAAATGTGCATATGACCTGCAAATGATAATGAACTTTAATTTATCACATATGTTTTTTGTTCTGATAAAACTCAAGATGAAATCTGAAATGTTACATAGATATGATCTTAGAATAAATTAATTCATATATTTTTATTTTATTACCGTAAATAAATTATTACTTTTTAAAAATAATAGTTAAATTAACGTATGGGTGATTATAGGTGACAACAAAAGGAAAGAAATAATATTCTACTTGGACCATCTCAAAAAATTAAGATCAAATAAGAAAATAGTATTCAACATAATACGTATTCTCAATTTTTGTAATACATTGTTTGCAGCATTCGAACATAGTACAACATGACATACAGAAGCTTTTCACTATCAAATTACGAAAAATCAAAAGAAAAAAAAACCAAAAATATATTTTCTTTACTATTAACGGTGCTACTATAATAAATTACCAAATTATGTGCCAACTCGAACAAAAAAATATTTCATAGTAGGTAAATGTTTGAACCTGGTTTTTTCTTACTGTCATGATTTCACTGTGGTGAAATTTGGAAACACCCTGTATATTACTCATGATTTCTGATCAAATTTTTGAATACATGCTTATAAAATCTGCCAATTCTATTCATATAAATAATATCTAACCTTAATCCTTAAGGTTAAGTTGAGCATTTCTGTTAAAAAAAACATATACCAAGTTCTTTTCAAATACAAATGTATTCTCAACAATCATGAAAACTCATGGGGAATTACCAGTTCAATTCTCATCAACGACCTGAAATTCCTGTTGAAAGTATACATAAGTTTTCTCATCAAAACTCATTGTGTTTTTATGAGTTTTGGCCTGACGTTTTCGGCAGGGCTGTTAATAAAGCCCTTCTATGCTTTATAAACGTATAATACTGTATAATATAATGCAACAGAACATAAATATTTATGAATTTTAATTTTACTATTCATCCTATAAAAACGAAATTTGACTAGTCCATTTACCTAAAATTTAAAAGTCGGCCTATTCGAGGTTTTTCTAAATTATTATTAATTCATAATATATTTTATGAACACAATGTATAGGTAACAAAAGACAAAAAATGAGTATGACACTGTATAATGGACATTTATGGCACTAAAATAAGAATAAACTGGATGTAAAAATTTAATACATTTGAGTTAAATGGACAAAACCAGTTTTCGAATAAAATTGATAATTATCTCCCAATTTAATATTATCAGAAAAATAAATTTAAAAAATCGCTGTAGAAGCGAACTAGTTACCCTAAACTTATTCTGGATAATATTACGTCGGTTTTTATAGCTAAACCCGGAGCAAATGTGTGGCGTTGCAATACAAATATGCCATAAGTAACAGTCCATAAAGTTTGGTACTAAGGCATGTAGGAAGGTAATACAAGTTTATTTTAATACCTGATAAAACAGAATGTTAAAATTTATAATGTACCTAAAATGCGAGACTATGTTTAAACACTTTAAAGATTAAAACCAGATAAGAACTAGCTTCAACTGAATTTACTGGTACTATTATTCGTGATAAACTTGTAATTTACTTTCGTAGTAGATATATCTTTTGAAAAAACATTTAATAGTTGAATATCAATTTTTCAGATGAATGCCAAAATGTACGAAATCGGTAGCGATAATAACTGTTGATTTCAAAAACCCATTTAAGACAAGAGACTGAAAATATGACAGGCATAAATCCAGATAAGAGTCGAATAATAAAAGTATTGTATACAATAGGAGTAATTTTAGAATTTAAAATTAAAAAAAAATATTGGAAATGCCCTAATTAACAAAGAAGGATGAGGAAGAGAGAAAATAATAAGAAAAATGATGAGATGGTTACCTATAAGAGTCCTCATTAAAACAAACAGTGTTTTAATTCCCAGTGTAAGAGAAATGCTTCTCTAAGAGAACCACAAAATTTTAGAAGTTTCATTTATATTTAGTATCTTAAAATCTAGGTTTTATATAAAGACATTTAAATGTACACATTCTATAGTTCGAAAGTGTCCTAAAAACATAAACAATCTATTACGAAACTTAAGTTTAAAAAAATGTAGACCAGATATTGGAATTTAACTTGAAAACAAATTTTATAGAAATATATAATATATATATATATATATATATAATAGAAATTATTAGCTCAAACAGCAAGCAAACCTACTAGTTTTATTGTTGTAATTTATATAAAAATATTGTGCGCGTTAAGAAGACTAGACGAAAAGTTGGTGTTTTTCGAGATTTTCCACTGTCAAAACATTGTTTTTGTCCGGGATTGTTGCAACTTAAAAATTTCAAGCGCGGAGGATGTTGATAGAATTGTCAAAAGCCCAAAGATCATTAATAATTCAGATAGAAAATACATTTTGAAGTCAGTTGAAGTTTAATCTTCGTTTTGAAGGGAATCTAGTTACGAGATTGTCATCTCTAGACATTGTTCTTTTTATTAAGTAACGTATCCTCTGACTTATAATGGGCATTCCCTAGAATACGAAATGAAGTTGAGAGTATATGAATCTGGTAACTATCAATTTTCTTTATTAATACAATAAGGATATCAACTATCCTCTGTACTCAATATTCGCCAACAAGAACTCACATTTAATAGCTCTGCATAAAATGCAACAAAAATACATCTTTGAGTCTAACGTTACCAACTTCCAAGGTTCAGAAATAAAATATACAGGGTGCGACAATAGTGCTTCGAAGAATGATGTATCCGTTATTAAAGGAGATATCAAAAAAAGTTATTTACAAACAGTGTAGGCAGTCTTGAGATTCACATTTTAAAATTAGTCCCAAATATACACTGTGTTCAGGAACGCAGTGACAGACAAAAATTTTGTTTTTCCAAATGGAACACCCCGTATATTTTTACATTTTTATAACGCTCTTGCCTAGCTAATTTCAACGATGAATCACACTTTATTTCTATTATGTTTAATAAAGAATCTACAGCCACCTGAAAATCACATTTTTTTGAATTTAGATGTCTATAACAGACAAACCACTGAAAATCATTTTTAATCACTCTGTATAGTTTAAGCACAAATCTAAAGGAGTAAAAAGAAGACGACTAATTAAATTACCAGTTAACTAAGAGAAACCGCAGTAATATGTGTTCCTCCCCCCCTGCTAACCCTGCTGTTTTGAACTCCGCTATGCTAGAAGTACGGTCACGAATGCCAGTACGTTATTATGCGTTGCAAAATATAAGATCTGGAAAAACCCAATATCCGTAAGGTCGACATCGATACTAGTTTCTGCCAACCATAGAAACTTTCTCAGTATCGATGACAATTTCTACTGTAGACTATTCTCATATGTTACGCATAGTATTAATTCTCGCAGGTGGTATTGGGCTCGGGTTACCTTATTACAAAAGTTAATATTAAGTAAGATGAAAGGTGTTAAAGTTATGTAAGTATTTTTCCTTATTACTTGTGGGTTATTTGGATTTTAATAAAAATTAATTAAAAGTCTTTACAAGGTATTATTAAGTACCTAATTTCATTACCTAGACAGACATTGTAAAAAATATTTAAACAGAATAGAGCTTATTCTAATCCCTAATCTTAGTCTTAATATTCTTAAATGGATGTGTAGACATAAAGCAAAAGAAACTCGTCCATCTTTCAGCTGATGTCAAGTAAGTACTAAACTATTATTATATTTTCACTTATAATCGGAATATATTTATTATGTCCAAATGGAAGTCTAGTCCACTAAAAATATCCATGTTTCTATATAATTTCCAGTGAAACCGGAATTCAATCACTTTTGACAATTCTGAAATAAAAATATTTTAAAGGGTCTTAGTTAAATATTAAAACTGCAGTTTAGATTATCATCAAGATATTAATAGTATTTTATTTGAAGAATGGTTAAATATTTCTACTGCCAAAGACACAGTGGAATTGTAATGAATAACGCTTCTTATTATTGAAGATTATTTCAAAAAGTTCGACATAAAACTGAAATTTCTCAAAAAAAATGGCCTTTATTTTAAAGAACAGTATAAAAAAGCGCAGTTCATGGAAGTACTAAATATAAAAAATATACATATTGTCGATAATATTCTAGAAGAAAATGGAGAAGATGTTTTATGATTGCCCCCATATTATTGCATATTAAATCCAAGAGAAATATTCACCATAACAATGTATCACCAAAATGAAATGATAGTGTAATAACGTTAATTCGAGATTGTTGTAATATAAATACTGAGGAGAACTGGACAAATGCAATGAAACAAATAAGGACCATCAAAGATAAATATTTCAATTAATTTCCAAAAATAGATTTGGTTATAAATTTAGCGGAAAGTGATAGTGATAGTGAGACTGGCATTGTAGAAACAGATCATTAGTTTTTTGTAAATGATTATTTTCCCTTATACTAAAATGTTGAAATGTAGTAACATTAGGCTTTTTAAACACTTTGTAGGTAGTTTCTCATTACTCAATTTTTTAATTTCTACCCTGCCTATACCTGGCTCACGCCAGATTCTAGGAAGTCCAGATCTTATATCTTGTAAAGCAATAGAAAAGTAGACCTCACCTCCGACATGCTCACTTCAATATATTAGAAGGAAAATTTTAATGTGTTCTCTTATGTTAGTACGGATTCATATAGGACAAATATTATTTCTGATATTGTATAATAATACAATATAAATCGCGATGCAGTACCGACAACGGTGTTACACCGGTAAGTATATCACCCGTACATTAAACACGTATTGGTCAGTCTCCTCCATGAATTCTCTTGTGTATGTTCTATACGTTATATATACATTTTTAGATCATTGTTTCACAACAATCGTACTCACCCACAGTAATTTTACTATGCTCAAGAAGATACTGCAAATGCTGTATACAGGCATATGCCGTTCTTTTGTCGCTTTCGCATAGTCCGTCTCTGTGGACTGAATGAACACTTGAATCGGCACTATTTAAGACACCATCTTTCACTACGTAATGAATTAGGTCCATTGCTCTCCTCATTTGACAGAATACGGTATCACGGTTTTCTCTCGCTGAAGAGCATTCCGGGTGCCTCAAACTTGTCTGAAATAAAAAATAAAGATTTCCTTAATGAAAAAAAGGCTTTAAGATATGTATAAATCCTTCATGTAACTTTATTATTGATTGTTCCGGTCTTTGTTCATTATGAATATTTCAATTTGTGTATTATTTTAGGCATACTTATATTCAAAATAGCAGTATGTTTTTATGAATAAGTAAATGATTGGCATTAATTTCCTGAAATAAATACATAATTTCAATACAATTACTAAAGAAACAACATGACAATTGGTAACTCTCCAGGGATTTAAATAAAATGTTAATGATATGTAATTAGCATCAAGTGATTTCAAAAACATGTAATGGTCTAAAATATTTTATCAAAATATATTATTGTATGAAAGTGTATTGCAAGTTAAGGCATAGCCCTATTAAACCTGGGTAGCAAATAATTTATGATGGTATAAATTATTTGAATAAATAAAAGCTTTACTCGTTGAAAAAACCCCTCTTGAATTAAACAAATGCATCTGTTTGAAATTACAAATGGATCTGCAGAAAAAATAATATTAAACAATGTATGTGTATAACAAAATTAAGACAAATACACTATTCCGTTTCTTAGAGTGCAACTATCACTAACGGGTTTAGATAATTTTCGCCCTCCCCCATAAAAATGTATTTAAATAAATGAAATAACTAAAAATGATTTATGTGTATCCTAAACCTTTATGAATAAAGAAATCTTTTTGATGCGAAAACTTGGTATTTCCGTAAATATTTTGCAAAATAACGTGAAACGGTCACACCTCATGAAATTAAATATTTGAAACAAACGAGTAAAGCTCATGGAATGCTGACATAAAACATTCAGTTAAAGATAAGTGAATGCAATTGTGCTGAATTTTACATTACATTTTTTAAGTGCTCTAGTCTGGGTTTTATTATTTCAACCGTTTACGCTTAGTTAACTGTTGTTTTTGTTTTATGAGAAACTTTATTATGACGTATTTTTTCTATTTTTAAAAGAAACGCATAAAAAATCAATTAATAAAAGTCAAAAATAAGCTTGATATTAAATGGATTTCTTGCGAAATCTTGTTTGAAATACCAAATAGACGTGCTCCAAAGTTAACGATCTTTTTAATGGCACCGAAAAAGTTATAATTGGACCGTGAACAGTGAAAGCAAAAAGGAACTTGACGAAACTCTTCAAAAGCGAAATGTCACTAATAAGACACGACATTCCTTTAAATTAAAGCTCCTAAAATTAAAGACATATAACAAAAATATAAAACAATTAACTACTATAAAAACGCTGTGATTTAGAAAAATTGGTTGTAGATAGTTATAAAACCACATACAAATCCTATGCAGAAATGGTACTTACCTTGCTGGCAGTTAATAACATCATCGTAGACCTTTCCAGGACCTGTCTTGCAGCCGCCATTTGTGACCGTCTCCTTTCGTCCTTTAAATCGTTTTGTCTATCACCTGTTAAATGAGCTAATTCTACCATTTCAGCACCAAACTGACTAAAGGCTTTCACAAACTCAGTAAAATTGTTTACTGATTCTAAACGGTCCAAACTATGCGATACCTGAAAACAATTCTCATTAGAATAGTTATTATTTAATGAAACAATGGCTTCCTATTCACAACTTTAGGACAATGGGAGAGAAAAACTTATAATACCGTGTTTAAGCGGTTTAGTCTTCCATATTCATTAACATCTTCAAAATTTTTTTTTCATTATTATACTATACAATTTGTCTTGCACATTGAGGGAAATTTTACAATAAAATATTTCTAAACTAGATAGATTCCTTTAAAGATGGTATTTTGTACTTTTTTTCAAAAACCGATGTAAGCATGTTTTTACATTTTCATTATTATTTATCTATTTTGATGTAATAAATCGCTTAGCACTTATTAATTTTATTTTAGATTCACATTAAATTTACTTTATAACGAGCAATTAAATTTTATGTTTGGTGAAACATCTATTTCAAACGGTTTTAATTCCCAAACCTGGCAGTATCAACGTTTTTATTTATAGAATCTATTTGTATTTAGTTTAGTCAAATTGTAAATAAATTTTCTGTCAGCAAATTTTGCAAATGAAAATTATAAAGTGGATTTTTAACTGTTTTGGTTTAATAAAGGCGAAATAACTATTTCCATTATTAACAAATCATTTTTATTAAGACAATCATTTTTATGAATATTCTATTTTACGAGGGAAGTACAAAATTGAGACGCCACACTTGTTGAATTATTATTAATCAATTTACCTTATCTTTGGCAAACAGAAGTTGTTTTACGACTACAATGTCAGCTAAGAGTAAAACCCTGGTAATAGCACCCAAAAGGCATCTAGCGGCTCGAACTAAGATTGTCCTATCTGGAGTGGTTTCTTCTTCATGCACTTCACAAATATGTTCAATCGCCGCTCCTGAAAAATGAAGCATACAAATCAGAAAAAAATTCCTTAGACTGTAGTTAGTCGGCTAAATTGTGTTTAAAACCCCTAAAACTCGCCAAATTCCTCAGAAATATTTAAAAACCAATTACATGTGAACAAGACCCGAATCCAAATTTTTGCACACTGATAAAACCAAAAATGACAATACTGGCACATTAAAGATGGCAGTTTTTCTCTATTTTTTTTTCTAGTCTTGAATTGTCCTTCTTTTTTAGAAAAAAAAATAAGAAATTGAATGAATACCCATCTTACTATCCTTCAAAATAAGTGTCATTAATCTAAAATTAAGTAAAACCATACATTCATAATCGTACTCGAAGATTAAAATTTCTAGGCACTCATTCCAATTTCATTTTAATGTTAGTTATCATTTTCATTTCACTCTCATTCAGTTCATAAAACCCAGTTCAATTTTATGAACACACATCCTAAAGCGATATTTTTAGATAGCAATTTAACGTCACGAAATATTCGAAACTCCATTCATCTATATCCCAGCAATTTGGTCCAAATCTCTGTTCGACATTTTGAAAGGAAATTGACATTAACGCTTCGACGATGATTTATGTTCCTACTTTTGCGATGTCCGGTTAGCCATGTTAGATTGCAGTCAAGTTTGATAATAGTTTCCTTAAAATGTCGGAATTACATTCAAGTTCGTCTAGCTCGTGTAAAATCCACGCTTATTATGTTATTTAGTTAGTTTCTAAGGAAGGAGTTGTTAAACGCTAGGAATTATCGTGTCATTAAAATTAGCTAAACTTCCAATAAAGGATACTTTGTAATTACTTATCACAAAAGAAACTAGCAAAGTAGAAGGATCAGTATTAGGTAGTTTGAATTCGTTCGTGGTAGAAAGTTCGGTATTATTGTGCACTGTCACTGTCAGGATAAGTGATATTTTTACAGTACTGTGCGGTAATAAATTAATGATTATCTCAAAATTCACGCCAGATTTAAATCTTAATACTATTTGTGTAGACCTAGGTGTGCTTATACTACAGAAGTCATACAGGAAAGCATAATTAAATCAACTACTAGAAGAACTACGAGTATTAAGACCAAGAAACAACAAAATATTGAAAATATGGCCAATAGAAATGGTATAAGGTGCTAGAAGATACATCGCTGGAGGTAAACCTCATAATAATAATATTTATTTATTGAAAACACCATTTTACAACTACAAAAATAAAACACATGTACACCTGAGTGTCAACTACAGATATCCAACACAGTTAACATTACAAATAAAGCAGCAAATGAGATCGAGCTGAGTCTAGGACAAAATTGGTCAAATAATTTAAACTTTCAATACATAATACCTACATTAAATAAAACAAAAGCTGTGACAATTTGGACTTAAAACTAGACAAAGAATCTGTAAATATGTCAACATGTAGATGCAAATCAAAATCGTTAAAAAGTCTATGACTCCTTGTAAAGGAGCTGGCATAGTTGCTATAATGGTGATCAACCTGAAATAAACAGGTATTTCTTGTACGAAAAATGTATTAAAAGCAACACCATTCAACAGTTCAAATGAATCAATGTGACCACGAATTAAGTTATAGAGAAAACACAAATCATAAAATTCATGGCGTCTCCGCAATTGCGGAATGTCCAATGCTGTCCAAACCCGATCGTAACTGAAATCAGAAGAGTTAATTGAAACATCGCGATACCAATAACAACGAGTAAACTTCTTCTGGACACCTTCCAAGGACTCAATGTGGTAGCTATAATATGGTGACCAAAACGGTGAACAATATTCCAATAGTGGTCTGACAAACGCAAAGTATAAACTAGGAAAAACAGTATGAGACAGATCCCTACCATTACGTATAATAAATACAAGGCTTTTAAAACCTTTATTAACTATCATGTCAATATGTTCACGAAAATCCAACTTAGAGTCCAGTATGATACCCAAGTCTTTGGCCGACTCACACTTTCTTAAAACAATACCATCACTCGAGTAAGAAGAGTATTATTGATTCTAGCAAATGAAATACAGAAACCTTGTTGACATTCAAACAAAGGGCGTTAATTCTGGACCCTCCAAAATCCTCTCAAAGTCCTTCTGCATTACTAGATACCTTCTTAAAAAGCTTCACATTATCTACATAGATTAAAACACTTGAATTATATATGAAATTAATTATCTCGTTAATGAAGAGATTAAATAAAATTTGCCCAATATACGAACCCTGGGGTACGCCAGAAGGTACTTCAATTATATTAGACAGAGAACCATTCACTTTGACACACTGTTGTCGGTTACGGAGAAAACTAGATAACCTGTTAAGTAAGTTAGCACTAATTCCCATAATAAGAAGATTCTTAATAGGAAGGGTGTGGTTAACTCTATCAAAAGCCTTTAAGAAATCGGTGTAAATACTATGAACTTGTAACCTATTTTCAAACGTAAGCAAAAGTTGGTGATGATATACCAACAAGTTCGACAAAGCCATGTTGCTCAGGTATAATGTAATTCTTTGATGTAATGTAAGACGATCAGCAACCAACTTGTCAAATAATTTTGGAAGGACAGACTGCATACAAATGCTTCTATAGTTTCTTATATCCTCCCTATTTCCAGCTTTGAACATTGGTGTTATGTACCTATTTTTTCAGTAACTAGGAAAAATGCCCGACGGCAAAGATCTGTTGAATAAATGGTGATATGGGAGAGTCAATGTATTAATACAACTTCTTATCATATGAAAATCGAATAGGAATTTTGACAATGCCATCATAAACTTCGGCAACAGAATCAGACAATCAAATTTTCCAATAGCTTCTCCATAATCTGGAGGAATGACTACAGTGTCATCTAAGTATACAGTGGAGAAGCAGTTCGCCAAGAGATTGGATAAAGTCATTATAGTTGCTGGTACATCTAGCATTTCACATCAAGTTATGTACCTAATATTCTGATTTTTAATTAGTTTAATAAAAAAAAATGTCTTTTACGCCACTTGTGCGGTAGAGTCTTGAAAAAAAAACCAGCTGACAGATCAAAAAGGACAACGCTTTTCATGGTTGAGAATGATTTTAAAAATAATTAAAGTTTAGCAGCTGAAGTTCGTAAGTGTACGAAATATGGCCGGAACAGTGGTCAAGAATTGGATATAATGAGCTCTTTGCAGTATATTTTCATAAAAGATTTACATTTGCTTGCTTCCAAAGTTCAATTTTCTCAAGAACTGAAACGTACTGACCAAGCGATGAGAGTTCGTATTGTGCTGATTTTTCGAAATAAATTATCTTCAGCGATTTGGCACATCATATTAATGACGTGGTCAATAGACAAAATTGTAGCATTCGGGGTCCAAAAAATCCACGAGTGACTGTTCAGAAACAAATACATCCTCAACAAGTCACTGTTTGGTGCGGAAAATTGCTCGAAAAATAATTCAGTTACATTATGAATCATTTTCTACTCGTGTAATTTCTTGTTTTGGTGATCAGAATTGGATGCCCAGAACATTCGATTTAATGCCGTTTAACTTTTTTCTTGAATGAGAAAATTGAGCGCTGTACCAACGAAATTTATATTAATGCAAAATGACAATGAAAAATTTCAACAAAAGTGTGTATATGAACAAGCAAAGCCATATAGACATTTTCCTGTTATACTATTCCATAATACATATATACTTTACAAATCAATAAAAAAGTTACAAATTTTTAATTATAAATCTGTGTTTTCTATCAAAATTACTTCTTGTGAATTTTGAGATACCCTTTATAAGACTTCAGCTTCCAGAGTACGCATAAACCATTATGGAGATTGTTTTTACATTCCTGTTGAGAAAACCAAAAAGAAAAACTAAATGTAAAATGACTTCACTCACAATATTTGTTCCTCAGATTTGTGCCTGAAGGACACTTAAATTTATCTTATGTGTTAAACAGTCTGTATTTATATCCTTGTACACATCCTTAATTGTCTGTTAAATAGCCTCCAATTTATGCACGGAAGTGAACTTTGAAAATATGCTAATATTGCTTACCAGCTTGCCTTGCTTCCTTACACGCTTCGTACATTCCTTGTCGCACTTCCGGATAGTCATCGGCAATAGTTTCCCCCACTGTCACGAATCTTTCCACGGCCAAATTAACGGCCTGACCCACCCGCGCCACTGCCCCGGGCCGCAGAGTTCCGACACTGGCATGTTGTTCTATTAGGGACGAAATCTAAAAAAAAACGAAATGAGGCGTAACGCTGGGCAGTACAAATAAATATTAATATTAATAGCAAAACTGTGAAATAAGGAGAAATCGTTGTATTATTCAAATCTCATGTAAAAATACAGAACTTGACCATGGTGAATGTAAAGAATTAAGAGAAAACTACTACAAACATACTGTTTATTTACTACATTGGGGGGTTGAAACTTTAGGTTTAACGTAACTGCTTGAACCACTTAAATACCAAATCAAAACACTGCACTCGAAGCGTGTTTTTCTAGCTAGTTTAGCATCATCGTGAGATGATATTTTTTTATTTATTTATTTAACATCGGCCTAGTTCTGCTACCGGGGCTGATCACCGACGCCGGGAGCACGCTACCCCTAACCAGAAATTTTGCCGAATCCACAGGTATTCCAACCCGAGGAAGGGATCTTTAACGAGCCCAACATCCATGGACTCGGGACCGACAGTTTAACGTCTCTTCCAAAGGACGGCATATCTCCACTATACCTCGTGCTCATTGGTATAGTACCTGCGAGCTATGATATGCTACTAGTCGCTGCAGGTTGTACGGGCATATCACGACGGTGTGCGCTGGTGGTCACCCATCCAACTACTAACACCGCTGGAGGCTGCTTAACTATAGTTATATCATCACAGGCGTATCCACTATAGAGCTGGGCCCTTGCCCTAGGAGATGATTAAAACTAATGTTTACCACAAAAGTTAGATACTTATAATATCCTAGGTTTGCTAAAATACGAAAAATCAGTTATCTTTGACCAAACAGTGAAATATACTGAAATGGATAGGTCCTTTATCCTTATTTAGGCTTCATTAATATTTCTACTTAAAATTTATAACCATGTTTGGCAATACAGGATTTTACATTTCTCCACGACCATTAATGGAATTTGTTAATTACAAAATTATTTTTAATAATAGAATGTAAACATTCATACTCTTGAGATATTTATTCTGAAACACTTGCTTCTTATGCGTTTTGCATGTATTTTATTTAATTAATAAACTGTCAATGTTAAAGGCTCAGATGTAAATGGCGGCGTCGTACTAATTTATTTTCAAACAAATTTTAATTCAAATAAATTAATGAGTAAAAAATTGAGTACATTTCTGATCGTGGAGAAAATATAGTCTGTAACTCGTGGTTCCTCGCGCTTGAAAGCGCTCGCGTTCAAATTTTTTTTTTATTTTAACCTTGTTACAGAATATACTATTCTATTATATCTTATATGAACTAAATATTCTCTAAATTTAGTATATTATGCTGAACTTGTAGTTTGGTCAACATACTTTTTATCGCACTCTGTGCAACTAATTTCACATATTCGACTTTTTTCTTAAGAGCACTATAAAGACGTCTCCTTTTTTCTGATTTTATTATATGAAACACAGGGAAAAACGGATACAATCCCAACCAAAACTACTTTTTGATTGATAATTTTGTGATATACAGATCTACTAGAACACTGTGTGTTCAGGCCTGGATCTTAAATTATATTTAACTTTTTTGTCGTACATACGAATGGATGGAGAAACGTGTAGTATAAAAAAATATGTTTACAATAGATTAAATTTATGGAGAAGTGGCGCATTGCAAACGATCTAAAGAAAAAGTTTCCAAAAATTGATCAACAATTACAACGTTATTGGACGCAATAAATATTTGCCGGTTCTTTCCAGTCAAATGTCAATTAACAATGAAAACAGGGTACCATAAAAATGCATGAAATTAAAAAAGTAGCATTTAAACTTTAAACTTAAAAAATTCTGCATTTTTTTTTGTTATGATGACATTTAAAAGTATTTTATTATCTCAATCCGTTTTCGAAATATTTACAATTACGTGTCAATTTATCTTTTATATTTCCAAATAATAATTAATGTTTTATCTTTTATATTTATAACAGATAGAAAGTAAGGCTATAAACAATCATTATGATTTCAAATAAGGCTATTAAATTATTTGAACACTTTTTAAATCTATATTGAAAATTCTCTGAAGAACATAATTTGGAAATCCAAATGAAAAATTGACACCTTTAGAAAAAAGTGTACGAAATTAGTTGCAAAGGCTCCGATAAGAAGTACTTTGGGCAAACGAAAAGATCAATTCATACTGGGTTTAAAGAGCTCATTTAAAATATGGTATACTTGAAAAATCCTGTGTAAGCCAACATTTTCTTAACAGCGGACATAGGATAATTTTAGATAATATTAAATTAATTAGAAATAATATTGATAGAAGATTACTAAACGCATCGAAAAGCATCGAAACTCGCAGATGTGGCAATAGCTTAAATAAAGACAAAGGACCTATTCCTTAAACTCCATTGTATTATTTCATCATGGAGAACAGATTTCTGAAATTTCAACTAACATAAATAGTTAGCTTCATTGGTTAAGATCATAATGCTAATATAGTTAACGAAACGCACGTCAAGTGCAGTATTATTATTTGGTGTTTCAGTGGTTCAATACTTAGGAAGATACTATTTAATGTTTGTTTATATATTTTTAGATTTATAATATTTTATATAAACTTACAAAATATCCTCAATATTTAAAAAAAAAGTCTTGTTTTGTAAACATGTTTTATAAACTTAATTTTTATTTCTAGAAGACGTCACCCTAATTGCAATCGTATAGATTTAAAATTATAATACTATTTTTACCCATGACTTGCTTCTTAGAAATTTAATATACGATCCAAGCTTATTGCATTTTTTGCAAAACCGCTCTGAAAATTTTCAATTACTTGCAGTACATTGCGCATTTTTAGTCAGATTTAATCCTTACATGGTTTGCAATCTCGCCTGCTTTGCGTACTATGGAAATAAATTATAAATGTACTTGCCTCATATAATGAAGAATATCAGACTAACAAAAAAAACCACATAAAATTCTTTCTAAAAGGGTAATTTGCTTTCAACAAAGGCATAAAGACACGAACAAAAAAATGTTAACGCTTGTCTGCATAGCACTCATTAGCAAACGTAAACATTTACACTAACAAGTTCTTATAAAACTAAGACCCTTTCAAAATAAGCCACAGTTAGGCGAGAACGTCTATTCTCAGCTTTCCTTTGTTTTACAACATTACTTACTCACTTGAAACTTACTGTTTGGGTTTTGACATGTTTTGTTGAAACTTTAATTGTACTTCCTCCGACTGATAAACTACGTTTTAGACGTGAATACACAAAATTCTCAACTTATTTAATTTAAGTTTCGAGAGCTCGAGAAATTGAGTTCCTTGATTTCTATTGTATATTTTCTGCACAACAACGTCGAACTTTTAACTCATATTGTTGTTGTCATTTTAGTTTTCTACTAACTTGAGGATAAATAAAAAATAGCGTTATATAATTGTATTCATAATGCATATTGGGTCCATATAAAGTATCCAAACCGTACTTTATCGAACAAGATTTTTGGCATAATTTAAACCTTCAAACCGGTTAAATAGGATAATATTATTCCGTCAAAACCGGACTTAACCCCAAATTATTATATCATAATGTATATTATCCTATCCGTATTTATTTAAACCCGTATAACTTCAAAAGATGAATTTATGAGAACCGTATTACCCTAGAAAAGTTTTCATCCAACTCAAAAAACGTTATAATCGAAATTTAGGCAACTAGTATATCATCATAACCTTATTTCGTCCGAACAGTATTTACGTATAGGATTTTTAGTACAAATACCGTTGCACGTCAGGAGTGACGTACCTCTTTCGTCATAGTACTGCCAACTAATTAAAATTTCCCTAACTAAGATAAATCATACGAAACATCACGAAAATTCACGAGGACTCATGAACGTAGTCACAGTACTAAAAAACCGAAAAAGTAATTGTAATTATTTTGATAATTTTAGAATTATTTCAATTATATTGGCTTATGTACGTCTTATTCTTTATAATATAAAGTTTATAAATCATTATTATATGTTTAGTACTCAAAAAACCATAATTTACATTAAATAATTTTGAAATTTTCTACGCCCATGAGACTCGTATTTATGATGAAGAAATGACATTGTAGCGATTGGCATGCCTTGATGCGACGTTGTCGAGTATTTAGATTGAAATATTTCAACGATTTCTGACGTCCGGCCGTCAACCAGTTGTGTGTTTTCACCACGTTTTCGGTAATTTTATAATATTGTCTTTATTTTTTTGCTTTGCTAGATAGTTAACTTATAAAAAAAACTGTTTTTTTCAAGACAAACATAGTGTGAATAAGCTGATTATTGACGTTTATTTGTACAAAATGCCAAAAAATTTAGACAAGCCGACAACACTGCAGGGTCGTGATCTCATAATTGATATATGACGTGCAACGGGATTTGTATTAAAAATCCTATAACAGTTATTTGTCAAAACCGTATTTCATCCAACAAATGTATTTGTTGACAAGACTTTAAGGTTAAGTAATGACGTCACAACTAC
This sequence comes from Hermaeophaga mercurialis, assembly GCA_951812935.1. Lineage (NCBI taxonomy): Eukaryota > Metazoa > Arthropoda > Insecta > Coleoptera > Chrysomelidae > Hermaeophaga > Hermaeophaga mercurialis. Next base: position 25,207,476 of record OX638358.1, on the reverse strand, counting down.
GATAGTTGGCACTGTAGAGATTCCGACAGATTGCTCTTAAATTACACTAACATATTTTCTACCGCCATATAGATGGCACTATAGACTTTTCGAAATTTTCTGGAAACTTTGAAAATTTATACATTTGCTTAAGTGGATATATCCATAGCTTTTGTGATTGCGTAATTTTTTTTATAAAAATGAAGTTCTGCAGGGTAGTGAATTGCAATGAAAATAACAAAACTCAAATTCTGCACAAATTTCCTAAAGGTAAGAATGATATTCATTATTTATTATTACAAAATCATGCAAATAATATTAGTGTAGCTAACAGAAATTATTTTTTTAGTAAACAATGTGACTGGCAAAATTAGGGTCAAAAAATCGGCCGAAGCCACTGCGAACCCTGAAGTACTGACTAGATCCTTAGAAAATCTGACTAGTATCTATATTTGTAGGAAGCGCAATAATAGGTTTGCCCTAACAGCCGTTTCTACTTGGTAATTTTAGTTTTTTAAGCATACTTTTATAAAGAAAACACATAATTTTGTTTTTAATTATTACAGAAGAAGAAAGTTCTTCAAATACAGATCAGCTGGTTCTGACAGGTATTTTTTTTCTATTTTGTATAATAATGATATCATAAAAACGTAAGTGAAAAATTTACATAATGACAGTAAATAATAATTATATTAATGTAATAAATTTTGTCCACAGTCTTCCGATTGGTTGATATCAGCTTTTCGAGGTTCACACACCTCACCCCAAAGAAAAAAAAATGTAAGAAGAAATTGTAAACATTAGAAAAATGTATAAAAAAATAAATTTATTTATTCATTTACTTATTTATTTACACTATTCAACAGGTACAACCCAATTACAGAACAGGAACTTACAATATAATTATACAATTATACAATATATAATTAATATAATTAAAGTTTCTACTTATTTTTTTTGGTTTGTTTTGCCTTAATTTTAATGATTATTTCTACCCTTACTTTGTGGAATCTATCCGTAATAATTAAAAAGATATAAAATACTTAAAATTCCACGATATTCTAAATAAATGTCAATGTTCAATGAACTTTGTTGGAACTATTGTCATAAGAATATTTAATAACATTTATTTTGAGTAAGGTAGAGTTTTAAGATAAGTATATTTTATTTTTCAAAATATATACTTTAGTAGTATTCGTGTCTTAATAATTAATTTGTATTATATCAACACTTCGTTGCTTATTCAATCGAATATGAATGAAAGATTTCATCAAATGGTGAGCAGAATGCGTGAATTTAAATAAACCGCTAAATGTAAACATTTTCTGGACCGGCTTCGAGGCGGCGATAAAAACACTGCTCTAAATTTAAAACGGAATTTTGAGAAAAAATGTTAACAAATCTGTTGATTTAGTTGTTAGAGTTCTCACTTGTGAGGCTAATGGCCCGGGTTCAATTCCGAAAAGAACCGAAGATTATTTTATATTTTTTCTAGACTTTAGTTCTTCGCCCGGCTATCAGATGGCGACCAAAACAGTGGTTTGGCAGTCAACACGGGAGCGGGCAATGTATCTTAACATATATCTATGAATATAACCTATCTTTCTATCTCGGTCATTCAATTATTGTATATCGGTGACGTTTAGTGTGACGTCATCTGTTGGATAAAATACGGTTTTGATGATTTACTTTTATAGGAAAATACGGTTATTTGATTTTTAGGGTTTTAAATTATTCGTTTCGACAATTTTGACATTATGATGATTTCTGGTTATATGAAAATATTGTTCTAATACTTTATTTTAGGCTGAATTATGGTTTTGCCAATTTACGTGTTTGATAAAGTAAGGTTATGATGATATTTCTTTGGACGTTTTACGTTATGAATTTTACTTGATTGGACAAAATATATGGTTGATGAATTTTATTTCTGTTGGTTTGTCGGTTTTATCTAATACGTTTCTGATGACTTATAGTTATGAAGCTTTAAATTTTGATACATTGTAGGCGCCCTGCATATTTCGTTTCATTTTTTGGTAATAAGAGAATATTGAAAACGTTTACCAATTTACACAGTTTTTAAAGCTCTTTGTAAAAATTCGTGTATGACTTAGGTTTCACCTTTTTGACATTTTCAGATATGTCAAAAAATTGCTAGATTTTTTACGTACATGCTTGCTTTTTTATTATAAATATTCGAACCAATTAACATTAAACAAGTTCTAGGAAATGACAGATATCCTATATATACAGTATGATTTTATGTTAAAAATTTTCTAAGCAATGATATTCTAAATTTTCTAAAAAATTGTTTTAGTCCAAAAAGTAATCTAAAATATTTGAACTTCCCAGATTTAATTGTTCACTCAATACTATATATTGAGGATATCGTATATATTTCCTGATTTCAAGTTCTTCCAAAAAAGTTTTTGTTTCTTATAATTAAAATTCTCTTCTGACATATCTGAAGATGCCAAAAAGGTGAAATTTAAGTCATACACGACTTTTTACAAAAATATTTGGAAAACTATATAAATTTAAGAAAAGTATAATTTATCTTTTATATTTATAATGAATAGATTTCACAAAGTAAGGGTAGAAGCCATCATTACGTTTATCAGTTGCTGTTTATACAGAGTGTAATTGGAATATATATAAATATTAAGATTGTACCTATAAAGTACTAATCTTATGAAAATGTTTATTTTTTATTTCGCCCTACTAACTAAACTAAAAAAACGTGTTGAAAATAAAATAGATACATCACTGTTATAAATTTAAATTTATATGAAAGTGTTGTGACACTAATTTGTTAGCTTGAAATGAGCGTATTTGAGCGTGTTGTGAGGTTATTGTTTGTGAAATGTTTTTGAATTATGCGATTTTATCGTCTGTTTAAATATTTTCTGACAGTGAATTCATTGATATTGGTTTGGTAGTGAAAACGCTAGTCAAGCATGGAATTTATATCAGGAATGATTTCCCAATCTAAAAGTTCCAAACTTGCAGACATTTGTAATTGCTGTTCAGCATTTAAGAGTATATGGGTGTTTCCATTTTTTTAATGCTATTAAAGGTAGAAATCACTCCGTAAGCATACTTAATGCCTAAGAATATATACTAGAAACGATTGAAAATAGACCTGCATGAAGTTGTAGAAGACTTGCTTTTGTAATTGGAGGATCCAATTTTGATGTTTGGAGAATTTAAAAAAAACAGATTTGCATCCTTATCACATTCAAAAAATACAGGCGTTATAACCTGTGCTCGAAGAGGGAAGAAACGAGTTTTTTCTGTTATTTAATTATTATTATTATTATTATAAATAGGTTGATTAATAAAAAGGAAGAAACAACCTAAAAATGACGGGTCATACAACACAATTACATATTTTGGAAATATTTCAACAAAATATAAAAAATTACATCTTGTACAATATCTTTTAAAATAAGAAATAATGTAGGTTCATTTTTATTAAATGTAAATCTAAAATTAATTAATTTTTAAAATAGGGTATTTACACATTAATTGTTTGGATTGTAACGCCATCTATCTTAACCAGACCTTAAGAAATTTTAACATAAGGTACTGTGAACACTTACGCGCTTATATATTAAAACAACCAGATAAGTCACATTACGCAAAACACCTCATTGACACTAAACACAAACCTACACTTAATATCACAATTTTGAAACAACAGTGAAGATACTTCATGTACGTGACAATAAAGAAGATCTTGATTTTTTGAAGGAATATGAAATAAAGAAATACCTAAAATGTCCTAAAATGCATTGACTGAACAATTAAACCTGGGACGTTCAATTATTTTAGATTACCTTTTAGACTAAACACTTATATAATAGTAACCAAAATGTTTTATAAAATAAAAACATTATTGTACATATTGTTTAATGGTGGTTGGTTGAAATGTTTGTGATTTGAAAGTTGCTTATGCTTATAAAAAATCAGTCAATCTTGCGTCAGTCTTTGAAAATGGTACATTACTAGTGAAACCTTGGTTAGATAATATAATTTAAAAAATTCAGATAAGTACAATTTATCTTTTCATATTTATTGTGGATAATTTCCACTAAGTAAGGGTTGAAACAATTAATTCGAAAATATAGAAGACTTATATTATCTTTACTGATTAGGCTACTTTTACCCAAGATGAAGTATTAATATACACAACACTTGTATAAGCTGTCTATGAACACGGCCATCAGCGAAAATCTTTAATAAATGTTTAGGTTTGCATAATTGATACCATCTCATTGGACCCTGCATCCTTCCAAATCGTTTAAATGAAACTCTTCGTTTTTTTTTCAGGAAAAGTTACGTATTCTTTTGAATTGAAATTGAACATTTCTCTCAGAATTAGCCTCCTAGTCCTAGACTTAAATCATTGTAATTTTATGTGGGACCTTATGAAACAGTTAGTTTGTAGTGTGCCCTTTAATCTTTAGATTAGCTAAGAGATATAATAAATATGGCAGCTGTAGGAATTCGAGAAAATCCAACATAATTTGTAGGACTCAAACTTCTCTTTAGCGGAGAACAGAGAATTGCGCCGTTAATAATGGTTGGCATTTTGAATAATTAAAATTTTACTGGTGAGTATAAACCATTATACTCATTAACAATTTACCCAGCACTGTCGCATTTAACATGTTATAATGTAATATTTTGCAATTGATATTTGACCATATAGCGATGACAACACCCCACCCTATAAGTACTATATTACGTCAAAAAAAAAATCAACAATAAGCAAAAACAACACATTTCCATAAAATCAACGATACCCAGATTCTAGATACCTATTTATTTAACGAAATATTTGGACATGAATCTTGATAGAGACTGTACTAGAAAGTCCATATAAACAAGAAAAGAGAAAAGCTTGGAATAACATATACAATATGTCCCCCTAAGTTGGAATCATATGGAAAACTTTTTTATTATTAATTTTAGGAAAAAAAGTTATTCTTCATAAAAAGTTCTGCATTATCTAAAATCTAGAATACAGTCATCAAATATCAAATTTTTTCAGTGGTATACGAGGTTTGTCAAAAAATATGAGTTTTACTCAAGAGTAAAGTACCTTTAAATTTGACAATATCGAAAAATGTTACTAAAAAAAGTTGATCAGAATTAAAAATTACGTTTAAATATGCAAGTACATCCATTTAAATTAAAATTTCATATTATTTTATTTTTAATAATATTTCTATTTTGAATGAACATTTATCTCTTGTGATTACGAAACACATGATAACCTTTTAGTTTTTCGATGTTTTCTAATAATCTTGCAATTAAAACGCGTAATAAGTGCACTACAGTTAAATTTGCATTATTGTAGACATACGTTTTAAAAACAATTTTATTAATATAAATGGATGTACTTGCTTATTTAAACGTAATTTTTAATTCTGATCAACTTTTTTTAGTAACATTTTTCGATATTGTCAAATTTAAAGGTACTTTACTCTTGAGTAAAACTCATATTTTTTGACAAACCTCGTATACCACTGAAAAAATTTGATATTTGATGACTGTATTCTAGGTTTTAGATAATGCAGAACTTTTTATGAAGAACAACTTTTTTCCTAAAATTAATAATAAAAAAGTTTTCCATATGATTCCAACTTATCATAAGCTACCCATGAGTGCGACTCAAAAAGTGTACTTTCACTAAAAGAAAAATAGAAAACCAACTTGTGATGCCAGAAGTTCGATATAAAATATAAAAACACGCTCTTTAAATTATCACCTATCCCAAAGGGCACGAAACATTCAATGGAAATATAAGCATTTGCATATTTTCCACCAGAAATCCAAATTTTAAGTTACGGATAGCGTTCCCAAAATATTGAAGTTAACTCACCCTACCATATAAAAAATTTCCCTAATACGAAACACAATCACAACAACCATTACATAAAGTGTGTACATAAGGTATGGAATAAATTCATTTTAAGCTAAACAAACAATTATGAGGAAAAATCCTGAGACAGGTCGATTTTAATTTAATATATTTTTACATAACAATTAAATATACAGGGTAAACCATTTGTGAGCAACCATGTCAGCGACAATTTATTTAAATGGCGCACCCTAAGTATTTTACTTGTATTGGATTACAAATATCAAGACGATTCCAAAATATATCATACTTGTGTTTGGTAATTAATATTAATTAATAAAATCTGTATTTTTGAAGATCTTTAATTAAATTAAAATAACAAAATAATACAACAGTAACAATAAATTGCCACAGAATAAATTACAGTAAGTATTCGAATCGTCTTCCTTCTTGTCCTAAGCGATCAATAAATTCCTACTGAACTTTAGTAATGGTTTCCTGCGAAATGTTATTTATTTCTTGGCTTATTCTATCTTTTAAGTCATTTATGTCGTCGGGTTTACTTTTATACACATTATTTTTTAGATGACTCGTCTACAGATCCACTTATTGGGGAAAACTTGGTCAAGATATGTTCGAACGGCATAATGTGGTGGCGCCCCATCTTGTTGATACCACAGACTTTCATCGATATTTCCGGGAATGTTTGCACTAGGAAATAAATTCATTAAAGTTGGAATCATAGTTAGTTAAAAAATGCAGTTGGCCCGTTTACAGTTCCATCAAAAATAGGGCCCAATGATTTTATGTCGAACAATTCCTGCCCAAACATTAATTTTCTGTGGATATTGAGTGTCATGTTCTCTCATCCTTTTAGGATTTTCCTTTGTCCAATATCTACAATTCTGTCTGTTGATTTCACCTATTATTGTAAATGTGCATTCATCAGAAAAAATAACGTTTTTTGCGAAAAGTGGATCATTACTATACTTATCTATCAAAGTTTTGCTAAATTCCGTTCTACGATCCGGGTCGTCATCGGATATTTCTTGTACAAGATGCACCTTAAAGGGATGCTACTTTACATATTTTAATACTTTATGAATAGAAGTAAAAGGAAGATCATGTTCTCGACTAACTTGCCGAACGTTTTTTGTGGATTTTCTTCTATAGCCAATAAAACGTTTAATTTAGTATCCTCGGCAAGTATTAAAGAGTAGCCTACTGAGTTATTATCACATCTTTTTACATCTGACAAGTTTTTATAATAATGATAACCAAAGGTATCTTCAAAACTCTTAATTACCGGACACAAGTATGATATATTTTTGGAATCGTGTTGAAATTTGTAATCTAAAAAAGATAATAAATATAGGATGTGCTATTTAAAAAAATTGTCAATGTCATCGTTACTCATAAATGGTTTCCCCTGTATATTTAAATGTTATGAAAAAATACATTAAATTAAAATCAAAAATCGACCTGTCTCAGGATTTTTCCTCAAAATTGTTTGTTTAGCTTAAAATTAATTTATTCCATACTTTATGTACACACCTATATACTGAATGATATGAACCTAGTTTATTTCTTATTTAGCACCAAATACTAAATTTTTACGAAAAAACTGGCATTTAAAACATTTAGATAAATAATTTTTGTCACTATTCATCTTAAACATAAAAATTTAGTATTTTCAGTGCACGATAAGTTTTAAGCTAAACAAATTAAAAAAAATATTTATTATGAATATGGCTTTATTGTTCAATACACTTTCGAATGTGTTTGAACTAATTTTTGAAGCAATTTTCCCGTCCGAATGAGGTAGCTCCAAAACGTGCGATTTGAATGTATCAACCGTTGTTGAAAAATGATGAAGTATCGACACGACCCTTTTTTCAGCAATGCGGTATCCAACGCGAACAAATCTTTTTGATAACCAAATAATAAAGCAATATTGAATGTATTGAAGTAGGATTAATGCCCATCCATGCCTCAATCTCACGATAATTGACAAGACGATCTTTCTATATCAGTACACGCACAGCATCGATGTTTTCTTTTAGAACAGCCGATTTTGAATGTCGTTCACGAAATTCGTCCTGGAGCGAACGACGACCACGATTGAATTCGAAAAACCAGAGGAACAGGGTGATCCGTGATGATGCTATATCATCAAAAATCGAAGCAAGTTGATCGACACCATGTGATGGAGAAAATTAATTTTTTGGGAGAGATAAGTTTTTCAAGTCTCTGTAAACAACACGAATAGCACTCAAATGACGAAACTTTCTGAGTATATTTACCAATAAAAACGTCAAAACTATCTGTCGTTGATATCATATCTCAAAATATATCTTACACCATATGTACGAGTACCCCACAGATTTTCAGAATTACAGTAAAGGAAAACGCACAGCGGTGTCCTTACTTCCTCTTTCCTCTTTTAATTATCTCATTCAAAAAACACTTTCATTCCATCTTTTAGTATATTTTCTCTCTGAATTATTTTTAAATGTAATTAAACCAAAGTGGTAGTCTCATAGAAGGAAACTTTAGACATTAAAGTTTCCGAGAGCAAAGCTTGACACATACCGGTAATTGAAATTATTAAGTAAACGTAATCCGGGAAATAGATAATAGTCCACTGACTGAAATTTCCATTTTGTCTCATGTGTATTTAATTTTGACAATTACAACATTTTGTAAATATTTATTAATAAATAAAAAAATGCATCCGCTAACATTTAAAAAAAAATATTTTTTCAATATGCCATCAATATAAAATTAATACCAATATATTTATGTTGTGAAATTCTTGTTATTAATACAGTAATAAATAATCCATACGATAGAAGTATTAAAGGATAATTAATCAAAGTTATATACCCTCATAAGTGCTTGCGTGTCAACATAAGTATAGAAATATGATTGATAACACGTCTTCTCTGTCTTAGTATACGTTGTATATAATAAATATACAAAATAATATTGAGGGAATATAACGTAAGAGCTCTTTTGTAAATATATAAGGACAAGATGCTGAAAAAGACGATTCAAAATTCCAGGTTACATACGAGTTGCGTAATAAGTAATTATTAATTAATATATTTACTCTTAGTTATACTAGGAGTCGTAAACAATTATAAGTGTCCTTTACACTCAGAAACTAATTAATAAAAATGAATGTAATGTAATAGGTAATTTTATAGGAAATCAAATTTTGTCACTTCCTAAATTTCTCTAATTTAAATAAAATAATAATTTCAGTAATTTACCACACCTACCACAATTAAAGTTGAAATAATTTCAAAACTTTAATTAAGCTTTGGTAGTTATCGTGTTAATTTTAACTTAGAATTTGCCCATAAAACTATTTACAGCTTCGAAATGTTGAACAGCTTTTATAGATCTAATAGCATCGTTCGTGTAAGTTCAAAGGTAAAGATTTCGTTATTTACGGTCAAAAATAGACAAAGAAATAGTCTTCTTTGTATAATTTATAATGCTAAACAACATTGTTGTATCTACAAAGACTATTCAGAAATACAATTTTTGAAGAACAGAAACGTCAAGGAAAATTACACATTTCTGGGAAATTCTGGGAAAAATCAAATATCTACATTTTAAAAGAGCTATATTTACGAGGTGGCTAAATTAAAAAATGAGACTGGCAGCATAGTATCCAATACTAGAAAAGTAGAACATGGTAGATAAATATGTGACACGCTTTCAGTACAAGTTTTAACTTGCTCCAGCCTTGATTGTCCGTAGCGATTTTAAAAAAAATGTTTCTGGTATGTTCTAATCGATCATCTTTAATTTCAAACATCAGATTTTACTTCATATTTTTGCAAAGCAGGTCACTATAGAGAATGTTTTGTTAAGATCCCGGGTTTTTCGATAGTTTAAGGACATTTTCAGAAAAAAGAGAGTAAGTTCACGATGAAAACCATACCAAAATGCCTTCATCTTCAAAAACTTATGAAAATGTCAACAGAATCCGGGATCTTGTGAAGTCAGAATGTCAAATGAAGATCAAAATGATTAGGAAAGAGTGGAAATTAAATCATACCACTATTCTTTAAATGTTGACTAACAAATTAGAGATAAGAAAAATATGCGCGAACATAGATCCAAAAATTCTTTCCCAAGACCAAAAAGACGTCAAAAGGAAAATGTGTTGTGACTTTTGGAAACGATGGAGAATGATTAAGTACGGCCCAGAAACCAGTCACTAAAGCATAGAATGCCAAACTTTAACTTCTCAAAAGCTCAAAAAAGCAAGAATGAGCAGATCAAAAATAAAATACGTGCTGGCCTCAAAGGCAAACACTTAATTAAGAATTTTATCGAGAATTTCTTGATAAACTTCATTCGTATGAGTCCAAACAACAAGAACATTTGGATATTACTTCACGAGAGTGTGCCTAAAGCAATTTCAATAAACATTGGCCAGTAAGAACATTTTTGTGGCTCCTCGATGTCCTTATTCCATATGAAATGTCATTTTAGGACACTAGAAAACATTAAAAGCTACAACCGACCAGGTGAAGGCTATTCCAGTATCCGAACTCTAGCAGTGCTATAAGGAGTGGAAGAACGGTTTCTAGCGCCGTATGACTTCTTAAAGAAGCTATTTTTAAGATATTAAAGTATAATTCCATTTAAACCTCGTATAATTTTCAATGAAGTACCAATTTTATAGCCAACTCGGAATAACCTCCAATACTGTAATTTGTTAGACTATACACGGAAAATCAAAATCCTTGACTATTCACAAGTTATAAGGGAAGACACATTTTTGATCCTTACTGTATAGACGATTTGAAAAGTTTAGACACTCGAACAATGGAACAAAAAGGGTCACTCCACAACATCTCTCGTGATATAGAAACCTAAAAATAAAGTTATTTTATAAATTGACGGAACCGCCTTGGATGAATTTAATTGGGTCTGAAGTAAAACAGATGCCCTGACACGAAAAGCTGCAATTCTTTAGAAATAAATTGGTCCACACGTCAGAGATAACCACTGTCACTTTTACGTTGGCTTTATGCCAACAAAAGGGTGGAAAAGGGTCAATTAAAGTGAAAGGTTTCTGGTATTTTAATGAATACCGGGAGATCTGTCTAATACAATAGCCCAATAAATCGTAAATAAAGGTTAACAAAAAACATTGACAAAATTAATCCAGTGCTGATACTAACAAAGAAGACTGGCATGGATTCTCTCGAGAACGGACTGATAAAAAATTATTTAAATACTTGCGAGAGACGATTAGAGAAAGAGAAAACGTAAAGCATTGAAAATCAATGAAGGGAACTTAGATACTTCTTTGATATGAAAGATTATAAGATTCTGCCCTTATTATAGACAGGGTGATCAACTTATACTCCGAAGTTTGATATCTCCGTTATCTTGACAAATAGGAAAGAATAATCAGATGGGATTTCAGATTTTTGATCACTCTGTATCAAATATTTTTTAATAACATAGCATAGAACTTGAAAAGTTAGAATAGGGACATGTAAGCCGTTTTCATTGAGTTTCAACGGTTTGGCTGCTACATACATCTAAATTCAAAAAAAATGTGATTTTCAGGTGACTGTAGATCCTTTATTAAACAAAGACATAAGTGTGATACATCATTGAAATCAGCTCGGCAAGAGGTTTATAAAAATGTAAAAATATACAGGATATTCCATTAAAAAAACGTAACTTTGATATGCTGTGAACTTATGAGACACCCTGCATATTACGAAATAATATAAGTTGAGTTTGAGTATTCCATTATGACTTTATGCGACACCCTGTATATAACGAAATAATATAAGTTGAGTTTGAGTATTCCATTATGACTTTATGAGACACCCTGTATATTACGAAATAATTTTAAAATGTGAAGCTTGACTATATCTATAACTTTTATTTAAAACATTCTTTCCTATTTCTCAAGATAACGGAGATATCAAACTTCGGAGTATAAGTTGATCACCCTGTATATGTACATATTAAAAGAAATTTTTAATTCATGTTAAATAAAATCCATTGTTAAACTAATGTATTGCTTATTTTATATAGGATTCCTAATTTTATAAAATCTTTACAAATATTAGAAAACCTTTATCGTTTGAAATAATTTATTATTTTGTACATAATTTTATTGTGCATACAAATAAAAAAATTATTTCATATTATTTCAAACATTTTTACTGTAAATTTATACTGGAATAATTTTGCACAACGTACATTTTACATAATTGCGCTGAAACAAATATTAACTTCGAATTTTGAAATTAAAATATTGCGGATTCAATCATTTACTTCGTTCGATCGATCTAAAACTTGTAAAAGGACAAACAAAATAGTTGTTTTTTCACTAGTACTAAAAATGCATATTTTTAATTCGAATATGACCGTCGCTTTAACTAACATAAAATAAGTTATAGGACATATAAAAAATATCATCAAAATATTTCGTTAAACGATATAATCTATTAATGATTTTCTTTCCTTAATCCTTAAATAATTTTGATCAACTATTTTTTTTTAAATATTTCATTCAATATTTATAGAGATTAGTTATTATACCTGATTTACTGAGAGTAAATTAGACAGTTTTGATTTTCTTTTCGTTTAGGTAAATGAGCTAAATTTACTACAAAAAGATAAAACAATAATATCGTTTAAAGGAAAAAATCTACCATCGTGCGTAAAGTACCAATTTTAGAGAACTAGTGAGTAAAGTAAAAAAAATAAAGCTTATTAGGAAATCAAAAATAAACTTCTTCAATGTAAGAAAAATAATGGAAGATCTTTTTAAAAAAAAGCCATACAGCATAAATACATTTGTTAAAATTTTAACTAAGAGAAGGTTCTCTTAGGTAGGATAATTAACTAGACATTATCGATAATAATCCTAATAAAATAGAAGAAATTCGGAATAGAATTATGGACGTCATTCATTACGTACTTTTTAAAAATGAGTAATGCTATCCCGAGAAATAATACATACAGTATTAGACATTCGCCCCGAAACTTTTACACGAAAACTCTTTATCGTACACAAAATTTTTTAAAAGGTGTCTATAATGAAAAAAATATATTTCATATTAAGGAAGTATATTGATATATAATAATAATAATAATAATAATAATAATAATAGTAGTAGTATTTAATTTTATGTGATAAATAAAATGAAATACATATAAGATACAAATATAAGTCAGATAAACGAATTAAGATATTTAAATAATTGTTTATGTCCAGGTAAGTGTATTTGATAACAAATTAATTTGTGTAGTAAGTAGCCATTCTCTAATTTTTCCCTTCACACTATTAGTTATTATATTTCTTCTTATTTCTTCAGGAAACATCTCATATATTTTAGGTGCTAAATAACTCCAATGTTTTTGACACTGGCCTTTCTGCATCTAGGTATATTTACTTTATTTTCTTTATTTCTTGTTGGGTAAGGATGTTTCAAAGATGTTAATATAATTTTTCGATCATTTATACATTTTAGAATTTGGAAGAAATAAAGTTGACGAATATCGAAGAAAAATGCCTCAATAAATAACTGAGATGTTCGATACCCCCGTTTTCTTCCATATAATCTTCAATATAAATCTATGGAGTACATTTATTTTGTGTAAGTAAACATCATTTACACCTCCCCATCCAATTATTTCATATTGTATTAATGATTGCACCAACGAATAATAAATTGTCATTAGATATTTTATGTCCATACATTCTTTAAGTATTTTAAATCGTGATAAAAACTTTCTGAATCTACGTGCTAGACTAGACATATGTTGATTCCATCCGAAGTGATTGTCAATCATGATAACCAAATACTTCCTAGAATGGTTACGTATTCGTTAATATTCAATGATCCCATATGTAGTTGTGTATTTTCATACAATGTGAAAGTAAGATATCTATTTTTTTCACAGTATTCATTATATTGAATAAATAACATGATTTAAGTCATTAATGTATTACGCCTATGACACTTTACGTCAATGTATTTTGACAGTAGTTGGTAGTAGTGTTCACATAATATAATTTGCAGTATAGCGTGGTAGTTGTTAAAAACTGTTTTGGAATATTAGTTTCCCGAGTTTGTGGAGTTTTTATTTAAGTGTTTATTATAAAAATATATTGTTTTTTAAAACAAAAGTAATGTAGGCTACTTGAGTTAGTAGTGAAAAATGTCAAAAAAAAATAAAAAGCAGAAGTTAAGAAATTGAAGCTTCATTGATACAATACTTTGAATATGCACACAACAGTCTTTTATTTTCTAGTTCGTCCTAAAATATATTTAAAACGTTTATCCACTTTTTTCACAACGCGGCAACTCCGTCGAGTATATTTAAATACGTTATCATGGGCCATAATGTATAAATTAATATTTAATTTTCAAATATAGGATTATTATAAATTAATAATTAATAACAATTGTGTTACGACCTAATCGTTAAATATGAAATAGTTATTTTTGATGATAGATTATAAAATGTCAATTTTACATTCGAAAATAATTTTTTTTTCATTCGAGAATGCAAAATAATTTCGATATCGAGTATTAAACATTTTTTCGGAAACTGTATTCAAAAATGACCAAGAATGTGAAGAGAATATTTTGAGAATTACAATTATTTTATTTGACATGGATGTCATGTACAATTTTATTTATTTGTTTTTTGTAAGTTGATGTAAAAAATCTTTTACACCCTGGATGTGGAAAACTTGTTTAACACTTAATAAATTTCATGTAAAAGTAAACGTTTTTTGACAGTTTTCGATAAAATTAATTTGTTCTTCGTAGATTGCATATTTAATGTATTTTGTTTCATGTATATTTTGGTATATTACTAATTTCACATAATGTGCAAATCAGAGGAACCTATTACGAACTAATTTCAATCTAGTACCTGTTACACTAACAGCTAAATATTTAAAATCCATATAATTTATATCCCATAAAATACACATTAAAGTCCCTTAAATTAAATTTAAAATAAAATAACCTAAAAGCCATTTACTCAACGCCAATTTATAACAAGTGATTACCTAGAATTCTAACTAGTTCAAAGTCCAATCTACGGATTTTCCGATTTTCTATCGAACACGTTACCGGAGTTACAATGAAATGCTCTTCCACTAAATACCATTACAATTATCGTGTATTAGTCCAAACGCGACGCCATCTTAATTACGGCGAAACCTAATTTCGATGTCTACAAGTGCTTCATTCCTTCGAGTCTCATTGTTGAAGGAATGTATTGCGCGCTGAAGACAATGAGGATCGAATTGATGCTGGATTCAGTCACCCCATTCGTCATTCTCTACGCTCATTTGTAAGAGATTCGTTTTGAGTTGAGCTCTGCTTCTATCAGACAATGATTCATTAGAAACATTAGATTATACTGATATTACTCGCTATGTTGGATGTTGGAGGCACGTAAGACATTGTTCTTGAAAAAATAAGGTCGCCGGGTCAGAGTTTCTGGA
Organism: Hermaeophaga mercurialis; assembly: GCA_951812935.1. NCBI lineage: Eukaryota > Metazoa > Arthropoda > Insecta > Coleoptera > Chrysomelidae > Hermaeophaga > Hermaeophaga mercurialis. The sequence continues at coordinate 25,192,108 of OX638358.1, read as the reverse complement.
ATGAATATGGATAGATCCTCTTTATACTGGATCATAAATCATTAGTTAATAAAAAGGGAAGTATATGGATAGATATAAGTTGCACAATTTATATTCTTTCTAGACTAGGAAGTTCATTTTATAGGAATTTTCATAAATGTACAGGGTGTAATTGTAATACGCACAAATATTGAAACTATACTGACAACGCAACAAATTTTCATTCGGCGCTATGTGATCTAATATTATTTGCGAAATACTGCGTCCTAACACGTTAAATGCGAGTTTGATGGATAAATTATTAATGTGTTTAGTAGTAGAAACTTGCTAAATATTTACTAGTAAAATGATAATAATTGCTCGAAATCCCGTCATTGTCAGTGACGCAAAACTCCGTTCTCCGCTGATGAGAAATTTAATTCCCACAAATTATCTTGGAACTCTCTCGAATTTCTTTAGTTGCCATAGTTACACTGTCTCTTAACTGTTCTAAGGAATTAATGGATACACTATAAACTAACTGTCTCATATAGTTCCACAAAAATGCTAGGGATTTGTCTTTAGACATGGAAGGACAACTTGCAGGTCCATTCCTCCTTATCCACCGCTAAGGGAAATTTTCAGTTAAAAAGTAACGCACATTTAAGGTAAAGTTAGGTGATACGTCGTTGCGTAAATACCATATTATCGTGAGAAATACTTCTTCTAAAAGCAATTACAAATATACGGGAAGCCGAATTTTTTCAATTGGAAAATTCATTCGTGATATACATTTCAGTCTTGACTTGCGTTTTCATCGACAAAATTATTCACTAAAACCATATCGTTGAATATAGTGTAGTAGTATAGTGCCGTCGTATTGTATCCTGATACAAGGGACAGTTGTTAGGTGATGGGTTTGGTCATAGCATTGTTATCATGATCCCTAATAGCTCTACAGCCATATGGTCCATAAAGAACCACAAACACAATAACTATTAACACTCATCATTACTTTCGATTTGATTACATGGAACAAAGAGAGAAACGAATACGATTCCAACAAAATTCCTTTGGAAACATAGCTTTTCCTTTAGAATAGTGCACAGGCCCGGATCTAATAGAAAATAGATTTAATTTTTTTGGCGCACATACAAATGGATAGGGTATAAATTATGTTTGTAGATTTATTTACTGAAAATGAAAAAAATATTGTTCTTTACAAACCTTTTTCTTTAAAGTATCTCGTAAAGCGTTACTATATGTTGCAATAAATATAAAGATAAATAATACTTATCCTGAATTTCCACAGTCTTCCAAACCGTTTAATATGCATTCAAGTCTACAGAGGTTTCAGTCTTTCACAATACCATTTTCTGGTTTTGATTAGGACACAAACCGTATAAATTAGATTCAAAAACTTTTTTGATTAAAATATTGTTAATGTGCTTTTTGAAGTGATAAAGAAAAGCAGCTAATAGTGAATGTTTAACAGATAATAAAATTGCACTCCAAAAACACTTCTCAAACAATAATTTCATAGCACTGTTTAAATAGCAACTTACCTGTACATGGATTAATCGTCGATTTTTCAACTTGAACGTAAATTCATTTTTCTAACCACTTTTATACAGACTTAAATCTAATATACTCGTAGTCGCATAATTCATTTTGAGCCCAATTTTCGAAGTTAATAAGGCGAATTAAAAAGTAACAATAATTTTCATAACCTTAGAATACAATATAAAAAAATATTAAAATAAAGTAGTTTCACCGCGTAATTTAATTAAATGAAAACTCACTTATTGGTATTACGAAAGATATTTGTATAAAAAAAAAGCAGATTCTTGCTTTGAATCACCATCTGACCATTCCGTAGTCATAATGTTAGATAACCACAGACATTAAAGAAAGAAAAACACCCCTTTTTGCACAACAAAAAAACCAAATAATATGTGTTCAGAGAAAAGTTAGACAGCCTAACCTAGCTAAACTAGCTTTTAAAAACCGAGCTAGATACTGAATTAGCAGCTGAAAACTTAATAAAACATACTAGAAACTTCGGTGTTTGCTAACTATGAAACTCCTTAAAGAAGTAAAATATATATTTTGTTAAAAGAAAAAATTGCAGAAACAATACAGAAATAATAGCAGCAAGCCAGGACAGAAGAAAGAGAAAAACCTAATAAGCCGTCGAAGAACTAAATCCTGGAAGAACAAATCTAGGGTATTCAGGGTTATCCAGAAAATCTTACCCCAAAATAAATCAGAAATTATTCACTCTGAAAAGCTAAGAAAAGGTTTCAAAGCCTCTATTGACATGTGACAATAACAACTAGGGGAGCAACTGCAACCGCTTCAAAATATCTAGAAAAATATCCTTCATAAAAGTATCCACTGAGAACGAATGACATACATAATATAAAATAATAAATATGTAATAAATGTATTATGTGCCGTAGTAGTACAGGTCCCAGCGTAAACCCTTGTAGGACACTCTTATTGATCACTTCAATTCCTGATGTTTTACTTATTATTATAAACAGTCCCTAAAACTATAGAGGGATGATTTATGGATATAAACTATCAGTGAAATGTCTTTGAAATTTTAACAATTTGAGTTTTCCACTGGCAAGGACTTAACTTCTAATACTCGTACTCGAAGATTAAAAGCAGCACAAACAAGTTGGTTTACTGAAGGATTTTACGACGATTAAAAGAGATAAAAAAGGATTTACTCGACATAATAACTTTGTGGGTAAATTTAAGTAGTTGGGAACAAATTTGGGATCAGAATTAAAAGAGAAAAATCGCACTAAAACAAACAGTTTAATACAACAATTACGAATCAGTTTATAGTAAACTAGTGAGATGAAATCATAAATTCTGCATTAAATATATAAAGAATAAACTTTTTACGAAAGGAAGTTCCACGTTTCTACAGGGTGAGTCGTATGAGAACCGATACAGAGCAAATATAAGGCATATAGCATATAGGGGAATCTAAAATATAGTGGTTTAACGCAACTTCTATATTAAGTTGCATCCCTGAGAAGTTAGCAGCCATGAAAGTGCTTTGTCAAATTACGAAAAAATATATATTTCAGTTATACTTGAACTGAAAAAAATTTGATACACATTCTAAGTGTACCAAGAGTATTAATCGACAGTAAGTAAAGGTCAATTGTAGCATTCTAAAGGATTGATAAGGAACCATTAAAATGTAACAAATTTTTTTAAATCTTTGGCGAACCTAAAAGTTAATAATTTATTTTATATAGAACTAAATTCCAAAACATTTCTTACTCTTGTTATTTTTCAAAAAACTTTGTCGTTTTTAATAAAAACCCGAATAACTAAAAAAATGTATTATTCCTCAAAAATTGAAGTCTACTCTATCCAATAACTGTTAATTGTTTCTAATTAATGTGCATTTATCTGTAATGTAATTCCATAATTTTGCTCGAGACATAATTGGCGAGGAATACAAAAATTCTTTTAACATTCCCCAAAGAAAGAAATCACATTTGTCAAGATCTTATGATCGTGGAGGCCATACTTATACGGAATTTTTTCCTCTTGCAAGCCATTTATTTGGCTACTGCTGGTTTAAAAAGTATTTAATAATAATACTAAAATGACGCGGTGCTCTATTATGCATAAACCAATGTTCCATTTTGAGTTGTAGTGGCACAGCGTCAAGAGGATTCAGGAGAAATTCTAAATAAGTGTCACCTCTGCGGATGAAATAAGTTCATCACTAATGATAATTTTCTTTTAAAAATTGATGTCCTGATGCAGAATAAATTGACAGAAATTCACTCGTTTTACCAAAACTCCCGGTAACAATTCTTTCACTTTTCACAGAAGTATGCGACATACCAGTTTGTCGAGATAGAATTCTGTTTCTAATATATGAAGACTTTCTGACCATTTTTAGAACAGAACAGGCAGTCACTAAAATTAGATTACTTTTTTTCCTGATAGTCAAGTTTTACGTTTAATTTCATTGCCAAATTTTCAAGGATTTTAAATAACACAGCTGCAATACGTGTTTTTAGTTATTCAGGTTTTTGTTGAAAACGAGAAAGTTTTTTGATAAATAACAAGAGTAAGAAATGTTTTAGAATTAAATTCTCTATAAAATATATTAATAACTTTTTAGGTTTACCAACAGCTTATACAATTCTGTCATATTTTAATGTTGCATCTTCCCATGTTGATTAATGCTCTTAGTACAACGTGTATCAAATTTGGCTTTTCTAAGTTCAAGTATAACTAAAAATAAAATTTTTTCACCTGACTAACAAGGTCTAAAACTTCTTAGGTGTGCAAATTAATATAGAGGCAAATTGCGTTAAATCATCATATTTTAAGTTCCCTAATATGCCTCTGCTCTGTGTCAGTTCTTATACGAATTACCCTGTATAGTAAGACATAGACAATAGAACGTGTAAAAAAATGTAATTTAGTTAAACCCTTCTGTGCTGTGCATATTTTAAAATTAAATATTATTTTCTCTGAAAACGTAATTCATCGTGAATAACGAATACTTTTTTAACGGTATAATTCGTGTTGAAATCTAGCGTTTATTCAGGTGCACACAATTTCTTCTTGCGCAGAATATTAATGTAATTCTACGGGAATTCCGTACAAAAACAATTGGATTATCTGCAAAAAGCCGATTGCACTCATCCAAGCGCACAATGCTATTTCAAAGGGTTTATTTCATAAAAGGCACTGTTATATGGTCAGTGGCTGTGCTTAGGGAATTTGTTATAAGCGTATAGATTATAAAAATCCAAATTTTATAAAAGAATAGGTCTCTTTGAGATTTAAGCATGCTACTAGAAGCATGAGAAACTTCATTCAATTAAGAGGAAGGGACATGCTTTTTATTAATATTTTTAATGCAGATTAATATATAAGAAAAAATTTAACGTTTAAATAGACTTCAAAGACGTGTCCGATACAGTGCGAATTATCAGTGCTTCCGAATAAAACTAGTTTTTATCTACTGTGAATGATAATGATAAAAATAACAAAACCCTCATTTAAAATTAAATATAAATAGTACGGTCAAATCGGATAAACAATGAACGGTAATTCTTACAACCCACCAGTGAACATGTTTCCAGATCAAGCTACACCTATGCATCATACTCAAACTCCAATGTGTTCTTCACAACCAATGTACCCTCAGCAGCCACAACAACAGTTTATGATGTACAGCCAACCGCAGCAAACTTACATTCAAACACCAATAAATCATGTAAGTAATTCAAATGAAAATGAATTTCAAATAGTCCATAATCATAAGAAAAGATTGAGAAGCCCAGAAATAAACTCAAAACCTGAAAGACAAACTAAACTTAGTGAATACTGGTTAGGTAACGCAATTCCAACTAGCAACAAATATAGTATTTTGCAAAACGACGACGCTTCCACAAGCGAATCCAATGAAATTGAAAATAGTGAGCCTAAGCCACCACCAATATACGTTGAAGGTGTTATAAATATCAACCCTCTCGTTAATTTACTAGAAGAAGTTGCTAGCCAAAACTACATAATAAAATCTCTAAGAGACGAGCAAGTAAAAATCCAACCAAAAAATGGCGAAGTATACAGTAAAATAATCAAAGCATTAAGTGAAAAACAAACCCAATTTTATACTTACAAACCTAAACAAGAAAAAAGCTTTCGTGTTGTCCTAAAAAATATACACCCTTCAACAGATACCTCACTAATCAAGGAGCCTGGTAAAATTAGGTCATGAAGTTACAAACGTTTGGAACATTAGACAAAGAATACAAAACAAACCACTTCCAATGTTCTTTATTAATCTAAAGCAAAAAGAAAACAACAAGGATATCTACAATATTAAAACATTATTAAACACAGTCGTCAAAGTTGAAGCACCACTCAAAAAAAAAGAGATACCACAATGCACGAGATGTCAGAATTTCGGACACACAAAAAATTTTTGCCAAAAGATCCCTCGATGTGTAAAATGCACCGCAAACCACCTAACCAAAGACTGTCCCAGGAAAACAAAAGATATGGATGTTAAATGTACTAATTGCAATGAAAATCATCCAGCAAACTATAGAGGATGCACCGTATATAAACAGCTATTTCAAAAAACGTACCCCAAATTGAGAGAAAAAAAGGTTGGACAAATAAATAATGCAATTGTACAAACAGGTATAACGTATTCTCAAATTACCCAAAATCAGCAACAAACAAATAATGCCAATAATGCAAATCAACCACAGGTCATCTTAACTCAACAGACAAACGATATAAATGAACTTAAAACCATGATGAAAGAACTAATCACCCAAATGGGCACCATGATGAACCTTTTAACAACACTTGTCACAAAGCTAAACTAATGGCGCAACTACTTAAAATTGCTTTATGGAATGCCAACGGGCTAAGTCAACATAACCAAGAAATAAAATATTTTCTACAATTCAATAAAATTGATGTAATGCTTATAACAGAAACCCATTTTACCAGACTTAGCCATATGAACATACCGGGGCATTGTATCTATTCAACAAATCACCCAGATGGAACCGGACATGGTGGGTCAGCTATCATAATCAATAAAAAAATAAAACACTATGAACTGAATAAGTATAAATTTGAACATTTGCAAGCCACCTCAATAGCAATCGTAGAAAAAACTCATCAAATACATGTTTCTTCAGTTTACTGCCCACCGAAACATAAAAATAAAATGGAAGACTATACAAAATTCTTAAACACCCTAGGAAACAAATTTATAGTAGGAGGAGACTATAACGCCAAAAATACTGAATGGGGAGCTAGAGTCACTACAACCAAAGGCAGGCATCTTCTAAAGGCTATTCAGAATAAAAACCTCCAATATTTGTCAACAAGAGAACCCACATACTGGCCTTCAGACGAAACTAAAATACCAGACCTCTTGGATTTCTATATTACAAAGGGACTAGACACCAAAAAAATTAAAATCGAATCATGCTCTGATCTGTCGTCAGACCATTCTCCTGTAATTATAACTATGTACTCCGAAGTATTGCAACTAGATAGGCAACCAAGATTGCACACTAAAAATACTGACTGGGAAAACTTTAAAGAAAAATTAGATGAACTAATAGACTTTAAAAACTACAGAAGATATAGATACAGCCGTTATCAATCTTACTACAAATATACAACACTCTGCATGGATGTCTACCCCAGAACAATATTCCCCCCATATAAAGGAAAAAACACCTCCGATCGTTTACCAAAAAATTGCAGAAAAACGTAAACTAAGAAAGAGATGGCAAATAACCAGAATGCCAGGGGACAAAACCAGGCTAAATAAAGCAAACAAAGAGTTAAAAACGCTATTACTTGACATTAAAAATCAATCGGTAAATAAATATCTTAGCGAGTTAACAGCCACAGTAAGTACAGATTACTCTTTATGGAGAGCTACAAAAAAAATCAAAAGGCCTCAACTGCATATTCCACCAATACAAAATCCTCTCAGTGGATGGGCAAGGACTGACACAGACAAATCCACGGTGTTTGCAAACCATCTTATTAACGTTTTCAAACCTCATGAGATAAATCCTCCAGATGAACATTTAGAAAAAATTAACGACCTTATTCAAGCACCTTACCAAATGGATTTTCCACTCAAGACTGTTAAATCCTCTGAAATAAAATTTATAATTAAAAACACTAATCCAAGAAAAAGTCCAGGCTTCGATCTTATAACAGGAAAAATTCTAAAAGAATTAACAGATAAAGCTGTAAAAGCCCTCCAGCAAATAATCAATGCTGCACTAAGAATAAATTACTTCCCACGCCCATGGAAAATTGGTCAAGTTATTATGATTCTAAAGCCTGGTAAAAAAGCTGAAGACGTAAACTCATACAGACCTATTAGTTTGCTGCCAATACTCGCAAAATTATATGAAAAGATCATACTCAAACGATTACTGAAAAAGGTGAGCGAAAGAAAACTCATACCTGATCATCAGTTCGGATTCCGAAGTAAGCATGGTACCGTGGAACAAATACACCATGTAGTTAACAAAATAAGCACTGATCTACAAGGTAAAAGATACTGCTGTGCTGCCTTTCTGGACATAAGTAATGCTTTTGATAAAGTGTGGCACAACGCTATACTATATAAAATCAAACTAAATTTACCATATCCTTTCTATGAAATGATCAAATCTTATTTACATCAAAGGTTTTTTCAAGTCAAAATAAACGAATCCTACTCCGAAATACTACCAATATCTGCTGGAGTACCACAGGGTAGCATCCTGGGGCCAACGTTATACCTATTGTTCACTGCTGATCTACCACAAACAAAGACAACTTTAGTAGCAACCTACGCTGACGATACAGCCATCCTAACGTCTCATACTATACCTGAAATCGCTTCAAGAAACCTTCAAATAGCTCTAGACAAAGTACAAAATTGGTTAGAAAAATGGCGCATGAAAGCCAATAGCAGCAAATCTGTTCACGTGACATATACTATGAAACGCGGTAACTGCCCCCCGGTAACTCTAAATGGACAACAACAACTTCAACATTCCGATCATGCTAAATATTTAGGTATGTATATAGATCGAAGGTTAACCTGGCAAAAGCACATATTCTCCAAAAGGAAACAATTAGGACTAAAACTCAAACAACACTATTGGCTAATTGGAAAGAAATCTCAACTCAGTCTCGAAAACAAATTACTTATATATAAAGTCATCTTCAAACCAATTTGGTCTTATGGTATACAACTCTGGGGCACCGCTAGTAACTCCAATATTGAAATCATTCAGAGGTATCAAAACAAGATGCTACGCATAATAGTGAACGCGCCATGGTACGTAAAAAACAGTGAAATTCATAGAGATCTTAAAGTTCCGCTTGTTAAAGACACCATCAAAAAGTTCTGTGAATCATATAGTGCAAGAGTGTCATCACATCCAAATAAATTAGCAAGAAACCTTATGAATCCATCGCCAGAAGAGATAAGACGACTGAAAAAGTTCAAACCATCCGATCTTCTGTCCAGGTTTTAACCCCAGACTGTTAGATCTTTCAAATTGACTTAATAGACAATTTTTGTTGTATTCTTAAGGAGAGTTTTCACAGGAATACTCTCTACAAGTCAGATGGTTGACTTACTTGTGGTAAAATAAGTTAACCTTTAGTCATCAAAAACACTTATTGTCACTTAGACAGATTGTGTGAATAAAGAAACAAAAAAAAAAAAAAAAAAAAAAAAAAAATAGACTTAAGCAGGTGACCCTTCTAAGGAAGTAAAAATAATATCAAGTACACAATATGATCTAAGAATTACTATTTTTGAGATATTTCTCAACATTTTTTACATTGGAGTGTTTAACGTAAAAACATAAAAAATATTTAAATTCCTTTGAAAAGAGATCCTACATTTATTTGGCTACTGCATGCGCAATATTGTGAAAAGTTTCTAATAAAAAAACTAAAAAGTAATATTCCTCTAGAGAAACCATTTCTCTAAAAGCAAAAAGAAGTAAAAGTAAAGTAAACTCGACTATTTTACTTGAATTACGTGAAATAATATGTGAAGTGAATCTTGAAACAGAGCAACAAGTGATAATAAAAGTAACCATACACATCATCGTCTAAAAGAGTTTTAACCTAGATTTATAAGATTTATTTAAAATTTTATATGCATCAAATACGAAAGAAAAATATAAATTTACAAGAAAGACCTCACTGTAGTATATTACATGCTACTAATATTTAAAAAAAATAAAATGATAAAATATTAACATTTAATCATAGAAAACAGAATAAGGAAAGATGACTGTATTTGAAGTATTTAGTTTTCTCGTAGCCAATAATATATTGAAATCAAATTCTAAATTGTTAAATTTTTCTACGGTCTAAACCAAAATTATTCTATTTTCTATAATGGGATGTACGCTGGAGAAACATTTCACCTAATTTTGTTTTGAAGCTAGTTTCTTGTATTCAACTCATTTTTTTTTTATTTAGAAGAATTTTCTTTTATGAGTAATTAAAATTTGTTATTTAGGTATGTTTATCAAAGTAAAATATTTCGTTGTTGCACCACTATATTTTGTTAGATATAATTCAACACTGTACTTTGTCTTGTATTCTTTGTTACAACTAATACTTTTTTTTGGCAAACAACTGTATTATTAATAATATTAATTTACAATGTTTATTAAAAAATTATTGAAAATAAAGATAAACAAAACAACTTCCATTTTGTTAAATTAAACAAATTAGTATATTGTATCAACAAGGATATTTGTTTGATTTACATTTTTTTCCCAATAATTAACAACTTAAAAATAAAAATGGCTACCCTACCTTACGGGAAAATTTAAGAATAGGACTAAATATATTTCATTAAAATTCAAAATATTATTTTTTGATGACTCGCTGTAAATGGCCACTATGTTTATGTTTAGTTATAATAAAATATTTTTAATTTTGTTTTATACTATCTCTGTAGAATAAAAATTAGAACAATGAGTAAAAAGCCGTGTACAAAAATAAACCGCTTTGCTCCAAAATAAAGAGGAGACTTCAAATTAATCCTAATCTGGTTAAGGGAGATTCAGTGAACCCTCGAGAATGATTGATGATGATCTGTATTAGAAAGGAGATTAGTAACTAATGTAAATCGCATTACGAAAACATTTCTAATTGGCTAACTCGGAACGTTTATTATAACTATCACATTTGCTTTAATGAATTATAAAACGTTCAACATTGTCAAAAAAATGATAAATTCATAATTAGTTTAATTTCAACTACATTCTTAAAAAACATTATTTAAAAAATCTACAAATGTTACCAGGTTTTATTTTAATCCCGTTTTTTCTGTAGCTAGTTAAAAAGTATCTTCATAAAATATATGACTATAATTAGCAATATTCTTATTGAGTAAACAGCACCAGCGAGTTTTATATCTAAACATTTTTCCCCAAACTGTAATAAATAGTTTTCGATATTTGTATAGGAGATCGCTATCTTTAACCAGCATAAATCTTGAACGAAAACCACTTAATTCAATAAATATCTTTCCTCAAATATTCAAATATAGAAGCTCCCAGATCTTTTAAAAATGTTAATATTCAGTGACTCTATCTACTACTCAAGACTATATCAAAGAAGTAACGGAAGAAGAAACGAAATCACAATCAATTCCTTTTTATAATTTTAAAAGAAATCATCACCGTCACTCGCAAGCTTTAGCCAGTAACATTTTTCAGCAAATTGAGGCGTTTTTCATAATATCACTTCAAAACTCTATCTCTTGAAATTACTTAGGCATGATAATAATCTTCTGAATAAATTTGCTTGTTCTAATCCCCGAAGTGGTAGGCAGGGAAAATTTTATGTTGATAAACGGCTAAAATGTTAAGGAAGTTCCTTTGATAATCCTTTTGTACAACCCTTAAATAAATTTAAAAAGAATTAGAGCTCCCTCTTATAAATCTATAGAAGAAAATCATTAAAAGTTTAATGCCGAAAAAACTTGAAAAGTAAAATGAATAAACTATTTAGGTAGGCACTTACCTTAAAAATGATAAGATACTCTCAATTTAAAGAAATTATTCTACAAGTTTTCTTTTCAAAAAAAGATGCCAAAAAAAAATGGTGCTACATTTAATAATTTTTTCCGCAATTAAAAAATATCTCAAAACAGCATAAATATTAAGTCGTATAATGTGGAATCCTTTTGTATCTCGTTTTCTGCATGAAAATACTTATAATTTATATTCTAAATCCTGTTTCCTGATATTCCGTTCCGGGAAGTTTTTTAAACCAGAAATTTTACATGCCTTTCTTTCTTGTCTTAACAATTAAACAAAGAAAGAAAATAAATTATGCCATTTTCTATCTAAGCAGTGTGAAAGCCTAATTTAAAAGTTCATTAATTTTAAATGAACGTGAGTTCAAAAGTTTTATTTTGTGGAATATATTAATTTAGTACGTTTGTAGAAAAAGCACAAAGAAATAAAAATAAGAGAAGGCAGCGTTCAATCCTAAGTATACCCAAATATTTACAGTGATCGTACATGTTTCTAGTTTTATTGCAGTAATTTTTGTATACAAAATTTACATAAAATATTCCCTAATTGTACAGCATTATTACAAGTTATTCATTATTACTGGGTGTTCTTGTTTCTATGTCACTTAGTATATTTTCTTCCAAATTTTTTGTGTATTCTTTGTTAGGTTACTTCTGACATTACCCGCCTAGTCTGTAGCAATTGTGCAAGTGTCTTTAAGCCATTAAATTATTAGATAGAATAATTTTGTATATTTTAGGTCGAACTCTTATCTACCTCTAATTTAGTTAACCAGAACTGGCGTAACTATTTTCTAAAAATGAAAAATAACTTTTTAGACTATCGATAACTAACATCGTTTTGCAATTAATTTAAAAAATTGAGTGTTATTTAAACTTCCCAAATACCGTCAAGGAAAAGAAAATTATAAGCATTATTAAGAACCCAATTAACAGTCATAGAAACATTAATTTTATATAAAATCCAGGATTTTTATTTAAATAATAGTAATTTTTAATTGTACACCGACTATTAACAAATAATTACAATGTACTTATTTTTTTATTGAGTGACTACTTTGACTATCAGAGCCATAAGGCTCGTGTTCTGTGTAGACTTTGTTACTGTTTCCCGACGCTACTTTAGGAACAGTACTGTTAAATTAAAGGTCATAATTTTCATATTACAAAAATAAATATAGTTACTTAATTTTACTCTATAAACTGATACGCACTGTAGGTACTACATAAAGTTATTACTTACGCACCCTAGCAGAAAAATTATTTGTTCCATCAAGCCAGGGACAAATTAAGAATGAAATATGATAGAATATTTTATAGAATCCTCCAGATAATTAATTAGACCACAAGATATTCGGGATCGTTTATATAGGAATTATACACATAAACCAAGCGTTTCAAAAGGTTAAAAGGATTAACGATTTATATAACTTGGACCTTCGTAAACCACGACCGCATTCAAAATAATGCATATATTTAAAGCTGTATGTTTACGATGCGTTTTGAATAATTTAAAATCGAAATATGTAGTCAATTGGAATTTGGCAGATGGTCCGTTCAATATTGGAAATAATTTGATCTAGTTTCGAATTTTGATTATATTATATTTTAATTAATGTGAAAATTTGATAAATTTTTATGTATGGTAATGTTTACAAATTGTAAAGAAATCAAAATTTCACTAGTTACAAGTTTAAACTAATTATAGAATTCGGTATCACTTTGAAGCTAAGTTATGTGGTTTTCTAAATCTACAAAATGTGTAGGTATAGTTTGATTGCTTAATAACTGGATAGTCGGCTTTTAAGTTGTTAAATATCTTTATTACTTTTGCTTTTTGTGGTAACCAAAAAAAAACTTTTTGCTTTTAGAATATTTTTATTTCGATGTGAAGTATATCGAATGCAAGAAATATGGCTCTTATGAAGGATATGTGAAAAAGGTAATTCTGCAGAAAAAAATTAGATACTCTTTACGCCAGCCACTTTTTTATCAATTTACTATCAGAATGTTGGTGAGTTAAGAACTAAAGTGATCGCAAACCTGCTTATATAGGAAAATCTAGCGGTGAAGGTGTCTTAATTACCGTAAAATAATTTAAATGTGCGGAAGGTAATAATTCCTAACAGTGGAGTTGAACAAATCAATAATAAATGCATTATTTTGCGTGGGCTTAGATCCCTCCATTATCTGACTTAAATACATATGTGTCTCTCTGTAGTTTAGTTGAATACATTATCAGAAAGTTTGGAAACTTGTTACTATGTGGAAATTATAATTTACCTAATGCTGCCTGTAGTAATGATAACTTTGGCTTAATAGTAGAATATTCTGATGACTCTCCAGCAGGGTATTTTACTAACTTTTTTGGTTATTTCAACATGTATCAAATTAATAATGTACCTAATACTTATAAAGTTTTTCTAGACTTGGAGTTTAGAAATTTAAATAATGTTTATGTAGTAATTCCACTTGGTTCCTTATTCGATAATAGTAGATACCAGTCGGCCATAGTTTTAGAATGGCCCGGTTTTGAAAAAATGAAGAATTTTATTATAATTTTATAAATGAATATTATATAGGATTAAATGATTTATTTGTTAGTTTTAACTGAAAGTTACTCTTATTACACGTAAATGATGTTATATACACCAATATATTGATATCCATTCTTGTTTCATTAAAATTAGGTAAGTTTGGTAGCATGTGTTTAACATTATAGAATTTCATTGTACAATTTTTGTAATTTAGTTTTAAATCTTTTCAGACCTGAAGATGACTTTAAAAAGTAGAAACTAGTTGTAGTTGATTATTCATAAAAAATGGTGTGGTATGACTTCGAGTTTCCTTTGATCATAAATAATTATTATAATAAAAATCGCATTTAATAGGTTTATTCATTTAATCAACTATGACTTTTCCATATTTCAAACCTAATCTCTAATCTTGTAACTGAGCTAATATCAAACTGAATGAACTGTACCGGTGCATCCTTAATGAAAAGAAAGAACGTGCCAATTCGATTATGGTTCAAAGAAGTACAGGAATATTATTATGTGTGATTTTCAAATTGGCTTCTTTTAAATAAATAATCTTCTTACGAATGACGCAATACAGTTTTCTATAAATGTAAATTTTCCATGGGAAACCCGACTGTGAAAATTAATATTTCCTGTAATAGTAATTACTTTTGGCAAACCCAGCGTCCTGAAAGCATACCATTACATTGATTTGTTCCTGTGAAGTTTCTATTAATCATAACTCATAACATTAGTGTTCACTAAATGTATTAATTAACGTCGAATTTATATGCACGGGTTAATAACTGAACTCCAATACCTAATCAGGAATTTTGATGGAAGCAGGGTTGGATTTTGTATGTCCATGATACTAAAACCATATTCATTATTTAGACACACAATTACTCTTTTAGTAAAAAAATAGTTTTTTAATAGCTATTGCAATAAGTTCAGTTGACAACAATGAACTAGTTGCACATACATTTTTTTTTTAAACAGCGGAGTTTGATTGATGAATAAATTCGAAATTAATAAAAATTTGTCACTCCTACATTACAGGACTTTTAGACACATGATAAATTTAATTTTCGAAATTGGCAAAATACCCAGTGATTTCAAATGTACAAGAGTAACACATATTTTTAAGCAGGGAATAAAGAAAAATATTTTAAACCATAGCCAAATTTTGGTAAAATATTTGAGAAATGTCTAAAAAGTTCATTACATTATTACGATTATTTAAAAAAAACATATATTCTGAGTTTAAATCAATTCGGTTTCCAAAAATGAACAAGTACGAGTGGTGCCATGTAAGAACTAATATCCAGTATAAAAATTAGCTTTGATAACAATAACAAGAATGCAAGTGTTTTTACCGGTCCAACAAACGCGTTTGACACTGTTCCCTACAAACAACTTTTAAATGTTCTTGAAAGCAATAGAATAAGGGGAGCAGTGATAAAACTCCGCAAACTATTTAAAAGACAGGTAACAAATAGCAAAAATAAGAAACGAATATAATTATAAGCAGATAAAACAGTTCTATTGCTTAAGAGTAAAACACAGGATCCTCTTAAAGAGATAGTTATCAAAGGAAAAAAATGTCAAAAATTGACTAGACATGAATAAATCATCACTGAACATTTCTATAATTATGTATAGCGTTTGTTTTCATTAACTAATGCAAATAGATCTAAATTTAATAAGATTTATACTAATACGCCTGACTTTACCATAAAAGAAACAAACACAACTAAATATTTGAATGTAAAATAGATAAAAATCTTAAATGGGCTCAATAAATCCAATATTTAATAAACAAAACCAGAAAAGTATTTCACAAATTGTATTTCATTCGGAATATATTATTATTAGTTTAATCATTAATATAAAAAAGCACTGAATATAATAGAGAACTATATTTTCAAAATCATTCATCCTAAAAAACTATTTTCAGCAGGTCTCTTAAATAGCGAGAATAGCCTTAAGTCAGAGCATTATATTTTATTAAATATACTTTTTTAGGATTTCTGACTGCAGAAAGACCACACATTTTTTATGCTATACCTTGTAATATATAGTCATTTCCTAAAAATGTTACAAAGTTCATTTGCTGCAATTATAAAAATTTGACAAAATTGCTGTAATATTTTATGAATAAGTTTGTTACTAAAAAATTGACAATGTTTTAAAAATGGTATTATAATAAAATAACATTATCAACCGAAATCATCCAAGTGATTACGAGCGTCCCTCAATGTAATTAACATCAGAAGAAAGAAGTGGACTTTTTGATTCTAAACGCGAAAATGAAAGCAGAGGAAAACTGAGACCAGAGATGAAACCATAGAAATCTGGAAAACTTGTATTTTTAAGAGATTTTTACTTAACACAATTTATGAGCGGTCACAGGTTTTTCGGGCCTATTTAGAAAGATTCAAGTTAACTGCAGATGATATATATTTTCACTGCGTAGCAGTAAATTCAGCAGAACACTTATATTTCAATGCCGAAGAAGGAGCAATCAGAGTATAGAACTGGAAAATAACCTAGAAAACAGATGAAAATAAAAAATGTAATTACAATTATGACAGAAATGCATACTCAAAATAGGAATTAGTGAAAGATAGATTAGAGAAAAAGTATAAAGAAGAAAACGAGACCTCCTACAGTTGTGAAGAACCTCATGCAAATATTGATGCCAAAACGCTAGATAAAGAACTAGAGGATATTTAGTCAGTTAAAATCTGACATAACTGTTCACTGGGGTCAGTACCTTTGAAAGATTTTCCCCTTATCAAAAAAATGATAAAAATTATAATAATACTACTAATAATATTAATGATAATAAATATGAAAATATATTTCTATTTATCTGAATCTTCACCGCATTACAAGGGCGTTTTTTAATATTAACAGTCTGACCATTGGTTTCAACACCTGGTCAGACTGATAATATTAAAAAAAACATTGTAATATGATGAAAATTGACAGAGTAAGGGTTGAAACAATTAATTCAATAATAACTGTAATAATAATTATAATAATAACAACAATTATTATTATTATAATTAGAATAGTAATAATAATAATAATGTTTTCACATTACGTTGATTAATTGTACTTATAATAACGATGTTAGAATCGTAAAACCTCTCTAAAGAGTTCCAAGGGTTCTTATTCGGAGAATAGTACACTAATAAGCTCACTAACAACAATGTCAAATATAAACAAATAACATGTTGACTTTTGACACAAATCTGCATACTATGCCAGTGACGTAACTCAATTATTACTAAGCGCAAAGATAAACAAGACATAGTTGGGTTTCTGCGCATGTAACGGTTTCAACTTCATGGAACGCCCTTTACTAGTGAAATGGATTCTACACAGTTGTTACAGTAATTAAAAAAACAAAAAGTGACTTTTAGTCATCATGTGACCTCTGTCATGTAATGACACTTAATTTTATTGATTGAAACAGTTTTTTCTATTATAATTATGTTCAAACATTTGTTTTATTCAATTTGAATAATATAGAATGAAAAACACCTTTATAATAATCAAAATTTATGTGATTTTTTATGTAAATCTCAACATTACCACTGAAGCAATTGAAACAAAACAAATTATTGGAGGCCGTGATTGTGAACCAGACAATCAACAAATTGCAGTTGCTGTTACCAGTTTTTTTGGAATGCCAATTTGTAGTGGCAGTTTGCTTCATCCAAAATGGGTTTTAACTGCAGCACATTGCAAATTACCATGTACTTCTTATTACGCCAGTCTCGCACATACAAGAGGTTTGTTTCTCTGAACTCCTGCTATTACTTAATGCATTTGTAGATTTAAGAGATAAATTTGTCCTAACTTACATCTATATTCATAAAATAATGTATTAACATTTTTCAATAATTTTATTGAATCTGATTTTGTAAGTATATTAATTTAGTTCAATGTTTCAGATAAATACATCGATTGGGATGGTTGGTTGACGTGGGACTGCCCAGTGACAAAAGTAGATCATATTTATATACACCCACAGTATAATGAAAAATTTGTAGTTCACGATATTGCCTTGATGAAGCTGGTTCAGCCAATTCAAACAGATATAACTGGTGTTAACGTCATCTCCCTACCTCTTCCGCAATCTGATAAACAAGTCTACCCAATGGCCCCTTGTACCGTAGCCACAGCGATAGGATTTGGTGTAATAAGTAAATATGATATGAAACAAACAGCTGTGAAAGTACAATGTCTGTATATAGGAGTATTGACAGATGAAGAATGCCAACGTCGTTTACCAAAAAATTTACTGGTGGGATATCGCTATAAGATCTGTGTAGATGCTACTCCATCTACAGATGTCTGCTTTGGAGACTCGGGAGGACCTCTTATGTGTGGCGACACTCAAATTGGAATTGCCTCGTATATTGGTTCAAAGCAATGTGCCTCTGGCAACCCAGCTATTTTCACAAGATTGGAAAGATATCTTGACTATATTAATAGAACTATAAATCGTGGATCGCAAATAATTCTGTCCAAATATTTAACCTTTATAGCTAGTATTTTTTATGCTATAAATTTATAGTAAAATACCTGAGTAAGTAAAATGGCGAAGTCCTGATGTTTTAGGGACAATAATAAAATTTAAGAGGTATTGATATTTTTTTAAGGAAGTCTTTTTATTTTTTACTATTATAAAGTGTACATTGGCATCAGGATGGCCAAAAAACTATTGATGGAAGCAAAACTCAAAAGGAAAAGAGGAAGCGACCAAGAAAAGAACAGTAACAACATACCTAAGACATCAAACGGACAAGCTGCAAGATGATAGTTTGGAAAATTGAAGTCATGAGCCTCCAATTATCGTTTATCATAGTTTTTTGCTTTTTTAATACTATTAAATGCGTACTTAAACATGCATACAGAAAGAAGTTCTTTTATTGGTACATTCGAAGGCATTTATTTACAATTTCTAATAGCAAAACAAAATTCCAGAATGAAATGGATCGTCGCATTCTGACTAATAATATGATTCTAGTTTTTTAGCTGTGACGCGGTAAAAAGTAAAGACTGAACTGGCTCTAATTGATCTAATTGGCGTTAACTAGAGATCTTGCAAAAGTCATAATGAACTTCATTAGTAGCATTGGATTGCAAAAAGGTGTGTGTAGGAGATGTGCCATAATAAACCATTTAGAAATTGCAGTCAATGGAAAAACAAAATATAACCAGGGTTGGACTAGTTTTACCAGAGAATTTTGGAATTCATTTATAGTCGCCGATTAAATTTGACTTTTGGTACTATTGGTTAGAACCTGACCTCACAACTTTTGATAACTTGCATTAAAAACTGAAAAGATTTTCTTAACTCGATGAAAATAAAAATCATTATGAAATCCTCGGAACTGCAAATTTTGTTAAAACTTGAAAATCTATTATTCCTTTATGGTTATAACTTATGGACAGAACAGCTCGTAACTGGTATGAACCTATTGAAATAAAACATTTTTGTTTAGTGGCATTAGTAGTTGATCCATGCAGCTAGGCAGTATATTTGTAATTTTTTAAAATGCATTAACACACATTCATAGTACTTCGGATTTTGATGAGAAGTTAAAGGTTTGCAAAACAATTTCTTAAATACACTGGGTATTGAAGAATGAACAGTACTAGAGTGGGAAAATAAACAAATTTTTTGTTTCTGAAAGTTCTAAGACAAAGCCACGTTCTACAAAAATATATGTGCAGTAAGATTGCTCTTTTTGAGTATAGAAAATGTTCTCTCCGAATTCGTTGGTTAAAATTGAATCCCATTATTAGGACAAAATAATAAAAACCTTTATCTAAACCTCTGTTGTTGATAAATAAACTGTACAAAGATAAATGGTGCCAAAAAAATAACTCCTTTACCTGTTGTCTCTTTTTCAAACACGTTTGAGGATATACATTTCTTCGCTTTTACCAAATAAGAACAAATACAAACGTTCTTTAATGTATGAAGTCAAGAACGTAAGCCAAGAAAAATGCTAAGCTCATAGAAATGCTGAAGTAAAGCAAGAAAAAAGAATAGGTATTGTCAAGTCCGAAATTTAACTTAATTAATCATTCATAACTTTATACTACTCGATTCTGCTTAGTGTGAAACGAATCTGACAGAATTCTTTGGTTATGGCTGTGGCTAACAAAACTGAAATGTAACTTTAGTTCATAAATATGTCAATATTATATAATTCAAAAATAACTCAGAAATATTTGACGAAGGGGCGTAATTAAATAGAGACTGATTATACGCACGGCATTGGCAGAAAAGAGCAGCCCTACCATGTTCAAAGATTGGATTAACCTTTCGTTCGTGTAATCCAACATACTTATCCATTGGGAAAGCAATTGTTAACAATATTTGCGGACTGAAGTACCAATACCAAAGAAATGCTTCATGATGCCTACCACATTTTTTCTAATGGACACCATTATTGAAAGTTACATTTTATTC
Organism: Hermaeophaga mercurialis; assembly: GCA_951812935.1. Taxonomy (NCBI): domain Eukaryota; kingdom Metazoa; phylum Arthropoda; class Insecta; order Coleoptera; family Chrysomelidae; genus Hermaeophaga; species Hermaeophaga mercurialis. The sequence goes on along the minus strand of OX638358.1, from coordinate 25,171,518 downwards.
CAGTATCTAATATTAATATGAATGAAAAAATTCGTCATAAAAGACCTAAAAAATTCGTCATAAAAGACCTAAAAAATTCGTCATAAAAGACCTGGATTGAGTAAGAAGAAAATAATTTTCCATCAGGACAACGAACGTCCCCACACAAGTGTGGTAACAATGGGAAAATTGAATGAACTGAGGTACGATTTTTTGCCACATCCACCTTTTTCGCCTTCTAACTTCCACTTATTCCCACAAATAAAAGTTTTCTTCGAGGGAAAACGATTTTCCACGGAAGAAAAGGTAAAAACTGCCGTTGACGGGTATTTTAGAGGACTTGCAGCATCGCACTTTCGTGAGAGCATAATTGCTCTGGATCATTGTCGGATGAAGTGCATTGAACTTAAAGTAGATTATCTTGAAAAATAAAACATATTTCAAAAAAATATTTTTCCATTTTCCTTTGCATTTCGCGAACTTTTCAAATGACACTCGTACATTGTGGTTAGAATCGATTTCTAAAATCCAAAACTTTGATGATTAAATTAATAAAACAAACTTATTACATTTCTCTTCTTTTTAGTTTAACAGTACGTTTCAGTTTGACGACCCACCAAATTTAAATAAGTTTTGCAGATTACATATAAAAACCGAGAGAATATTGCATTCTTCTTTAAATGAATAAAGCAATCTTATATCTTTCTAGAGATATTGCTCGTCGCTCGTCGCTACTCTTTAATATTTAAAACCCATTTGACGTTTTCAGACATTCAGAGCCCTTGCAGTACGAATAAAATCCGGCATTTCTTTAAATGGACGCTGTAAACCACTTTCATTTTTCTTTTTTACTTTCCACATAAATTTTATATAGAGAACTATGTGAAGCAGTCCTAAGTATAATGAGTGCCCCGTTTTTAACTTTCTGTTTTTATTACTAAACATTACTCGAAGTAAGAACGTTGTACAATTTAGTTTCTGTTCGATATTTTATTTCAGCTGTTATTTATAATAATTTTAAATTATACATGATCTCCCAAAAGTTTAAACTATAATTTTCGTAACTTAAATTAAGGTGGCTTTACAATTTTCAATTGATGAAAATTAATTTTCTCCACTATCTTTTGTTTTTTAATGTTAATTTTTTAGCATCACTGTTAAACCATCTGTTTTATTTATTAGAATCACCAATTCTAATAGTAGTGCGTCAATATATTTCTTTCTTTATACAGTAAAAAATATTTTGTCATTATCATAAATTTTCTTATTTAATACTCTAATAATTCTGTAAATGTAACCAATATCCAAATTTACTTTTTAACCAATTTTTTAGAACTCGTTAGTACACGTGTTTTAAAATAGCTATAAAATGCTTTAGTAGATACTTTAAGACTAGTTCTACGTCTTTTCGCATGTACGTAACCACTATCAAAACATTATTGATACTTAAATATTTAAAATGGTGTGATTTCTGTTAAAGTACATTTTCTCGAATCTATGTATATTAAACAAGAAATATTAATAAGCTGCTAAATATTTATTGGAAAAAAAGCAATGTCTATAAAATACAAAATTTGTTTAAATCTATAACTTGAATAAAAAGATCGCCTAATCCGTTTTACTTTAAAAAATATTTACCAATTCACATTACATAACAAAAATACATAAACATCTAGAATTTGTTTTGAGATAATTATAGAGACAATGCCAGAAATATTCACCAGAAAGCGAAATGTTGCTTTAATCGTACTACCGTTTAAGTCGTAAGTACTCTGACGTTTAAATAAGTGATGCTATTGGTTTAAACTTGAACTATTTATTCTGTTTAGGTCCGGTATTTTCACCTCCAAATAAGTTCTAAATAACTTATTTGGTGGACAGACTGTGACGTTTACTTTCACTGTCAATCGAATTTATGCGGCAAACAAAATGTTATCATAAGCAAAAATCATGCTCATAGCTTATAGATAATGTTATTCCTCAGATAAATTACTCTTATTTTCCGGATAATTTATTCGGTACTCTTATTGGCAAATAAGGGATTTATTTGCCAGATAAAAAACCTAATCTAACAAGTTATTTGTTTTTATTTACTTTGACGTTAATGACGTTTATTTTGAGCTTTTGTAATTAAGGTTTCTGGAATATATTTTTGTAGGTATGTTTAGACCTAATACAGATTATTATAATATTGAATATGTTGAGTTAATAAACATTTAAACAGTTTGCAATTATCCACGATACAAATTATAACAAATAAGACTTAGAGCTGCTCAAAGATCCTGATATTGAGCTGATTAAAGATATAGTTTCTGATCGGGAATATGAATTAAGACCGAGAACTGACCACTTTACCAGGTGGAATGATATGAGTTTTACAATAGATTTAGGCTATCTAAAATTACAGTGACATTAATTTTACAACAAATCGAACTGAAAGGTAAACTTACATTTATTTTCTTAATATTTATATATCTTATTACGTTCTCAATTTTAGAAATTTAAATGGCGCTACAATGGATAAACTGCGTTCTAGGAGTTCACAAATTTACTGCGAGTCGGATAATTAAGCAAGGCATTTATGGAATTTGCAACTTATTTCCTCAGTATATTTGTCTTCCACAAACACAGGAGCAACAAGAAGCCGGAAAAAGAAAATTTTATAATTTAGCACGTTTTCCCAGAGTTATAGGAGCAATGGACTGTACACGCATAAAGATTCAATCTCCTGGAGGAGAATAGGCAGAAGCGTATCGTAATCGAAAAGGTTTTTTTTCTTTGTATTGCAAAATTAAGGATAATTGACTTTGTATATCGTTGGCCTGGATCGACAAATGACAATCACATCTTTGAAAATTCTGCTTTCAAAATGAGACTACGAAATCGGGAAATGGGAAATGGTGTCTTAGATGCTGATCGAGGCTTATCAGTAAAACATTATACACTAACCCAATTGAATAACCCTCAAAGTGAAGCTGAGACCTTGTGCAATGAAATACAAATCAGAATAAGAAATGGTATAGAATGTTTATTTGGAATATGGAAAACAAGATTTCCAATATTGTCAGTGGGAATAAGGTGTAAATTGGAATTAGCTGAAGGCATTATATCAGCATGTGAGGTATTACATAATATAGCAATTGAAGAAAATGAAGAAATATTTGAAATAAATTATAATTTTCAGGACTTCCAAGAAAATTAAATTCATGAAGAAAAAAATGAAGATGATGTTCGTTTCATTTTTATAAATTACTTTCAAAATCTATTAAATAATAGAAACAATTATTAGATTTATAAATAATATATATACATATATATTTATATATATTTACAATTGTATTTGTTTGTTATTTTTCAATTTCTAATAGTTTCATTTCCATCTCATATTTTTGTTGCGCACATCTCTCATCATTTTCAAATTTTTCTTGAGCACGTCTCTCTTGTTTGGTGTGATTAATTTGTTCCTTCAATAATTCTTCGCGTAGTTAGAGAAAATTATCAATATTGTTAGTCTCCTGTTTTCTCCTTCTAGGAGTTAACAGCGGATGTTTCTTCCCTTTTAAGCATTAGGTGACCAATTCTTCCACGCATCTCTATTAGTTCTATGTATCCAAAACAACTCAACAGCACACTCGAAATACTTTACAAATAAAACTGACCGTTTAATTATTAATTATCTGACGGATTGTAATTTGCCAGAAATTATAAATTTATTTGAAAGTGAAAGTAACAGGCCTTAACTCAAGTTGATATTTAAATAACGTCACTGTATATACATCAGAAAACTTATTTGGAGGTGAAAATACCGGGCTTTAAACCACTTCAAAAAAAGGAGTATAATGATAAATATATTTTTTGTTTCATGTTCATTTTCATAATATTTTGCCTCTCATATGAGCATAATAAAACGGTATAATAAAATTAAGTTTTGTCAGTAATTTTGGTTTGAAACCTTCAAGGTTTCTCTGCTTAAGTCTTACAATTATTTTTTCAGCTGATCAATACGACGAAGAAAATGTATCTATAATACGGATAAAGCTTTGCTGAAACATTGGAATGGTAAAATCGGATTTAATAAAACATGTAGAAGTTATAATATACCAAATCTGCACTACATCATCATTTAAAGATTAAAAAACTAAATTTGGAAAACCGAATGATATTACAATAAAAATAGAAGATGAATAAGCACAGTAAGTAATGCTTTAAGAGTTTGGTTTCTTTGAGTTAATTGTTATTAATTAAAGGCAAGCAACTTACTGGAAAACATCAATATCTCATCTTTTCAACAAGGAAAAGAAAAATGTTTTTACAATTTATGAAACAACATCCTAATTTGTCCCTGTGTATTCCGGATGCAACATCGATAAAAAGGAGGTTTAATAAAGAGCCTATTTATGAGTTTTTTGATAACTATGAAGAAATACTGATTAAATATACGGTATGGATAAAACTGCATTACCCTCCATTCACAAACGATCCAAAGTCATTGCTGAAAATGGTAAATACCAAGTGAATTCATTCACAAGCAGAGAACAGGGTGTAACAACGACAGGATAAATGTAATGGATGCAGCAGGAGAATTCATACAATCTATGTTGATATTTAAACATAGCAGATTAAAAAAAGGAGCTTCGCCAAATACTGCGTTTGGATGCTCGGAAAACGGATAAACAACATCATAACTATTTCCAAATACAGGGCTTGGACGTTCGAATAATGGATGAATGAAAACCCTAGATACATTCGTAAGGACATCGCACTAAATGGGTTTAAAGCAAAAGATTTATGCCCATGTAACAGAAATGTCAGAGAAGAGGATTCGTAGCTTCTCTATAATTAGTTCAAGAATATCCCAATACAACTGAAGCAACAGAATGACCCAGAATTACATTGTCAGTATGGATTTTTAATCCAACTACTGCGTCATGATGAGGTGGATTCTAGGAAAGGTTCGTCAGAATTGTCAAAGATTTATTAAAGAAAAATTTGGAAAAACAAAATTTTATTTTATAAAAAGTATTCCGAGATAAAACTAACCATTGACGTATGTCACAGAAGAAGATGATTTAATACCGCTTTGCTCTATACATTTTATGAATTTTCCACGGACAAAGGAAGAATATGTACCGAAAAGACAATTTTCGAAAACGATTTTAAAAAAAGTATTTTACAGACCCAGTTCATAACACAAAACAAAAGGATATAAGGGAAATAATGATTGAAGACGTAATGCTTATAGGGTCAGATAATAAGAAAGTCCGTTTCCAGTAGCAAAATTAAAAATAAAAGATGGAACATTAACCATATCACTAGAGAAACTAGAGAATCTAGAGAAAAATTACGACGGGTAGTATTAGCAAATCAGTACAGACAAGCATTAAAAAGATCCAAGTAAAAAAAAGGAAGATTTAAATGAAAAAGGAATTGATATGGGAGAAAAATAATACGGTCAAAGAGGTATTAAGTTTTAACCCATGTCGTTCGGAAGGTGTTGGAACTACAGAAATTGTTTTATGTTATTATGTTATTTTTTTCTTTATTTTGAGATATATGTCAATTCTGAATAAATTTAATTTATAAAAATTAAAGATAAAAAGTCAATTTTCTTTCTTTAATAAGTCTTTTTGAGCTGACCCAAAATAGTGAAAAATGTAACAAAATTAAAAAAACCAAAGTCAAAAAGTTTGGTTATGTAATGAAAAATGTGAAGAAAACACGATCCAATGTATTAAATGTAAGGGTTAACACTGGCGCGAAAAATAAAATATTGTGATATCATTGTTCAAACCAATTGATTTTGTACATACCAAATAATTATTGCTTAAGAATATGTATTTTTTCCTATGTGTAATTTACAAATGAATATAACTTTAATGACTGATGACTTTTTAGAATAGAAAGTAGTTTGATCTCCTAAGAAAATTTCTGTAGTTTTTAATTTGTTATGAATTCTTGTTTTGGGTTGCTATTATACAAATTTATGATGTTGCCTCTGGCGCCTTATTCTAAGTACAACTTAAAGTATAAGATGTACTTTTCCAAAAATCATTCATATATTTATTTTTATAAAGATTTTCATATATTTATGAAAGTGGGTTAATAGTTTAATAAATAAAGATTCAGTAGACCCTAAAGATTTTGTTCAATTTCAATTAGCCCAAAAATTTCAGTTACTTTCCCTTAGGGGATATGACTTAAGAAAGCTTGCCCTGTAATGCACTTGAACCCACCCTTCTGTCTGGATGTTTCCAGTCACCTAATATATTTATAAAGAATTGCCGCTGATCAAAATAAATGTAAAAATTTATTACTGAACAGACTAGTTTTTAATTAAGTAAAAATTGATCGGAATAAATTGATATAAGTTGCCAAACAAGCTTGCAATTGGCTCGCCATTCAATTGAAAAATTAGATTGATATCTCACTCTCTCAGTAATTCTGTCTAATGTGTTGGAAAGTAAGCAGACCATTTACAATGAAAAAGAAGATTTATGCTGACGTTGCTATTTAATGTAACGAATTGATCATTATATTATTTTACACACAAATTAAATAGGCTGGATTTCATATACATTTCCATTACCAATTTAATTTTAATTCTGTTTAAAATCATTTATGCTGAGGAAAAACAAGCGATAAATACTGGAGGTCATGTGTGCGATCCTGAAAAAGACCTAGACACCAGACACGTGGTTGCAATTACCAGTTTTTTTGGATATCCAATATGTACAGGAAGTCTATTGAATGAAAATTTTGTTTTGACTGCAGCCCATTGTAAAGAATTACTAACCGTTTACTATGTCAGTGCTGCTCACGTAAGAGGTATTTTTTATCAACAAAAAGGGCCTGCTTATTACTTTACATGTAAAATACATATGAGTTTACATTTTTTTTCTAATGGAGAATAGTATATGGACATTAACTCACATTTTACTTTACAGACAAATGCATGATAGAAAGTAATGCTGCTTATTATTTACCATGGTCGTGTCCTGTTATTAAAATATCGTTTTTTTATCGTCACTCAGAGTATGATAGAGGAAAAGGAATTAATGATATAGGGATAATAAAGCTAAGTAAACCGATAAGAAGGGATGAAAATGTTCAGTTTGTTAAACTTCCAAGTTCTATTACTAGTTTAAGCGGACCAAGTTTATGCCAAAAAGCTACTGCAATGGGTTTTGGAAGAACAAGTAAACGATAATACAATTATTAAATTTTTCATATTTTAATAGTCATCTATTTTATTCATAGGTAAATATAGCCTCCTACCGCCTAAGAAGTTAATGTGTTTGGATTTTCCTTTAGTCACAGAAGAAGAGTGTCGAAGTAAAATCTATAGGTATCTTTCCCATGCTTTAAATACAAAAATTTGCTCCAATTCGACTGTGAATGGTGATGTTTGTCATGGAGACTCTGGAGGCCCATTGATGTGTGGAGAAATAGAGGTTTTTTAATACATAAAACTATTTTTTAAGCTCAAAATAGTTATGACCCGGGTACACAAATAAATATAAAAAATGTAAAAAACCTGTCATTTAATTTCATCATAAAATTTTATAATAAGCTTACGAGTACTTCAGTCATATAAAAAATTAATATGACCTTATTTTAGATTGGAATAACGTCTTATCTCGGAAGATCAGTTTGTGGTTCAGGTGCTCCATCTGTTTTTACAAGGGTAGACAAGAACCTCGAATTTATTCATAAAATTTCAAGGGGATCACTTGTTAATCAATCAAAATTTGCAACGATAATATCTGTACTTTCTTGTATGGTTCTAATGTAACATACTTAGTCAAAGATGAAAATATACTAATTTATTATTTTATGTTAGAATTTTATTATTTGTTATACAAATAGAGCAATAAAATTTGAAAAATAAAAAAGCATTTGTTCCTACTAAAAGGTAAATAATGTTTGAAACACAAAATGTTCGTTCTCAATAAAAAAGAATGAAAATTATAAAAAAATAGAAAGTGTCTATTCGTTGAGACGCCTCGGCATTTAGACTAAATTACTATCTACTAGACAAATTATTACCCAATGGTGATTTCAGCCATACAATTTTTATTGTCCGATCTCTTAGAATGCAATTTTTATGAAAAGTTTTGCTACGAAACAAAAAGAAATTTAACTGTAATGAAATTTGAAATGTCGGAGTCACATAAAGTTTTATTTAAACGTGTATTCAGTGTATTACATTATCTTAATATACTTTAAGTATTATTTTTTAAATTTGGCGTCAATTTTTTTTACTACTTTTGCTATGAATATATAGTGCTGCATTTTGGCCCAAACAAAAATTTATGTAGGTGGGAAGTACACTAAACCTTGACGGATCCACTTCCATAAATTTGTTAACAATGAATCCTCGCCATCAAGTCAGATTTTCAGAAATTAATAATCTTTTATCCTATAATTCATGTACATTTTACGTAACTTTTGTGTAGGAGTTGTATTTCAGGACGTTACGTACTACAAAATCATTTTCTAAAAATACGTAGAAGGTAGGAAAATGTATGTTTTGAAAAGTTCTGATTCTCAATCTGTATCTATTTACGGCAACGTTGCAATGAGTCCGGGACAGAAAAATCTTTTTATTTTCTCCATTTCACATGAGTGGATATCTCAGGTCTGTAGTAATTTTTTGAAGCCATGGTTTTGACCAATTACAAGAGTGTCGGCAAATTGTCTTCATCCTGACTGAAATGTAAGCTGTCTACTTAACGATATAGCTTTAATGGAAAAAGGTCATCCAATGCACGATCATAATAAAATAAAATACGTAAAGCTTCCACTAATTGTAATTAATGCGAATGAACCAGATGTATGTATGGAGGTCACGGCGATGGTCAAATAAGAAATTTTTTATAATGTAGAAGATTATCCATGAAACTCAAATGTGGTACGTAGATAAAATCGAAGAAAACTCAAAATCTTTACCACATAAATTGTTTTAATCAACTTGACAACTAGTTTCGACTTACAAAATCATCATCAGGTCTCAAATTGTACAAATTACAGATAAAGCAGCCATATATAAAACTTACCACAAAATAATTTAAAAATACAGCAAATTTCAAATATAAAACTAACAAAAGAGAATGCAGTATGTAGTAATATTACAAGTAAAATGAGAATACAATTGAATTAGGAGATAGAGTGGAAAGTTACAAGCCATTTTGGGGTTCCTTCCTGTTCCAGTTCTCTAACCTCAATTTAATATCCTTCTATTGGTCTTTACTTCCCTTTCCATTCATTATGATTTTGGGTTGTGCAAGTCCACCGGTTTTTAAGTTTACTAATCGTTTTTTATTACTGTTAATATGTTGTAAAGATTTTGAGATTTCTTCGATTTTATTTAATTTTTTGATTACTTTTAAAAGGAATATATTTCTGTCAATCCATTGGCCAAGTCAATGTGACATGAATTAAAATTACTGACAGAAAAATCGTGCCAAAGAATATAACGAAAACATGTGAGCAGAGACGATGAGAAAAAAATTGCACTAACTCTACTAATAAAAGTAGACGCTTGTTATAGAGATATTCAGATACCATTATTTGATTAATATATACCTAGATACTACAATTATAAAATAGTTAAACTTGTGAAATTCAAATTCCTGGCAAGTTCCTTTGATAATTGCATGATGGGATATTAACTAATTAATGGGGGGGTTTGTGTTTCAATGGTAGAACCACGAGCTGGTGATCGAAAGGCCTCTGGTTCGAGTCCCGACAGTGGCGAGAATTTGTTTGATTTGACTACAAATCAGAAATTGATTTCCTAATATGACTACAAGTTAGGAAGTCGATACTCGTCCCTAAAGGTGATTCCCACTCCAGCATTCACTGTTAGCTTCAAATTAACAGTGTTGTTCCTGAAGTGGCGTCCGGAAACAGTAACAAAGCCTACAGAGTACCCAATAAAAAAAATTCAAATTAAACCTATATTTTACCATTACAAAAAAAAAGATAGCAGAATTTTAATTCGTTAGTGTTTCTTTTCTCTCGATTATTTTTGAAATTATGGTCATTAGTGTTATAAAAATGAGTAGGTATAAAATAATAATTGAACTAATTTTTAAATAGTTGTCTTATCGAAACTCAATCTTCAACTTAATTTATATTCAAGGTATCTCAGAGGTACCTGACCAAAATGTAAAAGCATTTTTCCACGTACATTCATTAGCGAGTTACAGAGTTCTAAAGAAATTAAAATATACGTAGATTAGTCGGATAAATTCGGGAAAAAATGTATATGCAAAAAGATTAATTTATTGGTGTTCGAACTATTCACCATTACATTCTACGCATTTTTTCATATATCTAAACCAATTATTCCATTTGGAAGTTAGTATGATCAAAATATGTTCTTTGAATTAAACAAAACTTATTCGATGTTTTACTTTTCAAATAAACTACTGATTTTCTTTTATCATGATGCAAACTGATTACATGTTCACGGTAACTGATGTTAAGGGACGCGCTTCCCTTGGTTGATCCTTAAGCGAAACAACCAAATTTAAATTCTTGAAAGCAACGATGTACCATCGGTTTTCACGAAACACCACCAAATGCAAAAATTTCATACATTCCTGTTGTGTTAGACCAAAGCGTTAAAAATAGCAGAGGCGACAGTGGGACAAGGAGAAAAAAAAACAAGAGAGATAGATCTAACATACCAGTTTAAATACACTTATGCACTGCGCATGAGTGTTATGTCTAAAATTGCAGAGTTTCCAACAAACATTCCGGTAACACAATTGGTAGATAAAAGCACTTCATCACACTCTAAACCAATAGCGTTAAAATGTTGCATTTACGTTGGTAAATTGATAAATGCTGCAGGACGCGTCAGTAGAATTTGTTTATATTTTTGGCCATTTTGAAAGTGGATGTGTAGAGCATGTAGATTTTTTAGTTTAAAAATTTCATTGATTTTTTTAAAATAATGGTTTTATTTAACATTAATTCCAAAGGTACAAAGTGCAAAACCTATTTGAAAAAAGAAGTGCAAGAACTATTTTAACACCAGTGAAGGTATAACTAATAAGTAGAATGTTTTGTATATCACGTTTATTTCATTTATCCTTATCGTCTAATTTTATTAGATTTTAAAAATAATAATAAGTTATTGCGTCAAAATTCTAAATTTTTTATTTGTTACAAGACTAATAAATCGCAAACTCTTTTTTGATTCTAGAATTCTGATTAGTTTTTTCATGGTTTGATGGTTAAAAAAAGTTACTGAATCGGTAATTTGTATTAAAATACGCCAAAATATAACGAGTTTCATATTTAAATTGTTATTAAACCATGCTGACCTATTCTAAATAAATTATTTTTCGCAAAATACCTTTAAAACGATTTAAAAACCATCAATTTCTTGTGTTTTTTTGTACGAAAGTTTTGTGGTAACACAGCATTCATTATTTTTGAAGAATTTATATAACTTTGACAACGTTGCAACATAACAATTTAAATGTCCCAGTTCACCCATAATTCTGATAGGAGAACAAAGAAAATGGGCGGAGTGCTGTATCTCTGTTGATCATAATAAATAATGCTTTCTCGTATTATTCCCATTTTTAATACGCTTCGTATGACTACGAAGTGTACCAACGGATAAAGATTTTAACAATCGGCAATGACAGAATCTGAAGATATTTTACCCACACAGGGTGGTCAGATACCCGAATGTATCCGATTGTCCATGGTTTGTTTATTCATAATTCTTAAACATAATGAAAATGTGACTGATCAACGTATAAATAAATTATTTCTAGTTTTGGAAGTAACCATACTGGAAATGCAAAAAATAAAGAAAAGGCTTGACACTGTGCCTGAAGGTCCACAATATTTACAGTAATAAAAAGTAGTATTGAATTTAAAATATTGTTAATAGGTTTTCCAAGCCTTCTCCTAAATATCTTTGCAATTCAATAAAATAAGTGTTTTCCACAAAAATTGAATTTTTGCGATATACTCCGCACCCACCATTTTTTCAACTGCACATAGTTACAAAATCAAAATTAACGATTTAATACATTTTTATTAAGATTGAGAGTATTAAATTTTTAAAATGTATTTCCCTTTTTAAATTCTTACTTTATTAAAGAGACGCATAAGAAAAATGTTTTAAAAACTATTGATATTATGTTGGCCCCAAATACTCGCTCCCAAGTTTTGGCGGGGTACTCCTGGGAGACCCTGTACATTTGAGTTTTTATTTCATTCAGATCATTATTGCTAATAAATTTTTTATCAAATTTGGGCACATAAATTTGGAGTAACATAATTAAAATGTAAGTTATTTAGATCGAGATATATTGTTGAAATCTTATACAAATGTGCTTCAGAAGGGAGTTAGAGCCATTTAAATATGACGCTTTAACGGTTATTTCAAATATTCCAAATGGATTCCTGTTAAATAATATTATTCTATACATTTATGTATTGAAATGTACCGAATCAAACTGCGTGAATACGAATTTTTAATTGTAGCCAACACATTTTTTTGTTGTACAAAAAAATTATGCTCTCAAACGTTTCCATTGAGTATTAAATCAATTTCTAAATTATCATAGATAGCTGTGGAAAGTCTTTTTTTTATTGTAAAAATGTGATATTTATTAAACAAAATATAAAAGTAAATAGCGACGTTTTGAGAGACAAAAATTACGAATAAAAGTATTCAATATGTCACCCAAACAAGGCGCTTATTATTAAAATTTGGGCACTTTTCAAGAAATAAATCTACAAATTGATATCATTTAATAAAATATGTGGTGTTGTGTTTAACCAAAGTTATAATGCCATTTTTGAGGAGCTCTAACTCTCTTAGGAAGCATTTTTGGAGAAGGTGATTTAAGTAAAATCGACATAATATTAGCTCTACATTTTTCATTTTTTTTTTCTTTATAAAACATTTTGAATACCCGTTTATAACAAAACTACAAGCAATGATCACAAAAATATTAATAATTATTTCTATCCTTATTTTGTGGAATACGTCCATTACAAATATAAAAGATAAAATATGTATACTTATCTTAAAAAAATGATATTCTACAAAACTCTTTAAATATTCCTATAACAATTTTCTATTTTATCTCTTACATTCACAAAATTATTTATTATTAATGTTATATGTATTTATTTTAGTTTTTAATATGATAACTTTATTGATAGAGCGTAAATTATATGTATTTGGTGCTAAAATAATAAATATATAGAGATTTTTGTAAATTTAGAGGGTAATTCTATGAGTAATATATTATTTTTTAAAGCACGTTAATTTTTCTGTAATTTTTCAATTCATCATTAATATTAATCATTACAATTTTACGCATACGTTAAAATAACATACTGTTTTCGAAAGTACTCCTAAAATTTAGCCTATTTTTATTATTAGTAGGTACCTCTATTTTGATTAGGATTCCAAATTATAAAAAAAACAACTATTAGGTATTAGAAGTAATACTAGCAAACAAAATTATTATTTGTTAAAAGAAAAAATACATTTTTCTTATTAACTACCTCTGTTAATAAAATGAACTATTCTAAAGTTATAATGAAATTCATTGATAGTTACCTTGCCATTCGCAGTTCTGTTGGACAAGCATGACCTATTCAGGCTCATTGTGTTCTGCTTAAAATGTGTCACTATTTATTTAAAACCGATCGCATTGAAATGTCTTTAATTAAACTTAACACTCAATTAAATGTCCTCTTAGTACTTAATAACGTAGATATGTACCAACACATTCATCTAATACCTATTATTATCTTGATTTGTATTAAAAATTGTGATAGGTAATCTAATAAACTAACGTCTAGTTGAAGCTCTATAAGTTTGATATGTCTACTTTACGGTATCTAAGGGTAATTTTCTATGTAAAAAATTACTTCTATTGAGTAAAATATAGTATCACAACAGTTAAGGTACGTATGATTATTATTATTGTTACCTTTTTAATAAATTAAGCTCACTCTATTTGAAACGTTAACAATTTTTTAAATTCTAACAGTTACATGCACTCGTTCTCGTTGATTATCTACTTGGTGTTTTCTTTTATTTAAAACCAAAAATACTCAATTTTTTCAAAATAATGCTAGTTCTAACAGGTGTATAACGGTTACAAAACACGTTTTTTTAAATTGGTGATTGCTTACGTTGCCGCGCGTTTTATTTTATTTCCTTCAGTTTTTTCTTGGGATAGAATGTTTTTGATTATTGAATTTATATTTAAATAATAAATGAGTGGAAGAACGACAGGGAGTGAACCGTCATTCACGGCCGCTCCGGGAAGACTACTTAGTGCACGGTGCTGGCTTCGTTATTTATCCAAAGTTATTATGGAACTGGAGTCCAGGAACGGAATAAAGGGATCATAACTTCAAGAGTTACATAGAACTCCCTAACATTTTAAATTTCAAAATGAAAGTCAGTAACTTTGAGAATTTGTTTCTAATAATGCAATTAATATTTTTTATATAGTTAACACCACCCTAAGCAGAATTACCATCAACAATAACTGGTATCAATAAAAAGGGAACAAATGCTCATAATTTGTGAGCAAAAGTTAGATAGGACCTGAAGCATCTACTCCAATTTATATGAATCACTATTTAATTCTACTTAACACATTACGTGCTCTCGCCAAAAAGTGTTGTACCCTGGGATGTCAAAATTGTAGTTTAAAATGGGTAATACTACAGATTTCTTCAATTTTTTTACAAAAAATACATACACCATATGCATGAACTACACTTAGTATCTATAAGCATTTGCTACGTGCTTACGGATAAAGTAGACCAACCTTAGAAATAAATGTTTATTGGCAGTTTTTTACAAGGATTTAGAAAATTCATTAGTCCCAGAGGTAGATCGTCGATTGTCTACAGAGATAATGGCACGAATTTCCTGGGCATTGAAAATACCTTTAATAGAATTGATTGGGATTAGATTTCTTCAATATATTTAGTTCAACTGAAAAAATATCTTAGAAATTTAACCTACCCACTGGAGCCTTGGTCGGTGGTTGGTGGGAGAGAATCATTTATTTATTTAAACAACTTCTTTGGAAAACATTAATAGGGTAAGATTGTTAAGACTTTAACCCCAGCGATATTTCTTCAGAATATGGTATATAGTAAGCTTGATATAAATGAGTAATTAGTTAAGTTAGCTGATAATTCGACCAAAGAAATATAAAAGAGGGTGATGTGTTAGTTCGTAATGATTCTTCAAAACGTTATGATTGGCCCTTAGCTCTAGTCGAAGAAACTTTTCCTGGAAAAGATGATAAAATGCATATCCTCCGTTTCAGAACGAGTAGAGTAAACCTAATAAAACCTATTCAAAATGTATTCCCTTTAGAAGTAAACTCTAGCGAGGAGCTACAAAAGAAAGTTTAGTAGAAGCCTAATCATCAGTTGGGAAAAATAAGGCGAACAAGATAGATGAAACTAAGAATTATGTTATTACACGTTATCGTCGGAAATTTCAACCTCCGAAGAGATTTTAGGATTTTGAGACTCTGTTTTGTAATTCTGTCTCAAATGGTGGAAGAATGTTAAAATTGACGAGAAGTTTACTTCTTATACTTTACTACATTGTTTTATTTGTATGTGCTGTATTGCTACTTATTCATTAAAACAAAGTTTTGTCCAAATTGTCCAGATTTGTTTTCGACGGAAGATCTTATACGCTTTGTATCACTTTCCTTATACCGCTAGTGATTAAGGATAATAGTGAATCCTTCCTCCTCTGTTCATTTCCCTAGCAAACGCTACGTCTCTTTCTTTTTATCTTCCTGTTATCCCTTTTTAGGAATTAATGTGTCTGGTACTAAGATAGTGGACCTGGTGACGGTGGTGGTCCAAACAAGTTTTCGGTCAGGTTTAATCTGAAGTCATGGAAATTTTTAAGATGTTCAGTTTCTTTTTTATATAAATAACAGAAATTAATCAATATAATCCGAAATATTTGGATGGCTAGTACTAAACGGGACTTTTATGTTCACTGGAGTAATATGACAAAATTTGATCGCAGTGATCCACTACAGCTATAAATTTCTTGTATTCATTTTTCATCTTAGGTTTTTTCACTACTAGGCCTTGTATTTGTTAGTAACTTCTGCTATTTGAACTCACTGGAAATTGCTAAACATTTTTGTTTAAAACAGGTAGGTAAATTGAACCAACCACACCGTATGATAACTCAACTATTACTAAATGTCGTAACGTATTTTTAAACCATTCCCTGCATCGAAACGAACCGTTGAATTCAAATATACAGGGCGATCAACTTATACTTAACTTATATTATTTCGTAATATGCAGGGTGTCTCATAAGGTCTCAGCATATCAAAGTTACGTTTTTTTTATGGAATATCCCGTATATTTTTACATTTTTATAAATCTCTTGTCGAGCTAATTTCAACGATATATCACACTTCATGTATATTATGTTTATTAAAGGATCTGCAGCCACCTGAAAATCACATTTTTTTATATTTAGATGTATGTAGCAGCCAAACCGTTGAAAATCAATAAAAACTGTTTAGTTCTATGCTATGGCATTAAAAAATATTTGATACAGAGTGATCAAAAATTTGAAATCCCATCTGGTTTTTAATCACTTCCTCTCCTCCACAATTCAATGAAAAACCAATGATACTAACTTATAATATAAAAAATAACTAATACTGAAGAGAGTATACATTTTTCAGCTCCAATTATAAAAAGCTAAAACATGTTTTTAACAAAAATCAAGGTCTTTTAATTTTGAATAAAAATCTATGTTTTAAATCATCACAACATACGTTAAAGAATCATCGCTTTACGTACTTTCAAAAACGAATCGGTTAAAAGAAATTATTATTATTTTCCTTAAACACTATTGTGTTTTAATTGAAAAATAAACCAAAGTGCAATGCACACCTAGTACTGAACCTTTCTTCAGTGGTCACTGCTTCAGACATAAAATAAACTGTTACGATTAGTGATCATAAATAACATAAATAACGTTTCTTCTTCTGTCGGTGCCACATCAGATCTCCATACCGTTGGCAATTACATTGGCGAGTTTTTTACGGTTTCCAGTCGTTCGGCACTGTGCACTCCAGTCAAAACACCCGCTTTCTTCCAGGGCAAAACTCCATATAAATAACAACACATACCAAATATAACATTTGATCATTTTAGGTTTAAGTTGTCGTTACAGAAGAATGATTTCATCCTCAGAAAAGTTGAGCGAGATGTTTCAATTGTGCACTTAATCTCTTCATCTGAGTCTAGTTGGTCTGTAATAGAGCATCCAAGATATTGGAATTTGGTAACTCTCTCAATGTTTTGTTGATCTATCTGTAGAGAAGCATCGGTGTGCGATTTGTGACTAAATATAAAAAAAATTGTCTTAGTGACATTTATTAATTTGTTTTTAGACCCATTTCCCGTCCTGTCGTGTTTATACACTCCAATAACTCTTATTATTATTATTAATCAGTTCAACATTGATCTTCACTCCAAGGTATTTATCTTGCAAAGCCTGTTTGAAAATTATATTCAAGTAGATGTTGAATAAAAGCGGGGATAGAATGCATCCCTGTCTGACCCCTCGCTAAATGCAACTTTCGTCGGTTAGTCGTCCATCGATTCGAACCACTGCTTTCTGCTCCAATACAAGTTTTCTATGATACTCAGACTTTTACCATCGATCCCCGGGGTTCTTAAGATGTTCAAAAGCATTTAATTCTAACGTTTAGAATCTGGAAAATGTTAACGCTACATTTCTGGAATGTAAATGTAAATAAAGGTTATGACAAACAAATAAAATAAAAGAAAACTGAAAAAGAAGATTCCTGTCAAATGTACTTTTCCATAGCGTTTTCAAGCTTATTATCATCACTTGAAGAATTTCTGGAACTTTAGCAATTGTATAATCAGTAATAATATTGTCCATCAATGGTCTATTTGGATTATCAAATTCGATATATATATAACATTCAAGCGTAACAAAATAATTGATAACATCATGTTCCCGAAACTCCTCTTCCCATCTCTGGACTCACTGCAGTGGCACTCGAGATTCAAGACCGGGACATCGGTGTCCCTATTGATCAACGGGAGTTCGCGCCAAGAACTCGCGCAAGCCCCTGTAATTTCGGTTATTATCCCGCCTGTAGAATATATTCCTGCAGGATCGCACCATCCTTACCTTACACAAGTCTTAGCACATTATGGAAAGTACGCCACTTGTTTGATTATTGATATGTCATGGTCGGGGCTGGCTTTCGCCTTCACTTTGATGCTTTTTTTATTGGTTTTATCATATCGAGTGTTAGTTACGATCGAGATGTAAAAAAAATTGCTGACGTCAATGGTAACTTTCAGGAGGTTCTAAAGCGCAAATTGTATTTTTTCTATGAAGTCTATTACTATTCAATACATCAAAATGTAAATATATTATATTGATATTTTTAAATATATTTTAATATTCCCTTTTATTCACAAAAAGAAACCAGTTCTTCCACCATCCCAGATCACTTCTGACTTATTCTGAGTCATTCATTATACACTGATTTTTGCTACTCGTTGAGGAAGTAGGAGGATACCTGTTGTTTTCATGGCGAACTCTTCTTGTTGGATTTTCATTTTGTTGTGCGTTGTTCGTCATGTGTTGGTTCTTTAGTTTCTGGTTTGATCTCTTATTGGTTCGTATTCCGATCTTTGTTGTGATCCCTGTCCTAGTCCTGCCTATTTTAGTTGTTTCTTTCGTTAGCCTTCTTTCGTGTAAACTCTATGTTACCTTAGGTCTTATATATTGGGTAGTAAACCTTTCCTTAGGGCGTGTTTGCCTTTTATGTTAGCAACTGATGACATTTCGTGAAGTAGGCATGAATAAGTGTAAGTTACTTATAAGTAAATTTATAAAACAGAAATTAAAATTGGGTTTATGATATCCACCTCAGAAACCTGCGTAAATTGAATTGTTTTGTAACTTAACGGTCAATTAACTAGGTGCACAGTATTTTTCTAATATTTTCAGCTATTTTACGACATCAATTTTTAAGTGGGCAAGAATCACTAGATCATCTGCATATAATACTGCCAATACATCATTTCGATTATCAATCTTTACGCACTGTGTCCCGCTATCATAGATAAATGTTTTTTTGTCAGCTATAAATAAAGCAAATAGGAGAGAACTTAGAGGTTCGCCTAGTAAAACACCAGTTGTTAATTCAAATAGTTTAGAAAGACCATAAGAACCTTTAATTTGAAGAGTTCTATTAAAATACAAGTTGTGGTTTGACAGAATTGAACGCTTTTCTGAAATCAATAAAAAATCAAAATATCCTCTATACCGTATCCACACGAAAACTTAATACTGAATAGTTTCTGGTGGTTTTAAAGATAAAAACTTAAAATTTTGGGTGGGTGTTCGCCGGACACTGAAGAATATACGCGGACAATGAAGACCCCATCGGGTCACACACCACCCCCAATCACCTCCAGTTTAAGATTTTCAATAGAAAACTGCATTTTTTTGTTGATTTTTAAAAAAATATTTACTTACATCAAGAAATTTTTAAGATGTTTAGAATTAAAAGTTTCGGATATCAGTAGTTCATTCCGAAAAATCATAAGTTATTCATGGAAATACATAAAAAGAGATTTATTTTAAATTAATTAAATGCTCAAAATATTCACCGTTTACATTTAAACAACCATAAAGTCTATTTTCAAAAGCATTTCTAACATTTCTATATTCCTTTGTTATTCTATTAACTATATCAACTATTAATTGTGGTGGCATATTATAAACAAAATACTCTAAACGTCCCCACAAAAATAAGTCTAGGGGAGTTAAATCCATGCAGCGAGCTGGCCATTATAGAGCCCCAACGTCCTATCCAATGTCTAGACATTATCCAAATTATTCGTAAATTCTAAATAGTAATGTGGAAGTATAATTGCTGCTCCTCCATTTCATTCAAGTTTTTTTCCACACACTGTATGATATTAGCGCTTCCAAAAACTGTAAATACTTTGGTCCAGTTAAATTTTCTTAGAAGAATTTTGGGCCAACTACTTGTTTATTAAGAATTCCAGCCCATACATTATTTTTTTAGGGATACTCGGAAAATGTGGGGATTTACGTCACTCCAATATCGACAGTTGTGTCTATGTACAAGACGAGGAAAAGCAACTTTCATTACCGAAGCAATTACTTCGCAAGACATTTATATTTTGCGAATCACATCTGTTATTGTTTCACCGAATTCGACTCTCTATCGAAATATCCGTCGCCCAACTCTTGGTGAAGTTGAAATTTAAAAGGTTAATTTTAATATCTTATGGCAGGTGATTTTGGAACTCCCGACTCTTGGAATAATTTTCTCAACAAAAGCTATGGATTTTCCCAAGAATTGCTAGTTGCGTAGTTTCATCTCGTACACCACGATTATTCGTATTCGGTTTTTTATTATTTACGGATTTAGTTTGCAAAAATGTTTCTACTAGCGCTCTTACATAAATAACAGATATGTTTCAGTTCGTATGGTTTCATTAAAAAACGTAGCGTTAGGGAATAATTTTTGTTTACATTCCCATATAAAATTACAATTTCAGTTTTCTGTTCCAGAGTGTGGGCACCTTGTATAAATATTATATTGCAGTTGGGATAGAACTGTTTATCCTGAATGTTCTGTCCTGTAAACAGCTGTTAATTAGTTTCAACTACCTGTGGTGTATCCGTGTTTCTTTATTTTGTTTCTTAGACCTCTATACTGTTGACAATAAGAGAAGTATACCTGTTCGACAAATGTCTTGGTCAGTTCTACGACCCAATAACCAGGCGGTGGGAAGCCCTACACGATACATAGTAGAAGATGAGAGGTTAAAGAATAAAATTAGCTGGCATGTGATATTAATATGGGACAAACTAAAAAAATTCTGGTGTCGACAAAACAGTGAAGTAGCCGGGTAAGTAAAAGAAACCTTTATATACTAACGGAACTTCCAAAACTAATTTCATAATTATCCTGCAGTTGGCTAACCGACTTTTCCTTTTGGACAATCAGACTACGTGTTTGAATTAACGATTTAATTTTGTTTGTTGCAAAAATTATCCTTGTTCAAAATTTCAAAACTCAACATTAGCTACCATTTAGTATGTAAGGTTTTATGTAACAATTTTGTCAACTCATGCACAAGCAAAAAGGTCAATGAATACATTCTTCATAAAAAAATGTATCACATCTCTCGGTCCCAAGCTATAAATTATCGGGGTAGACGAAGCGATCTGTGTCGTAAAACAGTGCCATTAAGGACGAAAATGGAATAAAAAGATCGAAGGGAAACGTTAAACTCATAGAGCCGCCGAAAGGAAGCAAATAGGATAAAAACCTTCGCACAGTATTATTTGAAAATGCGTATATCTCCATGAACGTGGGGTTCTTATATATGATGAGGACACACAAGGAAAAAAATTTACGGTCACAATATTAAAGAAAAAATGACTTGGAAGGATTCCCAACTTTTTTAAACGCCGAGGAGAAAACGTATTTTCATGAAATACAAATTCTTTCGTGAAGCTTCTATTTCAAGTCTTTAGATTTTCCGTGAAACTAATCAGTGCCACAATCTCCATTAAATGTTTTTGTACTATAAATTTAAATTACCCATTTCCCTTTTTAGAACACGATTTTAAAATGTTCATCCGCCAATTTTTACAAAAAACCATATTAAATTCTTACCCTACGGATAAAGATACAGAAGTCAGATAAGATTGAAATAATGGTAGTAAATGAAAAAGAAAATAACAGGACAGAATACCCATTTACACCGAAAGATATTTAACTACTTGTAGACAAACAGAACTAAGCTTTGACTAATACAGAAAGTTAGTTATATAATAATATTTAACAATATAATTCAAAAACAAAGAAAAATATTTGAATATTTAAATTTTGTATTGTTTAAAAGATTAATACGGTGATCAAAAAGATTCTATATGGAAACATTTGCTTCAAACTTTTTGTAATTTATTATGTAATTATGGTT
Organism: Hermaeophaga mercurialis; assembly: GCA_951812935.1. NCBI lineage: Eukaryota > Metazoa > Arthropoda > Insecta > Coleoptera > Chrysomelidae > Hermaeophaga > Hermaeophaga mercurialis. The sequence goes on along the minus strand of OX638358.1, from coordinate 25,149,453 downwards.
TAAAATCATTGGAAATATTAGCCATGGATACAATACTCATATTTAGGCAAGTGAATCTCACACAGCAGCTTATCTAAAACAACCCAGTTTTTCTCGTACCATTAATTCCTAAATATATGTGTAATGATTAATAAATGATATAGTAGCTAAAAGTTTTTCCGAATAATCCTGAAGTATTTTAACATTTTCTTTTATCGTTCTTCGGCTCGGCCCTGTACTTTCCCTCTGCGTAGAAGTTTTTCTGTAAGCGCTTTTGACAGGAAGGCAATATTTGAAAAAGCGAATCTTTCCGCTACGCACCGAAATATATCTCAGAAACGTTCTTGGAAAGATTCGAACGATATGCAAATTTGACGTCTACGTTTATCTGTCCATTATTACGTAATCCGTTACGGAAAATTTAAAGAATGGTTTATAAATCGGTAAAATTAATATTCCGATAGAAGAGTTATGGGTAAAAATTAATAATAGACTATAGTGAACAATAACTTCCATGTTTCAATTACGCAGGTGATTTATATTCGTAATATCGTGATTGGAAGTTTATTAAAACATTTTAAATAAAAAGTGAATTTCAATGAAGCATCAAATCGAGTTTCAAGTTATCAATAATCTAAAAATTACATAATTTTATACAGAAATCATTTAGGCCCACTAAAACTTCAAGACATATCGATGCTGAAGAGGAAACGAGTTATATATTATGATGTTTCAGAATTATGGGATCAAATTGTTAGGCGTTATTCAGTTCAATAATAGAAAACATTTGAGTATAAAAAAACCCATGTCCGCAAAATGTCTAGGGCGCTAGGGTGCAAAAATGTGTTTTATCGTGTTTTAGTATACAAAAAGGCGCTAGATAATTTTTTCGGTCATAGCACTGTCGATTCAAGAAACTGATTTTAAAAAACCTAACATAAACACAACGTGTGACATTGTAAATACGTTCAACTATGTTACACGAGATCACAATTAACCAGATTGTAAACGTAATAATATAAAAAGAGAGTCACCTCTTATTATATACAGTCGTCCCCGTCTGGCGATTCTAGCGGTCTCCCGACCATGGGGAAAAGTTACCTAGTGCCTAAGTACCCTAAGCGACATCGGTCCTCTTACGAATATCCTTTGGTAGGAATCCTTTGTTATACCATATTTTTTTTGTTTCTTAATATTTGTTGAGCATTTGTTAGTTATATTTATTAAATTATAATTGTTTATGAACTCGTCGTTTCGTACTTGAATTCTTACACACTGAAGGAAACCCCGCCCTTATCCAGGAGAGGGCTCGTTTAATCTACGACATGGAGGAGGTTCCCGTTAGCTGCATTATTTTTATTAACCCCTTTTATTACCGGATATCCAAGGGCCGTATTTCGAGATGGTGATGATATACTTTTCAAGGAGCTGCGATCCCAAGCCCCTTTGCGTAACATGGTGAAGGGCTCTTTTAATTAACACGACCCAAGGAGCTTTTTGTAACAATAAGACTACATTAATTGTCCGAAACGTCGTTCTTGAAATTGAATACGAGCCTTTAAATGACATACATAGTTTCTGCTGACTCTAAAAATTTGATAATAATTTTAAACAATTTCAAATACCGCATTTATTGTTAAGAAGAGACTTTTCCACAAAAAAATCCAAAGGCGTTATGTTGGGTGACCTAGGAGGCCACGAAACTGGGCCAACTTTGCCAATCCAATGTTGTTCGAACTGTTGATCCAAATACTGACAGAATTGCTCAGAAAAGTGTACATATGCACCATCACATTGCACCACTTTTGATGTGGAACGTTTATTTTCAAGAAGTTTTAGCAAAACTTTGTCCAGAAAAGTCGTGTAGATTGACTCCGTTGCCCGATCTGGCAGCAAGGTTGACCCTATCAAATCATCGTCAACAATACCGATCCATACGTCAACAAACCAACGTTTCTGATGACTTTTAAGAATTGCAACGTGTATATTTTCTTGCACCCAAAGACTGCTATTCCTAGTGTTCAATATGCCATTTTTTTGTGAAACTTACCGCAGCCAACAAAACATAAAAAATTGGATTGGTCTACAATTTGGATGAAGCAACTACTGACAAAACTGAACTCTTGGCTGATGATCGTCTGGAATGAAACCTTGAACTTTTTGAAAATGAAAATTTAGGGTACTCACTGGTTTTAGGAGAAAAAGTTTATTACTTTTATTTAGCTAAAAGTATTTACACTTATTGTTTTAACCACTTGGTCTGTTTGCTTTGGGCCATTTAATATTGTAACTGGTATAACTAGAGGATTCAGTGTGCATATCAGGAAAGATATAAACTTTATTATTAATCAGCAGGATTGCCAAGGAAAGGACAGAACCATTTTTTAGCATTTTCTGTTGTTAGAGAATTTCGACGTAGAAGTAAACTAGTAACCAAGGTATTTACCGGACATAGAATCAAAGTAACATTCTTCCCATGCCACCCACCGAGATAACCTAAGTTTTTTATGTATAAAATGATAAAATTAAATAAACTTCTTCAAGTTCCGGGCCTTCAATCCGAAATCTAGGTAGGAACCATTTTTTTAATCATTTATCTCTTAATTAGATTTTTTAAATCAAATTGTGTGTTAGTCCCACTTAAACAGAAATACAATCCGTAGACCTGTCTATAGCAGGCAGATCGACACCACGTCCCATACATACAGGGTGAGGCATTACTGTGTCAAAGCTCAAAAGTGTAGACAATCTTGAGATTCACCCCGTATGTTTTTACATTTTTTAAATCTCTTGTCGAGCTAATTTCAACGATGTATCACACTTTATATCTATTATGTTTAATAAAGATCTACTGCCACCTGAAAATCACATTTTTTTTAACATTGATGTCTGTAGCAGCCAAACCCTTGAAAATCAATAAAAACGGCTTACATGTCCCTATCCTAACTTTTCAAGCTCTGTGCTATGGCATTAAAAAATATTTGATACAGGGTGATCAAAAATTTGAAATCCTATCAGAGTAAAAATATACGGGGTGTTCCATTTAAAAAAACGAAATTTTTGTCTGCCACTGCGTTCCTGAACATATTGGAGACTAATTTTAAAATGTGAATCTCAAGACTGCCTATACTTTTTGTAAAAACTTTTTTTTCATAACTTCAATAATAACGGATATATCGTACTTCGGCGCACTAATGCCGCACCCTGTAAATGTATTGTTAGAATTTAAAATTTTTGTACCTAGAAAACAACGAATATTCAAGAAACAATTGGAAAAATGTGGTACTCTCTAAAAGCTTAAACTGTCTAACTTAAAGGTGCTGGAGTGTTTGCATTTGTTGGGGCGAATAAAATAATGTTAAAGAATTATACAATATGGTATTAGATGACTTATAAAATAAAAAATAAGAGAAGCGAAATTTAAAAAAAATAGGAGCTTCAAAAAAACTCAAAATAAAAGATTGATTAAAGTTTTGCCCTTCTTCTTAGCTAATTGTTCTGAATCTCACAGGTTTACAAATTTTCAATCCACATAAAAGTATTTTCCGTCTTGAAGGTCTTAAAATTTAATGAAAAAGAAATTATAGGAAAAACTACATAAAATTCAATCACCTATCCTGGCTTCGGATCAAATTCAGCCCGTTTGGCTGTTAAAATGGCTGATTCTAGACCGAGAAGTATAATCAGACTTTATTTCTAATAAAATTTAATGGCCATTGAATCTTTCAAAACGAAATGGAGATAAAACTGAATCAAATAGTCTCGACTGAAAAAAATAATGATTTAGTCTCACAGAAACAGTATTTATTTTACTTCAAAAATTTCATAGTAAGTACTTGTAAATCCTTATAAATTTGAAATAGAATATGTACCTATATATTTTCACGTACAAAAAAAATATACTGCCACATTCATGGGAGCTGTCTTTTATATTAAATATTTATAAACTTTGTGAATGTCTTGCTTTATAAATTATTCCATTTATGTATCTTTTTTTCTTCCCTTTTTGAGCAATTTTAGATTCAGTTTTGATTATACGTTATGGAAAGCATCGAAGCATTATAAAAGATGACGCACAAACTCTTTTTTGTTATTTCTCTGCTATATCTCAAAAAAATACATGCCAAGTCTTTAGAAAACTTTTAATCGTATGTTAATGGTGAGAAAATAATTCAAGAGGTTTTTGTTTGAAAGCAAAAGCTTTTACTAATTAAAAAGCTTTTCTTCTAGCTGCATTTAGCACTTTATTTACAAATTTTCGTCTACTAAACAAACGGCATATTGAGCGTATGTAAGAATTTCACTAATGACGCCATATTTTTTATCATAAATATGAAAATTATTACAGATGCAACAGTTCGTAACTAACAGATAATCTGGTAAAAAAGGAGACAAACTTTATACATAAATGTGAAGAATTTATAAATTGTAGCATGACCTTTTGTTGTTAAGGAAGGAATGTATGTATAAATTCTAGGTTATTGTTCTTTATATCAAAAAATACTCTGAATAAAAAACCAAAGACTTCTTCATTTCTCAGTAACTTTAATGAAAATAAATGTTTTTTACTTCTATATAAAAACTTTAATAGAACCAAATACAACTTTTTCACATTGCTTTTATAACGGTTTGCACTAATTTTTTCACAATTTGTCGCTTCACAATAACACTATTCTTACAAATTGTGTTTGCTGAAGAGTTATTAACTGTATGTTTTAATCTTAGGCTGATTATTTACTATTTTCAATCATTGGTGAGGGCGATGAATAACTTTATGAATAAATTCTGAAGCAAAGCGTATGTTCTTTTGAGTTGAATGTTTAGCAACTGATGTGTTTTGTGACTGTAGCGCTGGGATGATTACGATTGGCTGAGCATGAACTCAGAAATGACGATTCTAATTGGTTAGTGTTAACTCCTTATGTTAGAGCATTTCTTATTAGTTGAAATCAAAATTGCGTACTAGGCAAATGTCTTGTAAATGAAATCGCCAAGAAGATGTACAGGGTGTACCAATGAGATATGATTATTGTTTTAACTTGTTTAAAATTCACTCATTATAAACAAAATGATTAAGAAAGTATAATGAACTTACGCTGTAGGACGAGCATTTACGAAATTACAGAAGTAAGAACAAAACAATTAATTATTACATCAAATAAAGGATATAATTTTCTTTCAGTTTACATATTGTTTTTGTGAAATCTTAGGACCGATTCGAAAATAGGCGGGATAAAATAGTAATTCATTTATTCTCCATTTACGTGTTGAATTTTCGTTGGCATCGTTCCAGTAAACTCAGTAGGTCTCAGTTTGATTTGGCAGATATAAATTGATACACATATTAGCGGCAAAATCTCAAAATATATGACTGACGCGAAATTGAATACATCTCGTGTAAAGGTGACCTTAGAAACGAAACGTTCGATATTATTTTTTATACAGCTGGATAAGGTTTTTTCATTAGAGTGGGTTATAAATTTGCTGTCTGACCCCAGGAATCTCGACCTTAATTAAGCTAGTTTGAAGCACCGGAGGTAAATTAATTAATTTATTCGACAAGGTAAAAGATAAAAAACTTACTAATAATTAAAAATGCGACACAGTGTCATCAGGGCTTTATAATGTGCATTCATAAATTAAGGAACCCCTTAATAATTAAAAAAAATAATATATTGTAACGAGGTTTTGACAGAAAATAAAAATGTTGAGACAAGGGACCATGTTTTCCTATTAATAAAGTAACTAGTATGATAAAAGTTACTAAATTAGAAATAAAAGTATATTATTGTTAAACTGTATCCAAAAGGTAATAAATTAGGAATATTTATCCAGAGACCCAATGTATTCCAATAAACATTAAGTTCATAAATTTGGATTTAGTAAATCATAAGAAATTTTTCTGTATAATTTATATAAAAAGATCAAGTGGAGCGTTAAGTTTTGTCATAGCTCAAAAATATGATGAGTAAATATGAAGTAGATTTAAAATTTGAAAATTTGAGTATGAGATTAAAATTATTATATTGCCACGTTGCAAAAAACAAACAATTTAATCTGTAAATATGTTGAATTAAATAATTTGTTATATACTTGAACTGTCTATAAATATTTATAGCTAAATGTATTGTAATTAGGCAAAATTTAAGTCAAAAGTCATGGAGCATGCTTTTCTAAAATTAATAAAAAAAATTTGAATAATAGAAATTGGGAAGGATTTTTGTTTAATGCAAATTAAGGAATGAAGTCTAAATTTTCATAATAAGTAGCTATTTTATGGGAAACATATTCTATAATCTCAAATCAAAGAATTTGAATTTGGTATTTCATTAAAATTATTAAAAATTATTTATAAGTGGGTTTTAGAATAGAATATTATGAAAGTTGTGTCACATTTTGACAGATCTCGATTCCAATTTGAATGTTGTATCCGTCACATCAGAAGTTAATGTTGGTTTTTAACTCGAATTTATATATTTTTTATTTTATTTTTTATTTTTTGAACACTTAATTTAATTTCTAATTATTATAATACATTAATTAATGCATATTAATTTTATTAAACCCAACTAAAATTTAAGTTTTCAATAACTTAATGACAGCTGATAATTTCCTGTGAAAAGCACCAAAAACATTTAAACACCTCTGAAAATGATTATGAAGGTATCCAAAATCTTCGTGATGCTCCAGGACAAATATCTTTACCGATCAAATTCTTCTCACCAAGAAAGATTTCTAACAAAATAAAAGTAACTAACCCACACAAATCTCTTGGATTTCATCTGATCACTGGAAAAATTTTGAAACATTTTTCCAGAAAAGCCATTATACTCCTAACAAACATTTACTGCTTCGCCTGCTTTATTTTCAATAGAATGGAAGTTTGCTCAAATAATCATGGCTGAAAGCAAGAAAAATTTTCAAATGAAATAACGTCATACAGACCGTTAAGTCTACTACTGATTTCATCAAAAAAAGATTAAAAGAAGAGATGGCCATTGATAATATAATCCCTACATACCAAATTGGATTTAGAAAGAAGTACTCCAAGATACAACAGTGCTGTGGAATAGTCAATTTCATCAAGGAAAGCTTTTCAACTTTGTTTTACCAAAAAAGATGTGCGCTGCAGTTTTTCTAGATTTCCAACAAGCTATTGATAAAGTTTAGCACGATGGATTATTATTCAAACTGTAAGTAAAATTCCTCGATCAATTCTATTCCCTGATAAAATCTTGCATCCAGGATAATTTTAGGTTAAACATTTACCGTGGTTCTATCTGTATCTCATTTTTACCACAGTCTTAGAGATAACAGAGAATACTATAATTGCAACTTTCGCAGTCGGCGCGACGCAGTTATTTTGTCCTAATCTAGAAGATCAGCTAGAAGAGTTGATAAAAAATAGAAAAAAACGTACATATAGATAAATTAGCACAAATCAAATTTACAACAAAACGAAGCCTTTGTCCACAGATCACAATAAACAATACCCCCATCTAATTAAAGAACAAGCGAAATACCTAGAACTACAACTAGATCAAAAACTAACTGGAAAGTATATATATAAAGGCTAAAAAACAATTAAATTTAAAGGTTATATAGATGTCCTGGTTAATAAGTAGAAATTCCGCGCTATCCCTTAAAAATAAAATTTTCAATAACAAAGCCATTGAACTACGGAGATGCAGCACTCTATCAAATCCAAAAATCGTTCAGATGATATAATCCACAATATAGACATTTACTAACGCACCACGGTGTGTCTCAAACTATAAACAATTTGGGAGTACCACTTATAAGGAAAATCCATCAATGAAATACACAAAGACATAGAATAAGAAATACTGACCACAACAATGAACTAAGAAATCAACTAAACCATCACTCATTACAAGAACAAAGACTATTACCAAAAAACCTGGTTAGAAGAAGTTTCTGTTACACCATCAATGAATGTTACATCTAATAAATATAAATATGTTGATTAATAAAAAGGAAGAAAAGGTTGCAATTAACCTTATATTTCCCAAACAACCTAAAGATAACGGGTCATACAGAACAATTACATATTTTGCAGATATTTCAAACAAAATATCAAAAATTATATCTTGTACAACATCTTCTAGATATTTTAACATAAGGTACTGTGAACACTTACGAGCTTATATATTAAAACAACCAGATAAGTCACATTACGCAAAACACCTCATTGACACTAAACACAAACCTACACTTAATAACACAATGGAAACAACAGTGGAAGTACTGTCATATAAGTGACAAGAAAGAAGAACTTGATTTTTTGCTGGAATATGAAATAAAAAATCACGTAAAATATCCTCAATATACAGTTTTGAATGAATAATTAAACCTGGGAAGTTCAAATATCTTAGATTACCATTTAGACTAAATACCTATATAATAATAAAAAAAAATTTTTTAGAGATGAAGGACATTGTATATATTGCTTAATGGTGAAATGTTTGTGATGTGAAGTTGTTTACGCTTGTCAAAATCTGTCAATCTTACTTGTCTTTGAAAATGTCACAGTAGTGATGAAACCGTAGTCAGAAAAATAATTTTTAAAAAAAGCCCTTAAAGTACGGTGAAAATTCAGAGAAGTACAATTTATCTTTTCATATTTACATTTTTTTATTTACAGTAATAATAGTTATTTTAAATTAAAGTTTACAATATCTAATCGTTCTAAACCTAAATTGTTCAGATTATTTATTCCCTTCATTAAGTAAATCTTTGAGCGGATTTATTTTTTTGTACGATGTAGCTATTTTCAGAAATGAGTCTTACCTATATTTATTTAAATCAAAGCAAAGATAATTACAATGAAATTGGACAAAGATACAAAATCTAAATATCCTACATGTGATTCTTAACTATATAAATGTAACTTACTTTATGTACTTTTAAAAATCCTTTTACAAAAAAAGGCAACCACCAAGTAGAAAATAAAAATCCTTATATCTTCAATATCGATTTTGGTTGATAATATTTCAAAAGTACAGTGATGTTATAAAGAAAAAGTTCTAAGAGGGTACGTACTCTTCATTCGCACAATATATTATTTAAATCACAAAAAATTATCCTATTAATGAAGGTACCTTCACACCGTGTGATATCAATTGTGTTAGATATAAATTATTTTTATACTGCTTTATAATTGCTATTTAAAAACGTTTCAAATAAAACACAATCACTGAAAATTGTTCATAGAACTGTTCGCGACAGAAGTTAAAATTTAACTGGATATTCAGCAACAAGTGTGCATCTGAAAGCCAGAAGAACTCGTTCTATATAGTCCAGATGCCTTTTCTATGTAATTTAATTTTAACAAAAGTTGTAAACTGGATTTTAGCCAATATACACTTGGCTCCAATGAGTAGTTTTCATGAATTCGGAATTTGTAAATCTCGATAATTGTTAATTTATTATTAATGTACATTTAACCCTCTATTTGAATAGATTTGTTGGTTAAATAATTAATAAGCTATTAAATCGAAATATTTACATTATTTAGCGTTATTAAATTTTACATCGCGTTAGTTCTATACAACCGAAAAATGTGCTGTCTAAAATCTATAAATTGTTACTTTAGAATTCTTAAAAAGGATATCGTCGATAAGTTAGCCGCACCACGTACCTCAAAATTTTTCAGGAGAGGGACAAAACCTTACAATATATAGGGTGGTCCAGAATTATGTACCGTAAATGCTACAGCTTATAGTACCTTCAAAAATAATGGTAGTGTTTTATATACACTTTTTTCAAAACTCTCTAGTAGAGCTGATTCAACCCTAAAAAGGGGTGAAATGAAAACCTTTAATTATCAAATATCTCCGAGATACTTTTGAATGACGAATTCAAATTTTAGATGTTATTATAAGACATTATGGTAACTAATTTTACATTTTTTTTAAACGGTGTTATTTATGAGATGGTAAGAAGAGCAACTTTTCGGAGTGGAATAGTTTAATGAATTTTTTACAAGGATGTGAAAAGAAAATTTAAAAATGTATGTATGTATGTATGCTATAAGCCCAAACTATTCTTTATTCACAATGGGATGAAATAGATGGTGACATAAAATAAGTTATCCTAATGTATTATAATCAAATTTCATCCATTTTTAGGGTTGTATCGCCTCTTTTATATGTACAGTTTTGAAAAAAAGTGTATATAAAAAGTGCCATTATTTTTAATGTACTATAGGCTCTAGCATCTACGGTACATAATTCGGGAACACGCTGTATAATAGGTTTTTCATTTTTTCGCGAAATCTTTCTTTCAATATTATCTTTAAAGATCGGACACTGTAACTGAGTTTAGTCATATACTTACACTTGGCATATTTAATTAAACAACAACTTGTTTATTATTTAAAATAAGTAGAGAGGAATTTAAAGACGAAAATAGGTATATAATAGATGTCCCCGATAATCAAGAAATTGAAGTAGTCTATCGAAATTGTGACCGGCAATGGAAAATCAGCAAATAAAGAGAACTTATATTAACTCCATAAAAATTTATATACAGAAAATTTAAACAGGGTCAAAATACTGTCATCAGAATTCCATGTAAATAAAGGACTTAGACAAGAATGCTATACACCACCTACGCTTTTTAAAATTTATTTGAATGAGGCTCTCAAAACTAAATATGCTAACTAAAAGAATACTCATAAATGATGACACTCTGTATAGTTTGAATTTTGCTGATGATCAAGTCATATTCGCCGAAGATGAAGACGACGCATAGTTCATGCTAAGAAAATTGAATGAGGAATATGTGAAATGGGGCATACAAATAAATTTTTATAAACCAAGTATATGGTAATCGAAGGCACAGTAAGAGATTTAGAAATGAAAGACAGAAATGTAGTAAAATGCACCACATATAAATACTTAGGAACAAATTTTACTACTAAGGGAGGAAGCGAAGAAGAAATGAAAAAATAGCGAAGAAAAGAGTTACAATAAGACAGTTACACTCTATTATATGGAATAAAAATATAACAAAAAGTGTGAAACGAAAAATTTACAAAACGATAGTTGAGAATATTGCACTATATGGGTCAGAGGTCTGGGAAATAACCAAGAAAAATTAACGAAAGTTACGAGTGATGGAGATGGACTTCTGGAAACGCAGCTGTGGTGAGACAAGAACAGAAAGGATAAGAAATTAATACATTCGGAAAGAAATGGGTGTTACATCAGTGAATATTTTAGATACAATAGAAGGCAGGAGGAACGGTGGCCATCAAAAATATTCCATTGGAAACCCTCTAAAGACCTAAACTCACATGGTATAAAGGGGTGATGCAAACAATGGAAGACAGATTTATGCGGGATGAAGATTAGCAAGATAGAAGGATATGGAAGCTTGCTGTTTAAGTTAGCGCTACTTTTGAAAAAGAATATTAAAACCAAAAAAATATATACTTGTTAATTACCCCAAAACTTAACAGTTAAGATAATCTCATTTAAGTGATTTTAAAAATTTTTTAAATTTAGATAAATCGGTTAAAAGGAACATTTTATTAAGTGTTTTAGGTTAATTATTCATGTTTTAGGTCAATAATTTGCCAAATGTAATATGGTCAATTATTAATGAAACCCATTGCATATTTTAAATAAAGTTAGGAGGCACTACAAATTAAATATTTCAAGTTTTCTGTAAAGCTCGAAAATGTCAAGTAATACTGTGGATTTTTCGTCCACTTAAATATATTTCAAAAAGCCAACTTTTCCCATTTAAACATTTTCTTATCTCTTATCATTTTAAATCTGGTGGTATTAGTATATGATAAAACCACCTACCAGTACATATTTCTTACAAGTCTATTTTTGTTATCATATTTTAGGGACTTAATCGGTATCAGTTTGAAGCCTTTTTGAAGTTTCGATTTTGGGACTAGCCAAAATGACTAGATCGACAGAATATATTTATAATTATGTTTTTCTAATTATGTCCGGTATGAATTTAATAAGTATTATGTGAGATGCAAGTGACTATTTATCTCAGGGTAAATTCAAATAAAAATATGGTGGAACCAATATAATAATAATATAATTATCTAAATTTACTTTTAAACAAAGGAAAAGTAAATAAAAATAAAATAAAATCATCAACTATTAGTATTTTGTAGTTTTTGTGCTGAAAGTAAAAGTACAACTCTTCTCACTTCCTAAGTGTCAATTCAAAATGTCAGTCAAACCATGGACGTTAACCCAAATAATATTTATCACTTTCCAAATATTCAAAAAAATTTAAAATTTCACTTTCTAATAGTGGTTCATCCACAACAAGTAAGGTTTATTCGCTTCTATTGATAACAGTATTATTATTTTCTTATATCTTTGCTTCTTTAGATTACATAAAATACAGTTTATATTTAAGTAATTATTTCAATGATAATAAAGAACATTAACTGAATACTTCAGTTATATACTATCAGGTAATATTAACAACTTTTAATGCGATCATTTTTTTGAAGAAAATTTGAATTTGATGTCAAGTAATAATTTTGAATTTCTTACTAACAAGGTTGTTTTTTCTTTCAGCTCACAAACAAAAGAGACCTCTGTCAAAATCCGACAGAGCTTGAATAGTTTCATAGAATTCTTTTTTTTGGCGTTTAATAATTTAAACTTTAAATAAATAATTATTGATTACAAATTAACAACAATATACATTTTTTATTCATTTTTGAATTTATCCAAAAAAATAACATTATATAATTAAAAAATGATATTTTTAGTTGCATCTTGGCATTATAACTTTTATTTCTACATTAAAATGTTGTTTATTATTGAGATACAACAAAGCCTAATTTTTTTATAATGAATTACTTTAATTTTGTTATAATAAAAAAATTTTAAATTCTTTTATAGTTCTAAGTAGTAACCAAAGTTTAATTAACAATTTCCATTAAATTTACAAAATTTTCATTAGTTTAAATATTGTAAGTATTAAATAAAAATCATTGAAAATGTTCTTATATTGTTTTAACCAATTTTATTTGATTCACGTGTTTGCACCTATCAATTTTTGATTAATCCTTAATTAAATTGTTTCCTTCTTTTAGACCGTTACAAAAAAAAAAAATATATATATGTATATATATGCGCCTTTAATCAATTTCGATTAAATGAAACTGAAATTAAATTCCACCGTAGAGTAATGTACAAAATTAGAAGAATCCAAAAGCAATTTCTCGAGCGATGGCACAAAAGTAACAAGATGAGGGATCAGTTTTTAAGAAAACATAAATCTTGGTTACATGTAGATGTTAATTTCAGTGAACTGAAAACAGTGATAAAAGGTTTCATCCATCAACCATCAACTTCTAAAACAGTTTTATACCCAAAGAAACATTTTTAAAGAAGTTAGAGAAAATAAAAGGCGTAGCATCTAGGAACTTCCTCGAGTCTAGTAATATCATTAATAATAATAATTTTATGTAAAACATGTAAAAATACAGTGGAAATATTTGTACGAAACTTTAAGTTGAATCTAAAGATTTTTAAGTGTTAATAAATAATTCCAACACATAAAAGAATTTGTTACACAGAAATTTGAATTTAAACGTGAACTACATATTTATATTTTTAACTTTTAAACAAGTCAAAGTAGCCATTAAAATACATAATTTAAAATTATGGTGGAACCTTCTTTAAGTATCTTGACACTAAAGTTTCAATATTTTTTAAACACAAATAACCATTACACTCATCACATTATTTTTAACGTATATTATTAACTAATTTAAGTGTTCCAAAAACTGCAAATAAGTAATCATAAAATAAAAATACGTAAATAAATATTTTTGATTTGTAAAATGACTCTTTAATTTTTACGCCAAATTTTAAAATGTATCAAAATTTTCTCTTTCCGCTTCAAAAACTGAAAAATGATTTCGTATTTTATTTTAATTTTACTTGATTTGACAGAAAGTTTTATGGAGTTAATGCTCAGTTAATTGTATAGTCAATTTACTTTTGCTTGTCTCGTACAATATGAACAATGAACATCCATATACCCACCCTTGCCTAATTTTAGCAACTATTTAAAATTTGTTTTTGGTAATAATGTATAAACCCTTTGGTCGCACATGCCAAGGCCTTTACTTGTTAGAACACTGCCTATACTAACTATATGAACGCACAGGAAAAGGCAGGATGAGCTCACTAATGGTAACTTCGACAATTTCTCGTTTTCTGGAATGTTCGCCAGGCCAAGAAAAGTATAGAAAAAAATGGCGGTAAGGAGAAGCATTGATGTATGAAGTATGATTATTTAAAAAGTGTATTAAACTCGCAAAAATGTTACGGTATTTTTAATAAGTTTAGAATAGTAAGAAAATATCACGAGTCATGTTAATTAAATAACACTGGTTAGAAATCAAGATTAATAAATTCTAGATAAAAAGAGAAAATAAAATGTGTTCACCTTGTCAAGCACGACTATTCAAAAAAGCTTAATGTACATTAAAAGTTGCTTTTCGTCATTATTGCTGTATAATTCATCATTTTTATTTAAAACCGATTAGTTTCCATTAACACCATTTTTCATTAAAAATGATATTTTTTTATTTCTAGTCAACATTTTCTGCTACACAAAATTCGACATTATTAATTTTTCGCTATTTTCTGTTAAAAATCGCTACTTTCTTTTAAATTTTCCTTAAATGATTATTTGGTGAGTGGCGTAAATCTTTGGAGATTAATGGCATTAGCTATCCATGTAGTACTAATCACTGGGTAAATTAACTAATGTTTACTTAGGACATTAAAATTTCCTGTTAAATAACTAATAAGACAAACACCTTATATACACTAATCACTTACTACTGAATAGTTAAGTTATATTATTATACAGGATAATTCAGAAAAGCCATCGAAACTACAAATTATTTAGAAGAAGTAAATAACTTTTTGATATTTCACTAAAATTATTTTAACTAAGATGTGAACCCTGGAAACCTGAATTATTGTACGCAAAAGTCCCTAATGTAGGTTTTAACTTAATCAAAACTTTTAACCTTTCCCAAATTTACATTTCATGCGACGGGATTATCTTAAAAATATTCAAATTGCTTTCGGTATAAGCCTATTTCGGTTTATCTACTAATGAAAGCGACCCGAACTTTAGATTTATCTAAATTTGTTGCAAGTACGGGCATTGAATAAAACCTACATTTCTAAATATATTTAATATCGAAACGTGCGAATAGTGCCATAAATGTAAACGAGACTAAAAAAGCATCAGAACATCTGAAAAAAGCATTGTGAGGATACGAACAAATAAAAATATGGGGAGCCAAAATACATACAAGGTCTATTAATGATGACAAATAAACAGAAAAAAAAAGCTTGGAAGAGAATTCAGTAGCTTCATAATTCACTAAATGATTACCAAGAATTTTTTTCAAAATATAACAAAATAGAATCGTTTTTACGTTATGTTAAAAATCAAGTGTTTTTCTTTAAAACTGGTACAGGATTCTTAGAAACATGAAATTCTAATAGAAAATATACTTTGGAATTTTTACCGGTGGAGTTTGTCGCAAAAGATTAGGATACAATAAAAAAGTTCATCAAACTACATAAGGAAAAAAGAACCGAAAATTAAGAATTTTTTTAAATAAGTATTTTAAAAAGAAGCAGAAACACAACCTCATAAAAATTTACAAACCAATATGTACCGCTAATATTTTTACATAACAATATTATCATTCAAATAATAATATACTGGGTTACATACAGGTTATTTCATTTAAATTATCTATATTGTAACTGGAAAACCCTTGACCCAAAATGTGATGGTATTTTAATATAAAGCATAAAATCATCCTAACTGAAATATGGGTGCTTTTCATCTAAAAATTTAAAAACAATTTTTAACCAATGTATATATATATATATAATATGTCCCCCTAAGTTGGAATCATATGGAAAACTTTTTTAATATTAATTTTAGGAAAAAAAGTTATTCTTCATAAAAAGTTCTGCATTATCTAAAACCTAGAATACAGTCATCAAATATCAAATTTTTTCAGTGGTATACGAGGTCTGTAAACTAGATGTTTGTATTTCATATTTCCACACCAAACTTTGCTCCTAAATTCGTATTGGTGGTGTGCCTCTCTGGCAACATATAAATTATTGTGATATTTATTGTTTGTATTATATAGATTTTATTACTTAATTAATCTTCATCTTGATATTCCAATTTAAAACTTATTTCACAAATATCTGACACTACTCAAAATTTTACAATAATATCTTCTCAAATGACCAATTATCCACCAACTTATCTCCTATTAACACAAAAACACTTTTAAATCTATAGAAACCCAAACCCCTAAAATAACACAACAATACCCCAAAATTTTCGTTTAAATTTAAATTTTTCATTTTTTTTCTTATCACTAAATCTTCTATTTTTTTAAGCCTTACTCTTTTTACATTGCGATCATAACAATGCATGTCCAGTAAACTATCCATGAGCCCTTCTATTTCCTCTATATTCTCTAATCCTATTATTTTTATCATGAATTCCTCAATAAATATTTTCAGATGTAACTTTCAAATATCTCCATCAAATTTCAAGGCATTGTCTAATATTTTTTCTCAAGTTATTATAACTTCTTTATTTTTTTACATTCCTTCACTTCTTCTATAATTTCTGCCAATCTTATGTGTATCCCTGTCAAGGTACTTTTAACCTTTTCTTCTACTTCTTGTAGATTCTCTTTATTTTCTCTTATTTCTCTTTATTTTCCGTTTTCTTCAATTTTTTCCCAATATCACTTTCAAATTTCTCAGAATTTTCTTATTTTAACATTTTGCTCTTCCAACTTTTCATCCACATCTTCTCCATTTCTTTAATCTCGTTATTCATAATTTTGTTATTTTCCTCAGTTCCTCAAAGTTCTTTCCATGTTCTTTAAATTTCTCATCTATTCTGTTTATCATTTTAAATAATAATTCTTTCCTGTTTTTTATTATTCATTCTTGTTTCCATATTCTGAGTTCTCAAAATACCAAAAATATTTTTTAGAAAAAGAATAATTTGATATGTTTGGATTGCTTGGAGGTGATTGGTTTAACGTTTGTCAAAAATCTGTCGATCTTCTATTAGATCTTGAGAATGGTGTGTTTTGGACACCCAAACCTGGATCAATTTGAATAGATTTTAAATCGCTTTGGAAGACTGGAAATTCAGATAAGTATAATTTATCTTTCATCTTTATTATGAATAGTTTCCGCAAAGTAAGAGTTGAAACAATGAATTTAAATTGATGTTAATACGTAGTAAGCGTCATTATGAAAATTTTATTAATAACTACAAAATAACAATAGAAGGAGTTCAGATAAAGTTTCTGCTAATCGGTCATAATCTTTTCTAAAACTCTCATAATGAGATTGACGCCTGTTAGGATATAACTGTAAGTATTGCAATAGTTTGTTTGAACAGGCCAAAGCAACAGGGAAACACCCAAAAACCTAACCTAACCAATGACAACTATGACAGTTTCCCGACTATTCTGGAAAGCATTTTGAATTTTCTAGAACTTTCAAGAAAGGGAGAAAAGGATATAATTAGGAAGAAACTGACAAGAGGTGAATAGACAAGTATCAAAATACAACGTAAGCGAAATAATGTCACTGTTATTCATGTTAAGTTGTACTTTTTGACAGTTTTGTTAAGGTTTTCCTGTTAAAGAAAGTTGTTAAACCCGCACAAGTGTTACAATATCTTTGAGCAGCTAGACGCCCTCGATAATTTTCTTGTTCATAAACACATACAATACATACATGCATTTTCCGAAACGAACTGTAAAATAACAATGAATAATCCTACTACGAAAACTAACTTTTTGATATCACCCTGCTACACCTTTAATCGCAAATATTTTAATAAATTCTTAAAGTTCCTTCTCATAATCGCAAAAATTAAAAAGAACAAATTAGAATCTAAACCTAGTGGATAAAAACTCTACCTCGACCGTACGCCTCTGGTAATAGAGAGAAACTGTCTTCCACAATAATTTGAAGTGACTTAACATGTATGCACTTTTTATGTGTAAATATGAAATATTGGAAGCTATCGTATAACAGCGGACAAAAACTATTTTTTAATTTTTAGATGAGACTTGACTTTAAATTGTGTTCAAAGTAACTTAATTGTAAACAAAATTAAATCTCATTTTTTAGTTTTGTTGTAGTTAGCCTTTTCAAGTACCTCTACATTTCTGGATGGCTTTCATAAAGATGAGATGAAATTATATTTGTGTTAGCTCCGAGCTCTACGTTCTTTCAATAGAGACCTGCGTTCTTCAATTATTGTATTCACTGACCTGAATAATTTGACATCTCTCGGTTTTATCTCTAGAAAATGTAATATCTTTATATAGGCGGCGTAATGGAAAATAATATTGAAGCCTATGTAACACTTATTTTTCGTTTTAGATTATTAAAGCCAGTAAATAAATGGGTAAGTTTAAATGGAACTTTTTTTATTTGTTATTACTGAAAAAAGAATATTTTATACCTGACAATTAATGTATTGTTTGTTCTCCGAACTTTGATCCCCATAAGTTTACTGAGCAAATTAGTCATTCTAAATTAGTAAAGTTCAAGTCCTACCGCCATAATTAATCACAGAGCTAGCAAATAAACTTCTTTGCTCTTTGAACTTATGAGGTGATTAAGTATACAAAAGACGGTGGCCATTTATTTGTACGACATACTGGCTCCATGAAGAAGCCACATAAAATAATTATGTATTCAATATAAAACTGAATTCGAATTCATTAAATAGTAAGAAGTAAATATTAAAAAAATATATTATTTAGTATTAGTATTAGTATTTTTTAATCTAACCGCTGCCACAGATCGATATTTTCATTTAGAAATTCTGTGAGGGAACTATCACCGGCCGACAATGGCATTTCCATGATTTACATGGTAATAATTCTGAAGAACGAGAGAAAATTTCTATTGAAACTGTAATCAAGAGGGTTCTGTGCAATTTATCTTTCTTAACTCTGTGATAACAAGTCTCCAACAATCTCCTACAAGGAGAATTTATTCGTGGGTGAAATATGGATTTCACAAGAGAAAGCATAATTAAATTCGCTAATGTTTGAGAGGGGACGTGAAAATATTTGTTTGTTTAATTAAAAGTAATTTTACATAATTAAATATCAATTGTCATTTTACAGTATATATACAAATATACTTAATCTATTCCAAGTGTTTAAAAAAGGTACAATTGGTGGGAGAAACCACCAATACAATTGGATTTCAAGAAGAATATGCCATTAAAATGGATAACAATAAAATAATGTAAGTCCAAGAAGAGAAAAAGTACTAACGGCCGTGAGGTTTTTCTGTATATATATACCAATTTTTTGACAAAGTTTTTCAATGTAATATTGCTAAAAAATGTGATTATGTATGTATAAATTTTCCATAACCAATTATTTTAAATTAGAGGTAAAATAAAATATTTAAATATAGATAAAAATAGGAAAAGCACTAAGGTCACACAAAATCGATCCAGAAATGATAACATTTTTAGAAATAACGGGAACAATGGCTACTAGGAATATATTGGGAAGTTTGGTAAAAGAAGAAATTGGTATTGTGTCACTGCCAAGATAAAGCTTTCGTGCCAATATACAAGAAAAAGGTTATACTAACTATAATCATCATTGAGTTTATCATCAGTAGTATATAAAATATACAGAGTGCGGCACTAGTGCATCGAAGTACCATATATCCGTTATTAAAGGAGATATTTACAAAAAGTGTAGGCAATCTTGAAATTCACATTTTAAAATTAGTCCCAAATATACACTGTGTTCAGGAACGCAGTGACAGACAAAAATGCTGTTTTTTTAAATGGAACACCCTGTATATTTTTACATTTTTATAAACCTCTTGCCGAGCTAATTTCAACGATGTATCATACTTGATTTCTATTATGTTTAATAAAGGATCTACAGCCACCTGAAAATCACATTTATTTGAATTTTGGTGTCTGTTGAAAATCAATAAAAACGGCTTACATGTCCCTATCCTAACTTTTCAAGTTCTATGCTACGGTATTAAATGATATTTGATACAGCGTGATCAAAAACTTTAAATCCCCTCTGATTTTTAGAAAAATATAAGGGGTGTTCCATTTAAAAAAAAAATTGCATAGCACTGCGTTCCTAAACACACTGTATATTTGGGACTAATTTTTAAATGTGTATCTCAAGACTGCCTACACTTTTTGTAAATAACTTTTTTTTCGTAACTTCAATAATAACGGATATATCGTACTTCGGCGCACTAATGCCGCACCCTATATACTGAAATTATTGAAAAATGACTAAGAAAGTTGAAAAAACACACAATAGAAGGAGGACAATCAAAATACACTCATAATAACATTTATACAGGGTTGGCATAAAGTATGGAACCAAGTAAATATCTTTAAAAATAAACGGACGATATTTATTAAATTTTACAAATAAGTGCAATGGGGTAAAATGCAGCTAATGTACATTTTTTTGTTAATAATATACTTCTGGTTTAATCGGAAATACCCTCAACTTTTTTAATTTAAATGGGACACCCTGTATATGTTGGAGATTTTTGAAAGAATTTGTATATACTGGGATTAGTGGAAATAATTTGCTTAATAAGTATAGACACGTCGTTAGAATAAGTCAAACTAACGATGTTAAAAAATAAGATAAGAGAGATAAGATAAGAATAAAACGAGAAAATGCGACAATCTTTCATTATTATTATTATTATTATTATTATTATTATTGTTATTTATTTAGTATTAAGGATGTGAGAAGAAGAAGAAATATAATTATTTCACCAGCACTTCGTTAACTGTTGGTAAATGGAGACAAAATAGCTACATATGTTAATGAAAGAGTCATCCGTCAAACAAAAAAACGAAATATAATGATGGTATTTTGTGAAATACATATATCCATTATAAACGTGAAAGCTAAAATATATTTATTTTAAAATTCCATTCAATATTCTATGAAATTCTTGAAATATTCATATGATAATTATTTTATGATGTAAACAAAGTTGTTTAAACAATTTTTCATAATAATATCTAAAGAATTTCATAAAATATCCAGGAATTTTACGAAAAATATATTATACTTTCTTTCACATTCATAAAAGAAGAAATAATTTATTGAATTTCGATTTCTTTTATCTTCCGACTATATTTTGTTTTTTTTTATTTTATAAGAATAAATTTGAAAATGTACTTAAAAAATTTCCAGAAGAAAGTCCGAATTTAAAACAATTTTTCTTGTCGAGTCCCACTTCCAGGACTCTTCAGCCTGTACTTTACTTCCGTCTTAAGATACTTTTTATTATACGATTATATTAATTATGACTACTGCTATTTGTAAAATAATAAGTTCTTACAAACCACTTAATTAGTACTTTGTGAAAAATTTCAATATTCCAATAATTGTGCCTACTACAAATTCAACTCATTTTCTAATATAAAATGTGTCCCACATATACTCATATTAATCTTGCATCGGTTAATAGTATTAAATTTTCTACATACAACACACTGTATAACAGTGATATTATTTCATGGTTGCGTCTACTTATTTGCTGCTCATATAATGAACTGTGGTAACATTAATGATATATTAAAGATTCACATTAATTCAATATTCATTTTAATAAATTATTAAGCTAATCATTGATCAATTAAAATTTCTGCTTTTGTCTTGTTGTATTGACTTCTACTGGAGAAAATGTCAACTAAAACACAATGAAGTTAATTACAGTAAACCTTGAACTGTTGAGTACAATTTTGTAATTAATCAAGCAATTTATAACTTCAAATAAGTTTTCACTTCTAATGAAGTTTATTTGGCAGAAAACCAACTGCATATTAAAGGCTACTGGAATTCATTTAAACCCCACGTGATTTAATCAGAAATTTTTAGATGTATTATTTTTCTCTAGTAATTATTTAATTCAATTATCAAAACATTTTGAAGTAATGTTATTCAAAAAAACAACTAGATTTTAATTTAATTGTAACTCACATTTTATGAATATAAATTCTGTTGTTCATTATTTTGTAATGGTCACTTGAAATGGCCACAGCATTTATTATCGATTCCTTTGTTCCGCAGCACATACAAACATTTTAAAACTTTTCATGCATATCAGATTTTCTGTCGCACAAACATTGCGATTTTCACTGACCTTTTTCATCCAAAAATTGCGTGATGGCTGTTTCATTTATAAATAATTACAGGATTACTATTCTGTGGGAAAGACTGGTTTCATAGTTTCATTTGTTTTAACGGACTGTGTCCATGTGGCGTTATTTTAATATTGGCAGCATTAAACTGATTCCAAATAAAACATAGCAACCATAGTATCTACCTATACCTCATTTAAAAACCAGGAGGAGCGATTTGAATTTAAGTTGGCACTATTGGCGGCTCCTTATTGGTAAATAGGCAGCCAGTTTCACACAGAACTGAATAGTGTTGTCAATGACTTGACATCATTTTGTTTGACACTGACATTGACAGTCCTGTCACATACTATAGGTTACGTTCTGTTGCGTTTTACGAGTGTTTTACTTCGTTTTCAATCAGTTCTTTTGAGAACTCAGTAAGCGCTTTTGTTTACATTTTTGCCATTTTTCATGTTTGTTATTGCTATTTAATTATTTCTTCAACTTATCTTTAAATCAGTTCTTGCCGGAACTCAGTAAGTCCTTTTGATTGAATCTGTGATTATGGATCCTTCCACTCAAAGTACAACTAGCCCGAAAAAACAACGAAAACGAATATGTACAAGCAACTATTGGAAGATAAAAATTGCATAAAGATTTCCACCCAAAATCATTAATTGCTTTGGTTTTGAAGTTTAAATATGGCCTGTTACTTTTTAATACGCAGCCAATTTTTTTTTTTTTTATTTGTACAACAAACTTTCTTTAAAATGTATATAAGCTTTCAATTTAACCTCTAGTCACATAATTAACTATAGACGAGAGCTAAGTAGAGATAAAAAATAGTTTTAACGTTTTTTAATATTGTCTGCTTATTGTCTTGACAAATTTTGGAACACGGCTCTGAAAACTGAACATACTCAGGGTCTGGTATCATTTTTAGTAACTTTTAGTTGTGTGCATCAAGCTTTTCAAATCGCTCCTCCTGGTTTTTAAATGAGGTATAATAATTAGTTAATATTAAAATGAGACATGGTCGGATCGTCCCCGCGCAGCTAATTATTTAACTTTCTTGTTAATAATAATAATAAAACTGTTTAAATTAAACATAACGTATTAATGATATTCAATATTTCATTTATTATTTTATTTTTGCCAACTTTGTCTCTTCAGTTTACTGGATTTTAAGTTTGTCGTGACTACATAACAAAATACAGAAATCTGTATAATGAATTTAACATTAAAATGTCAGTCAAAATGATTTCAAAATTATGAATTTCTACAAGCTCGCTATTATATTTTTTTATCTTATAACGCTCATCTCCTCAAACAAGACTATATTCTACCTCACAAAAAATTCAACAAAGCTGTGGTTCCAGAACTTCACAAAAAATATATCCCCAAAAAACCCTTATTGTTCGATATGTTGTATAGACACGACAAAGAGAACTTTAACTAAAACTTGTGGGAAACACACAATGTGCATTTACCAGAACGGCATATATGGACCGAGATGTAAAGGATTTTTAGATATTCCTTTTCTAGAAGATGAAATTGATGTTATTATAGACGCGCATAATACGGTATTTACGTAAAGCCTCTTAAATTAAATAGCAAAGCATTTGAGCGAAAATTCTCTTAATAATATCTTATACATATACTAAACATTTCTGATTTTTTATTTAAGCCCAGTAATTAAACAATTTGTTTTAATTACAGGACAAAAAGTTTATTAATCTTAGAATATGCTCTAGAAGAGATTAACGATAATAGCTAAATATATATGTATAATATACCTCGAAAGATGTCCCTATTGGGAATCAATAATTTCTTATAAATTGCAATCCTGGTTATTCTTGCTAAAGATTTGATTTTTCCACTTGTTCTCCACACTGTTTAAGCTACTCTCTTATTTTATTTAAATACGTATTTGAAGATTTCTTAAAACCACCAGGATATTTGAATTTGATGCTGATTCGACGCTATCATTCCCAAAAGTTTTCTTTTGGTCTTTAACGGCGGATTTTTTCAATTATGTAGTATTTTGGTGCCAGACTTTATCAAATACTTGCGACCTGGCTAGAAATATAGCAGTACAGCCAATCAATATATTTTTGCATTTGTTGCCCTTATCTACTCGTATCATTCTATACTTGATAATTCAATTTTGCTACAAATCCAAACTGAAAGCATTATATAATATTATCGCTTCCTGAATATTAACATATATTCTTTTACTAAATGTATTCATCATAGAAACCATTCGAACTTTTGAAATACTTTATATCTTGAATTGGTGTCATCTAATTAGTTGCAAGAATTTTGATTCTAAACACTAAAAATGAATATCGGTCTTTAATTCTCTTATAAATAAATTGTTTGTAGATCAGGAACAAAGTGGCATTGGGTTTGGAAGAAAGAGGAAACCCCGGACCTCAACCAACTGCTTCAAATATGCGAGTGCTAGTTTGGAACTCAGATTTGGCCCTTATAGCCCATCGTTGGGCATCTCAGTGCGTTTTTGGCCACGACTTGTGCAGAGACATACCAAATTATCCTGTCGGCCAAAATATAGCAAAAGGTAATTTCGCAATCAATCACGAACTTTCGTTTATTGGAGAATGGTTCGAATATGTCCAGTATATTAATATAGAAGATACTAAAACTTTCCAGATTGCGTAAGTAGTACCATGATAAATTTAAAAAAAAAATTTAAACTCATTACTTTTTCGTAGATTAAAGAGCCCACTTCGACAGTATACTCAAATAGTTTGGGCAGACACCTACCAAATAGGTTGTGCCAGAGTCATGTTTCAACAAACAGTAGGGGTAGGAAATACATCGTACCAAGAACACTTTATATGTAACTATGGTCCTACGGGAAACATTCTGGGACAGCCGGTGTATAAAATTGGTAAAAGTTCTCATTCATTTTAAAGTCATCCTTTGAATCAGTTTGTGGTAAAAGATAATATAAATGTCTACGAAATTGTTTGACTTCTAAGAAGTATCTCTAAATAGAATTCTTGATTTTAGGAAAGCCATGCTCAGATTGTCCAGAAGGAACGGGCTGTTCTGTCAATTATCAAGGTTTATGTGGAACTGAAATGTCTTTCGATATTGTTAAGAATTTAGAATCATTAGAGCCTCAGAATAATACTAAAAAACGCAATCTAGGTTTAAGAATTAATTTATCTCGGAAATTCAAACCACAGAATCCATTTAAATACCTTTATCTTGTTATATTTTTGGTTATTACATTTTATTGACATATTTCTTTAAATATAATGTCTAGTTGTTCCAAAAGGTAATACGTTAATAATAAACGTGAGTTATTGAATTTTAATCATTAATAATAAATAGATTTCTTCTTTAAAAACTCTTTTATGATAAAAATTTACAGACTCGATTCTGCAACCGTCAATATATTCTATTAAATTACTGACAACACAGTGTGTGTGGATGAAAAAATAACATTCCCGCGGGATATAATTCCGACAACGTGAAAATCTGTAAATTCATACCAAATCTCATTTAAACCAGAAAACGATTTCAAGTTTTAAATTGCCGGAACCGTAGATAGAAAAGATAGAACCGTAAATTGTATTTTCAGGAGCTCAATATCGGCCGTTTTTACTCTAATATTAAATATAGACATAGGCGTATAAGGTATCTAAAAAGAAGTTAACACAGGTCCTAGCAACACACTGACAAAATGTTGACCATAAGATAAGACGATAAAATTATCACTATATACTGCTTAGTCACTAAAAAGATAGGCTCTTAAACCTAAAAAGCTACACTTATTTTTACTAACGGGTCTGCTACACTGGGGTACATGTGTACCACAAATAAAAAGAGGATTTTTAAAGCGTTTAATTTTTTTATTTTATGTAATATAAAACACTCTTAAGCCATACCTACATTAAAAAAAAGGAAAAAAATACCTAATGAGAATAAACTAATTAGTGAATACATGAAGCACACACTTTTTCTTGATGTCGGATCAGAACGTTGCAGATGTACTGGTGGAGTCGCAATCAGAAACTGGCTCAACAGGAATTTCAATTTGACCTGCAGGAGCAGTTGATTCTTCTTCTGTACTTTCAGATTCTTCTTTGGTTTTGAAATCTGGAATAACAAAATCTTCATCAGCGTCTTCAGAATGGGAACTATGAGAGTATACGATGTATTTCAATATATACTTCTCCCTGTTATTATTATTATTACACCTAAAAAATTCAATTCACTGAAAATCACAGCCACAAATTCTAAATATCCATTGCTATTAATTGAAAAAATAAGTCATTTCATGTTTATAAAAAAATATATTTATAATTTCCTTGTTTAAAATAAGTATTAATAAATTTAATGTTGTACTTACCCAAATAAAGAATCTTAGTCCTTGAAAATTGTACACTTAATAGAGGCACTGGGGTACAGGTGTACCCCAAGTAGCATTCCAGGATTACGTACGTAGAGGGCTAGATAAGTTTTGACATATGGCACACCAATTCCAATACGTCAAACCTGACAGCTTATGACGTTTTTAATGGTATAGATACTTAAAACGTTTTTAAATTCGAATATTATTCATGTTAATTGCAGTGATTTGAAAAATTTATCCCGGCAAAAAAATGAAATTAAATCGTATTATGATTTATTACGATATTCGCCGTTAATTCTTATTTACTTTTTCGGATGTTAAATTATAGTTTCCTACTATTAGTGGGCTCATTTCTGTAGCTCCTTGTTTGGAGTTTATTCCTTAGTCCACACTTATTGTGGTACTTCCCTTTATTCGCTCCTCTAAGAAGTTTCTTGCAATGCGTGGCTGGATGTTTTCATTTTGCCAATCTTGACATTTTGTTCTATATTCTTTAATTTTAACAATCATTGATTTGATCTCTGCTTACCTCTTCCCTTAATATTGGTTGTTCAGGTGAGCGGAATGGAATGGCTTGCTGACATTATTGACCCGTTTCCTCATCTTACCTTGCTAATTTACCCAATTATTTTGGCAGTTGGTGTTGGCATCTTATTGTCTGGATATTAGTCCCAATTTAATACAATCAATAATACTTAAACATTTAGTCGTCAAAAAGATTTGTTTCACGTTCTAACAAAAGTTGTTCGCGCACGAAGCACTTCGAAGAAAATGTTTCTTTAGAAAAATCAGATATGTCACCACCGTACCATTAAAACAACGTAGAATTGTCAATTTTGAATTGTAGTACAGAACCATTTATTGGCCAGAAGTATTTGAAGAAGTGAGAAAAACGAACTGTTAAAGAAGAATCATTCTCATCACGACAATGCAAGCTCTCATACATCGCGTCTAACAATTAATTTTTGCGCGCTCAAAACAAAACATCGAATTGATGGGTCATCCGCCGTACAGCCCTGATTTAGCCCCCAATGACTTTATTTTATTTCCGCACATCAAAGATAAATTGTGTGGTCAATATTTTACGACACCTGAAGAAACGAGTGATGCATTCAAACATCATGATTTGGAGCTATCTTTATCGGATTAGGAAAAATGTTTGGAAAATTAGTTCAAACGCTTACAAATGTGTATAGTGTATCTTCATGAAGATTATTTTGAAAAACAATAATGCCATGTTAGACAACATATATTTGTTTTTACTTGTTTATTTCAAAACTTATGTAGCACCCTATCGTAGCAACGTGATATATTTTAAATTTCTCTATTCGTTGAAATAATCTCTTTTCAATCGAGAATAAATGGCGCCGAGTTTTTATTTATTGAAATAAGGAAACCTGAGCTTAATGGCTTCATCATTTCTCTTTCGAAATTGGTCTTTTATTCGGGTTTTTCGCCCAAAGCCCGTTCGAATGATATAAATCCAGCTTTACAGGATTTTACATCGAAACATTGGTGCCAAATCATGCTAAATGATGACTAACATAATTCTCCAAATGTTTTTCTGCAAACGCTTATTGTGGCTTTCGATTATTTATATATTTGGAATATGGTCCCAACCGGCTATTTTTAACAAATTGACATTCATTTTAATTTATCTTATAATATATATATATATATATATATATATATATATAGTTCTCGCCGTTTACTTAGATGTACCAAATCGAATCTAGTGTTATTTTAACTCCGCCCGAGCGACAACCATTGGTCAAACAAATAAGGTTCCATTGGCAGTGGCGTCGGTACTTATCGTACATTTATTTATTATCAAAAGACTAAACCTAACCCGCTACTGAGTACTTCTTGTGATTGGGTGTTCGTTCGAGCGCACTTAACCAACTGCTGTCTTACGTGAAATAATAGATATTGCTGTCTCGCTTGTCTAGTACATCTAAGTAAACGGCGACAACTGTATATATACTGTTTTATGATGTCGATAATTCTCGAATAAAAAAAGTATATACGAGGTAAGGTTCAGAAATTTCCTCGGTTTTATGAAGTGAGCTACCTGGTAGATTTGTAAGTTTCGCGCCGAGCGTATATTTCCAGGAATTCGGTTTGGCTCTTGATCGAAACACGTTCTTAGTATTTTTTGAAAATGTTTAAAATCGAGTACTGAGCGGTAATTAAATTCTTAGTAAAAGAACGAGTTACACCCTCTGAAATTAAAAACCGTTTAGATACTGTATATAAAGACATGTCTCCATCATACCCTAAAGTAAAAAAATGGGCAAAATTCTTTAAACTGGGACGAGAAACACTTGAATATGATCCTGAACCTGACAAACCGGTGGAAAACATTAAGAGTGTTGAACTGCTTAAGAGAGACGACTCAAGACTAAGGAAATCGCGGCAAGGTAGGTTCTATCAAAAACAACTGTAATAAGATTTATTAAAGAATATTTACACATGAATAAAGTTAGCGTAAGATGGGTACCCCGAATTCTTTCTGTTGCATAAAAGCAAGAACGTTGAATTTGCTGCCTGGAGTTCTTAATCGAATAAAATCTCAATCCTGAAGAGTGACATTTTCTTGCCTGTCTTCGAAAATGTATTAATGTACCTTATGATACTTTTAAATTAATTTTAATTTCTTTTTGATATTCCAAAACTGTATAACCATAATTTCACAGTTAACAGTATTGTGAAATCACATCTTACCACAGTCAACTTAGGAAGACACTTTAGTCCTGCCTTTCTTACATTACGACGTATACTGATTCTATTAATTTATGCTTAAGCATGTTTTTCGGATGCCACTCACTTCTTGTACCGATGACATCAAATATTAGCTCTAGTTTTCTAATATCATCGACAATAGCCTGATAAAATTGTTTAAGAACAAAAACAAATAAAAGAGATATTAGAAATGTTTTCCAAATAACTTTAATTACCACGAACATGGCAAAATTTTCCTGAACTCGCGAAAACATTTTCCGTGTATGTATAACTTCAGAAAGTTTCAAACTAATATGAACTTTTTGAATGAAAGTTCTCGTGAATTATTCAATTTGTTTTCTGCCTTTTGTTTTATACCCCTGAGCCGCGTTTAGATAATAGGTACGAAGATCATATGTTAGCTTTAGTTTATTTTAATATAATTTGGTTAACACAGATTTCCATTAAGAATAATAAATTAATAGCACAATTTTTAATAACGTTATAATAGTAATAATATTAGAAAAGGGTCCGAAGGGCTAAACGTTCTGCTTAGAAGTCAAGTTAGCTCCTTAACCCTTGTTTTGTATTCGAAAATTTGGTGCCTAAACGCATAATTACAGATCCGAAAGTGTTAAAATTTATTTTAGAATAAATAAATTATAAATATACGAATGTGATTTTAGTATTCTCTCATTTCTTCCTACTAAGTATAAAAAAACTATTAAATGTCATCAAGTAAATAGCTTACTCTGGTGAGTATTTAATATTTTTGGGAAATTATTTTTTTACATGCAGTTTGGTTAAAATCGTTTATTAATGATTATTTCTAGGGGCAAAGATTTGTGAAAGGGTACGAGGTGGTTGAGAGAAACAAACTCTTTTAAACCTCAAGCCGGTGCAGCCAATCAATAACGTAAGAACAAACTGCAGATATAAACCCATCACCCCTTTAAAGGAATAATGGGAGAGCGATCAAGTCGAGACTTTCTCTGGGAGCCTAATATGATACTCGGATGACCCTCGACTAAATGGGTGATCAGCAGCATGCATACTGATAGAAGACCTGGGAGTATAATAAAGATATACTCTTAGTGAGCATTCCATAGTATTTCAACCAAAAATGTTTGGTATACTTATGGCAGCCAAAATACTAAAAGTAAAAACGGATCGACTACAAGCCTTATGCATTTGCTGCTACAGTCAAGAGGCTTCAGCACAGTTCACTGTCTTCAGGATTAGAATAACTGTAGCACAGGAGTATAAAGAGGCTTTAGAGACGTCAGAAAGATTATAACGGTCCAATCTAATTATCGTTGACCGATTATCCGTCATGTGCGGTGGTAGCCCTTAAAGGAGCGAACAAATATTTTAAATCAATTTAAAATTAAATGCAACAATTCAGAATAGCTCTTAGAAACAAATACTCGAAATCAGAAAATTCTTTTGGCGACTAGGATTTTATAAATTCCTAAAAAGTTCAACAGTTAGAAACATGCGAATCTAAAAATGTCGTCTGCGATGAAAAAGATACGTAATCGGGATAAAGTATGCTGCGTGGGTAAAAGGTATTCAATGCATTCGAAATTAGTTCAGAATGCATCAATAAGATCTATTCACTTGGAAAGAAATATTCATCCCAATCTCGACTACGTTCTTAGTAAGGCAGGCGCTTCTAACAAATCCGGAATAAATTCAATATGGCTTCGGGATTAATTCAAGATAAAAGGTGTCATTAGAAACGAATAATAAAATACGTAGGATGATAGAAGTTTTAAGATATAGCAACACGATTTCCTGTACGTCAAATCTAACATCAGCGACGGATAGTTTGATGTTTTTAATTGTTTACATATTTAGAACGTTTTGTCATTCGAGCGCTATTCGTGGTTATTAAAATTGAATTGAATTGAAAAAATCATCTCGGTCAAAAAATTTTCATGTAATGATTTATTACGATTTTCGCCGTGAATTTTCTGATTAACAGTGTGCCGATCAACTCGCTGGATGATGAAGCACTATCTCGTATTTGCTGGTTTTCATGAGGGACTTCCAAAATCTCTGGGCCAGAAAACATCGATGCTGTGCGTCATCTGATATCGGCAAATCGTCATGAGCCTTATCGTGAGATTGAAGCAGGTCTGGGCATTAGTCTCACTTCAATACATTCATATTTCATGAACATTTTGTCGTCAAGAAGATGTTTGCGTCGGTACTGCATATTTTGACAATCGCCGGAAAAAAGGCTTATGCTGACTTTTCAAAAAAAATGTTGAAAAAATTCAACCCCGGTGCTTCCAAGGACGATTATAAGATTGTAATGAATTATGGATCTATGCATATGAGCCCGAAACTAAACAATAGTCCACTGTATGAGTATTTTAAGACGAAACAAATCGAACAAATGTTGTTCGCGTACGAAGCAATTGGCCGCCTGTGTCAATTCTGAATGGTACACAACTATTTGTTTATCAGAAGTATTCGGAAAAATGAAGAAAACGAACCGCAAAAGAAGAATCATTTTCCATCACGAGGATGCGAGTCCTCACACATCGCGTCAAACCAATAACTTTTTGCCCTCTCAAAACATCGAAATAATAGGTCAAAAATAGTTTGTGTAGTCAACGTTTTTCGTCACCTGAAGAAGTGGTTGAAGCGTTCAAATCGCATGTTTTGGAGCTACCTCATTCGGAGAGGGAAGAATGTTTCGAAAATTGATTCAAACGCCGCCAAGTGTATTGATCTTCATGGGGAATATTTCGAAAAAAAAAATAAAATCATTTTTGGTAACAAATATTTGTTTTTACTTGTTTATCTCAAAACTTATCTAACACTCTATGTAAGTAGTAGGTACTGAATCACTAACAAAAAAGTAAATTACTTTGCGAGCAACATTGGCAGAACAATTAACTCTTATACAATTTCTGAAAAACTCGCCTAAGGTAACACTTTTCTTTAGATTTTAGTTTGAACCTTTATCGTTTTATAAATAACTCCTTACCTTGCGAACCACATTTACAAACACTTACCCTTGCTAATTAGAAATGAATAATAATTATGAAAATATGTTTACACTTTTATTAAAAGTTAGCTTTCCAAATAACTATATTTATAAATCAAGGGATGTATTAAATCTGCCATATTTTAAAAGCAATGGATATCAAACCTATCAGTTTATAAATAATATATGTATAAGTTAAACAAAAATGGTTTCATTACTCGAAACTTTATAACTTTTTAACATAATAGACATAAATATTTCGTTTTTAAAAATAAAACAGATGTTTCCGGTAACGGCTGTTTAGACACAACCACGTCAATAATGAACAAGTAAATAGAAATTCACACCAGAACACAGATGTAGTTTCTGTAGTTATTAACTAACATAATACAAAAAACATAAACACAACATTAAAAATCGAAAACTATTTACATTAAAAAGCGAGGTGCATACCCACTAAAAATTATACATGCATATTTCACTGTAGGGTCTGTTTCGCAAGCTACTAATGCAGCATTACCTGTTTAACAAGAGGTAGCAGAGTTTGTTCTATACTACGAGTTTTTATTTCTAAAATGTCAAAATTTGTTGAACTTAAATCTGCCATTTTCTACACTAATAATAACATCTTTATTTCGTACATAAATTTTCCCCATAATCTTGTCTTTCTTCAATACATAACCTTCTCATTTCACTTATACTTGCCGATAATCAGCTGTTCGCTTGAATGCTTAATAATCATAAATCGTTCTACTAATTCTCATACTGGTTCCATCTACTTGTTGAAAGTTAAAAGTATTTTGAATATCTTCAGAACCCTAACGCCTCTGAAATTGGCTTAATAAAAATACATAAGAGGCTAGGCGATTTTGATTCCTAAACCTGACGAAACTAAATAATAATTTTCATATGAATGGTTTATATATAAATTACTTCAAAATTAATACAATGCCAGTACCACAATTTTTGAGAAGTCTTTTAAATTCTAAAACTGCTTCTTGTTTTTGGCCTTCATCTTCTCACATGATAAGCCCAAAAAGCAACTTCTTAAACTAAGATATTGATATTTCACTACTAAATAGTAGAAAAAAGAAGAAAGACATTAAATCAATATAGTTGTGTAACTTGGAAAAAAATAAAATTTTAGATAAAACTAAATGAAATAAGGACGCACTGTTACATAGAATAATTTTGTAAGTATTATATTTCACATCATTCTTGTTGCAGATTTGAATTAACTAGAATAAAGAACATAACCTAAAATTATGTAATTTTTAGATGGCCGTAGGAATTGGCCGTTTAATTAGTAGGTACTGTATCGTAACAACTTTACCTCTTCTTGTAGTCAGTACTATTTACGCTGATTACAGTCGTACACAGTTCTATAAAGCAAAACTAAAGAGAGACGAAAATGTTTCCAAATACACCTAAAAAAATTGTTTTGGCTTTTCTTCCTGTAGTTGGATTCGCAGTGGGTTGGTGGCTAGATATAAAAGAAACTGAAAGGCTTACTCATTTCCGAGATAAAAGTGCTCTTTATGGTAGAGTACTTAAGGATGGCGAAAAGCCAAGTTGGCCTTAAATATAGGTTGAACATTGTAATAATTAGTTAAACAATATACTATTTTTTTCCACTATTCTTTTATTATAAAAATACCTTTATGTACAGTTTTTTTGGCAAAGTTAGAGTACACCTATTAATTTTACAAAGAAGTACATTTTTGTTCATATACAGAACGTAGCTAAATTCATTAGGAGATTCCTCCTTAAAAATTGTGGTCCTTCCTATAAAAAAGGGAAATGTCGCCCCCGAAGAGACAATATTAACACTTAGGTTTTATTTCTCAAATCCAAATATTGTACGACGCTGGAATATTACATACATTTAGGTAATTATATAGCTTTTTCAGTATTATCATTATGGATTTTATAAATTGAAAGTATTAGGAATATCTGTTTTATTTCTTAACTTTTTATCCTTGCTTTTTCTCCATAGAACTAATCTTGAACAAAACAATATTTAACAATTCACTTTATTTATTTTTCAACAAATTTTAGAAGTCTGATATCAAGTTTAGTTGTCATTTTGCTTTTAAGTTAATTTAGTTGATTTATAAGATTGTCCACATAATTTTTCGTTTTTGTAAATAAGTTTGAAATTCTGTTATCTCTACCATTTTATAACATGTACACCATTACTAAAAAGACTGATATGCATATGTATGGTTTAGCAAATGGTAAGTCGCTAAAGGCTCTAGCTGTCTTTATATTACAAAATAAAGAGGTAAGTTTTCTTGATACTGGAAAGATTGCAAGAAGTTCATACAACACTGGTTGTTTGCGGATAATTAGAACTGCCTATGTAGAAGAAGCCATTTTTGACGAAATTGATGAGCAACCCAAAATAAACACTAGAAAAAGTGCTAATAGATTGAATATTAGTAATGAAACTGGCAAATTTTAAAGGAACAACAATTATACCTTTACCACATCCAAACTGATCAAGCCCTTTCACCAAGATTTTCTTTAGCGATTCACATTTTGCCGCTGGTTTAAGAGCGAAATACGACAAAATCCACAATTTTTGCACTTTTCACATAAAGCGCATTTTTCAAGATTAACAATACTTAATTTTCATAATAATCAGCCATCTGCAGACGATACTCCACATGCTATTCTAGAGCACCATTTCCAATACATGTTTTCTATTAATATATGAATTAGAATAGATACATAGTCCTGATTTTTTAGCACAGTCATTAAATGGAAATGTTCTTACTGACTTCCCAAAAAATTATTTCCCTGAATTACTTGAAGGTTTTCTACTCAATGTTAGACGACAAATGTGCTCCTTCCATGAGGATTCTCCAGTACACCTTAGTTTGATAGTTCGATAACACATGGATGCAACCAATTCCAATCATTGTCTAGGAGGATTACAATACTGGTCCCCTCGGTCTCTTGATTTGTATCCATAAAATGTAATGTTAATATGAACGATTTAAATATCGTATACAAATAGCTTGCGATCCCATAAGAACGTGAGACGAAAGCTTTATTCATGTGTTAGGGCTGGATGCGGTCTCGTTTAATTTACATAAAATAAGGGTTGTTAATTTCTCTATTTTATAACATATTGGTGATACTGAAAAAATTCTCATAAGTACCTCTGTAAGAATGTATACAATTTCCAAAAATTCAAGTTCCTACATTCACTAACATTTGAGAAAAAAAGTTAAAACTTTAATATCATGGTATCTTTTTAGGGATTGGATTGGAAAACAATTTTTATAGGGTCGTAATTTTTAACCAAGAATCATCTAATTTTTTTCACATGCTTAAGTAGATAAATTTTATTGATCAAATAAAAGGTAAAACTTTTCTAATTTATTGTACCTATAAATTTTTAACAAAACAGTATTAAAAATATTTCTTATTGGTAATAATAGACAACCATTTAAAAACAAAAATACATCAATAAAAACTAAAACCTACTTTACAAAATTGAGCTAAATGTTTCCCCTTAGTTGGCATGAAACAAATCAGTTTTATAGTTTATCTACGAATTGAGTGAAATTATGAATAAATTTAATATATTCATTCATGACAAACTGAGGAAAAATCTTTTTGTCCCACACTATACAATGTCTGGTAAATAAAATTTGAAAAAGAAAATATAAATTTAAATAACATCTTAAACTTCTTAGCAAATAATTATTTTCAAAGGAAAAACATCTTTTAAATGTAATACTTCACACAATTGCACTGAATACTGTTAATCTACAAAAAAAAGAATTTATAAATAAGTGTGCTTAACATCAGGTGGTTTATTCTCCTTGTCTTGATTCATTATGCGGAGCAACTCAAAAGCATACTTTTTATTTTCTTCCGTCCACTTTAAAGGCTTAGTTTGATCTCCAACTGTAAGATTGGCATTGTTTTCATATGTAT
Source organism: Hermaeophaga mercurialis (assembly GCA_951812935.1). Lineage (NCBI taxonomy): Eukaryota > Metazoa > Arthropoda > Insecta > Coleoptera > Chrysomelidae > Hermaeophaga > Hermaeophaga mercurialis. The sequence goes on along the minus strand of OX638358.1, from coordinate 25,113,148 downwards.
TAAATAATTGTTTACATTTTTTGTTAGATACTTTTTTTCTTTGAACTGTAGATCTGTCCCTGTCATCAGAACAAGTAATCCACTCTGTGTTTTTTCCATAAATGTCTTTCGAAGTTTTTGTGTATCTCACACTTCTTCTCTTATTAAAATCAACTTCTTTTAAAGGACTGTGCCCTTTAAAACGAATTCTTTTTTCTGATATAGTTCTTGCGAAAACAGGAGGTTTGATGATTTCATTTAAATTTAATTTCTTACTAGTGGGCTTTATAACAGAATCCCCGCAACTTATGTAAGTTGAATCTAAACTTTCTTTAATTGATTCTGTCTGATCTATAACAGGGGACGTTTTGGAAAGGCAATGACAACTTTTAGTCAAATGAAGATTAGCTTGTTCTAATCTTTCTGTTAGTTGTTTTTCCAATAAAGCTAATTTCTTTTCTTTGTTAAAAATTTTATGCTCCCTCTCGTTCAACATATTTTCCTTTTTATTCAACATAATTTCTTTTTCTTTTAATTTCTCCAATTGGCTGGCATAAATGTCCTCTGGATTTTCATTCATTTGAGAGGCAGTATTTCCATCATCAATTTTCAAGAAACATTTACATTTGTTAAATTGTGTTATCTTAAATAATACTGTAGAATTGCACATAACTTTTTCAGTATTCTTTTTTAAATCTCTATTATCCTTTATCATAGCACTTAACAAGGATATAAAATCTTTTGAATATAAATTATTGTAGCTTTTTAGTTCTTTTACAAAATATTTTTTACCAAATTTGGTAAGAGTACAAACTTCAAACATCATGGTCCCTAAACAAGAAATTTTTGGAGTTTTTAATTTCACATCATTGCTGTGAATGTTGAAGTTATAAAACTTAATGTTATAATCTGCATCAAAATATATGTCCTTGATATCGATGTTTGTAACAAAATTTAGGGTTTTCACTGCAAAAGCTACCTGATACAAAATTTTACATAAAAATTCTTCAGAAAATCTCTTGCTTTCATTGAAAGTCTTATCCATTACGTCTTTTAAAGATCCATGTTTACAATACTTAACCACTAAATACCAAAGTAATGAGTTTTCATCTTTTATTAGATCATGGAAAACCAAAAGATTAGGATGTTGTAAAGTTTTCCTAATTAAAAATCTTTCTTCTAAACATTTTAATTGCTGGTCATTTAGATGTTCACAGTCAATGGTATAAGAAACAAAATGCTCACCAGTTTCTTTACATCTAACTTTGAGTATCTTAGAATTTGTATTTTTGTCCAGAATATTAAGTAGATCATAATCATTAAGAGACATCTGAAAAATAATATTACAATTTTTAAATTATTCTACTAATTTCAATATTAACTTACTGTTTTTAAGATTAAATAATCTATCAAAAAAAACGGTTTCTGTTATTCAAATTTTGGTCACGGTATTATAGTTACTCCAGTTGAAAAGAACATTTACTGAATATTTTATAAAGTGCAAGGCCAGTAACAGAGACCGTTCTTTTAAGCAGGTCCGTACTCAAAATTTACCATGAAACCATTCTTAAATTTTTACCATTTATTTAAGGGACTCCTTACAAGTGTTCTTTCCGAATCTTTTGAAATGATTGAAATCTTTTAATTTTGACAATCATCTGAGAATCTAGACACGTAAAAAGACAATTTTAATGTAAAATTTTATAGAAACGTTTTCATTTTAGTTAGACTAATCATATTTAAAAAAATTGCTCCAAATTAACACTTTGAGATTCATGAGAGTATGAATATGATCCTTTACCCACATACAAGTGAATAATTAGTAAGCAGTACCTACTTTAAATGGAAATTTTGTTTATTAAAATAAATTCCACAACTTAATTGTATATCGCTTTATCCTCCGATGATAGTAAAACTTGAATACCTACTAGTGAAAAATGACAATTTAATTGTTTCAGTTTATCAATAAAGTTAACGATTCCTGGATTTGTTTTATGATTAAAAAATAGGAGATTCAAATTAGCAATTTCGTTATCGCATTGACATTGTGATGAAACATTAAAATAAATATATGTGGAATCGGTTTTGGTAAATCCTTGTTAATTAGAAAATAGGAGTTTATGGGTCATACCACTATTCCGTCCATTTTTAAACATATTTTGTTTAAATAAAATAAATCACTATAACATGTAATATTATCAAAATTAGTACAAATTCTCTCTTCTTTGGCTGCTACATCTGCTTTTTCATTACTATAAATGCCACTGTTATCCTTTGCCCCTATAAATATATTCTTGCCTTTTCTTAGCAAAAGCTAATTTAAGAAATATTTTGTCCTAAAAATCATGGACATTTTTTGAGTTGTTCATTGACAAGTGCTTAATGCTTCCTAATAAATCCTCTATATTTAGTAATTTATTCGATTAACTAATGATTTGACTCATCTAACAACTCAAAAAAATTATAAATTATGTTTTCCATTTCTTGCTGTTCTACTAGTTGAAATCAAATTGCAACGAGGCGCTATCTAAAAACTCTCACAAATAGAATTCGCATTTATTTTTGAAAAAAATGATGCTCGGTACAAAATTAAATTTGAAAATCACATGTGCACCAAAAAATTTTAGGTGCTTGAACATATCAATTTGGCTTAATGTTAGTCTCTAAGTATATGAAAATCAATAATGACTACCTTTAAATATTCGTAGAATATATTTTTCTAAAAGGTAGCACATCAAAGTTATGCTCTTTTTAAAATAAAATTATGTGTAAATAACTTTTCTATACATTTGCTGATTTTCAGACACCAGGTATTCAAAGTCCAAAACTTGAGATTTTCAACGGCTAGCCGTATTCCAGTGTAACACATATTTGAAATCAAAGATTTCAGAAATGTAACTGATATTCCAAAAAATATAACTTTGATATTCCATATTTTTTATCACATTGCATACATGTATCTATATACCCATAGAAAAATATTTTTCGAATCACGGAGAACATATATATGTGGGGACAGATGTCAGAGAAATTAATTAATACCAGTAAGGACGTAAGACACGAGAATCCACTGTCAACAACTCTTTTTAATATCATTTTTGAAGATATTTTACAAAAAAAATACATTCACAAACAGACAATTTACGATCATAAGCATAAATGTTTGACTTATGTCGATTACTTAGTGATGATTGCCTGATCAAAAAGGGAAATAACAGAAGTTTTAAAAAATTAGAAAAAGTGGCAAAGACAACAGGTTTAGAAATAAACGAAAATAAGAGAAAGTACATGGTTCTGAAAGAACAAAGGTAAAAAATATCGATTTAGTGAGCACAGTTAACGGGAAACTTTATAGGATCCAAAATACAAATAGTTTTACCTATCTAGGAGTAAATATTAATAATAGAAATGGTGATAGTGAAGAAACAAATGTAAGGACTAATAAAGGAAATAGTAATGTAGGAGCAATGACAAAAAATTTACAATCTAGAGAAATATACAGAAAAGCCAAATAAAGAATATATCGAACTGTGATAAGAACTATAGTGCTCTAAATAAGACGAACTGAAACTGAATGCGTGGAAGAGAAACATTCTTACAAAAATATATGCTGGGAAAGAAGAACTACCGTAGAAATAAGGGAGTTATATAAAAGTCTTCATAGGATGAATAGCGGGAAAGAAAAAAGAGGAGGAACAAAGAGAAGGTGGTTAGATGCTATTGAAGATTTAAATGACAAGAAGATTAAAAGCTGGAAGGTTAGTGTAAATAGTAGAGTCAAATTGCCGACCAAGCTTTAATGAAAAATTATACCTCCAAAGTCTGTAGTGATGCTATCATAGATATCATTAATATTCCGGGCCATATATGTGGTGCTCTACCATAAATGAGGATTAAACCAACACATTAAAATTTATATGGATTAAACTTTTTAGAGGGTAGAGAGAGTCAGTAACGAAGAGGTCATAAGAAGAGCAAAACTAAAAGATAGGGAACTGCTCGAGATCATCAAGAAGAGAAAGATCTCGTATTTTGGACACATCATGAGAGGTGACCGGTATGAGTTTCAGCGTCTGATATTGGAGGGAAAAGTGGAAGGTAAAAGAGGCATTGGCCGTAAGAGATTATCTTGGTTACGCAACATCCGGCAATGGACTGGAATTCACGACTTTGGTGCGCTTAGAGACGCTGCGAATAACAGATATATATAAAGTTTGGAGGACGCCTACGCAGTAAACTGCACGGCACTCAAAGAAGAAGAAACTTTTTTCAATTCTGTAAAAAGGTTTCCCCCATATACACATCCCCAAAATTATATAATATTTCAACAAATTTTTACAAAAAAAAACATTGTTTAAATAAAAATGATATCAAGACAGGTTATTTTTTTCGTATTTTCGTTCCATTATATTACTTTACTTATAATTAAAGTTGTTTTAAAGATTATCATGCCTTACGTTGGATTGACTGAGGTGCAGAGAATTATTGCTCTTGCGGAGAAAGGGCTGTCAAGAGAGCAATAGCTGAAACTGTAGCAATCTTGTTTCAGAAACTTCGAGGTTTCGAGAATTGGACATACTTTGAATTTCGTTCAAGACGCAGCCGTCCAAAGCTGACTACTGATAAACAAGATCGTTATATACCTCAATTGGCTCAATCGATCTTTTTCACGTCTACAGCTTAAAAGTTAAATTTTGGAAGCTACAAAAGTTATATTTAAGATAAAATCGTAAGCAAAATACTCCACGAGCAAAATTTGTTTAACACAAGACATCTAAGAGTTGACTAGTTATTCTGACAAAATAAAATTGATCCATTGAGGTTGTGTAGAATATATGAAAATCGCACTATGGTAGATTGGCAAAATTTAACGTTATCACATGAAACTGGAATCAATCTAAAATCCGACGATTGCCGAATTCGAGTAGCTCAACTACAGGAAGCGAAATCCATCCCTAGATAACATAAGAGAGAAAGCGTTTTGTTTTTGGTAAGCATTATGATAGGGTGAAAGAGTGCTTTCTCTTCATCAGTGCCTAACTGAGCAAAGGTTAGTTGATGTATTAAAGCATGTCATAAGACTCTGGTGAGGAGCTACAGGAGTGGCGAGCCTGTTCTCCGGACCTCAACCTAGAAGTACTCATCTGGGACAGCTTAAAAAGTAATTAAAGATCATCACAGTGATGTAAGAACAACAACGCATTTGTTTCGGCTAAGAACAATGGAAAAACTTTCCCAAGTAGGATATTGGCAATTTCATTAAAAGCATAACTAGGCGCATTGAGGTTTGTACGAGTATAAGAACCAAAGATTAAAATAAGGAAAATTAATTAAGTAAAATTACTTTTGTTCATTTTTTTTTATATTTGTTCCATTAAAAAATTATATCGCATTTGATTTTTAGTTATTAGCAGAAATATTTAGATTAATTTAATTTCTTTTATTAAATTTTATGAACGCATATTGTAATTTTTATTTACCAAATAATTTATTTTTGTACAACTAATATACCAAACAAAATGAAATGTCATTCCATATAGGTTTGATCGTGTGTACTAGAGTAGTATAGATATATAGAGTCTCTAAAAACGTGCGACGCAAGCTCCATCTTTGAACCTCCACATACGGCGATTGCAATTAAATTGGAGAGAAATCTAACTTAAACCGAAATCAAAACGCATGTAAACCTAAACATTTTATTAAGAACTCATTTGAAACAATTAATAGTTTTTAACAATGTTGAACATTAAAACATTTAAAAGCTTTCATAAAATTATTAACTTTGTATTGAATGTACCGATAATAAGTTAAACATTCGTCTGGTAGATAGAACAGAAGATCTTTTTTCACTTTCTCAATTTCTGCTGCGAACGCTCTCAGAAGATTCCTAAAAATTATAGATGTTTAAACACAAAACAACTCAAATTTTCAGAAACAACTGTAGAACATTATATATATAATTAAATAAATTGAAATATATATTAATAACTATGAACCACTAGATTTCAATAGGGTTATTTTTTAAATACACAATCAGACATTTTTTAAACATTCTTATATTTTTACTAGCTTTTACATACTACAGTAAAAGATTAAAGTGGCCAACTTTGACATAAAAACTTATAAAACTAGCTGATCTTGAACTCTTTCATGTATTCTTAGATGAGAGCTAGTTGATAATTCAAATATTTTAGTAAGATGTTATTATTGATCTTAATAAAGACCATGGTTTGTATATGTAAGAACTTATCAATTTTTAAACAATTATGCATCAACTCCACACTAGTATATCTATTACAATCCAATATTACTGTATTGTTAACTGTAAGCTGCTCGAGATCATCAAGAAGAGAAAGATCTCGTATTTTGGACACATCATGAGAGGTGACCGGTATGAGTTTCAGCGTCTGATATTGGAGGGAAAAGTGGAAGGTAAAAGAGGCATTGGCCGTAAGAGATTATCTTGGTTACGCAACATCCGGCAATGGACTGGAATTCACGACTTTGGTGCGCTTAGAGACGCTGCGAATAACAGATATATATAAAGTTTGGAGGACGCCTACGCAGTAAACTGCACGGCACTCAAAGAAGAAGAACTGTAAGCTTAGTGTGCATTAATAGAAATGATGAAATCCTTCTCAAAAAAAAACAATTTCTTCCCTATCTATTTACATATATAATTTATATGACTGTCGAATTTTAATTCATAATCCAGTATAAAACCTAAATATTTTATTTCATTTACTCTTTCTAAGCACTTGTCATTTATCTTGATACTTACATTGATGGTTAAAAATTTTGTACTTAAGACAGGATTACCAATGAACATAAATTTCGATCTTGTCACATTCACTTTTAATTTGTTTATTTTAAACATCATGATTATTAGAAGTAACTGGTTGTTATCTGATTTTTGATCACTCTGTATCAAATATTTTTTAATGCACTAGCATAGAACTTGAAAAGTTAGAATAGAGACATGTAAGCCGTTTTTATTGATTTTCAACGGTTTGGCTACTACAGACATCTGAATTAAAAAAAATTGATTTGCAGGTGGCCGTAGATCCTTTATTATACATATAGACATCAAGTGTGATATATTGTTGAAATCAGCTCGGCAAGAGGTTTATAAACATGTAAAAACATGGTGTTATTCCATTTAACTCAGATACATATATTTTTTTGGGACAACCTATATAAGTGAATCTACTTTTAAATGATGGCTTTTTTGAATATATACCAAAAAAATACTGTTCCAAAAATGTTGTCAAATGCACCGTTCATTAGTTATGGACCTTCGCGTATACGGTGACTCACCCTGTATAAACTACCAGATAAACCTAGGTATTGATAGTTACACTTAGGACTTATTACAATTTTTTTTGACTATTTAACTGTTTTGTAATTTTTATATTAACGGCTATAAATTTATATGGTGACACAAAGTACTATTTACCTGAAATTTTTATCAAAGCGACCCCATTATTTTCGAATTATCGAACAGATTTGATATGTAAATTTTTTGGAAAATAAATAAATTCGCTCGAAATTATGCTTTTATATTATTAAAATGCCAAATTTACAAGTTTTCGTTTTGTATTTACTATGCACAATTTCTACAGCTATAGAAATAATATGGGACAATTCAGTGGATGTTGACTTCAATGATATAAATTCTGATTTGGCGAAAAGTGATGGTCAGTTAAGGCTACCGAATTGGTTTTTCATATATCCAGGTAAGAAAAAAAAGCGTAGGACAATAAAAAATAAAGTTTAAGACTTTTTTTATAATTTTTTTATAATGCATTATTAAATTATTTTTTCATTCACAATCAAAATTCCAGATAGCAAACCTAAAAATTAATCTCTGACCCTGGAAAAATTATATTTCGATAAAAAAATAAGCAGAGGTATTATATTATTAAATCGACTAATTTAGATATATTATTAAAACGGTCACCATGAAGGTGTTCTTAGGTTTTTCGGTACTATTTTGCGTTTATTTCAACGCACTCGGTTTCCAGATGTTGTGGGATGATTCTCCAGATTTTAGTTACCACGATATTTTTAAAACACCCAACGAAATTCATGTACCAAATAAATTATTCATATTTCCGGGTAAGTGAATTTGTATATTTTTTCTTTAAATTTATGGGACATGAAGCAATTGGAGAAGCTCATAATACAAAAATATAAATATAAACTTTCTCATTTTAAAAATTTAGGTGTTAAATATATTCACACGCGTTGAATTTATAACAAAATAATAACATTTTGCCAACTTTTTTCAAATTATCTCAATTACATTAGGATCTATTTTTTCCATGATAACTTAAAATTATCTTCATTCAGGAACAAAATGGTGCGGAACTGGTGACATAGCTAAAGATTATGATGATTTGGGTACTGAAGTAGAAGCTGATAAATGTTGCAGAACTCACGATCACTGTCCTGATATTATCAACGCTCACGAAACTAAATATGGTTTAAAAAACCCAAATTTCTTTACAAGGTAACTTCCCTTATTTTGAAAGATTAATAAATAACAACACACTTCATTGGGTTATTTTACTTATAATATTTTCAAATAAAAAAACAATGTCTTATTTTTTATTATTTAGATTAAACTGTGAATGTGATGGTACCTTTTACAATTGTCTAAAAAAAGCTAATAGCGAAGCAGGAACTCGAATTGGACAAATGTATTTCACAGCACTGGGAACTCAGTGTTATATGGAATTTTTTCCCATTACTGGATGTAAAAAATATTCATTCTTTCCGTAAGTAAACAATGAATATATATAAATGAAAAAGATAAAATATACTTTCGTCAAAGGGTCATAAGAATATTTAAAAAAGTTTTCGAAAATGGTGGGATTTTAAGATATTTTATCTTTTACAATTATTATGGGTAAATTCCACAATTAAGTGTAGAAAAAATCATAATAATCAATCTAAATAGTCTATTTCATAAATTCGGACTTTGTATTCAATCTGTAGCGTTCATGTGGATTTAGTGGACATAAGGATATTTTGTAAATTTAAAATAAAAAATAAACATTTTTAGGAGACCAAAATGTGTTGAGTACAATTTTAACAAAAAGAAGCCAATGATGTACCAATGGTTTGATGTACCCAATTTTTAAGAAAGTGTGACAATTATATAAAACCATGTAAAAATAATGTAACTTATCACTTAATAAACGTTGATCATATTCTCTCTAATATAATTGTGACAAAAAATTATCATAACATTTGTCTATCAGCTGTCCAAATATTATTAATATGAACTTACATTTCTTCGGAGGTTAAGACCCTGATTTCCAAAAAATGTTTCATATCGATCATTTTGGCTATAAAAATAATTTTGCCAGAAAGAAGAGGGATATATAAAGGAGAAATACGATGGTCCAATATTCGAAATATTAACATTCCATATTTTAATATTTCCATAGGCTTTTCTAAAAATAATTAGAAATATCAGATATAGATTATAATTAGATTAAAACTCAAAACTTCCGTTCTATTTTCAAAGTACAATCACCAATTGATTAGGAATAAAATTAATCAACTTGTTACACTTTTTTAATATAAAAAAATTTTTTTTATACCTCCCCAAACAAGGTGCTTTTCATAGATTAATCTATAAATATCCAGAAGAGGTAAAGAATTAGCGGGATATATCTTTTTGTAGACATCTGCAAGTTTCACTAGTGGCTCTAAAGAATAAGTCTTTTCATCTAAAAATAAATTAAACAATTAAAAATTATTATTTTCCTACATTTAAACACTTTTGTGTCGTTGAAGGGACGATCCCCAAAATTGTTGATCTCTACTAAAACAGATCGCTATCTGTGGTAAACAGACAATCTCAATTGAAATAAATCAAAAATAGTTCATTTTGATATTAGATTGCGAAATGCCGTTTATGCATTTAAGAGTTTTTTTTCGAGGAAAAAAAATATTTCGAAAATATAAAAAAAATCCATGGAGAATCAATCATTATTTTTTCAGAAACGATCCCACAGTTTAAATGTTACTAAAAATGTGAAGGCAAAATTTTGACATTGACAATTATTTTATTTATTATTTCAAAATAAAAAGTATTTTATATTTGTTTTATATAGATCTCCAAGTAGCAGCATAGCACGATTCTTAGACTTGTTTGAAAATTGGTTTGACAGTAATATTGGTGAAACGAACAATAAAATAATTATATGTGGCGATTTTAATATAAATTGGGTAGAAAGTACTTTATATAGTAATAGATTAAAAAATTTTGTTTGTGATATGGGATTTAAAAATATAGTAAATGAGTTTACGCATTTCAATGATAGGGGGGGGACCTTAATAGATTTAATTTTGTCTAATATAGAACTAAATGTTACAGTATTTGATGAACCAAAAATAAGCAGTCATCGTAATATAACAGTATCGCTGAAAAATATTGAAGAAAATAAAAGAAAAGATGAATATTGTTTAGAAACTAGGGGAAGAAATATAGATTTTAAACAGATAGAAATAAAATTAAAAGAAGTTAGTTGGAACTATGGTGAAGGGTATTTGGATAAGAGATATAATCAGTTTGTTATGAAAATATTGTCAGTTTTGAATGAAGTTGCTCCAAAAAAACAGGTAAAAATATATAAGCACTATAAAGAATTTTGGAACAAAACGGTAAGTCAAGTTACGAGGGAAAGGGATGATAGTTATAAATTATATAGGAATAATAAAACTGGGGAAAATTGGGAAAGTTACAAACAGAAACGAAATAGGGCAGTAAAAATAATAAGAGAAGAGAAAAGAAAATACCTAGAACAGAAAATTCATTTTAACAAAAATAATCCAATAGAGATGTGGAAAACGTTAAAAGAATTTATCCCAGATAACACTCTAGTAAATAATTTCAATTCTATTGATATGGGGGATGGGGAAGTAATATCTAACATTTACTTGATACCAAACTGCTTAAATTTATTTTATATTAAAAGTATTAATGAAATTACAGATCAGATTGATAAAACTCTTTCCACTGAGTATCCGGTAATTGATATGGTAACAAATAACAAATTAACTAATTTTAATTTTATCACTATTGGAGAACTAAGGGAGACAGTAAACTCATTAAAAAATAAAGGAAGTCCTGATGACATTAATGTTGAGCTTTTAAAATTGTGTTTTGATTCAATTGCTAATCCTTTAGTAAATTTAATTAATAGTTCTATAGAACAAGGAAAGGTCCCTAGAGAAATGAAATTATCCACCATTATTCCGATACCTAAGGTACCAAATAGCAATAAAGCAATTCATTTAAGGCCAATTAATATGATAAGCGCCACAGCCAAAATATTGGAAAAAGTTATTTATGAGCAATTGGTTAGTTATTTGGAAGGAAATAGTTTGCTCTGTGAATATCAATCTGGGTTTAGGAGCAAGCACATTTGTGAAACTGCTTTACAAGGCGTATTATTTGATTGGAGAAACAATATAGAAAACAATTTCATTACTATAGCAGTATTTCTGGACTTGCAGAGAGCTTTCGAGACAATTGATAGAGGGAGACTTATAAGCAAAATGAAGGGTGTTGGGATTGATGAGATGGCACTGAACTGGATAATTGATTATCTAACAAATAGGCAACAGAAACTAAAACTAAACCAAATATATTCCGAAAAAATAGAAAACAATGTTGGTGTTCCCCAAGGCAGTGTTTTGGGACCATTGTTTTTTTTGGTATATATCAACGATATAGTTAACTCTAAGGGTAAATGTAAGTTTCGTCTATTTGCTGATGATAGTAGATTTTGCTTGCGATAACGTACACAATGGTATGGCCGTCATGAACAATACTCTGGAAGGTTTATAAGTATTGTTGTGCGAATTTGTTAAAGGTTAATGTAGGTAAAACAAAGTGGATGGTGTTGGGGAATAGTAAAAAGTACGACTTGGAAAACAACTTGAATTTAAATTTAAGGATAGGGAACAATGATATAGAAAGGGTTGATAAATTTGTTTATCTTGGCATAAAAATTGATAGTCAATTACATTTTAAGGAACATGCTAACCAGGTAATTAAAACGGTAGCATATAAAATTAATTACTTAAGATGTTCACCATACCTTAGCCAGTGGTCAAGGCTTGCAATATATATTACAATCGTGTTACCCCACTTCAATTATTGTTCAACTGTATTATACATGTTAAAACAGAATGAAACAAATAGACTGCAAAAAATGCAGAATCGTGCTATGCGTATAATTTTACAGTGTTCAAGATTTACTCCCGTAAAAGTAATGCTGGAAACACTTAACTGGTTGCCGATAGTAAAACTCCTTAAGTATTATGCACTTATTTTTATTTATAAAATCAAAATTGGTCAGGCACCAGTATATCTACAGAATAAGTTAACTTATAACACTGAAATTCACAACTATGAGATTAGAGCCAGGCGTAACTTTCATGTACAAACGTGTAGGAAAAAGAGTACATTTAATTCAATTTTTAATAAGGGCATGATTATGTATAATAACTTACCAGATGATATAAAGGACAGTTCATCTCTGAATATTTTTAAATACCGACTGAAGGAATATTTTTTGGCTACGTAAGTGTTTATTTATTATTTGTATGTTATATGTGTACCTAAGTTTTATATTTCTAGTGTTTAGTATTTGATACCAATTTTAATTTTTTTCTATGTAATATCGTATTTTTAAAATTATGTACTGTATTAGTTTTTTAACTAAATAAAGAGAAATATAAAGAGAAATATATATTTAACAGTATTCATAATCTGATTTTGGAAACACTTATAAGAAATATGAGGCTTATAAATCATAAAAAATACCAGTTATACCAGTTTTCTTGCATTCGCTGACAATAGTTACTTGAAAATTAGACGAAATAAAAAAGGTAACAAAACGACTGATGGAGGAAGCAAAAAAATGTTGTTCAAGTTTAAACAAGACAACAGCAAAATTTCTCAAAATGGGACCAGAAGAAAAGCTGATAAAAATCTAAACTCGGCATAGAAAGAGAAAAGAGATTTAACTACTCAGGTGCTGTTATCACAGATCAACACGAAATAGAAGTAGAAATTTAGACGAGGTAAAAGAAAATGAGTAAGGGAATCTTCCCCAATTTGCCGATAAACAAAAACACCTCCAAAAAGGCGAAAATCATAATATATAAAACAATTTTAAGACTAACAGTTTCATATGGATATTAAACCTAGACTTTAAATGAAAACAACCAAAAAATGCTACATACTAAGAAGAATATACAGAGGAATTAAAATCGACGACCACTAAGGAAGATGAACCAATCACGAAGTTATGGAAATGTTATAAAACCTGCAATATTAAATACATTATATAAAATTTGCTGCAAATACTTTTGTAGGTAGATGTAAAAGTTTTTTATATCCTGGATGCAAAAGTTTTTTATAACCTGGATGTAAAAGACTTTTATGTAGTGTAAAGCAAAGCTGTTTACTTAAAAAATATCATGTAAAAGTCAACATTTAATAAGTTTTTGAAAAAGACGTTTTTTGGAAACTACTTCCACGAGGGGACGCAGCTTATACGAAGTCGAAAAAAAATGTTACCATTAAAAAACACTTATAAGAGTGTTTAAATGACGCTAGTCATTTGTAAGAGATAGAAAATTAATAACTTACATGTACTTTTGTACTCAGCTGATCGCTTTAATTGTTTCGCTAAAGTATCCATTGGAAATGTTTTGGAACATATAATGCAAACTCCTGTACGCTTTCCTGTTGGAGGGTCTACTTCTTTGACATTTCCGTTTTCGCAAAAAGAACATTTATACGGTGCTTTCATCTATAAATATAATCAAAAATGATATTAAAGTAGGATTAGATTCTGGGATTTCCCGAAATATTCTCAGGGTTTCTAGTTAAATATTCATACCGAATTTTCTTCAAATAAACATAATGAACATTTGCAAGTGAAATGTAAGATTTCTTCTGTAATTAATCGACGATCAGATAAGCTGAAGAAAGCATTTACTTCTTTATAGCTTAAAGTAATTTCTTCATCCTTTTCAATTGTTACAGTACTTTTCACAACAATATAATTGGAACAAATACTAAAATACGTAATTAATTAATTTATTAAAAACACTTGACATATCCTACTTTGAATAATTACTTACATTAGAGTACAATTTGCGGTACAAGCATGATTAATCAAGGCTATAGTTGGACAAATGGCTTTCCCACTTCCACTTGCCATGTTAAGACCAGAACCTACATTTATATTTGGAAATCTTAAGAGAACGTTATTTATTTGCGCTTGACAATAATGCTTTACTAATAATCCTCCAACAAACATATAAATATCATCAATATCACTCTTACATTTAAGAGCCTTAAAAAAATAAGGATTCTTTTTGAGATAGAGCAAGTTTCTCACAGCACTCTGTAAATCATAAGTAAAATAATCTTGAACTCTCATAATGTGAAATTATATATGGCTATAATTGAAGAAGAAGGCTCAAACAAAGTATATATCTTAAATAAATGCAATGTGATTGATGCTTCTATCGCAACTATGTTATAGTTAAAGTTACCAGATCTTATTTTTATAATTTTATATAAAAAAAACAATATGAAAAATTGTACCCACATATAAAGCAGAGTTCATCTTAGAAATAGACATGTCTTTAAAATACGACTTCAGCGCACAAATAAATGGATAATTATTCTCTAAACTACCATAGCAAGAATCAGTACAATTTGTATCAAAATATTTAGTAGCTCCATATAAAACCATCCTCAAAGATATGTAACCATAATCTGTGTCATCCATTGACCAAAAATGTCTTTGTAGCCCAAAACATTCATATATATGGTACCCTTTGTGAGCAGTATTTAGACAGGTTCTTGAACAAAATATGCTTACGTTACAATTGTCACAGCTGAAAGAGAAAGGTTTAAAATTATTTAGATGTTTCTAAAAGAAAACATCTTGAAGTTGCATAGGCCTGGTGCATCTAATAGTTTATATAAAAAATAAAAGGTAACTGTAATTATATGGTACCAAATAGATTTCAGTTGCCAAATCGTAAAACCTCTCTCCCTCTTGAAGTAAAGTGAAATCTAGATGGTGTCACATTATTACACATACCTTTTAATAAACAATTTGGAAAATGCATGAGGTATGATGTGCAATTTAAAGATATTTTCTTTTAGAAACATCAAAATAATATGATTATAGATGTTTTTCAATACAATCGTTAATTTCAAGTTTTAAATTTGTCATACACATAGAAACATTTGCAAGCGATACCGCAATGGTGGCATCTGTAAAGCGAAGTGTGAGGATCTCCAATACACTCACACAATGGAGTGACTTGTAGGACTGTGGGTAATTCGTTTATTATTACTGTATTTTTATGTATGGTTTTAGCTGCTACTAAGTGTCTTCCTTTTTCATTATTTTCCCTAAAATTACCAAATTGTGTTTAAATGAACATAATAAATGAATTATAATTTTCAACTTACTGTAATTTTACAAAGTTAGTTGCATAAATAATTTCTGGATTTTTCTTACTATCAGAAAATGGTTCGTAGAATACATTTAACTTTAAAGTTTTAGAAGTTTCATTAACATTACTATAAAGATCACAGTAATCACCCATATTGTCTATTTCTTCCTGTATTTTATTAATATACCCATTTGAGCTGTAATATTGAGAAATGAGAAGCAACTTTTTTAGAATAGAATAGAAAAATTCTTTATTTCAAAGCAATCAATATATATAAAGTAAAAATGACGTCAACAAAAAATATGTTTCTTACAATATTCTCATTTAAGCTTCAAGATACATCATTTAAACAATTAGGTTCTAAGTTTAATTCACATGTAAGCAGGATTTTGCTCAGATAAGGAAATTGTATGTATTGGAAAGTTTATGTTTTGTGTATATGTCTCATATATAAAATGTGTGTTATTTCTTGTGAATAAATCTTTATGTTCATGTAGAAATATTAAACATTCAAACAAATAAGGACCACATACTGCAAATATTCGTTTTTCTTTAAAGTTTCCTCATCATGACTGTTTATAACCCATTTTATACAAAATTTTAATTACTCTTTTTTGCATGATAAAAACACTGAAAATATTCCCTGATTTCCAAAACATTAAACCACATCTCTTTAAATTCAAAATTTACATGATGCAAAGTTCTCATTGCATTTATATTTAAATACTTGGATGTTGTTCAAAAACTGTAGCAAATCTTGCCAAACTTGTCACTGACACTTTCTATTAGTTTTTCCCACCTCAAGAACTGATCAATATGCACACCCAAAAATTTTCATTTTCAGCAATCACAAAGCACTGGCCTATTAAATGCATAGATGCTAGTATGCTTCTTTTGATCATTTGTTTTAAAAACAACAATGTTTGTTTTCTGTTGAAATATTCATCAGTTTTCGGGATGAGATCGTTTAAAATGTTTTCTCCTTTTTTATATTGATCAAGACAAGATATTAAAACATACTTATTAATTTAGAGCTTAAATATATATCAAAATATGTAGTAATTAAATTTGTATTGCATTTTAAACATGAAATTATACTTTACCAAATAATTCTAAAATATTTAATAAAAGCATCGTTTTCGTCAGCGCACTTTTCTTTGAAAATATATATCGGCCTAGTTGACGGTTCACCACCTAGAACTAGGTAAGTATTTGATTAAAAAAATATGAAATAAGTATCTGGTATTGAACACAAAAAAAGTACTGTCAAAAAATGGTCTTCTTACCATATTGAGGATTCCTGAAATAAATAAAAATTTTTAAATTAAAAGTTAAATAAATTTATAATAATTTACTTACATATTTTTAAAAGTTCTTTACAGGCAAAAAATTGACCGGCACTCTTAACATAACCACAATAAATAACGAATAAACACTACTCTGCACAACCAATGGTTGCCAACGATTACCCAGTTTAAGATCAGGAAAAAACCAGAACTACTTTTGATTTGAACTACCAGTAGTCAAATTGTCAAATTAAGTTTGTTTATAATTTGTGAAATATAATTTTCAAATCCAATAAAATTCAAAATCAAGCCACATACAATTTTTATTAATAGACGACAACTAGTTTCGACCACTTAAGGTTATCATCAGGTCAAGTAAAATACGGTAAAACAACAATGTTAAATTAAAACAACAATAAGGAGACTCTCATAATCTCTTACAAAATGACATGAATTATACAACTTTAAAAAATGCATGTGGTACAAAATCAATATAAAGTAATAATGCAAACCTAAGGGATTGCGAAAGAAATTAAAATTCAAGTTTAGTACTGATAGGAACCAAAACTAGAAACAGGAAAAACGAGAGTAGGGATTCATTAAATGAACCCAACAAAAGTATAATGACCCAGTTTTGGGTAGGGAAGGAATACAATGAAAAGCTAACACAAGTCATGCAACCCCTAATAAGGGTAGTGACTAGTGTAGGAGTAACTCATATGGAGGGAGAAAACAAGAGGAAAGGAAAAGGGAGTTAAACAGCAGTCACACGACCCTCCTAGATGTCTGGCATCTGGGTTTACCTGCTGCTTTTCAAAAAAGTATGTTTTTATCTGTGACAGGTGTAAAATATATAAAATAGGTTTATAAAAACAGGAGCCTATTCAAATGCAACGTTGTGTCAAAATATCAAAGCAATTGGTGAAAAACATTCGGAAATTTAAAATTTTGAACAAACGAACATAGAGATATTACAGTAACTACTTGACCCTTAACTTTATTATACATGGTGTAAAAGAATTCGGGAGGTGATAGTACTCTTAAAATAAGTAAAAAAAGTTCCAATAAGTATGGGTTGTTAAATACTTATTAAGGGATTGAGGGACATTTAAGGGGTAATTTTAAAAAATGGTGTTTTTGAAATTGTAAGCTTAGGCAGAGTTTGCTCAACCTGTATTTGAAAAACATAAGTTAAATTATTTATTTTTTAATGGTATCTCACAGGATAATCAGCATAAATTTATGAAAATTCATTAATTGGTTATTTCAATTTAGAACGCCCTATTATACAAGAGAAGCGCAAAAATTATCTTAAATAATAAGAGTGAGAAATTAAAGTGAAAAACGTTTAATTACGATTATAGAATGTATTTATCATTTTTTATAAGTACAGCCTTACACTTTTATTTACAGTAAATGTTCAATGTGGCTACCATTCATTTCAACAGAGATACCTGCTTTTAAGTGGCCCCACAAGTAGAAATCTAGTGGATTAAGATGTGGTGATCTTGCTAGCCAAGTTTGTGGACCACCATGTCCATTCAAGTATTGAACATATGAATACTTTTTGGTAAATGGTTTACCTATCGCATTTTTTGAAACGATAAAATGTATTTAATAAATTAATAAAATTTTTATTCTTTAAATAATTAGCTAAAAATTAAATAACTACTTGATCGGTTTAATACGCCACATTTTTTATAAATTTATGCTGATTATCCTAGGAGCAACCCATCAAAAAAGAAATAATTTAACTTCTATGTTTTTCAAATACGTACCTTTTTAATGGGAAAAAGTGCGTAGTTTTTTAAAAATGAACCCGCATTGTAAAAAAAACAAATAACAAAGTTTTTGGATTAACGCCGAGATGGCGCAAATTAGACCTCGAATTTTTTGGTAAATAAATGGTGTTTCAAGTTTCAATGCGTACATATAAAAGGTGATTTAAAGTTCGGGTCCCAAAACTTATAAATTCTCACGAAATTATATTTTGTCAGTAAATTTTAGTACTTGAAGAGATGGCACAGCCCTGAGGAAGAAGTAAAAATAGAACCTAAGGCTAAAGACTAACGAACTGGTAACACCAACCATACTACTACATATAGGGTTGGGATAAAGTATGGAAGCAAGTAAATATCTTTAAAACGAGACGGACGATATTTATGAAAGTTTGTAGGTAAGTGCAATGGGGTAAAATGCATCTGATGAACATTTTTTTGTTTATAATATACTTCCGGTTTAAGCGGAAATATCCTCAACTTTTTTCATTTAAATGGGACACCCTGTATATTTTTGCCCTCACTTTTATCTGTAGAATAATTAAAATGTATTTACTTTAGACTAATGAAAATAATAATTTAAACAAAATTAATTCAAATGTTCAAAATGCTCTCCGTTCACCTACTGACAATATGCCAGCCTATTAAATTCTTGAGTCACTCTTTCCAAGACTTCTCCACGTATTAGTTCACATTCATCAATAATTCTTTGTCTCAATTCCTGCAAGAATGTTGGTTGTTTAACGTAAACACGTGATTTTAGATAACCCCAAAGAAAAATATCTAATGAGCTTAGATTTGGAGAAGGAGCAGGCCACTCTATGAATCGATCATCATTAATATTTCAATAGGATCTTTTTCACTTAAATGAACCATTCTTAATCGTACCATTTTTTTTCCGAAAATTGCAATTTGACAGTTTGGCAACACGTACCTACTAGATAGTATTCGTTTATTTCTTACTATTAATACAAACAATATCAATTTGTTTATCTAAATGATATTTTACTCTAATGTATAAAAACTTAAAAGTGGTTTATTAAAGTACTGTATTCCTTGTTTTTACAGATTTTTTATACTAAACCCAGTATATACGAATTTAAAATAACCATACCTTTCAAAATCCGCAAAAATATACAGGGTGTCCATTTTAAATTAAAAGAGTTGCAAGGTATTTCCGTTTAAACCGGAAGTATATTATTAACAAAAAATTGTACATCAGCTGCATTTTGCCCCATTGCACTTGTAAAATTTCATAAATATCGTCCGTTTCGTTTTAAAGATATTTACTTGGTTCCATACTTTATCCCAACCATGTATATGGAACTAGAAGTCACGCCAATATTAGAGGTAATGAACCACAGATCATGGATACTATTAGAAGAACTAAGGAGTCATCACAACCAAAAACTAAACTGGCGGATTACACAATAGAGACCAAAGGCATGCCAAACTAAGGCAACAAATGAAGGACGACATTTATTAGGGGATGAATCAGAATATTGATTAATAAGGGACCTTAGCAGAACTACAAGAAACAGGAGGATCAATAGAAGACTCAAGAAAAAAAGGCCACAGCATAAAGAGTATATAGAAAAAAAAGATTAGAGGGAGAAAAACGCAGTTTGCTAGCCCTAAAACTAGGTAAACTACAGATAAACTCCTACTTTCCACCCAACGAATAGGAAAATCCAGGGTAAGAGACGATGAAAAAAGGACCGTTCAGAAAGGATGTGTACATGGCATTCCCCCTTCTTTTACTTCAGTTACAAAAACAGTACAGAAGTCGAAGCCCGGAGCCTCGACTAATATGTGTGTTTTTCTGGATTTAGATTTTATGAATGATCAACTAAAAGTATATTGAAAGATATTTCTAATCGATTTTGGTTACGATTTATCATTCTAGTTTAGTAAAGTTATAATTGCAGATTTGTACTATTCAAGAAAGATGTATTTCTCATCAATTTCTTTGAGTCATCGCGCATTCACTACTGGATCATACTTAACGACCACATCTACCAACAAAGGAAGTGAACGTTCAACACGATAAAGTGCCTGTTGCAGCAAAACTTTATGAGTTACGCTTCAAGTTTTAATAAAAAAGGATATATTTATCGAAAAAATTTAAACTCCTCTTGCATGTACAAAACATATATTAAAACTTTTACAATATAATTTGAGTAATAAGTCCAGCAGCAATAGTTACACCTCCAACTCTAAGCATAACTCTACCTAATTCTTTACATTCACTGTACAATTCAAGAGCGATAGGCCTAGAGATTTTTATCTCTACTACACCGCTCGTGTTATTTCCTAAAAATCTGGGATGTTTCTTCAGCAGTTCCCCAGTGCTCTTGTTTAACTGCGAGATTAGTTTGCTGACAATAACCGGCTCAACCAAAGATTGGTGGTGTAGAACAACTGAGTATCCTTTGGTAATGGGTATAGTCACGTTAAAGACCACTATTCTGGCTTGAAACTTTGACGCCACTTGAACAGGTCTTTGGAGATCGCATAGTATGTTTCCTACAGAGACGTTCTGCATTTCTATGCCTGATAGGGTCGCTGTCACTTGATCCCCAGCGAAAACCACTGATGTTGATGCCTCATCGACAGCAAGCGATTTTACTATGGCAGATTCTTTACTGGGACAGACCAAAACTTTTTCACCGACACTTAGAGTTCCCGTCTCTAATCGGCCAGAAACACAAAATGAAGTACCAGTGCCCTAAAAATATATTTATTATAATAATTTATTCAGTTTTACAATTTAAGAGTGACGCATTTTTGAGCTTACCTTAAATATATCATTAACAGACAATCTAAAAGGCTTAGTAACAGGCCTTTCAGGAGAACGAAACTGATCTGAAAAATAAACTTACGAAAATTAAGAAGGTACTTGCAACAAAAACGAATACTATCTTCCATATGGCTTGATTTACTTGGTTTGGAAAGCATTATGAAAGTGGTACTCACCAATCACTTCCAGAAGACAAGGGCCATCATACCACTTCAACAATTCATTTTCCGTCGGTTTATTGGTCAAATTTTGTCCTGTTAATCCGCTACAAGGTACAAAAGTGACGTCGCTCTCCTTAAAGCCAACTTGGCGAAGGAACGCTTGTAATTTTGCAACAATATAGTCGAATCTTTCTTTTGACCATGATACCGTGTCCAATTTGTTAACCGCAACTGCAACCTGTGACACACCCAAAGAACGCACCAGTAAAGCATGTTCGCGCGTTTGACCTCCATAATCGAAACCTGCTTCAAATTCGCCGCGATTTGCGTCAACTACCAAAAGCGCCACGTCAGCTTGACCGGCGCCTGAAATCATGTTCGGAATGAAGTCTTTGTGGCCAGGGGCGTCAAGAAGAGTTACCTTAAAAATCAAATTTATGGATTTTCTTATTTGTTTAATATAAATCACTTACAGCTTTGCTAATAGTTTCGAATTGGAAACGTCCCACATCCATTGTTATGCCCCTATTTCTTTCCTCGCCAGTTTCATCCAACACCCAAGCATACATGAAACTTTGTTTTCCTAATTTTCGACTTTCCTGTTCATATTTGTGCAGTACTTTCTGATTGACCTAAGGAAAAAACAAGGATCGTTTAAAGATACTGAGTTATGATTTAAAAAAAAATACCAACCCTAATATCTCTTCTCCATACTAACTATGTTCCAGAATAATAAAAAGAAGCAAAGTTTGAACAGTTCTCATATCGGTAACCTAGTGTAAATCTTGTATAAATGCTAAACCTTTATGTACCTCTTAGATAAAATCGGATAATATTTCAGTACCCACCTGTCCCAAGTCGCACAGCAAATGTCCCATAAGGGTACTTTTCCCAGCATCAACATGTCCGATAACAACCATATATAGATGTTCTTTGCCATCTCCTCTTTCTTTTTGAAACAACTTTTTGGGGTCGATTTTGTTGTCGAGAATTTTTGATATCTTGACATCCTCGATATTTTCAACGGGAGTAATACTTCCGGAAGCAGGAGATTGTGACCTCGGGGTAATATCTTTTTGTTGAGGTAAGTCAAAACCTTTGGTTATATTCGTGACCGTTTTTGGAGTAGAAGATATTACTTTTGTTGGCGGTTCAAATTCCGAAGGTTGCACAATTTCTGGTTGACTGACTACTCAATAAGTTAATTATTGAAAACAAATCATCTATTTCAGATTTAAATATTTTCACTCGCAATTTATTCATACAACTTACCATACATAATATCAAAAATAATTTTTTCTCTTACAGAGAGGTACTAGTTTTGTAAATTATAATTTATATTTATATAATATATAACATAAGTATATAATAATTAATATAAATAATAAAACTAAATTTATTACAGGAGTGATTAAAATCGTTTTAAAATGGGTTTTTAAGTAAATAAACACAATTAGTTAATAAAAATAAATGTATACATCCTGATAATAAATATTAAAAAAAATATTGTTTTAAATGATACATTTTAATTTGAAAAGCTCAGCAATAAATATACAGCCATCTTTAAATATATCACCCTGTATATAATACAAACTTCAACTACCTTTTTAAGTAATTCACTATTTTATTGTCGGGAGACAAAGTCGAGAAATCAAATCTTTTGATACTACCAGAATTAGTTTCTTTTTGAATGTTTTTAACGTATTGCTTATAAGTTTTACATAATACCTTACCAAACGAGCTTTTTTTCTTTATCGATTTTAAATGTAAATTTTTCATATGTTTCAAACAAAAAGTGCACAGTAATTGCTCATTGGAATACCCTTCTTTTCGAATTATTTCATTTGGTTCACAATCAATAAAAGGAATATCAAAACTTTCTCTTTCTCTATTAATTAGAACCAACGGAGCGCTAACAGTGTTTTTCAATGCAACCGAAAGATCTATTTTACACGCTTGTTCTATAATATTTGGTACGTTACTGTAAGATTTAGACTCTATTATGTTCATTGTTGCTAATTTAGGAGTTATTTGTAAAATGTCTGTTTTGTCTAACTGTAAATTCGGAGTTTTAACTTCATTTATTGTCATATTTATAACATTGGTTTTTAAATGATTTGATACCAAATCTGACAAATTACCAAATTGTTTCTTATAATTAAGATTTTTTTTGTCAATGTTATCAAAACTTGGAATCTGATTGTTTTCACTAATTGTTAATTTAGGTATGGTAAATATCGGCTTATCGCTGTTTATCCCCATTTGTAATTTAGGAATATTAAATTTTGGTCCTGGCAAATTGAGTTTTAGTTTTTCTATAGTTCTCTCAGAATTATCACTTATTTTAGGTATGGTAAATTGTTTGTTTTTGTCAATTTTTGAGGAAATATTTAAATTGTCTATAAGTGGTATAATATGATTGTTGTAATCTTACCTTACATGAAAAAGTCAAAAGCAGATCCAATATGAAAAAAAAAAAAAAGAATTTGTTAGATAATTTTATTTTTTCATAAAAATTGTATGTATTGTGTTAAGATTTGGAGTATTTAAATTGATGTTGCAAACATAGTAAATTTAAATTCAAAAAACAGGAGGAAAGATAAAATGAAAATAACAGTTAATGAAAAAAGTATCTTAAAGAAAGGTAGAATATTATAAGAATAATAAAAGCAGAAAAAGAAAAGAGTTGTAAAGAATTTCAAAATAAAATAAAAACGGCTTAGAAGTTAAAGTGAAGGCTATCAAAATATATAGCTGAAGGAATGTAATTTTAAAAGAGAGTAGATAGATACCACTAATATTACAAAGGACTCTTAGAAAAAAAATATGTTGTAATTAAAAGTAAACTCAAAAACAAAGCACACAATAGAACTCTAAATAGAACAAAATATAGATAAAAATTATATAATTATATAGTCTTAGATAATATTAAAAAATTACAAAAATAAATAAGACGCGACTGAAATCAAATTTTTAAGAAAAACAAAATACAACACACACACTTCTACGTCTCTACAATCATTTTATTTTAATAAATTATTTGATTTAATTAATATTATATTTTACCTTTCTCTTGAGGCGGCGCTGCTTGTGCAGTGTCCTCCAAAATGGACTTAATAGATTTTTCAACATCAAACCTATGTTGTATAATAATATTGACTAGATCATTTCTTGGAATATTAAAAGGCCCTATTGTTTGCTTAATTTGATCAATACATGAAGCTAATTTGGCTCTGTCTATATCTGATAACTCAGCTTCAGATTCGTCTTCTTCCTTAATGTCTCCTTCAGAACTTCTTTGAGAATGTTCTCTATTATATAAAAACTGTCTATTACTAGGAGATATGTAATAATCGTCATCCACGGAATGTCCATACACGTCGTCGTATCCATCATAATCTACAATAATCTCAATAAATTGAGGCTGTCCAATTAAAAGCAGCAACCTACCTTCTGAGTAATCCATATTTCTAATATCTCTGTGTCTAGCCATTTTAAAAAAATTAATAATTATAATAAAACTACTAAATGGATAATATCAACCCTGTATTAATGCAAAATATTTCATTAAAACATTCTGTCCACAAAGGTTAAATCAGATGACAATAACTTGACTTTGTATGTTGTTTAGCTTACTTCATGCTAACTACTACACAATTTTTTAGGTTGGTAGAAATACTTGTCACCCGTCATCATAATCAGTTAATAAATATTTCTAGGTTTGCTCATTTAGGCCATTGGTTACTTTTGGATAAAATCAATCCTACATCCAACATTATTTTCTAAAAGTGGATCTAGAATGTAGACGTTTTAAACAATGTTAAAAACATAAATCTCAACAAATAAAATTATTTTTTTTTAAATATTATTGATTTGTAAAGAATTTGTAAAGAAAACATTTCATATATTACATTGCATTGCTTTTTGAAGAAAAACAAAACAAAATTATTACAGGTAGATGCCTTTTTGTCATTATTACAAAAACTGTCAAGAGAAAGGCTCCAGCTGACGTCACGTTCATGAAGATCTTATGTACACAAATAGAGCTATCCTTAATAGTTACTTATTCTTGATTGAATGGTAAGAGAATGTCAACATTAAACATTGTCATATTTCTGGAGTTGTATTTGTGAAATTTAAGCTTGAAATGTTTGAACTCCAAATTAATAATTCAAGGTAATCATAAAATGTCCAAAACACCAGGAACAACTCCAGCTTTGAGCCAGTACTTTGGTTCTAACGAAACTCATGTGGACCAAATAGATTTTTCAGAAAAACTTAGCCAAGCCACAGGTCAAATTAACAACTTAACACTAGAGGACAATCAAACTTCTACTACCAAAAATGAGCCAGAAGTTTGCAGAATTTTCTCAGATACACCAACACAGACAAAGTATTCAACAGAAGCATTTTTCGATTTAATTGGTAACAGTAACCAAAATACAGGAACAAACGAAATTATTTCTAATTTGGGATTACCTGCTACCATAGAAGAAAGTTACAGCAGTTCCAGATTGATAATAGGGACTGAGGCAGACAGACGACGGGATGCCTGGATTCCAAGTGAAAAAACTAGGCAATGTTTAATTGCAGCTGCAACTGCAAGTCCAGGTACTTACTTTCCCCAAAGAGAACTTCTAACAATGCCAGGGGTTCTCCTCGAGGAAGAATTGGTAAGTGTAGTGTTTATTTTGAGGTTATATTTGATGAAAGCACCATTTACAATTTAGGGAGATGCAGTAGGAGAGGCTGTCTCATTGTGCCTAGGAGAAGCTGAAGCTGCACAAAGAAGGGTTTTAACTGCTAGTGATGTTACACAGGATGAAAGGGGCCTTAGAGAATTAGTACAAGCTGGGGCTTATAGGGCAGCTATTAATTTAACAGCCAGGCTTTTAACTATTTATGGCCAAGGCAGAGGTAGAGCTGGTCATCCTAGTAAACATTCTCCACATTCTTTACAATTATGGTTTACCCGTATTGCACTTTTGGTAAAAACAAAGGCTTTCAATATTGCCAGTGCTGAAGCAGAACCATTTGGAAACTTAGATAAACCGGATATGTATTTTCAGGTAATATTATCACTATTATTTAATTTTTGTTTTGTTAATACTTAAATTTTTTCAGTAATTTTTTTTATATTGTCAAGCATTCTTTTATTTTCATTCTTTTTAAATCTCGCGTCAATGGCTTGAATATCATTATTCTTTCATCGTTTTCAAGTTTTTTGACCTTTATCAAATATCGTCAGGAAAGGGTTCCAAATGCATCCCTGTACTATTTGTGAAGTACTCCCAATTATTTTGTATCTCATACTAATATATTCCAATGTCTTTTTATATAAACTTTCTATTCTTCTTCCTTAATTATAATGTTTTCTCTAATTATATATAAAAATTAAAACCTTTCTCAAAATATAGAAAACAAATATGTACATTTTTTCCTTCATTTACTGTTTTTTTATTATCTGGTGATTAAAAGTCCATTTTTTACTGTACATTCTTTCTGTTTGCTTCCTCATTGTGCTGTAATTCAAATACATTTAATAAATTTTATTACCTCTTTGGCAAAATATCGTCTTTTTTTACTAGTTCTATCCTGACATGTATGGAAGTCGACCTGGTTCAATGGCATCATTCTCCTTTCGTCTACTACTAGCTGAATTACCATTACATTGCGGAAAAGCTAAAGAATCGATAACGAGACTATTTAACATCCTCGCGATTATTCGACAGATCATTGTGAACCTAAAAAGTGGTCAATGCGAAGATGGAAATCCGATGGAGCTTAGCGAAAATGACAAAAGCGATTCTTTGAGGCTTTGGATGGGTCGGGAAGTTCGCGTTATACATTCTATTATCAATTCGGCCTTGGTCGTTAGGGACTACGAATTAGCTATGGATTTATTAGGACAGCTTTGTGAGAGGTTTGTCGGATATTGAAGATTATGAAACCATACTTAATGAATTTATTTTGTTGTAGAGACAATGCTCAAAGACATGCTTTGTTATCTGCATTAGGTCGACTCCACTTACAAATGGGAAACGTTTCAGGGGCTGAAGTTTGTTTTAAAGAATCTTCTGAAAAAAAGAAAGGGCCTCCTGGTGTTAGGGAATTTGTCGACAATGGTCTACTATCGATAGCTCAAAGTGCTTTTGATGAAGCCTATGTATTCTTTCAACAAGCCAGTGTTTTGGAACCCTCTAATGTTATGGTAAGTCGATTATTTGTTAAAAATAAGAATGAAAAAAATTAGATATTTTTTTATAGATTCTCAATAATATGGGAGTGTGTCTTTTGTATGGAGGACATTTGAAAGAAGCCATTCAAGTATTGGAATCTGCGATAACATCGAATCCCGTTCATGCCTTAAATGAGTCGTTGCTATTAAATTTGTGTACATTGTATGACATGGAGTCGTCTAAAGGCAGGATGAAGAAATTTGCGCTGTTAAGGCAAATATCGCGGTACCAGGCGGATGCTCCTACAATGATTTTGGAAAAGTTGTATGGCTGAGGTTTCTGGGATAATTTTGTTTTGGTTAATGCTCAAGTGCATCTTATGTCAATGAAAATGTGTGCACTTAAATTTTACAATCACTTAAAATAAATAAATACGATATATCGCTGAAATAAAGTGCTAGTCAATATATACAATTATATAAATAAGCGTAAGAATTTATATATTTTTTTATTTATAAGGCTTCAAAATACCAGATTTGATTAGAGGATGGATGATTTTTGAAATGTTTCTTTTTTAAAATGTTCAAAAAGCTATGTTAGTATTTAATATTTATTTAGTGTTTCATCGTGAAATATTTTTAGTATTATCATTAATAAAAATTACTAAAATATTATCAGTACTATAATTTAAAAAAAATATTGGGTAAGTAATTAGGACCAGTTCCTTTCTTAGAAGACATAGGGAAAAATTCATTAAGAAAACTTATAGGGACATATTTTTCAGATATTTTGAAAAATAGGGGGTATCTCTATCACCGCAGACTAAACATACTATATGAGATCAAATTTTAATTTTTTGTATGTGCTTTGACACGAGGCTCGCTCTATACACAAAGCTGGATTAACGCATAAGCAAACTAAGCAGTTAGAGCTCCCTGACAAATTAGGACAACACAATTTTATTTCTTAGAAAAACTCATTTAAAAAGTTGAATTGTTTACAAAAAGGGGGTATTTGGGCATTTTATTGTAATTCTTTGAAACATAAAACTAGAAAAAGGGATCCCAAAAGCTATATTTGCTTAGGACCTTTCATGGGGTTAATCTGGCTATGTCTATATATCAATTGAAAATAATTAAAAAATATCTGGTAAAAAAACATTTAAAAATGCCAACATTACTTGTTTTATACAAGCCATTTTTTTTCATTTTTAGAAATTATTTGTTACATGTTAAAACTGCCTTTTTCTACTTATCTTTAGTTATTTTTATGTTATGTTAAAATTTTATCTGAAAGTTTTTATGCTCTGATACAAAAACGCCTTTTAGTATTTTAAAAAATAAATGCTCAGATAAAAGATAAGTTTTTATAAAAAAAAAAAATTATATAACGCTTAATGTTAGTTACTGTATTTCTTAAAATTTATATATTTCAAATACACCTTTTAAAATTTCTCCAAATTGTTAAAAACTCGTTCTATTCTTTTAAATTTGAAAATTTCAGTTTTCTTTAATAATCCAGAACTGGATTTTCCTTTTCCTCTATATTAAAACATAATCGATCTATTAGAGAAAGGAGATGCTGACACATAACAAACCTAAATTCAGTCTCAGTGGCTGTTATTTTTGTCGCCGTTTTATAGGATATTAAATTTTAATTACTTGTATTATGAATCGACATAAATTTTATTTTAATGAACTTTTATGACGCTGCTTAAATTTTCTAAAGCTCGTTTTTATTGTTAGCAAAAGGTACTTATAGCTTTTCCTTTCCCTGCCATCTCGATGCAAAACACGCACATACGCTTTCTTTTCTTACAGAAAATGATAATTTTCAAAAATGTCAAACGCCAAAAAATTATTAAAATTTTTGTAGAAAGTATATACCTAGCAGCAACTTTGGCTATAAATTATTTAAATTTGAAGATTTGTGATTATTGTCATTTGCATGTGCTATTTTGGCACTATTGACAGTTTCAACTTTGTTAAAATGTTCACAGTATAATTATTTGGTTCTTAGTACATCTTACACTGATATTATAACTAATCTTAAAACTTAAAAAAATGGATGTAAGTACATACAGTAAATATTGAGTACTTTATATTTCGGCAATTTAAATGTTGATGAAAAATAAGCAAAGCTTGTAAGTTCCTTATATAAATGGTTAGCTTACAATAAAAAAGAAAATACCAGTATTTAGAGAAATAAATGTGATATCTTGCTAAAAACAGAATAATTCTGATTGCAAGTCTAAAAAAATATTTTTTTGCAAAATATTTAAGTACATGCAAAAATTTCACTATTTATTCTGACTTCCTTTGTCTTAATTATAACTAGAAGAAAATTCATTCATTCATTCATTTATTCATAATTGGAAGTTATCAAAATTAATAGAACGGAAATCTCAATAAATTTTCAGCATTGTCTACAAACTTCAAGCAATTAAGTAGATTGTGTAATTGTTTTATATGGCTTGTTTATTGTGTTTTCTGTGATGTCTTTTTTTTTAGTTAACACCAATTGTTGAATTATATAAAAAGCACAGCAAATAAAAATGTAGTTTTATTCCCATAACTCATGCTCCAAATAAACATTAGCAGTATTAGCTACATACAAATATATTTACATTAATTACTTATGTACATAATTATAAAAAAATCTCCAAATAAAAAATAATTAAATTGTTTTATAGTGTAAGATTATGGTCTTGCTTTTTTTGGTAGCGAGCCAAATGCTGAAATAACAGTTCCTTTTGTACCAGTTGAAGAAGTGGTTAAGGAAGGTTGTACAAGTCCTGCCGGTTTAATATTTTGAGGTGCATTTCCTCCTCCACCTGGCTGATCCCATTTACTTTTCCTTTTCTTATCATCTTCACTTTTTTTAGTGCCTGAAACGAATTCTACTTTTCCTTTACGTTCCTTCTCTCTTTTGTCCATCTCTGTTTTTTGTACCTTTGCCAATTCCTCATAATATGATTCTTTGCTCCACTTTAATGGATCATACATGGCAGGTGGATAATTTGTTCCTAAAAATAATATATAGTTACTTCCTGTTAATTTTAATTAGTAAACGACATACCTAACTCATTTAAATCACAAAATTGTATTAATTTCTCATAAATACTAGGATTTCGAAAGTCCTTTCTTTTTTGTATAACTGCATTCATATCCATTTGTTGTGTCAACATTTTTTCATACAATTTTGCGATTTTGTCCTGCAATTCTGTAGAGCAACGTCCAGGTGGCTCAGGGGGTATCATACCATCTTCATTTACCATTTCTTGATTTGGTACTGTTTCACTATCATTCATCATTATTACTTCGTGGGGTATGTCGGATTCAGCTTCTTCATCGGAAACATAAGTGTCATCTTGATATGATACTAATTTCGCTACTTTGGTAGTAACTTTGACTGGAGCAGGACTGGCAGGTTGTGAGGACGTATTAGACTTATTGTCTGACATAGAATTAATCGGTGATGCCATTGTAACATCTTGGTCATTATCGTTTTCAGATTGTTCTTCATTACCATCTTCTTCGCCCTCGGAATCTGTATAAGTTGCAGTTAAAGAAGCTAGAGCCGAAGTCATATTTGTTCTCTGGATATTCTATTTTTAAACACTTAACTAATATAATATTTTACTTCTCTTATATTCAAATAACCACAAATATTTCTAAACAACGATTTGTCAATTTGACATTGACATAAAGTTAGTTTTTAGAAACTGCAAATAATTACATGTAAATAATGATGTCACTATCACTTCAGTTTTCAAATTTGTTTCAATTTGAAACCAATTAAGTATAGATACAAAGTATTGTTTTCATGTATTTTTAGATAATGAATTCTAGAATGCTAACTTCTATTTACATTTAGTTACAGTTTTCTATTTTAAGCGATTTAAACCTATTTTGAAGTAAGAAAATGTTTAATAATATAAAACTAAAGAAAGGAAAGTAATGAATCCATTGCCATTGGTGAAATAATTTTCCTACTTTTAGTTTATCCTAAAATCTTATTAACTAAAGGCTTTCATTGATAAAGTGTATAAATATTTATAGAATACTATTATGGTCGAAGAAGTTACCAACCCAAGTGGAAATACAAAAGTATATTTTTAATTCTTTTTTTTTACTAAGTTAAGTCTTTGGAACTCGATAATTTCTCAACAATTTTAAAGATTATCATCACTAACCAAACTACACTTTTCACTATCCAATCGTTTTGCTATATTAATAATCTAACTATAATATTAATAACTTCTTATGATGCTAACATGGCAAAATGTATGTCTATTGAAGAGTCTAGTTTTTGCTAGTGGTGATAGATATTCTTCTTTAGGCAAAAACAACAAATAAACCAAAATCAGTGTATTCTTGGAATGTAGTGGACGTTCAGAAGTGGTTAAGAAGACACTGCAGTGATTATTATCAAGATTATGTGGAAAAATTTATTCAACATGATATCACTGGTCGGGCTCTTTTAAGAATGAATGACAATTCCCTTCTCAGATTGGGCATAACCAATGATGGCGATCGAGAAGCTATATGGAGACAAATTTTAAAACTCCGCTTGAAGACTGATATTGTAGAAATTAGAGATTTGCAAAGACGACATATGAATAATATGTATTATGATAATGTCATTATTTAAAATGAACATTGTAGAGAAAAGAAAACTGAAATTTTGCTTTTGGATTTATATTGTAAATATATTTTCTTGATGAATCATGTTCTTCCTTTAAAAATCATGTAACTTCCTTTGTTGAATAATTACTATTGTACATTTTTTGAATTTATATTCAATGTTTGGTTTCTTTACACTTATGCTATTATATATTTATATCTAGTGATATTACTAAAACTATTTATTTTTATAATCAACATTACTATTGTAACCCAATTTTTAAAAACAAATGTAAAGAAAAGCTATTAACTATAACTGTACTAGGAATACTGGCGACTAATTGTGAATAAAAGTGTCATAAAATAAAAGAATAAATCAATGGTGTAGTAGACTAATTGTTACTAAGATTTTCACAATCCTAAGTCTTAATAAAATTATCTTTGCAACTTTAAATTAATTTTTAACTTTACAAAATACACCATCAGGAAATAACTTCAAAAATGTGATGGTACCACATACAAATTTTCCGTTTTCTATATATATTTTATTATTGAAAAATGCGATAAAACTTTGGTCATTTAAAACCTGACCATTTTCCCTAAGTTTTTTATGAGTATCTTTCATACTAATTTTTTAAACATATCATCATTGTGTTCTTATTCATGCTATTTACAATAACTAATATGTAGATTAATTTGCACATTTTTAATTATGAACTTGGACACCATCAGCTTTTAGAAATTAAAGAGGACTCTTTTTCTTTACTCTGAATCAAACTTTTTAACAATAACAGTAGCTACGCCTACAATGTGCCACATTTATGCTATTTTTGTGACAAGCCGATAATTTCCTAAATGGTCCTCATATGAGAAGAGTAGTTTTCATAAATTAATGTGAAATAAATCTGTGAGACCAAAATTGAACGAATAATCAATACAATAAAACAATTATTTGAAATAAAATATGAAAAGTAGTAGCAAGGATAAACATATGGAATAAAGCATTAGGTAACGAAAAAAAGACAAAGCCTTTAAAAAATGAAAAAGATTGACCTAATTTCGTATATATATATATTTTTATTTGTTTTCGTCTATAGATTGCCATGTCTTTTTGTGTTTTCTATTACCTGTTCTATTTTTTAATTCTTAATATCTTTCTTCCCTTCATATTTCTTCTTTGACTCGATTAAATTAATCATTCTTAATATTGCCAGCGGCTCCCTAGTGAATATATGTCTACATAATTTTATTCATTAATGTTTTATGAACTTCCAATATCTTCTCCTTCCGTTTTTTCTATAATATCGTGGTTCATCAAATTTCTGAATTCCACCTCCTCTGTTTTGACTGACCCAAATAATATTTTTCTTTCAACTATCCTGAAAGATTCTTTGTTTCTGTTTATCAAGCACATTAGCTCTATTACATAAATCATTGTTGGTCTTGGAGCAGCTTTAAACAGTTTTCATTTATAGTGTTTGTTTAAATCTTTATTTCTATATGCTGTCGTCTTTCTCATTTATTGTTCCACCTAAATATTTAAAGTTTGATACTTTATAAATTTATAGTCTTGTATTCTGTTTTCATTTCTATTCTCCATTGTTTCCTGCTGACTTTTATATATTTAGTTTTTCTTGATTCATTTCCAAATCTCATTTTTTCGCTTTTTTGGTCAAATCAAATTATTCATTGCGTTAGTCAGGAGATAAGTTGACTTAAAACAAATATTAGATATTTATAATTGAGTGATGGAGATATAATTTGTTTATATGCATCTAGTAACGATTCAGAAGATTCGGACTATGACAACACTTCTTTTGAAGAGAATCAGGTCGATTACGCATCAGATAAAGAAGAAGATTATGAAGAAGATGATGATATAATCAGGCAGTGTAAAAGAAATTGATAATGAAACTACTGCTGACAGTAAAACAAAGTACCGCCAAACATCATACCAAAGTTTGATATTTCATTAGTTAGTTAGTTTATTCATCCATACAAAGGAGCTTAGAAAACCCGTTGGATAAGCCATAAAATTAAAATTAAAAGCAAATATAAAACATAAAAAGAATCATTAAAAACAATTATACAATAGAAAATAAACACGTAATAATATATTATCTTCTTACAGATTTAAAATATTTTTCAACTGTATAGGGAATAATGTTGAGGAAATTTTTTTATTTTTATTTTGAATAATCTTTCATTGGTAATATGTTTCAAATTTTTAGGAAGAGCATTATACAGTCTATATCCAAGAAACTGATATGAGTGTACACAGAGGGACAACCGTGTTGACGGTATATAAAAGTTTTCCATTTGTTGTAATGTGTTGTGATGAGTGATTTTCTTTAACAATGTGTTTATTTTTATAATAATATAAGAGAACATCCAATATAGAAAGACCAACCTTAGCATTTATTCTAACAATACGTTTTTGCAACATAAATATGTTTAGATTCGTTCGAAAAGTTAGGTCACTATATAGATGTAGGTATACATAAGAATTTGACACTATGACATTGTTCCACTGCCTTATCGGAAATTTTTATTTTGTTGTTATTTTGTGGAGTGCCTTCGTTTTAGAAGCATTTAAATAACGCTAGTTAATACAGAACCAAAAATGCAAGTTTATCAGATTCGAGTTGTTTCTATTTTAAAGTTGAGCTAAATAAATTCTTTGATCTAAAAAGCAGTGAGAAATCATCCTCATACAGGCAGGTGAACGTTTTCGATAGAACTGATGGCAACTCATTTATGTAAATAATGAAAAGTACCAAACCGAGGACTGATCCTTGGGGAAAACCTATGTCACAAAACTATGTTAGAAAGAGATTGTATTATTCAAGGAAATATTGGACAAAATTAATATAAATTTGATATATTTAGAAAACTTTAATCTCATAGTTTATTAGGTACTAACTATAGTGAAACATGAAAAATTAAAAAAAAAATAATAGGAAAAAAGCAAAAGAAGAACCAACAGATATTGGAAAAATAATGGTTCCTTTTTCAATCTGTTTCGTAATATGCTTCAATACATTACCAAAACTACAAGATTACTTGTCAACTAAATCATGTTTTGGTAATCATTTTGTAAAAAATAAGATGTCGAGAAACAGATTTAATTTTCTCGTGTCGAAACCGTACATAAATAAACCACATAAACGCAATCATGACGAAAGAACTTATTAGATTGACCTCATAATCGATTGTCTAAAATATATATTTCAAAATTATAGGAAGGACAGCTGTTGTCAATCCATTGATAATAGTTTGATTGGTTTCAAAGGTAGATCAAGTCTCAAATAATACATGCCAATGAAATCTGTCGTGAATGGAATAAAATTGTTGGTTAGATATGACTCATGTACAGGGTACACCTACGATATGAATATGTAAACTGGAGCTGAATTTTCGGACCAAGTAGGGACTCGTGGTGAAAGAGTTGTGTTGAAGATAACGGAAACAATAGAGCTTATCAAAAATGTGGAACATATGATTAGAATAGAAGATACCTGATTATTTAAACATCTCTAAGAATTCCTTTATTTTTATTTTTAAAAGTTTATAATAAAGCGTTTATTTCAACCATGCGTAGTTTTTGATTATAATATACTAGTGGGACAAAAATAACTCACTCATGGTATCAATGAGTGATATATATCCCAGTGTCCAAAAGGTTCCTAAATCATTATAAAATTATATAAATTGAAAATATATGTTTCTACATATAAGTATATGAGTAAAATTAAACATTTGAAATATAATTTTTAATTTGCTTTTTCAATTTGACAATACTTTTCTTTTTGACATCCCGCAACCTTACAAAAAAAATTGCCAAGTTACCAAAAATATAAACTTTTCATGAACTATGGTTCAAAATTATAAAACATCTATAATGATACTAATATCAAAATTATTAAATTTTGTATCACCTAATATCAATATTACTATATCTAATATACCTATGTCTTTGTCAATTATTAATATTCCATTTTCAAAACCAATTCTTTTCTTTAATATTTTATTTTGTCGTTTAATGTATCATTCAATATTTGTTTGTATTATCTGGTTAACTCTTTCCATTACTTCTTCTAAAATGTGATCTCTTCTTTCTATCCACTTTTGTTCTGGTAATTCTCCGGTAAATATTTTTTTTTGTCTTTGCTTATCTGTCCCATTTAGTCACGAACATAAGAACTAAGATTAATTATAAATTATTCTCATACATATTCACAATTTCACACAAAGCTGATAGAAACATCTAAATATAAATATATAAGAGATAAGAAGAATAGACAGGGATACCCTCTTCACGCTAAGGTGCCCATCGTAGCGGCTTTTTTAAGACAAACAGCACAGGTAACGGGTTGGAGGTTTTCAACACAAGGATAAACAGAAGAAAGCCACCCTAAATCATACACACAGTATCCATTTTGTATACTTTCACTCACAGAGATAGATTTGTTTTCCCAAGCAACACATTTAGTACCTGCTACGTGGTAGCGACTAAATATGTCACTACATAGTAGTTTGCCTTAGTTGCCGCTAAGTCATAGGAACGAATTAAATCCGTTTTTGGTACCAAAGTGGGGAACAAATTTCACGTAGCCAAGTCGTATTTGCTACGTTCCGGCTACAGTCCCTACTACTTCATGGAACCTCACCACTACGTTGTAGAAACAGTCCAGGGTAGTTCCCCTGTAGAAGCGTTCACTTCCGATATTTTCCATGTTTGTTGTCTTTGTTTCTCATATTTCTGAACATTACTTATCTCAACTTAACTTGTTATTCCATTCACTAAGGTTTCCATAACATCATTCTTTTAATTCTTATATTTAATATGTCGGTATAACCAGAATTGATAATATCTAAATAATTCATGTGTTGTTTTTATCGGAATCAAAATTTACAAACAAATAAAATTTATCGTAAATTTTTGAAAATTAGGTTGAAAAAATAAAAGCGCTCTCAATAAATACACATATTTAATAAAAAATATTTATAATATAACAAATTTTCTTTTTTTTATATATATACAATATGTCTCAGTAAGTTGGAACCATATGGGAAACTTTTTTATTATTAATTTTAGGAAGAAAAGTTATTCTTCATAAAAAGTTCTGCATTATCTAAAACCTAGAATACAGTCATCAAATATCAAATTTTTTCAGTGGTATACGAGGTTTGTCAAAAAATATGAGTTTTACTCAAGAGTAAAGTACCTTTAAATTTGACAATATCGAAAAATGTTACTAAAAAAAGTTGATCAGAATTAAAAATTACGTTTAAATATGCAAGTACATCCATTTACATTAATAAAATTATTTTTAAAACGTATGTCTACAATAATGCAAATTTAACTGTAGTGCACTTATTACGCGTTTTAATTGCAAAATTATTAGAAAACTTCGAAAAACTAAAAGGTTATCATGTGTTTCGTAATCACAAGAGATAAATTTCAGTCAAAATAGAAATATTAGTAGAAAATTAAATAATCTGAAGTTTTAATTTAAATGGATGTACTTGCATATTTAAACGTAATTTTTAATTCTGATCAACTTTTTTTAGTAACATTTTTCGATATTGTCAAATTTAAAGGTATTTTACTCTTTAGTAAAATTAATATTTTTTGACATACCTCGTACACGACTGAAAAAAATTGATATCTGTTGATTGTGTTTTAGATTTTAGAACATGCAGAACTTTTTATGAAGAATACATTTTTTTCCTAAAATTAATAATAAAAAAGTTTCCCATATGGTTCCAACTTACTGAGACATATTGTATATATATATATATGTATATTAAAATTCTTTTGTTAATTTATCGGAAATAGCATTATTAACACTTTTTGAACTTAAAAATAATGGTGTGATTCCATATTTTAATTTTTTAAATGTCTAAATTGGTACCTACATATCTCAAAGTACCTTTTGATACTTCTGTGTTATATTAGCCATCTACAAGGGGGCAAATTCCAACCGTATTTTAAAGAATTCGTTACTATAAAATAACCATCCTAATGGAACTGTATGGTAGCAGTTTCTAC
The DNA here is from genome assembly GCA_951812935.1 of Hermaeophaga mercurialis. Lineage (NCBI taxonomy): Eukaryota > Metazoa > Arthropoda > Insecta > Coleoptera > Chrysomelidae > Hermaeophaga > Hermaeophaga mercurialis. Next base: position 25,074,775 of record OX638358.1, on the reverse strand, counting down.
TTTGCTACTACAAAGATCCTGATAAAGTGCTGTACGACTTTTTCTCGCCACCAAGATCCCATTTGCCACTTTATAAGTACATTTACAAAAAAGTAAATTTGAACCAAACTTTAGTTAAAAATTTACCATATTCATACGTTTTGAAGAATAAAATACAATTTCTCTATATCCTGTTTAATATTTTCATATAAATATTTTGATGCTGAAAATATCTTTAAATTAATCTTAAAAATATCGATACTCTAGGTATCGATATTATATTGTCAGAGTTATTCAGTTTGTTCTATGACTGTATTACAAACTATTACGAAAGAAAATATAGTCATGCAACTTAACAATGACTTCTGAAAAAGTACGGATTCTCCAGCAACCAATATTTTTGTCATTAACAGATAAATTAAGATTCGCTTGGTTGTTTGCTGTTTTTTTCAGTTTTCTATAAAAAGTAGATGAATTAATTTGGAAGCCATTTTGTTAAACTTGATATTACTAAATAGTATAGTGATATCATAGGTAGCGATTTTAAGTATAATTCACTATATGGTGGCATGTGAAAGAAGAGACTACTTTCAAGAGAACACAGTCTTCTACTGGGGGGTACCCGGGTTCTATGTATGTTACTTAAGGTTTCTATACTTTTAAGTTCCCTTACTTATTACAGGTACGTTGCTAGAACCGCTGCCTGGAACTATAAAGTAGCATATTATGTAAGTCTCAATTTAGTTCCACAAATTAGTAACTGCCTCAAAGCTTTGCCGTTTCAAAGTAGTAATCTTTTGAAAAGCTATTTTAATAGTAGCCGGGTAGTTCCATTAAATTTAAAAATGTGTTCAATGTGGCGGACCGTCGTTGTAGTCAATTTTAGTAGCAAATAGGTAATTGCTACACTTTTTCAACACCATAAAGTTATTAATCTTTTTAAGTTAAAAAATAGGTAACAGGTTTGAAGCATTTACTTTTATAAAGTTCCGGTTTCTATAATATCTGTTCGTGATACCAAATGTGTTGCTTGGGATATTTTACGTTTGGTACGTTTAAGGAATTCCCTTAATATATTTCTAATGGTAGGTTTGCGAACACTTATATACAATATCGAAACTACACTTTGGGGGAGCGCTATCTTTTGCTCTGTCAAGGAATTATTTAGGTATTCGGTGGCCTCCCTATTACACTCACAATGGAACATCCAATGGTTAAGATCATCGAATAAATAATTTTCTTTTTTCTTTTGCATACCTTTAGACATAATTGGAAGATGGTTGAATACTAATGAAGTGGTTTTGTATATTATGCATTTGGCAGAATTTATTAGAAATTGTGGGAATATAATTCATTTCTACATTTTCTTCCAATTCACATTCTAATATGTGGATTTCTCTGTGAATGTTCCTTTGTGTTACTTGTACTCTTCTATTCACCTCACCTTAAATTGTGTTCATAGATTTGTCTAGTATCCTTTAATATTTTTCCTGGTCATCTATCTTTGTATACAGATTTTCAATCTCATGCCCTATTTCTCCTTTAAATTTCTTCATAACTTCAGCTTGTGGTTTTATACTTTTCATTTTTCTATACTATTATAAAAATGTTCTCTTTGTTTATTTCTTTCTGTAATTCTCCTGGAAATTTTTCATCTATTTCTTTCTTAAATTTTCTCATATCTTTTTATTTCATTTGCCATTTTTTCCGTTTTTAATTCAAATTTCTGAGTGATTTCTTTCATACCAATCATAATCATATCTTTCTAGTTATCATACAATTCATTATATTTTCTTTCATATTATTCATTTGTTTCATGATTTCCATCATCATTGCTTGAATATCATTAATAGGTTTTTTCTGCGATTCTTCACCTTTTCCATCTTCTTTTGATTCTTCTCCTGGATCTTCTGGATATGCCTCTGTCACTGGTTCTATTTGTATTATGATTTCTTTAGTTTGCTGTTCCTCTTGAATTGTGTCTTTTTCAGACCCACTTTGAAATCACTTCTTAGAGCCATTCTTTTTTCTTCTATTTCTACAGCTATATCTCTCGTTCTTATCATGTTGTACAATTTTTAAATAATAAATTATTATAATATGTTTTATAAATATGAAAGGTAAATTACACTTATTTTATTTTTCTTCGGTTTTCCAAAGCTATATAGAAAAATAGATATAGAAAAATGACAGCACATGCTTGATTTATTGTTATACATATTCGAACCAATCAGCATCAACAAGCAAGACATAAGAAATGACAGGTATATATACAGTATGATTTTATATTATAACTTTTCTAATCAATAATATTGTTCATTTTCTAAAAAATTGGTTAATATTATATATTTAATCAAAAAAGTAGTTTAAAATAATTGATCTTCCCAGATTTAATTTTTCAGTTATACTATATATTGGGAATATCGTAGATGTTTTTTGATTTCATATTCTTTCAAAAATTCAAGTTCTGCTTTTTGTCACTTATATGAAGGACTTCCACTATTGTTTCAATTGTCTTATTATGTGTAGGTTTGTGCTGAGTGTCAATAAGGTGTTTTGCATCATGTGACGTATCTGATTATTTTAATCTATAAGTTCGTAAGTGTTCAGTATGTCTTATTTCAAAATTTCTAGGGTCTGGCCAATATATATATAGCAATACAAACCGGGCAATTTAATTTGTAAATACTTTACTTTTTTAATTTAGGAATTTTGGGTTTTTAATTTATTAAAAATGAATATACATTATTCTTTACCTTAAAAAATATTACAGGAGTGTTGTCCGAGATATAATTTTTTATATTTTATTTGGAATATCTCCAAAATATGTAATAGTTCCGTCTGATCGGTTTTTTAGATTGTTTTGGAAATATAAGGTTAATGGCAACCTTTCCTTTTTTTTATTGATCAACCTATTTATTAGATGTAATGGATAATTATTTGTTTTATGATATTAATTTATATTAAAATCATCTCCACTCATTGGTATTGAAAAAGCTGTACGTATCATTGAATTATAAGCTGCTAATTTGTATGACATGAGGTGATTTGAGTTATAAGGGTTAGTCATATTCTTATGAGATGGTTTTATAGAACTGGTCCCCTCAATTTCAACGGTAAATTTTATTTTAGATAGGTATAAGTTATTAATAAAATTAAAGAAAATATCTATTTATCTAATGGAATAATATATTAAAATGGAGGAATTTTTGAAATCTTACTAACGTCAAGTGAAACTAATTTTGTGTTTTCTTTTAATTTATGTATATTAAGTTTATGAAAAATTTCTGAAGAGTTTTTATAGAATATTTTGATATTTAACCATAATTAAAGTCTTATTGAGATTTAATGGATTATCTAGTTCCCTAACATTGTCTGAAAACTTATTGATTTTGAACGGTTTGGTTGCTACAGAAATCTAAATAAAAAAAATGTGATTTTCAGGTGGTTGTAGATCCTTTATTATACATAATAGACATCTAGTGTGATGCATCGTTGAAATCAGCTCAGCAACTAATTTGCAAAAATGTAAAAACATACGTGTATTCTTTTTAAAAAAAAATTGATACATATATTTTTTGGGACAACCTGTAAAAGTGAAATTAATTTTATACTACGGCTTTTTTTGAATATACACAAAAAAGTACTCTCACAAAATTTTCGTCAAATGCACCGATTTGGGGTTATGGGTTTCGCGCCTACGGTGACACACCCTGTATGTTACATCCACTTAGTTTGAAAATTCAGGTTTTGTAATTTTTTTACATATTTTTTATACATCCGGATCATATTTGTAGTAAATTTCTGGCATTTCTCAGAAAAAATCTTGGAAGCACTAAAAAAATTTAGAAAGATTTGTAAAAATTTACAAAACCTAATTTTTCATGCTAAACAGGGTGTAATTTGAATCTACTTTTCAATTCAGAATAATTTTTTTAACATTTTTCTATTCTATCAAAAATAAAGGTATTTCATTCTTAACAAAAATTTATATTTTTTGATGTATTTAGTATACGACTACAAAAAAATGGTATCTGATTATCTCATTTTGGGTTTTAACCATGAGGAACATTTTATAAAGCATAACTTTTATTCAAAAAACCAATAATAAAAAAGTTTTTACATGTACCTATATTAAGAATTGACAAGTAACAAATTCCTTGCAGTTTTATGCAAATATTTTATTGGTGTCTGGATGCTGCTGACACAAACTCATTCATAATATATAAACAATATTGCAAAGAAGAACGTAAGAAGCCTATATCCCATCTAAATTTTAGAAGTATTTTCGCAAACCAACTCATTGGTGAATATTCGGGTCGAAAAGCAAAAGGTCCAGCAACGATGGCCAAAAAATTAAGAAAAGATTCAGAGAGACTCGTAAATGTTCAGAATACATACAAATTTACTGATGCTGGAAAACACTTATCTACAGAAGGTACTTATAGACGCTGTGCAAAATGTAGTACTAAATATAAACCAGTTCGCTCAAAAATTGCATGTCAGGAATGTAATGTTGCGTTATGTCTAACTTGTTTTACACCCTTACATGATAAATAGATGAAGTCCGTTAATAAAAAATATATTTAAAGTGTATGAGTTTCATTTTTTTTCAAGTATAAAAAAAGGTTCTCTATTAGACCACTACTCACTATCATAACATGAGAGTGATCTACATATTAACCACCCATTACGGCCCTAATGGAACATTTAAAGAAAAAAATATGCTAAAAAGTTTTCTTTTAGGGGTACGTCCGATCAAATTTTTACAAAAAAAATACATTTTTGTAAAAAAAAGTACTGCCCTATAAAGGGTTAAGCAGATACGAGGATGGGTTGATTAATTCGCGGCCTACCATAGTAGGCCATGATTTTTCTTTGTAATTTTTATGTTTACATCTAATAACATCCTGTCACAGTTTGACATTAAAATTCTGGCCGAGTCTCTCAACTAGTTTTCATTTAGTGTCTTATCAAAGTTTAAATGTGGGCATACGAGCATTAAAGATGCACCACGTCCAGGAAAGCCGAAAACCTCGACTTCTGCTGAAATGGTCGAGAAAGTCCACAGAACAGTACTGCAAGATCGTAGATTAAAGTTGGATGCGATAGCAGAGATTGTGGAGATTTCAAAAGAACTGGTACATCATATCCTTCATGAAGTTGTGGGCATGAGAAAATTATCGGCTAGATGGTTGCCGCGACTCCTTACTCCTGAACAAAAGCTCATCCGAAAAATCATATCTGAGCTATGTTTGGACTGCTTCAGCACAATCCAACAGATTTTGTGTGTAACAGTTGATGAAACTTGGATACACCATTATACACGAGAGACCAAACAGCAACGCAAACAATGGACAGCAAAGGGTGGACCGGCTCCGAAAAAGGCGAAAACAGTTCTTTCAGCCGGAAAGGTAACGGAGACGGTTTTCTGGGACGCAAAAGGAATTCTTTTGGTTTAATACCTTGAAAAAGGAAAAACAATAAACAGTGAATACTACGCTAATCTACTAGAACAGCTCTACCAAAAAATTCAAGAAAAAAGACCCGGGTTGGCCAAAAAGAAAATCTTTTATTAGGACAATGCACCATGTCACAAGCCGATTATCGCGATGACTAAAATTAATGTGCTGGGTTTTGAATTGGTACCTCACGCACCTTACCCCCCTGATTTGGCCCCGTCGGACTTCAGCCTATTCCCCAACTTGAAGAAATTTCATCCAGGAAAGAAATATGCTTCAAACTTGGAAGCGATTGAAGCGACAAACAGTTATTTTGAAGAGTTGCCAGAATCTACCTACAGGGATGGGATAAAGAGTTTGGAACATCGATGGACCAAATGCATTCAACTAGAAGGAGATTATGTTGAAAAATAAAAACAAATTTATTCTTCTAAATTATTGTTTTCTTTGTTAGGCCGCGAATTAATGAACCCATCCTCGTACTAATAATCCTTTGTAACCAAATTTTTAAGTTCCAATTCCCATTATTTTTGTACGGACACACCTTGTATTAATGGCTTTTAAAATTGATAAAGAATACCCGATTGATAAATTTGCATTAGATAATGGAAATAGACTGTTGCGTGTTCTTCCCTAATATTGTGTATTTAATCCGATTGAACTAATCTGGCACCAAGTAAAATAAAATATTAGAAGAAATAATACATTCCCTACATTAAATAATCTGTAGAAGAATTAATAAACAATATAAGTAAGTAACATTTCTGCAGACATTTGGAAAAACTGTATACAGGATGCATTTAGGGTGAAAATTCCTATATGTATATGAGTACTACTGTTCAACCCTTTATAATAAGTTTAAATGAATTTAGTGAAGGTAACACAGAACTAAATTTAGAGTAAAGTAGAATTAAGTTTCCAAAAATTGGTTATTTTAAGACTTTCTTGTGAACCCATAATGTTCTCTATTTGTAGTGAGTAGTATAAATCCTAATTTTGTAAATTTTAATAATAATAACTGGTGTAAATCTTTTTCCTATTCTTTGTAGACAACTTAATTTTTATTGAAATGAATAAAACAGTATTTCAGTATTCCACTAATCTTTATTGTAGTTATTATGTCGTTGCTAATAAAACAAAATATTATTTTTAATTCAAAATAACATGTCAATATGCAGACAGCTATATTTTCAAGCCGATTCTGCACCCATTTATTGCAGTTCGAAGATGTCGAGACCGACATAACGCAGTTTAATGTAGTTGATTTATTATAGTAAAAGATATATTTTAAGTGTCTCTATACATAAAGAGAAGTGATTTTTATTTATTTATACGTTTATATGTTTTTGAAACTTGGAGAAAACGTATTGGCCAATCAATAAGTTCTGTCAAACTGGATGAACACATTGGTTCGCTAATTGCAACCGGACAGTGTTTTTACAATAAAACTTGATATGCATGTAATAAGAATTGGTATAGATAAAGCATCAAAATAATACGAAGAGCAGTTGCAAATCGATATACTGTTAAATGTTATATTAATTCGCATAAAGCGTTTATATATGGTTTAATTGAAATGACACGTAGTAGGTAAATAAAAACAAATTTATTCTTCTAAATTATTGTCATCTTTGTTAGGCCGCGAATTAATCAACCCATCCTCGTACACTGTGTAAAAAATGGTTATTTAAAACTAATTCCGACTCATATATTTTTTGGGGTGTGGGGCTCGACTCGCCCGCCCCTCGAGCGGAATTCCCCTTCGGCGAGACGCCGCTGGTATGCGTAGTGTGGGTGTGAGTAACGAAACGAGGAAGGGAAAAAGGACGGGGGCGCAGACGCAGATTGTGTTGCACAGCATCGAGCGAATGTGCGTTTGTGGTGGACGCGCTCGTCGTCGAAAGATCACGGCCGGTCTGTCAAATTTCCACAAAAGAAAACATCACAGCCAAGAACTTTCTTATCCCGTTTAGATCATCCGCTGAAGACATAGTAAATATGAGTGCGCTCTTGTGTTAGTTGTAGCCAGTGTAAAGGTGTCAGTGACAGGGTGTGCGGTGGGTTCGTTTCAGTGTCGAAGGGTGGAAGTTGAACCGGCGCGACGTTTTGTAAGGAGGGAACCTGCAGGATGGGGTGCACTTCTTCGGCTGAAGAGCGGGCAGCCCTGGCCAGGAGCAAGCAGATCGAGAAAAATCTCAAGGAGGATGGGATTCAGGCAGCCAAGGACATCAAATTGCTCCTGTTAGGTGAGTAGGGCGGGGGTTCGATATTTCGATAAGTCGTCTGGGTGCGGACACGGAGCTCATGCGCACGTCTCGTCCCGTGCCCCGTCCTCGCAACCCTTTGCCAATTTCTAATCTGCACCCTCTAAACAACGTTCTATCAATTCCATTGCGATTTCCATTCGAATTTCACGATTATTGACCTATATTACCATATTTCCGCAGCCGAATTAAATAATATTCGAGGGGGAATCCGTGATATACCGCGAACATGCTACCTACTACGTTTCGTTTCAATTAAACCATATCTAAACGCTTTATGCGAATTAATATAACATTTAACAGTGTATCGATTTGCAACTGCTCGTATTATTTTGATGCTTTATCGATACCAATTCTTATTACGTGCATATCAAGTTTTTTTGTAAAAACACTGTCCGTTTGCAATTAGCGAACTAATGTTTTCATCCAGTTTGACAGAACTTATTGATTGACCAATACGTTTTCTCCAAGTTTCAAAAACGTATCAGGTCACAGGTGTCTTTATAAAAAATAAAGATAGATGTGGTGACACTTTAACATTAAATCAGTAAATAAGAATCAGTTTAATAAATTCCTTAAGGTTTTATGCAGATAAAATACTAGAATCTTCTAGTCTTTTAAGATTTCGATATTCCTTGTATTCAAGAACACTGGGGGACTTTTATACACCTACCTAATTACATCTACTTGCTCACATGTTACGATGCTATAGATAGATCGTCATTTTAACATGTGACAGAAATACTGATACAAATCTGGTAAAGAATTAGTTAAAAAGATAAGAAAATTGCCCACCAGTTCTCCGATCTAAATCACTAAAACTTCTCTTTATGTATAGAGACACTTAAAATATATCTTTTACTATAATAAATCAACTACATGCATATCAAGTTTTATTGTAAAACACTGTCCGTTTGCAATTAGCGAACCAATGTTTTCATCCAGTTTGGCAGAACTTATTGATTGACCAATAAGTTTTCTCCAAGTTTCAAAAACGTATAAACATATAAATCACTAGCACTTCTCTTTATGTATAGAAACACTTAAAATATATCTTTTACTATAATAAATCAACTACAATAAATTCCGTTATGTCGGTCTCAACATCTTCAAACCGCAATAAATGGGTGCAGAATCGGCTTGAAAATATAGCTGTCTGCAGATTGACATGTTATTTTGAATTAAAAATAATATTTTGTTTTATTAGCAACGACATAATAACTACAATAAAGATTAGTGGAATACTGAAATACTGTTTTATTCATTTCAATAAAAATTAAGTTGTCAACAAAGAATAGGAAAAAGATTTACACCAATTATTATTATTATTAAAATTTACAAAATTAGAATTTATACTACTCACTACAAGATTAAAATTAAGTTTAAGATTAAAATAGAGAACATTATGGGTTCACAAGAAAGTCTTAAAATAACCAATTTTTGGAAACTTAATTCTACTTTACTCTAAATTTAGTTCTGTGTTACCTTCACTACATTCATTTAAACTTATTATAAAGGGTTGAACAGTAGTACTCATATACATATAGGCATTTTCACCCTAAATGCATCCTGTATACAGTTTTTCCAAATGTCTGCAGAAATGTTACTTACTTATATTGTTTATTAATTCTTCTACAGATTATTTAATTTAGGGAATGTATTATTTCTTCTAATATTTTATTTTACTTGGTGCCAGATTAGTTCAATCGGATTAAATACACAATATTAGGGAAGAACACGCAACAGTCTATTTCCATTTTCTAATGCAAATTTATCAAACGGGTATTCTTTATCAATTTTAAAAGCCATTAATACGAGGATGGGTTGATTAATTCGCGGCATAACAAAGAAAACAATAATTTAGAAGAATACATTTGTTTTTATTTTTCAACATAATCTCCTTCTAGTTGAATGCATTTGGTCCATCGATGTTCCAAACTCTTTATCCCATCCCTGTAGGTAGATTCTGGCAACTCTTCAAAATAACTGTTTGTCGCTTCAATCGCTTCCAAGTTTGAAGCATATTTCTTTCCTGGATGAAATTTCTTCAAGTTGGGGAATAGGCTGAAGTCCGACGGGGCCAAATCAGGGGGGTAAGGTGCGTGAGGTACCAATTCAAAACCCAGCACATTAATTTTAGTCATCGCGATAATCGGCTTGTGACATGGTGCATTGTCCTAATAAAAGATTTTCTTTTTGGCCAACCCGGGTCTTTTTTCTTGAATTTTTTGGTAGAGCTGTTCTAGTAGATTAGCGTAGTATTCACTGTTTATTGTTTTTCCTATTCCTAGGTAATCAACCAAAATAATTCATCACCTTTCCGGCTAAAAGAACTGTTTTGGTCTTTTTCGGAGGCCGTTCTCCCCTTGCTGTCCATTGTTTGGGTTGCTGTTTGGTCTTTGGTGTATAATGGTGTATCCAAGTTTTATCCATTGTTATGAATCGGCGCACAAAATCTGTTGAAGTGCGATGAAACAGCTCCAAACATAGCTCAGACGTGATTTTTCGGATGAGCTTCTGTTCAAGGGTAAGGAGCCGCGGCACCCATCTAGCCGATAATTTTCTCATGCCCACAACTTCATGATGTATATGATGTACCTGCTCTTTTTAAATCCCCACAATCTCTGCTATCTCATTCAACTTTAATCTACGATCTTGCAGTACAGTTCTTTGGTCCTCGTACTTCTAAAAAATCTAAAAAAAGATTCTAAAAGATTGTTATGTTTTCAATTGCTGCTGTTGTACTGTTAGAATTAGGACTATCTGCTTTACTTGACGACTATGGTAACTCGCATTGTCAATTATAATAACGATATTTTTCGGTATATTTTTAAGAATTCGATGTTCGATGGTCTTAGTGGTAATCTAGAGAATGTTTTTGGCTAAAAGCAACAAATAGTTCAAAACAAGCCATTTTCTGTTATACTTTTGCCTTATTTGAAGGAGACATTTTTTTTGAAAAATAAAAATCATTCCGTCCTTTTGTGTCATATCTATCGAACCATGGTTCATCAACGTAGATAATTGGTCGATTTTCTGCTCTATATTGTTTAATAGCCGTTAAATATATATGACGTCATTCTCCTAAACGTTGAGATTCCATTACGGTTTTTCTTTTATCAATTGTGTGATATTTAAAACCCATTTTAAGGAAAATTTTTCTTAGACTTGAAATGCTACAAGAAATGTTTGTTTCATTGTTGGTCGGCCTCTTTTTCAGGGAAACTATGGTAGGTACAGATAATAAATCCAGAACATCATCGTCAATACTTCTAAATATGCCAGTCACATTCTTTAGAAGATATATGGTTTCTTATCTGAAAGTGATGTCACTTCAAGATGCCGCACTATCAGCACGTACCCATGGACGCCATATTATAACACTAACACAACAAACAGAAAATATCATTCGCCAGTAAACTAAATATTAATATAACAAAAATTACTCGTTGTAAAATCAATTAGAACTAAAAATAATAAAAATCAATTTGCTGTTTATATTATTAGAAATTTATACCTACTTAAAATAATATAATACTTAAGGATGCAGATAAATAAAATTTGTACTCCGGCTCCCCTTAAAAAGGTGGTAAACTTGGGACATTTTATAGCTAAAGGGATAACTATGGTTTTATTGCTGTCAAAAAGTTAAAGTTGTAATTCTAACCTAACTATGCTTAAGAAATTCGTTAAATAAGAACTTTAAATAAAAACCGAAAACTAGTTTTATTTGATTTATTATCCCCATGATTCTAAAGGAACAAATAATTTTGTTTTTTAAACTGTTTAATTGAGAATAGAAAATAATTTCTTAAGAAAAAATGTTACGCCACTGCGTTTACAATGTGACAAAATCAACGTATTCTTCTAAAATTGAACGTTTTAATCATATAAAATTGTTTTCAAGAGTCCGCTCTGTATTTATAAATATGCTCATACTTTATGCTTGGTTTATAAATAAACTTTTAATCAATTTTCCAAGATCCACTTATCTGCAAGAATGATTTTATTGTGGTTATTCATGAATGAATGTGAAGAAAACATCTCGTTGTTATATGTAGTTATTGTTATTACATGCAAATTTTAATAGCTCTTTTCATTTTTAATACTACAATATCTAACAGAAAAAAAATATTATACGGAAAAAATAATTTTTGAGTACCTGTCGGAGATATATGCATATTGTCTATATTGGCCAACAGGACAGTGGCGGAACTACCATACATTAAGAGCCACCCATGGGGGGAGGCCCGAAACTGTGGAAAAAATATTGGAAAAAATTAGTCAAAATTTATTTTTCAACATTAAAACATAAACATGAGATAACTAATACAAATAAATAACGAATTAAGAAAAGTTTTCCTATTTGTTACGGTTTAATTACATACCTGTATACAGGGTGATTCCTAACTATTGGGACTTAGGCTAAGGGCAGGTTATTTGGACCAAAATATGGCGATAGGACCAAATATATCATAATAAAATATTGCTGTGGAATAAGGTATAGGGCATTAAAGTTGACATTTTTTTTCTTTTTTATTCTGATAATGTCACAGTATATTTATCAATCATCAACAGAGGCACAGCTTTGGACAAGGAATATTATTTTATGTGTTATTTCACTATTTCACATTTTGTTACAGTGGCCGCCACGTGAATGTGTCCTGATGATGAAATTAAGTGGTAGCTTTTTTTGACGAAGCTCTTTAGTGATTTTGATTAGAAAATATGATGTTTACATCAATCAAATTCATTAAAAAGTTTGGTCCAAAAAAGGTACCACTTAATTTCATCATGAGAAATCATTCACGTGGCGCCCCCTGTAACACACTGTAAAATAATGAAATAACACTTAAAAGAATATTCCTTGTCCAAAGCTATGCCTCTGTGCCGATTTCGATAACAATTGATAAATATAGGTACTGTCATTATCAGAAAAAAACGAGAAAAAAATGTCAACTTTAATGCCCTATACCTTATTCCACAGCAATATTTTATTATGGTATATTTGGTCCTATCGCCATATTTTGGTCCTATGTCCCAATAGTTATGAATCACCCTGTATACTCAATTTTTTTTAATATGTACTCTTCTGCGAAAGATAACGCATTTCGAATGGCAGCTAAGTGGAATATAAATCTGTACAATAAATAATACTTTCATAAGTCCATGATTAATATTATATCGGCCGTTAAGCCAATTAGTATCATCAGTCAAAAAAACTATATCAATGCATCCCTCATTTATAGTTTCAATTTTTTATTTTTTGTGCATATTTCGGGTCATTACAAGAACGGGATGAAAAATTTCTAGAGTAGGAGAGAGAAAAAACAAAATACGAAGTCAAAAATCCATTTATTTTTCGATACGACGCCCAACGGAATTCGAGGCCCTTTTTTCTTCCCATCCTCGTATTTTAAAAATCGTTATTTTGATCAAGCTAAGCATGTAACTATTGATAAATATTTCGACAATAAACAATTATGAATGTAGGTATACATAATTTTAACTTCATAACAAATAAGTAGAAGCAAAGAATTATGAAAGAGCCCGGCATGAATAGCCCAAAAAAAACACAATCTGGGAAATACACCACAGGCGCCTCGCCCAAAAGAAAGCCAAACGAAACGAAAATTGATAAGATAAGAAATTGTTTACTTTATAAACTAAATCCCAATCGTTAATCAATTGCAAACATTATTCAAATATACAGTGTAGTAGTGTTTGTTGCTTATGCGAATTTATTTAAAAAAGTCCTACGGCCTTGTGCAAATGCTGAAATATTGGGTTAGATTTTTTCTACTATAACTCAGTTCGCATTAAATTATTTTGGATAAGAGTGGCAATATTTATAAAAAACTGTTGCATATACATTATAATTTTATTCCAATTACACTTACTCTGTTATTGAAGTTGGCAAAAATGATCCATTTTACATTTATTTGTTATTAAGAAAAAAATATGCTAATATTATTTCTTTTGATCAAATCAATAATTTATATAGGATTTTTAGTACAAATACCGTTGCACGTCAGGAGTGATGTACCTCTTTCGTCATAGTACAGCCAACTAATTAAAATTTCCCTAACTAAGATAAATCATACGAAACATCACGAAAATTCACGAGGACTCATGAACGTAGTCACAGTACTAAAAAACCGAAAAAGTAATTAGAATTATTTCAATTATATTGGCTTATATACGTCTTATTCTTTATAATATAAAGTTTATAAATCATTATTATATGTTTAGTACTCAAAAAACCATCATTTACATTAAATAATTTTGAAATTTTCTACGCTCATGAGACTCGTATTTATGATGAAGAAATGACATTGTAGCGATTGGCATGCCTTGATGCGACGTTGTCGAGTATTTAGATTGAAATATTTCAACGATTTCTGACGTCCGGCCGTCAACCACGTTTTCGGTAATTTTATTTTTTTGCTTTGCTAGATAGTTAACTTATAAAAAAAACTGTTTTTTTCAAAACAAATATAGTGTGAATAAGCTGATTATTGACGTTTAATTCTATTAAACATACAGAAAAAGAAAAACAAAAATGGTATGAAAGAGAGAGAGTTTTTGATAGACTTGAAATTAATCCCATTATTATTAATCCTAACAGCGATGACAGTGATTCAAGTGATTCAGATTTGAATTAGGAGAAAGGATTTACCTTTTGTAGGAATTCGAATATTGTAGTTGAATTGTTTCTTATAAGAAAAATATATATTTTTTAAACAAAACATTGTCTTATTTTAATAACAATAAATAGTTTGCTATCTTTTTTATATGTCTCTATTTTATTTATTTAATAAAAATATAGTACAAATAAACAACATAATATAACGATTTTTATAACAGATTATTGAATATTAAAAGTAGATAATACAGCAAGAAGAAGAAGAATATCACAGTTGTAGATTGCTAATGAATCAACTGAGAAAAACATTTTTCAAATGTACTTTAAAACTGGCAGGATGAAGTGTCTTGAGTGTGAGGATCATATATTGTTCATATACGCTTCAATAAATTAATTTTTCATAATAATAAAGCTAAACAACATAACCTAACCTTACATTTTTGAAACTTCCTACATTCCTCGACAATTTAGACAAGCCGACAACACTGCAGGGTCGTGATCTCATAATTGATATATGACGTGCAACGGGATTTGTATTAAAAATCCTATAAGAATCAATGTGTCAAATTTTTTGTCAAATGCGCTATGGGGTATTAGTGTAGCTTAGCATATACTAACTGACTGACATTTTAATCGATGAATATATTTGAAGATATTTTACATTTTTATCTGTTTATTTATAATTATGATCATTTTTTTCTAACAAAAATAGAAATAGATTGATAATCTATTCGTCATTTTAATCCACTATTTATAGAAAGAAATTTGTTTTATTTGATCTAAATTTGAGCAGCTATAAAATGGTGAATATTTTTATAACTGCAATATTATCATTGAGAGCAGGCGTAATATTAATAAGTTATTAGAATATGTATAAACATTCCGCATTGTGACTGCCTACATGTATTTTTGGAATAACAGATCGATTTAATTTACCAAAAATATATACCACAAGAGCACCACATGTAAACCAGTAAAAGTCAATCAACTCCCCTCCAACCGGTCCTCATTTCCTCATTTCGCCGACTTATACATTGATTTTCCCACTTGTTCATCGAAAAATAGAAATTAATCAGTTATTTCATAACAGCTGCCTACTCCTTTTTCCTTCTGTAGTCTTCTTTGCTTCTACATATTCTTCATGCCGTGGTCTTTTCTTGTGTGTATTCAAGATGTGTTTGTCTTACTCTTTTTGTAGTTCTGCTTTGGTCCCTTACTCATTTATTTCCTGTGCCACGTCTTTATCTGTGTCCTCTTCCAGTTACTCCAGCATGTCTTTGGTAGTTCTTGTGCATCAGTCCTTCAGTTCCTTTAGTCCTCGGTTGGAATGATTCCTTAGTTCTTCTAATAGCTTCGTAGCTCTGTCGTTCATTATCTCTAGTAGAGGCGTGGTTTCTAGTTTCCTGTATACTTTGCTTTTCCTTGCATACCAAAGTTCTTTGGCTGCCATTCTTAGCGCGATCTGTTTAATCTTGTGAGTCTGATAAATCTGTCTATTCTGAATGAAACATTTTTTACTGCTTATTTATCAGCAGCTTCTTGAATGACAAATGCTCCTGCAATATCAAAAAAGTTCTAACGTGTTAGCTCTACCATGGATACTTTCGTTGCTTATCGTTTAATAAGTATGTCTTGTAGTTTGATTATTAAAGACTGATTTATAGGTTTAAAGACCATTTTTATCGACCATAAGTGGTGACCACCCGTTTAATTCGTTCGACGGCGACAACCGTGGAGGCCGACTTTTAACCCGCAACTACCAGTTACTGAGAAAAGAGCCCTCAATTTGCAAAGTGGTCTCTAATATCACGGATTTAATGAAATAGGTCTCCTGGAACCACTTCAGTGACTCGTTTTCAGTACACATGTATGTACTTCCAGGAAACTTGAAATTGGCTGTAAATGAGTATTTAGATATTTTGAAATTCTGATTTCCATCCATGGAAAGACAGAATTAGAAATACAAGAAATATTAAAAGCCAACACCAGATTATATTATTCGATGAGTATAAGTATTTAATGGAAAAGTATTGAAAACAGATACTAAAGTGTGTCCTAACATTGACATAATGTTGGGAAATATGAAATTTAAATCAACAGCAAAGAACGAACAAGACAGGCAACTGAGATGAAAACTTTAAGAAGAATAGCAGGGTTAAGATTGAGGAATAAGGTATCAAACAAAGACATTAGTAAAAGATTAGGAGTGAAATCAGTATAAAAAAGAACAAATTCAAATAGATTAAGTTGATGTGGACATAGATGCAGAATACCTAACACGAGATTAACCAAGATAGAATTGAAAATTGGGAAAACTAAAAAGACCTAAAAGGAAATTTAACTTGTGAAATATAGATGCAAATGGAGAAATAAAATTAGCATGAGAAAGTTTTGTTTTTATTTTCAATCTTCGGTTATTGGAAAATTATTTAGAATAAAGGATTGTATCAATAGCGTCCGTTACGCTTTTGACATTCTTCTAATGTTAAGCAAAGATTTCTCAGCACATGCTGACACAAAGCCTGAGATATCGATGCAATTTCTGATGTAATATTCTGCTATAATTGAGTTAATGTCCTCGCCTTATTTTCGTACACACTCTTTACGAAATAGTCCAGAGTACTCATGTTTGGACTGCGTGGTGGCTAATTCGCGAAAGCAACTTATTGGGTATAACTCCTTATTGAAACCATGTCCTTAGTATTGCACGACCCCACCCATCAGTTAACCCGGCTGTGCGTCTCTTAGTTGTTTCAAAAATAAATAGCATACATACATCCATACATCTTGTATTCATTTCTTAATTTTTTTACCGTTTTAGATTAAAAACGAGTGACAATGGTAATTATTTTGTTCTGCGTGTTACATAATTTAATCGTAAAATTTGTAGAGATAGAGGGAGTACAGAGTCTGTACACATTTTACATGGTAATGGAATTATTGCACTCGCTACGCTACTCGTTCTTGATATTTCCTCTCAAACGTAAATAGCTGTTTAAAGAATACGTTATGTTAAAAACTATTAAAAATCTTTAACAAAGTACTTATTTTCATATTTAACAACTACAAATCTAGTAACGTAACCATAAGGCTTGTAAGTGTTTTGAATTCAGTCGCCCAAATATTTAGGAATTTTCTTTATGATGATATCCTACCTTTCTTTAAAGACAGCTTTAGAACAGAACTTTAGACAGAATAGAATGGCTTTCTAACATGAATGTCTACTTTACCAAACCTATTTGTTTTTACAAGCTCAGCAGCCAAAGCTATTAACTGTAAAACATATTTAGTTGTCATTTTGGCAGACTGTACTAAAGCCTTTGACTTCATACTAATTGAAAAATTGTACTTCCATTTCAATGCACGTTTATATATATTTCTGACAGGTTTAATCAAGTTAAAGTGTTAGAGCCTACCTGAACCTTTTATAACTTATGTCAGATACCTTCTACTTCCTGTAGATTTTAAATTTTTTGGTGATATCTCAAAATTGCAGGATTCATGGGAGCTACATTGTGATTTAAGTTCAACTAGTCAACGGTTTAAAGATAACACGAGAGCTCCCGTTTACAGATAATACTACCCGTCAAGAATACCTGAAACTGCGAGATGTGCAGTGACTTAAAGGAAGAGGGATACCAGAAATTAGAAGAAGAAGAAGAAGAATTTGTACGGCCAGAGTGATTTGTTAATCTATGTTGCCATATCTTATAAAATGTTCAAATTTTAAGTAACGATAATTGTGTACAAACTTAATCTGGAGCAGATCAGCATTTATTTTTAACTGTCGTTTAAAAAATTTAATTGAAAATTACACTTACTGCTTAATGAACGTAATAATATGCTGCCCGTCTGGTGAGAACTTTCTAAAAGGCGATTATTTTCCTTATCTTTATAATGCAATTAAACCTACTTACCTGTTTAATCCATTGGTATTAAAATATTTTGCCGGTTATTAGTCATTACCAATATAAATTTTTATATTCTTAGAAAGTACAGTGTTATTATAATATTCGAAAGAATTGATTTCTGTGTTTAAAACAGATAGAAATATTTTACACCACAAAAATCATATATCAGATATCACTCCCAAAAGGACGGTATTAAAATTTAATTTGAAATTTTTTTCCAAGTCTAAATTAATAGAGAAAGTTGTTTTAGGGATTACATACACTCATATAGAGGTAATATGAGATTTTTTCGGTATTATCAATATGTTTTAAGGAAGTGAAATTAACAACGCTTATTTAATTTTGTCAGAAATTTTTTATGGGCTTGAATTTTATAAATTAAAAATATTTGGAATTCCTGTTTTATTGAAATCCCCAAAATTCAATTCAAGATTTTAAATAAATTAAAAACTCAGTTTTAATTCCATCCTTTCGAGGGTGATATCTCTTTAGGAGTTGGGCTAAGAAAATTTTTTTAGAGGAAAGATCCCTCGAAATTTTTACGGAGGAACTTTTTCGCATGCATTTAGAAACCAGGTGTTCTAAATGTTGATTCAACTACAAAGTAGTTTCAAAAGCAACAAGTTATTAGTATATTAAATATACAAAATCAAAATAATCCTAAAGGTAAACGAAAATAATCGAAGCATTTGTGGAAACTCCTAAAAGTGAAAATGTACAACATCTGTTATTTTTCCATCTTGGAACAATTCAATAGCAATAATATGAAAATAATACTATTCTTATTAATATTCAGTACATTTAAAAAATCTTAGAGATTTTGAAAATGTTATTATTTTTTTATATCACATTTTCAATTTAACAGTTATAATATACAACGATAATATTTAGTTACATCGTGTCAAAAAAATGGAAATTCATTATCTAATCGCCAAAAAATAAGATTCAACCCCAATGCAGGTAATTGTTTATTTATATTCTTACACACAACTGCAAATTTCTATATTATATTATATATATTTATTTATGGTAGATCGTCATTTGATATATAGAGAAATTAATTCTAGTTTAGGCATTGGTACGAAACAGATTAATTAAATTTGGCATGATCACTTAGGTGTGAGAAAAATGTTTCCCTATGGATACCACTTAATTTAATAGAAGGTACTAAACAAGATTGAGTGAAATGGTGCAAACGCAAACGATTCAACTCAGGCGCGTCAAATTTGGTCTACAACATATCCTTAGTTGTGATGCAAGTTGGACGGATATATTCTTATGAACCGGAACTAAAACAAATCCACTCTTTAGCGTGTCGCTACTATACCTTTAGAAAATCGCAAAACAGTGAATGCTGAATGGGACACACCTATTTGTTTACCAGAAGTTTTCTCTAAAATTAGAAAAATCAATAGAAGACCTAAGATTATTATGTATCGGGACAATATTCCCACACAGCACAACCAACAATTGATTATTTAATCACACAAAAGATGGAATTAATAACCCCTAACGACTTTCATACATTTCCAAAAATCAACAATCAATTTTTCAAGCCCAGAAAATGCGGTTGATTGTTTAAAAATGCCGTGACAAACATGCTAATTGGAAAATGGTTTATTCGCATGAAAAAAAGCACAGATTATCAAGGGGAATATTTTGAAAAGCAATAGAGCCACTTTTTGTATTATAATATTTTTGTTTGCGTCCATTCCGAAGTTAAAGCAGCTGTCTTCGATTTTTTAATTCCTGGGTAAATGGGAGTAAATTAGCCTTTGAAATTATTTTATCTTACTTATTTTATGTTGCTTTTAGTTGTTTATTATATTATTTTAGCTTTGTTTCTGTTCATCTGTAGGTTTAATTTTACTATAGATAGAAGGTTGTAATTTTGGGTAGTATTAGTAGTAATTACTCTTTTAAAGTAATAACAAACTTTATGTTTTAAACGAGTATAAATAAAAAATAAAATGAATAAACTTTAATGCGCTTCGAAAGACGGACGAAAGGAAAGGCGTGTCTCGTACATACATTCAAAGAGATAACAGCAATGTTGTGAAACGCAACTAGTGTCGGCAACAGTGTTGTTACCGGCAACTTAGACCCCACCATCTAGTTCATTATTTTCATTCCCAAAATCAAACACATGCGGACTGAGTGTATCGAATCGGTTCCAAGGGTTTTAGGAAAGATACGAGAGTATGGTTCATCGCATCTCCGTTAAAAAGTGATTTTTTTGCAGCAGCGCTTTTCTAAAAGTTGCCTTATTTCGTTGTAGATGTGTTGCATTATGGTCGTTAGGAAATAACACCGAAACCATCGAAACATCTAACTGTGGTTAGTTTGTACCGGACGTATTCGATAAGTTTTCTGGTGTTTGCGACAGACATAGTGAATATATTAGTGGCGAAAATAGTGTGAATTCGTGCGCGTTGCGATCGTTTTATCTTGTGCCGCTATTGATTATTTGTGATAAGTTTTTGAGGGAATCGGTGATGCTATGATTTTAACCTCGATAGGTACCTATTTCTATTAGAATTAAATACATAGTTTTACGCCCCAATTCCAATATCGCAATGGTTTAGGAATAATAGAGATATTACTAGGGTGACGCCCACTATAACGTTCTGTTAACCTACCACATACTTTTTATAATTTAGTTGTGACGAAATCCGAATTCGACTTTAACTGTTTGCCAAATTTTTCTACCAGTCATTTTTTTTTATTGTTTTTGACGTTTACATTATGAAACGTTTCCGATTGAACCTTTAATTTCGTGATGTCACTGTAGGTAGGTCAAGATCAGTGGATTTCTATTTTAACATTCGATAACATTATACAGGGTATTTCTTTTTTTAACGTTAGTAATTTATGAGACATCCATGGGTAATTCTGTAAGCAATATGTTATTTTCTAACATACTTTAAATTTTTAGACTTGTTTTTTAGAGTGCACTAATAATTAATTGACGAATGACGTAAAAATTAAAGTATGTTAAAAAATGACGCTATTTACACAATTATCGGGTTTAAAGAATATTTTTTTGAAATTAATCTTATTATACCAATTAAAAAAAAACATCACAACTGATTTAATAAAATTTAGGATCTACACAATATTTGGTCATAAGGACTAAAAATGGTTCCCCTCAGAAATGGTAAATGTTTAAATAACATACATTTGTGTAGTTAACTCATATTGTTGTTTTTATCCGTCTTGGCGAAATGAGGAAAAAAAGATTCAAAGAATATAAATTATTATATGTAGAAAAATAACATTTACTCTAATTGATTTA
Organism: Hermaeophaga mercurialis; assembly: GCA_951812935.1. NCBI lineage: Eukaryota > Metazoa > Arthropoda > Insecta > Coleoptera > Chrysomelidae > Hermaeophaga > Hermaeophaga mercurialis. The sequence goes on along the minus strand of OX638358.1, from coordinate 25,053,218 downwards.
AAAAAATATATTGCAATAATACCTAATCCGGTTATTAACAAGTAAAAAACACCATAATTGATTTAAAAAAATTAGGACCTACCTAGTAGCAACTTTAATTGGTCACCAATACTACCATGAGGACCAAAATTTCTTCTCATCAGATATGATCATTTTGTGAATAACATAAATTTATGTAGTTACTTACATTTCTATTTTTTTCTGTTTTGGCGAAATGAGGAGAAGATCATTCATATAATATAATTACATGTAAAAAATAACATTGTTTACTCTAATCTATTTTTAAAAAATACTACTTATTGCAAAAATAATCATCTGGTTAATATCACAATTGATTTAAAAGTTTTAGGATCTATCCAATAATAATAACGCTATTTGGTCACCCATGGAGACCAACATTTCTTCTCAAAAATGATAAATTTATGAATAACAAAAATTTCTATAGTTACCTCAGACCTGTATTTGTCCAGCTGTCGAAATGGGAAAAAATTATTAACAGAATATACATTATTTTATGTGAAAAATAACGTTGTTTAGTCGTACGGATTATAAAAAATACTATTTTTTTTATAATAATCACCCGGTTATTACTAACCAAAAAACACCACAAATGATTTAAAATAATTAGGACATTACTTTATTTGGTCATCAATACTATTATGAGGACCCAACATTTCTTTTCAGAAATAACTAATTTGATAAATTTGTGTAGTTAACTCATATTGCTGTCTTAAATTTTAAAAAATACTATTTTTTTGCAATATTAATAATCTAATTATATGACCATTCAAAAAACACAATTGATTTATTTAGGATCTATCCAATAAAAACAACTTTATTTGGTCATCAATACTACTATGAGGATGAAAAATAAATTCCCCTCAAAAATGATAAATTTGTGAATAACATAAATTTGTGTAGTATCTCAGACACAATTCATATTGAAGTCTTTCTCCGTTTTGGCGAAAAGAGAAAAAAAGTGGGCCACATAATATAAATAATTATATGTGAAAAATAACATTGTTTACCCCTATGATTTTCAAAAAATACTACTTTTTGCAATAATAATCATCTGGTTTTTGCAACTAAAAAGCATCACAATTAATTTACCAGGATTATGATTTTTTTTGCTAGTCTATTCATTTTACTTATTTCATCTTTTTTTACTTTAGATTTTATTAGGATTTCAAATCTGAATTTGGGAGTAATTACTAATTACCAGGATTAAAAGTGAGGAAGTAGAAATATTTAATCTCGCTTTACTTGCAGTTTAGCTCTTTAACTCCATAATTTTCAAGAATGTTGACTAAATCCGGCTCCAATTGATTGGCAAATTGTGACATTTACCTTTTTTATATACATTTGTTTACGTAGTATTTTTCTCTAGTATACGAAAATGTTGTTTATAGTCGTTTTCTAAAAGTAATTGAAAAAGCATTGTTCCTTTTCATGATTAATAAAATGCACATGACATGTTCAAATTCCGTAACACCTGGTTATTTACACAATACCATTATTTCTAATTTATAAGCGTCTAATTAGATTTGTTTTATCAACATATACAAAATAGGTAGCAGAACGATTTTAAAAATTTACAAGCGCCGTTTCAAAGGTCACCCATCCATAAATAGTCTATAAGATAATTGTGCGTTATAATTTATAACAGAATTATTGTTCTAATTCCTTTCTGATCGAATAATTTATTGTTTCTCTCATTGTCACCTACGACGAAACCAAATTGAATAATTAGCATGTCTAGTCTTCAATTAAAACGATATTCTATAGATTTTTTAAAATAATGTAAGTTAGAAAAATTTCAACCAAAAAGTTAACAACCATTTAAAGTAATGTAAGGAGAGGGAAATAGTTGCTTACTTAGATAACAATATTCTAGTTTCGACAATAAATAAAAACTGGTTTATTTTATCTACACTAGCTACTGTAAAAATTAAAAAAAGTTTGAAAATTATATATCACACTGTTGCATTACCGCATATTTAAGACATTGTTTGGTAAAACAAGGTAATATTAAAATCATGCGATATTGGGATTTCTACGGAATAAGTATAAACCGATAATAAATTATTATTATGCACGTTTACAGAAATAGGTAGCTTTTAGTGTGCCTAGGTTGCGGAAACCTAGCTTTTTTCAAATTGGAAAGGTTTGAAACAAGCCTCAAGACGTCGTGGATCGAGAATTGCAACATGGGGTGCACCGTGTCGGCAGAGGAGAGGGCGGCAATTGCCAGAACAAAACAGATCGATGAGAGGCTCAAAGAAGAAAAAAATCGCTCGAGAAGAGATATCAAACTTCTTTTACTAGGTAAAACTACTAATTAATCTATTGAAATACACTGTATATTTAAATTTAATGGCAAAAGTGACAACAGTAGTAAAACTCTAAGACCTGTTTATCATATTTATTGAGGTATGATGCGATAAAGAAGTTATTATATACAACTTTAGAGAATTGTATGCTTTCTAATTTATTATCAATTGTCTAGAACGGTGTTTTTCCACCTGCGAGTCGCAACCCCCAAGAGGTCGGAAAATCTTGATCGGGTTACGAGTCAAGTAAAAGTAAAAACAAGAGTTGTAAGCCCCACACTGCAATAAAAGTACAAACATTTCAGTGAGTAAGCCGTTTACCTGTACCTGTTTATTTTTTATTAACTTGTCAAATGATGCATCTATTGTTGAGATGCAATTATCCGAATTTCTAAATGGAGCTTATTTCGCTTCCTAATTTTTATGTTCATCGTTGATGAGAACATAAATTCACATAGGTAGAAAATGACGAATAGCACTAATCATTTCCATAAAACATATACATAAAAGGATTTAATATCCATCTATACCTAACTCAGCTTCGTAGTCGTGTTCTGAAAAGTAACCAATATGATTACTGCGATATTTTGTGGATATAAAACTCGATTTTACAGTTAGTCTTTATAACCGTACCTAGGAGATGAGGCTTTTGGTGTAAAATTAAAGTCTAGTAAGAAAGATATTCATATTTTCATTTTTGACAGTTTGACAAGTTTTGTTCACAAAATGCCACCAAAAAATTTTAACTCCTGATTTGAGTGTAGATAAGTCGATTCAAAATATGAAATGTTAAATATTTTTATTTTTTGAGATTTATATCCGCAAAAAAATGATTGTGCAACCAATAAGTACCTAAAAACCGCCATATGTGGTTATTGCTCATGAGATGGCGCTGGGATTTGTAAAAAAAAACAAATAAAATATGCAACCACCAATGATTTGTCGATTTCATGTAAAATATGTAAATAAATACGAGTGTAGTTTGCTTTTAAAATGCCTAAACGATTTTTTATAAAAGTGAGAAATTTCTTGATTTGCTTATTAAGAGGACCGTTGAATGCTAGTGATATAAATTCTATTGGCAACATTGAAATTATGCGATATTTTGTGGATATAAAACTCGATTTTGCAATAAATGTATGTTATATTATTAGTCAAGTTTGATTTTTTATGACTATACCTAGGAGATGAGGTATTTTTGTGTAAAATTGGAGTCTGGTAAGAAAGATATTCACATTCTCATTTTTGACAGTTTGACAAGTTGTGTTGACGACATGTAACGAAAAAAACTCCTAAATTGAGTATAGATGAGTCGATTCTAAAAATATGAAATGTCAAAACATTTTTATTTTTTGAAATTTATATTTTCTATATATTTTTCATAAAATAGAAAATTCTTGATTTCCTTATTAAATTACCCCGGAAACTAATAGTTCATGTTATTTTGTTTCAAACCCGGTCCGTTTCTTTTTTATTTTTATAGATAAAAAAAATGAGGTTGATATAGCATTCCAGAGAAAAACAATTTCCATATTTTCTGAAAAATTGTATTAAATGTTGAGTTTAGTTATTTTGGTATTTTGATACATTAAAAATAAATAATTTTAATAAAACATTCACAATAATACTAATGTCTAACATTCATTTACAAAGAATTTCTATATAGATATCTAAAAATAACAAGTTATTTTAAGTAGTTTATTAAATGTATTTAAGTAATTCCTTACATCGATAGAATTAATGTTCTTTGTAGTTGGTGACCCACAACAATAAATATAGTCTGAAAATGAAAGTTGTTATTTACAGTACAGTAATTAAATACACATATTTACCTCTTTCTGTATCTCAGGACCCTTAAGAGTGACTACATTAAAGTAAATCAACAAACGGAACTTTATGAATTGAAAATATTCCATACTTTTTTTAAAAAAGTCAGTTTCCTGTAGGATAATTCACTGCCACCCTTTTTTCTGATGTTTCAAAATTGCTTCCTAAATATAGGGATCAATGCATTTTTGTCCTCTACCTATACAATCTCGGACTATTTTTGGAGAAATGGATTCAGTATAAAATTGGTGCAATTTCGGTAGCATTGTTTCCTGCCACAATTTATCATCTTCACTATATAGTTCATTCAATATTATTACTTACAAACACAACACAAAAGTAACATTTGTGTTTTCTCAATTAGCCCTGAATCTGCAAAAAGGAAGAGATTACTAAAAATATTTTAAGCAGTAAATATTTGTGGACAACTGTCTAAATGTGTGAATAAATACCTGATAGAAGTAGTTATGAGTTCTTTCCAGTTATTTGATCGCCGGTTCACAAGGGAAAAGGCCTATATTAGGCTAAAAAACCTTCAAGGGTCCTGTTTCATCAAAAAAGCAATTTATTTTCGGAAGAACACAGACATCACAGATAACGCGCCAAAGATATTTAGTAAAACTGCCCATTTTTACGAGAGAAGTTAAAAATTTACGTTCTACTCTCTGTTTCGAGAATAGGCACTCATAACACAATTTTTCCGATACTAGAGTAGCGTTTCTTCACATTGATGCCATTTTTTTATCCATTACAAAAAACAGTACAGACGAATGAACATAAAAATATTTTTAAGATAAAAATTTTGTATACAGCCATCAAAAAAAATGTATTCATAACAAGTGAAGCCTATTAATATATAACCATATTTTTTACTTGAAAATTGTACACCCATATTCTTAATAGTTATAAGTCAACATAAACTTTATCTTATTCTATATGGAACTTAACATGTATGTTAATATATATGCAGAGAGGGTAAATATATAAATAAAATAAAAATAATATATAAATGTACCGATCTCTACCTTGTAGACGTTTTTTGAAATTAAAAATAAATTAACTGGAGAATTCGTGACTAACAGTCATGTTATAATCATTATCATTATTAAATAACAAGTATATAATGTCAATTTAAAAATTATGTCTTGATACAATTTTATTTCAATTTGGCCACGCCGTTTTAGGGATTGTAGAATTCAGAAAGTTATAAATTCATGCCGAAACACCAAAAAAATTGTGGTTTTTGTATAGTTCGTTAAACGCACGCGCAATGTTAACCTTGAGACTTTTTTATATCTTGGGTAAATTTTCTATCATAAAAAAAGTACTTTGTTCTCGTTTTAAGAAAAAATGTGTGTCTGCTGAGTACAGCGCAGTCAATCTTGGAAAAACAAAACTTTTTTAAGTAATAATTGATCATAAAAATTTATTCTTGCGGCGATAGTGAATCATATTTAATTTGTCATAATCAATAGATACATACTTACGTACAAATTTACACAATTTAAAAAGTGAAGATGCAATGGAAAAAATTTCATGTCAATAGAAATAAAATTATTCCCGATCCATAAAAGTTGCTAAAAATAAAGTTCAATATTTTTTATTTTTCACCGCAAGAAATGTATGCAACCAAAATAACAGTAAGAATTTTTGCTCCATCTTTTAATGAATAGTAGCGATCTTAAAAGATATTTTAAAAATAATGAAAATGGTACCATCTAAGTAATCTGTGTAAACCAATCCAATAATACTTTAAATTAGCTTTCCTCAACCTTTCAGTATTCGGGGCCCAATTTTCAATAACAATTCACATTTTAAAATTAGTCCCAAATATATAGAGTGTTTAGGAATGCAGACCAAAGCTATGTTTTTTTTAAATGTAATACCCCGTATGTTTTTACTTTTTTATAAACCTCTTGCCGAGCTTATTTCAATGATGTATCACACTTTATGTCTATTATGTTTAATAAAGAACCTACAGCCACCTGAAAATCACATTTTTTTTTTAATTTAGATGTATGTAGCAGCGAAATAAAATCAATAAAAACGGCTACCTAACTTTTCAAGTTCTATGCTAGGGCATTAAAAATTATTTGCTACAGAGTGATCAAAAATGTGAAATTCCATCCAATTTTCAATTAAATTAAATTAAAAAAAAAATGTGATTTACATACTTTTACTTTGGTGATTTCCTTCTGATAATGGAAATTTTGATGGAAGAAACACATGTCTTCAAAAAAAAAAAAAAAGATTTTTAACAGTTGAATTTCCAAGGCTTCACTTTTAATAGAGTTCGCAACTTTGATCACTTTCTCAACGATGCCACTTTTATTGCTAGTCATATCTTTAGTACCATCGATACATTTGGTCCATTCAATCTCGTAGTCGAGAAACCTTTCTAGAGCTCTCAGATGGTTGGAGAGTTATTAGTGTAATAGATATCAAACAACAAAAATTGGTAATATGAGATAAAATTGAAGTTAAATACGGAGTTCCACAGGGGAGTGTGTTGGGCCCTTTGCTCTTTATACTCTATATAAATGATATAAGATTGTACTTTTCTGAAAGTTTGTAAATTTATATGCAGATGATACTGTTCTGTCTGTAGCAGGAGCCAATTTTCCAGAGGTGGTAAATACGATAAATCCGGAGCAAAATCTTGAAAAATTGGCTTAGTTTTAAAAAATCTAAAATAGAAATAAAACTGCATATATGGATTTTGGTATACGACAGACATATAATAAATTTGGTGAACATAATTTCAAAATTATGATAGATGATGAAAAAAATGGAGCAAGTTTCTAAAACAAAATATCTAGGTATTTAGTTAGGACTCGCAGTTAACTTTATGTCAGCATGTTGAATATGTTTGTAAAAAACTAAGAAAAAAAATTGGATATTTTGGTAGACTAGCCTATAAGTTGTCTGATTGGTCAAAACATATAACTCAATAATGTATCCTCAATTTACGTATTATTTGTCTTGGTTTATAATTTGTAGTAGGGAAGATATTAATAAAATGCAAGTGTTGCAAAATAGGACAATGAGGATTTTGTTGGAATGTAATAAATATGTTAGAATAGAAGATATGTTAAGTACATTACGTTTCTTAAACATGGATCAGTTGATTATTGAAGCAAATCTGATTCTTATCTATAAAATGAGCAATAAATTGGTACCACTTTATTTAAATAATTTTTTGATAAGGAGAGCTGATTTGTTAGCATACAATGTTAGATCTGCGGATAGTTTTAATATTGAACGCTTTAACACCCAGACATTACAAAAATCATTACTGTTTGAAGGTTTGAAATTGTATAACGGTCTTCCTTTAATGGTAAAAAATTCATCAAATGTCAAAATATTTAAAAAAGGCAGCGAGAAATGTATTTCCATATCTTGTATTGTATTCTCTTCAATGTGATATTTTTAAGATACTTAGAAAATCTGTGATGTACGCTTCAATTTTAACATTTTTATTGAATTTTTCATTTTTATTGATTTTTTATTTATATTGAAAATTTGTATATATTTCTTTATACTTTTAGTGTCAACCTAATTTTGTATTTATGAAGAAATAGCTATTGCTAAATAAATACATTATTATTATTATAATTATATTATATTATAAAAACATGTACAAACCCTAGTGTACACAGGAAGTACATTGCAAAATATATCTTCTGCGATACTTTCGTCTGTTTAAAAGTTCATAAATACCACAAATTGCACACAATCTCAAACATAAGTAGATTCATCAACCTGCAAAGCAAAGCGTGGGGTCTTTACTTTTTCGACTAAAAATCCAAAAAGATTGAACAACACTGGTCTAAGGATTATCCTTACGGAGATTTTGGGTGATTTTGTGATTCTTGAGACGATTTTTAAACATAATGCAAATTTATCAGGTTGAGAATAACATCGAAACTAAGTCGGTACCAATTTTCAAAATTTCCGACCTTTTAGTGCGCACATTTATTTGACCGAACTAATAAATTATCCTTGCTTTCGGTTAAAAAATAATGGCTGGTTAGGTTAACAGTTTTCTGTTCATGGAAATAAAATGTAGTGTAAGGTTGCGCTTACGTGTTAATACAAAATTTGGAACACTAGACTCACGTTTTATGGGGAAAATGACACACCAACTTCTTAGATTTCGTGAAGATATAATTCAAAGTTAATAGCTTGTAATTAAGGAAATCGATTAAAGTAAACTAGAAGTAAGTTCGGATATATGGCACAGTGCGGGCTTTAAGTTTACTCGATTTAGAAATCTGGTGAGCGTAAGGATTGAGACCAGACACAACATGGGTTGTATCTATTAGAAAAATATTGCAATAATGGATAAGAAATGTATTCCAAACACTACTCTATATTTTCATTTCCATATGTCTATAAATAAGAACTTTAGAATCCAAGTACTTACTCAGATAAAAATACATTTACTGACCTTTTACCATTAACTTTTATGATTTTTACACTTTTTTAATTCTATTTTGCCTTGCGTGGTTTAAAGAACCCTTTTGAAAAAACGTCCCATCAATACAAAAAAAATTATGTAAAGTTTATTTTATTTCATATCGTTTCTTAGAAGTTCAGCTCGTTTGGCAGCAATATCAGGAAGAATACATAATAAGCCTTTTAATAACTCTCATTAAATGCTTCGTTTCCTTTTATTTTCTCTAATGAATTATATTCAAAATAACGTGTTGCTTTGCAAACATATATACACGTATTTTTATAATTAATTGATAAAAATGATTTGTTTACCTCATGGTTTCATAATATAAGTTCTAAATAACATCTGCAATGGTACATGTTTTTAGTGCATCACATATTCGACTTCCATAAAAACATTTTTTAAAGCTCCATTATCATTATTCTTTACTGCTCGCAATATAGCACTATAACTATAGATATACTCGTATTGTATATCACTGCTGTCGATGTAATCTAAAAGAAATGGCTTAATACGATGTTTCTTGATATTCACAGTAGGTATTTCACTTATTTCGCTATCGACAGTTAAAGGTAGCAGAGCCACTGAAAAACATTAATGTAATTTTTCAGAATAAATTAAGTAACTTTCACACAATTTTATATGTGAAATAACTTTTTATATAATTAATTATTTGAATAACATTTTACGTAAAATTTATTTATTAACCCTTTTACAATAAAAAAAATACAATAATTGTTTCGAAAATGTAAACAAAACATAACAATATAATTATATGGTGCCAACTGCAGACGCTTTAAAGGCGAATTCAAAATATCCATACGAACAGTTGAATAAGTGAATATTTTTAAGGTGGTTGCAACGTCTAAAATCATTGCAATGACCTCATTCTTGCCATAGTTGATTGTATGAAAATCAACTGAGAATAAGTCGGAAATTTTAAATCTACTGATTCTTAAAAACTCATTCTGAATCCTTTCTAATTGTATATTATAAATGTCGTAACTAGGAGACCAAATTACTCTACAATATTCTAAAATACTTCGTACAAGTGAACAGTAAAGAACTTTATTAGTGTGTACAGAAAAATCCTGAGTATTCCTTTGAACGAAACCAAGTACTCTAAAAGAACGAGAAATGAGGTCATTAACGTGGATATTGAACATACATTTTTTATCTAATGTTACTCCTAGTTCACGTATGTGATCACTCACACTCTGACGAGTCTTCCATTAATTGAATAAGAGGTATTAAACATTAGCCTAGTTCTAGAAAATGTTATTTTATGGCACTTTTGCGAATTCAAAGCCAAAACATTAACACTACACCAGCGAGATTCGTTAAATTAGATTGTAAACCTACACGATCGGAACTATTTGTAATAGATTGATAAATTTTTACTTCATCGGCAAACATTAAAAATTTACTGGAGAGCAGTCCGGAAGACCCTTGAAAGAGACTTGGTTATGAAGTATATGAATGAAAAAGGAATGAAGTTCTATACTTTTACGGAAAAGTCCGATAGACTGAAAAGAATAGTACTAAAGGCAGTTGCAAATGCAGATACAGACTCGATAAAAGATACAATAGAGAAAGGACATAATATAAACATAGAAGCAATAACACCGATGAAGGAAAAAGTCCCAAAAGTACAAAACTATAGTTATCTTGTTACAGTTAAGAAAGATGTAGATTTAACTATTATATAAAATTAAAGAGTTGGGCAACATGAAAATAAAATGGGAACAGTATAGAAGGAAGAATCGGGCAACTCAATGCTGCCAGAGATATGGGCATTCCCAGGTTAATTGTAGCATGAGCCCCTTTTTTTTGAAGTGTGGTGAAAACCACAGTACAAAAGATTGTAATTTAATCAAGACATAGAATAATAAAGCTAATTGCAAAGGTAAACATACTGCTAATAATAGATTGTGCCTAGTTTATATCAAATACTTAGAAATAATCGAAGAAATGAATAATAAGAACAATAGAAGAGGGAAACTAAAATCAATGAACAAAAAAAGTCCACTAGTAATATTGTTAGTCAAGTTAAGTAGACTAATAATAATATTAATTTACAAAACCAAACTATTAATGAACATTTTGATAATAAAATTAAGGAAGTGTAGGACCTAACAAAAGAAGTAAATCAAATAGTTAATTCGGACAAGATGATCAAATTATTGAAATTAATGAAAGAAGAATTAGAAATAGATCAAAATTTCATGGAAAAGGCAATAGTAATTTTAAAGTATGAGGAAATATATAATCAAAATTAAGTTCTAAAGTAAATAATTCAAAAAATTAAGACTCGTTTAAAATAAGTAATTTTAAGTTAATTATTGTGGTTTGTATATTAGCCTTATGATAATAGGTATATAATGTCTCGTCAGAATGTTTATTTTTCATTTACACAGGTCTTATAATATTTTGTTTCCGACTTTTCATTTAGTTTAAATTCATAAAGCCACAAGAGTTCGTTGAGTTTGCATTCTCAGAACAACTCTTATTTTTGTAATACTTTTTAAAGCGGTATAAATTTATTTAACTTTTGTTATTCAAAGACAATGGATTCTAATAGTGATAGTGATGTATATGCAGATGACTTGTCGCAGATTTCAAGTGACGCGGAATTTCCTGATTTAGATGGTGAAAGTGACGAGGAATTATTTCAACCTAGAAGAAATCGAGTTTTGCCAATACCATCATCTAGCGACTCCGAAGACAGTGATGACGAAGTGCTTGATTGGTCAACAACTGATAATGTACCAATTATTCAACAATTCCTAGGACAAGGTGGAGTTTTTGTAATGCCAGATAATTCAGAAAGTGTAATAGATGTGGTTAAGCTATTTATTGGAGATGACTTATTTGAATATATGGCAACGGAAACCAATCGGTATCGCGAACAAAACCCAGATGCATTTCGAGTCAGAGCAAAATCTGTGAAGTGGAAGGATGTGAATGTGGTAGATTTAAAAAAAATGCTAGGACTACTTCTCCTAATGGGACAAGTTCGTAAAGATACAAGAGACGAATATTGGTCTACAGATAAAACTATCCAAACTCCAATTTTCGCGGAAGTAATGAGCAGGGATAGATTTAGACAGATATGGTATGCTTGGCATTTCTCCAATAATGATGACAGAGATGACAGAGATCGCCTGAAAAAAATCCGACCGATTATATCTTACTTCTTACCTAAATTTCAGGAGGTTTATAAGCCAGAGAGAGAGTTATCACTGGATGAGAGCATCATGCCATGGAGGGGCCGTTTGTCATTTAAAGTTTATAATGCATCAAAAATTATAAAGTATGGTTTACTTATAAGAATGGTGTGTGAAGCTAAAACGGGATACATTTGTAATTTTCGCATGTACTGTTGTGAAGGAAGTCGTTTGCAAGAAACAATTTTAAATCTGCTTGAACCCTATTCCAACTTATGGCATCACATATACATGGACAATTATTACAATAGTGTTGCCACTTGTGAATTACTTTTACAGAATAGTTTTCGGACTTGCGGCACTATTCGGGTAAACAGAGGGCTTCCCAGTTGTTTGAAAAATCCTGACCTAGCAAGGGGGGAATCTACATTTCGTCGCCGCCAAAATATTTTATTACAATGTTGGCAATCAAAAAGAACAGTCCGAATGATTTCAACTATACATTCAGCTGACATTGCGGAAAGCCATAATATTGACTGGGCAACAAAACAAAGAATTTGGAAGCCAATATGCGTGATTGATTATAATAAATACATGAAAGGTGTTGATCGCGCTGACCAATACTTATCGTATTACTCGATTGTGCGTCGTACCAAAAAATGGACGAAACGAGCTGTTATGTTTTTTATCAATTGTGCGTTATTTAATGCATTTAGAGTTTTTCAAGTATTAAATCCACATTCAAAAAAAAAGTATAAGGTGTTTTTACATGATGTGGCAAAGGAATGGATTAGCGAAGCTCTTCCTGGCAATACAGATGATCCTGTACCAGGTACATCGGCTACGTCCAGCAGAAGTGATCCTCCAGGGAGGTTATCAAAAGATCCCAAAAGGCATAAATTGGTTAAAATTACCACTGGTGGAACAAAATTGAAACCTCAAAGACAGTGTCGCGTATGTGCCGCACATAAAAAAAAAAGTTTAACGTGTTATATGTGTGAATTTTGTAAAGTTTCGCTGCATCGGGGAGATTGTTTCTTCAAATATCACACTCAAGAAAAATATTAGGAACTAGCCTTGACTACACCAAACTTTATAAACTAGTATATTGTCCTGTATATATATATATCCTATAAAATAAAACGTTAACGACGATATATATATATATATATATATATACATATATATATATATATTGTATATATGTTTGTAACTATTTTAGGATTTAACTAAACTGTATATTTGGTTTCATACTTTTTTTTACATAAGTGTATATTATCGGACTATTTTATTATGCGCCCGTTGAATTGGGAACAACGGCCTATAAATCTAATGGCTTTATATTTTTGAAATGTTTATTATATTGTTTTTTTGTATAATTTTGTTCATAAGAAATTCGACAGTAATATTGTATTTTTATAAAACAAGTGAGTCCTCCATAATCTCACGAATTTCTGAAATATGCTTATCAAATATAAAAATATAAATTAATGTATATAAAATATAGTTCCACATAAGACCCATTACCAAATTTAGCAAAAATCTAACCATTACTTTTACGTCTATCAAGTTTATTTTCACACGCATATATTTTGCTTAGCTGGCAAATTGGCCCGCTACGCAGCACTGTTCGATATCCTGAGCTAGCCGCTCATAATGTGTTAATTATGGGAATACGTTTCGTCACAAATGAAGTAATATTATGTTATTTATTTTTTTCATATTATTTCTACATTTCATACACGTTGATATTTGATAAAATAGATCAGTATCATATGACAGGGTATTAGTTTTCTAATGTATCATGTGGAAAACCTGTGCTTTGAATGCCAAAGAATTACATTGTATTCTAATTTTATAGCAATCGTTAAATTTATGAGTTATAACATTGAGGAAGTATAAAGCTATAAAACTGTTGTGTGAATGTACTGTCCATAATTAAGTAAAATTCCAATTACCGCTAAGTAATTGGACAATCAAAGAGATATTATTATATAAAATATATAAAAAAACCGTAACATACACTTAATTTACATTCATTCGACCCCGCAGTCACTCCCAAGTAAATAATAATAATAATAATAGGGCTTTGCCTTTTCTCCACACTTTTTTCGGCTTGTGATGACATTTTTGATTATTTTTAGGAATTAAAAATTTTGATCCTTAGATCAATTTTTATTTATCTATATTTAAAAAGTAAATATTTCATTAGTTTTAAATTTCTATTAGTTTTCTAAATTTCTATGGCTCATTATATAATTGTTCATATTTTATAAAAATCGTTGCTTTTTCCGTAAATGTTTTAGCCTCAATCAGTTTTTTTTCCATATTTTTGAGTAATGCTATCATTTTTGATACATTAACAATTTTATTTACATCCATAAGGTTCTTTATTTCATCCATTCCATTTAATCTCTCTCTTTTTGTGTGGTGTTACATTGCTGTAAGATATCCCTGGCTTCACTGTATTTCTAATACTTTCGAATTTACTGATGTTTATTTGCTGATAGCTAGATTTTTCCTTTAATCTAGTTTCTTCAATTTTTTCAATATATTTTAAATATACTGAGCATGGCTTATAATTAGCCGTATGTTCTCCCTTACAATTTGTACATTTAGCTAAACTAGTTTCTGTTTTCACTAGTGAGCAATCTCTCGTGTTATGCTATTTTGCACATTTCGTGCAGCAGTTATTTTGGGAATGCCCAAATTTTTGGCATGTAACATTGGGTGACTTTATTTTTTCTGCTGTATGATTCCTGTTTTATCTTTATGTTTTGTACTCCAGTAACCTTATATAAATCTTTCAAATTAATCTCTTTTTCGACCATAACTAAATAGCTATGGCTTTTCAATTTAATGTCCCCAGCCTTTAGTAATACTATTTTTTCAATTTTAATTCTTTTATTTTCTTTTAGTTAGCTCTTTTTTCATATCGTCAACATCTAAATTAGTTGGAGCTTTTATTACCATTCTTTTTACTTATTATTCAAGTCCCGCTACTTTCAATTGATGCATTAACTTATCTCTATCGTTTTTTGTGTTTGTAAAAATCTTAAGCATTGTAACGATTAAATTGCACCGTAAAATTATTATTTTGTAAATTAACAAATTCAGTATGTCTTCCATTTTATCCACCGGCGTTGTAGCTGTCGGCTTCCCTTCCTCATTATCATTGATTTCTTTCCTGTCATCCATCCATCCATCTATTTTATCTGCTTCCGTTTCATATCTTTCTAACTTGTGGAATCTGTTAGTGATCTTTACCTTTTCTTCCGTAGTTTTAACTTTAGGTTTCTTAGCCTTTTTACTCGGTCCAGGCTTTGACCACTCTCCCTCCATGTTGTTGTATGTGTTTTCTTCTATAGATTTTACCATTTTACTATCACTATCAGTTTCCATTTCCTGATCTTCTCTAGATTCTATTATTTGTGGACTTTAGGATCGTCTTTTATTAATATACCAAAACTATTAAACCTTTCCCCTGGTAATGGTTCTTTCTTTTTAAATATACTTCTTTCCATTGGTTTTTGTTCGTTTTCACTACCTTCAAATTCTGAAATAATTATCACCTCTGTATTTATATTCTACGCACAGGTGGCATGGCATCTACAGTTGGACTGTAGCTGCTTCCACCACAGATCTTCACAGTTGAACTTCTCCATCTCGCTTTTCACACTTCAATCTCACAATTCAATCCCCAAAATTGGGTTTTACTCCTCAAAGATTGGGATTTTGGACTAGAGTCACTCCCAAGGATAAGGTCGTAGGTATACAAGGCACTAATAAAGAAACGTCAATTTGAAGTGACAGATCAAGTTAATATAATAAAAACAATTTCTAGCTGATACGATATTCAGGCAAAAATGCTCTATGGCTGGCATTTTTTACCAAAAATATTGTTTCAGCCTGATAAAGAGTAATAAATTTCTCACAAATTTGCAAAAATTGAGATGAAGTAATTTTTTATAACTCGGAAATTTTTTTTTGAGAAAACGAATATTCTCTCATCCTTCGAGCCATTGTTAAACAAAAATATTTTTTTACCATAGTACAGAGTAATAAAGTCCTCACAACATTTGTGAAAATTTAAATGAAATTATTTTTTATAACTCGGTAACACATTTTTGAACATAGGCATATTTGCCATTTTTTTAACAAAAGTATTTTTTCACCATCGTAAAGAGTAATAAATTTCACACATCATTTGCCAAAATTGAAATAAAGTTATTTCTTATAATTTAAAAACATTTTTGAAAAACGAAATGAATATTTCCCCATTCTTCAAGCAAGACGTTCAGACAAAAATTGTTTATGGGTGGCATGTTTGCCATTTTTTTGCAAACATATTTTTTCATTACCGTAAAAAGTAATAAATTTTTCACAACGTTCGTGAAAATTGAAATTAAGTTATTTCTACTAACTAGAAAAAAATGTTTGAAAAGCGGAAAGAATATTTTCTCATTCTTCAAGTACGACGTTCAGACAAAAAATGTTTATGGATAGCACGTTCATAAAGAGAAATAAATTTTCTACATTTGCAAATATTGAGAAAAAATTATTTCTTATAATTCGAAAAAAAAATTCTGGAAAGCGTAATATGCTCTCGTTCTTAGAGCACGACGTTCAGGTAAAAATTGTTTATGAATGACATGTTTGCCATTCTTTTGCAAAAAAATTTTTTACTACCGTTAAAGAGTAATATATTATTCTTTCTACTCTCTTACTCCTTAAAAATTCTGTTTAAGGAAGAAAAATATGTCTCTGAATCTGTATAAACGTACCAGCGAGTATTAAATTATATACATTATTATTTTCCATATCACAAAAAACAAATCTTAACGATGCATAATAATAATTGGATTAGATAGGTTTTAGTAAAGGGAAAATGGTATCCAAATCAGAAGGGTAGTCCTCATAAATCTTGGTTTTCCAAATTTCCACACTTTGATCGCTCTCATATTAAAACCATAAGGTTGAAAACTGACTGTCAAGAACATGTTTACAATGATGTTAATTTAAGAAAAAAATCCTGCTGTGTTTTCCCTGGGTTCTCTTACTATTAATCGAAGAAATCATTTCGGAATTTGTCTAATGCTCGGCTATTGCCCCTGAGCGAGAAAATGTTTTGATGTCTAACATGGCGACTCTAAGAAGTCAAAAAGCGTGTTCAATGGAAGAATTCTAATAATGGATTTTTCAAAAGGAATATTAAAAATTCTAGACATTCTTCAAATTATAATTAAATTACTTGTGTTGGCTAAATGGCCAAGGGATCGAGATCAAAAACTAAAAGAAGAAAATACGTCATTTGCAAAATAATAGCACAAAATTTGTAATTAATAGAAATTACATAAAAATTATATATATAAAAACTTTACAATTTCTATTAATTACAAATTTTGTGCTATCATTTTGCATATATGGCTATAACCATCTTAAAAAAACAAATAAATATATTTATATTTTTAATATAAAATTATCACGTTTATGATTTGTATAAGTACCAACTCCTTATGATCTTTTTGCAGGACATTCAGGTGTTAAATCGCATTCCTCGTTATAACTTTTTTTAATTCTCGCCATCCTCACTGTATCAACACATTCAATAAATTCATTTAAAATTTGTTGACATTTGGCCAAACTGCTTTCATTTTCTTTCAAACACTCCAGGACTTCACGATATGGGCAAAATTCTTTTCCTATATCACCAATATGTTTTTCAATTGTATTAAGGAGATCATCTGCATCATTCGATCTTAAACTTCGACGATATGAGTGGCACCCGTCTAGTTGCATTATTCTTTTCATCCATTTATCCTCTGTAACAACCATGGGAGAACGAGGTTTAGCATTTTCTCCCGATTTCTGTTCTTCTTCAGAATCTGACGTTAATCTATTGACGCAAGACTCAGACAAATTAATTACGCTTTCTTCTTTTATTGGTTGTTTTTCACAAAAAAGTATATTGCCCATTTTTTGTTAAATACTACATAAAGGTTGACAAAAAATAAAATTTAATATTTTGAGACATTGTCAAAAAATAACGTTCGATTGGGTCATCAAAAAGCTTTTGAGAAGAAGTTAAACCTAAATTAGATAAGATACCGACTAGTTTTGTGATATCTGTTAGGAAATAAAACCAAACTCCTTATCAACTCGACAACAATGTTGCCAATTTGAGCAACACGAAAGAAATATATTAAGAAAATCGTCGACAAACAATGTTTCACGTCGTATTGAAGTGGTTACGTGGTGAAAATTAATATCGTACATGTATACCATGCAAAGAGCAACCATTATAAGAAGTACCATCAAGTTAATATTGAAGAAATGTCACCATAAAATATTGAATAGCCATATTGATTGAATTTTTAGAACCAAATTATTAATTAATGCTTTTATTCTTCTAATTCGAATTCATGGTATTATGTGAATTATTCTGACATATGACATCGACTAGAGAATAACTTCTTCTTTCACAATTAAAGACGCCATCTACCAAGGTTATTCGACTTTACAACAATAATGTTATTGACAATATAAAATCTGTTTCTAACAGAGAGAACGACGTGACTTATTTAACAGAATAATCAGATTCGTTCAATTGATTAGGCCGCCTTATACAATTACCTAATCGATAACTATTTAATTAGCAAACAAAACATAAACAACATAAGGACCTTTTATATTATCTTATCTAACTTATTATTAATAGAATATAGGGTTGGTTGTTGCACGTGACATTCAATTGGACGAATCACTGATTATCAAACAGATTTTTTTATACAGAACATTCATAATATTTTATGTTTCACTACAGACTGATATCTCGGATAGCAGAAGTTATGTACCTAGAATAGAGACCTTGACAAAAAATTTAAATAGGAAAAAATTATTACAGATCATAAGTAGACATTGTCGGAAAACAAGTATCAGCAAAAATCTAATTAATTTTGTCCCAGACGGCCAGTATAAAGCATTTCAAATGCTATTAAATTCAAATTATTACAAGCTCCCGTAAAAACGCTGCTTTTAGGCATGACGTCACATAGCACGAAGTGATAGAGCGCAGCGGTTAGATTCAATTGTTGCTTTGTATACAACGTTTTGTGTATTTTTCCGATTATTTTGTTTGATTTTGTGGGTAAATATTTTAGTTTGCTTGTGGTTTGTGTCCATATTATAATAAATTACGACTGAATCAGGCATTCCCTTTAATCTTGATGAAGTTCCAATCTCTTTATGTAATATACGATGTAGTGACAAACCAACTGACACACCTCTGTACAACTAAGGCTAAGCAAACTGTTGCTATATGCTCTCTTACCCGCTACTTACTGCCAATCATTCTACCACTCCTCGAAACGTCTGGATCTTTTAGGAAGACTGAAAAATGCTTTCAATAATGAGGATTTAGATCATTAACTTCCACTACTCTGTACTAAACATTTCTGTTCCTAAATGTTGATGAACCTTTTAGCTACCTGTCCAAACAGAGTTCCTCCTCTTTCACATCTTTAACATTTTGAGTCTTGCACAAGCCCAAATAAGGAGAGGAGCCTTTGAAGTGTTACTTTGTAACGCTATGGTTTTTTGGCACAATATGCGACGTTAATTTACTAAGGTTTATAATTATGACCAAAGAAATCGTCAATATAAGGAGACTGAATGTCAATTCAGTCAATGCTAATAAAATTTGTTACACCACATGGTCGCTAATCATTTTCATTCATTTCATTTCTCAATTTCATTCTTCCTACTATTCAATATTCTTTGATTGTTGAAATTGTTCAGATTTGTTCCCCAAGTCAACATTCCAAACGAGAGAAATAGGACAAATATTGCTTAGTGGGAAGAGTTAAACATCGACTAAGGATTACAACATGATCTATAATTTCAGGAAAAGGCAGTGTTCCCCTTTAAATTGTTAAGGGAACCATGCGCCAATGTCAATACATCAAAATATTGAGAACCAGAATGATACCTCAAGTGTTGGAATGGATTCCAAATGATTGATTTCGCCCCGTATCTTAGAACCAGAATAGTTACTGGATACCTAAAAACCAAGAATGTTATATTTTGCGATGACCTGGAAACTCGCCTGATCTTAATCCAATTGAAAACCGTTGTGAGCTAGTGAAACGGGAATTTTTTGAGGAAATCCTAACAAACAAGCAGCAATTAATCAAAAAAATTAAATAAAATATTTCATAGTGTATAGAAAGTTAAAATAACTTATATTATTAAGCACTGTTTTCCAGGGTAACATGGTACTGAACTTTTCCATTTTGTTTGCCAGCTGTTAATAACCATATATTTAAAGCAAGACTTCAGGTCCAAATGCGCTGTCGCTTCAATTGTAACCACATCTTGTCTTGAAGTTGTTCACTTACCCAATGCATCTGCTTCTTCATTTCCTGCTATTCCTACGTGTGACATAAATGTATTTTTTATTAATTATGTGTAACTCCGATTTAATATGTAAGAGAATTGGATGAGTGGGGTAGACTTGTTGGATTCCACTAATTGAACTAAGGGAGTCTGTTATGACGAGATATTTAGGTAATTGTTTTTAGATTATATATTTCAATGCATGAAGTATGACCGTGAGTTCTGCTGTGTATACAGAAACTATAGTAGGAAATTTGATAGATAATTTGTGGGCAGGAGCAATGAAGGCTGTTGCAGTACCTTCATTCGATTTAGCTGCATCGGTGTATATATGAATGAATTCCGAAATAGGTTGAATGGTTTCTAAGAATTTTTAATTGATTTTGATTGATTTAGAGTTATAGTCTGATTTTTTGAAGGTACTCAGGGTTGTACTAACTTTCGGCAAGGTTACTATCCAAGGAGGTGTATTAATGTAAGGAAAGGTAAAGGTAATTGGAATATGTTTACCAAGATGATTGAGGTAGTTGTTAGTTCGCTGATAAAACGGAAGAGCTATTCTTGTTTTCCTTCTGCATACATCTTGAAAACTATTGGTAAGTATATAGTGCCGTGTTGGGTTATTTGGGTTTTGTGCTACATCTGATGCATAATTCAATGTAAGATATTCTCTTCTAATTGCCAACGGATGTTCTCCTTCGCAATATTTTTATTTTATTAATGTTCTGTATAAATTCAAAAGTATGTTACGGTCAGCTCCCCAGTATTTGTGAGCTATTAATCTCATTATGTTTATTCCTTGTTGGCAATTTAAGCGTAACTGTTAAATATGTTGCTCCCATAAGAGTTTCCAATGAAATATCATTCCTAGGAATTTAATGTTGTCCAAATATTGAACAGGTTGATTATATAAATAAAGAGATGACACGTTAATATTTGACTTTTTTGTAAATATTATTGCTTTTATTTGAGATATATTAAATTGTAAGTCTGTTTCTTCGGACCATGACTCTATGTTGTTTAGTGTTTCTTGGAGAATGGTGTGTACTCAGCAGGTTTTCCTTCTGTGATTTTGTTTATTGCTATTAGAAAGAGAACGACGCTTAGATTAGAACCTTGAGGAATTCCATTTTCTTGTATCATCTGTGCTGCCAAGAATCCATCTATTCTCACTTGGAATGTGCGTTTCTTCAGAAAATTATTTATGAATCCTGAAATGTTTCCATTTATTGACCACTCTTTAAGGGTTTTTAGGACATCATATGCTTTCTTTAGGTCAAAGAAAATTGCTATGGTTTGTTGTTGACAAGCAAATGCCTCATGTACTTCGGAGTCAATGGCCACCAAAACGTCTAGTGTTGTTCGATGTTGTCGAAAACCAATTTGTTCGGGTGTTAATAAATTTTGTTTTTCAAACTACCACATTAATCTTTTGCTGACTATTTTTTCGAGAATCTTGCACAATGCACATTTCAATGATATAGATCTGTAAGAATCAGGTAACTTCTTAGGTTTTCCCATCTTATAAACTGGGATGATAATTGAAGAGCTCAATATTTCGGGAAACTCGTGTTTAAGCCACACTGAATTGTAGAGATTTAACAGGAACTGTCTTGCTTTTTGTGGAAGTTTTTTAAGAAAGATTACAGGGATATTATCTGGTCCCGGACTTGTGTCTATAGTGTTCTCGATTACAGAATTTAATTCCCAAATAGAAATA
The DNA here is from genome assembly GCA_951812935.1 of Hermaeophaga mercurialis. Taxonomy (NCBI): domain Eukaryota; kingdom Metazoa; phylum Arthropoda; class Insecta; order Coleoptera; family Chrysomelidae; genus Hermaeophaga; species Hermaeophaga mercurialis. The sequence continues at coordinate 25,031,321 of OX638358.1, read as the reverse complement.
GGAACATTTATTGGAGCCTCGCTATCATTATCAAATTATCTTTTTTCCACTGCAACTCTTTACTAAAAGATGCATTGCTTTAGGAGGGTGTTAAAATTGGTGGCTAATGCTTCTGCAATATCCTCTTTGAAATTGAAAATGCGGGTGTCTGCCAGCCACTGTACTTTTTCTCACAGAAAATGATAAAACAGATATTCTTGAAACTTAAAACTTTCTGCAAAATAACAGGATTAATAAATTGATATTCCATTATAGAAAAAAAATCTTCGACATTTACGATACAATACCAGAAATATTTAGTACTCACTTAAGTACATATACAGGGTACTCAAATAAATTGAATAGTAGTTGTAGAAAATATAGCACTCAATTTTACATAATAATTACAGAACTAACGAATTGATTATAAAATTACCTTACCGACTAATCTAATCGCAATCATATTTTTAAATGGATATTTGCACAAACCTCCTAAACCAAGCTAATATTTAATTTAGTTAAGTTTGCATTTATTCATATGCGGCAAGAGTCTAAGATAAATTTAAATTTAGAATTTTAAGAGATTGGTGCAAGGGGACGGATATTTATGAAAAAATAAAAACCAACATGCCGCGTCGAAATAATTGAGGATATTCTTCTTATTAATCTCATTTTGGATCTTTGAATTGGTTGGCAAATGTTTGCCATATGTGGCAAATTTAAAATGGTATACATAAAACTAATTTTAAAAAAATATGGGACTGACTTTATAAATACATATACAGGGTAATCAACATATACTCCAAAGTTTGATATCTCCGTTATCTTGAGAAATGGGAAAGAATATTTTAAATAAAAGTTATAGATAGAGTCAAGCTTCACATTTTAATAGAATACCCTGTATATTTTTATATTTTTATAAACCTCTTGCCGAGCTAATTTCAAGGGTGTATCACACTTCAAGTCTATTATGGATAATAAAGGATCTACAGCCACTTGTAAATCGCATTTTTTTGAATTTAAATGTCTGTAGCAGCCAAACCGTTGAAAATCAATAAAATAAAGAATACAAAAATTTGAAAAACAACTTGGTTTTTTATCACTCTGTATCAAATATTTTGTTATATTACGAATTAATTTTAAAATGTGAAACTTGACTCTATAAGTTTTATTTAAATTATTCTTTCTTATATCTCAAGATAACGGAGATTCAAACTTTGGGAGTATAAGTTGATCACCCTGTATATAATTTTTGTTTGTGGACAACAAAATATTTTCAAGTGCAATAAAGGTCAAGAATATTTTTTATGTTGTCAAATACCAATGATAATGAATGTATTTTTTATTTATGTAGGTACCTTATGAACGTTTTATTATTCCTAAAAAAGTGTAACCGAGCAGTTTTACCTTTTTTTTTAAACTATGATTAATTTAGAAGATATTAAAACGTTTCCATACATTATGAACGCACTGTATAAAAAATGCACAGTTCGTGATTCATTTAAAAAGCCAAATATTATTTATAGTTTTTATTTGATCAGTTTTTTGGCAGCTTTTAGACAATTTAAAATTTGTCAACAAAATGTGCTTTAGGGAACAGCTGTTTTTGACCATTGAAATTTTTAAAGTTACACGTAACTGTTCAGATTATTCAAAGCAGACCCTTTTCCATCGTCGACGTCTATTTTTGGACACAAAAGATAACACCATCTTAACACGGGAACATGTTTCCAGTCACATAAATTATACTGTGCGTGTATAAAATTCTTTTAAACATACGTACATGCTGTATATTTACTTAGATTAGTTGTCAAAAATGTTATAGACCAGAAATTTTATTACGGAATATCAAAAGAGGTGAAGTTATAAAAAATAATTTAAAAAAAATTATAATAAAAATAATGTTAATTGTGTGTGTAAATTTAGATATTAAAACAAATCCTTCTTTCTAGATTTTGTCGTATTTAAGTTGGTTCTATTTCCAACATTTCAAGTATAGACGAAAGTGAATTTGTATATTTATGTAAAATACTGTGTTTGCGTCAGAGTTATATTTTACTACTAGTGTGAATGAGAATAGTTCATATAGAAGTTAAAGATCGAAATAAAACTGAAACCTTCTCATTAGTACTTTGTAGATCTGTACATAAAATAGTGTAGTTTGTTATTATGTCAATAATAAAAAATATATGTCTATGTATTAAATTAAATGTTACCCATTTTAAAATCAAACGGTATATTTAGAAGCATTTTATTACTACTTGATAATTAGGAAATTCTTAAATTTCTTAGTTCATCGTAAAAATATACTGTTGCTGTATTAGTACACACTTCTTGGAAAAATAATTAATTAGGTCAAATTGTTCAAATTAAGGTAGAATTTATTAATTGACCTCTAACCTGACCTATGGCTTGACAAGATTTAATAATTACTTATTGTTTATTTCATCTTAGAACTTTTCAGTGGCGTAACTTTTCTGAAATTTAACAAACTAATTTCTCGTTTAAAAAATTCAAGTACAAATAGTTCTTTTTAAGGATCTTTACCTGGGCTTCATAGCAAAGATGCGTGAGAAATAAGCCGAGAAATTCTTAGTGGAACAATGCAGATTTTGTAATTAAAAAATGTACTACAAAAGTATAATTATATATTATTAATTAGATCAACTTTCATTTGATGCTTATACAGAGTGGATCACTCAAAACAGTCCACCCTGATATTTGGCAGTATTCATTAGATTTTAAGAAAATGCTGATACACATCGATTTTTATTCCAAAGGGGATACATTTTCACTATACAGATATCTATCACATGTCAACCCCCTCCCCTTCCACGTCTTCAACCCCTTAATTTTAAATAGGGAACATCATTAGAAAAGTATTGCGATGGGTTAATCAGCCATATGATCATCTTTGACTTGTCATCCGATATTAACCATATGTTTGTAAAAAGCCTTAATTTACTTAGAGTCTAGTACCTCGGAAAAATTATACGCAACGCCTATGTTTGGCTAATGTTTCACATTTTTTTTTATCACTTCAAAAATAACAAACTTTGCAAAGATTTACCAGTTTAATCTAATAAGTATTTTTTAATTACGTCCAAAATTGTCTATTCTATTGCAGAACGAGTCGAAATTATTTTCACATTAGCCAAACATAGGCGTTGCGTTTAATTTTTTGAGAGATTTTAGGCTTTTTTACATTGAGTTAATATCGGAAGAAAAGTCATGGATGAGGATATGACTGATTAGTCCGTCGCAATACCTTTCTAATGATGGGCCACACATGGTATCTTCCCTATTTAAATTTAAGGGGTTGAAGGCTACGAAGGAAAGGGGATGACACATGGCAAATGCCTGTATCGTGAAAATGTGTCCCCTTTGGAATAAAAATGAAAAATGGACGTGTTTTAACATTTTCTAAAAATCTAATGAATACTGCCAAATATCAGGGTGGACTGTTTTGAGTGGCACACTCAGTATAGTTGGAAAAAATTTGTTGTTCAAAAATAAAACCGTTTTTGTATTTCCTGTTTTTTACGATTTGTGTTATACTATCAGATATTAACGAAGCAAGAACAAAAAAATATCCTTAAAATGGTCCGCTGTGACAGAGAATGAATAATGAATGAATAATACATTAACATAAAGCTTTTTCGATTGAGTAAAGAAAAATTTCGGATGATGAGAATAATAGGGTCATATTTAAAATAAAGCTGTACTTGAAAAGAAATAGACGTTTCAGACAAAAACTGGTCAACATCCTATATCCTCTCAACTTAATGAGCCCATTATTTAGCAGGGCTCTTAGTAGACATTAAAGCTTACTGTTTACCAACATAACGTAGTGTTAAGTGGAAAGCTGCCAGCACAACACTAACACAATAATGACAGCTTTGTATGGAGCCCGCCCTTTCAACTACTAATTAGGAATTTCAATGCTATTCATACCAAATTTTATGTAAGTAGATGCAACTATTTCCTCTTGACGGTTTTGGTGTAGATACAAATCAGACCACACCGCTACAGCGCATATACCACAACAGTAATTATTAAAAATACAATATTATGTAATCTATGAAGCATTTATAATATTTTCACATCTACCAGCCATTTAATTTCGCCCTGTATTAATAGTGTCATTATAATGAAGACGGGAAACATGATTTTGAATCATATTTTAATACAAACGAATTATAAGACCCATATGAGGAATTTTAATTAGCAGAGTAACAGTTTATATATACAGGGTGACGCATTAGTGTGGCAAAACTCGATATGTCCGTTGTCATTGAAGTTACCAAGAAAACGTATTTACAAACAAAAATAGTACAGTCTTAAGACTCACGTTTTAAAACTTACAGGAGTTTTAGAAACACAGTGTAAAAGCAAAATTATATATTTTTAAATGAAATACTATGTAGCATATTGTTATGGGGTGTTAAGCGCCATCTGTTGTTTATATATTCAATAGGAAAATGTTTATAAATGAGTATGTAATTTTATTTTTTTGTTAAAATTTCATTTATAGATAATGTTTAAGAAATGAAATAAGGATGTAAACACAAAACACAAAATTTTATTAGATAATTAAATAAAAATAAAAATAATTATTGAATAAGTATATAAGAATTACGATATAATTAACTAGAGATAATTGAAATCAAAATTTAACCTATTTTTTCATATCAAAACATCAAATCAATAATTTCAATTAATCAAAATAGTTATTGATTCTATCAATTATCAACTTATTAACTATTAGTATTAGTTACTATTTCTCTTCCTCTTTTATTTATTTTATACCTAAATATAATTATCATTAATTACAGATTGAAGAAGGATAAAATGAGAACCTTAAAACCGTTCTGTTATCGCCATTTAATCAACTGCACATTCACCAGCTGATTTATTTTCTTTAACTAATGTTAATAATTTCGTTTTCACTGTATCTTCGCCATATACTACATTAGATTTGCTCGGCTACTCTTTAATTTCATTCTTTCTTAGTGGCTGTGGTTAAAGCTTTATTAAGTCCTGATATGAAGCATTATCAACAGCAAAGATTGCATTTTCGCCAAATGTGGTAAAATATTTAAAAACCTTTATATCAAAGTGGCAGTCTCTATTGTTTTTCGATTCGAAAACCAGTAATCCATCTTCAAAACCGATGTGAGTCCTTACCAGGAGGGTTTCTAAATCTTGTCGTTGAGCTAAAATTTGTCTTGGATTTACGAGTATGACATTCTTATATCACCAAATTTATTCAAGTTTCATCCAGGTCAAAAAATTTTGGAGCTTCGCGGATTGGTTTAATTTTATTTAAATACCTTCATCTTCAAGTAATAATTTCAACCTTTTCGTACATCATACTATTTCCTTGTCTTTTTTTCAAATTTATGATATAATCTTATTATTATTATTGTGTTTACACTAAAGTTATAAACTTAAACGTTAAAGTAATGTATATTTTTGAAATTCGGTAGATTTTTAATATTATTGGCCAAAGTTTTATCACAGTTGAGGATTTCATTACTTAAAAAAATCATTGAACTGTTGCATTTGAGAAGATTTGTGAATATCTACTACCGCATTTTTTTCGTTTACCGATACATGTCTTTTACTTGTTTTGGACAAGTGAGGTGTTGCAATTGGTTCATTCCTTTAGTGATTCATTTGAAATTCCAAAATTTAAAAAGTTTATAATATTACACAGATACACACACAAATAACTAAAACAAACATTTGCCTTTGCAACGAATATACGAATCAACCTGAAATTCGGTCAAAGATGGCGTCACTTTTCTCAATTCGTTCTACACTATTCAATAACCTAATTATTATCATCTACGAGGATGTATCAGAAAATAACGAGACTGGTGCTATAGTATAACAATGAAGCATCTATTTAAAAAATTTCAATAACTATCCTTCAAAGTGCTCTCCATTCTGTTCAACACACTTATCCCATCGCTTTATCCACTTGTCATAAACTTCTGAGAAACCATTTTTTGATAGTCTGTTTAGTACACTCATCACAGCGTTGTTGAGCTCTAAATCCGACTCAAATCTTCGACCCCTCAATTCTTTTTTGACTTCAGGAAACAAATGGAAGTCAAATGGAGCAAGGTCATGATAGTAGGGGGGGTGAACCATAATTTCTACCCCTAATTCTTCAATTATTCGTTGACAAATCTCTGATCTGTAAGCCGGAGCATTGTCGTGATGCAGCATCCAACCAAAGTCTTGATAAATCGGTCGTTTTTTCTTTAATTTTGCCTTTAAAGGTCCTCCAAATACATTAGAATAGTACTCCCCAGTTACAGCATTTCCTCTAGGTATAATGTGATCGTAAATAACGCCACATTTATAAAAAAAAAATCAAGAGCATCACTTTACCAGCGCTTTTAACAGTTTTGGCCTTCTGCGGACCTGGGCTGCCTTTTTGCTTCCATTGCATATTTTGAGAATTCAATTCAATATCGTAATGATAAAACCAACTTTCGTCACATAAAACCACATTATTTAAAAACTGTGTATTACGTTGTAGTTGCCTTTTCCACTGCTGACAAATTGTCACTCGATTCACTTTTTGTTCATCGGTAATCACTTTTGGAATCCATCTTGCTGCGACTTTCCGATACCCTAAATCTTAATGAATAATTTTTTGAGTGGAACTGTAAGACGAATTAACAATGTCAATCCGGCGATCATTTTGTATCAAGTCGTTAATTTAAATCGTTCACGTAACATTTTTTTGTGTCATAAAATTCTACCTCTGAAGAAGTTGCAGCACCAGTCTCGTTATTTTCTGATACATCCTCGTATATCCCTCACACAATCGGGAAGAAAATTGTCTAGCATCGAAAAAGTTTAATAACTGATCATTAATCCTTGGAGTGGTTGTTCAGCTTTAATCTTACATTATAAGACTTCAAGCATAACCACTTTGGCATTATTCATCGAAAGTAAAAGACTTTTGATGCTTTCTATAAGGAAATCGCTATTATTAACTGATTCAGAATCAGAGCCATTGTAGCTCTCCAACCTATGAAGGCGACAGTAACATTTTAAGATTATCAAAGCGTCACACAAGTTTTAACATGTTAGTGATGTTAGCCAAAAAATTGAAGTCATACAAAAATCATATCAACAGTCTGTGGACTTAATTAAGTATTCAAAAAGAACGTGTTTTCTCATATAGGCGAATAACATAAGAGCATGTATATCCTCCCTTATTATACGCGGGCAAGTTTATTGATCGGCTGTCAGGACCGGATTAGCCATTCTACCATACCTTTGTCTTTTTTAATCATTCAGGATATTCGTGTTTATTGAAGACAGCAAGCCGGAATTATTTATAGGAAATCCCGCTGTCCCAATAGACGATTCGTAATGGATTAGGTTTTGAATTACAAGAGCTTGTTAATTGATATTCGCTCCCGCTTCCAATATCAAATGATGTGCAATAACGGTTGAATTACGACATTAATTTTACTCTTAGTTATGTTATGTGTACGTCAACTAATAACATATAAATTTATACACATTAGTTTATGATGTAAAACGGTTCTTGCGAAAAACGAAAATTTTGGCTTGGAAATATATTTTGCACAAATCAAATTATTCTTTACAAATCGAAAAATAGAAATTATCAACACAATGAGAAAATCAGTTTTAATTCTACAATTAAGTTAATTAGTTTACCCAACCTACACGATATTTGTGATCGATCAACGAAATGGTGACAAAAATTGTGGCGTTAATAGTATATGGATTCCACCCAGGAAATTACATGTTTATAGAACTGTATAACGACCTTTGATGAAATTAGATTATTATTAGTATTACTGAACTAAATATAGAACAATATATATAGCACTTGAAATACACAGATTAGTTTGAAAGAAATATACGTTCTGTAAACTTTTCACTCATCTTCTTTAAATGCTTTTCTTTCTAAATGTTGCGTTGTATAATCTTGTACAGATCCACAGAATTACCCTTTTTGTGAATCGGTCTTTATTCTTGCCACCCCGCAGTAATGTTTTTTACTTCCCCATCTTATCTCTTATATTTATTTAACATGCGATTGTTCCTTTGTGTTGAGTATCAAAAATATATTTCAATTCTTTTCAAGTATTTTTTTTTAATTTTATTCCTGAACGTGTCATTATGGCTTATAATGATTTATGTACAGTTGGATTTTTACAACTCTACCAATACGTCACTGATTGTGTCCATTAAAATGAGTTTAAATCTTTTAGTTAATTCATCAGTCCTGTCGAATAAAGGGTTTTCACGATAAATTTGAAATAACATCAAAAGGTAAAAAATTGCGGCGTTGTCATGTCTCAGTTTTTTCCGCCACTTAAAGATTATCTGTGACACTGCTTCCTTTTAACGAATATTGTGCTTTGTGTTAGTTTATGTTATGTTTGAAATGTAAAATTAGTTTTAAAATATATAAATAAAATGTATACAGTATACAGTGTGGGGAAAACTGTATAAAAATTATTAACATTATCTAACAGAGAAAAAATACAAATGTATTTCCTGTTTGCTTCTGTTCATAATTAAAAAATATTTATTGAATTGCTCTTCTTGTTTGCTCATCTCATATAAACCTTTGAATCCACAAATGATTTGTTCGATGCAAGCTTTTTTTCATAAATACATTGATCATACTTCATATAAAAACAAATTTCTATACTAGAAAACATACTTATTATACAAATTATAATAAACTATAGATTAGATTATAATTTAGCTAAACTATAGATTTATAGATTTAATTAAAATTTAGCTATTCTGCTAAAGAATTGTCACTGTCAACATCGTCATCAGTATTGAAATCAATTTTAAAACAATTTTGTACTTTCGAGCATAAGTTATTATCTTCCAAGATTACTTTAATAATTATTTTAAACATATATATCTAGGAAAAGTAGAGTTTTCCTGTTATTTAATTGGTCTGAACTTTATTTTTTACAAACTTACATTTGAACTAAATTTAGTAACTGTTTTTTGATGAACGTAGTTTCATAAGGAATACTATGTTCATATGTAACCAATTCTGAATATCAGCCTTTTTGGAAGCTATCGAAGGTACTTTATTAAAAATCGTACTGTGGTAACTGGCATTGTCTATAATAATTGAAGCTGGTTCTTCTAAATTCTCCAACAGTTAATATTCAAACTGATGTAGAAAGGTATCTCTGTTCATTTCGCCATGGTAATCGTAATCCTGGGTTTTTGATGAAAATACCATCTCTGCTCCTTCAATAAATCTAGACGGCATGCACTACTATATACCACCAATAAAAAATAACACTTTACTATTTAAATTGTTGTCTTCATTATGCAGATTAAAAAAATGTCCCATCAGGCAATTATAAAAAAAAGTTGGAAAAATTTATTACTTTAAATGGAAAATATAATTATACCTTGCACCTCCTACTTTCATTTTTCTCACACTTTTTTGGTGAGAATCTTGACAGGAACGTCCAACTGTACCATCTTGAAAGAACCACTGTCATCCAAAAAATCAAACTGATACAGGCCTTCTGTTTTCATTTTAATATATGTACTAATATGTGGTAACTCCATTAAACTACGACGTGGATCATCTTTCTTATATTTAAAACCAATATTTTTTAATATTTTCCATAGTGATGTTGTCCCATCAAAATAACACGATCTTGGAGTTTTTCATTTAATAGTTTTAAAGTCACGTGTTCCTCTGAAAAAAATACTTATGCTACATGTGAAAATAAGGTTTCAAAAATATTTCTGTACATTTCATAAATAACGTTTTGGATAGTAGATCAAAATCATCAATTGTAACAACTGGCTTTTTTGTTGGGCTGCTAAGAATTTCACCTCTGTTGTGTTTGGCTGCGATATGATTAACCATTGAAAAACTCAGTTGCAAAGCATCTGCAACTCTCTGTAATGTAAATAATATAATTTACAACAGCATACTGGAGTTTCATAAATCTAATCGAATTTATAATTATGTTATAAATATATATATATATATATATATAAATAAGTGGAAGTAATGGACCTCTATTTTGGCAATCGCGTTCAAAGTAGTTTATTAATTCATTACCATTTGCTGGGAAAAACTACTTAAATGCTTATGCATTTTAACTAAAGAAAGGATGTCAGAATATCTATATACGACAAGTATTTTGGCAAGGTCGATTTGGTAACGTTGTAAATTATTGTCAACTATAAAAATTTAATTTCCCCTGCCGGTTAAAATCGCTTTTATTCTTAGTTCTTTTTGCTCTTCTGATGACTATAATAATAACTAAAAATAACGTAATTTCAAATTTATCGTGAAAGCATATATACGAAGTGGCTACTACTCCAATAGATGTATGGGTAGTTAACATAAAATTGAATGACTTAGATTACTCATTTAAATTATTTATCACTAACTTCGTTTATTAATTTAAACAGATTCTTATATAGAAATACATAATTTGTTTGCTCGTTAAACTGTTCATAGGTCGCTTCCATTTTCTGATTAAGACAACATTAATGATTACCGGTTAAATTTCATATATGTCACAAGTAACTTTTTCACGATCGTATAATTTTTTTATTAGTGATTCAGTACATTTTTCCCAAACTTCAGCTAATGCTTCATTTCCGATACTTATAACTTTTTCTTCAGTGTATTCTTCTCTACCGATATATTTTTTGTAATACTACTTACAATTTGTCAAATAGCATTTAAAACCCAGTCGTAGAGTAGTACAAATTCATCTATGATATAAATATGTTCTTTTCTATTCATTTTCGTCAGTTGTAGTACTTCTGGTCGTGTTAATCAAATTGATGTTATTTCTTACTTATTTATACTTAAATTTCCGTAAGGTGGTATTATAGACAGAATCTATTTATCAATTTAGAGAAATAGGTTAACAATTTCTATTGATAAAAAGTTGTTAAAATAATACTGTAGTGTGCATTCAGTTTAAAAGAACTGCTTCTTGTAGTAGTTTCAACTCAAGACATGCAAAATATAAAATATTTCAAAGAACATAAATAGGATGACAGATGAAAATACATAGATTAATTGATGACATTTATCAGATTCAACTTGTCAAAAATAAAAGACGTGTTCTCGTTTGTATTGTTGTCTTTTTTCGGTGTTCTTACTTTGTAATTAGGGATCATAACAACCTAGTTCTTAGATTAATAGACAAATGTTAAATACTTTTGACGATATTTTTACAGTAAATTTTACAGTAGAAAAGCATATTACATTAAGATTCACGTTTTATACATTCAGATGTAAATGAGGTATGGGTAAAGTTGTAAAATTTCAACAATACAATTTAATTTAATTGACTCCATTTATTATCTATCTAATTAGTAATTCACACTTGTTTTTATGTGATTTTGTTGCTACTTTAAATGTATTTGAATAATAATCTGCACTAATGACAAAAATGTTTTAGGTATATTTTTTACATAAAATTAGCAGTGTAATGCTTAGTTAAAAAATTGTGTTCTTGTTGATAAAACAAAACTGCTCGTTATGTGTATTATATTGTATATGATAAAGCAAAAATAAATAAATGAGTAGTAGAGAGTAGAAAAAGTGATATGATCCCATGTTCTAATAATGTATATAAGTTTAAAGCTTTGATTTTTTATTACAGGAATTACATTTTGTCAGTACTGTTAATAAATGAAATTATTAGGGAATTTCAGTGAATAATAATGAATTATATTTTTTCTGTTGAAAATTCAATAAATTTTAAACAATTTTGTATATATGTTTTTAAATAATATTATTTGATATTTAAAAAAAAATGTTTTTCTGTCATTAACAAATGCTAATGGTGTACTTTTAGGCTATTTTAATCTACAAATTTGGAATAAAATAATAAGGTAAATGTGGGTTAAACCGAGAGACCTATTACACGTACTTATAGGTTTGGTCACTTTTGCAGTTTTAAGTTAAGAAAAAGTAAAAGCAATTCAAAATAAATTAAAAAATAAAATAGATTTTAAGTCAAATTTATTTAGAGTAAAAACTTCAGAACTCTTCACACTCGCTGTCTTCCCTCGTCCTCGTTGGCACCACCAGAGATGGTTTGGAAGTTTTTAAAAAAGTTGTGATGCTTAGATGGAACTTGTACCATAATTTCAAGCAGATCTTTTTTCTTTCACCAACTTTTCTTTAATACATCTTGTGCCATTCCTCCTGTTAGAAATCTTTTCTTTAAAATTATTCATTTTAATTATTCCTGCTGCTTCTACGTTATTTATTCACCTATCTCTTGGTCTATTCATTCTTATTTCCGCTTAGTAATCCATTTAAAATTTGAAATTTCCAAATCACCTTATTCTTTAAATTTTGACGACTGGTGGAATATTTGGTTGTAGTGTAAATGAAAGGAATAAATTTAGTTTTTCGTAACTCTTTTAGTTCAGGAAAAAGCACTGAAACTTCTAGATTTTTAATTTCAATCGCACGTTATGTCTTATTCATATGACATCATCAATTTGAGCGTGACGATGTTATCGATGACATTTGGATAGTTCATGCGATACATTATTTGATAGAAATTTTAATTATGTTTCTAATCGTATTAATTAATTCAGCTTTTTACACTATCAAAATAAATATTTATAAAATTACGACAAATAACTTTTCAAGTATTAATTTTCGACTCTTTATAAACACCCAAAAGTTAATTTGTAGAATGTTGTCACTGGAAACAAAACGTCAGGTTCTTGTTTAAATTTTTTTTAAATGTAGCTCTTATCAAATTCAAATTAAACTTATTTAACTGGTCAAATATAATTTTTTTTTCGAATACATATTATTCAAAAACTTCTTTTATCAAAATGAATCTGACAAAAACTCAAAGAATTGAAATTATAATGATAGTTTGTGGAGACAAAACAATAAATAACCCAATTGAGAACCAATTTCTCAATCGACCGTATGCAAAATTGAGAAGAAATTCAGAGAAACCGAGTATGTAAGAGAGTTTCACAAGATAGTACACAACAAATAGCAGAAAACAGAATCTAGATGTTGTACTAGTCTTTGTAATCCATATATCGCTTCACGGCAATTAGCATAATACTGACCACTCATCAGTTCTTCTATAAAGTTATAACGGAAATGCACCATTTAAAAAAAATGTTTTTGTGGTATTGGGCTACTGAAGTTTCACATTGGATGAATCAGTATCATACTAAATACCCGAATATATTGAATGTATGGACAGGAATAATATTTAATAGGTATATAATATCATACTTTTTCGATGAAACCATAAGGGGTCCTCGATAATTAGAATTTTTGCAAAATGTGTAGCTACCCGAACTAAATCGGTTGCTCCAAATAGAAATGATTTGTAGTTGGTACAAAATGGCTCGTTACTGCAACTAAACTGTCTTAGTTAGAAACTACTTCGACTTCAACCTCCTTCTAGATTGGATTTGGATCAATCAAATGGACAACTAAGTCGACAGATATAACTCCTCTTGTTTCTTTTTACGTAAAAATTTAAAAAGCAGGATATACGAAAATAGACCATAAAATATCGATGAACTCACAGAACGTATACTGATCGAAGTACCGCAAATAACTCCTGAAGTTATTCAAAAATTGGGGAAGAGTTCACTGCTCCTCTATCTCACTGTGTTATAACTGACTGTGGTAAATTTTCACGTTTGCTGCGATTTTGGTTGTATTTAATGAACAAGAATATTAATTATAAAATAAAATGTTTGACAAAGTAAAAAACCAGGATTACTTAAAAGTGTTAATAATATTAGAGAGTTGATTAAATGACCTTTCAGATGACGTGTCGCATGAACCACTTTTCTATTTAAAAAAATCGTCGAAGACGCGACGAATAAGAAAAATATCTGATAGACATGTGTTTGAAAATAATAATGGAATTTTTTACAAGTTAACCAGTTACCAAATAATGCATTTATTCCTTTTATTTGCACTTTACTGTAAAATAAGGCTTTATGCAGGCTTTTTAGGCACTAGCTGCGTATTCGTTTCCATTTATTCTTCCAGTTGTGAGTTTCTCTTTGTATTCGTTTATTTCTCTTACCCCTTTGAGTTTTATAAACAATGGTTTTTTATGCTTTTCCTTCTGTTAATATTTCGACGTGTTCCACCCACTTTCTCTTATGATCACTTCTACAGATTTGGCGTAAATATATAATGCCCTACAAGAATCCATGCGACTGATAATGAACGCGTTATAAAAGAGAGAGAACGTATTACTAATATGTATCTTGAAGTAGCGATATATCGAGGTGGAACATCGTTTCAGTAAATTCGATAGTAACGTACGAGCAGTCGTGATCGTACCTCTAGTTAGGTCGATAGGGGATACATTATTGCGGTTTTTCTATCGGATATCTAGTCATATATTAATATTCGTATTCTTTTACCACTTAAAATTTCGCCTATTACATTTTAAATTGTCGCCAAATCTGTATAGAGAGTTGTTTAAAAATCTTATATGGTCCTAGGTTAGACTTACCGTTGCAACCGTTTTCTTTTTTCTCACTTCTTAATGTTTTCCTTTCCCATCAGTTTTCACGTGTGTATGTTCCTGTTGGTCTCAGTAGTATGGTGTTCTACAATCAACATTTTGTAACAGTTAGTTTAAAGTCGCGGCAACTTTGTTTGTTTCCACTATATATTCTAGTCTCTACCTTTACGTCTTCGCATCAAGTATATGAATACATATATTTGGTGTTTTATATAGTTCTTCCAATTCATAAATTCATAGTTTATAGTATATTCTTCTTCTCTAACACTCCGCAGAACTTATTAAACCATATCATCAGTCTTGCCTACCGTTTTATCTTGTCTTCTTTAACTTAATTCGAGCCCCACTTCTCATGTGTTTAATATAAACTATTTTTATGTTTTGACTTTAATTTGATGTTTTTAAACTTACATTTTTTTCGTTTTCCTTTTACTATTTCGTATTTTTCGTGTCCACTTTAGCCTCTAAATTATTATCTAAAATTAAATCTAATTAATAAATACTTAAAATGATAACATTCAATTTAATATCTTGTGCAATTTCATTTATTTATATATGTACCCTTAGCACACATAGTTATGCAGGAACCAATCGGTTTAGTATTTCCTTAAATTTATCTGAGTAATTATAGGACAAAGGAAACTGAGGTTGATAATCAACTAACAAAGATAAAACATTCTTTCTATTCACATTGGCGGTGTTCAAGGTAAAAAGCTAATTAAAAATACAAATTTATATTTTCGCAATTTCGAGAAAAAAAAAGACAGAAAACAGATTCTGTGTTCCCGATGTTTCAGTTATATTCATTGTATGATATTTTCTCTCTACCATGAATTAAAGTAATTCAAAATTAATATGTTGTTAGTAACATGCTTTGTCTTGTTATTTATAGAGAATAAAAAATCAATACTTCCGATACTTTTCTGTGGAGTGCTATTTTATCTGTTCTTATCAACACTTAAGTGCATGTTGCTTTTATATTTAGTAGCGCTCAACAAGAGGAACTGGCCACTTAATTCATATGGGCCTATTTATGTCTACAACGCGATTTATTTGAATCAAGCGAAAAGTTACCTTAAACTAAACTTAACCACTTTCTCAGAATTTATTGGCTGTGCAATGTAACTTCTTGTTGATGTGAACTAAACTTAATTACAATAAATAAAGTAAATTAGTTAATAAATTCGAGGAATACCTTATGGGAAAAACACTCAAACTCGTCCAATTTTATTTTTATGCACATTTTTTAAACGGAACTGATAAATACAAGGTTAATTGTTTAGGAGTTATGACACCATCGATATTTATTTAATGGCTACACAATTGTGTCTTATGGAACTTGAAAGAGTACAGTCTTAAGCTTTTTTTTTCATTGGGATCTGCAAAAGTAATGTCGTTTTTTAAACTAAATTCAAACCAATCATTTTTTAACAAGTTTTTATTAATAGTCAAAATAACCGGAAATGGCATTTTGAACAGCATTCAGATTTGTACATTTTTTATCATTTAGAAAGTGTTATAGCAATCGGAATAAATGGAAATCCGATGGTGCAATATCGGGAGAGTACGGTGAATGTGGCAGTACCTCCCAACTCAATTCACTAATTTTAACCAATTTAACCATTGAGCTAAACCAGTGGTCTTGCGCAATATGGGCTTACATTATCGTATTGCAGAATAATTCCTTTTCTGTAGGCAATCGGTGAACATTTTTTAATTAAAGTTTAATTTACTCGATTTACAGTAAAAATCGGCACTCACAATTTGTCCAAGTTCAAAATTATCATTGTCAATCATACAAATAAAAATGTCTTTTTGGGATGTGAACTTGGCTGAACAGTTGTTAAAATAATATTTTTTGATAAATGCAACGGTTTTTTTATCCAAACACAACATAGTTTCATCTTGAACTTTTGTTTTTTTTATGTGACATTTCATTTCAACAGGTTTCTAGGCTTGAAAATATAAAACTTTGAACCAACCTTGCAGCTAATTTCTTTTCCAATATTATATACGAAAAAAAACTGCCACTATAGGCAATTGTTTCGAAAATAGATCACTAGCCAAGTGACCTATAATTATGTTGTATTTTTTGAGGAATTTTTTTTTTGATTAATTATTTTAAATTACATTTTTATTTCAGGTGCCGGGGAGTCGGGGAAGAGTACTATAGTCAAACAAATGAAGTAAGTTTATTTTATTTACCTACTATGTATCTACAAATTAAACTTCAAAGTCCAATAAAACCAAAGAAGAACTTTTTCGGCATATGTGAGCGTTAATGAATTGGTACTTCCCCGGTATAGACCTCGATATATTTTTTTTGTAGGAGGCTTTATGCGCTCAATTTGATATTTTTTGTTATTTTGCTGTAATTTGTTATTTTACTTAGATATTGTTTTCTTAATCCATAGAACCTCTAAGGCACTGAGTTGCTAGAGTTTTTCGTATCTTCCTTCATTATCTTCTATTTTATTCTAAATTCACTATTTATTCCCATTGCTTTCCCTATTTTATAAAATCGTTATTTTTTTTCCTTAAGGTAATTATTTTTTAACCTGTCTTCTAAAATTATCTACGATTTCTCTTCTAGATCATTAAAACATTTCTTCCTCTATTTCCTATATTCCCAGTCACCTGCTTGACATTAAAAATTTCATTTATCAGTATGAAATCAGAGAAAACAGTTTATATATAGCTTAACTTGAACAAAATTAAAAATATTTACTATAAACTTTGTTACAATTAAGATGACAAATACTAAGCTTTTAATTAAAATAAGGGTATAATTAGTACCAAATACTTCCTCTTCGAGCTCCCATTACTGCGTGGATTTTTCTACGGATACTAAATAGTGGAGTTTGAATATTTTGTTGAGGGATTGTATTCCATTCTTCATGTGTGCTTTTGTATTTGGAACCGGTTTTTCTTCGATGTTTGCTGCGTTTTATAAGATCCCACATGTATTTAATCGGATTCAAGTCTGGGCAATGCGGTTGCTAATCTAATGTTTGAATTTGAACTTCATCGAGGAAATTAATCACTGTGCTAGTCGACTGTAGTCGATCGTTATCATGCATTACTAGAAATCTTTCGTATGCAATATTATCAATATACAAGCCACTAGTCATACGTCCAATCATTTTCAAAAATTCGGTGCAACCTCTTCACCTAATACCTACCCAAATTAACGATAATTAATGGTATTGTTAGGCATCTCTATGTCAGAATTTTTTTGAGCAACTTTTCTGTCCTTACTTTTCAGGCGACAAAAACTTTCAGATTTTTTCAAATTCAGTTTTTGTCTTTATTTCCTTAGCAGTTATCTATTTCTCTCCTTCATGAGCATTCTGCAGTACAGAAATTGTACGTGCCGCACGTGTCGTCTGGGATATATAAATGCAATATTGAAGTGAAGATAGAACACATTTCTCCCTCTATTTTTTTTTAGTTACATAGAGACAACTATCTTCGCAATTAGGGGAGGTTCAGTTTTTTGCTGCCTTTCAAGGAGTAATAGGACCGCCGCCCTTGAAGTGTCGAAAGAAATTCTGTTATTTTCTTTACGGTAACTTTTGGTATTTTGTTCCATCTATTTTTATGTTTTACTCTTTGATCTCAACGAACGTTGCCCACATTTACCAGATACCCCCTAATGTGTTGAACTCGGCTAGACGAAATACCATTAATAGCAAGAAATGCTTTTTAACAAACAGATCCATCACTAATAAAACCATCAACGTTTATTCGAACACGGTATGCACATCAAGCAAAAATGAATTTCTGGACGTCCTCTTTTCGTTGTTAGCGACGTTGAACTGGGAAGACTGTAATAAGACCTCGCAAGTATTTATTTTTATTATTGTACCTCCTCAACTCAAAACAAAATTCAAATTATTGTAACATTGATATTTCACTTCAGCAACTAACAACATCTGTTTCGCCAGAAAAGTAATCGCACTTCAGTTCTCAGTTTGTACTCTTGTAACTTCTTCGGGTTAATCGTCTTTTAATTATTTTTTAGGTCTTACGTCTATCTCTATAGATATATCAAACATTTCCTAAGCAAATGTCCCAATTATTGAACAACAATACCTTAAAACTATGTGAAATTAACAACAAGTATATATAGAATATAATATTTATTCTACATTCGGCCATTCTCACCCTGCATCCGACTCGGATTCAAACTCACTTTCCCAATGTATAATATATATATATTCAACATTTTTATCCTTTCTTTTTTTAATATTTGCCTCCGTTCCGCTTCTTTCGTCTATTTTTCTTCTTCCGTTCCAATTTGCAACTGAAATTGTTAAGCATGTTTTGCTCTCCTTTCTACTAAATATCTCTCTGCATCTCATTTGAATAATTGTCAGCCCCCTTTTTGGGTAGATATCTGCTCCAATTTTCTTCTATTTTCAGGTGCTATCCTTTCATCATCTTTATCTGCCTGAACTTTTGCTACGCGTTGTTGTTGTTGTGTGCTTTTATTTAGGAGGTATTCTTTGATTTTTCTATTTCCTTCTTCTATTTCCTCCATTCTTGTTAACTTTTTTAGCAGTCTCAATTTCATCTCTCGTTCTTCTAATTCTGTGAATTATTTAAACTATATCATCAATCAGCTCCTTTTCTCTTAAAAAGTTTTCACAAAGGTATCGCTTTGATTTATCTCTTAATGTGAATTGTTTTATTATTTTATCCGAATTATATCCCGATTCCGACCCTTTAGGAATGTCTACATGTTTTCTTAGACACGCCCTCGATATTGTCTTCGACATCGGCTTCAAATTCGCTATCGAATTTATTCACACACTCATTCAATATTAGTTACTATAATATTAAATAAAGCCTTATTCTTTTGATTTTTATTTTTCTTCAAGCTTTTTCTGTTTTTCATTTGATACTTAGTTGGTTTATTGTCTTCTAATTCTTTCACTTTTCTTCTCAAAATCGACGATATTTGTTTCTCGCTTATTGGTAATCTTAAATCAAGAAAGAACTCGTCTCTATGCAAAGTGTTGTGACAGTCTTCACTTTTTAGAATTAGTGTCATCTTCGTATCAGTTGTCTTGGTTTTCTTCTGTACATAAGTTTTCATGAGAGTTAAGTTTCTCGGTTACAATCATCTTTTGCAAGATTTCTTTCAATTTCACTATCCTCTTCGTCATCTACTGTAATTTCCATTAGAAAAGTATTTGATTCTTTTTCAAAATAGTTACACTCCCATTTTACATAATGAAATCATCCCCTAACTTAATATAATTTCCTATTGCGGCTTGAATATTAGAACAATTATGGAATTATATGTATTCTCATTTCAAAATCTTTATTATTTACCAAGTCATTAATTAGGAATGAAGCTTTAATTTTAACTTGATTAGAGCCAACCGCTGTTAATACTAACTGAATATCATTAATATATATTTCAAAGACATCACTTCATATAACACTAATATTACCTCCATAATATCAATTTTTGTATATCATGGTTGTTATTAAATAAACATATGTTTGCCGTCGACTTGTATTGCCGAATAAAATTCAGTAATATGCACAACGAAAATATTTTCATTTATCTAACCACACCCTTTATATTTTTAACGGAACCAAAAGAGTTTTTCTAAACTCCACTTAAAAACCTTTTGTTCTAATTTAATTTTTATGACAACCTTGTAAGTTTTAGAACTTTTATGCTAAAAAATATCTCGGCAGCTGTGACGTAAGTTGTAAGTTAGATGCTGCGCGACCCTGTCTTTTTTAATCAATAACTATATGAAGAGAAACGGTATATTTTTACGAGAAACTGGAATGCCCTGGCATCTCCTACGTCGTTTTATCGTAAAAGTGGATATCTTTTAGGATCACGTCAAGGCGAATATGAATTAACTTTCGGTTCCAACGAAAACATACTCTTAAGAGCTATCAAATATCTCCATAATATATATCCAGAACATAAATTTAAAACGTCATCTCTAACTGCGTGCTTGATATTCCTTCATTTGCAAAAACTGTTCCATTAGCAATTCAATCCACGTACTAATATTTTATTAGACAAAATCGATAAGACTATTGAATTACTCTTCATCAAACACGCTATCTACCTTTCTGTTTTATTTAAAATTTGATTCCATATCATGTAATACAAGGATGATTTGCAGAAAAAGAACACAAATTATATTGTGTCCTAATTATGACACTTCTTTCTAAACTTTACTATCCCTCTCTTCCAATGAGTGAACCACAGATGATACCATTAGTCTTACAGATGAAGAAAATCTGTAAAAACTTTACCATCGTCGACGCAGGGTTTGAAATCTGAATACCGAATCAACAGAAATAACTTGATGAACCAATGAACCATGTAAATTATTGAAAAATTGAAGGTAAAGTTGGCCCCGGCTACGGTGGTCGAGTATATTGAGTATCCACACTTTCAGACGCTCGATCTCTCAGTAAATGATTTTTCTGTAGATCATTGCCTGCTTGAAGCAGTTCTTTATCTGAATCATTATCCTTAATGGGACTTTTTCATTTGTGAACAGTGACACACTAAATGTATCACTGATAATCAATTTTCATAATTCTCACCTTTAACCCAGACCAACTTCGTTTATGAAAAAATTAATACTTATACGCAATAATTCAATGAGTGAAAATTTATTGTCTTTTTCATTTCGGTAAATTGGCTTTTCTATTGTCTTATCCAGTTGCACTCGTAAAAAAAGAATTAACTTTTTATTAATAATTAGTATATATAAACAAGTGATAGGTTACTTTTTCAAATTTGCCTGTTTACTAATGTTGTGCAGTCACGAATCTCGTGAAATAAATGAATTTAGAAAAATTAATCAGACAGCAAAATAATTTTGAAATTACACATTTTTCAAGAGGTTAACTAACCCATTTGAGACTTCTTTAGGTTCCGTAGGACTTTGATGGCAGCTTCCTTCGCATTTTCCAGGAAATTTTTTAATCTCTTTCTTGAATTTTTTATATGATGATAGAGTCAACTATTTTCATTAAACAAAGTCGTATTATCTTTAGTTCGAAAAACTTGATTCTTAAAGACTGTAACTGATTTTCTTGCCTACTTAATCTAGTTCTGTTCTCTTCTATTGATCTTCTTGTGTCACTTTTTTCTCTCCTAGTTTCCTGTTTTTTGATGATGATTTAACAAAATAATTTTGACGCAGACATTAAGTTAATGATTTTTTCTTTTTCAGAATTATCCACGAAAGTGGATTTACCCCAGAGGACCATAAGCAATATCGGCCGGTGGTCTACAGCAATACGATACAATCCCTGGTAGCTATTTTACGATCAATGCCAAATCTCGGAATTAGTTATGGAAACAACGAGAGAGAGGTTAGTATTAAGGTTAAAAAAAAACAGGTAACAATAGTAATACTATCCCCGGAAAAGAATTTTATCAGAAAACGTAAAAACACGTTAAAAGGCTGTGTTTTCTATGCACCTTATCGATGAATCCTACTTATCTAACATATATCTTAACGATAAATTAGTGTCGTCAAAATATATTTATTATTCTGTCGAAATCTTCAAAATAAGTTACTCTTCATGTTAATGCAATTGATTTGAAACAACGTCCAAAGGGATTTAAAAACATTAAACGTATAATGCATTGTGGATGGTTCCATTCAAAAATGTCCTGTCATTTCTCGTGTAGCAATTTTTAAATGAATCATGAATCATATTGTTTCCCATTTAATCATGAGCTACAACAATGTTTTGATAATTTTTTTATAAATAATGAAAACCGAAAGATGAGTCATGTTTGAAAAAAACTGATAAAACTAAACTTTTACTTACACGAGTCTCGTTATAAGTAGTAATTAAAATTAATAAGCGCTTATATAAAACAATACAAGACAAGACTAGTTTAAATAAACGTAAAGACTTACATAATCAAATGGTAAAATATGAGTATATAGGAAAACTCTACTAAAATTACTTGTATTACATCATTTTTTCCCATAATTTCCTTATGTCTTTAGTTTTACCAATATTAAAGGCCTTTTCTAAATCGATAAAGTATAGATTTATTACATCTAATCTGAGAATAAAGAAGTGTATGATCACTGTAGGACAAATATTTCAAACCTAGGAAAATTTTACTTAAATATGAAGAAGGAAATACTGAAATTCTGAAGAGGTGGAGGCAACATTTTGAATATATGTTAAACAATAACAGCTAAGAGCTAACTGAAGAAGAAATACTAGAACAAGAAAATCAAACACAATCGCAACATCACATGAAAGTCCCTACAAGACAAGAGGTTAGAGAAACTATTCAAAAATAATAAAAGTGCTGGAAACAATGGTATCATAAATGAATTGATAGAAGAAGGTTTATAAGCTCTAGAAGAAAAGATATACGAAATAATATCGAAAATATGAAAGGAAGAAACTGTACCAGCAAAATCAGGAATATCAATGATGGACCATGTATTTATACTGAAGCACACGCAAAGAAAGGGATACGAATACGATCTATTAATGTACGCCCTTTTAAATGACAAGAATACACAAAAAAAACTGATAACTTTAACCAAAATGACGCTCGAAAATACAAAAACGAAGATTAAAGTAAATTCAAAAACATCCAAACAGTTTTGAGATAGATAGTATAATGAAGTGGAATAAACAGCACAAGGACTCTGAATAAATGTTATGTTATCAACATCAGAAAAGGAACTAAAAATTGCCTTAAAAGACTTCATAGAAGCAGCAGAGGTAATAAACTTAAGAGTTAAAGAGAAATCAAAGTTTGCTACAAAGAGAAATTTTTCAGAAGAACTAAATGGACAGAGATCAACGGAATTGGAACAAATCCAAAGATATATCTACTTAGATGTAGTCTTTAAGGAGGATGGCGATAAGGAGAAGAACATAGAAACAAGGTTAGCGAAAAGGAGTGTGCAAGCAGGATCCCTAAATAAAATAATAAACTCAAAGAGAGACCAAATTACATCTATATAAAACAGTTATAAAGCTAGATAATAAGATCAAAAAGACTAGCATGGCTAGATCACTTGTAGCAGATCCCAGAATGATAAAAAACTAGCAGGAACACGAAAAAAGGAAGACCAAAAAAAGGTAGTATAATGAAGAAGAAGATGTCTGAAGAGAGAAAGGAATTAAGGATTGGAAGAAAATCATTACCAAGCTATGGACCTAAAAGGCCTGTGTGTAGCATTAAAAAAAATAACAGCAAAATGGCCAATACTATACTAATTCTGGAAAAAGAAGATGCCTCAAATGACAGTAACTATAGAGCAAGAGCTTAGCTGGATACGACATAAAAGATTTTGTTGAAAATATTGAAAAGGGAATTAGATCTTACGAAGAATAAAATTCTTGGAGAATATCAAGTTAGGTTCGGGAAAAAACATAAGTGACTTATGAAATTTGCTCTATAAAATAAATTTTAAATCCCAATTGCGAATATAATATACGTTATGTATAAACTTAGACAGGCATATGACAAGATAGATAGGAAATAAATGAACAGGTCAATAGGAAAACTAGGTACCAAAACAACTGATAAGATTAATAAGAATAACACTAACTAAAACAAAAAACACAGTATCAGTAAATGGACAAAAATTACCAACTTTCAGAACAAATTTAGAAGTAAGACAAGAAAACCGACCGTCCACATTATTCAACGCAACCCTAGAAAAGGTGCTAAGTAAAAGTGAGATTAATACCCAAAGAACTTTATATACGCTCAATAACCAATGTGTAGTATAAGCAAACGACCTAGCATTACTCACAATATCAGAAAAATAATTAAAAGAAATAAGAAGCAGATTACAAAAATTTGAATTGATTTAATAATCAGAACTGCTCAAGCAACAATGAATACAATTTTAAGAGCTCCGATATCTTTGTTTTTACATAAACAACAAATATGAGGAAATCTTAGAGATCAATGGAAGAATAAATAAAATAAATAGAAGTACCGGTGCATTTAATAAAACTTTGAAATCAAAACTGGTGTTCAGAAAAGCTAAAGAAGGACTATCGCTCAGTAATAAGGATGGCAACGTTGTATGAACGCTAAAAGTGAAACTTGAGATATAGAAAAGAAGAGTACTGAGACAGATCTAAGTAGGGAAAAATCTTTACCAAAAACCTTCAATAACAACAGAGCACTCAGAATTAAGGGCATTAAGAGAAACAATAATAGGGAAGAGAAAGACAGGAAGACCAAGAAAGAAATGGTTAACTTCAGTGAAGGAGGATTTTAAACAATTTGAAAGTTAATAACTGAAAAAAGAAAGTTTCAGATAGAAAGAAATAGCGAAATAACGCAGATATTTCCGTTGCACTTTCTGCTATTTATTTTATAACTTGATGTTAAATCTTTTTGGTTTTTGAATTCTTAATGGCAATCTTCTTTAATTTGTTCCTTCGCTACTGATGCTATCCATGAGGATATGATATTACCATTTAAGTTTGCTCCCCTTTATGTTTAAGTTCATTCTGAGCCTTCTTTGGTATTTGTGTGTAACGTAGAATCTTTTTTTTGCATATATCTATTAAATCAAATAGTATTAATATGAGTATTTAATGACACTAAAATATGTACTAAGATTGATGGCAAAATGGTGTTCGACGTTATCCAAAGGATGGAAGACACAGAACCATTCTCAGAAGAACTTTTAGCGGCGATGAAACGGTTATGGATTGATTCAGGAGTTCAAGAATGTTTTGGTCGCTCCAACGAGTATCAGCTCAACGACTCCGCCAAATAGTAAGTTCCGTATATAAATATTTACAGAATGGGTTAAAAATTTAAATACTGTATTTTTGTCTAAACAGTTTCATTAAAAAATTCGATTTTTCTTGTTTATGTTTAAAAAAATATTTTCTCATCTTCGGATGATTTATTTAGTTTACATTTTTTTTTTTAGTTTCTTAGATGATTTAGACCGGCTAGGCGCAAGAGATTATCAACCCACGGAACAAGACATATTAAGAACAAGAGTGAAAACTACGGGTATCGTCGAAGTACACTTTTCATTTAAAAATCTTAATTTCAAGTAAGTATGCTTTAACTCGTAAAAAACTATTTTATTTTTGAAACTCCCCTGTTCTTATTAAGTGGTCGGTTAATATTATATATTTTTATAAATTTCAACAGTGGTGTATCAAAAAAAAAACTGATAATTTGGTAATTATTATATTTTTGCTTAATTCTTTTCAGATTATTTGACGTCGGTGGTCAAAGGTCGGAAAGGAAAAAATGGATACACTGTTTTGAAGACGTGACAGCGATTATATTTTGTGTAGCTATGAGTGAATACGATCAAGTTTTACATGAAGATGAAACGACTGTAAGTAACTAAATAAAAACTATATCACAAAAATTTTGACAAATGTTTGTTTCAGAACCGAATGCAAGAAAGTTTAAAACTTTTCGACTCCATCTGTAACAACAAATGGTTCACAGATACCTCTATTATCCTCTTCCTTAATAAAAAAGATCTTTTTGAAGACAAAATTAGGAAGTCGCCTTTAACGATATGTTTTCCTGAATATGCAGGTAATTTTCTATTAAAAACAAATCCATTAATTATACTAGACTTACCAAACAAACGGAGTGAACACTTGAAGACTAGGCACTGTATTACCAATCGTAAAAATGCATAGATCCCATTTCCATTAAGCAATGACCTAATTTACAGGCTTAATAAAAAAATACTAAATAGAAAAGACAAAAAACTTGTGAATTTAATTACTTAATTAAAAGAAATTGTATTAAATAACAAATAAATTACTCAAATTTGTGTTGATAAAGCCATGACGAATAATTTAAACTAATTTTAAGTTTTAAGCCGTCTTTATCAATGAGGATTTTAAGTTTCAAAATCGCTTCCTAAATCAATGATGACAGGCCCCATAATAATTTTCATAAGCCTAACAATTTCCCACACTTTCTATCTTTTTTCGTACATGTTCTAAAGAGTTTTTACAATTTTAAGTTGTGACATTTCCAACAGCTCTTGAAATAGTCATGTCTTTTTAAAAGTATTGTTTTTCCTCACCACTAATTTGCTCCAATATCAATTCAATTGGATTCAGTTAACAATGATAAAGTGGCAACTTTAAAACTTTTCTTTTATAATTTAATGACATCCCATCAACTACGTAATTTTCTGTTATTTTCTTTAACTAATGTTAATAACGCTAGTGTCACCATATCTGCGCCACATACAATACCAGCTTTCCTAAGCCACTCTTTAATATCTTCTTTCCTGGTGGCTTTATTATGTCGTCGACTATGATATAAAACATTAGCAAGAACAGTTACTGAATATTCCTCCAAATGTAGTAAAAATTTTAAAAACCATTGCTCAAAAACTTCTGAATTCATATCGGAGTGATAATGTCTTGTTTTTCGATTCAAAAACGAGGAATCCATTTCGCACAAAGCCATCTTTACAACCAATGAGAAGCACTTTAAATCATCTGATTTAGTGTCCAAAATCAATTGTAGTCTTTCATATATGAGAGTCATTGAAAAAAAACCACACACACGCTAAAAGTGACAATGGAATGTTTTTTATTCAAAAGTAATTGCCAAAGTTGTTAATAACTTTATCCCACTGGGGGACGAGATGATTAATTTCAATCACATTGAAGTAATGTGTGTCTTCTCGGAATCTCTTATGCCACTCCTGCACACTTATCAGTGACATGAATTATTCGCCATACACAGCAGACTTGTGACATTGATTTTCGCCAGCTATAGCAATCTCAGCACCAAAAAACAAACCGTACCTCTCTGCTCTTCTTTGCTGAACTCCATTTCTAACGCTGGACAAACACACTTTTCAGTACACTCACCTACAGAAAAATAAGCAAACAACTGTGTGTATCTGTGACTTGTCACTATGCATTTTGCATTTTGTGTTTCCTCAAATTTTGTGGAGCAGTAATTTGATGATCTACTTTATATTTTGCCAAGACCTTGTACACGCTACTCACTGATGCACATATAATAACGCATTTTGCAATTAATACAGACTTTTATTGTTAACACTATAATATTATGGGAATATTTATTTACATCTTTTTTAAGATCCTTACTTGAAGCAGTTAAGGTCAAATGTATGTTGTCCCTTTGCTCAGAATCGTACGTTCCATTTGAGACAGTTTGGGAATATTTACTATTACATTTTTTCGCTCACCGATAAATGTTTTTTAGTCTTTTTTTACGGGAACGTTGATAAAATTGGTTCATTCCATTGCTACTCAATTATATGGTATAAAATTTAATAATACACAGATATACTTACAAATGACAAAAAACCAAACCTCAGTCTCTGCAATAAAAATACAAGTGAACCTGGCATTCGATTAAATTTCTTAAAGGTGCTGTGATCACTACGTTTTATTACTCCGTCTGTTCGGTAATCCTAGTTTAGTAGTATTTTGAGTTTTTAATACTTTATGTTTTGCTTCTCGAAACTCCAAAAACATACAAATATTATCGGTACATACATACAGCTTTACTAAATACTTAATATATACCGAACACAATTTGGCAACGTGCACTATCAACATAATATAAACATGGTTCTTATAATATAATATTAAGTGCTAAACACAACATACGAGGGTCATTTTTAAAGTAAGCACTGTTTGTGTCCGCTACTATTCCGACAGTACGTTTTGTGTTTCTGCTTGTGTTGGTTGTTGCGTAACACTGCCTTGTTTGTCGCCATGTCGATAATGAATGCCGCTGATTAAGAAGTGCGATCTATAATTCGATTTTTTAACGCAAGGAATAACCGCCCTGCTGAAATTTACCGGCAGCTTGTTGAAGTTTGTGGAAAAGGTGCAATGAATTATAAAAATGTACGTAAGTGGTGCAGGCTTTTTAGTAACGGAAGGGCAAAGGTTCGTAATAAAGAACGATTCGAGCTTTCTACTTTCATGTATGAAAAGTTGACACAAAATATAGATGAGGAAATTCCCTAAAACAGTCGCTTCATTATTGACATGCTTCATTAAAAATTTCCTCAAATTTAAAAACGGTAATTAATGTAATTATTTCTGACAAACTTTAATGCTAAAAAATTTGGGCGAGATACTTGCCAAAAATTTTGACAAGGCCTGTGAGAATTGACAAGAACAAATAAAAAACTATCGAACTTTCAATGGGAATTATTAGACCATGGACCATACAACCATGATTTAACACCACCAAATTTCATCTTTTTCCAAAACGTAAACAATTTCTTGTAGGAAAGCAATGGGTGTTGAAAGAAATTGTTACTGAATAGTTAAATGGGCAGGCGGCACAGTGTTTCATTTCCAGTAAAAGTTACGTACATAAGTATAGTTTCTCTGAAATTATTGTAAAACGGTTCTTACTTAAAAAAAAGATCTTCGCAATTTTTTATAAAAAATCCAATGATTTGTTTAGACGCAGCTCAATGTAGTTGACTTAAATGTGACATGTCATCTGATTCTGTCTGTAAGTTTTGTGTAGTAAAATTATTAATGGTTAAATTTATTAGGTGCGCAAGAGTATGGCGAAGCAGCTGCGTATATTCAAGCACAATTCGAAGCGAAAAACAAATCGACAACCAAAGAAATCTACTGCCATATGACATGTGCTACCGACACGCATAACATACAATTCGTGTTTGACGCTGTCACCGATGTCATTATCGCAAACAACCTACGCAACTGCGGCCTCTACTAAATCTAAATAAACATCATGTAATTATTCCTTTTTCTCAAAACAGTGACGAGGTGATACACCGTATTTTATCATTTTCTTTTCTTCGTGTAGGTACCTCTTCAACAGTGAGGTACTATGTATAACAGAACTACCAAAGTTGAGTGAGATGTTGAAAATGTGTTTCTTTTTTTGTTGAATAATTATTAGATTGTAAAAATCAATAAGTAGCTTTGTGCTTGATATGGGAGGTCTACTATTTTTGACTAAAAACGAAGTCAGTTCATTACATTACATTTAATGTTTTTTATCAAAATGAATGCACAATACGTTGAAAATACGCGCACATCTTAACCGCTGAATTTTGTCAACACTGTATAAAAATATTCAAATACACATTTATCGAACTTTTGTTTTTGTCGCAAACTTATAAATTTGTAACATCGGATTTATTCGTTTTAGTTTAGGCATTAGTTCTTTAGACACTTGAAATATGTCTGGAAATTTTAATTAGTATTCTTTTTTAAATATTGGAAATGTTTGGACCACACATAATGGTACAAATGCGAATATTACATCAGAAGTAGCTTCAAACTTTTGTTTAAGTAAAAAACATTCTCTTGTACATGTCATATGTTGACTTTATAAAGAATTGCAGCCTAAACTTCAAATAAATAAAGCAGATGTTACAAGTTAAATGTTATGTTGTGTAAATGATTTGTGCCATTAGAAAGAGATTGCATTTATTCGTGTATTAATTTTTTCTAAGTTATTTGTTTTCTTTTAGAGTATTTTTCTAAGTTTAAGTATGTTATTTATGTTTATATAATTTTATTCATTATTATAGATTAGTTACCAAATATTTTTACAAAATAAGTACCTATATGTGTATACACCAGAACCAAAATTAACACTTTCAGCTCAAAAAATAGCATTCAGATAAACTATTTTCTTGATTATTTACGAATTGCAAAACTGAATAAAGTAATAAAATAGAAAACTTAATCTTAGAAATCAAAATAGGTGCTTCCTTTAACTTAAACCTTTAATTCTTTCATTCAAAGTAAATATAAAATACTTATAAAACGGTTTTTAGTGTGCTGCATTTGACTCGCCAAATATTTATACATCAACATTGTGATTATCTAAACAAATAATTGTATGTCAAATTATACGCAAATATTTAAATTAATTAAAATTAAAAGTCAATAAGTAAATAGGAATTATCAAATCAGTTTTTAATGTTTGCTCAACTTTCAAACTATGGTAAAGAGTATTACCATTTTATATCATTAGTATGTAAGTAATGTTTAGAAAATAAAGTCGGGATTATTCAACTTCAATTTTTTGGTCAACAATTTATGAACCCTCACTATATAAAATGATCAATAAATTGAAATGTCTTTTCATGAAAAAAAATAATCGCTCATTGTGGGATTCCGTTGACTAAATATGGAAATGATCATGGTTTTACAGCAAAGCAAATGCAGTGTTGCACACGCCACGCGTATTATAAAAAGATATTTTGTTACAGTTTAAGTGAGCGTAACAGTAGCTTCTAGATAATATTTTAGAGTGTGGGGTTTTCCTCTCAAATAAATATAACCATCAGTCACCTCAGGTCACCACGGCAAATAATAATAGCAATTCCTTTCTCAAGCAAGGTAACTTCCTGTGATTCATTCAAAGAAGAGTGAATTCTAGGGAGAGTATTGTTATTATTATTAGTAATAGAGATTGAATTGGCAAATGGTTTTAAAAATACGTACAAAATAAAATAAGAGAAATATTAACAAGAAATTATCAATTTCAAAATTGAGTCAATCCAAAATATTCCTTGTAGCAAACATAAATGGTTATTAAAAGAAATGTAAAAAAATTTATGGTTAATAAATAGTAGAGGAAATTTTTATTCAATTTAAAATAGTTTGTAAACAAATTTGATCATTTTCGTGTTTTTAAGAGGGCAACACTGATTATTACGTTTATATTATATTCAACTACAAAAAATTTTAATACCAGTAACGTCACAATTAAGGCAATTAATGGAATGTATTAATTAATAATTCTAATTTAGCTACTGGTTGACCTTGACGTGATTAAATGTATCATTCTTTTTAGCAATAATAAAGATAGTTGTTTTCTTTTGACTTCATATCTTTAAAATATAAGTGAACTTGTTTTATTCTAACTTTAGATTATATCTTTCTCAATTTTGTCTCTGTCCCAATATTTCCATCTTTAAAAATCAACGTGATTTCAAAAATTTAACGTTTCTAAATAATCTGTTTGTCATCGACACTATACAAGAATTAGCTACAAGTGCTGGAAGTCAATTTCAAGATTTATAATTTATTAAAATAAAATTATATGTTCACATTTCTCTACAATAAACTGAGGTGTAAGTCAAATTTTACAACCATTTATTATCAACAAATGAGTTATTTTCTTCAAAAAAACGACCTGACATAATATATCTTGACTGAAAAAACTTAATACATTGTTGTGAAAAATATGATACCGAATAAAATGCAGCATAAAGGAGGTTTATTAGCCTAGCTATCAAATTATTAAATTATAAGTTTCTGTACAATTACTTTTTTCAGCCCATAATATAAATTTAACATATATTTTTATCTGTAATTGTTCTAATTGTATTGCCTACTTGTGCGTTATTACTTTTCTATACTGCATAATAACAGTATTAGGTTGTACCAAGTTAATATGCAGTATGAAAGATTGTTCGTAAATTAAAGAACAACCAAAAAGGACATTTATTAATAGAGATATAAACTATACATTTAATGTGTACATAAAAATATATGGCGCTTTACAGTAAAAAAGTAGCTTCAGTACCATTTCGTAGGATAGTCTTATGTACTTTTGTTAACATTTTATTTCTAAACATGCTTTTTTAATTAAAACATTCCTAAAAACATTTTGTATATCACCATCTTTATTTTTATTTATACATACAACAGAATGCTGAAATATAAATCCAGTCATAATATACAATCATCCATTAGCTAA
Organism: Hermaeophaga mercurialis; assembly: GCA_951812935.1. NCBI lineage: Eukaryota > Metazoa > Arthropoda > Insecta > Coleoptera > Chrysomelidae > Hermaeophaga > Hermaeophaga mercurialis. The sequence continues at coordinate 24,999,029 of OX638358.1, read as the reverse complement.
ATGAAGTACTTGACACAATACATTTTTATCGGAAATTAACATGGACTACAAACCTTCAAAAATACTTCCTAATTGCCTCTATACCCTAGTAGGCGTTTCTGTTACTTTAAACAACCTACAATTAACGCAACCTAAAACTTAAATTAAAAGACAGAATGAAGCAAAATGCACTTCTAAGGTTTTTGACAGAAAAAACTCAAATTTTAACATACAGTATTTGAATTTAAAAAAAAATTGTGTCAAAATGTCATTAGTGTTCTTATTAACTTCATAATTAAAATTTATGCTCAAATTTCCATGCAAATATTTCTATACAACTGTCATCCTAGTAGAATTTTATAAGTAATTTGTGTTAATTTCCTTGTACAATATGTCAAGTCTGTTATTGTGTATAAAATAGATTTGTAAGTATTTAATGTTTGGTAGAATATTGACTATCGAGTCTATTGATTTTTCTAGTCAAGTTTATTTTCTAATTGTAACTTTGGCATTACAAAATTTTGTAACTTATTTCAAGAAAAATAAAAATTGAAAACACATTTATATTATTTTAATGCCAGCATGTTTAAGTCTCTCTGAAATACACACAATCTATAGAGACCAACTAACAGTGTATTTCACATCTATACAGATAGGGAAAAGTAGTCCAAAGTGGACAAAATTTATACGTTTTTATAGTCGGATATCATTTACCTAATATTTCAAAAAAACCGCATCCTCTGTTGTAAATAATAACGACACTTATGTGTCTTTTTATTTAGACAGATTAATAAATTGAAATTGTTAAAAAACCTACAAAATGGTGTAATATATGTAATCAATATATCATATTGTTTAAGATTATTAGTCACAGTACCGCAATTTTAAAGTTTTTGAATTGGCCTATGGTTTGAAAAGGATGTTGTTTTTTGTTCGTTTAGATGAATGATATATTAGCAATACGACTCTGACATTTTTTATGTGATTTTTATTTAACATACGTACAATATTCTCTACAGCACATATTTTAATCAACGAGAGATGTATATTTATTTGTTAAAGCGGATAGCAAAACGGAAAACCGCAACAAAATTTAGGACTTTGATAAAATATATTTTCGGAAATTCCAGGTAAGCAAAGTGTATCCAACTATAAGTTATGCAGTTAAGTTGCAAATTTGATAACTTTCTTGTAATCTTTAATAAAGCATTAGAATTTCAAACAGATTAGGATAAAAAGGTGTATTAACAAATATTTATTGTTACTACTAAATAAGTTCTATTATCAAATTTCCAACTGTGTTTTTTTCTGCACGAATGTTTTTTTTTCCAAAATGTGAGTGTCAATATTGCTTACTCAAAAATATTGTTGTAGGTTTTTCTAAGCTATCCAAATCTCGTTGATATATGCATGTTTTAAATCTATAAGTTCCTTTTTTTACTATTATGTTTTGTGGGAGTCACTATATGCTGAACAATTAACTTTGCTCATATTAATGTCATTCAAAATGAGTTTCAGTTACCTTAATGGCTGTCCGAGGCAAAAAATTTGTATTGTTGAGTAGTTAGTACATCAAAACGATAATATAAATACAGAAATTTTAAACAAGTTTGGGTAAATTGTAAGAAAGTTCTTATATTCTGACTGAATCACCTGATATAAAAATGTTATATATTACTTAAATAAATAAAACTAGTACGTCTCACTCTTAATTATTTTTTTGTAGATTTTGGCACACCAATTAATAAACATCTATCAGTATAACATTCCTTTATATTTAAACTTTAAAAATGGTTCATAACAAAATAAGTGTATTTGACAAACAAAACCGCAGGAACAACCTGCGGATTAAACATATAATTATTTTCCTTAGGGACCATCTATTATTAAATTATAAATAATTTCAGTCAGAACAGTATTTTATTTCACTTTTTTGCAATTTACTTTGAATCCATGCATGTGCATTGACTTGTTACACTAAATATAAGATGATTGAATTTAAGTGATACTGCGCTAGTTAACATGGATGATGTACATGTTTTCCAGATATCAGTAATGTAACATTCAGAAAACAGAGTTCATTGTTACTCTCATTGTATGTTTGTTTCTCTGTGATGTGAATATGATAAATAAATTTTACCCATTTCGACGCTTGTTCTTTATTTTTCTATTTTATCGAGTAAGCAATATTGGGAAACACAGTATCCCTAATGTACTCATGTCTCAATTAGATAATGCATAAACGTTCCCGCGCATTGTCCAATACATGGTGTATTCCTACTCTTACCCAGTATCTTAAGCATTCACACTTCTCAGTAACTTTAGCATTCCTATTCGCATTGTTACTTTTACCATTTAACATCTCCATTCTTTGCCCTATGCATTGAGCATCCCTACTCGCGACAAGCCAACATCTAATAAAATTATTAACAATATTACAGTTTTTTGTACAGTTTAATGGAGCCTGCGTAAACCATGCACCCACTCTACTAGTAACAGCGCTCGCTTTGATTCTCTGGTTCAAGTCATTGATTTAGTCTTAATTATAACTGAGTATTACTTTCCGCTAAAAGTTCCATCAAGACACTATCTCTAAATTAACAGAATGAATACAATTTAGTAGTTATTGTAGAGGGGTGACGTCAGAAGGTTGTCTGGGTAGGTTAACCACTGTCTAGAAGGTTGTCTGGGCCTCTGACCTGATTACGGGTTAAGGACTATTACGGTGACGTTAGAAGGTTGTCTGGGGAGGTTAACCACTATCTAGAAGGTTGTCTGGGCCTCTAACCTGATTACGGGTTAAGGACTATTACAAGACTAACAAGGTTATCTAAGGTAGAGAGGTCAACCACACCTTAATTATGTGTATCCTGATTACAGAATTCGAACATTTGAGTCCAGAAAAGCAAGGTGATTCGATTATTCACATAGGTCACCCGGCTATAGAAGCTGTTCAAGGTATAATGACGTAGATATTTTGTTAATATAAAAGACGGACTGAATACCAACATGTTTCAGTGTTTAACAAGTGGTGTCATTAATAAAAGAAAAATGTGGTTAGCAAATTCTGGTGATCAAATGAAAGAATTAAGAACTGCAATAATTCCAATCATAGAAGAACTAAAAGAGAAACAATGGATGTATGAACACGAAGCAATTTACGGAAGGGTGAAAATGAGTTCTAGATATTCCGAAGAAGAATGTTATCAGGAAGCAGCCAGATTTAGAAAAGCAGCAAAAGTCTGTCGAGATTTTGCAGAAGGTTCAGTTATCTGTATTTCCTGTGTAATAACTGAATTAAAAAAAGTAAATTTACATCAATGGTCATTGAACCTTAATCACTTAATTCCAGAATATCTTCAAATAAGAGAGGAGGAGATACCGCAAATGGATGAAAGAGTTATGTAAAATAATATTGTAATTAAACAATTGAATATTTTATATTGTTTTGTAAAATAATATTGTAATTAAACAACTGAATATTTTATATTGTTTTATTCATTCATTAAAAAATTATTATATAAAAAATATACATTTGTAAGTGCACATATACATTTATCATTCATATGATAAAAACAGGTAGCTTCCATTGATTCAAATTTTGGCTGTTCATCTACTTCACACACGGGAACTTTTGTATATTTTCGTAAAAATTGTGCTTTCTCCATACCTTTGATGTAGATGATATCAACATCTTTAAGTAAATCTTGAAAAATGTTGGCAAATTTGTCAAGTGGTACAGATCCAGTATTCCAATGAATAGAGTGATGATGTTTCATTAACCAAGAAGCTTGTTTCTGCAAATCCGGTGGTAGTAGTTTAAGAGGAAATGGTCGTTTAAAAACATGGTAACATAACTTAGAACCATTAAAAGCAGCAAATTCCTTTACTATAAATTTATTATTTTCTAATGTAAACCCTTGAATATCCACAACTAATTTCATATTATCTAAGTGGATATTTTTAAATTAGAAAATCGCTTTATCATTTGTTGATATTGCTGATAATAATGAATATCAGTTTTAAGTTTATTTAAATTTTTAAGATATAGTTTTAACCTCTCTTGATAAGTTAACATAACTAGAAGAGATACGTTGCTATTAGATATTTATATCAAAGGCTGATCATGCGTACTCTCTCAATTAACTGAAGACTATACCTGCCTTACAATTTTCGAGAGAGGATTGTACATAAATTCCTTTTCATGTAAAATGAGGCAATACGCAGAAACATTTTTACCCACATTTTTATTTGTTTCAAATTCTACCCTTAGCACGACTGAACCCCCCTGAATGATCTCTTTTTGACGAGAACAGTCAATATGAAATATTGGAGCATTATTTTTAAATTCTTCAGGTGAAAAAATTGGTTGATTTGTCGGTATATGATAATAAGATTCTTGAAAACTAGCGTACATTTCATAGGCAGTAGCAAAACGATTAGAATCAAAGTCTAAATTTAAATCATGGTAAGGATATCGTTCCGAATTTAGAAAGACACGAATATTTGTTAGATTACAATGATTAAAGTGACTCATATTTTTCAACAATTTTCCTTTACAATCATCTTGAAAGGCGATTATAATATGTCTAGGACTTTCTAATTTTGTAGAAGTTTTTACATTCCAAGTATGACGGGTGGAATCATTTAGGGTGGGATATTCTATTAGTTCCCAACTTCTAAATTTAATTGGCAAGTCAATATTACTTTGAATTATTTTATTTAGTCGAAGTTGTTGACTTATACTAGGTGTAATATGTGGAATATTCCAAAATATTTTATTAATTTCAATTTTCGGTTTCTCTGTTTCATCTGTTGCAATGACAGAATCTACATCATCTTTTTCACGAATAAGAATTAATTCCTGCTTCATATTTAATACTACTTTACGAAAATCTTCAAATAAGCCAGAAAAAAGTTTTAGTGGTATGTACACATTAAAATTACCGTGGTTATCAATCAAAAGTTTATTGGTTGGTGTAATTGCCTTTCCTGTAGAATCTTTTAAACCATCTTTAGGAAACCAGGCTGCATTCTGAAGTAACTTACTCTCATTTTCATTAAGTGAGAGATAGTTTTTCAGGGTAGATGCTAAACCAACACCTCTAACTGAATCAATTATTACACCATTCATTTCATATCTTATTTCCCTAAAGAGATGTGCTATACCATTGTTTATAAACTGAAATTTTGTTGGTAGCTTGTTTTGATTTGTCAAGAATTTTCCTTCTAAATAGAGATAACTGTTACATGGAAGAGTGTACGCATCAATATCTTGAATAGCGATTCTAATTTCATCGTTATAGTTAACAGCGGTTAGGGTATGCGGTTGATAAGTATGAAATTGATAATCCTCAATAGTAGTGTCTGCAAAGGGTTGTCCCGTTACGTTTAGAAGATCCATTGCAAACTGTTTCCCTTTTCCCCGTTTTTTCTTCAAACCCATTCCCATCTTTCGTTTACCCTTCATTGTAGTAGTAACGAACCAAGCAGCTGCTTTCTCACCAAACTTTGCGTTTTTAGACTTAACCCGCTCCCAAGCTTTATTTTCTAAAACTTTATCTGCTGCGTGTCTTTGTTTTAAATCACTACTTTGAGAGTATGCAATATCGTGTTCTCTACACGCTTGGTCTAGGGGATTAATACCTTGATCTCCCCTCTCTAATCGAGTCTTAAGCTTGGTTCCTGGACCACAGAAGGAATATCCAGGTAGATGAAGTTCAGTTGGAAGCTTATTGATTAAAGTATTAACTAAACCACGTCCTTTCACCTTTCGCTGTAGAATCATTGTAAACCTTTATATAGACGTACACGCTTTATATAGAGATCAGTAGGTATGGAGATTCAAAAACAAAAAGTCACTTTACCAGTTAGAAATTATGATATTGAAGAAACTAAGAAAATAGGTAAACATGGTGTTGTTTTTGGAGGTGATTCTAAACGAGGTTTAATCATAGGTCCCAGTGGATCTGGTAAAACCAATGTTATGCTATCACTTATAGAACATCCGAACGGTTTAAGATTTGAAAATGTATATGTATGCTCTAAAAGCTTACATCAATCAAAATATTCATACTTGCGAAATTTGCTTCAACCTATTAAAGAGATTGGTTATAAGGAATATGATAAAATGGAGGAAGTGATTGTACCTGAGTTAATCAAGAAAAATTCTATTATAATATTTGATGACATTGCTACATGTGATCAAAGTATTATACAAAATTATTTTTGTTGTGGGCGACATAAATCTACAGACTGTTTTTATCTTTGTCAGACATACGCAGCTATTCCCAAACATTTAATTCGAGATAATTCAAACCTTTTAATTATATTTCAACAAGACATGACCAACCTCAAACATGTGTATGATGATCATGTTAATATTGACATGTCATTTCAAAATTTTAAGGATTTGTGTGCATATTGTTGGAAAGACAAATTTGGCTTTATGACAATAGATAAAGATTGTAATTTAGCATCAGGTCGATACCGACAAGGATTTGATTCTTATATAAAGCCAAACAGTAAGATTTTGATTAGTAAAGATGGATGAACAGTTGGGAAAAGAACTACTCGAAACACGAAAGGATATCAAACGTAAATATAAAAGTTTAAAAAATGAACAAACTGCAACGGAAAATCGTTTTAAACAACAATGGAAGCCACTCGTTGAACCTATTCAACAACTTATTACCACTAAACCGGAAATTAAACAGGAGTCACCAAAAACATCACCAAAAAAGTATTATTCTATCGTACCAGATCTAACCTTTAATCAAACAATGCAAGATGACTTTGGTGCGAGTTATATAGATGATGATATAATTACAGATACTTCACAAGCGAGAGATGAGACCCTAGAGTTTTTAGAAAAATATGATCCTTTGCCCAGAGGATATATTGAAAATAAAATTATGGATACTGAGAATCAGTTTGATAGCACGTTTGGAGTTTATTTCAATCCTGAAAGTCAACAATGGGCTATTGGTGATTCTCCTTTAACATTTGACGGAAAAGATGTAGTGATTCAAAATCTCAAGTATAAAGGCACTCCTGGTCTTTATGAATTTTTATTCAAAAAATATCCTGCTGGTTACAAAACTCAAGACCTTGACTCATATATTGAAATTGTTAGAAGAACAAATGCACAATATTTAGGTTATAATCCAAAAAAAGGATTATCCACTTCAAATGCTTCTAAATTTATTGATCTAATTAAACCTCGTGTTACCAATTTGCATTCTCTAGCCTTGGAGAAATTTGAGAAAAAAAGAAGAGCAATCGAGCAGGAAGGTATGTCAGGACAATTTCGTCCGAGACTCAGCTCCGATTCCAATGTTAGAAAAAGTCTGCTTCCTCTAACCAGAAGTAAAACTAAACTTGGAAGTGGATTAAATTCTAAAGTTTTAATAGATTTAACTGATAAAGTAGATTATAAATATTTTGATGATTTTAATGAATTGGTTGATAGACTTCGATTACTCATAGCATCACAAAAAGCTGGTAATACTGGGGTCAACAATGAAATTGTTTCCATTATAGAAGAACTACGTGAAGGTGGGATAATCTTATAAACATCAGTTTTCCAAAATACTTTTTAGTATTCAAGATGCCTCTTAACAAGTTCAACCAACACTTTCTTACTTCCTACACATGTCCGGAAGAGGAGATAGTGTCTTCCCCAACTCCAACACCCTTCTACATTTGTAAACCTTCCGAATTTCACAGTAAATGTATATTAACTATTCGAGGTATTAAAGATTTTAATGTAAGTAAAACAGTCTACATATTAGAAGATGGTACATTCTCGTATACGTTTCCTATAAGTGGAAAAGTGGAAAGCATACGCTGTGTTCCGGAAAATCTTTATATTTCATATAAAACAAAATATGATAAAATTAATCAACTACTAGAAAATAATATTATTAACAAGGGTGATGTTATTGAATTTCACATGCATTCAAAAAGTCTTATAAAAGATAAAATTTTTATTCAATTTGTAATTCAATGTCAGCTTGAAAAAAGTGATTATATATAATGCAACTTTTTATTTTATATTTCATTTTTAATAATGCCTTTGAATCGATTTAATCAACACTTTCTTCTTCAGTCTTGTTCTACTGAAGATAATGAAAAGGTTGGCTCTGTACAAACAAATACTTCATTTAATGCTCCATTTTATATTTGTGACAATTTCGATTATCACGTTAAATGTCTTATCCGTTTAAGAGGAGAGAAAACAAATTTGAGTAAGGATTACTATGTTCTTGATAATGGAAATTCAGGATTCAAGTTTCCATTATCTGCAAAAATTGAAAGTGTTGCTCATTATCAGGCAGATTGTGAAGTAATATTAAAAAATAAAACTTACAAACTTCATGATCTGTCAGGTATAAATATTGTTAAAGGAGATGTAATTCTATTTAAGCTCGGATCAAAACAGAAAATTTGTATTGAATTATTACTTCAGTGTCCGTTAGTCAAAAATGTCTAAATGGCAAGTCGTTAATGAACTCCATAAACCAGCTCGAATTAATTTTAAACGACGTCATGTTTTAGTTAAAGGTTTACATGATTTAATCCAAGCTGACCTGGCTATCATGTCATTATATGCCAAAGAAAACAAAGGATACAATTATATTTTGATAGTAATCAATGCTTTTAGTAAATTTGTTTGGGCTGTACCTATCAAAAGAAAAACTAGTAAAGAGATTGTTAATGCCATGGAAAAAATACTTTTACAAATGAATCCTCCAAAGAATCTTCAGACCGATAATAGGACAGAGTTTTACAATAAAGATTTTCAAAAACTTATGCAGAAATATAAAATAAATCATTATAGTTCCTATTCAAATCTTAAGGCTAGCATTGCAGAGAGGGTAATTAGAACTCTTAAATTATCTATATGGAAACATTTCAGTTTGCAAGGATCCTACAAGTGGCTAGATGCGTTACCTTCTATTGTTAACAAATATAACAATACTAGACATTCCACCACTGGAGCTATACCAAGCAAAGTTAATAATCGAAATGCAAGGTTTATTAAGGTATTTAGTCAAATGAAAATTGTAGATCCTCGAAAACCTAAATTTAAAATTGGTGATTATGTACGCATCAGCAAATATAGACATGTTTTTAAGAAAGGATACACGCCCAACTGAACGACAGAAGTATTTAAAGTGAAAAAAGTTCGGCTGACCAATCCTAGGACTTACATTTTGGAGGATGAAAAAAATGAAGAAATTCAAGGCGGATTTTATACGGAAGAGTTACAGAAAGTGAAATATCCAAATATTTTTTTAGTTGAAAAGGTGTTGAGACATAAAGGAAATCAAATTTTAGTAAAGTGGCTGGGAATGAATTCACAGTCATGGATAAATAAAAATGCAATAATGTAATTTGTACTTTTTTTAATAAAAATATTTTTGTATACAATATGTTTTATTCTAGAAAAGATAAATTTTATAACAAAACTACATTACTTTGAATTAAACAAGGGGTTATAATTTTTGCAACTTCTTCTATACGACGTTGAAATCTTATGCGGTCTCTAGCGGCTTCCTCCCAATATCCTTTTCTAGCTTCCTTATAAGCAAAACACCAATTATATAGCGTATGATGTTTATTCATCAACTCATTAAATGTAACCTTCTTCATAACAGTTCTGTATATTGATATAAGACTTCCAAGGCTAAACCATAAGGTACTGAATTAACGTCTTTTATAGGTTATATCATACTTTTTCATTTTGTAACAAATTAGGATATCTACAGATTATTTCTAAGGCTAAGCTAAAATTAATACTGTTTATATATTTTATTGAGTCTATTATATAACGAGCAGATTCTACAATATTATCACAATCTTTAACACCCAGTTTTAAAATTTTGAATGAATTATTAAAATTTTGTTTGCCTAGCAGTTCACACTGATAGGTTATTAGAGGTATCAAATTCCATAATTTTACTATTGAACTGGAGTCTATCCAAATATTCTTATTCTTGATTACTATTCTTAACCCATTAGACCCATCACACGTTTCAAACTGTAGTCGAAACGTATTATTATCTATGGAATCACCATTTTTTGACGAGACAATTAAGCTGTTAATTCTTTCCTTATAGGATAAAAATTCTTTCCACTCGCTTTCTGTAAATTCCACGAAAATTGTTTTATTATCACATATTCTAACACACGGTTCAAAATTCAAATTCTGAGATAAGCTAACACTTATGTATTGCACCTTATTAAGATCAAATAGTTTTTGTCCCAAATAAATTTTTGATGTATTCATGGTAACTTCTAGAGCACTTATGAACAAAGTCGAATGAAGTAAGTTTTATTTGGATGTATATCCCCATTAGCTTTAAAAGAAAACAAAATACATTTTTAATGACTATTTATTAATATATTAATAATTAACATTATTATAATAAACAGTAAAAATGTATTTGTTAAGTTTCCTTCTTTTTTCTTAACTTGTTTAGGTTCTTTTACATTTTCTACATTAGTTTCAATTTTAGTTTTTATTATTTGAACAAATAAACAATTTGGACTATATTTTAAATGTTCAATGAAGGGAATATCCTTCATTTTCCATTTAAATATTTCAACTCCACATTTAAAGCATCGAACCAAATCTTGAGTACCCACATAGTAAAAACCATTCCATGCTAAATCTATAGGATTTACTAAACCAGTCCAATTTTGAAATGATTGTAATCTCTTATCAAACAACTCCCACAAATGACCATAATCTTCAGCACACATCTTGTAGTCAACTAATTCTATTATGTTAATGTACAGCTTTATATTACCTTACAAGCTATGAAATAAAACAATTTGATAATCTTAAACAATTTATTACAATGGTTTTAAATATGACAGACCTATAATAGCGAGTAATGACCCCAAGGTAAAGTATGAATTCCATCATGTAATATAAAACGTTTATCATCCAATGCATTTAATCCAATTTTCGATTGTTCAATACTATACACATTATGAGCAAAGGAACGAATAGTACATTGTGAAATAACCTTGTCTTTGTTTTCCTTTAAACAACTGACATAATCATCAAATGTAATTTTATTTTTGATAACACAAGGTTTAATCCCCTTAGATTTTTTAATTAAAGGTTTTTTTAGACATTGCACTTTATAACTATACATTTTTGATCGTAATCCTACAAAATGTGTTATGATTTTACCATTAGCTTCATCCTTCATTAAACCAGGAATTTTTTTATTACGCTGCGGTATTTTATATACATTATCCATATCATAATCGCTAGTATCAAATCTATTAATGTTAGGTTTAATTACTTGCTCGTATACATCATTACATGTAATTTCATATATAAAACTAATCGTATCAGTATATAATAACTTACAACTCTCATTAAACTGTGATAACATAAAATCGTAATGAAAATTGTACATGCATGTTTTTGAAATATCTAAAATAGCCATTCCTATGTAAAGAGGTTTATTAAAATATAGTTCAGTCTTTCTTAATTCGATAGCCATTAATTGATTTTCCTCATCGAATATAGTTCTACTATTAAACTTTGGACTTGAAATTAAATTTTTTGCACCATATCTACCTTCCCAATGATTAACTAATTTAACAATACGATGTTTCCTAATATTTTCCATGGTTTTTCCATATATAGCATTTACTTTTAATTTAAAATGATCTTTTTCAAAAGTATTTTTCGCTTTTGCTCTAAAACTTGTATTTAAATCTATATATGGTTTCAACCATGATGATTGTGAAAATTTAAGAATTCTATGAATCTTAGTGATTTTTAATCCATGTGCTACAGCCTGTTTTAAAGCACGATAATGAATTACATAATTATTTTTATCATATAGTGTTGTTAATAGTTTTGGTAATTTTGAACCTTGTGGTATTCTATGTTCAGCACAAAATGGAAAATCTTTATGTAAATCATGAATCTCATAGGGATACTTTAGATCAACTTCTAAAAAATATCCTTCAGAGGCATCATCAGGAATGTTGGTAATATCTATATTGTTATCTACCCACTGGAAATTTCCATATGGGAGTGGTTGGGACATTGCATAACCATATAAATTATTGATATCTAGATATAATAAATACTTATCAGGTTTCATATTATCATATCCTATCATATATTTATTGTTTGCTTCAGAATATCGACAACAACATTGACTGATCCCACCTCGTATTGCGCTTTCAATAAACAATATCATATCCACATCATATAATAGTTCTAATTCACATTTTGTATATTTTAGCATACAGTTCCAAGAATATCCGGGTACTGTATAATACCAAGCTGGATCTAGCCCGCTAGTGGAATATCCAATAGTCCTAAAATTTTCAAATACGTCTGATAACAGCATTATATCTGTTTTCAAATATAAATCCGAGTATTGACCTAGATTTTGAATATTAAAAGCTTTCCATACTGTTTGTGCATGAATATATCGTTCCTCACTGATTTCTTCATCACTTAATTTATTATAAAAATGTGCTGAAGCAGGTAATTTTTTTTCCTCTAGTTTTTTCAAATCATCAATATAATCGTAACAAAATATACCTTTTTGTGTAAGTAGTTTTAATTGTTCATCACTATAACCTCTGAATTCATTTTTTGTATTATCTAAGTTGTTCCCCTCTAAATTTTTTACCAATTCATCAAGAGATGAATTCATAAAACGAAGTGAATCTATAAATCTAAATTTAATATTGTTAGACATATGATTAGTAAATGAAATGTACTTTTCTTTATTTATAGGTAACAATGTAATTTTACCTAATTTTGCCAGGTCACTTATTATGAAGTGACTATCATATCCACTTAGGTTGTGAAAAATTATGGGAACGCAAAAACTTTTTCTAAAATTTAAATTACAATTTTCATGAGCAAAGCCTCTAAAATTACCGGTAAAGTGATTATGATCACGAACTATAATATCTTTATAGGTAAATTGGTTTTCACAAATATGACATGTAGTAGCATTTATTGTTGATATGTTTTGCTTCATGGGAACTATATATTTAAATTTAGAATAAATCATTTGCGAACATGTTTCCATTTCATTAGCAAACCATTCCATACAATCTATCCCGCGAAAACTTTTAAAAAATGAAAGAGAATTATCATAATCACATTTAACATAATATCCACAACTATATGCAACATGTTTTTGATATTTCATTGTTTTTCCAGCATTTTGCTGTACAGGTTGTAACATACATTCGAAATCAGCATAAATGACAAAAGGCGTTCGTTGTTTATGAATAAAATTTTTAAACTTTACAACTTTATCTTTTGGAATGTTAATTTTGAAATCGTTAATGCGTTCACATAATTTTGTATGATTTTCTAATTTTTCCTCACTACTAAAATAATTTAAACATCTGTCACATATACATTTTTTATTTTTACTCTTATTGAGTTGTGAACTTAACAATCTAGATAAATTTTTAATCCAACAATAATGGTATTTTATTTCAATGTGATCATTATCTAATGAATTAGGTGTATCATAATCATTTAATTTAGGAAAGTATACATTTTGGATTAATAATAAATTAACATGTTTCTCTTTTTTACTTTTCGTTAAACGTAATGGAACTACTGTTAACTCTTTGCTTATTAATTCTAAACCATAAACATTAACAGATATATCATTAAGTTTTTCAAATTTATGAATTTTATTAAAATGAATTGGAATTTCAAGACCCTCTAACTTTAATACTTGACTATAATGAGGATATGATGTAGTGCGATTATATTCATTATCTGTAGGATAAAGTGCACTTACAATGCTCCAATAGAAACATGCATTGTCATTCCAATTATAAATGTTTACACAAGCTTGCTTTCGTTCAATTTTTTCTGGTAATCTAATGAAGGATGAACCGTTCCCTACTTCAAATTTATTTATATTTACTATAAGTGATATTACTTTACTTAAAGCCCAACCCGATTGTCTTTCTTCAAATTCCGACAACTTATTTAAAATAAAATCTGTAACATGATGTATAAACCATTCACTTATATTTAACGATCTATCAATAATATCATTTTCAGTATGAAAGTATTTTATATCTACTATATTTTTATTATCAGTCTGTTTTATAAATTCAGCACAAAATGTTGTATTTACTTTAATCATTGTAAACTTTTCTAATGTATCAACTATTTTTTTATAAAATAATTTAAAGGCTTCACTTAAAAATGAATGTACATCTTTATGTTTTAGATTAATTATAATTCCAGTTGTTACCCTTTTCTGAAATACTGATTGTAAGTCTTCCCATTTAACAGTCTCAATACTTGTTTCCACAACTTCTTTTAGTTTATTGAATATTACTATTAAATGACCTAATTTTGTTTGCCACTTATTATATTCTGATAGGTGTTTAGTTGGAATTTCTTTGGAACATAAATCAATTGCAATCTGTACTTGATGTAACCATACTTTACTTTCCTCAACAGTAAATTTAGAATGCTTTTCAAAATATTTTTCAATTAATTTATTTAAATCATTATTAAGTCTATCGCTATTATCTGTCATACTTACAAATTACTGTCAACAATTTTGAATAATGATGCAGGATTTCCTTTGCCGGTATCTTTCTCTCCAGTAAAGACAACAAAATATTTTCCGTTTCCTAATTCGACCATATGATTCTTAAGAACTCTAGTGGACCGTGAGGGAAGGAACACAACGTTTTTCTCCAGATCTAACAATACCGTTTCTCCAAATTTTGAATTTACCACTTTTGCTGATAATATTTTAAACGGAATATCTTTTGGTAACTGATTCAGTTTTAATGGTGGTTTTCTAACTTCTTCTTCTAAAAGAAGAAATTCATTTATACTTGTAATATCCATTTTTCTATAATAAAATATTTATTTAGAACATTAAAATACAATTAGAAATATTTTATACTTACTTTTGATGGTTAAACAGAAACACTAAAATTTTCTATAGTGAATAATATATGCACAGTTTACAACTTAAACTGACCTTTATTCCTTTTATTCGGACTTTTATATCGTTCTAGAAACTACGTCACTTGATTACCTTCGACTTTCTTAACCTAAATTTTACTTTATTTATGATTATACTTTCATATTCCTCGAATATAAAAAGCCTGTATTTTTTCATTGTATAGTAGTTTGGTTTACAATGGCTCCTAAGAAAGTTGTAATTAAATCAGAAGTTATCATACCACCAAAACGAACTAAAATAGAACTAGAACAATTGTCAAATACCTCAACTGTAAGTAATTTAAATTTTATACTAATAAATAGTTCATAATCCTTATACGTTTTAGACTCCTATCATTGATCTTAGTGATTGGCAAGAGATGGATGACGTTTTGTTAAATGTTTCGGAACCAACACATTCTTTAATTACATCAATATCCGAGTTTACCGAGTTAAGAGAGCTCTTGCAATTTAAGTTGAATTTTTATCAATTACACTTAGATAGGGTAACTAATTTTGTTCAGAACCTATCTATAATTAATACCGAATGTGAGAGCCATCAAAAAAATGTAGAAACTAAGTATGTTACTATAGATAAATTAAAAAGAGAAATATATGAAATTGAACAATTTCAAAATATTAACATAACTAACAAAAACAAAATCCTAGAAGAGATTAACGTTATATACCAGGCTGAAAAAAATCTTAATAAAAAGTAAATTTTAATAGTTCTTTTTTTTCCTATTCCTTTCCTGTTATTGAAAGAATATATAACTTAAAAAAATCCTCTTAAGTAGACAATGGGTTGAAGTTCTAATAAACATTATGAAAATATAAATATAGTGTGAACAAAGTGACGTTTAAGTTACAATTGTTTCATGCTATGAAGATTGACTTTTTGACAAATAAAATGATTATCCTTGTATATGTTTTCAAGAATAAAAGTTATATTCAACTAATAATTACATTTTTTTTTGTTTTTACTTAAAGAATAACTTGAGAACAATAAAGGTCACTTTAAGATATTTGAAGGAAAAAGTGACATATAAAAATAACGTTCTTTTTGATGTCTTTGAAAATTTTAGTATAGAAAGTATGATGTTAATAAAACTTTAGGAAAAAAAAAAAGATTCGAAAAACTTTACTAAAATTTTTTATTTTATTAATCATCTTCTTCATCATCTGACCATGGGGAAGGTATTTGTTCCCATATTCCACCCTCAAATATCCAGCAACCCTCTTGGGGTGGTTCAGGAGCATTTTCCTCCTCTTTGGTTAAAGGATATGTAACTACAATAAACCCATCATATGACGCTAATGACATTTTTCTGTAAAATAAAAACTTTTTGTAAGCAAAAAATGCTAATAATTGTTTTCCGAATTTATTTTTTATGTAAAATAAACCTGAATCTAAAGAATTTGGAGAATAAAATGCTAAAATTGACTAAAAAGGATAATTATACCCACTAAACACTCTTAAATAAATTTTATCGACTGTAATATATATCTCCACTAAAAGTCAAATCATTACTAAAATATTAATTTTATTAAATATATAGAATTTTTTGAAAAACTTATGAAATCTAATATCTAAAATTTGTATGGATATTAAATTCAAATCATGTTACTAAAATATTAATTTTATTAGCTAAAATTTATTTGATTAAAAGAAAAAGTAAACCTACTAAATAGTCTTAAGTATATTTTATAGTCTGTAATATATGTCTCCACTAAAAGCCAGATCGTTACTAAAATATTAATTTTATTAAATATATAGAATTTTTTTGAAAAAACTTATGAAATCTAATGTCTGCAATGTTAAAATTTGTGTGGATATTATTTAACTTATGAATTTTTCCAAAATCATTAATACATCTGGTGAAATAAAATAAGTCCAAATGATCTGGAATTCTTTTTATATCCAGTTTAGAGTAAATTTATTTTATCATTTAATAGATTTTTAGAAAATTTTTAGCTGTTTTCAAAAAGTATCAGATATGATATAATATAAGTTTAATATCTCGAAAAAAGTAGTTTGAAATGTTAAAATTTATATGGATATTTAAATGGTAGTATATTACAAAACAAATAATTTTCTATGTAACCTGATACGAGACTCCAAGAAAAATTTTATGAATTTTCCAAAATCTTTAATACATCTGGTGAAATAAAATAAGTCTAAATGATTTGGAATTCTTTTATATTCAGTTTTGAGTAAAATTTATATTATAATTTAATAATTTAATAGATTTTTAGAAATTTTTAGCTGTTTTCAAAAAGTATCAGATATGATATAATTATGAGTTTAATATAGGTAAATAATTTAAAAATAATCCACTACAATGTAAACACCGCTAAAAAGAATCTGGAATCTGACCTAGTAAACCTGGTAAGAAAAATTAGCATTTTAAACAGCTTTAAATAAAACATTGATTTTATTATGCATATATATCAATTTTAAAATGAATAGAAAATAAGGCAATACTTAAAAGTTAAACTATTGAAATAATGTTTTATAATTATAAAATAAAAAGAAAATAAAAAGTTAAAAATAATCCACTACAATGTAAACACCGCTAAAAGAATGTGGAATCTGACCTAGTAAACCAGGTAAGAAAAATTAGCATTTTAAACAGCTTGAAATAAAACATTGATTTTATCACGCACATATATCAAGTTTAAAATTAATAGAAAATAAGGCAGTACTTAAAAGTTAAACTATTGAAATAATGTTTTGTAATTATAAAATAAAAAGAAAATAAAAAAGTAAATATTCGAAATAATAATTTTTTTAACTATTAATTAAAAGTTTAGGTTAAAGTATTTATATTCAATTAATTATTAAAGATTTCTTAGTAAAGAATAAGTAAACTGAAAGTCATAATTATTTTTTATATAAGAATCGTGTTTCGTAAATAATTTAAAAATAATCCGCTACAATGTAAACACCGCTAAAAAGAATGTGGTAACTGACCTAGTAAACCAGGTAAGAAAAATTAGCATTTTAAACGGTTTGAAATAAAACATCATCATTGATTTTATTACTCACACAAGTTTAGGTAGATGAATAAAAAAAGTACTTACTTTAAGCTGGTTTCAAGTCAACTTTTCGAGGCAAAATTATAACAGAGAGAATTGTAGTATTCGAAGGTAAAACTGATATAATGTAAAAAAATCGAAGGTTTTTATAGTTATATGTAAACAGGTATTTTTAGAGAGTCCCGTTAAAGTTGTGGGAAATAATTATTATATAAATTTATTATGGTCAACATTGTATGTAGTGGATATTTAAAATATGTAAATGAATCGAAATAAAAGCATGATATTGCAAGAGAAAGTGATACCATCAACAATTTGTAAGGTAATTAACTTCTCTTAAGATATACTCTCGTTTTCAAGTTATAATTAAATATAATAAGCAAAAGAATGATTTTTTTACTAAAATTTTATTTTTTATCCTATTCGGTTTTTAATTTATTGGTTTCGAGATCATCTATCAATCTAATAAGGAAATAAAAATTAATTTTATCTAGCAGGAACGGGAACCTTTTCAACTTAGCTCCCTCGCAATACACCTCTCACTTACATTCTCAAAAATATAAAAATAGGTAAAATGATTTTTAATAAGGAATAAAAAAATATTTTTTTAGCAGGAACGGGAACTTTTTCAACTTAGCTCCCTCGTTTTTTTTTATGTAGTCACCTTATCATTAATTAGAGTGTGACCTCTTTACCCAGACAACCTTCCAGAGAGTTGTTGAATCTAATAAGGAATAAAAAAATATTTTTTTAAAATAACTAATATTGTTTTCTCTTTACCCAGACAACCTTCCAGACAATGATTGAATCAAATAAGGAATAAAAAAATATTTAAAAAGAAATATTGTTTTATTCATTATTAAAAAAATATATTTTGTAAATATATTTATCATTAGATAAAAACAAATTTTATCTAACAGGACCGGGAACCTTTTCAACTAACCTTCCCCCGTTTTTTTGTACAGTCACCTTGTCATCCTTGTAATAGTCCTTAACCCGTAATCAGGTCAGAGGCCCAGACAACCTTCTAGACAGTGGTTAACCTCCCCAGACAACCTTCTGACGTCACCCCTCTACAATAACTACTCAATTTGTATTCAAATAGGTTCACCGTTATTTACACTACCAATCAAAGTAAACAGTTTGTTAGCAAACACTATATTTAAGCTGCAGTCCAAGACGTATGGTTAAGGGCGCCAACTTTACCGCAGGTCTATAAACGATCGTCCTACTCCTTGATCCTATATTGATGAAGAAGAGAACTCCAAAGAGACCATATAATCTACATATTACAGTGATGCAAGGTCTAGGAATGTTATTAATTCCTTTAAACCAAGGTTTGTACTAGGATTTTTATGAATATGCACATGCAACTCTTCTGCTTTTCATCTTATTTTTCAATTTATCTACCCACGAGATCCATAAATTGTTTTTTAAGTAAAAAATTCTGTATTGGCTACCCTATTAAAGGTTGGCTTATCTTCTTCTTATGACCACCAGTTTATCAGCTGGATCATTCCCTAATATATCAGTGTGACTGGGGATCCACACAAGTTCTATTTCTATCGATCTTTTATAAGCCGCTCATAACAACTCCTTTAATTGTGTTGAGGGTTAATTGAACAATCTTGCCATATAGTCCCTTGATGGTTATGCTCTTAAGTGCACTAGAGTCTGAGTCTGAGAGAATTATGCAATTATTTAAGTGATTCTGTAAGTTTTAAAGCCGTATAAACTTCTGCTGGTGTACTAAATTCTTTGGGACAACCCATAGACACCGACATTTTGGCTTCTGCTGAGTAATCCCCAATATCCACTCTACCGTGTTGTCCTTTGGAATTGTCTGTAAAAATTTTGTAAACAGTGTTCCCCCATTTATTTACAACTTTTTGAACACATTCCGCTCTATTAACTTCACCATTTTTCATGTTCAATTATAAAATATATTTTTTTAAGTGTTGACATTCAAATAAAGAATTATAACAACGTAAGACAGAATGTTTCAAAATTGTATGTGAGATAATGCTAGATCGAAAGCCTACACTAGAGGAGGGGTGGCCAAAATTATAGTTGCTATACTTATACTATCTATTTTATTGTGAAAATGATACAAAATTAAAATTATACATATTACGTATTTATTGTATATCGATTTGGTACTCTATGACAGGTATTCACTTATCCATCCATTTAGGGGTATAGATGCAGTGATAAGAGCTAGAGGAGAATCGTCTACAGGCTATTGAATTTAAAAATTTCAATTGCGATTTGTTTTATGAACTTTTCATTCACAACTTTTTTATTGCATTTGACGATACTGTTCTTTCTCTTATTTATTTATGTTTTTTACCGATAAAATTTGTACAACACTATTTAAACTTAAATTTAATTAAATCTCACTTAGGAGATAGCTTTGCAAAAATAAAGATAATCAAAAAGCTAATGCATTCATTTTGTTCAGTAGTGTATATTAATCACATATTTCAATATATATAACGTTTCACAATATAATTTCAGTATTAGTATATATACAGGGCGGCCAACCGAAAACGAAACAGAGCCATTATCAGGAACTGCGTTAACGTTTTAAAAAAACACAGAGACCCGTCGATTTTTGATCAAAGGGGGACACTTTTTACCGGTATTTTCGACTTCTTACACCTCCAAGCGAGGGTAATAATCACCCCAAAATATTTAAATGGCATTAGGAGTCAAGTAAGGCATCATCTCAAATTCCTTTCAGTTCTCTTTATAACAGTCTTTAAATTTTAAAATTCGGCCTGTTACTTTTTAAAAAATTATATTTTAAAATGTAAATTATGTACTTGTTTAGTTTTTAATAAGAGTTTTTAAAATTGGAATATTTTTCATTTTTGTCAAAATAGTGAAAATGACACATGGGTCGTTGAGTACGCCAATGGTTTAAATGTTGATTTTCTTGCTTTGCATTGTTTTTGTAATTTTTTTATCATATTTGTAAAAAACAAATGGATATGATACAGACACACAAAGAATGTAAAATTAGTGGATTCGTATATCGAAGCGAAGGTTTGTTTAATTGTGTTTTTGAAAATTAAATACCATGGTTTATTCCATTGCGGAAAGGGTAGATATCATTTCGCTTTATTTTATGAACAATAAGTGTGCAAATGGAACGACTCAGTTATTTAATGAAAAATATCAAGATAAACAGGTCAGCAGGAAGTATGTTCTAGAGTTAGTGAAGAAATTTCAAGAGACTGGAAATGTAGCTAATAAAAAACGAGAAAGTAGACCGCCTATAGTTAATACAGCTAGTGAAGTTGCAGTTTTGGGACATATTCATCTAGATCCTACGATAAATACAAGGCAATTAGCATCTGTCTCTGGGATCAATCGAACTAACATTCAAACCATTTTAAAGAAGAACAAATTCCATCCGTATAAAATACATTTAGTTCAGGAACTTAATGAGAATGATTATGACCGCCGTTTGCAATTTTGCGAAATAATGAGTGAGCGAGCAGCGAACGATCCACAGTATGGACTGGCATTTTCGGTGACCGGCTGGTGGGTCCATGTTTTTTACTTGGTAATTTGACTGGCGAAATGTATTTGCAATTACTGGAAGATGCTATTGACACTACCTTGACCGATATTATTGAAAATGACCAACAGTATAGTGAAGATAATTTAATGTTTCAACAGGACGGTGCTCCTTCGCATTATTCTTTCATTGTTCGTCAGTATTTAGACATTTTCCACGGCACTGGATTGGGAGAAGAGGAAGCATTGAATGGCCTCCACGGTCACCAGATTTGTCGCCAATTGATTTTTTTTTGTGGGGATACCTCAAAAATAAAATTTACAAAACACAACCAGCTTCTTTAGAAGATTTGCGTCAAAGAATTGTCGAGAAGTGCCGCCATCGAATCACTCCACAAAACACCAACACCAAGAATGGCACAAAATAACTTGGAGATCTCCAGATCACAGAACGTACACCCAAATTGATCATATTTTAATTTCAAATAGGAAACAAACCTAAATTAGATATGTAAGTTCGTACAGGCGAGCTTGTGCAGACTCGGACCAGTATGGCCATAGCGATATTAAGGCAGAAAATAAAAGTGAATGCTAAAAAAAGAAACACTGTTGAAAGAAAAAAGAACTGCAAAGAAAGATGTATAAAATGAATGGAAATAAATAGAAGAATAGAAGGAAAAAATAGGTATTGTAACGAACAAACCAAAGAACGAATGGTACAATGAGGACTGAAATATTGGTAGAAAGGAAAAGAGATGGATTACATGGGTTAGAACAGGTGAGAATGAACATACGAAAGAATATGAAGAAATAAGAACAGTCAAAAAAGCCACAAAGAGAATCAAACGAGAATGGGTGGATAATACAATAAAGAAGATAGAAGCTGAAAATATTAATAAAAGCACGAAATCAATCAATAGAAAAAGTAAGTGTCCTAAACTAATTGGTATTAAAAATAAAAATGGGAAAAATCTTAGAAAACGAAATGGAGTACAAAGTAACATAGATGGAATATTTTAGGAATGTACTAAGTAAGATAAAAATATTAGAAGAGCAAATGGAAGATCAAGAAGAAGAAGAGGAATACTTATGGGAACCAACGCTGGAAGAAATAAGAGAAATAATTAGTAAGAGCAGACACGGAATAACACCAGATAGTGGTGGAATAAATATTGAGCTGATTAAATATAATAAATCCATAAGAAATGGGACCAGCAAAACTGCATTAATTGTAGAGCTATTATCTTACCCAATACAGCATATAAAATACTGTCCACACTCATACAAAAAAAATGCTAGCGAATAAAACGAATGCAAAGATAGGACAATACCAGTATGGATTTAACAAAGGTAAGTCAACCATCAACGCAGTACATATTTTGAAGCTATTAATAGAAAAAACATATGACCATCAGATTGAAACTGAAATGCAATTCAAAGATTTCAAGCAGGCTTTTGACTCCATAAATAGACAACAATTAATGAGATTCCTTCAAGTGCTAGAAGTAAACAAAAAAATGAGGAAACTAATTTGGATGATGATGGAACAAACAATGGTAACCATAAAAACACATAGAGGTGACACGGGCATATTTGAATTCAACAAAGGAGTTAGACAGGTGGATTCACTGTCACTCTGTTTGACCAGGTGCTGGAATATGTAATCAGAAATTTGGACAAAGAAACCCTAAGAACGAGAGGTGAACCATTAGTAGCTTACGAGGTTGATATCGTATTACTCACAAAAAATAGAAAAATAATGGAAAATATATTAAAAGAACTTGTCGAAGATGGTAAGAGTATGGACTAAATAAATGAAACAAAAACAAAATAATGAGACTAAATAAACATTCGCTAAATAAAAATAACTGAATTGGGGTTTCACATTTGAGGAAGTTAACAAAATCTAGGAGTAACAATAACCAATGATAGAAATGGAGAAATAGAAATAAAAGAGAAAATAATGTCGACGAACAGTATATTTTAGGCAAATAAGAAACTCTTAAAAAGCAATTTTCTAAGCAAAAACACAAAGATGAAAATCTATAAGACATCAATAAGACCAACAATAACATATAGAGCCGAAATTATGACTGTGATCTAGTAAAATAGTAAAAAAATATATAGTAAATATCAATTAAAGAACAGAAGCTCAAGTGGCTTTGGCATGTCTGGGGAGCATGGCCAAATAAAACAGTGTATACCATGACTGAGTGGAAGCCAAGTAGTGAAAGGCGAAGAAGAAGAAGACCGAGATCAACATGAAAGCAAGAGGTGATAACTGACTTAAATAGTTTAGGAATCCGAAAAAACGGCAGATAGAAAACAGATATAAATGTATGGACTTGCGGGGCCTGATCCTCCCTGAAAACAGGATCTAAAAAGTCTCTTAAGGCGGCTCAACCCCCGCTAGCTTCTACATATATATATATATATATATATATATATATATATTTATTTCTATTTGTAGATTGGTAGTTTTCACATTCTCTTGAGAGTAATGTGGATAGCCCTCTCTTCCCAAAGAACAATAATAAGATTGAAGAATGTCACTCCTTTAT
Source organism: Hermaeophaga mercurialis (assembly GCA_951812935.1). Lineage (NCBI taxonomy): Eukaryota > Metazoa > Arthropoda > Insecta > Coleoptera > Chrysomelidae > Hermaeophaga > Hermaeophaga mercurialis. The sequence continues at coordinate 24,974,930 of OX638358.1, read as the reverse complement.
TGAGTCATCTTGGATATGTAAATAGGCCTAAGCCACAAAAATACAAAATCTAGTTTATATAAAAAATAGTTGTGGAACCGTGTAAATCTAAGAAGTAATTACGATAAATTGAAGTACTGAATGCTAAAAATTATTTTAAAACCGCATTTTCTCAAAACCTATTCACCTATTCAACGATTGTCAGAAAGTCTTTCAGACTTCATCAGAGAAGTTGTTGCAGAAATATGTCCAGACTTATGGTCAAGTTGCCTTCGTCATGTGAAAACTATTCAACTACAAATTCATCCGTGTATCATACATCTGGGAGGTAAGTCTAGTAAAGATTACAGCGTCGATTAAGATTTTAAAACGTTACTTTTGCTAGAAGCTTCTTATTTGTTCCTCTTTACCTTTTCATGTAACGTGAAATGGTGAAAAGGCTTAGCTGCTTTTCAAATCTTAGATTTATTGATATTTAATTTTAAGATTTCCTAAAGCCAGACTAATGCTTAAAATAGGTATATCGTATCTATTTCAAGGGCTCATAGCTAACCACCTCTCGATCTGGCATGCGATTTTTGATCTAACCGAAAAAGTAAAACGTTAATTCTGACTAGAAATGTACATTGGAGAACTTCATAAACCCGCTTGACAAACATTAAGAAACTGTGGATCTTGGAATGTGTACTGTATAATAAAGAAGATAAAGCCAAAATATTAAAAAAGACAACAACTTTGACAAAATAGGAGAGAGTCTCCGTCTTTCGATAATTTGCTTGATTCTAATGGCAAAAATTAAAAAAAAAAACTGAATTTGGACGTCCAACTGTCATTGTTTAATAGGTTTCAAGTATTATTACATTTAATAATTTTATAAAAAATATTGATAAATAATTGAACTCTTATTTGGCAGCGAAATATTATCAAAATATTGACATAAAAAACAAAAAATAATGGCATATACCCTTTGACAATTAATACCGCTTTGACTCTGTATAAGATAAATTTTTTCCTAATAAATAGGCAACACTTTATACATCTATTCTTCAATAATTTTCTTGCGTTACAATACCTTTTACTTTTCGGAAGTTTAGCAACCGGTTCTAATTCACAAACCAACTACGGCGAACATGATAGCGTTTTTACATGTCATTTATTAACATATATTTATGTTCTTATCTATTTATCTATTTCATGTATTACCATGAAAATGTTAATTTTTTTATGTCTGAAGTAAACCATATGATCGAAATGTCGTGTTTTCCACTGTTTCCAGTTATTACTAAAAACTAGCTGTATATTTAAGTCTTGAATTCTACCATCATCATCAACTTCAATAGTCAATATAATAATCCATTTTTATTGAACAATCTATTCACGTATGGTTTTAAAGAAACCGTGAGACTAATTCAAATAAGAATAAGTTTAAAAAGGTGAGGAATTTTTACATATTTATTTTAAAACCAGTTAGTTATTTGAAGTAGTTTCACCTACAATATTGGGTGTCTTTTTTTCTTCTAGTAAAAATTATACCTTTTTTAGAATTTCATAAAAATGTTAACCATTGTAAGAACTTCGGTGAAGCGTTCACTAGGAAGAACTTTATCAAGCACAATAACATCTGCTAAGGAAAACACAGATCCAACGCAAGAAAGCTTATTAAATGAGAAATGTTTTCTTGTAGATGAAAAAGATACTATCACTGGCATTGCCAGTAAAAGGGACTGTCATAGAGTCCTAAAAAATCAAGAAATTCCATTACATAGGGCGTTTAGTGTTTTTTTGTTTAACAAGAAAGGAGATTTACTTCTACAGAAAAGATCTTCTAATAAAGTAAGCAATTAAACGGGAAAATTTTAATAGTAACTTTTTTTTACTAAAAATTACTATTTCAAGGTTTCAAAACCACTCATTTAGTTTAATTAAAATTGAACGGGTTTTTATACAAAATTAAATATTTTATGATAACAACTTTAATTATCTCTAAATTAGCACATACCTTCAGTAATATTAAGTTAATCATAAATTGTTATCTTTTTTCTGATTATTTCACAAATTTTTTGACTAATATAGTAGTTCTTGACAATATATAATTAAGAAAAAGCGATTATATCTACTATAGTCTGAAAGTGCTTTGTACAGTTTTTACAAGTCTTAAAAATGTGTGGCTTTTCTCTTCCTTTCTTATTTCAGTCTTTTACCAAATGTCATACAATTCATTCAAATTAAGCTAATGTAATAGTCATTAACACATTTTTTATGTATTTTATTTCATTTTTAATTTCTCTAACTCTAAAAAACTCCCTTTATTTATTTTGCTACTTTTTTAATTGCCAATTTAAGCACATTGTGAGGTAGCATGTTTATATCTGCCTGATTGACAGAGGTATACTGTCCTAGTGAGGTCACTTATGTTTTTCTTATAGCATTGTAGATACATATTTAGTTTTAGTTCTGTGTACTAATTAGCCTCTATTATATTTGTATCAATTTTGTTTAAGATAACCTACCCCGATCACTATACAAATTCCTGCTGCAGTCACCCTATAGCAGATTTCGCAGGTGAAGAAGAAGGCGCTCTAGGCATAAAAAAGGCCGCCCAGCGAAAATTAAATTATGAACTTGGGATTCCCACAGATAGCGTCCCATTAGATGATCTTAAGTACATCACCAGGATACACTACAAAGATGAAGGCAATGGAAAATGGGGCGAACATGAAATTGATTATATTCTTTTTATAAAAGCTGATGTTAAGATTAAACCAAACCCTAATGAGATATCTGAGATAAGTTTTGTACCAAAAAATGAATTCAATGATTATATTCCAACTATAAGCGGGCCTTTGACTCCCTGGTTTCAATTGATTTTGAAGAATAGGCTGAGATTGTGGTGGGATCATTTGGAGGATCTTGATGAGATTATAGATCATGACAACATTTTAAAACTTAAATTTTAAAACAAAATTATTAGTTGTCATTATGTTTTTTGAATGTTTCAGTAATAGTTTTAAGTATAATGTTTTATGTAATATTTTTAAGTTATAAAAGTTATATTAATAAAATATATTCTTAAATAATTTTATTTATTTTAATCATTTTTATTTACAAATAATCCACAATTACTCATTATTATATAAAGAATGCAAGTGCCTAATGATTTGGCTATTGTAACCCTCCAGGCTGGGTTTTCCAGAGATGTAACTGCAATTTTCAAATAAATACTGCAATGGTGTTTGATACCAAATATTTCTAACACTTGTGTCTTCTAAATCCAATGTATTCAACTGAAAAACTCCAAAATGGAAAAATCGACCATCAGTTTGTACACAATGAAGTACTACAGGTTCTGCAAGTTTCTTTACATCCTTCTAAAAAAATATAAATTATAAGTACAAGCCAAGTATATAAATTTTACATACAAATTATACAAAGTGAAACACAAACATGAAAAAGTAACACAATATAACGTAAATAATAAACACCAAAGCATATATTGCGCCCCAAAGGTATAAACAAAAAAAATTGTTTTTATTTGTCATCATTGTCAAATCAGAATGTTGGATATTTTTATATTTATAAATATTTTATGATACACCAATATTATGGTCAAATTATGCATAAATGTCATTATAACCTTATTAATTCAATCAAATTCATAGATGACTTAATTTCTGATTGGCATACATAACATAATCAAAGATAAATTGACTTTTTTGATCAACAAAATATAAGGATTCAAAAACAATTGATTATCAATATGTTTTGTTTAGAATGCTCCAGTAACTCTCACTCTACTGCAGTAAAATATCGTTTTCCACCATTACTACATACGTAAATAACTACAAATTAACTTACTCCATATTTTTGCCTTGCATAACTTCCTGCTACAGTGAATGTTTTAAGAAGGGACCGCCCAAAAATTTGTTGGTCTGTCACTTCTTCCTCATACATATTTCTAACAATTTCTTTGTCAAAATGAATAAAAACTGTATGTGGATGAATTGCTCTTATGGTTGATTTAATGGCTAAAATAGTTTATTTATAAAAACTAAGGATTACAATATTATTTATAATTTTGAAAATATCTAGAGGTATTTAATAATTGATAATACTTACGGTAAATATTTTGGGTTTTATAAATATTTTCTCTGTTCAATGTTATTAAAGGATCAATGGGACTAATGTCTGGTAATTTATAGCTATTAGTTTGTTCGTTGCTTATTGGAGATAAAGATTTTGTAGAGGATAAAACTAAATTTCCACAAAGATCAAATTGAATCAAGTTACCAGCCCTTTCAAATGGAAATGAAAATAATAAATCTTCAAAAATATACCTCTGCTTCACTAACTGAAGATTACTTATAGACTCTATAAGAGCTAATAACTTATGTGTAATTAATTTGCTAAAATCAGAAAAATAAGTAGTTTATAAGTTGAAAAAAATGCATTTTTTTACTTTCTTCTTCCCTGGGTGATTCCAAAAGTTCTAGGGAAATTCCAAGCAGGTCTGGTGGGATCTTTCACTACTGGTAATTTTTGCTGTTCCGCATCGAATAAATGTGAATAAAAAATTATATCTTTAAATAATAAATCCACATCTTTTGGGAGCTCACTTATCTTAATTTTTTCAGGCAAATTTTCTTTAATCTCTACAGAATTAGTAAGAATTTTAGCCTGATTTAAGCCTTCTAATAAAACATTGTGATCCTTATAAGATAGCAAAGCGTGATCGTGCCAATCTGGATGAGTATTGTTAAGAAGTTGTGGCTTATTTTTATAACCAATGACTTCAACTCTAAAAATATAATTTGGCTATTAAGTGCAAGGAAAACAAATTAAATGAAAATTGATATTTCTGATATATTTACTTTTCAAAAACTCTTTTCTCTTTAAGAATGTCATTTGGATTTATAACTCGAATACCCCTTTCTTTGAGAGCCTTCTCTGCTCCAGTTTCTAAAGGCTTGCGCTTTCCTTGGACTACCCAGTGCTTGTAAAAATGCCAGCCAATATGCTGTTTATATAAAACTGCAGTTCTCTTCATATTTAATATAAATAAATAGGGTTATAAATCAACTGATTTTAAATTTTAAACTAAAATTATCATTGTATTTTGCAGAAACGTTAAGTGAGGTTATAGTTTTCTTCTATTTTTTAAAAGAATAAAAGACATATAAAAATATTCTTCTGATTTTATAATTAGAGTTGAACTGTGACTATCTTCACACTATGCACGGATATTTAAATTGCATTATTTTTATAGTATAATATAAATATATATATATAGACCGTGTTCTGTATAATTTAAGTCTTATAGATAATATTTAGAACGTAAAGGGGAAATAACACTTATATTATATTATATTATAATCTCAATAATATGTTAAATTTTGTATGAATCAGTGGCGACCTCTAGTTGATTTAATGTTGTCTTGCCGTTGACGTTAGTGGCGGTTAAAACTGAAAAATGAAATAACTTGATCAACTGTTCTTGAACCGTTAAAAGTGATAAGATAGATTGAAAAGATAAGTTTTTTCTAGTTATTCGAAAAATGTTTGCTTCAACGAAATTTACACCTACCCCAAGAAAGTTAAGAAGAGAAAAGACAACTGTTTCAAATTCCAGTTCTGATTTAGAAAAAGATCCAGTGGATGTATATTGTAGACTGCGTCCACTTCAAGAAAACTTTGATTCTAAATCATGCATGACACTTGAATCATCTAAATCAATACGTATTACAAACGAATTAAAAGGTACAAGAAGGGATATATGTTATAAATTTAAACATATATTTACGGCTTTTGCAACGCAGAAAGAAGTTTTTGAATATATTGGATATCCCCTTATAGAAGATTTACTAAATGGAAAAAATGGTTCATTATTTACTTATGGGGTAACAGGTTCGGGTAAAACATTTACTTTAACAGGTGATCAAAATAATCCAGGAATATTGCCAAGATGTATCGATACTCTATTTAATTCAATTGGCGACCTACAAACGCCAAAATTTATTATAAAATCTGATAAAATGAACGGTTTTGAAATACAAACTGAAGAAGATGCCGTTCAAGATAGGTTTTCTGAAAATCGATTATTACGAAGTGCCAAAAAAAAAGCAAACGGTGATAAAATTTTCATCAATGATGGCACTACAATCCCAGTAGTTAACGAAAATAATGTATTCACTGTATTTATTTCCTATATTGAAATTTATAACAAAAATGTGTACGACTTATTAGATGAATCGAGTAATGGGAAAACTTTTCAAAATAAAATATTAAGAGAAGACTCGAATCATAATATGTATGTGAATGGTGTGGTGGAGGTAGAAGTTAAATCGGCCCAAGAAGCTTTTGACCTATTCCTTATTGGTCAAAGAAGAAAAAAAATGGCTTACACCAACCTCAATTCTGAATCAAGTCGAAGCCATTCTGTATTTAACATAAGAGTTGTACAACTTGAAAAGTTACCAGTGAACGCTGATGGAGTTCCCATTATTCCAGAAAGGAATTTTTTAACTGTTTCCCAATTGAGTCTTGTGGATTTAGCAGGTTCTGAAAGAAGTAACAGAACTCAAAATACAGGTGTTAGGTAAGAAAATTTGAATATTTTGAGTTATTTAAATTAATATATTAAAAGGAAATTATGATTATTAATGTGGGCTTACAATCAATAATTATAATAATAGGGGTTGATTCCACTTATTTTATTATATTGTAAAATGTACTCTTTTTTTTCAAAGTGCTTTTATTTGTTTATACAGATTAAGAGAAGCGAGTGCTATAAACAATTCCCTGATGAATCTTAGGACCTGTCTTGAAATATTGAGAGAAAATCAACGCACAAGGGGCTGTAAAGTGATTCCTTATCGTGATAGCAAGTTAACATATTTATTTAAAAACTACTTTGAAGGAGATGGTAACGTTCAAATGATTGTATGTATAAATCCATCTGTTGATGATTTAGAAGAGAATCTACATGTGTTGAAGTTTGCAGAAATGACACAGGACGTCAAAGTGCTTAAATCTGAACCAAAATCTACTCCAGTTTTTGTAAAAAAAGTTATTTCTAAAAGAAACGCCACACCAGCTAAAATTACTAAAACAACTTTAATGTCGATTGCCCCTGAAATTCCTATATTTAAGTTTGATTTAACTAAGGTAGAAGAATGCGGATCTATAATTGACGATATGATAAGCAAGTTAAAGAATTACAACCCTAAAAGGAAGGATTCTGAAATTAATAAAATTAACAATGAATTGAGAAAACGACTTGTGGAAGTTGATAATAGGAAGGTATTGGGTAAAGCTGAAGTTCGCAATCTCAGCCAACTCCTTCAAAGGCAACAGTTAAAAAACACTAACTTGGAAACAAAACTTAACCATCTAGAAATTAAAAACAACAATTTAATGGAGAAAAATGAGGAACTGCAACAAGTAATTCGATCTTTACATAATACAATCAATGAAAAAGATTTAAAGCTAAATCAAAATCTAATTGAGAAAGAACGTTGGAGACAAAAAGTGGATTTGGGAAATGAAAAATTGAATCAAGAATTAGACGCCAAACTTAAAAAACAACGCAAACACTTCAATGCAATTCTAGTTGCTAAAGAAACACAATTGAGAAAAGTTAAAGAAGCTGTCGATAGAGAAGTTGTTATCAATCCTGAAGAAATAGAAGTTGAAAATATTCCTCCAGCACCACAAACGCCTAAATCAGCATCAACTCAGTATTCAAGACGACCCTTTACTGGATACACTCCCGTCCCCAGAAGAAGATCAAAATCTGCTGATGAGGTAATTTTTCAATTGCTTGTGTTAACTATATCATTCAATATTATTTGGTGTGAATACGGTTTTTTAATTGTAGTCATATGTAGCTCATTTGAGTTATAAATATTCACTCCATATGATTGAAATTCTATTCTATGAAATAAATGTACAGAATTTTTTTACTTAAAAGCAAACCGCCTTGGGGATATTTTAATTAAATCAATGTTATGAAGCAATCTTTAAAAGTCCGTAGCTCTCTTTACAAACATTTTGTTTGTTTTGAGGACATCACAAATTTAAAAAATATCAAAATCAAATGAATATCAGTAGAAATTTGAAATAAATCTTTATTAGCAGATGAAGTACCGACTAGTACTATACTTTCACCTTTGCGATATTTTTAATGGCAGAAAATTTTTAAATAGAGTTCAATTTTTATATGCTGAAATTACTTATATCTCTTTATATATATTCCGCCCTATATTTACTAAAACTTTCTAATTTGCGAATTTTGATTATTTGGGAATCAGAATTAATTTTTTCTAAAGGATTTTCCAATAAGGATGTTGAAATGGAATAAAACAACCTCTGTGTGAAGTATTAATGAAATTCTTTTTTATTTGAAACGCCCATGTATGTCATTATATATATGGATTATATCATTTAAATATCCGTCACGGCTTTGTAGGTTGCACGGATCCGAGAGATCCAATTTTCAATGACTCTGCCGCATAGATCTGGTTGAACTTGAGCGATGGCCAGGGTTATTTTGATTTTATGGGCATCGATCGATTGCTTAGTGGCATAGACCTGCGACTTCAGAAAACCCCACAAGGAAAAGTTTAGCGTGGTCAGTTGCACGATCTAGGTGGCCAAATCAGATCACCTAGGAGAGATAACTATTCCATCAAATTGTTCATGCAAAATGTCTATCGTGGCGTTCGCTGTGTGGCACGGAGCGCCCTCCTGCTGGAACCATATGCTATCCATGTTAATATCGTCCAATTCGAGGGCCAAAAGAAATTGGTTATCACTGACTTGTACCGCCCGCCGTGAACCAACATCGTTTTCGAAAAAGTATAGACCAATGACGCCACCAGCCCTGGTGTACCTCGTGTGGATTGGTGTCTTCCCATACTCAGCAATTTTGTTTATTAACCTAGCCATTCATCCAAAAATGCGCCTTATCGTTATAGATGATTTTTGGCCAAAAAACGCTCGGAAGCCCAGTCAGCGAACAAATGGCCTTATCTATGTAATTTAACTTTGAGATCCTGAGAAAGTTGGATCTTGTACGGATGCAGGTCCAAGTCCCGACGCAAAATTCACCAAGTTTACGAAAGGCCAAGTTCTTGTACATAGCGAAGAGTTGACTGCCTCGCTTCTCTTGCACACTTCTACTAATAGCAGCAATGTTCTCGTCTAATCTGGCGTTCCTTTGACGTAAGGTGTTTTCACAAACGAACCCTCATTTTAATAATAATATTTTATCATTTGGACGTGCTGCTCAATCGTGTAACGTGGCATGGTGATTTCTCAATCGTGTAACTTGGCATGTGATTTCTTAATCGTGTAACTTGGCATGTGATTTCTTAATTATGTAACTTGGCATGAGTGATTGAATAATAAACAACAGATTTGACAGATGCCGCAAAACAACATGCCCACCACAGCCTGTCAACATCGACCTATTGGAAAACTCTTTAGAAAAACATTGCTAAATAGAGCGACTGCTTTTCTGATGATACTAGTTTAATAATCATTTTTGTTGTAAAAGACTATGGTTTTATACACATGTATTTTGTCCTACAGACGCCATAACATCGAATTCAATAACTGTAAAAGGCATACCAAAAGTAACTATTAGGCAATTGGTATAGTTTTAAGCAATGAATAAAACAAAATTACTGCATTTTATAAGTCCAAAAGGGATAAGTTTTTTAACACAAAAACCAACATGATTCATTAATATATTTATAACACAGTAATTGCTTATAGTTATCCAGTTATTGCTTTGTGGTAAGTGTTAACAAGTTATTTAACTATTAATTCTAGTAACCTACTTTTCAGGTTTGGCTTGAGCACAATTCAATCAAGCCTGTTCCTTTAGGGACTGTTCTACAACCCTCTATGAAAAAACGTAAATCTGTGACAAAGCTAACAAAAGCATCAGAAGTAACAAACCCTAAGCAGTCTAAATACTGTCTTTTGGCCCAAGAACAAGATACAGATGGAGAAATTGAAACTAAAGTCTACAAGGCTGACATTGTCCCAACTACAGGCGGTGGAGCACAAGTTATATTTAATGACGTGGAAAAATTAAGACAGGAATCCCCTACATCATAGATTTAAAATTTTTACAGTATTCTAATAGTTTTTTTAACAGTATTGGTTTAAAATTTTTATATAGCTTTTAGTTGTATGTATAATTTAGATGCATATTTTTATTTCAATGTAACGTTTAAATATATGTTTAAAAGTTTTCAAGCTATTTTATTAAAGAAACACTGGCCAGAATATTTGTTTTAGCATATTATCAACTTTGATAAAATATATTTAAAAATAATTTCAGACAAATTTTCTTAATACTTTTATTTATAAAAGTACACTATTTAATACAAATGTTTAAGCGTCTGCAATGGTTACTTCAACTTCTACACCAGGTTCAATATTTATAGAAGTGATTTGCTTAACAATTTCTGAAGGAGAATGTAAATCGATGACTCTCTTGTGAATCCTCATTTGGAACCTGTCCCAAGTTTTAGAACCTTCACCGCAGGGAGTCTTACGAGTGGTGATCCGTAAAATCTTGGTGGGCATACGCACAGGCCCTTTTACCTTTAGTTTTTGCTTCTTGGCTGCATCTATCAAATCGGAACATACCTTTTCCAAAGATCGAACGTTGCGAGAAGTTAAAGTTATCCTGATATGATGGATTGCGGCAGTTTCCTGTCCGGGCTTTTCAGGATTACTTTTTTCAACAGATGCCTGAAAATGAAAATAACATGACTATTGTACCATGTGGTTACCTACATAACCTCAAAATGCGTTAACGCATTTTGATTTTTAAATAAATGCTTTTATTTGTATTCTAAACATAGGACCTTTTCACTTAATGAATTGTTCGGACTACAATACTTACCATTTTAAAATATTTCTGGTCGAGTTAATCAATTTATTTAATAAAATTGAACAGCGCTGAACCAGAAGCACATAACCAATGTACTGACAGATTCAGAAAGAAAAAACATGGCCGTACACCAATGTAGCCAACAAAGATGAAATCTTACTCTTTTTATTGGACTATATCCATCAGAACAACTAGCCCAGACACTGGTTCTGTAACCAATGGATTGTTTTTTATAAAAATAAACTAATCATTTTAACTATACATTGATTTAAGAAAATGAAATTATTATTATGAAATTTCAAAGAGTTAATTATTAGTGTAAACACAGATAAAAACTTATCTTTTGTAGTTACACTTATGGCATTGGTAAAGCCCATTAGCAAGTCTTATTTATGAATTTTGGTAAAAATTCGTAATCAGAGAATGTATTTTTAATTTTAAGGTAATTTATAATAATAATAATTTATTGGTTATAAATACAACCAAAGGCCATCGACCAAAGTCCTGCAGCCTGTAATGTTAACTAATTGAATATAATTTTATGTATTGCACCATGGAAATGTAATAAGGAACTTTCTATCGTCTATATGTAAAAACATATAAAAGCATAATGTAGTGATTAGGATAAGAACAGATTTTAATGAATAATTTTTCTTCGATTGCCAGCTGAACCATAATTTCTTGTACTGTTTCGGTGGGATTCTTAAATAATCTTGTTCCTGGAAGCCAGAAACTTTGAATGAGAAACATATCTATTTTCTATTTGAGGGTTTTTTAGAGAATTTTTTTGCAATTTTCATCCTTTCATCGATTGTTTCAATCATAATTTGCCTGTATAAATATTCATTCGCAGGGTGATGTAGAGGGTTCTTTGGGTATCTCATTTTTGTAATTATTCTAAGAGTTGATGTCTCCGCAACTCAAACGTTTTTTGAAGATGCGTTAGTGGTGTTTAGAAGGAAGAAGTAACAATAATCAAGAAGCAGATAGATTTGTAAATTTTTGTAGCAGATTTGATTTTTATGCCTTCACTTTTATAAGTTATAGAACCAAAGAATTTTGCTCTGGCCTTGTTTTTCTTCTTAAGATTTGGGGTATATTCGTTAAGCTTACTGCCCAATTGTATACCCAGATATTTCACTGCAGATAAAGGGAAATTGAATTGTTTGGAATTGTGAGAGTTGTTGAGTTTTCATAGATGGTGTGGTAAAAGATAATATATTCACATTTTGAGGGGTTTGTAATTAGTCTCTATTTATTGAACTAATGTTCTGCTAATTTATGATATTTATATACATTTCATTTTGTGATAAACTTTTTTTTTAATGTTAAACGTTTTTTTCTTTTTTTTCTCAAAATTTTAATTTACAAAATTATTTTTTTCAATGTCAATAAAATAACTTATACTAAAGGTTAGTTTCATTTTTACTATTTGCACTTATAATTTTTGATATATGTTGATAAAGCGATTTTAATATATTTATAGGTCGCTATTAACGAATCTCGGATCAAAACTCAAGTTTCCAGAGATATCCTAGTGGCACCAGGTGTCCCTCAAGGGTTCGCACATTGGTCCAGTGCTATTTCTCTTATACATAGATGATGTAATAAAAACAGTAACTGTCTTCTGTTCGCTGATGATCTAAAGTTTTTTAGCAGAAGGACTCGAGATAGCTCTGCCCTACAATCAGATTTGGACCGCTTTATTAAATGGTGTAAAACCAATCATCTGTTTCTCAATACTATGGAATAATCACCTTTATTGCAATTTTCCGGTGATCTTTAATTTATCTTACAGACAAGCCAGATATGGAAGTCCAGAAACAGACTGTCTGGGAGGTGGATCTGTATGAGCATCACTAACCACTGCCTTTTAGAGTTAGTAATAAAAGAGCAGTTCAGTCATTTTACCGATCTCATATCCTAGTTCGGATCGCTATAGAGAGCATATTATGGGGGTCTTGTTTCTGCTAAGACTGTTATACTCTGGCACAACCTAATCCAATACTCTCTCTTGGTTTTTAGGATATTTTTGATGTATTTTGTTAGAGTTAATCTGTTAAGTTTCCCAGCACCTTACTTCCTTATCAGCTCGATTAAAAGGACGTCGAAATTCTTTTCTATTTTTACCCAAGTTTGATGCTCCATCAAGGTGAATCTCTATGGTCCTCTTCTCCTTAAGTGGGCAGTTGTCTTTGGTAAGGCTGTAAGAACGACGTTCTACAACTACTCATTCGCTGCCTGTACCTCAGCATTATTCTTTTTAGATGCAATACCGATCTGCAAGTACTTTTGAAAGAATTTCCTATATTTGCCCCAGTCCATACATATTGAATCCCGAAATTTTAATAAATAAACCTTGTGCTCATCTCAAATCGGATATGTCGATGAATAACCATTTGTAATATTAAATCCTTAATACTAAAATTACTATTATAATTATAATTTAACTATTTAACACAAATTTCACCAATTATTAAATAATTCTAACAAGTGACTTTCTTACATCTCCCCGTATTTGAGAGTCATTCTGATCCCTATTTGATTATTTAGCAGGACTTTGTTGAGACCCCCTACCAAATATTATTTTTGTCCCGTTTTAGAAATATTAATTTTGACATGTAAATTTTTACGGTCTTTGCATCTCCCTCCCTATAATATTAGTCTTACTGTTGAGAACTCCATCAAATATTTTAATTCTTTAAACGTCATTTTACAAATAACTAAAATCAACGGAATATGAAGAAAATTATCGTCGTGCTTACGCATTTGAACTATTCATAAAGTGCATCCGCAAATTTCTTACAATTTGTTTAATTTAATAGTCATTTTTTTTATGTATGATACGGAAAATATTTTATATTTGGGAGATGATCATTAAAATTCTTAAAAATATTTTTTCTTGAAAAAAAGTATAAACCCGCAAAATAGACTATTTTTACAGTATAATAGGGAAATCCGCATGAGAATTCGAGTTTTAATAACAAATGTATACTTAAGTATTCTCGTTTCAGGATTTGTAAACAATGCTCTTAATGGTCAACAAAGATTAAGAACACACTAAGCAGTCTCAAAAATAGTGAAGAATATTTTTTTTCATACGTTTGTAACAATTAACGCATTATTTTTAATATTTTTTAAAAGAATATAATATTCCACACTTGTGGATTTAACAGATAACAAAGATTAAGGACACAGTAGATAAGTATTTAAAAATAATAAAACTGTTTTTTTTAACCCTTCCGTTTTTAAAATATATTCTACAAATTTTGATGTTTTAAATTAACGGACACCAAATATTAGGTATTAGGATAGAATTCGTAGCTAGTTTTAGGATTGATAGTGTATAGAAATGGTTGAAACAAATACTTCTGACCTGTTATTCTGTCTAAGCATACATTATAGCTTCAATATGCAATACATAATAAAATTAAACAATAGTGCTTATAGTATGATATTGTATGGAACAAATATATTTAAAATTATCATAGGACAAAAGAGCTACTTATACTAATATTTGCAGTTTACTTCTTAGTTTTCTTTGGTTTCAATGTGAAGTATGCTATAATAGTACCTATACCTATATAAGTAGCCAATGCGACCTGAAAAACAACGTTTCATTTACTTTAATCACTGTTAAAAATAAAAAATTATATAACCATGATTGTACTTACATTAGCTCTACCTTTCATCGTTTGTCCATTGAAAATTTTGCTTAATCCAGTTAATTTTGAAGCGTCTGTTGAATCGCCCCCAGCCATTTTCTAAAATTCTTAAATTATTTATTAAAAAAAAAAAGAATTTCAATAAATACAATTCTTACTTTTCCTAATCCTCGAATGTAGAAAATCTAGAAACCAAAGTATGTCAGTCGTGTCCTAACAGGTATACCAACTAATTGATTTTTCTTCTTTCAAATATAATTCATAATGTAAGTTGAGAGGGACAAATGGTTAGTGGTATTGGAAATTCTCATTTTAGGATTTTTAGTGTATTGGAGGACTAGTATGAATAAAAATGATTTAGCTATTTTCTTGATCTTGGTTTCATTTTTTCTAAAGTGTTTGTAATCATATCCCTTAAGTAAACATCATACACGTAAATTGATGCAAAAATTGTTCCCAAACAAACTGCACTCTAGAATATTTAAAAGGAAATTTAAGTTACTTACAACAATTTTAAATACTTACATTTAATAGCAATCCAACACATGGTAAAAAGGATCTTTTACATTTACAATTTGGATTTGTACTGGCCATTATTTGTTATGTTTATTTTTTTCATTATTTGTTTGCCTTTTTATGCTAGATAATTTTGACGTTGGAATATTTCGTTAACATTTCTGAAAATGTCATAAAATTATCATGGTTAGCAAAAGCAGGCCATGTGACATTTTTCCTTATAATAATTCAAAATCGTTGTTATGAAATACGGAAACTATTGTTTAAGATCGAATGCCAACATCCGAATATTTTTTAAATGACAATAGTTTTATTGTTCCGTGTTCCGTGACAATGTGACGTCACCACATAGCAGTTGGCGAACCTGATCTGTTTCCAAACAAACTTGTACCTTTAAATCGATGTGTTTTTTAGTGGATTGTTTTGCTTATTTTGGATTTGATTAAGTTTTTCTGTACATCTTATTAATTAAAAGACATTTTATACATTTTTTCAAAGGTATGTATAACCTAATCATTGGTCTCCGACTTAAAATAATTGTTTTATTGTTTATTTTAGACGGTTATGTGCTGGTTACTAAACTGCCATCATTATAGTGAAAGACAGACTTGTAAACAAAACACAAAAATATAATTTACAACACTTACAAAATACAGCATAAACAAAAACAAAGTTGTTTACGAATTAAAATCCGCGCATTGCAATTATTGTTTGGAAATAAATTTCAGGTTAGCCAACGTTTTGTGACGTCACGACTGTCCTGGTCCATTACATTTCTGGTTCTGTATTACAAATTCTATAAAAATATTTAATACTTACAAGAAGACTTGCATGGTTTTTTAGTAGGAGGTGGCTTTTTTTTACAACCTGGTCCTTGCTTATATCTATTGCTATGAATACCAAACCTAGCCCTCAATTCATGTTTCCATTTATCTCGTTGTTCTGTAGCTAAAGATTTTACATGTTGTATTTGTGATGAGGGAATTAAGTTGGGAATATTTTTATCAAATGCTGGTCGTAAATCAAATATATCATATATTACCACTGACCCAACGATGGTTCCAATATAAAATATATCCTAAAAACGTATTTTAAAAAACCACATTTTCTTTTTTTTTATGTAGGTTACTTACATTAATTATTTTGTTACAGGACATGGCATTTTTGGTTTAAGATGATATCTATAACATATTTGGGTAATGCAGCACTAAGAATTTTGATTTATTTCATTTTAATCAGGATGTGTGATGTGTATGTCAAAAATACAGCACTGCAAACTTAAAATGAAAGCACGCGCTACCTGGTGACGGAATAAGAATTTTACTTAAGGTCATATTATTCAGGAAAATAACCAATCAAATACAGTATTTCCTAAATATATGTTTTTAAAAGTAACATTACTTCCAATTACGAACTCCATACACATTGATTTAAAATTTTATTTATTTAGAAATAAGGCCCCAGCAATTCAAAATTAACATATAATAATTAATATTTAAGAAATAAATTGTAATTAATTTATTTCCAAAATATTACATTTTGAAAAAAGCCAAATAAAACAAAAACTATTAAGAATAGGTTCAGAGAACCTTCAATAAACAGATAAGTTTCTTTCAGTAGATTTCAAAATTATAATGAAATACTGGGTGCTCCAATAAAAATAATATTTTATATTGCTGTCCTCACTTGGTACATCGGGTCTACAGATTTTTTATTTTAGGTTTGTATTTACAGTGCCTTTTTTTACCTTTTTTGTCTATTAGTATTAAGTATTTATAAGCCTTATTGTTGTGGTATGGCACCTACTTCACTATTAAAGTACACTTTAAATTTATCTCGTACATCATATACTAAAATAAGAGATATGGGAATTGTTTTTACTTTGTGGTCACCTCAGATTGTATAATGCTGAATTGATAGATACCTTTTCTGTCTATTATTAATATTATTTAATAAACATATGCATTTTACTATTAAATCAACTTTATCAGGATGACACTTTATTGGTTTGTATAATGAGCAGTCTGCGGTTAACGGCACCGTGACACTCTTTAGCAAAAGACATCTTCCTCGCGTGAGAAATTTGGTTTGGAATACGGTTTCATTAAATTTGGTTTTAATGAAGATGCATCATCATCTGGTAGAAAAGACCCGTTTTCTAACAGCTGGTATAAGAGGATGCGGAAGTTCTGCTGTCGTTTTGCTTTCCATATCCACCCACATCAATACGTACAAATTTATAATTTGCATCGGTTACTGCATGTAGTTCTATAGAGGTGTATTGTTTTTAATTATAACATTTAGATTGTTTCGGACATTTAATACTAATGTTTTCCGTCACTAGAAAAGGCACAATTTGGAAAATTCCTCTTATTATAAAATTTTTTGGAATTACTCAATAGCAATTCCTTTGTATGATGAGGCAAATGCTGTAGTAGTAATTTATTCCATTTATTTTATCGTACTGTGCGACAATCTAAATGAATAGGCTAGGGAACGAAATCCAAGTCCAGTTAGAGAAATCTGCAACTAATTCAAAAACCTTCGATACCAGAATTGTATTATACTTCTAAACAGATACGTAAAGAAATAATAATCAGAAATACCAACATATATTTCAACCTTACAATGCTCGCAGTACACCTTATAACACACAAATAATAAATATATAGTTTTAAATGAGTACTATCTCTCCATACATACTATATAGTTACTGCGAGACACATTTAATGGGGATTATTAGAAAGTTGCTAAACACGAACAATCCGGTGCGGCAGGGGAGAAATAAATGGTGATTTTACTTGGTCATACTTTGATTGAAATAATACACCGAAACAAGAAAAGATACTTTTTTTTTAACAGAGAAAAATGGAAATAGAAGAAAAAAGAGATTGAATTGGCTTTACTACCCCCACTTTAAAAATGTAAAACCAGATAGAAAGCTCCTAGTATAGTTACAGTTGCAACAAATTCTTGCTAAAGAGTTCATGTCTTACTCAACAACTCAACAATCCTCTGCAGGCATCTCAATACATTTATCCTAGGTTGTCCATACTCCTCAACCTACGCCTTATCCTGTATTATCACAACAAATTGCAGTGACAAATTTTCAGATTTAAGTTAAAAATTAATATATAAGAGTAGATATCATATGACATATTATAATATTCATAGAACTTTATTGGTTGGTTCTCTAATTTTGAAAATATTCACTCAAATTATGATTTACGAATATTTCGTAACTTTCAGCAATGAGTTCCCTTCAAAATAAAATTCTTCAACATCCACGTTTTTAATTTTTTTAACTGCAACTGTAAAATTGCACTATATTCTCACTGGATTCTGTGGATAAAATCTCTTTGAATCGCTTTTTACGATAACCGTAGTCTAAGAATATAAAAGAGGTTTGTGGTTTATATACAGATTCAAAGCAAATATTAGATATAATGCCAGCGTAAGCAAACGAGTTACTAAAAAGAGAAAATGCACTACAACTTCTCTAATATGTTGATGTGGCCATATCGGAGGTGGAAACATCGTTCCATTCAATTCGATAGTAAGTTTCGACACAGCGGCATTGAAAGGAGTAGGGTTAACAGAAGGGACACATTATTGTGTCTCTACGGTTATCTGCTCGTATACAAATTATTCGTATGATTTTATTCCTTAAGATTTTTGCTTAGAGGATTTTATATTCTCTCTCAACCTGTATAAAACTGCAAAAAATATAAAATTAGTTTATGTCAAAAGTGACTTAAGCAAAGTTCATGTACCAACGAAATTGCGAATTGCGAAACGCGAACTTGTTGCCCATTGGTTAACGTTGACAGTTGTAACGATTACTTTATTTTCAAGGACGTCGCAAAATTTGAAATCTAGGGTGCGGGAAAATTAAAACAGTTTTAATTTTTATGCGAATTTCGCTAATTTTCAAACTTACGCATGCGCAGTCCGCAAAGAAGAGTAAATTAACCTTAACGGATACTGTTTTGTTTTGTCTTTTGCATAGAGAAATCTTTTGTGTTTAATGTTATGTTTGGACGACTTAATTAAGTTTTATTTTTTTTAAATATTTCATATTTAAATTTCATTAAGCGAACGAAACGACAGGACTGTGACAGACTGACAGAGTCAATTGTCACATAATTGTAGCCACACTAATTTTTTTTTTACATTTTTCCCCAGAATTATCGTTGGTACATGAAACGTTTACAAATTAAAGTAGCGAATGCGAAAAGCGATATTAGCAATTCGTTGGTACATGAACTTTGCTTTACAAACTTCAAATTATTCATATTTATGGCGTGATTGTCGGTTGGGGTAATAATTAAAACTTTTCTTGGTCCTAAATATATGAGATAATATAAAGTGAAAGAAAGTGAGACAGGAGTTTGAACAATATCGTATAAAATATTTTCGGCTTTTTACATTATTTTTTTTATTTAAGGCAGTTCACGTGCGATAGTCTGAGCCAAAACTTAATCTGACCGCGTGTGCTAAAATCTCTGAAAAACTGTATCCGCGTCTTGAAAACTTTTGGTTTGGACTGTAACTGCTGCCAACTTACTGAATCCGTACCCTCTACTATTTTACGCACCCCAGACGTATTATCGACTACGTGAGCGATTGTGGCAACGCTGCATTTTCTTGTCATTTTTTTAAGCGTTAGAAGTAATAATTCGTAAGCGAAAAGAAACTTTTCAGTAACTTTTCCAAATGCCAAAGACTGTTTACTTTATCCGTTGAAAAAAGTATGTGAATAAGCAAACAGAAAATGTTATTTTTCTTCATACATATTCCAAAAACTACCTACATATATGCATATATATTAAAAAACGTATGCAGAGATGATTATTTTATGCTTGTAAAAAATAAATATATTTTTTAAACGTTCATAAAATAACCAGTCGCTTCTTTTTCAAGACTTTAACGAAGTTACGCGTTTTAAAAGGAACATGTATAGATAATTTTTACTGTTGATAATTAAAAGATGAATATATGCAACATTTATTTAATTGAATGTTTTTTCCGTGATGCTGCACCATCATTAGTTTTTTTTTTAAACGTAAAATTAGCCCGGTAACCAACAAGGATCGTGCGACAGTTTGAATATCGCGCGTTCGATCCCCCTCTTCTTTCGTTTACAGTGTTGTCGTATATTGGAGTTTTCATTCGAAAAAATTCAACATAATGGTATTAATTATTTTTTATCTACAAAAGTAGGTGGTCAAGTGCTTCAAAATTTTGCAGAGTTAACTATCAAAAATGTTTCTTGCTGCCAAAAAAATTTGATCAAAGTGGTAAGAAATGCATGCTTACTGTGATCGAAAATGTTACTCATTTTCCAAGTTTCCAAGGGAATACCGTGCATAAGGGAATTTTTTTCATTAATTATTTTCTCTGGTTCTAGGTGGTCAATCTCTCTGAAATTTTAACCACGCACTCAAAAACAATTTAACTTTACGTATAAAAAAATCAACTATGTCGTAAGAAAACCGGAACCTCGCGATAACTACCTTAAACTTCTTGGATGTAATTTTATTGACACCTAAAATTAACAGGGAAAAGGTAATGTTGTACCCGATATTCCTGGAACTCGAAGATCTCCCTTCATAGGTGCTGTTAGCCAACTAGCCTTGTGTTACATCTGAAAAAAATATTTTTCGACTATTTTTCGTTGAAAAAATAAAAATGAGAATAGGATAATAATTATTGATTGATAAAGTAAAACCAAAATCATTTTAGAAAATATTTATTTTATATTCATCATTGCACATTGTTTTTGTGTAATATAAATCCGAATAGAATTAAAAACTTTTACACAATTTTAAATTTTTTCGTGGTACGCCTAGCGATCAACGACACACGGGAATATTGGTTATTTCTCCTTCTTTGCTGGGTTTATTTTCTCTAAAGCTTCCTTCTTCAAACTATTCAGTTTTGAAAAAACAGCCAGTTGCGTAAGTTGTTCAATATTATGGACAATGAGATCACGATAGTTGTCATATATATAAACACAACCAACAATGGTTCCCAAACAAATCACATTCTAAAAATGGTCAAATTGGAGTTAAAATCATGCATGGATAAAATCATGATGAAGCAAAATGTTCTGTCATAGTTTATTGCCATTTTGTAAAAAAGTGCAGTATTTTTTCCAATTTTAACTAATTTATACAATAAATATTCTGTACTAATGTTTACCCCTTTTGCTAAAATTATATATAGGTAGCCCAATAGAACTAAATATTGAAATTTTTCTTGGATATTATTTTTTTGGTAAAAAAAATGAAAACTCACGCCTAATAATGCCTTAGGACCAAATCCTGTTTTCTTAGTACGCGACATATTTTTTTATGCAAAATATTTTAACATTTTATGAGTTTTTAAAAGGTATACATTAACACAACGACAAATATTTAAAACTAACTGACAAGTGACAGTACGTCAAGACATGCCCTTTGCTAAGGGCGTAAGAACAAGGACCCCTACAAATCAAATCGCGAATTGCATGTTTCATTTAATTGCACTTTGATTGGTTAGAGTTCTGCGAATTAATCTGCACAAAGGGCGCTTATAGCAGTCCGGTCCATTAGAGGCGGAATTAAACATTTATAATAATGGGCGACTTTTGAAATCCATTTTTATATACCTGAGGTGATGTTTAATCAATGTAATAATCGTTATAAAAAGCTAAATTTATTTTTGATCTCTTTGAGGGTAGTATGTGTCGAGCGGTGCACATGAGGGCTTTTGAGGCAGAATCTGTCGGCAAATGGATATCAAGGTGACTATGAAAATGTAAGTGGATAATAATAATAATTAATGTAACTTACCAGATCAAGCCTTTGATTCCGAAACCTCTAAAAGCAGTCATTTAGGGATGGGCGATTCTTAATTGATATAATACAAAATAGGCAAGCAACACTATGACTAATAGGTTACTTAAACTAATACGAAATAAAAGAGATTGGGTTTTTTTCGAGAAATGCATCACCCGTAGGTTCCTCCTCTAAAAGGCGCATCTAATCAGACGACGTACAGGTCGACTTATTTTAGAAAAGAGTCAAATAAATTTGTAGACTTGCTTGATTAAGTATAATTTATCATAATTTGGAGCCTTACCCATATTCCTTGAAGAATATTATTAGGATCTTTTATATTCATTCTGTTATAAAAGTAAATAATTTACTAAAATTATACAGGATGAGTTACGACGAGGACTTACTTATACCGTTTTGATAGACAGGTAAAATAAATATTGAATGGCATTATTTTTTTTAAGATGCTGGGTAATATTCGGCATTTGCTGAAAACTTCTTTAAGATTTAATTTTAAAACCGTGGTATGAAATATATCTAATTGCATGGTAACTGGGTTATTACTTTTAAAAAATTAAAGTAACAACTAAAATTTAGAAAACCTAGGATTGGTTTGAAATCGTTTTATTTGCAGGGTTCTTATCAAATCGATGTAGCTTTTCCTCTCACATTTTGATAAATAATTACTTTTCAGAAAATAAAAAAAAATCGTTTAGGGTATTTTTAAAATATGAGAATATTTCCGTATCTTACAATATATTTTGAGGATAAAACTAATAGATATGAAATGAGTTAGTTTATTACAAAAAAAGCGAAAGTGGCGGTGAAATTTTTAGCTTTATAAATAAACAGTATGTTAACTAACTGCTCATATTACAGCTGGAGAATCTTCGACCCAAAATACGACGACTTAACTTAGGTAAAATATTCCTCCTAACTGAGGTGCAGGGTGTTTTATTTTAAAATATAAAAGTGATTTTTGCTCACTGTTAAAATATCTTCTAATATTTTTTGTTTATACTTGGCAAACAGTAGATACATATTAGTACACTTTAAACTATTATAGAAGAGAGTTTCTCGCTATTACCAGAGGCGTCGGAAGGGAGAGAGACTTAGTTTTCCCCCTATTCATTCTACGCTACTGTTGTAATCGTCATAATGATACCCCATTATTTTCTAAATATGGTCCTCTTATTTTAGTGCGATAGAGTCAGTGGTTTTCAAGATATTTGTGTCCAAAGATATAAGGTATCTATTAATTTAATATTATTGCTTAGGCGTATTTCATATAAGTTTCCTTAATTTCACTAAAAGTATGATCCCAAATATTAATAAGCAAGCATCAACTTTCATATTTAATTTAATTCATGCTGGTTTACTAATTTTTGATCAAACTTGTCGAAATCGTCGAAACTCATGTGATTCACATAAGTATCCTCAAATTTGGATAGGTCGCTAATTGCCGATGCATTATTATGCACTTTCTCAGAATACCTCTTATTATTCGTTTATTGTAAATGTCTCAATTTGGATTTTTTCATTTAAAATTCAGAAAGTATATATTTGAAGGGTGTTCATTTAAATCGTTGAAAAAAAATATTTTCTTTGATTTTCGTCATATTAAAACACATGAAAAAAGCAAAATTCTAAAATAGATTTATTTTATGATCAATCCCGCTCTTAATGAGAACGATCACTTATTACAAAACACGACACAGGTTTGATTAAAAACTAAAAAGATTACATACCTACAGTTTATTTTCTCGGGGGCTGGGTACCTAGAGGGCGATTCCCCAGGTCGCAGATAGGGGAACGGTCATGGAGATGGGGAACCGGAACCCTGGTCAGTGGTAGTCATAAGTAGGGTGGGGGGAACTAAAAATCCACAAAATCCTTTGCGGAAGCTGCCGCCGCGAACCAACACTTTCAATGTGAAGGTGTAAGGCAACTTGCTGATGTACTGGAAAGTCACGGGTTAGTGTTACCGCTAACGGGCTCCCCCGACACCCCCTTGTATTTAGTTTTATTTCTGCTCAAGGGGCACCGCAGAAGTGGACCAACCCCTTCCCCTACACTCGTGAGAATAGAATGGAAAGCACAGGACAACAGAAAAAAGAAGAAGAAGGAAATGATAAAAAAGTAGAAGAGGAGAAGGAACTTCTGCGTTCTGACTCGGCTTCGACCGAGGAGGGGTCAGCAGGCCTCACCATGGTAGAAGCAACTCCATCCCAGGGGGAGCCGGAGGGCACCACCAAGGCAGAGGAATTGGGGACCAGAAGAACCGACGAAGAGCGGCAGGCTTGGAGAAAGGCAAATAGGAAGAGGCAGAAGCAGGCCGCTCGAACATGGAAGCGACGTGCGGAGAGGGAAACCCGGAAGGAGCAGAGGAAACAGCGACAGGGGAAAATTTCCCAGTTGTGT
The DNA here is from genome assembly GCA_951812935.1 of Hermaeophaga mercurialis. Classification (NCBI taxonomy): domain Eukaryota; kingdom Metazoa; phylum Arthropoda; class Insecta; order Coleoptera; family Chrysomelidae; genus Hermaeophaga; species Hermaeophaga mercurialis. Next base: position 24,950,622 of record OX638358.1, on the reverse strand, counting down.
CCCTCAGGGCAAACCAAAAAGCCGGACCTCAGGGGTGAACGGCGGGCCCAACCATCCGACCAAAAAGGAAAGGGTCAAAAAGGCCCAGAGAAATCCCACCTAGTGTTGGAGCCAAAAGGATGAACAGGGGCAAGGCTCCTGGGGCGGGCCGCGTTGCTGCCCACACATCTCCATTTCTGAGAGAGGGCGGGACGGCGCAGGGCCCGGGCCGGTGGCCAAGCTCTCATCCTGCATCTCAGCCACAGGGAGGGACAGACAGGTGGTGATTACCTCTAGCAGACCGGGAGGGGTGATCACACCTGAGGAGGCAGTCAAAATCCGAGGCATCATTGTCACCAGGACGCTGGAGGCTATGGCAGGCCCGGGGGTAGCACTACAGGGACCGGAACTCAGGTTCAGGAATTTCGGTCTAGTGGAATCAGAGTGGTTTCTGGTAACCGCCTAGAACAGCGACTACAGTTACTGGCTCCTAGAACAGCCTCTCATCCAGGTGGCGGAAGAAGGACGCAACAGATTCTTGCGTTGCAAAACCGAGAACTCGACGACCTGGAATGGCGCCACCTCGAGACGACAGGAAGCCCAGGGGGGTGGTTCGTCACGTTCCTGCTGGGCCCGGAAACGGTCCAGCGCCTGGATTGACAAGGCTGGGAACTCTACTACAACACAAAATAATTGTGGGCAGAGAAGAAGGCGAGAGGACACCCAGGACATGCATTATGGCAACCAAGGACTTCAAAATCATGAATTTGCAAGAGCTGGGACCCCAGGGATGCAACGGTAGCAGTTCTGGAGTATAAGGTAAACAACAAAAGTTTTAAAGTAGTGATCAGTAGCATTTATCGGCCCTACGATAGGCACTAACCGCCTTCGGCGGAGCTAACCAGAGTTGTGGTATTTTCAAAGGGTAAAAAATTGCCAATAATCATAGTTTGCGATGCCAACGCTGTGTGGGGCAGCAGCAACATAAACTCTCGCGGCGAAGCTCTGCTGGAGCGAGGTGATAGACATAACGTTGGCAAGTCACGACATTTCAACCTTGGATCATAGAATGATCCAATTCAGCATAACCGCGGAGGTCGAGCCCCCCAACATGAAGCGCAACCCCAGAGCCACCAACTGGGAAACCTATAGGGAAAGGCTCAGGCGTACCAGCAGTGGTTAAAAATACCCCCTGGTAGAGTGCAAAACTCATATCTTTGGGAAAAGACAACTGGCGGGCATTTTACAGAGCAGCCAAGTGAAATGGACAAGATGAATGGGACGAATACAGGAATAGAAGAAGACGAGTCAGTTAAGCAATAACAGGGAGGTAACACTACTATGGGTTTCGGGTCATAGAGGGGTCGTGGGGAATGAACGGACTGATGAGCTAGCAAGGCTCGGAGCCGGCAACGAGCCCTGTGGACCGGAACCAATAATAGGAATAAGTAAAGCGCAAACCTCTTCATTACTTGAAGAGCGGACGCAAAAGAAAGAACCAGACAGCAACTATGGTTGATCGGGCATTGCAAGATACCTGTCCTTGTTTGGGGCAGACTGCCAGAAATGTGGAGGGGAGGAGGAAACCGCCCTCCACTATCTGTGCAACTGTGAGGTCTACCGGCAGCTGAGGAAAGAAATCTTTGGTGTCGAACAGATGGAAGTGGAAGATCTACACGCCCTCTCATGGAACGATATCCTAACCTTCATTAGAAGGTCAAGGCCTTTCGAGGAGGGGCAAACGTGAGGAAGAAAGGAGGGGGAAGATTGGGGATGGTAAAAAGGGCCTAGACAGGCCTACTTGCCAGACATCAGCCTCCCCATCCTTATACCATTATTACAGTTTATCTTAAACCATATTAATTAATTCAGTTCTAATACAATTTAGTAAAAATTTAAAAAATCCAATTGTTATAGTTCGCAGACATAATTTTGTTAAAATTCAAATTATTCATCTTAATTATAACAAGTTTCTATAAACGTATACAGTCTAATTCATTTAAATACATAAAAACGCAAACTCAAAGTTCCCCCTATTGAAAATATTACGTTTTATCAGTATAAGTTAAATACCTCAAATTTGATCGTAATATTCTATTTTTTCTTAAACAGTGTTATTTTTTATAATATATTCAACTAAACGTTCAAAATATTTTCTATTTTTATAAAGAACAAGTAGTTTCAGTTATCGCTGTATAAAAAGTGCAAATTATTGTGAATTATTAACGATTGTATAACTGCAATAAATGTGAAATGCTTTAAAAAACACTAGTGTTTATTGTTTCCTATATAAGGCCGTTCCAAGACTTCGGCCTAAATTTAAACTAAACTGAAATCATTCGAATAAATTTAATTAAACTATTGACATTTATTATTCTCTTTAATTTGATTATTAACGATTGAGAATTTCTTCTCCTTACAAATTTGTTAGAGAGGTGTCGACCAGGCATCAAACATTTTTGTCATCCTTTAAGAGGTGTCTAAAAATTTAGAGCACTAATAAAGTAGCGGTACTTTTGACAAAAATTAGTTACGCCCTTTTATAGACATTTCTGAAATATCAGCATTAATACCATTTAATAATTGGAGGAGTCTCTGTTATAATAATTAGGACTAAATCAAAATATTTTATCAGAATGTGAGACTACAATTTATTAAATTTTTAGTACCTATTTAATTTTAAAATTGATACCACCAAATCACATTTTACATTTACAATTATTATTTCTAGTAAATAAAACCACAATTTTTTTGCATGAAGTTTTCTTAATCATTCTTCATAATTCATTAAAACTACATGTAATTCTCTATACTATTTTATTAGACAACTGACTAGTTCATTACATTTAGAAATTTAAATAATGCATATAACAAAATGAATTGATAAATATGTTGTGTTCATAGCAAAATGTGTATGTAGCAAAATATACATCAGCTCCATTGATAACATAGTATGTAAAAAATGTCAATTGACCACGTTAAATTCGGGAATGTCAACAAAATACAAATATTTTATAACAATAGAAAAACATTTATATTAAGCTAAGCTAAAGTTAAAGTAATGGAAATAGTAAGATCAGCAGCCAATGTTTTTTTTTTTTGGAAAATGTGGCATAATTTGAGTTATTTCCATATAAATATTCGTTGCTAATAATGATTAAAAAATTCTGAACCATACAAATAGTTTATGTAAATAACACAATCCGATCCCACACTAATAAATAATCTCTCGACGTAGAAAATAATACTTTATTTTAAAACAAATAAAGCTTCATATTGCAACCCAAAACGAATTTAAACTTTCTGGCAAGCCAATTTGAAAATGACAAGTAATACAGACGTTTGACGTACACAAAACACTTTCCAGAAAGTAAAAATTATCGTTTTATTTATAAAAAGAAGTATGGTAGGACCCATTTTAATATGATTAAAAAAAAGTTGGACGGGAGGAAGAATTATTCTCAATGGTTGCTGTCCATCTCTGGGTCACTTTCCGCATCGGAACTCGAACTGACGGCCAAGTCACCTGTCATAGCGACACGTGCGTATTCGTCTTTATCGATTGATTTACAGAAATGGATAGCGTACTTCAATTTTTGATGCAAAACGTGCTAAAAGTGATTTGTTTGTATATTTGTATACAGCCAACAGGAAACGACATTTAACTTAATTCAAAATATGATTTTCTTACCTTACATGAATACCTGGGCATTTTAAGTAAAAAGAAGCAAGTGTAGCTCTCTGGCAGAAAATTGTCAGGTGGAGTATACTTATCGAGGATCTGTATGACAAAGTCTCTGCCCCTAAAATCTGCTATGGTCCTTGGTAAACGGGTTCTACCCCAAACAAAGCGTAAAAATAATGAACGCTCTTGGTTGGTGAATTCCTCCATCACCTCCCAAAACCATTGAATTAAAGGGGCGCTGCTATCTATACCTATATAATCATACAATTATTAACGTTTTGTGTTATTTCAGTTAAAAACATTTTTTATAACGGATATATATAAAGGAATACTACTTGAAAGTTACATGCCCGTAATTACGAGTTTTTAAAATTAATCTATAATTATGTGCCGTTATCTAGATTTTAGTCTTCGAAATTTAGCAACAAAACTCTAGATGTACATAGCATGTAACTTAAAGTTGTCTTCTTTTACAAATATCAATTTCTTTACCTTTATACGTAGCGACAGACTTGAGAAGGGTCAAAGGTATATCAGGTGACCCACAAACCATAGTTTCTAGTTCATATCCGCTAAAAAGTGACAATAACGGTACGGGTACCACTCTTGACATTCCATCCCTCACTGCTTTCACTTGCTCATCAAATTCGTGCAACCTGAAAATATAAATTATTACATAAAAACACAATTAATGCGAATATTTGTCCAAGCAATCATTACCTAAAATTAAGAGCCAATCTGACATATTCCAATCGATTTTCGTAAGTAATCCTCTTATATCTAGTGCTCAAATGAACTTCAGTACCGCAAGAAGACGGCGTCGAGAACGGCATTTCCATATTTTCGAATAACGGTTCGTCAGGAGCCATATCTCTAATGCACAACAATCCCGGTACATAATCTCGATCTATTTCCGTCAGATCCGCAGGCGTCAGATCAATGCCCGCCAATTGTTTCCACACGGGCTCCGCAAGGTTCAAACTTAAAGGAGAACCTGTGCGAATAGCAATCCCCATTAGAACCCCCAGGAACCTAAAACACTGAACTTGAATACGTTGTTTTAGGACAAAACCACAGTAATTACCTAAACATATTTAAATGCAAACATGTCTTGGCTAATGGATTCAAGATGAAGCAGTCTCTGTTGGCACCAGCCTCATCTCTACCGTTCGGGGTAGCTATAAGCAAGGGCAGAGATCCGTTTTGTAGTTCGTCACACATTTCCGCTATGCTCTCGCTGTACCCCCCGCCACAGTCATCGACACTTTCACCTATATTGCAACATAGAATAATTCCTCGCTATTCAATTTCAAATTTACTTAAAATCTGGATTTACTCACCTACAAATTCAACTTTCCATACTCTATGAGGCAAAGCTAAAGTTTCTGAAGTCAACAGAGAAAGTTTAGTTACCATCTGGCCAAAAACTGATTTCATTCCATCCACTCCTGCTAGTCCACCCCGGGATCTCGATCTTTTCACCTAAAACCCAAAAATATATCTTTATAAACATCCCTGAGAGACGGTTATACCAGTTTGTAACGAGCCATCGAGAAAAATCTGGCAGATCTGAGAAATCGCTTAACAGAAAAGCCTAAAGAGATCAATAACTCACAGCAAATGATACATACAGTTTTTGCTGGATTGTGAAGAAGAGTTGGTTTGTGTTTAGACGTAAATGAACATTCTTAACGAATTCTGTAGTTTTATTATGATTTCGATATTAAATAATGAATTTCTTCTTTTTCTTGTTGCAGTATCATATTGATGTTATAAACTATATTTGCAATAAAAATATCAAGTCATAAATGTCATTCTGTGGAAGTGACTAAAATACAAACCCAAAACATCTGAATTTCACAACCTACTCCAATTACGATTTTTCTCGATAATATCGCTAAGTAACGCCAATATCAAAGTCATATAATATTAAGAAAAGTAAAATTAGTTAGAGGACGCTGTCATCAATCTTCAAAATAGTAAAACTAATATCCGTAAATACGATTGATTCTTGTGCTTTTCATTACAAAATAGTAAAGGTAAAGTAAATACAAATAAATTTACACAATGAAAACTCGAAAACAACTCCAGCATGATAGCAGAACTATGATTTATTTTACTGCTTTGAAGGGTTCACTTTTTTCATCAGAGATTGTATTTGAATTATACTTCGGCCAATTGTTCAATGCAAACCGTTATATCAGTTTGTATTGTCATTAAACATTACTGTCAAATTGTACCTGTATCCTATTGAGTTCAATGACAGGTCCATGATGTTTATCACGGACCATGGTGGCTTGTACAACCTTCCTGAAGGTAGCTTCTTTAATCGAATAAATCAAGATGTTTCGAAGTTCGTGAAGTGAATCTGGACCGGTAATGGGAAACATCGTGATGCAAGGACAAATTAGTTCGGCAAAATGATGGAGCAGTACCAAACGACAATGTAATACTAAAGGTGGCACGTCTTGCAAAAGGTCGTATTCTAGAGGAGCGTTGGATGGTAAACGGGCACATGCGCTGCTTGCATTGCTTGTAGACCAAGCTAAAGTGTGTGCGGAGCCGCAAGCCACGTTAGTTATTTTCTTGGCATTCGACTAAAAAAATAAAAATAAGATCAATTAGATTGTTAATAGAAGGATAAGACTGTAATACCTGTAGATGGGTTACTAATCTAGGTCTGTGTATTGCGTTTGTAGTACCATCTCCAAGTTGTCCTTCGTCATTGTCGCCCCACGTGAAGACTTCTCCTTCATCTGAACAAGCTACGCAATGAAGAGATCCTGTTGCAATACTAATGATTTTTTTCCCTTGGAGAGCGGCCACCTTCTTTGGCCTTCTTACATGATCTCCGGTCCCGTGGCCCAACCTGTGATAATCTCCTTTACCCCTTTAAAATAAAAACATACGAATAACTATGTCAACAATAAGTTAATAAAAAGGCATACCAAGTATACACGCTTCCAGATCTCGTTAACGCCACGGAAAATTGAGAACCACATTCGACTTTTATAACTCCCAGACCAGCCAAACTTTCTATCTTCATTGGTACTTTGCATCCATCAGAACCGCCTCTTCCTAGTTTGCCATAGTCGCCATCACCCCAGGACCAAACGTTGTCATCATCTGTTATACAGAGAGTTTGTGCGTCTCCAGATCCACAGGCTACATCGATTACTTTATAACCTAGCAACGCCTCAACCTAAAATCCCAATATCTCGGATATAAAAATGGGTTTACATACAAAAGAAATAATAAAAATTGAGAATTATTATTTGAATAAAAGCAAAGAGAGCTATGTGGATCAGAAGATAAACCTTAGGGAATCTTATTTAAATGAAATGGATAATAAATGAAAAAGGAAAGATACGATGGTTGTTGACATTCATACCGCACAAATAATTTTTGATATATAATTAAACGAAAAAATTACAGACAAAAAGGAAGACACTTAAAGGCTTCAAATAGTGGTAAATTCCAACATTAGTTCTCACCAGTTTTGGTTTAAGTTGATCTTCGCTATCACCATGACCTAATCTACCGTAACGGCCCTTGCCCCATGTGTATAAATGCCCGGAGGTCGTTATTGCAGCGGAATGGGCTCCGCCACAGGCGATATCGATAATCTCGTACCCTTGGAGAGCTTCTATTAATTTTGGAGTTTCACATGACCTAAAATATAAGATAATTAATGGGGAGAGATTTTTTAAAGTTTTATTTACATTCTATTGCCATGTCCCAACTTCCCATCGTCTCCTTCGCCCCAGGAATACATATCATTGTCCGTTGACAAGGCTAAACAGTGTTTTCCTCCCGAATTTACGGCAATTTTCTTAATATACACATGCTGTATTGACTCTAATAATGTTGGCACTAATACTGAATCGGTCCCACCTATTCCTAAACGCCCTCCGGCGCCATATCCTAAAATAAATAAATATCCTTTTATCAAATGATAACAATTTACTTTGAATTGTTTAGTACCCGTAGCATAAACTTTTCCATCTGCGGTAACTGCGAACAATGTTTGCTCCCCGCCTACGAGCTGTATTGGGTGTAGTGTTGAAAGAGCTTCGCAAGCGGTCGGAGTTTTGACTTTGCACCCTTCCACCCCTCCCAACTGCCCTCTGTGGTTGTGCCCCCAGCCATAAATTGTTCCAGATCCACCCCAGCTTAAGGTCCAGTCTTCCGGACGCCTTGAATTAATAATAGTACAGAATTAGCAATTGGAAAAATATGGAATGAAAACATGGCGAAGAAATTGAATAAAGTAAGCCCGACACGACTTTGCACGAATAAATAGTTTAATGGACCAAAAAAATTGAAGACTCTTTATATTCATTGAATTCAACATTTTAAACGCTGATATTGACGAACGAAAAGAATTGTTTCAACTGTCAAGATGTCGGTATTAATGAAAATTTTCAGGTCTTTTGTGATGACACTTATTTTGGGAGAAACCTCAGGTTTCGACTTTTAAGATCCTGATATTTATTTAAACGTCAGAGTTTCAACAGTTAAGGCTATAATATTCACAGAAACGTTTTTCCACATTCAAGACACTGATATTAATCAAAACCTTCATGTTTGAATTGTAAAGATGTTGATATTCATAATGTTGTTAGTACTTCGATATTGAAGTTTGTAGGCTTCGCTACTAGAGTAAATTTGAGGATTACTGCTTCCGGAGGACCGCCACATTTTGAGATATAACTCATTATTTCTGTCATAAGCGACTTCTTCAGATGATTATATGTGAACGGCAACTCAACTACTCAACGTAGCCAGAGGCAAAACACATCTGAAATGGAAGATTAGTGGGGACGTCCAAATGAGACAAGCGATTTCGCGCTCAATTTGTGCTGTTAGGTCGCATGGAACGGGACTACAGCAGGTACGATCTGTGAGATTCTGTCCTTCCAATGGACATTCAAAAATCCCTATTAGCTAAGAATGATGTTTTTTCTGTATTTATGGTCTACCTAACACTCACAAAGACAACTGCCCTCTCCGTCCAAAAGTCACCTTGCCCAGACCAGAAAAATTAATCTCATTTTATTTCGCCAATCGCCAGATGAGACACAACACAATGGGTTCACCATTATGACCAGTCATTGCTAACATTTTTGTGGAAGCCTATAAACAAACGGCACTCGAGTCCTTCCACCACAAACTTAAATTTTAGCTTCTTAATGTAGACACTACTTCCATAATTTGGCCTATGCTGAATGCACATTTACAGCTCTCCTAAATAATCTTAAAAAAGAACACTTCAACAAAGTTTACCATGAAAATAAAAATCAATGGCTCTCTTCCTATTCTGGAGCACAGGGTATACAAAAACTCAACGGTTTTTTATCTCTATTATGCCTTAAATACTATTCCAGCGAAAAGAATTCACTAATAAACCCTTTAGTTTCATGGGCTCTCTAATCTCTAATATGTACGTCAGCAGCAGAAAACCTTTCACATAAACTGAATCTCAGCCAATCAGTTCCTGAAAATGGCTCTGTTTCGTTTTCGTTTGGTCACCCTATATATATATATATATAATTTGCTAGATTTTTCACTCATTATTTTATTAAAATTATAATTTAATATTACGGCGCCACCATTTACTTCTGCCATTGACAGTTGTGGAGAAATTATAGTTCCACCATTAGGAATAGATGCAATTCCTCGGCCACTGCGACTTCATGCCAAATCCCCACTTCATGTCACGTCATGTCACGGTCAAGTGACGACAACACCAATGATTAAAGCTCTGATTTTCTTTGGTTCTCATCTTCTAATACGCATGTATTCTTTGAAACTTTTAGATTAAGAATATAATATTCATGGAAGCTTTCAGTTTTTACCTATTATGTGTCTGATTTTCAAAGAAACCTTTAGGTTCAAATTCTAAAATTTTAAGGAACAATCGAAAAAACGGAAAGGAAATGGAACACTTTGACCTAATCATCATACCTATTAAGCCAAATGAGTAGTTGTTCATCTTCTTCTTTTTTAAATTCGGGATGTTTTTCATGCTCCAAATAATCAACGGGTTCTTCGCCGGAAGAATTGGTTAATTTCTTCCTCACTTCTAGACAAAAATTTAATGGCAAAGGCGTTCTATGTATCAAAGCTTTAGCGACTCTGGCTGCGTGACAATATCTTCTAAACCAAGACCACTTGTGGTTATCGATAATGTTCGACATTTTGTCCATTTCCAAATCACAAGCCAGGGATACTAACACCTGAAAGCAATATCGATGAAGAACTTTACAAAAATAAATAAATAAATTGGATTACCTTAAAGAAATCAGAATGCATTAAATGTAAACCAGCTCTTACAGATCCATCTTCGTATTCATATTGTCTCAAAAGGGCCTGAGGTAACTCTTCTAGAAGAGATCCCAAAGCACTATCGGGAGCTTTAAGTTCCTGAAGTTGCAGAGGAACGATTTCACCTCTTTCGTCTTCACCGACAAGAAGCCTATGTAGCCTTTGGAGAGACCACATTCTTTGACTTGGAGCTGAAAGAAAGAAACATGCCACACATATTTTTTAATCAAGAAAAACTTATACATACATAAGAAGCTCAACTGAGAACAAGATGCTAATGCAGCGGCTAGTCTGGACATTAAAGCAGGATTAGCTGATTGGTACAATCTGGGATCTAACAGGCTCATCACCATATCCATGGATGGTTGGCTCAAAACGGCCCTGTCTGATCCCAGTTCACTCAAACCATGGCTTGACTTTACTGGGTACACAGTAAATCTCCATCCCCAACCATTAACAGAACTGTCAGTGGTGAAAGTCCATCTAAGTTCATCTCCTGTAAGAACATTTTTTATGAGATTCGTATGTGTATAAGTTATATATAAAGTTACCTGATATTCTCAACTCAGACGACCAATCACTCCATTCTCTACCAGACATTGTTGCGACAACCCTTCCAGTTCCATCCATTATTTGTAAAGGATCATGTCTTCTTTCAGTTGAACATCTTCTGTCAAATTCTACTCTCAAAGCATCAGCTCCTGGTAGTCGAACATGACCTCTTAACGTAACATCGTCTACATATGGATGACTGGATTCCTGCACAACTGGATGTAGTGTAATGGAAAGATTTTGTGTACTGTTAGTGGTGTCTTCCAATTCTGTTACACAAAGTTCCAGAAGCATTGCTCCTATTAATCGATGTGCGCTTCCCATTGCTATAATATTTTCTCATTACTCTTTAATAATAAATGTTAACGATAATGAAGTTACTTATTAGAACAGAAGATAATATGTCCTTTGCTTCGTCGTCTTCAATTCTATCTGCTACGGCCAGTTTCAAAAGATCTACCAGCAATCTGGCGTCATTTTCAGTTAGTAGAGAAGTGAATTCATCTAAGCCGCTAAAACCGTTATCGCCTAAAACAAAATATTTTCATCATACCCTCCATCACAAGCAAGGCAAATTGAAGCAGACTTTAACATTGACATTTGATGTAATCAATGATTGAAGAATTGGCATAGAGGAATGGAAAAAATATATAGAAAAAAAATTTATCCGCCGATTTCTGAAGGGGATTAACCCAGAAATAATATAAAATAAATAAAATATATTACCTATAACTTCGGCATGCGACGTTAAAGTAGCAGCAATTACAGACATGGCGCTTGTAGACATTCTAGAGTGTTTGGATGACATACTGGCTGAGCAACTGCTTGTTGTCATCGATTGTAAGAGAATAGCTGTTGGATTTTCTTCGATATCCGGGGATGTGGGATTTGGACTCTGGAAAAATGTATTAAATATTACATATACTCGTGGTCTGTAGAAATACTTACAGTTACTGCAGCGATTTCGGTAATTGAAATTGGAGCTTCTCCACCTCCAAAAGCGATTTCACCATTATTGTTTAGGGAATTGGCTTTAACAACAGATCTTTCCAATGGAGTATCAGTAGAACCAGTCTGCTTAAATAAAAATCGTTAACAGAAATTAAGCAAACTTTTTTTTATCTTACATTAGTGTTATTTTTAATGTTGGTGTGACTGCACAACGCTTTAACAATGGCCTGCCTGAGTTGCTGTATATGCATAGCGTTTAAAATATGTTGTAAGGCTTGCTGTTTGGCAGTATTGCTCTCAAGGGACATTACTATGCTACTCAGTGTAGGTATGTTTTTGTCTTTAAGCCTCAGCTGAGGTTTCTCGCCGTCATACAATCCTAAAATCGACGATCCGAGAGGATCTTTTGCTACTGGAAAAATGACGGGTTCCACTTTTGAGATTGTTTGAGAATCTTGTAAAGTCCATGCGACAGAGTGAGAACTACCACATGCCACTCTGTTAATATGAATGTCTTCCAAACCGTGGACCAAAGCGGGTTTTCTATTCACCACAGTTGTTCCATTACCTTGTTGACCATGATCATTATCACCCCAAGCAAAAACCTGACCGTTCTCTGTCACGGCCAAGCAGTGCAAAGCCCCAACTGCAACGTGAATGACTTTCTTATCCCGAAAAGTCTCTATTGCTGTCGGTTTACGAACGTGCTGGTCTGTACCGTGACCTAGACGGAAGTAGTCGCCTTTACCCCATGTCCAAATATCCCCTACAATAAAAAAAGAAAATGAAATGGTTATTTATCAAGACGAAAACGTTGAGTGCCTATTATCAATTCGAATTCAGTAGTCAAAAAAATCAAGAAAAGTGAGGGGTTTTTCAAAAATAATTCACAAATGAAGTGAAGCTCGGAAGGGTAAGTAAAAAATAACAGAAAAAAAATAACATACCTGATTTGGTTAAAGCTAAGGAGAATTGTGCACCACATTCGACTTGTACAACGCCAAGGGTATTTAACCTTTCGATGTTATGAGGAACGTTACATCCTTCAGAGCCTCCTCTTCCGAGTTTCCCAAAATCGCCGTCTCCCCAAGAAAAGACCAATCCTTCATCAGAGAGCGCAAGCGTTTGGGCATCTCTGCTACCACAGGCGACTTGGACAATTCTATGACCTACTAAAGTTTTTACTAATTTCGGTTTTAGTTGGGTTACGTTGTCACCATGTCCTAAACGTCCGTATTCGCCCAAGCCCCAAGTATACAATTCTCCACTGCTGGTTATCGCTGCTGAATGCGAGCTGCCACAAGCGATATCTCTAATTTTTTTGCTTCTTAGCACTTCTATCATTCTGGGTTTATCCAAATTCAAGCGATTGCCGTGGCCAAGTTTCCCATCTTCGCCTTCTCCCCAGGAGAACACTTTGCCGTCTAAAGTGAGCGCCATAGCGTGTTTTCCGCCAGAGTGTACTGCGACCTTTTTAATAACATATTGGCTCAAAAATGGAATGGGTCTCGGGGTCGCTATGTTATTATTGTGGCCTAAGCCCAATCTTCCATTGGTCCCTTCGCCACAAGCGTAAAGTTTTCCTTCTTGGGAAACAATGTACAGCGATTTTGATCCCCCAGCTAAGTGTATTGGTCTCAGTTGACTCAAATAATCAGAGAGAATCGGCAATTTCACTTTCGAACCTTTCATTCCTCCTAACTGGTCTTTATCGTTCAGACCCCATACATATACTTTATAACCATTTGAATTTTGAGAAAATTCACTGTTTGGTTCTTGAGCTATAAATGAAAGCAAATAAAATAGTATTTGACAAGTTTACTGATTCATTTATGAAATAAGAAAAAGGAGAAACATTAAAAGTAGGAATCGATTATCAGGCAAGCTTACTTACTGACTGTAACCATCGAAGGTCCTGGAGTCGTCTCTTGACTTAAGTCCCAATCATTCGCCAAAAATGAAATTGATGTTTTTAGTTCACCATAAGATTGCTTTTTAATACCAACTAACGTAATACCATGAATTTTGCAATCGATGCCATTGTTTCGACATTTTATTATATTGATTTCAATCAATGGATAATGCTAAAAACGTTTATGTAATATAAGAATATATTTGCCTTCCGACTTGAGCAATATGTAGAACGATTTTACCAAGCTATAGCTTTATTGATATGAAACAAGTTACCTTTTCCACATTTGACAACAGTAAAACAGACGTGTCGTGATTTTTGACATTAACCACATTTAGTTCTGTCATAGAATTCATAGCGTATCCGCCATTGACAATAATGACAGATGGCATGTAACTGTTATCACTGGAATCTACTCCTATTTTCAATGTCTTTATAATAATATCGGGATATATGTCCAGTCTTATCCAGTGCTTTCCTTGGGAACCACAACTTTGCCAAATAGTGCCAGGTATTTCAAATCGAACAGCATACTTTGAGGAAACGGTCACGTTTTTAACAATCCTACTCCATTCTGTTATTAGCTCACCATCTAAATCGACAGTGTCGTGTCTGTAGTAACGACCAGCTCTTCCAGCATATACTTCGGGAGTTCCTGGTAAACAAAATGTTGGAAATGGTAGAAAAAGTAACAATTGCTTCACTTTGCAATTGACACAAGTGACATAAAAAACAAAGAATGATGGAAATATTTGTTTCAATTAAAATCTATATTACAGTATTTATTTATGGATTACGGTGTGTGACATGCCGTCAAAAGATGAGTGCTAAATGATTTTAAATCTTCCAAGAATATTGATAAAACCTTTTTTTTATTAGAAAGAAAGATTGCATTTCTATTTGAACGTCAAGCTAAGAAATTTAAGCTTAAGCTCATAGATGAATTGCACTAACACTATTTTATGTGCGGTCAAATTTAGTGAGGGTTGTATAAAGTCTAGTTAAGGCCTTACCAGGCTGGTTAATAAAAAGGTTGTACAATTTTGGTAACCATACAAAATTTGAAGGTTTGCAATTTAACTTTTAAATTAGAAGATACAAAATATTTTCAGTAGTTTTCAAAAATTATCATTTTGGTGTTTGGAAGCTTAAGACAGCCATCTGGCCATAAAGTAAAAAAAACAGGTGTAGACCATTGGAGGTTGAGAAGAAGAATGAATCATGGAAAAGGAAAGACAATGGAAGTATCATCGGAAGGCTGTTAGTTTTATCGGAATAAGAGAGTGTAACACTTTTTCATGGAAAATATTAAATAAATAATACCTAATATTATAGTGAAACCGTATTGGATTGTTGTAAAGTCATATTTAAGTAAGTTAACATAGTCATTTAAAATTAAATATGCACAGAAATGTTTCGACATTTATACTAGCAAGTCAATCAAAAACAAAAGTATTTACACTCTAATTCTAATAATAGCAGATAGGAAGATAGTAAAAACTAGGAAAGTACATTAATTCTAGTTTACTAGTAGAGAACTACATAGTGCTTAGGAAGATAGGTTCTCCAGAGAAGCTGATTAGAAACTTCATGAAGCTCAACAAAAAATTAAACGAAATAGTAGTAACTAACAAATATAATTAATGATTAATTGTATACGTTCTTAACCTCACCTGGTTCGTCAATTCTAGAAAACGAATGTCTGTGGTTTTTCTTTGTGTAAAAGCAATTGTCGCAGAGGTCGAAATTCTCGCAGGTTTTGCACTTGAATCTAGCTCCTCGAATCGGCATAATGCAGCATCCGTTACAGCTGATGCCATCGTGACATGAAGGTACTATCTCCATCTCGTTTAGAAGCCCTGTCCAATTCTGCTGTTTGGGAAAGTCTACAGTCAAATCGTGTCCATTTGGTGAAATAGCCGTCACGATTCCAATACTGTCATGAGTTATGTAACCCCACTTGTATCTAGGCGCTGTAACATTGGATTTAACTCTGACTTTATCTCCGACTTTAATAGAAGACGGTGTAGGCAAGGACGGAGGGAATCCTAACAGTTCAATATGGATGAATCGTACCCAGTAGGTACTTTTATGCTGCCAATTAATTTGTAAGTTAAGATCGTGTAAACCTTCCCTGTCTATCTTTACTATTTTTCCAATATCTCCTAGTTGAACTTCTTCATAGCTTTTGCAACAACGAACTAACATACCGACTTCGGCATTATCCCGCACATACATGGCATATTCGTCGTTGGACAAAAATTGGGAACGTCTGGCATAAGTTTGATTTTTCTCGTCATTGTAGTTTAAAGATTGCGCCCCTAAAGCATTATCGTATGATATAGATTCAGTTTCTGAATCATACACTGAACTCAAGGAGTCGGTATCTTCAGCTGCGACTTCGGGATGTTCCAATAACCAACTAACCACCAATTCTGGAGTCAAATAGGTGTCTGGGGTTATAGCTAATAATTTCAAAGCTGCTTCAACGGCTTTTTTAGTGAATCCCATTTCAACTATTTGTGAAACCATCGGATGCATCGGCGTCTCGTCTTCCAATTCTCTTCTTTTGTTTGTTCGTTCGCTAACAACACTGTTAACGGAGCACTCGCTGTTCGGCGTTGCCAGTTCGCTGTTACATTGAGTGCCATTCTTTGGCGTGCCTTTCTCGTTATTTATATTACTAGGTGTCTCGAAATTTCCTTCAGAAGCAAGAAACTGGCTCAGATTTAGAGCTGCCAGTTGCATCTCTTGAATAGTGAACCCGGGTTTTAAAGGACTTGGTTGAATCGATTTCATTAGTAATTTTTGTATTAACAGGACTGGCTGTTGGTTTAATTCCTCTTCAATCGATTGTTGCTCTTGTGATTGATCCATACCATTTACAAGAAATTTTAATACTTTACGAAGCTTGTGTTGGTTAGTATGAAGTACTCTGGTGGTATTTAAGGCATACAAAATGTTCTGTTGGGTTCTCAAGTAAGCCAAATTAACTTGACCTAAAACACAGAAAGTAAAATGTTGGGAATAAGTTAGTTACCTCACAAGGTTACAGAGTTGTTCCAACAAAAGTCAGAAAACATTCTTATGTACTGACAGTGTTAGCATACAATATAATGAATGAGTTTGACTGATATAACAAATTACTGACTCTTACTGGAAATAATATAAATTACCGTGATGAGTTTTCCTGTCGTGATTATTAAAACTATGCCTGAACATCAAAAGACTGGCCCAAATCTTGACAAAGTTTTCACCAACTATCATCTTATCAAACGTAAATTCCGGATCACTGACTAACTTCAAGTTATTGATGGGAACTTTTTTCACTTGTCCATTCTCGTGGATCTGAATCCATAGTTTCCCTTTGGGAGTTATTCGGACAATTGTGCCTTGTAAACCTTCGACATCGGCTAAAGCGCCGATTCTCGGACGGACGTCCCAAGCACCAATTACATTAAGACAGGATACTACCATGTAATGTTGTTGATCGGAAGAGGAAGCTTCTGTTATCGTAGTGCTTAAGCAGGCGTCGCTCAAAAAGTAAGCGGCTAAATTAAGCTTTTGAATCAGCATTGCGTTAAGAATCTGATTCCAACCCAACAATCCATGCAGCATTCTCAATAAATTGATCAATTCTTGAGCTACAGTGCAACTATGAGATTGGGTTAGTAAAACAGAGGTTTTAGTTATTGACAAAGGTTTGTTGCATGTATCGTAAGAGCATGTCAATATGATCTTGCCCAAGATACTTAATAATTTTTCTAGAAGTGAAGGTATTTCCGGATTGTCGAGGTCCCATGATTGTAATACAACATGTAACAATCTGATAGTAAGTATCTGCTTCAAAAGAGCAGATTCGTTTCCACTTGGATTATTGGGAGGTGATAAAAAACCTAGAAGCATCCTAATCCAAGGTTTAGTGCTAAAAGCTCTACAAAGTTGTTGAGATTGACATATGCTTCTGACCAAAGTTAAGTCAGCCCATTCTGAGCATGACGAGTTCAAGGAATTACAAAATAAACTACTTAAACCATGTAAAGTGTTCGGATGTAGGTTTTCCTTGGATAATCCTGTGCTTATTGCAATGTTTCTCAAAAAGTTGATGCAGGCGTCGCGTATCAATTTTATTAAGTGATTGTCCTTCACCAATTGGGTTCCTGGAAATGAAATTTAATTGATTAATTAAACGATGGTTCCTAAAAATGTGTTAATTTTTTACCGTGATTACTAGGTTCTTCAGTTTCGGACTCTGAGGTGACCGGTGAGGGCGGCGAGGCTAAAGTCAAATCATATTTTCCTTCTATACCCATTCGATAACTGTTTGTGGTACCATTACTCCATTCTACTCTTACCCAACCATCATCTCCTAGCTCTCCAATTACCCTACCTTCACCTGGTGGATTCCCATCCTAACAAATCCATAAATAATTTCGGAACAACGAATTTAAATTTAAATCATTTACCTGATCACCCCATTTCCAGTCAGCTCCTCTTACGACTCTAGTACCCAGTTTCATTAAATTAGCTAACTCGAGTCCTGAAAGACAGTTCGTCTTTGGCTTGTTACTTTCAATCATATCGGCATATAAAACGTAGAACTCTGAAACCTTTCTTACTATACTCTGATCGGATCCAGATTGTTTCAATAACCCTAAAACTGAGCTTATAACTCCGCTGTTAACGATAGGACTCAATTCTAAAGCATTGTATCTATTTGATGACAATATCCCTAAGATAGCAAGGAGCATTCTAGCTCTAGGAATGTCTCTTAGAAGAGTGTACGTTCCTAAATTAAGATTGACTTTAGGGTTTCCGCCTTTGGATTTGCTGATTTTACTAGGAATGTCTCTCAAAATGTAAGCCCTCAGAGTTTCTATGCACCATTCGGTAACAGCTAATTGCGAAAGTAGTATTTCAGTTTTTAAGAATGGTGTCACTAGATCTATGTTATCGAGGCAATGGCAAGTACTATCGTTTTTGTTTAAGCTCAAATAGCCATTTATTATCGCATATTTCACTGAATTAAGTAGGGATGTTTCATTCAGGAGGTGGCTTATCATTTGAAGACCCTCCTTGCGTGTTTTGCAACGCTTTACCTAAAAGATTTTTTCCAATTAAATAAAAAAGCAAGCAAACGCTAGAAAATGTCGTAACTAATAATAAAAAATGGTGTGTGTGTGTGTGTGTGTGTGTGTGTGTGTGTGTGTGTGTGTGTGTGTGTGTGTGTGTGTGTGTGTGTGTGTGTGTGTGTGTGTGTGTGTGTGTGTGTGTGTGTGTGTGTGTGTGTGTGTGTGTGTGTGTGTGTGTGTGTGTGTGTGTGTGTGTGTGTGTGTGTGTGTGTGTGTGTGTGTGTGTGTGTGTGTGTGTGTGTGTGTGTGTGTGTGTGTGTGTGTGTGTGTGTGTGTGTGTGTGTGTGTGTGTGTGTGTGTGTGTGTGTGTGTGTGTGTGTGTGTGTGTGTGTGTGTGTGTGTGTGTGTGTGTGTGTGTGTGTGTGTGTGTGTGTGTGTGTGTGTGTGTGTGTGTGTGTGTGTGTGTGTGTGTGTGTGTGTGTGTGTGTGTGTGTGTGTGTGTGTGTGTGTGTGTGTGTGTGTGTGTGTGTGTGTGTGTGTGTGTGTGTGTGTGTGTGTGTGTGTGTGTGTGTGTGTGTGTGTGTGTGTGTGTGTGTGTGTGTGTGTGTGTGTGTGTGTGTGTGTGTGTGTGTGTGTGTGTGTGTGTGTGTGTGTGTGTGTGTGTGTGTGTGTGTGTGTGTGTGTGTGTGTGTGTGTGTGTGTGTGTGTGTGTGTGTGTGTGTGTGTGTGTGTGTGTGTGTGTGTGTGTGTGTGTGTGTGTGTGTGTGTGTGTGTGTGTGTGTGTGTGTGTGTGTGTGTGTGTGTGTGTGTGTGTGTGTGTGTGTGTGTGTGTGTGTGTGTGTGTGTGTGTGTGTGTGTGTGTGTGTGTGTGTGTGTGTGTGTGTGTGTGTGTGTGTGTGTGTGTGTGTGTGTGTGTGTGTGTGTGTGTGTGTGTGTGTGTGTGTGTGTGTGTGTGTGTGTGTGTGTGTGTGTGTGTGTGTGTGTGTGTGTGTGTGTGTGTGTGTGTGTGTGTGTGTGTGTGTGTGTGTGTGTGTGTGTGTGTGTGTGTGTGTGTGTGTGTGTGTGTGTGTGTGTGTGTGTGTGTGTGTGTGTGTGTGTGTGTGTGTGTGTGTGTGTGTGTGTGTGTGTGTGTGTGTGTGTGTGTGTGTGTGTGTGTGTGTGTGTGTGTGTGTGTGTGTGTGTGTGTGTGTGTGTGTGTGTGTGTGTGTGTGTGTGTGTGTGTGTGTGTGTGTGTGTGTGTGTGTGTGTGTGTGTGTGTGTGTGTGTGTGTGTGTGTGTGTGTGTGTGTGGCTTATCAAAGAAAACATCAAGAAACGGTGATATTATTTTAGTTAAAATTGAGTACAAATTAATTTAAATTATTACCTGATTATACATAACTTTCCGTAATATTTCAATATCGCAGGAGGAGTGTAAGACAAACTCTAAAATGGAATGAATCATGTCCAAATTTTCGTTGCTAACTTTTCTCATTTGCTTCTCGTGGAGTTTGGTAACTATTCCAGTCAGCATAAGCTGTGTATCTAATTTCTTTTCTTTATCCTGTTGAGTTGGTTCTGTTCGGGTGATATTGTCGGTTTTCTCAACGTTCCACTTTTCTTCAATATCATTTTTTAATTCAACACAAGTCCTGACCGGTTTGGAAGTGTTTGAATTAAAGTTGTCTGCTACTTTTTCCTTTTGGGTGCTGTTTTTGATTTCGTTGTTGACATCATCGGTTTCGCTTTTTGATTCAGAGATTTTCCCCTCCGAGCTGGCTTTCCTCATTTTACTAATATCTTCAGAGGATTTGTGTCTTTCTATACTCTGAGATTGAATGGTCGCGTTTACAATGTCTTCAGGTTTTTGAATTTCGGACGTGTGTCGACCGCATTTCAAGTCTTTAATAACTTTTTTGACTAATGTTCTCACTCTGGGTTCTTTATAGAGTACGTTGACTTTTTTAAAAGCTTCCATTTCTATGCTTACGGCAGGTTTGATTTCATACAGCAAAAACCGGCATTTCTCTAAAAGCGGTATGCAGATTTCTTTGTAGCCTTTATTTACCTCTTGTCTGGTTTTTATCAATTTCCATTTGGTTTGGTGGACGCACTTTATTACCTCCCATACAGATTTTGGAATTTTCGTAGACGACTGACTGGAATCTAATAAAAAATACTCTATTTGAATCATGCTAAGGAAAATGTATTAAAATCATTAACAGAGATCCTAAGAAAACGTATCGACTTGACAAAGAAAACATAAGATTTTTGTAGTACATTTAGATTAATGACTCTACAACTTTGCAAAATAAGCATTATCCTCAGACCTATGGCCTAATTATTTCAAGCTAATTTTCAAAGAGCTTAGGAAGACAAAGTAATCGTTGGAGCCAAATTTGATCAAAATGGCTCATAGAAAAGATCTTTGAAGCGTAATATAGCGAGTAGCAGATGCGTTGAGGCGCATTATGATGTTGAAAAAGCAGTTTCACCTTAATTGCATTAGTCCATTAGAAAAGTATAATATTCACAGATGACTCTATTTTCAGGTAGTTTATGAGTACCCCCATTAACTAAATCTAAGAAATATTTTATGTTTTCGCTTTCTTTAACGCAATTTCAGTTGCTCTGGCCCATTATTGGGACTACTGTAACAATAAGTCAAGCCGAAAAGTTTTGAAACGATCCTCATATTTCATAAATAAAACCTGCTAACAAATATAAACACTTACATGCTTCTATAATCGGTAGCAAAACATAACCTAGTCCTAAATGTTTTAATAAAACAGCATAAAGTACTCTACCAATTTCTTCTATTGGATGCTCAAAAGAAAAATCCACTCTAGTCAAGAAATTATTCGCTTTGCAATGCTGTTCTACTATCGCCAAAAATGCTATTACATAAGTATCCTATAAAAAGAAAAAGTATTCTGTGTATTGTCCCATGCCTAATAACCAATTTAATCATGTGTTTCTCAATTAGGGCATAACAATTCCCATCCGATCAAAAAATAAATTGAGATTTTTGTTACTTTCAGTAAATATTGGAGGTAAACGGTGAGTTAAAAAAAATCACACACTCTGGGTTAAATTTTCGTTACTGGTCCCATGCACACGACACAGACCAGATTAGAATAATGCCTCGCAGTGTTCTAAATCTGTCAAATCAATGGAAGTGCTCCTATCTAACCCCACCAACCTATTTGCCGCGAGCCACTGGCTCTGTCTCCAGTCCCAATGTCTATTTTGGTTATGTGGTTTGGGATAATTCTTTAAGAAATTATGTGTTATTTATAAAATCTATTTAAAAATTATATAAAATCACTATAATCTACTTACATATAATCTACTCTCTGCCAAAGCATTAATGAAGTTTTTAATTCTCTCAGTAGGTTGTTGAAAATGTTTTAAAGTTTTTTGCACCATATTCACCCGGGGTTCCGTTGGTGTATTTTCTGCAGTCGAATTTGTGCTTCTTGAGTCTCCTTTTTCATCCTCGTATGGATTTGGAGGCTGATCTACCTAAAGTACAGTTTTTGAAAAATTAGTCCCAAAAATACGGAGCAGTTAAACTTAAAAACTCTAAAGAAATTGAGGGATTAGAAAACATTATGAGGGAGAATTCGTGGCTCCCTAGGTGTACAAAGTGAATGAGAAGTACAGGAAATGTAGAAAAGAAAAAATATGGAAGAGGAGAAAGAAACTGGTTTCAAATTTGATGTAAAAAAATTACCTCTAATCCACCGCTTAAAAATGGCGATTTTAGCCATTGACTAGAAGAAATCTCTTCAGGTGCTAACGGTAAACTTTGTCTCAAGTTGAAAGTGTGTAGACCCAATAAATAGCCTAAATTCCTCTCTGTGTCCAACAGCATCAAACATACGTGAAAATAACTGATATTGTTTTGTCGAACTTCAGTCTCTGGTTGGCAAAAAGTTCCGACTACGTAATTTTCCATTAAATTCATTAATTGCCCGCTTTGGGGACAATTGTTTATAATGTGGCCCACTTCCTTTCCGGCATATTTTTGTAAAATCTGTAATAAATGATATCATTTATCTAATTAGTTAAAATATATTTACAAAGGAAACATTTGATGCAATATTCTTGTTACCGACCTTACCTCAGTTACAGATGGATTATCGCATCTAAAATCCTGGACATCATAAACCTTATTATTTATAACTACCCACCGTCCTCCATCTAAATTATGGTTTTCTAAGTCACTTTGTCTTATCAGAGGGAGGTCTTCATATAATTTGTGAGATAAATTGTTTGGTTTTGTTTGAATAATCCCAGGCCAGGCAATATCGTCGGCGTCATGGAGTTCTATCTCTGGCATCAACCTACAGAGCTTGTCAATTGCTTTTAAAAGATCATTAAAAACTCCCAGCCAATTCATAGAGCTCAGGAATGTATTCACTTCTTGTTCAAGGAGGATTAGGCTTGTTACAAGTTCTGGAAGCAATATGCCTAAAAAATGAAAAATTAAACTAATATTTTTATTCGTTTTTGGGAATTGGACGTTACCAATGATGTCTCCTTTCAGTATTTGCATGATAACCCAAAAGTTTTTAGGATTGGCTAAGCTAATCTCGTAAGCAGTGTTCAGCGTAATTGTTATAAAACAAGTAAAGCAATCTATGTACTTCATAAGCAACGTTTCAGCTGAATCTTGACAATCGGGGATTTTAGAATAAATTTTGCCGATTAGTAATCTCTGAAATCGTTGTAGAAGTTTAAGACTCGGCGATGGAGGAGATTTTTGCGACGGAATTTTGCAACTGGCACCAATTTCTTTCATTGTTGATTGCGTAACTACACTTATGTTCCTGTAAAATTTCTATAGAGAAAAATGACGGTACAGTTTGGTTCATCTTACCGCACTAATTGTCGCACGAGATAGAGCAATGGAATAGTAATTACTGGTGAAGACTGTTCAAAATTTTCATCTATATTAGCTAAGTCGCAAGCACCAGCAAGTAATGATTCATTTAGAGCAGATTCTAGGCCTCCATCAGCCATTAAACTCCACACAAGTAAATCCGTCATAAATCTGTGACCCGATTTACACATTTTTGTTTCCATGTCTTAAAAGATGTAAAAAAATTGAATTTTGTCAATATATATGATAGAAACAAAAAAATAAGAAACAAAAAAATAGGGACAAGTGAATCTAACGTTGTTTTCTACATTCCTTAAAGATAGTACAAATAATTCCTTGTGGAAATACACAAGTTTTTACAATATAAAACCAAAAACTAACCTGTATGTAAAAGCAAAGATGATAGTGTTCGAGCTCTTCCATTGGCAGTGGGCAACAAAACCGACCATCCTGTCTGTAAAGTTGCTTGAGCAGCAGCTTGTACTGTGGGCAATATTTTTGCCGCACTTGCCAAATATACCACTTGTGATTTCAAATTTGCCAAGAGTTTACCATCTATAGCAAGCCCAAGACATTTAGTGTCCAAGTTATTAGTTATTATACTGTGAAGCTGAAAATATCAATATAAATGTATGTACCTAATATTGTATCTCACACTAAGACTTAAATTGGTTTCAAAGAATAAATAATGCAAAATGACAAATCCTCATTTCTTATCTCAAAATTTGTGTTTAGAACTTTTGGAATGAGTAAATCAGTTTTTTACCAATTCTATAATTACTTACTTGCAGCTGCAATAATTTCAGTGTCGATATTGCCAAACATTCTCTATCTTGAGTAGAAGGATTATGCACAACAACTAATTCTAATATTTGATAAAGCAACCTAAAAGAATAGAATAATATGTAAGTTTGCCACCTTTCCAAAAGTACTACTACAGTATAAGAAATTATCAAAATTATAACCCCGAAATGGACTATTAAAGATAATTCTCTAAACTTTCAAAATAATGCATTTTTCTACATGTACACGTACAGAGGAAAAAGAAAAATCAGTTGGTCTACTATGAGGTTGGAAATGAAACCTTTGAATTTATTCCCAAATTTAAAAATGACTTATTACAATATTTTCGACATAATATTAATAAATTCACATGACAGAGCATTAGACACATAAAACAATTCTTTCTATTTTTTAATTATTCATTAATAAATCAAACAAATTAAGTTTTATATTTAATATAAACCATAATCGATTCTAACAGGTACTTTGTCAAACTAAGACTCCATCCTCATTCCTTCTTTTCCTTAGCTAAAAGAAACGAACCCACCTATTTTAAGACCAGTTCAAAATCTTATTATTGTAGAAACTAATGTACTTACTTGAATGTTTGTTCGCAGAGATCAATGACGAAGGGTAACGATGTTTTGGGTGCAAAAGAATTGACATCAGTCCAACTAAAGCTTTGCGTAGGGCCGCACGCGATCCCAACGATTTTCTGCCTTTTTAATGATTCCACGAGCCTTGGTTGTTGGATGTACACCTCAGGAGTGTCGAATAATTGTTTGTTTTCATTTTTTCCCCAACCGTACACCTCCCCCGAATCCGTCAATGCCAAAATATGGGCAGTACCAAGTGACATGGTCACTATACGCTTGTCTTGCAAAATTTCTACTGGTTCAGGTATTCTTATATGATCTTCATTGGGGTGACCCAGTCTCCAACCTTCTCCCTAATTGAATAAAAAACAGAAAAATCCCTAATTCGATGTGGTTTTTATTATTTTTTACCATAATAATAACAACAACAATAATAATAATAAAAATGTTTATTGCAATCAATTAACATAGACAAAACAACATCAAAGCACTACAGAATGAACCATTGACCAAACTAAGTTTAACAAATTTAACAATATAGAAATACAGATATATGACAACACATACAGAATAAATATTTATATTAAAAATAAAAACTTTACCTTGCCCCAAGTAAACAGCTTTCCTTCATTAGAAAGTGCGACGCTAAAGTGAGCCCCACAAAATATGTCCGTTATAATCACATCCTGTAATTTTTCGATTATTCTTGGAATTTTTGAGCCTTCTGAACCCCCTCTTCCCAATTTTCCATAATCGCCATCGCCCCAACTATATACTTTGCCTAAAATATAATTTATCACATATACATTTATTCATAAACCTATTCTAATCATTTCACCATCATGACAAACACCAAAAAGTTTAACTTATAAAGCTAACGTCGTGGAACTATGTTTTAATTTATAATCGCGACATAAACATATTAATAGAAATAAAAGCTAAAGAATTACCTTGACTAGTAACACACAAAGTATGGGCATCTCCAGAACCACAGGAAACTTTGGTCACATGTTGACCAAGTAAACCAGCCACTAGAGTTGGTACCAAGCAGTCTTCACAAGTGCCATGGCCTAATCTACCATAGTAGCCCTTGCCCCATGTGTACAGCGATCCATTGGCCGATATAGCTGCACTGAAATTTTGAAAGCCTTTATTTAGCAAATTGTACTACTTACAGAATAGTAGCAATTAAAATAATTGCAGATTCATAGTTTTACAATTAACGCTTTAAAAATACCTGTAGGTGGCGCCACACTCGATGTCAATTATATCTTTTTCCAACAACGCTTCAATTAAAGTTGGTTCTTCTTTAAATGTAGTATCACCGTGGCCTACAATTTTAAATTGTAAAATATATTCCTATAAATGGTGTCACGAATTTTCTATTTACCTAATCTACCCCCATCTCCATTGCCCCATGAAAAAACTTCAGACTTTTTTGTAAGAGCCATAAAATGTTTGGCTTCTGTATGAGTAGCTATTTTAATAACTTCTACATCTTTCAAACCTAAAAATAATCATTTGAATAACATAGAAACTAATTTTTGCAGCAAAATCTTACCTTCAACAATTTGTGGACACTGAGTTTCAGAAGAATAGTACATAAAATAAACATTTCCAGAACAAGACAAAATCAAAACCCCTCTGTCCGAGCAGCACAATTGCTTGATGGTTAAATCTGCAATTGCCTCACAGCTCTGTGGACCCGAACCAATGGCCCATGAGAGCCATCCCCAACCCCATACTCTTTGTCCATTAAAATAAGATGACTAAAAAAGGGTTTAATTATATTAAAAACTGTGAATAAGGAATGTACAGGCAACTATTTGTTACTAAACTAAATAGTCATTGTTCCCAACTAGGAGCGAACTGCTTACTTTGTTGAAAGAAAGCGGAGGTATGTGTGGGCTGGCCAACCTATCTAAATGCGCCATTACACAAACGGCGGCTTGTTTTAAGTTTATTTCGCAGTCTTCGTCCTCTGGCAACTCAAAATAATCGAGATAAACTTTGGGGCTACTATCTGCCTGTTGGCTTTCATCTTTGTTGATAAAAATTGTCTGTGATGGCTGTATTTCAGATAGTCTCCGAATAAATGGCAAAAGAGGAGCGCTAACACCGTCTTCAGTCGATCTACAACATTTTTATACGCATTTTAGATCAAATTTTTTATTTTCGTTTCCCAAGTTTTGTACCCGTTAATGTTTTAATATATTAATACAGCGATTTTTAATGCAAGGGAAACATTATTCTGGCTAGGCGCGGAGTCGGGGCCTGGGGCCAAGTGTCTCAAAGGGTGTTATCGTTATGGACAGAAGAAATATTTTTCAAAGTTAAGAAACACCCGTTAGTATATAAATTCTCCAAGTTGAAGAGGATTACTTCAGTTGCTTATCAGATATATTATTTGAAATAAATAATCTAAACACGTCTATGCAAGGACGTAAGCATACTATTATTCAATTAACTGAATAAAGTTAAATACCATTTAATTCTCTTAATTAACTTTTTATATAAAAATTAATAGTAGACTTTGATCCAAATTCCCATGCAGATGATATTGTCAAATACAATTGGGTTTGAATACTGAATTACTGAAGTTTAAAAGCTACATTTTAGTCCCTTGTTTTGTAATAATTATTTACCTGTTATCTGTTACATTAGTCTTTTTATTCCATAAAGTTAAAAGTAATAAAACTATATCAAGAATACTGTTGAGGTTTGCTTTTTGTAAAGCAAATTCTAGTAATAAATTTAGAGATATATTTTGATCCTCAACTGGAACCATACAATACTGTCTGTCACCAGATAAGTCCCTAAAAAAAGTTTTAATAATTATTTTCAATAAACCTAATATACCGGGTGGGGTCGGGAACCTCCCACATTTCAAAAAATCGCTGCGTTGTAGAGGGGTGGGGTTGGTTTCGTTTGGAGGGGTGAGTGATGTACCTTCGTTAACGAAACTTTTTTCAAAAATAGGGAATCTGTAACTGCCACTCTAAGGGCTTTCCACACGCGATACAGTTTGTCGTCATCTGCTAGTGTTCCCGACCAGAAAACAATTTTGTCTTGGGTGCACAAAATTAGGGCAACATAATCCGCGTTAAATTCGAAGAAGAAAGACCCAGCTGTAAGCGTCAGAACCCCCGAAAACATCGCTAGAGTGAGTACATCGATCAAACAGAGTCCAATGTGTTCTGCACGGAAACATGCTTCTGTTCCTCAGATTTTGGCGAGAACAATGAGGCGGATTTTGCATACTAATCATAATTTGCACCCCTACAAGATCATGGTTGCAAAGGAATTGTCCCCAACGGACTGGGGGCGGCTTGTGTATGTGTGAATAAACAAAATTGCTGTTACTGGGCAGCTGAAAATCCTCGAGAACTTCACCAAAGAACCCCCCACAGTCCAAAAGTCACCGTTTGGTGTGCAATGTCGTCTTTAGGCATCATTGGACTTTATTTTTTTGAGGAGGGTAACGTCGCGATTACTGTGAACTTTAACCGGTACTGTGACATGCTTGAAAATTTTTTGAGGCCAAAAATCGAAGAATTCTGTGACGAGCATAACCCAGAGAGCTCCTGGTTCCAGTAAGATGGTGCACAGCACACACAGGCCGAGGTTTATAAACATCCTCCAAGGACCCTGGAAGAACTCAAGACTGCAATTGAGGAACAAATCGCCCAGAAAGCCCCCGCCGCACACGATAAAATCATGTGAAACTTCCACAAGAAGCTCAATATCTGTATTGCCCGCTAGAGCCATGATTTAGACGATATCATTTTCAAAACATAGCTTGAAAAAAACTACATGCCATAATCTTTCTTACACATACATTTTTTTTCACTATATCGTATAGTTTTTTTTTACCAACCTTTTGAAATGTGGGAGATTCCCGTGCCCCACCCTGTATTATTTTGCATACTTTAAAGTACTACTAAATTTCTAATAACAGCAAAACTCACCCTGTAACAACCTGCTTCAAGAATTTGATTGATCTTTCCACAACTTCAAGCCACACAGGCGAGACATTTGTTTGTTCAAAAAGTATAGCTACAGGCAACAATCTAAGAGCGTCAAGAGATTCATTGAGAAGTTCACTACACAAATCAATGTCTTCTCCCAATCGCCAAGCTCTTCGTAAAAATGCAAACGAAAAATTTAAAGCGGCTCTTGAGCCCACCTGGATAAATTCGAGATTTAAATAAAATTTAAGTAAAAATAATGGTCTTACCCTTGCTAGGCTGCTTGTAGGATCCAAATGTGTAGTTTTATTTCTAATTTTGGCGACTGATTTGGCTTCTGTTGATTCTATGGTGGTTTTCCTAGTGAACATGCCAGGTTCTATTTCTACTGGATGAGGGGCTCGATTTAATGCAATGAAGTAACGTTTGAAAATTAGTAAGCGATAATGAAGTCTTATGGATGAAATTGTTGAATTTGCTGCTTCTTTACACAACGATTCTTGTTGTTGATTTAGACTGTATAAGCTTTCTGAGAGTTGCTCCGTTGCTATTAAAAACATTTATATAAAAATATGATTTTATATGAGGCCGAAATAATGGGGAGTTTGTAAATTCCATACCAAGTATACCTGTATAATAATCCAAAAGGTAATATCAACACTAATCTTTCTTTAATTCAAGTAACACTTAAATTAATACTTTGATGTTTCGAGTTTTAATTTATACATATGTATCAAAGTAGCATTGTTAGAATATAATTTTAATCAATAGCATTAAAATATCAACAATATTAAAGATTGTCAAAATAAACATATTTAGGCAAACAGATAAAGATCAAAAGAAATAATATGTACATACTTATTTATTAGTAGTTTGAGATTTATTGTACACACTTCTTGCTAAGTAAAAAGGAAAGAGTATTATTTGTACTTTTTTAAATATGCATGTTTTTTTTCTGACAAATATATGTTAAGAGGTTTGGGCATACAAAGTTATCAGAACATTTCTAAATTATTTAATATCAAAATTATGATTGCATTTGGATTTTATAGTAATAATTTAGGTTTGAAACTCTTAAAAGAAAATTGATACAAAAAAGGTTATGATAAAAAAAATGGCTTTGATTGGAATCAATTATCCAGACTGTTTTATTTTGTTTACAATTATAGTGTTAGTTTGTTAATTGTACGATGTGCTGATAAAGAGCATAAAGAATATTAGTATTTTCTGAAAAAAGGAATTTACAAATTTATTGCTTTTGCTCTAGTTTTAACAAAAATTATTTACGGTCTTTTCTACACAAAGAGCTTTTTGGTCCATTTAATACATTAAGACATTTGAGATTTTTCTTAATACAATAACAAAAACTAAAGAATTTAACTTGATAAATGTCTCTTAGCAATATTTTATGCCTTTAGAATTTATCTGTATTAAAACTTCCCCGAATTTTACCCACATGTTTAACGACTCAATTCTAATTCCACTAAAATACATACTGGGTATCCCCTTGTTACTTTTTGGTATACCATATTCTGTAAATAACTGGATAAAATATTTCGTACAATACGAGAATTTTCTATCAATTAATATTCGGACATTTTCGCACAATATATTAACATTTATCTACCGTTAACATAATCTGTCATTAAAGGTTTGGTGTAGAATTTACTAGGATTTTGCAGATAAAAATGTCTAAATATAATATGGTATACTAGTGTGGAATTTACATATGCCCAGGTAAATGACTTACTAGGTTGAGGACCCCAATCCCATCTGTACAAAAGAGATTCAATTGATGGTAGGCTTTCTTTATTACTGACATTTTGAGTCGACTCTTCAGCATCAAGTTTTTGACAAGGCTGGCAGTTGCAACCACTATGCGGGCCACAAATTCCATCACAACATGTACATGTCAACACCTATATAAGATTTATTAATCATTTTCTAAATTTAAACGACCTCTATTAAATGAAAAAGGAACAAAATCAGGCATTGTGGTAAAATAGTATGGATACTGAATTTATTTCATGAATTACCAGTATAAATTTGTATTCTGTGCAATTAATAAAGCTATATGACGTTTTATAACTAGTGACAAAAAAGGGATTGGAGAGACCAGTGACATGTATTCCACAATATAAATAGTTTGAGAATTTCTAACCTTAGGACCTACTTGACTCAGGTTTCTATCTATTTATGTCTTATAGCTTCTAAGGTGAGCATAACTTACCCTTTGTCCGCAATAGTACTTTCCGTATTCTCCCTGTTTGGCGGTAACTCCTGCACTATTAAGCCTTCCAACAGAAAAGGCCCCTGTCAGTTCTCCATCAGTAATTAATCCATTCCAACAGTTTATCAAATTGTCCTGCGAGGTGAATAGGTTTTCGAGATTTGTTTTAAGCCATTTTATGTCCAAACGGGGCTGAGGCCTCAATGTAGTCTCAGTATGAAACATATTTAGGCGAGGATCTAAAAAGAAATATAAGTGGTAAGTTGTTTTTTGCTGAATTCCGTATTGATTCATTACTTAAAAGAACATAGCGTTGGTATGGAAATTATTCACATTCATTCAATAAATTAATTTTTTAAGTACCTTATGAAATGTAAACATTTTTTACAATGTTTGACACGGAACTACAGATTTTGACAGTTGTGACTTGACATCCCGGTGTTTTTTATCACCGATTAGAGTGATAATTATTATATGCAGATCTGTTAGCTTTTTGAATTTACTTGCATAAATTGTTTTTGCTATGATAAAACTATCGAAAAGGCTGTAGGCAGACACATACATTTTATTATTTATCCGCATACATTTTTATTTATATGCATGAAAATAATTCCGTATTTACGTATTTAATATCCACGTTGTAATTTTGTGAACCACCCTGTAGGTCAGTGTTCAATGCAATGTCTACAAACGTCAAATAAAAGAAAGAAGGGAGAAATATAAATATAAAAACGGTGGCAACGCTGGTTTAGTGTAAATGATTATTTATCTTATTGTTGTTCAGTGCAGAGCTAAAAAATTGATTTATTAAATATGTTGTGACTTACTAAGAAGTGTTCGGCATGACTGCAACATATACTGAAATAATTTTGGCTAGTTGTATATTAATTCTCCCTTTTTTATACGAATCTAGCCATGCATTTCGGTATCGCCTAAAGTTTTTCCTCTATTATGCCATAGTGATGGTAAATTCAGTCATACTCATCCCCGTTTATTTCTTTAAACCTGGAAATGTTAAAAATTTGCTGTATGTATATTTTCTTTAAAATAAGAATTGTAGTTTTAGTGTGGTTTATTCACAATAAGGACTGTTTTAGTATAGCTAGCGATTTTTGCCGGGGTATCACCAATATCCTTGGTATTAGATGGTCTTTAAGAGGGAAGGAACACTTGGAAAAAGAACAGGCTTGCGTTGTTGTTGCTAATCACCAAAGTTCTTTAGATATTTTGGGTTAGTGAATATCATTTTTTTAGTTATAAATTAAAAAATTATATATTTTTTTTAATAAATCAATTATGATAGCAAATGAACTTTAAATATTTATATTTTCATAATTACTTGTTCAAACAAATCATTTGATTTGAGCAAATACAATAATCTATATTCTTGTTACAATCTGCTTATTATTATTATTATTATTATTTTAAATTTCTAATGTAAGATTTCATTAGTTTGGCTGAGGAATCCTTATATTTTCAGAACTAATTAAATAGTATATTGCCAAGTTATTTAATCTATATTTAAACAAACATATAAAACGTCTTTATTTTTTGTCTTGCTTCATGACTTAATGATGTTGACAAATGTTAATAAAAATATAATTAACTATAATCTGTAAATTGTCTATCCAACCATTAACTCTGAATTTTATGCTAAGGGAGAAATATTCATATAAGTACCAATTCAACTGAATTATTGCCACGTTATTTTTAGATGCTTACATTCAAATTATTAAAATTGTATTGAACAAATGCTTTTGTAGGCATGTTTAATTTCTGGAGGGTAATGGGAAAGTGCACAGTGATAGCAAAGAAAGAACTCCTTTATATGGGTCCATTTGGTCTTGCAGCCTACCTTTGTGGCCTTATTTTCATTCCCAGAGTCCAGGCAGAAAGGGCAAAAAGTATTATGAATGAGGCTGCGAATAAAATTAAGACTGATAAGGTAATCTATCAATTAAATTTTGTAATCTGTTAATGACATTTTTCCTAATCAAATCTATTATAATTATTATGATACTGATAATAATTTTGGTTTGTAAATTTTTTTGTTTTAAAGATAAGTTTTTAAAATTATTTTTGAATAAACAGTGAATTAAAAGACTACTAATATAACGGGATACAGGAAGTTATTAATTGTTCAATTAAGTACAATGGACTAAATTTAGAAGCAATAATGCCCACTGTAGGAACTTGTAAATGTTAGACATTTTTTATAATATTGAATATGTTAAAAATAATAATAATGATAATAGGACTTTACCCCTTTGCTTATAACTTTCTTATTTTTTATCGCAACTTCAAATATTCTTATTTTCAATATTTAAAATCTTTATTTACTTTAAATAATTTGCAAATGATTTTTCATGTCGTTTTTAAATACAATTAATGGATTTTCTTTCTAACCCCGCACTTTCTATTGATTATGCAAAAATATTTTTATTACTGTTATTTGTAATCATATTTATTATCATTTATTTTGAAACAATATATCACCGCGTTAATACAAATTTATTGTAAACAAAGGAAAAGATATTGGAAGAAAAATATAATTGTATTATTCTAGAAAAAAAAATTCTACTTAAAAATTACCTTGAATTTAAAATAATAAATGAATATGTTAAAGGTGCATGATTCTAATTGACAAGATAATAATTCCCTCTTTATCTATAAGGTAAGCGTTTTTAATAAGTAAATATATACTTTGAAAGTTAAAAAACCTCCATGTGTAATATTGATGAAATATTTATTAAATAATGACACACAACTTGAAAAATAAAATTGTTTTTTTATATAGAATTAAGTTATTAATTCATAAACTGCAAACGACAAAATAATAACAGTTGTTGTGGCATAATTTTTTGATTAATGTTGTCATAAAGTGCATCTGCTTCATTAAGTTTCAAGTTATATTTTAATCGTTTAAATACTGCTTTCATTTTTATTCTGTAAGAAATTGATTTTATATTACCTACTCGACCTTTTGGAATCCTTCGTTAAAAATTAATGATTTTTGGTCTAAAATCAATAACATCTGAAATGCAAACAATTCGAACATTATCGGTATTAACAATTAAAACAATTTCGGGCAGCATAAGGTCAAACATGTCATTAAGTTTTAAAACATACTGTTCCATTAAATAATACTAATTTATAGTACTTTTTAATTTGCATTTTATAAAATAATGGAAATAAAATAAAATTACGTTAAAATGAATAAAGTTGAAAATGAATAATAAAAAATACAAAGCATTTAGAAATTCACCTTAATTACGATTTAAAGACAATTATTTCAAGTATTACTAATTTTTATCATTACACACCCCACAATATGTATATTTAATGTCATTACCAAATAAGTTTTTATTGTCAAATATAATATTGAATGGTATTTCTACTTACAAACACATCACTGCGGATATTAATATAAAAATGCTGTGATTATGAATAAGTTTTATTAAGTAATTTACTGTTTATGTCATATGAGTAATAAAGTAACTTATTATTTTGATAGGAGGGTGTACAAATATCATTCATGAATTTTATTAAATAATTAATTTATCAGCTGTTTTATTTAATACGTTTATTTTCAGATTAAATTATGGGTATTCCCGGAAGGTACCAGACGGAACGATGGTAAAATCCACCCTTTCAAAAAAGGAGCCTTCCACATGGCCATATCAAACAAATTACCAATAGTACCTGTGGTATTTTCTAAATACTACTTTTTAGATAAATATCTTAAACGATTCGACCATGGTAAGTAAATATAAGGACAAAATTCGTAAAATGGATGATATTCTTTTTTATTGTTAACCGATCACAAGTACAAAATTTACTAATTACCTTAAATACATTTCTGATTTTTGAGAGTTAGAAAACCAAATCAAACCCTAATTATAGCCACACAAGTCGTTATGTATACATTTGCAACATAATAATAATCGCAATAAAAAAATATTACTTCTACATAATGTTTCATTTTAGGGAAAGTCATAGTGACGGCTTTACCTCAAATTGAAACAAAAGACCTATCAATGGACAATCTAGAAGAGCTAATGGAACGAGTCAGGAGCGTCATGCAAGAAACATTTAACGAAACCAGTAAAGAAATCATTGAAGGTTACGCCCCAGTTGCTAGTCAAAAGATTACGTGAAAATTACCACCCTGTTTTTTCAAATATGGTATAGGTAGTTAGGTTTTACTATTTTACACTTTTGGGAAAGGAGAAGTAGAAGCGGGTAAATAACAAACAAAATTTCACATTTGTAATGTACATGTGGCAACGATGAGAATAATTTTAATCACACTCCCACTAATTATTACATCTATCAAGACCAGGTTTTTATTAACAAATATCTTTAATTACAGCTAAAGGCAGTTTTTCCTATTATGATGGCAATGACGGTTAATTTCAGTATTACTATTTATTAGCATTTTTTTCGCCTTATATTCATTAGAAAGGTTTTATAGTTGGGGCAAACATGCGAGAGATTTTTTGTGATATTAATATTGCCAACTCTATGTTTCTAAAGTATTTTTGACAAAAACCAATTCCTACTCAAAAAATTAGCATTAATGAGATAACCCACTTTTTATCTCAATTAGTGTGGAGTGGCCACCTGTACATTATTTTTATTTGTTTAAACGAAAAGCAAAATTTAAAGTCGCATTTGTAGTTTAGTTTTAAAAAATAATACAATTTTTAAGGTGTCTTTGTACCTACATAAAATGTGCATAATATAATGCATAATGGTGCCATTTTTATAAGCATATCTAGTCAATTATATTGTTTGTAGTCCATTTTTTTTATCATTTTTGTAATTGAGAAATCATTTATTCGGCAGCTAATAACGGGTTTAGGGGGGAATTTTGCATTCTGATCCAAACAATTTTTTTATAAATGCAAATTTCTCGACTACTTAGATAATTTCCGCCATATTTTTTCTATGGTCTCGGCAGTTAACAGTTTTATATTTTTAATGTTGATATAGTTCTCTAGATAAAATATTATTTTATAAGAAATGATTGTATTTGCACTACCTATCAAAATGTATTAATATAACATTTTATATTGTGATTCATATGGGATTTTTATATACTTACATAAAAAATCATATATCATCATACTTTTCTATATGGAACCGATTTGAATGTTATTCTTTGAAATAAAGATTTTTAAAGAGTCCTAGATGTTTTATTAAAAAAAACACTTTAACGCGCTTACGTTTCAAAACATGATTCCGCACAAAATTAAAGCTATTAGGTGTATTACATTATATTCATTGTACCCAAAATCCTCCGCTCACTAGCTCATGCACCATGGTATCATATGACGCAACTCAAGATACCTTTAATCAGAAAAATGATACAAAGCCCCTGCTACAACCACTATCAGTGGATGAACAGAAAAGACTGAAAAGACGCCTACCAATTGATCTCAAATAATATTTCGGAGAACACCTCATTATACCATTAGGCAGACTTTCATTGTTCTAGTGTTAAGACAAACGCATTAGCTTATAGAATTGTATTCTGATTGCTGATCTATGTAAATAAAGAAAAATAAAAAATATATTTTATCATATACAATATGGTCCAAATAAAAGGAATACATTTATTATTTCGTAAATCAGCGATTGTAGGGAAAAACACTGAAACCCGGCGATTTTTATTTTTAAAAAACTTCGTCAGATCACCTTTTTATTTTTAACGTCATCTCTGTGAGCGGGATGACGTCAACAATAAAAATTTTAAATAGAAAAGTGGGTCTTGCAATACATCAATTGAAAGGTCTTTTAAATATTTATTCACCCAACTCATTTATGTCCAAGTATTATTGTCAACAGTAATATTAATGACATAATATGATGTATTTATTGATACCCAAAAAATAAATTTGGTAAAGGTCGTCACTGACAATGAAAATATGTCTAAACTACTTTTTACCTTTTTTTTTAAAAAAGAACTAGTTACCTTGTCAAAATTCCTTTATTGACATTCAACATAATAAAATAAAAAATAATAGACCCAAAGTTTTAAAAAAAAGTTCATTTTTCTCATGAAGTTCTCCTAAACGGTCATGTAAATCGTCAGACTTTCTGGTATTGGGCTACAGAAAATCCATACTGTATGCAGGAGTACCGTACTCAATGCCCATGGAAAGTGAATGTTTGGGGGGGAATAATAGATAATAAAATTATAGGACCTTACTTTTTCGAAAAAACCTTAACAAGTCCTCGATATTTACAATTTCTGCAGAACTTCTTGCTCCCAGAATTAAACCGATTGTTCCGAAACAGAAATAATTTATGGCTGCAGCAAGATGGTGCGGCACCGCTCGCACTATGTTGTGTCGGTGAGAAACTACGTGGACTACGTTGAAGAGGAGCAATTGAGTGGCCACCGAGGTCACCTGATTTAACGCCTCTCGATTTCTTTTTATGAGGATACTTGAAATGTAAGTTATAGCGAAAGTTTGAGAAGAGTTCCCTGCTCGTCATTCGCATTGTATTTAGCTGACGGTAAACAAATTGAGCACTTTCTTTAAATTTGGTTGTACTTAATTATAATATTTATTGTAAGATTAAAAAAATTAAATCATTTTTTTGACAACATATAAAATTAAGTACTTAGACATATTGATACGGGTGAATAGATATTTAAAAAACCTTTCAATTGATGTATTGCAAGACCCATTTTTCTAGTTAAAATTTTTATTGATGACGTCAAAAATAAAAAGGTGATCTGCTTAAAAATAAAAATCGACGGATTTCAGGATTTCCCCTAAAATCGACAATTTACGAAATAATGAATTTATTCCTTTCATTTGGACCATACTGTATATGCATTGTTTTTATTACAAACATAAACATAAAAAAAAACTGAATAAAGAAAACGTGTTAAATGCGAATTTATTTATGTTGCAACAAGTCAAACAGCTAACACTTCGAATAGAAGCTGTGCGATTACCATTTAATTGGTTAGTTTTAGCTGTCATCTTGTTTCTTGACCAATCAAAAACCGACGAGAGATAATGAAATGTACACGCCTTGTCTGAAGATTATTCTCGAATTGTTAGTGTCATTAACATAACCCAAAAAAAGGTTAGAATATCTTGTGGTTTTGAGAAATTATATTAAAAAATCATGGAGAGAATTGAAGAGGTATCTGTGTTTATTTTAATATACTAATTCCTCGAAAAAATATAACTACCAACTTATTTTTTTTAGATCAGAAAGGATATCCAAGAATTGGAAGGTTTCTTAAACTCTGCAAACAGACAAAAAAACAAAGATATTCTAAGTATTGAAATTCGTAAATTGGTCTCAGAAATTGTTAATATAGAAGAAAAACTGAAGACTCAGGGTGAATCTGCACAAAATACAACTACAACGACTCCTTCAAATGGACTTCTAGCAAATAAAAGATTTGAAGTTAAAATTAACAACTATGGTAAGCATATTTTTATTTTGCCTATTAAATAGATGAGTTGGAGTATCACTATTTATAAAAAATTTATGTACAGCTTGGGATCAAAGTGAGAAGTTCGTTAAGTTCTACATAACTTTAAAGAATGTGCAGAACGTTTCTGCAGAGAATGTGAACTGCGAGTTTTCCTCCAAAAGTATAAATTTGTTTGTCAAAAACTTGGACAACAAAGACTACACATGGCAAATTAAGAACTTGTTAAAAGAAATTGATCCACAAAAGAGCTCTTGGAAAGTAAAGACAGGTAAATCAAACCTTTTCAAATTATTTAAAACAGCCAGTACTAAAAAAG
This sequence comes from Hermaeophaga mercurialis, assembly GCA_951812935.1. NCBI lineage: Eukaryota > Metazoa > Arthropoda > Insecta > Coleoptera > Chrysomelidae > Hermaeophaga > Hermaeophaga mercurialis. Next base: position 24,911,917 of record OX638358.1, on the reverse strand, counting down.
TTGTTTCCAGACATGGTTTTAATTAATGCTGCCAAAAAGTCTTCAGAAAATTGGTCCCACGTTACTGAGTGGGAAAAGAAAGCCAGTGACAGCAAAACTCCGAAATTTGATACAGATAAAATGGATCCTTCAGAAGGTCTAATGTCAATGATGAAAAACATGTAAGTACAGTCATTTGTTCGTTATAACAGTTCACAAATTTATGGAACGTGTGTTTAGGTATGAACAAGGTGATGATGAAATGAAAAGAACTATTGCCAAAGCCTGGACAGAGAGTCAACAGAAGAGTAGGGGGGCTGATTTCTTATAAATCAGAATTGTCATTCTTAAGATTTTTAAGTTAGCTGTAACATTTTTATATTAAAGTTTCTTTTTTGCGTTTATTTTGAATACTGGCTTTTTTCTGTAAGAATACGTTTAAGTAAATATGAGCACAATGGGAAATTTTTCAAGTAAACCATCAATTTGGATTTCGCCAAGGGCATTCAACAACTCAACAGATATATCGGATAACAGATATCATCAACAAAGCCTATGAAGACAGGATCTATTGCTCAGCAGTATTCTTGGACGTGAGCCAGGCATTTGACCATGTCTGGCACAAAGGCCTACTATATAAAATCAAGCAAATCCTTCCTTCCTACTTTATCCTACTTAAATCCTACCTTAGTGACCGCCAATTTGAAATAAAAATGGGAGAAACGAAAGAACAAAACTACATCCAAAAAAAGCAGGAGTACCGCAAGGGAGTCTCCTTGGGCCATTGCTGTATGTCCTATTCACATCCGACTTGCCAACCTCCAGACACACTACACTTGGAACATTTGACGATGATACAGTCGTATTATCGGTGAATAATAATCCTGATACAACAATACTGAACTTGCAAGAACACCTCAACATTCTACAAAACTGGTTTGAAAAATGGAGAATCAAGATAAATGAAAGCAAATCCAGCCACATCACTTTCACACTATGTAAAACTCCAACGCCTGAAGTTCACATTAATAACGTCCTAATTCCCAAAAAAGAAGAAGTAAAATATCTAGGAATGACCATGGACAACAAATCAACATGACAAAACACATAATAAAGAAAAGAAAACAAATTAACTTAACTACTAATCAAATAAACTGGTTAATAGGGAGAAGATCGAAGCTAGCTGAGGAAAACAAAATATTGATCTACAAGACAAAATCATACCTATTTGGACTTATGGCATCGAGCTATGGGGCTGTGCTAGCAAATCTAATATAAACATAATCCAAAGATGTCAATCTAAAATTCTAAGAACAATCTTAGATGCCCCATGGTTCATCTCCAATGAAACAATTCATAACGATTACAAAATAAAATTTGTAAAAAATGTCATCCAACAGAGAAGCAACACCCACCACGCAAAAATTCAAAACCACGAAAACCCAACCCTAGAACACCTACTGATGAGAGAAGACAACAGAAGACTAAAAAGAAATTGGCCTATTGACTTAATATGAAGTACCGGAGGTTTCGTCAATGGACGAATCCTCATCAAGCCAAATTCCTTAGCCATAACATTAGCTTATAGAAAAAAAAAGTAAATAGACCTAGAAGCCTATAATCCCAAGGACATATCTATCACAACTACGATTTTCTTTGTTGCATATTTAGGTGCAAATAAATTAAGACAATTAAACAAAATGAATTTATTTCAAAATATAAAACAATTTTATAATTCTATATAAAAAGAATGAAACATTTTTTCATTGACTACTATTCGTGAATATCTTCAAAATTAGGGAATTTTTTGGTTATGTCCTTTCATTTTGTAATTTGCTAACAATCCTAAAAAACATTCGTAATTTTCAAATTTAGATAGCAGTCGAAATATTAAATTAATATCCTCTATTCGAAATTTAAAAATTAACAGGATTCTTCATACTGTCGAAAATAAAAAATTTATTCAGGTTGCGTAAAAATTAACTTAAAAACGATATAAATAAACATAAATAAATTTCTTTCGTCAAGAACATCTCAAAAATATTTTCTTAAATAAATTAATTTGCGTAATTCCTAAATACATTGAGAGGTAAAGCACCAGTCCAATAATAAAAAATAAATAACTATAGTTGCATGGCTTTTTGGTTCAATAATACGGCCAAAAGGAAGAAATATTCTTTGGCTATTTCAATTTCACCGATAAAACGCATAGAGTAGATGAACATAAAACCAAAAAAACATTCCTATGCATTTTTTTCGAGTGAAAAAATCTTATAGCTTCAGTTCCGGTGAAATACTACAGGAAGGTACTTGAAGCTTCTGGATGACGTCATGCATCTGAGGATGATTGTGAGCTGTGTAAGAAAGTAAAATGGGGCCGTTAAGCGTGATGAGGCAACCCGAACAGCTTAAAGTTTTCTTTTTCACACACACCCACAGATTGCATTTGTCTTTTTTATCGCAATGCGTGTATATGTGACCGTTATGGATGAGCACTAGTTGACCCCGGCCACTTTTGAGCAACATTAAACCTGAAAAAAGACAAACAGAAATAAAAGCATTATTCATTAAAAGGATTATAAGATATATTTAAACTTAATCATATTTGTGCTTATAAAAAAGATTTTTAGGCTTTAATATACCTAAGTACTATCAAGTAAATTTAAATAAGCACCTTTTTATTTCATATTTAATTTGTACAAAGCTGCTGCTATACTTAAAACGGTAATATGTATGGTTTGCTTTACAAAACCCCAAATTTTAAAAAATGAGACTAAAATGTCAAATTAGAATTTCCGCTAATTAATAAAATATTTCAAATATTTTTAATTCTACAAATTCATATTGGAAAAAAATTACTTTGAATTCTACCAAAAGTCGACAGAGATTATAATCACTAAGTACAAAGAAATTTTAGCGGAAAACGATGAAATGGTAAATTTATTTTCCACTGAAATACGTATATATCTATATGCAATGTTTCAAAAAATTATTAAGGTACAAGTTGTGCTTACTATATCCCTCAACTGCAGGTCCAAACAAGCTTTGCTATCAAAGAATCGTGATCAATTTTTACGGGAGAGGCTTTGGGAATATTCAGCTTCACAAAATCAATACAACAATATATTAATATTATCCGATTTTGTCTATATTGACATGTCTCAAGAAACCAAAGAATTCATTCACACATCCCTATGTATAACGAATTCAATGGGTGCTGGGTCAACTTGTAGAGAAAAAAAAATAATATTCAACCTAATGTGGATTAAATACCACGTAGATGTAAAATATAATGAATATTAGAATAAATTGGCTAAAAACAGTATACAAAATTGAAATCAACATAATGAAAATCAATGCTTAGTGTGGACCTGTCATTAGAAATTATATTGCAATAACAACAAAACTCGGTACACAATTGTACAAAACAGTATTCTAAATGAATCAGATATATGTGAAGAATCTAATAAAATAGCTGATTTGGACCACATTTTTTCATTTGCCAAAAATATAGGAATCCGCACAATTTTTTCACCAATTTCTTACAAATTAAAATCAATTTACCAGTTAATACAATTTTATTGCTAATGAATAAACAGGAAGTCTAAGATGCTCAGGTTTATTACACATACAAATATTCTTCTTTAATTAAAAAAATGAAAAATTAAGAATAATAATACAATATAGTTCCTGGCTGTATGGATTCATTTCCAACGCAAAAAATTTTTTCAATAAAAAAAGATTTATTCGTTGGTGAAAAAAAGTTGCCGTGAAAACACTTTATCAGCAATTTTCGTCAACGTCGCACGTTTACTACAACATTCAGGTAGCAGAGACATCTGCTGAAAATTGCAGTAAAAATAACGAACTCAAATTATCAAATGTCATTGGGAATCGATGCTGTTCTTTATAGCAATGAACAAACATAAAGTATACTTTGAAACTTATAACATATTGTTGCCATTTATTTATAACTGTGTTATTTTAAAATTAGATAAGCCTAAGAATGAAGAACTACGTTTTCCAAAATAAAAGCATTACTTCTACTTACCTCATTTAGTAAAATTTTGATTTATAAATTAAAGTTTAATTGATTTGTGGTTTGTACTACAAAACTGCATGAAACGCATTGCCTACTTTAGGTGAGAAAAACAGCAGTGCGCATATTTGCGACGATATTGATATTAAAAATTATATTTATTAAAAACAATTACAATTAATAAGATCATGAATTAGCTCTTACAATAAAAACCAGTCTCACTTTTTAAATCGTATTTCATTTTAACTTTCCACTTTTGTCAGTCCTTGATTCATGTATAACTATTTAAAAATACTTAAAAATATAATGTATATGAAAAATAAAGCAGATTAACGCACCGACTACAGCGTCGGTTTGAGATACAATAAATTCCAATATCACCAAAGTTTAATTATACAGTGCTGGTCAGGAATGTATTTTTATAATACACCTCCAAAAGTACTGCATACTAAAATTTTTCATGGTGTACACAAAACAAGATAATATCATTTTTCACAAAGAATTTATCAATGTCAAAATGCTTTTATCACTATACATTCATGCTTTGTATCCACCATGACAGTTAAATATTAGTTTTGATTAGTAAATAATATAAAAAAGTGTGTGTCTCTTGTATGTCAAAAGCCTAGTGTAAACTTTAAAAAAACGATATTATTCTTATCCAACCATTTCGAACTGGATACATAATTCTTTGTACACAAATGCACGAAATTGTCTATTTTTTTTTCAAACACCATATTCCTAATTAAAAGAAGTCTGCCAAAGCACCTCCTGCAAGTTTTCTATAGGAACTTCAGTATCCTCTTCGGGATTGAACACGTCCGGAATGGGGGGATGACAATGCATATAGGGCCACTTGACGATGTTGCCGTTCATCGTCCAACAGACGGCCTGGCACTTTTCCGGTGTACGGCTGTTTTTGCAGTACCAGAACGCTTTGCCCTTGTACACGCTCTTTTTGTAAAAAACATAACCGTCTACAATCAAGCGCGGACATCCGCGTTTCCCCAAGATGCACTGGATCGTACCTGCATTTAAATAATACCACAATGTTAGCAACGAAAAAACCACATGCTCTCCTTCAAATGGGCGCCAAATCGAAATATCTCCTGTGACAAAATACACCACGGACGGTTTCAGTAGAAGATTTGCAGTAACTGTACTCTGATTGAAATTGAAAAGCACTATTGCAAAAAAGGTTTAAATTTATAGGAGCATGTCTTGCTGCCTCTTTTTGACAAACGCGAAAAAATATACTATACATATGATTAAATGATGCGCTGAAATATAGAAAAAATACAGTAGTACAATTGTGATAAATATAGGCAATAAGATTATCATCAACGAGTTACAAAGTAAGCCTACACAAAATAGAAAAAACTATTTAGAAGTGAACTAGAAAACAAACTGGAGGATGAATAGGCTGCTCCTACAGGGTGTTACTATATTCGACCGACAACGCTTTACCCCAGAGAGCTCTCGTTAATTGATGCATTTTGATATAGGAACATAAACCCTTAAAGGGCTTAGTTTCCGAGATACAGGGTGTTAAAAGTTTGAAATCAAAATTAAAAATTTGTCATAAATCAGAAACGCCTCCTAATATTTTTTTCAAATTTGGTGACCAATATGCTCTTTAAGAAAGTAATATTTTGACATAAACTGACTTGAACAATTTAACCAGTGGCGCGCTATCAGGGTTTGTGGCAACTTTTATCCCCCTATCTTTTACGCCACTGGAACAAATATTTTTTTTTTATTTTTTTAAATTTTCTGTTCATTTTTAGGTAAAAAAGTAATAACCTTTTATGGAGCTAAAATGAACGGTGTTGTAGATATTTGATTCTGAACAAAAGTCTGCAAGTACTTAGATAATTCACAAATTATGATTTGTTGTGTAATTTGCCTGTCGGCGTTTTGCTAAACAAGTAAGTATTTGCTTTTAATCCATACTATTAATTCGATTTCGAATAATAACTAAGCGTTAGGCGTTAGTTGAAAAAAGAATACATGCTATTTCTGAGATTTTCTGAGAACTTGATAAAAGTAAAAATCACAATAACGCAAAAGCTATCAAAATTAAATTCAAACAAATGTATTAGATACAACAATAACAAAATTGACAAAATTATATCAGTTGTTCAAACTGTCGGCCGTTTACTTGTAAGCACGTTCTACACCGTTTTCTCATTGAAAAACGTGTTTTTGAGAATAACTCCGGATTGGACTGAATGAGTTCTGTCGCAGCTTGAATTCTCGCTATTAGATCTTCTTCAGTTTCAACGATGGTTTCGTACGCTAAGGACTTCATGTAGCCCCAGATAAAAAAATCGATAGGGTTTAAGTCGGGTGACCTTGGAGGCCAACATTGGGGTCCACCCCGACCAATCCATTTTTCTCTAAATCGTCTGTTTAGGAAATTTCTAGCACTTGCAGCAAAATGAACAGATGCCCCATCGTGCTGAAACCACATGTGTTGTCTAATATTTAACGGTACATTTTCCAACAATTCATCTAACACTTCTTCCAGAAACCGCGTATAAATATCTCCATTTAATTTATTTGGAAAAGGTAAGGCCCGATTAAACAATCCCCAACCATACCCACCCACACATTCACCGAAAATTTATGCTGAAATCCACGTTCACGAACAGAGTGTGGATTTTCTTCATCCCCAACGTGACTGTTTCTGGAATTAAAAATGCCTTCCCTGGTAAATTTGGCCTCGTCTGTATACAATAAATAATTTTGGATATTTCGATTTTCACGACACTTTTGTACATACCAGTTTGAAAATTCCATACGTACCGGAAAATCTCTAGGTTCTAATGCTTGAACCCTGGTGAATTTGTAAGGACGCAATATTTGTTCTTTTAAAACTTTCCATACAGTATTATTGTCCACTCTTAATGCATGGCCTAGAGTTCGAGTACTTAAAGATGGATATTAGACAACACATGTGGTTTCAGCACGATGGGGCATCTGTTCATTTTGCTGCAAGTGCTAGAAATTTCCTAAACAGACGATTTAGAGAAAAATGGATTGGTCGGGGTGGACCCCAATGTTGGCCTCCAAGGTCACCCGACTTAAACCCTATCGATTTTTTTATCTGGGGCTACATGAAGTCCTTAGTGTACGAAACCATCGTTGAAACTGAAGAAGATCTAATAGCGAGAATTCAAGCTGCGACAGAACTCATTCAGTCCAATCCGGAGAGTTATTCTCAAAAACATGTTTTTCAATGAGAAAACGGTGTAGAACGTGCTTACAAGTAAACGGCCGACAGTTTGAACAACTATTGTAATTTTGTCAATTTTGTTATTGTTGTATCTAATACATTTGTTTGAATTTAATTTTGATAGCTTTTGCGTTATTGTGATTTTTACTTTTATCAAGTTCTCAGAAAATCTCAGAAATAGCATGTATTCTTTTTCAACTAACGACTATCGCTTAGTTATTATTCGAAATCGAATTAATAGTATGGATTAAAAGCAAATACTTACTTGTTTAGCAAAACGCCGAAGGGCAAATTACACAACAAATCATAATTTGTGAATTATCTAAGTACTTGCAGACTTTTGTTCAGAATCAAATATCTACAACACCGTTCATTTTAGCTCCATAAAAGGTTATTACTTTTTTACCTAAAAATGAACAGAGAATTTAAAAAAATAAAAAAAAAATATTTGTTCCAGTTGCGTAAAAGATAGGGGGGATAAAAGTTGCCACAAACCCTGATAGCGCGCCACTGGTTAAATTTTTCAAAAGTCAGTTTAAGTCAAAATATTACTTTCTTAAAGAGCATATTGGTCACCAAATTTGAAAAAAATATTTGGAGGCGTTTCTGATTTATGACAAATTTTTAATTTTGATTTCAAACTTTTAACACCCTGTAGCTCGGAAACTAAGCCCTTTAAGGGTTTATGTTCCCATATCAAAATTCATCAATTAACGAGAGCTCTCTGGGGTAAAGCGTTGTCGGTCGAATATAGTAACACCCTGTAGAACAAACAAATGATAATCTACGTATAAACCGAAATTTGGTAGAAAATAAAGAAACAGTTAGGTAAAGAAATACACCTCCTGATTATTGACTTGAAAGCGGTTTTTGACACAGAGTCCAAAAAAATTATTCATTTAAAAAAATTAGTATAAAACTAAGTAACAAATCAATGAAAAAGATTATTTCTTACCCTATTTTGATATTGTACTGATCTCAGAATCAAACAAGAAAACATAGGAATTGGTAAAAAATGTAATTTGAAGATGAACATATTAGGAGTAAAACACCTGATAGTTTTTCAAAAGGGTAAAGATAAAGATGAAAAAAATAGAACGAATAAGTCCTAAGTATCTGAGAATTGTGTAAATTGTCCTTCTGTACATAAACATGTACAAATAAGAATAGTACAAATGTACAAATATATTAATCATGTTAGCGGATGGAAGGTTAGAGAAGGAAATATTCAGGGGGAAAATGTACTATGAAAGATAAGTTTACTTGAAATAAAAAAAGTTCAAACATAAGATAGGAAGAGATGACGAGAAATATGTAAGAAAAGTACAAAATAATACTCAACTCACACAATATCTAACATTTGATAGGGTAGATATGATAAAGAATTAAATAATATTGTAAGTAAAGAAAATGACGAAACATGATAAAATACTAAAAGAATAAATAGCTAAATTAGAAGATAACATGAAAAACTCAAAATAAAAGAAATAGGAGTGAAAAGAGGAGAATACTGGCAATTAATGAAAGAAGTGAGTTATAAAACATTTACACATCCATAAACTGGTACACTAAAGATGAATAGAGTGAAAGAAGAAAGATATAAAAAAAGTAGAGCTACTTTTATTTTACTTTTATACTAAAATACACAGATAATATTTCGACAATGAAGCACCCATGTGAACTGATATTTTAATAACATAATATCCAAAATTGAGTGTACAAAATATACGTTAATACATAGAAATGAAATAAATACGCTGATATAATTTATGAATTTAATACATACGAGATGAAAAATATAAAATACATTTCATGCAGATAATGCAACTGATAAAATAAATCAACCCAATTTGGATAAATCAAAATTAAAAAAAGCACATGGTTTTTGTGCGGAACTAAAAATACCATCAATGCGTTTCTATATGGCATCTACTCATGCACTAATTAATACCATACATATATCTACAAATCAAGAAGTTTTTCAAGAAATACAGTACACAAGATGGCCAATTGAAATATTTGGTAACACCACTTCCAAAATAAAAAAATGTAGACAATAGGATTTGCCCAAACTTCAGCTCACTGGACCAAATTAATATGTTATATTTTATGCCATATAAATTTGAAGAGGTATTTAAAGTTTAAATTGTGTATTATTTTGATGCAGCATAATTTTTTTAAAGAAATTTTGGATTTTAGTTCTCTTAACAGGCGTTAAATCTTATGATTAAATCCATGTAATGTGCAGTCATTTTTTACAATAGGAGTAGGTACCACCCTTACCACATAATTTTGTTTTGTTTTAAGAGAGGATGAAGTAAAGTAGAGCAAACTTGAGTGGTAGGGATGACCTTAAGTGATTGATGCTAATGTCTAGTAAAACAACAAAATTGAAAAGCCAGTTATTTTGTTTTACTAATAGATTCAATTGTTTTATTTTTTCAAGATTAAACATATAGAAGATAATACAACCAATATTGATATCCTTTGGAATTCACTACTCTACACTATCTCAGTCTACTTATTTTAGAGTTAACAGAAAATTCTCCTATTAGCTTTCATTTTAGATTTCACTACTTAACCCATAATATCAACTAGTTTTAATATGAACATTGTATGCTCCTCTATGCATGACCTCAATAAGTAAATAGGTGAAGAAAATTGCATTTAGACTTACCTGGAGAAGAGGAATCTTGTGAAGGCGGTGGAGGCACATCAAAAGGTGGCCATGAAGGAAATGAGTGGGAAGGTGATGGTACTCCTTGAGAATTCTCCAACATACTTGGCAAATCGATGGTATGATCTTCCCCTAAAATACACAATATTTATTATTTATGAATTATTTTAAAAATTATGGTTTACCTGAATGGGATGTAGTCTCTTCATCTTGTTGTTCTGCAGGTTCAAGTTTGGGTTTGATAAGAGGCTCTTGAAAATTCTCAGTCTTCTGAGTTGACGTTGATGTGGCAATTTGTGGCTGATCATTTTCTATTAATGGTTTTTTATTCGGGGGTGGTTGCGTCAACATAGATGGAGAAGAAGACTGAAAAAAACATAACATTTTTTGAATTAGATGACTAAAGTTAGTTTCTTTTTACCTGTTGTTGCTGAGGTTGGGGCGATTTTGGTAATTTTGGACTTTCTATTGGTCTAAGGTGTTGAATGGGCCTAATCATTTTCTTAGCAGGCCTAGGCCTTTTCATTATATTTTGTCTCTGGTCTGAATACCCAAAAGGAACTCTATTGATATTTGAATAACCGTTAGTCTCCTAAAAAAAATAAGAAACATTAAGAACCTAATTAATACATACTATTTTTTACTTACTGACGGTGTTGGAGAATTATTATTATCAGTCAAACCCTTCACTTTAAGCATTTCAGCTACCCTCATGAATGTAGGTATCTCTTCTTGACTCACACTTACCTCCCCTTGATACATAAAGTGTAACAAACTACATAGGGCGTTATAATTTACATCTGGCAGTATCACTATGGGGTGCTTACATGGATTAACTCTAAAAATATATAATGTATGCTAGTATGTAACAAGTAAACAAAAAAAAACATGGAATAGTATAAGAAGCATAAATAATACTAGATAAAAGTTGAAACGAAATTGTTTGTAGTATATTTGGAGTAAAATATGGGTATATGCACCTAAATAGGTCTTTGAAAAAGGGGCTACACACAGACAAAACAGTTTTGTGGGCCTTAAGAAACTTTCCGTCTGCTGCTAATGTAACATCAACTAGGTCTTCGTCTTTAAATAACGAGTGAAATCCTGTGCTTAAGTTTGTGTGAAAGTTATTCCAACACAAGGAAAATTGTTCGCCTTCCATTTCTGTTCGTTTCGATGAAAAAAGGACTAAAAAAAACAACTATAGTATTAGAAAAAATAACAAAAAAAGGTATTCTTATCAGCACCTATTATTCGAATGTGTCTGTGTGAAAATGGATTAACTGTAACTATACCATTTTTTTTCTTATTTTTCGACTTGCTTAAATCCAGAACAAGTATTTTTTTGGTGTGGTCACTTAAAAAAGAATTTTGTAACTTGGTATACCTCACCCGCCTCACCGCTGAATGACAATGACAAGTATCCTTTTCTTTTATGAGCTTTCGCAATAGGTGGCGCAAAATCACGATGGAAAAACTTTTTTAAATGCAATTAATTTATCAACTCTTAAGAGGGGCCTTTAATACTAGTAACATACATTCAATTGGCAACACTGAAATTATGCGATATTTTATGGATACAAAACTGGATTTTGCAATAAATTTATGTGAAATTGTTAGTCATATTTGATTCTTTATAACTATACCTAGGAGATGAGCTTTTTTGGTGTCAAATTAGAGTCCGGTAAGAAAGATATTCGCATTCTCATTTTTGACAGTTTGACAAGTTGTCACAAAATGCAACCAAAAAAGCTTAACTCCTAAGTTGAGTATAGATAAGTTGATTCTAAAAATATGAAATGTTAAATATTCTTGTTTTTGAGATTTGTATCCACAAAAAAATGATTAAGCAACCAATAGTACAGGTAGTAGGTACCTAAAAACTTTTAAAGCCAGGCTTCAAATAATTTTAACACTTACCCAAAAACGGTTGGCCAACCTGTACTTGATCTTTGACTATTACTTTTAGTTTAGGTTTAGACACTGTTGACAGGACGAATAACAAAAAGGTTATCTTTTTTATATTAAAAAGGGCCGGTTTATTGATATCATATTATTTATAGGATGTCAGACACCATAGAGTCCAATCAGAAGCGATGGGGTCATTTAAGAAAAGTTTTGGAACGTCCAGGTCCCTTTAGTCATCCCGAATTCGAACCATCTTCCGAAATATTAGATTTCATAATGACTTCTTGCAAAATTCTAGTCATAGGAGCTGGAGGTTTGGGCTGTGAATTATTGAAAGATCTTGCCTTGATGGGGTTCAAAAATATCCACGTAATAGATATGGATACTATTGATTTATCGAACCTCAACAGACAGTTTTTATTTAGACACAAAGATATTGGTTCATCAAAAGCAGAAGTCTCTGCTAATTTTATCAATAAAAAAGTGCCTGGGTGTATAGTGACCCCGCATTTTTCTAAAATACAAGATTTCGACGAAAGTTTTTATAGACAATTTCATATTATAGTTTGTGGATTGGACTCCATAGTGGCTAGAAGGTGGATAAATGGAATGCTGGTGTCTTTGCTTAACTATGAAGATGATGTTTTGGATCAGCAGTCAGTTATACCAATGGTAGACGGAGGTAACGAATTTAAACTTAAACATTTTATTTAGGCATTAGTAATCATTTTTTTTTATTTAAGGCACAGAAGGTTTTAAAGGGAATGCACGTGTTATTCTTCCGGGAATGAGCGCCTGTGTGGAATGTACATTAGATTTATATCCTCCTCAAGTAAACTATCCCCTTTGTACTATAGCGAATACCCCAAGGTTACCAGAACATTGTATAGAGTATGTAAAAGTTATAATGTGGCCTAGAGAAAATCCATTTAACACACCATTGGATGGAGATGATGCCCAACATATTACTTGGATTTATGAGAAATCTCTGGAGAGGGCCCACCAGTTTAACATTCCAAGTGTTACTTACAGGCTTGTACAAGGAGTGGTCAAGCATATTATTCCAGCTGTGGCTTCTACTAATGCCGTTATTGCTGGAGTTTGTGCTACAGAGGTGATTTTTCATTTTTATTAACTAAATTTATTAGAATTAATAATTTTAGGTTTTTAAAATAGCCACTAGCTGCTGTGTTCCATTAAATAATTATATGGTTTTCAATGATGTAGATGGCATTTATACTTATACATATGAAGCGGAAAGGAAATCAGACTGTTTAGTTTGCTCTCAGACGCCTCAAGTAATGGAAATCAAAGATCCAAATGTAATGAAACTCAAACAGTTAGTAGAATTATTGTCAGAAAGTGCTTCTTACCAAATGAAGAGCCCTGGTCTTACCACAATTATAAACGGGAAGAACAAAACTTTGTATATGTCAACTATTAAAAGTATTGAAGAAAGAACTAGAGACAATTTAAGTAAAAGTTTAGTTGAATTAGGCTTAAAAGATGGTCAAGATATTTTAGTTGCTGATGTAACGTCTCCTAGTACTTTAATCATTAAGTTAAAATATTTGGTTGATGATGTAGAAATGAAATAAATTATTTTTGTACTTCTATATCAATTTTATCTTAATTCCTTAAGAAAAGGTACAAGGGCTAAATAATATAACAATAATGATTTTCATGCTTTATTTGAGTTCTGCCAAAAATAAAATCTATTTGGACAATAACAATCTAAATTGTAGTACTTAAAAATTATGGAAAAATATTAAAATTTCAGAATTTTTGAATTCTAATGGTATTAGACAAAGAAAGGTAAAATAATTTTACAGATTTTTCTAATATAAAACATAATATTAAAATGATAATTACTATCTAAATATTTACAAGGAGATCCAAAAACACTTAAAAAATTTTGATATAAAAATTTGTCTTATTCCATAAGATTCAATTTTTCTCCTTAGCGACTTGTAAGCTTTTTAATACTGCTTCTGTGCCCTAATCTAAAGAAATGCTATTGATTTTTTTCAACTATGTAGGTACCTTTCTTGTGTATTTTTAAGCAGCTTAGTAATTTCATAATGACGTTAAAATGAAAAAGTTGTCAACTTATAATTAATGATAAAAAATATAGGATTTGTTTTAAAACATCTGAATTAATGGTACATTTAAACTACTCCCCAAAAATGGTTTATTGTAAGGTTAGAGGAATTGTTTTCATATCGTATCCATTTTCTCAAAGTTTTCTTAAGTTATAAATAAGCTAAATAGTTGACTATTTGGTAAAAAGGTAGTTTCTGCAAAGCTAAATTCGTAAAATGATTCTAAATATTCACTTTTTCTTCGACACAGAATAACTTATAATGTTAATTATATCAAAATTTTGGTTATCCAGTGACTTTTATCTCTAAAAATGAGAGTACAAATTCCAAGTTAAAATTCAAAATCACTGTAAACATATGTCTTATGGACAAATCCTGGGATATTCTGCGTGTTAAAAAAACTTAACACATTATAAATACAATCACAATCAATAATCTTAAAATTAAAACAAAAATAATCCTTTACATTTGGTAACTTGGCGAAAAAACTTAAGTAGTCTAAAAATAAATTCTATAAAAATACATGTATAAAAATATACAACAAAAAATGATAGCAAATAAAATAGGATTCATAATAAATGGTAAAAAATTTACATTTTATTAAATAACCTTCTGATTTGGTCTTCAAGTTCTTTAACTCGGTGTTCACTGTTTGTCAATTGCTTTTTCAATTTTCTTATTTCTTCACTTTGCAAATGATATGCTCTTCTTAACTAAAATACAATTTAAGAATTATCTTACAATCAAATCTTGACTGTTAGCAATGGTACTTTGGATGTTAATGACTAACTGTCAATATCTAAAATCTGCCCCATGGCTAAGGTGACCAGACGTCCCGCTTTTGGCGGGACAGTCCCGATTTTTCACAATTTGTCCCGCGTCCCGCGACGTTTTTCAAAAGTCCCGACTTTTAGAATTAAGTTAAATTTTATATTTATGAAACCAGAACTTAATTGGAACGATGTGCAAAAATCATTTGATTATATTTCTCAAAAATTCCCAAATAGTAATATTTCCGAAAATGATCTTTTTAATGAAGTGTCATTAGTAAAAAAATATATTGATAAGGAAAAGGTTAAATATTGGGCATCAGAAAAAATCCCAGTAGAAAACAAATGGTTAGAAATATTTCATCATTTGGAAACAAACTATGTTCCATACAATAATGTATTAAAAATTGTGGAATATGCACTACCTTTACCTGGAACTAACGCTGCGACTGAACGCGTTTTTTCTACAGTAAATCAAGTTTGGACATCAGAAAAATCAAAATTAAGTGTTGAAACTTTGAAAGCCATTTTATGTGTCAAATATAATTTGACAAATTCTTGTGAAGATTTTTACAATATTTTAAAAAATGACAACAATCTACTAAAACAAATTCACTCAAATACAAAATATGTCAAGGAATAAAATATTATACATTTATTTATATTTAATATTACGATATTATTTTTATTCTGTATGAAAATTTTTGTTGATACCCCCCCTCCTTCAGAGTTGTCCCGCTTTGCCCATCTAAAAATCTGGTCACCTTACCCATGGCTGACTTATAGCACAAACTTGTCATGTCGAAATAACTTCGCTAGTTTTTGACACTAGCCTAATACTAATATTACCACTAAAAAATGTGAATTAGTTTTAATACTTACATCAATTTCGCTAAGAATATTTTCTCCTATGCGGTTTACCTCTTTAATCAAACGTACATCTTGGTGATTGTTTATTTCGATTTGATTGAACTTTTGTTGCAATTTTTGAAAAGTTTCATTGTTTGACGTTTTACGACTCTTCTCTGTAATTATCAGATCTTTGGGCCTGTAATCGGGAACTGTTTCTTTCGAGAGAAATGCGAATTTTCTTTTGTTGTTGTCCAATTTTGGCTGCTCGGGCACATATTTCATTTGGCCGCGTTGCTTCTGTTTGATCGAAGTGATGTTCAATTCATTTTGTTCCCCTAAAAATCATTTAAATTATTAGTATGACATGTGATGTTGCACCAAAAGTTTGAGAATTGCATACTTTTACCGATATAATTTGATGTTTTAACGGTGTTTTTGATAACATTTACAAGCGATTGAATATAATTAATGAGAACGGTAGTAAACTTACCAGTTTTCATGGAAATGAGTAAAGGCATAGCGTTTTCCCCTCTGATCCATTCTTGTGCAGACAAAGCAGGCTTGGAAGCGGCAGTATCCGGATACAAATCGTCATGAAACTGATCCGATTTTCTTGGCACTATCATGCCAATGGGTTCACACATTCCTTTGGTCGCGTGGAGTTTATAAAATCTAAATACTTCACACTGGGCGGTCTTAAGACCCCTTTTTGGCATCATACCCAATCCTCGCTACAACAAATGAATAACAAAGCTTTCAGAACTTCTGCACCTTTGAAGTTATTTTTTAGACTTACCTGAGGATTACCTGATAAGAACTGGTTTAAGAAATGTACATAGGGAGCTTCTTCTGTAACTTCATAGTAACGGATGTTTCCGTCTCCTTTGCCAGCCAAATAAATCATATTTGTGTCTGGATCAAAAAATGGAAAGACAACACCGGAAGAACTGTCTATGCTGTCGGTGTATAAAGGCTGGGAAAGGTCAGACTCGTCCCATAGGGAATATTGTCTGTCAGAATGTCTTGAGAAACCAGTCGTCAGTAAACGACCAGTTGAACCTAAATATACGACTTTACTGGCTTTTGATCCGGCATGACATATCCCTTCCTACAATTATTTTTTTAATACAGAAAAAATATGTAACTATAGTTTAAGTCCATTACCGATTTGATTCTGCCAGTCCTAGGTTCTATGATTCTTAGTTTTTTATCTTTGCAGGTGGTAGCAAGTAAACTGCCGTCCCTGTTTAGAGACATGGAATGAATGGCATCTCGGTGGCAGTCTATAACGTTAGTAGCTTCTCCCTTTTCAATATCCCATACAATTACCTAAAATTAATATCACGTGAAGAAAAAGAAGAAAGTTAACTGCAATTTTTGTTGTATTAAAGGCAAACCTGTATGCAGTTAAATAAATATGCTTTTAAAAAGTCACAAATTTTTAACAAAATTTACAAAGAAGAATTAGCTATTGCTATTCAAATTGTAATGGGTAATTTGTAATAAATAATAAAGAGGCGTTGACATTGTTGAGATAAGCAATGTTTTGTATGGTGTTATAACCCCCCTCACCCCCAACAATATTTTAGAAAATTTTTGGACAGATCAGATCGATTTTTATTTCTGATGAGCATATATGTGATTGCCCTAAAGGAAAAGGGGCCTTATCTTCTAGCAACCAAAATTGGTTTGCTACATTTTTAAAAACAATGGAATATTCTGAAAAAAATGACGTCTCAAAACTCGCAAAATTGGATTAAATATAGTTTTTTGAAATTAATAACCTATGTATTTATCAAGTTTTCCAGAGTTTTAAAAACACATCCAAAGTCACGATCCTCCATCTTATAGAATTTTTGTGAATTTTCAAATGAGTAAGAGAATTGATCAATTTTAAGCAGTTTTTTTGCTATAATAAAAAAATTCAAAGCTGGCCGTTAAAACTTGAGGTCTACAAAAGGACCTAAACTTCTTTATAAGAAATATAAAGTAGAAAGTTAGGGGTCTTTTTACCGATTTTTCATTGATTTTCTCCAGAATTATTCAATAAATTTTAAGTTTACACCATGAAAGCTTTGGTGGAGGAGGTTATATTATATTTTCTTTCTTAGCATCCACTTTATCTTTACCCAAGTTTGGACAAAGTACTTCGTTTTTTTTATTGGACAATATTGTCTAATTCTTTCGAATCATTGTTTTTTCTCTTTTGTATGCAAGTCCTCCAGGTGTTATTTCAACAGAAAAGTTCTTTGGACAGGAGGTGTCGATGGCCTTTTTTGTACAGACAATTTCTGTTTACTTCTTGGTAAACTAAAAATGACAATAATTTGTAATGAGCGCAATACTTTTCCAACGTTTGATTTGTAAATATGAGATCTAGTCATAGGCCGAAATTAATACTAAACAGCTTTCAGTATAAGTCTGAACTGTTAGGTTAAGCTGGGTGGTTGAAGTTGATTTTCTTTTACAACTCTGGCAACAGCTTCATTACTAGCACCCTCGACTCTTGAGTCGTTGTTTGAATAGTTCTGATGCCCAGTCTACTCCAAATTTTGTTTAAACTTATGCCGATAGTTTGTAGTGTCATTTATAATACCAAAAATTCCAATCTTGTATGACCTCAGGAAATACAAGGCACACCAACCTGCTGCTTTAAAAAAATACAATTAAAAACCAACGAACAGCAATAAGGACCTTAACTTCCCTCATATAATATTTATTTTGGTAGATAAGGCATCTTTCTTTCAGTTGAAAATCAATTTTTCTAAGTATTCTGGTCCATTTCGACTGGTTAGTGTAGAAAATGTTTGAGCAGAGTTGTCGTTATCTGAAAACCGAAAAAATGTACCAGAAACTCAAGTTCTTGCCTCTTCTGTATAATGTTGCCTAGTAAGATAAGGGCCATTTTTATCAGGACAATCACATATTTTGATTATCATAATAATATTCCAAAAATGGACCTCAGCGCAGGGTAGCTGCCCCCTTAGATATTTTAAAAAGCAATAGGGGTCGAATTACAGCTCATTTGAAACGGGTTTTAATTCTCTATTTAACAGTTACATCCGTTTCACTTGTAAAGGGCACACCTGAAGTTGCAACTGTTACATGTGCAGTAACCAAATTGTGCCTTGTTTATCTCTGTTGCTTAGTAACGACTGCGTCACGCCACATGTGTAGAACGAAAATTTATACTGAAAGCCAAGTTTTTGAAAGACTTTATTTAATTTATGTGTCTTAAAAAAACTATAAGTGTAAAAGGAAAATTTGAAATCGTTACGTTACGGATTCGAAATCAAGCATCGAATTTACAATATGGCGATGGTTATGACGACACTCACATACATCTGCAACTTGAGGTACAATAAATACCCTTTAGAAGTGAAACCACATCTAAATGTCGTTTATTGATTTAGTACCAAATTAATTTTAAAATAAATTAATCAGACAAAACAACACGACACTGGTTTAACATAAAAAAAAACAAAGGCAGTAAAATTGGTATTTTGAATATTTTGATTGTTAATATTGATTTTTTAATTAGATTCCTTTACTCTTTTCTCAAAAATAGTTTTACCAAACGAATTGGTTGTAAAGTGTTGCAAGGCTAATCGGAATTACAGTGAGGCAATAACGAATGTTTACTGGATCATCTTATTGATAAACGCTATTAACAAAGTGTTTAGAAATCAGCACCATATTTGTGTAGGAGCAATAATTGATCCACTAATAACTAAAATCTATATAAACAACCGAAAATAATAATAATAATTTTTTATTTTTCGATAAGACTGTGCTTCGGCTCATTTCGTAATAAATGTAAGAAATTATTTAATGTTTGTAAATAGGACAAGATATACAGGACTCCGAGGACCTGTTGCATGGTCTCTAAGATCACCAGATCTTACTCCTATACATTTTATAAATGCAAAAAATAAGCATATTTTATGTTTTACATTTATAAAGGATATATTCCACAAAGCAAAGGTAGAAACAATAATTATCCTTCAGACTTTCCTTGTAAAGTCTAAAGTTTATCAAACGTGGTGTGAATCGATAGAAAATTTACGACAATGGATATTGAAGACATGTGCTTTAACTACAAAAGAAACCCTGCAAAATGTAAGGAAAGCAACAAAAAACAGACTCCTTTTCTACCAAAAAGATAAGGAAGGACATTTTTACATTTGATAAATTAAGTACGTATCAGTTTAAAATTTAATTATTAAACTAATGTCGTAATATTTTGTCTGGTTGGTTTATTTTATATTTAAAACCAATACAGTAGATTTACTGTTATACCGTTCAATAAAAAAGTATACACCCTTTCAACCCTACTGCCTATTAACATTTTTAAGGGAGCAACTACCCTGCGCTGGGATTGATATTTGGTGTGTTATCTTTATAATCAAAATAAACTTAATCTGGAATAAAAATCAACCTGTCCGAGCATGTTCCCAAATATTTTGGGAACATGTGAATAAAAGTTCTTATTTTTATTAATATTTTAGTTCGAAATGTTATATAATCTGCATTTTGTTCTATATTGAATATACTGTATCGATTAATAAAATTATCCGCACGCCTATGATTATTTCATTTTCAAAGAAATGGCATCGATAATCGATCACTTTTATTACATTTCTTCGTTTGATTTCTATCACGTAACCGTAGAAGTAATACATACCATAAATAATGAAAAGTAAGAACTGATTTCCCGTCAAGGCATTTAAATTGCGACCAGTTCCAATTGAAATTCTGCTTTCTATTTTTTCAAACTTTCCAATCTACTAAATTTTACTTTTTTAAAGGAATTCTAAATAGTTGCCGTTTCCAGCGACCGTTTTTAGCACTTACTAATGTTTTTCTTACTTGCAAGTTAGACGTCGCTTTGAATAAAGTTTTTTTAGGGAAGTTGGAGAGGGATAGTCAGAACCAAAAGTATTTTGGATTTATTTTCCAAAATAACGTAATGTCATCACTAGGTGTTATTAATTTTGTAATATTAAGTCAAAATTTTCATTATTATTTTTGTAAAAAAGTCCTTTTAATTAGTAAATATTATTAAAAAAAGTTAAATGTTATAATTGTTTAACATTAACAATAGCTCTCACATGGAAGAAATCCACTTAGCTGGAACGGGAACAGAACATTCCAATATTAATACAGTACTGCACTAGGTACTTTTTTTTACACATTTAAAATGACATGAGAGTGAAAATGGACCAGTGACTTAGAATATTGCTACAGAAAGTTGTACCAAGTGGACTGCAGTCCTCTAAATGTATGAAATTTGAATTTTCCTCTATTGTATGGAACATACACCGTTGCCGCTTTACCAACTAGTTAGGGGCGAAAATTGAAAATTATTGATAATTATTTTTTTAAGCAACTTTCTAAAGCTCAACTATTTTATATAAAAAAAATCTTCAAAGTTTAAAGAATAACATATTGAAATATGATTTTCCTATGATTATTATTTTGTGCGTTTAATAAAAAAATTTCCAAACTTCCTAGGAGTCTCGATTTTGCCATAGAAAATTTTTAAAACAAAATAAATCTAAAATAAAAATTATTCTTTTCGCTTAATCATTACTTTCGTCTAATAATCCAACCTCTTTAATTTGTAGATTTAAATATTCAGTGTATTGTAGAAATAGTATCGCTTAGCAAATTTTCAAAGATAATCGCCCAATCACAATTAGTGTGCAGTTTGCGGTTAAGTGGCATAATTTATCATTTACATTTACTAAGTTTTTACAAGATATTCCATAAACAAGGCCGGTAAAAAGTAACAAGTTTAGATAATATTAGCAGTTGTCTAATATATTTTAATGATAAAACTATAGTCTAAAACTAAGAAAGAAGATATTAATTAAAATTCAAAATGAAGAGTACATAAAATGTTTTTTTGGTATCTATAGAAATTGTTGATAAAAAATTAGGGGAGAACATTTTGAAGAAATGTCAATATAAAATCAAATATTGTCAGATGTGGGAGAATTGTGAATTTTTTTTTTAATTTAGCAAGTAATAATAATGAAACCAGAATAACGACGAGGAAAAGAGAAAAAGAAGAACCTGAAATCAAGATCATCATAGAGAAGCTAACGAAGATCCATAAATAAAATGTTCAGCGATTTTTGCTTCCTGATTTGTGCGTGCGTTATGGACTTCTGTGCTGCCTTTACGTTTTCGTTTTCCTTAGCTCCTGTTTTTTATTCTTTCCTCTCCTTCTGATCGGTCTGAGGGTTCTTCATTGCCAATAAAAGATGGACTGCATCTTGAACAAAATGATATTTCTTCAATTTCATCAGTGAATTTTTTAATAGCCCTCTTAATGCATTTCTGTGGCGTCATCTTTGTTCTCTTCTTGATTTAAATTCCTTCATTTTGTAGTCTGGAGCGCTCTTATTTAGGACAAATAGTTTATACATCAACCTTCTTTCAGTGCGTCACTGTTTATATATTTCTTTTAACACATTAAGTTAGAAGCGACAAAAAAACCGGTAGGTTCGTAATTCTTTGGCGCTTTGACGAATAGTAATGTATTCAAAAAGATGATGAGTATGTCACTAGAATGAGTGATTCTATTTCCACAAGTCATGGGCTTACATTAAAGAATAATATAATCACAATTCAAATTTATTCGAATTAAATTCATTTTGCTCTATATTTACTTAGAGTATCAATACCTAGTTTAGAGTTTTATGTTTGTTTCTAATAACTTTTACTTGTAGGTATCACTCAGGTGTCTTTTCTTTACATTTTTACCTTGTTCTTTTTAGGTGTGCATGTCACCCTCGTTACCTTCAAGAAAAAACTAGAGGATGTGGATGAAAGTAAGATTTACACTAAAGGAATTAAAATTCAGATGACTAGACTGTGGTATTTCCAACAGAAAAATATCTCATGAAACAATCATATTATTATGTGGCCCAAAAAAGATGAAACTTTTTGAAAAAGTACAATAAAATGAAAGTAGCTTATATCCTTTAAAGACTATTATCTTGGATTTTTAGTAAAGGGGGATACGCACGAGCTGGCAAGATTGCAGTATTAATGCAGTCAGAAAGAAAAGTGGTGAAGGTGTACAATGAATCTGATTCGGACTCATGGGACGTTACTGTGGATATAGCTTAAAGGGACTATCTAGACAAAAATATTATTCATATTTTTCTTAATAATGGGTCATGTTTTTTTAGTTACTTCTCTCAAAATTGTAAATATTCAGTTGGTTTTAGCTTTTATTATTCAAAAACCTGTGAATGTTTTTTGTTTTTTCATATTTATTGAAATGTTCATTTTTTACTAAAGGATATCATTTGAAATCTTTTCAACAAATGACAAATTAACAAGATGTATAGAAGCAACCCCTGACAAACTATTTGAGGATGCAGTTGAATAAAAGTACATATTATTTGGCAATTTCTCACATTTCTGACCAGTATAAATTAAGTAAACACTTTATTGCTTTGTTTTTTAATCGAAGTTGCAATAAAAGAACTATATTACCAGCAATACTTCTCGACATTCCCAAAACACTATATAACGACACCGTAAATGACGTAGTGAAAGATTTATTCTACAAAAATGAAAACTTCATTTTGAAAATATTGATATGGCAACATCGATGAAACAGTCCAGTCTACAAGTATTTCTTATAAATGAAAAGAAATATGATTAACAAGTATGACTTAGCTGGCCGAATGGATACAAATTTTGTGTTATCAATGACGAGCGCCGGAAATTTTATTGCCACCAGTATAGAATGTTGGTTGTATATGGTAAATTAGGGGAATGGACCAGTCAGCAAAAAAAATAGACTATTTGATGATTGAATTATAAAACCGATATGTACAGGTTAGTGTAAATTAATGTATTGACTAAAATAGTGTTCATGAAAGAGTGATTATATTATTGGTTATTAGTTAAGTTATAGTTAGTTGTATACAGGGTGGACCATTAGAGTGTGGGTGGAAGATTGTCGGTTTATTAATGCACATTTATGAAATTCGGTATTGAAAATCGAAAAATATTACGAACTATTAGAAATTTTTGAATTAAAAAATATCTGTAAAAGACAATAATATATCGTTAAAAAGGTAATTAAATTCTACATTTGATGCAATAAAAAAAGTTGGTAATTTCACTTAAAAAAATCAATTTACCTTTGAATTAAATTTTGAAAATTGACATAGCGATTTCTTTTAACACCAAAAGAGTTTGACTGTGCCCGTCCTGTCTATGTTTCATTTCATGATTAGTAACACTTCATAGTCACGGTCTTCTAAGTTTTATGATATCTGCGATATTCAATTTTTACCAGACATCTACTTTTTGTAAAAATAACGATTTGCGGCTAAACGACTCATTTTAGATATAGGTGTGATACATAAAGTGACACTAACATTGACCAAGGAATCCAAATATGCAATATACTGGGGGTTCCATTTAAAAAAATACAAGTTTGTTATAAATCCGCCTGTATAACTATTGCAATTTAATTGTAGCCTTAAGGGTCCTCCACCATGTCCCGGTAACGAATTTTAGAAATGTGCATTAATAAACAGACATCCTTCCATCCACATAAAAATGGTCCACCCTCTATAATAAATTAAATTTAATCATGTTAGAACTCACCGTGAGATTAATATAAGCTCGATCGGGTCATTTGTTGTTTTCAAAAAAATTTCATCAAATATTCAGGAATATTTAGTATAATAACAAAATTTAACGTCTTCAATAAATTCAATATTGTAATATATATAGACTTACCAAATGGTCAAAGCCAGCACTAAACAGAATATTCTCGGCAGTAGGGTGCCATTCAATATATCCGACTCTCCTTTTGTGTCCTTGTAATTCCACTAGCCAATCAGTCGTGTGAACAGACAATCCTTCATCGGGAATATGCCACAATTTGATCTAAAAAATCATCATAAACATAGTATTTAATAGAATTTTTTGTTAAAAACACTCACTGTGCAATCATCTGAACACGACGCAATGACATTATCGTTAAAAGGATTCCATTTGATGTCCAAAATTGGTCCTGCATGTCCTGTCACTCGGCTTGCATTAAAGTCCAATCTTCCAGTCTAAATAATGATTACAAGGCTTTTAATATAGGGTAGCAATAGAAAGAGAGAAGTTGTATGATAGAAAAAAATGACTTACGCAATTGATAGGGATGACGGTAAAAGCACCGCCGCCGGCGACTTCGGTAACTATGGCGAGAAACTTGGGATTCACCGCACAAAATTGTGAATCGTGAGCGTTTTTGGTGATTTGAATGTTGTCGTAGCATTTTTCTCTTCTGGCCGGTTCGCCATAGACATGTCGAAATTTAGAACTTCGCACTCCTTTAAACCAGAGCTGAAATAAGCCGAATTTAGTTGTTCGGTTTTTGAAAAATTGTCAATCAAGAGCACCACAAATCGAATTTGAAATTAGAAACTATTTAAAATATAGCAAAATTGACGATTTTCATCTAACAAAGCTACTTTCCCATTGGATTAATATTTTGTGTTTCTATTTTCTTATGCCGCCGATTTCCATTTCGACTGATAACTAAAAAAAACGAAGAAGGGAAATAATGTTTATTGTTACCCCGGTGCTATTAGATTGTTTTCAGTATTTAATCTGAACAAACTATCAAGAGCAATTAATGTGTTGCTTATACGGAAACAAAATGTTTATAATCAACGCTACCAGAAAAAACAAAGAACACTTAGAATAAAGAGGATAAATATAAAGAGATATTAGGCAACGAAGAGCATAAAAACTAATATTCAAAATTAAAAAACGATGTAAACAGGAAAGACCAAAAAATGGAAAACAACTCAATCATACTTGTATATAAAGACCTTGTTACCATTTGGAAAATAATATTAAAACGAACAGTTTAAAAGTGGAATTTGAAATTTAAAGGAGATATGAAGATGAAAGAAATACGGACAAACGATTTGAAGGAAAATGATGGAGGAAATGTATATGTGAAAAAACATAACAATAAAAGAATATACAGGGTGTTAAAAAAAGATCGAATAGTTGAACAGGGTCTAGTATGGACCAAAATAAGTCAAAAAGTCTTAACAAACAAGGGTCCGCAAATTAACGATTTCGGAGATAAAGAGTTATTTATTTTTGAAGCATTTTGCGTTTACACATTATTTTTTGTATTTACAAACAAACGATAGAAACTTATTAATAAAATCAAAAGAAAGAATGTTAGATAAGATGTTCGAAATGCTTTCCTCCCATTTCCAAACAGCACATCTCTGCCGGAAGGATATTCGAAATCTCTCTAAAATAGGAATTGGTGACATTCTTGATTAATTCGTTGTTGCAACTCTTCGAGACTATTTACAGGAATAGAGTACACTAAACTTTTTAAATAACCCTAAAAAAAGAAATCAAGGGGGTTTAAATCAGGCGATCTTACGGGCCATGATACGGACCTGCTCCTTCCTATCCATCGACGTGGATACGATTTTGTTTATAAGTTTCTATCGTTTGTTTGTACATAATAAAAATAATGTGTAAACGCAAAATGCTTCAAAAATAAATAACTCTCTGTATCTCCGAAACCATCGATTTACGGACACATGTTTATAAAGACTTTTTGACTTATTTCGATCCATACTATACCCTGTTCAAATATTCGATCATTTTTATCTGTATAGAATATATATATATAATACGTATTAAAAGCAATAATTTTTATTATACTGATTTGTTATTTTAGAATGCAATTTTTCTCTAGACATAAACAAAATGCATCCTGATAACTTAATGATACCAATACTAATAAAAAAACATCAGATTAACTAACCAGTTTCCTATAAACAAACCTGACATCATCTCTAGACTAACAAGGTTACTGAGTTATGGATATAATATCAAATGTCATGAATTAATTATCTATTTACTAGAAAAATTGGTAACATAATACTTCCCTTCGAGAGTGAAATATATGAAAAAAGGGATACCTTGGACATCGGAAACAGGGCCCTTACACCTTCCACTGAATGTCGAAACTGTTTTACAACACCGAACACTAGAAAATCAAAACAGTGTGACGGGTAATTGCATACGCGTAGTATTTATTACTTAACAAAATTTGCATTTACATATTATTATTTATACAGGTAGCAGGTTGGTAATCTTTGTTGCATTAATTCGCTATCTTTATTTATTAATAACGATTTTTGCTATCTTATCATTCGGTATTCGGCTGGCAGCTTTGTTGAAAATTTTGATAAAGATAAATACGGGAAAAAGTGGGTTTTAATTGGGAAATGAGTGAGTCAGTTACTAAATTACATACAGAGGCTCCTCAATAAACCTTTACATACGGGGGCTCCTCAATAAACCTGACTACAATAGTCCTAGAATAGAAGTTAAATATTGATTTAAACACAACTCAGAAATTCGACTAAGATACACAATTTTGTAGAACATCACACAATATCTAAAACTCGATAATGGTTATTTAGTTATTCATCAAGACGTCAAAACAGGACTTATTGGACTGCAGCGTGTAAGAAAGGCGAAGGTTACTAACACGCTAAGGTCCATTTTATGTTTTACCTTTTAACCTTATGCAAGAAGTTTATTATTATTATTATAAATACTGTAGTTTGTATTAGTTTCATATATTACCCTGTGTAATAATAACCTAACAAATAATTTGTAATTAGTGAAAAAGTAAAAATAGAAGTACAAATTAAAAAACAAAAATGAAAGTAATACCTTAAAAACAGAAGCAACAAAATCTATGACGACTACAAAGAACAAAAAAATAATAGTTAAAGAACCGACAGAGAGAAAACAAAAATATTGGGAGGAGTCTGGAAAAAAATGGAACACGATAATAAAGGAAACCAAAAGTTATTCTATGGACTACTAAAAACACTAGGAAAGGGTAAAATAAATAAAAACGTCTACCTAAAATCTAAAGAAGGTAAAATAATAGAAGAACACGCAATAATGACACGTTGGAAAGAGTATTTTGAAGAAACAGAATGTAGAACAAACAACAGAAATAGAATAAGAACGTGAAGATGATGAAACTTAGATCATAAACAACAATGAAGATATAAAAGTAGAAGAAGCGGTAGAAAATATAAACGGAATATCAACGCAGATGTTGAAACATCTAGATCAGAGTGGTACAAAACCGAGATTGTGAAAATAGCGTAGGAATTTCCCTACTTACTGCGGCACTCAAGGTACACGAGAGAATTCGGGAAAAAAGACTAAAAAACAATAATCGAGCCACAATTAGAAGAACCACAGAGTGGATTAGGAAAAGATACGGAAGTACAAGACAACATACTCACCATAAAATTTATAGAAAAAAAAAATAGAAATAACAACATACATGTAGCTTTTATAGGCATACAAAAAGCATTTCATAGTATATCTAGGAAAGAAGTGTAGAATAGTCTCAGAAGAAGAAAAGTAAACAACAAACTGAGTAAAGCCATAATTAATAATATAAGGGAGGACAAGAAATTATGTACGAACTGAAAACTCACAATCAGAAGATTTCAAGACCCAAGAATGGTTAAGTCAAGGAGTTTTAATCCCGTCTCTTTTTAATGTATTATTAGACAACATTATGAAAGAAATAAAACAGAAAGCAAAGAAAATTCAAGTAGGTTACAGAAATATGCAGATGGTACAGTTAGCATAATGCGCCTTTGCAGATAATCTAATAATGCGCACAAAACACAGAGAAGATTTACGAAAGAATTTGGAGATATGGAAGACAGCACTAGGAAATTAATATTCGTAAAACGAATTGGTAATAATTGGTCAAACAGAATCAAGAATAACAATCACAATAGACGGCAGAAATAAAGCAATTAGAAATATTTAAATATCTGGGGAAAAAAATACACAAAGATTGCAAGGAAGAGGCAGAATTAAACAGTAGACTAGAAAATGCAATAAAAGTGTACTATCAGTTAAATAAAACATAAGAAAAAGGAAATATCAACAAAACCAAAACTAAGCGTCTATAACGCCATCTTCAAACCAATCCTAACGTATGGATGTAAAATCCCTTGAAATGAAACACCTACGAGGAGTTAAAGGAATCACCAGAATAGATAGGGTAAGAAACGATATAATAAGAGTTGAGCTAGAACTGGAACCGCTTATTAAGACCATAGAACGACAACAACCCAAGATGGTTTGTAAATTGTATGAATGGAATTTAGATGCCTGTAGCAGCCAAACCGTTGAAAATAAATAAATACGGCTTACACGTCCCTATTCTAACTTTGCAACTATGTATTTGATACAGAGTGATCAAAAATCAGATGGAATTTGAAATTTTGGACGATTCTGTATCATAGCGTAGTACTTGAAAAATTAGGATAGGGACATGTACGCCGTTTTTATTAATTATCAACGGTTTGGCTGCTACAGACATCTAAATTCAAAAAAATGAGATTTTCAGGTGGCTGTAGACCCTTTATTAAACATAATAGACATCAAGTATGATACATCGTTGAATCAGCTCGCCAAGAGGTTTATAAAAATGTAAAAACATGGGGTATTCCATTTGAAAAACATAACTCTGGTCGGGCACTGCGTTCCCTAACACCCTGTATATTTGGGACTAATTTTAAAATGTGAATCTAAAGACTGTCTACACTTTTTGTAAATACTTTTTTTTCGTAACTTCAATAATTAGGATATCTTGGTGTCATTCACTAAAACGACGTACATTATATTGAATTCGATGTACTGGTGTAGCATTCTCAACGTTATTCGCATATTTATTGAATCAATAATTGTAACGAGATTTCTTGTACACGGTTGTTAGTGAATTAGAAATCAAGTAATATAAAGTTGCAAATGCATGTTACCATGCCCACTAAATCAATATAACGAGAATAGTCTTTGTCATCTCTTCTGTCAAATTTTTGAAACGAATTTCTAATAATTATGACAAATAGTAACAACAAAGGTATACCTGGAACACCACTAGAAATGCCTGCAGCAGCCAAAAACGCTAAATAAAAAAAATTAATACGCAATGTTATAATTATGTGTAATAAAATTGAACTTTGCGGATTGGTCGTACATAAAAAATATTTAAAATACTTTCAAACCTACAGCTAATCAAGAATTATTCGTCTTTTATTTAAGAAGAAAATTTTTAAACCCCCTCGTATAACTGTCTTCATTAACTATCTTGCGTAAAGTATTTAAGAGAGGTCAAGATACTGTCATAAATGTGTTTATATTCGTAATAAACTTACACATGTGTGTATCTGTTTCTAGATGCTCATATTCGTAGCAAATTCTAAATTACTTTATTGTATACAGGCTATTTCGATATTAAATTTATAAATATAAAATTGAGTGTTACGAATTCTCCTTTTAATCTTCGTTTTGGGTTTATAATTGCCCAGCACACCTTTATTTAATTTGCCCTTTGTTTTGTTAACACATATGACTCGCGAAGATATACGCCAAGTGGGTTGCCTTTATGGCAGGGGACGTCGTCTCCTAGGTAACGTCGTTTCCTAGGTAATTATTATTTTCTCGCGCAGTTTTTGAACACAACACATGCTTTCTCCCTAAAAATTGTGTTTTCCCGAGCGAGATCCTTTGCCAGTTGGACCCGGGACACCTAGAACGTCCAGGAGAAAAAGGTAAGCCCAATTGGCGTAAACTACGTTTCTTTAATTTGTGTCTTGGAATTCAGTTAAGAGTACCAAAATCAAAGATTTTACATAGAGGTCGAACCAAAAATCATCAAACACAAATAAAAATATAAGACTGAGAGTGATAATTGCTATTTAAACAAAAAATATTTTAAAGAAGTTCAAGTGTACCAAATAATCATCATGAACAAATATGATCTATTAAAGTTTAATATGGAAATTACGACAAAAATTGCGATAATATACGAAAAATATCTATTTTAATTACGAATTGCTGTTACAAATGTACAGAATTTTTTTTTATGTTTGTTAAAATAGTAGTGCATTACAAGGAAACGTAATTTAAAAGATATTTAAAAAATTTTGGTTTTTACATTTGACAAATTAGGTCATATTTCATTTTTATTCAAATAAGTATTTACTGTTTACTTGCAAACTACGAATCAGTATTTTATCTAAAGTACCTGATAACTGATAATTTTTCATGAAAATGGCTAAGTAATTTTTGGATGAAAAATGATTTGGGACTTTGGGTTAATTTTTAACCTGAACGGTTTATTTCCCAACAAAAAGTAAAAGTAGAAAAGTTGTAAAATTTTATTATAGTACAAGTAGTACTTTCGACTTGTAAAAATATATTTAATTATGCGATTTGCTGTCAAAGGAAAAAGATTGTCAAGTACAAAGATCGTGCATCTTCTAGACTAGACCGGCGTCACTGTTAGTGTCAGAGTAATTATTTTAAAGTTCTTGTTTAAACAGAAAGTAATAACATAATTTTATAGTTTCAAAAAATTAGAAGGATGTATCGCAAACAAGTCAAACCAATTTCATATTGATATTTTCCTTTTACTTCAATAATACCTAATTTTTTGGCTTAATTTGTTCTATATCCTGATACAGTCTGATTAGAATTGAGTAATTACTTTCTTTTAATTAACAGGCATCTAGAAAGCCCATAAATCACGTACTAAACCGTTAAAAATCGCCTTTTACTTTTTATCTTTTCATCTAAGGCACTTAAATTAATTAAAATATTCAAAAACGACTTACCTGTGAATTGTTGGTCATATTTTCAGAGTGATTGGTGAGAATGCCCATTTGTCCTTAAGTACCATGCACTAGTTCACAAAAATTAACTGAAACCAAAATGTAACACATGCAAAATAAAAAATAAAAAGAATATTTTACGGATATAACAAAGTTGAAATAAAATTAAAAAATCGATAGCTATTAAAGCATATTAACTGATAAAAAGTCACAGAGAGACTGCCATCATAGATAACAGGAGAAAGATTTAGAACTCCCCTCTATGGTTTAATAAATGTGAATTGCTGGGGGCAACAGGCGTAACGAAACAACTGTAAAGTCTATTTTAGATGTAATCGCTTATTATTAAATACAGTGAGAAGTATATGAGCACTATATTTTAAAAAAATATTTCGTAACATCCAAAGGAAGCGTTTCACGCGTTGATAATACTACAATTTCATAACATTAAGAGAATTCGATTTTATTTTTTTTATTATAGTTAGTGTTAATTTTTTTGTATAAAGATTATTAGTGTTTTTTTGTGTAAAATTCATATGGAAAACAAAGGATGCATTGATGGGAGCGGGGGGTGATTTATAATTTGATTTATTGACTGCGAGTCTCCATGAGACCCATTAGTCTAACTGTTTTTCTTGAGCCAATTGAATATGTTTGTTGTATTATACTTGCGTAATTTTTTTCTGTGATAGGTTACTGTTGAAAGTTAAAAGGTAGCAAAGTTTTGTAAAAAAATATTCTTCATGTACTTACAATAATAAAATACGTTTCTTTAAATTACGGATGTTTTGTTAGTAATGATCATTGGAATTTTATTTTTTGGAAAAAAAAAATATTCAAATTACCTAATTTCTAGTTTGTTATTCATTTATTTAAAGATTGTGGAAATACTTTATTGTGTATAAAAATATTTGTATTTTAAAATTTCCACAGTATAGTTATGATAAATGTATAATAAATAGCTCGAACAAAATTATACCATTTGGAATTAAAATTTCACGCCATATGGTTGAAAAATTTCTTAATTTCATAATAAGTATTACAGTGTTCCTATTCTTCCGGTGTTATAACAAACAAATGAAAGATACCAAATCCTCATACATAAAATAGTTAAATCCATAGTTTTTTTATATTCTATCAATTTTCAATATTTTTACTTTCTCTTTAATTTGAAATAATAAATTACAAAACATTTTATTATTGTACATAATAAGGTTCATAAGAACTTATTTACATTGATGTACCATTTTATAATTTTTAAAGATTTCATCAATTAAAATCGAAAATCTCTCCCTTAAAAATGAATTACTATTACTCCAAATGCAAACTTAAATAGTAATAACTACAAAATTAAAATTGTTTTTATAAATGATGCTTCAATGCATGCTGTATCTTACCTTTGTTATTGGCTTTGAGCAGGACCTGTTGTCAATAGCATTATTTAAAAATGTGTCCGAAACCAAAGGTAACGAGTTTCTCGATTCTAATTCACTAAACATAATATACTGAAAAACCAGACTGAATAATACACTTGTTACTTAAGAAATTATAATAATAAATATACTTAAATCTAAACAAACCGTAAACAATCTGTCAATAATTATTTACGGTTTGCGTCATTTGTCTAGCTCTTCTTCTATTTATCGTAAGGGATGATAACTGGTTTTCTTGGCTCGTTAGCAAAAAGATTATTTATGACGTAACTAACTGTCAAATTTAAACTTCAACAAGCTGTTAGGTTTAAGCTAACGTTCAAAAATAATAAACAAAGTGATTTTACTAATGTTTGGGAACATTTTAGCCAAAGATTTTTTTAAACAGAATAAATAAATAAATAAAATGAAATTAATTTTTGAAAAATAACATTTTAGTTGTCAATATATTTTATAACAAAAAGAAACCATGTGCTCAGAAGAAACTGACTATTCTATTACTGAAAGATTCAAAAAAGATTATACTGAACAATTTTATATCCTGGTACGAATGCATTTATCGTTTTTGCTAGACTTAAATACTGATGAGTAAGTAATAAGTGGCATAAATTTACAGAAAAATAATCTTATTTTTTTAGAAATGACTCTGTACCTGAAAAAGGTAGAATAAAAAAATGGAACCTAGTACCGTTTTCAAAAAAATCTAAACTTCGTATTGTAGAAGGAGCCCCCTTGACTCAGGAGGGAATATCTCAAATATTTCAATTAATAGATTTCCTAAAGCATGAAGAAAGTGAGATACTAGATCTAATATTTCTTAACTCTTTTTACTAGTTGTTTTTAGATATTAAAAGCGAAGGTATATTTAGGAGAACAGGTTCTATAGAGAGGCAGCAAGAACTGAAAAATTTTTTAAACCAAGGATCAACATTAGATTTGGGAAGTGGCAGCTACAGTGTTCATGATTGTGCTTCAGTTCTGAAAGGTTTTTTACAAGAACTACCTGATCCTCTACTGACAGAAGTTCACTTTCCAGTGTATTGTCAAATTGCAGGTACCAATTACTTACTTTAAAGAAAATTCCACTGTATTGCCCTTAGTAAAAATGCTTAGGTCCCCATCTTATTTGGAAAAAATTAGTATTAAATAGCAAATAGATTATTTGTACATGTATTAAATAATTTTTGAATTGTGGAGTGTGAAAATTCCAATTGCTTTTAGAAATAGTTTTTTAATATCAATCATTTTAAAAGTACTGTTTTCTTTGCCACCTCACCTTTAATTTGCGTCCATATCAATTCATTGGAATTGAATTTACAATGATAAGGTGGCAACTCCATATTTATCAGTTGATTTATTTTCTTTAATGTTAATAATTCTGCTCCCACCATATATTCGCCTTATATAAGATTAGTTTTCCTTAGCCACATTTTAATTCTTCTTTGCCGGAATGGTCTTTTAATCCTGTCTATAAATGCTGTTGTCTTTGTGACGTTCCTATCTGTATTATGGTATGATCTGCATTTATCCCAAGTTTCATCCAAGTAATACATTTTTGGGTGTTCTCCGATTTGTTGTCCATTTATATCTTTGTTTCAAAGTAATAATTTCATGATTTTATTAATATATAATTATAATATAAAATTCATCCCCTTCAATAATTTAAGTAACGTTAATTTTTTTTCATTCGGCAGACTTTCAACAATAAATCAATGAAATGTTAATGTTATTATATACATCTTTGTGTCTTCAGAAATATTGTCAAAAATTGCTTTGGGTCAATGATATATTTTTGGAGGAGTGGCTTCATGATTTGCTTTATATTTCGCCAACATCTTGTACACGCTACTCACAAATGCACCTGCAATAGCAAATTTTGCAACTAAGACCAACTTTTATTATTCTACTATAATAAGAGAATATTATTTATTTTTTTAAATTCCTAACCTGGAGCAGTTTAGATGAAATTTGTTGTTTGTTTGCTTAGAATCGAATGTTTGCTAGGTTTAGTGAATATTTACTATTACATTGTTTTGTAAATGCTTTTCAGATGATTGGTGCTTTCCTTTGCTGATCAATTTTAAAGTCCAAAATTTAAAAGGTTTATAATACACAGATAGAGGCACAAACGACTAAACCAAAAATGTCCACAGCTTCTATGATCACGCCGTTTTATTAATCCGTCTGTGCGGTAATCCGAATGCAGAAAATGTTTTTGTATAAAATTGGTAGAAAAACGACAAAAGAAAAATATTCTTTGATTTTGACAATGACAAATAATTATATAAACATTTATTATAACGTAACAAAATCGTCATTATTAAATTTACAATTGATTTTACTTTTATTAACTATTTGTAAAGCTGTAAATTTAAATCACCTTTAACATTTAGTGGATACTGGATATATTGATCCCATTAAAGAAATCATACATAAGTGTCGAATTGGTATAATAGACCTTACAGTAACATATTACCAAACTTATACCGACCAATATTTTTTTTAGATCTTTACAATATCAATCTACCAACAACCCAAGAATCCAAACTCTTAGAAGCCCTGCAACTCCTTTTGTTGCTTCTTCCGTGTGAAAATAAATTGTTGTTTAAAGAAATTTTGGAACTGCTCCACCTTACAACATCATATGAAGCTCAGAATCGCATGTCCTCTGAAAATCTAGCAAAATTGTTTACGCCACATTTGTTATGTCCGAGGAACCTCAACCCCGTCATTTTGCTCAAAGTTTCTCAGTCTTTATTTAGCACAGTCACTTTTATGATAAAAAGGTGCAAGGAATTATTTAAAATTCCCGCTAAATTGATAGTAGACTTTAGAGCTAAGTACGAAAAAAAACGTGTACTATCCCCTGTCAGGCATCTCAATGAATCTACAGCTGATGTTGCTAGCACAGTTTTTACGTTTGTGGATCAAGTACGTACTGCACAAGAAAATCAATCAAATCCTACAGAAACGGCTTTGGCTCAATTATATGCACACATTCAAAGTTTACCCGAATCATCAAAGAAGAGAAAATTGGTTAAACAATTTAACAAAGAAAATGGACACGGGACACCGTTGCAGTCTGTTAAAAACAATAAAAATAAGAGCTTAGGTGATTCAATTAAGAAACACATTTTTCAAAAGCATCTTGCTCGAAAAAAAGGGGCGTTTATAAAGAATGGAGGTACATTCGAGGTTAGTTCTTCTGTTATTTTTATTTTTTATAACAAAAGATGTTTGATAAAGCAAAAGCATTGTGTTTAATCCTTTTTCATCATTTCAATTTTACATTTGTTTTAGAAAGTGTATGCATTCTTTTTCTATCGCTTTTGTATATTGAGCATGTTTTTTTATTAGGTTTTATTCACTGTAGCGAAGTTTTATGAGAAACTCTAGATAAAAAATATGGGAAATTTTTATTAGTACAATGCTGTAAGTACAGCTTCCATTATATTAGCTCCACTAGTATATTTTGGCACAGCTATACATTTCAATGTTATACAGTGTGATTCACGATAATGGAAAATTAGCTTGTACAAAATTGAGACTTCTTCACCTCAATAGATAGCTTTTTGATATAACTTCTTGACCACTCTACCGATCTAAGTTAAACTCAGTGACCTAATGATTAGAAACCTAAGGCTAGGGTGTCTCGATTGTGTCAAATGAAAAACCAGCTTCCTAATAGAGCACTGTAGTCCTACAGAAAAGGTATACGCGGATTCTGCCAATAGAAGATTAAACTGACTTACAGTTATCCACACTCTCTAATGTGGTATAGTGGATTCACAAAGTAAAACTCAAAATCGTCAAAAAGTGATTTACAGTATTACCTTTGAGTTTTATTTTGTGAATTAAAAGTATTATGTTACCGAAACATAGACTAGTTAACTACAGAAAGGAAGTTATGTCTATCATTAAACCTAGTTGCAAAGATATAACTGAATAAATGATTTTAAATAAAAACCCATAATAGACGTTTATAAATTACGGTAGAAGAAGCAATAGAACCTAGTCTTTTTAACTCTACTGTGGCAAAAATCAATAATTAATATTTCGTTATTCTATTTGGTTTAATTCCCACAAAACATCTAATTAAGCATCTCATGAATCACATTGTTAATATCATCGCCGCAGTGAGAATAAATCTAGGATGTTTTTAGAGCCCCATAGGCTCGCCTTCTCTAGTAACGAGAGCGCGTCTCTTCTGCCACCACAACTGCGATTCTAGTACAGACCAAAGTCACGAAGGGCAATGTCCCCGTCCCGGTAAAAGAAGGAAAGCCAGCAAAAGTTGCGATAGGTTAGTAAGTAAGGAGAGTAAGGGGATCGAAGGTAAGAAAAATTTGAGTTTATCTGAACCAGAGTTCAGCGAATCTGAGGATGTTAGAGAATGTAATGTCTACTTAACCAGCACGCCGGCATGTTTTCCCTTAAAAGCATGCGATGACGTTTTTACTCCGAAAGCGAAAGACAGGAAGTCGATGTCGCCCATAACGATGTCGGCACAGAGAATGTCTCGGGCCATGCAGGTTAGTACAACTAGCTTGAAACATTGTATGTATTATTTTTTGTTGTCTAACATGTTTTTTGTAATATAAAGTAATTTTGTTACTATCATTTTTAAAGAAAGTCTATTTCCTCATTTCTTTTTATGTTGCTTTTTTTACATGTGCTTTTTTCAATTAATTTAATATACGAAATATAAAAATATCATTGAAACAAATATAGAATATTATTTAAATATACAATATGTACATAAAGTATGGAATAAATTCATTTTAAGCTTAACAAACAATTTTGAGGAAAAATCCTGAGACAGGTGGGTTTTTGATTTTAATTTAATATATTTTTACATAGCAATTAAATATATACGGTAAACCATTTGTGAGTAACGATGTCATCGAAAAAAGTTTTTAAGTGACACGCCCTGTATATATATATTTTTTTAGATTGCAAATTTCAAGACGGTTCTTAAAATATGTCATACTTATGTTCGGTAATTAATAGTTTTGAAGATACGATAATTTTAAAATTAATACCGGCATTCCTTTGGTTATCATTATTGTAAAAACTTGTTAGATGTAAAAAGTTGATAACTCAGTAGGCTACTCTTTAATACTCACTTATGACAGTGACACTTGTGAAGTGTAGTACCAGTTTAATTATTCTAAATTTGCTTGTTGACACTTTAAAAATGCCTATCTATAAAACAAAGGATTGAAGTTCTCTTATGTTAATTAGTTGTGGCGATAAGATGCGAATTCAACAAGAGATTTGTGCTATTTTTAATAATAAATATCCAGAACAACCTGTAAGTCGGTCAACAGTGAGCAAAATTGAAAAAAAAATAGGATTTTGGTACCGTAGAAGATCTACCTAAATCCAGCACTTGCCGAGAATACTAAATTAAACGTTTTATTGGCTATTGAAGAAAATCCACACAACAGCGTTCGGCAAATTAGTCGAGAACATGATATTCCTTTTACTTCAATTTATAAAGGATTAAAAAAATGAAAAGTGGCATTCTTTTAAGGTGTACCTTGTACAAGAACGATCAGATGACGACCCGGATCCTAGAATGAAATTTAGCTAAACTTTGATGGATAAATGTAGTAATGATCCACTTTTCGCAAAAAGCGTTATTTTTTCTGATGAATACACATTTACATTAAATGGATAAGTCAACAGACAGAATTGTAGATATTGGGGAAATGATATCGTAAATGGATGAGAGAACATTAGAGTTAATATCACCAGAAAATTAATGTTTGAGCAGGAATTCTGCGAAATAAAATCATTGGACCCTATTTTTTGGTGGAACTATAAACAGGTCAATTTATCTGCAATTTTTAATTAACTTATTGATACAAACTTTAATGCATTTATTTCCTAGTGCAAACATTCCCGGAAATATCGATGAAAGTCTGTGATATCAACAAGATGGGGCGCCGTCACATTATACAGACGCCGTTTGAATATATCTTTCCCCATTAAGTGGATCGGTAGACGAGGACACATTGAGTGGCCACCAAGGTCACCGGTTTTTACGTCATTAGATTACTTTTTGTGGGGTCATCTGAAAAATGTGTATAAAAATAAACCCGACGACATTAATGATCTAAAAGATAGAATAAGGTTCAGCAGGAATTTATTGATCACTTAGAACACTGTCAAGCACAAGAAGGACGACAATTCGAACACTTACTGTAGTTTATTGTTACTGTTGTATTATTTTGTTATTTTAATTGAATTAAACGTCTTCAAAAATACAGATTTTAAAATTATTGTATCTTCAAAACTATTAATTAAACACAAGTATATTTTTTTGGAATCGTTTTGAAATTTAAAAAAAATTAAATATACAGGGTGTACCATTTAAATTTTTTTCGATGACATCGTTACTCAAATGGTTTACCCTGTATATTTAATTAATATGTAAAAATACATTAAATTAAAATCAAAAACCGACCTGTCTCAGGATTTTTTACTTAAAATTGTTTGTTTAGCTTAAAATGAATTTATTTACTACTTTAAGTACACATTGTATACATCAACCCCCAAGCAATATTTATAGGTAAACTAATTAAAATATAACTTTATATAGAATTGAAGTAATATGCACTGGAAAGTCACAAAAACTCAAATATTTTACTTCTTTAATTCAAATTACTTTTGTAAAGTACTACTTTTTTAAGTTATTCCTATAGTAATCAAATTAGTAGCATGTTAATATTATAATTATTTTAGATATGTGGGTGTTTTAATCTCACCACACAAAAATGTCAGCTAGTATTTGAAGTTACATATATGTATTATATAATACTGCTTCTTCCTTTAATAAAGCTACTATTAATAAAACTAGTGAAATTATTTATATTATTGTAATTGTTGCTTGGGACCTCTTATCACAAGAAAATATATTTTAGTCTGTGTGTAATTTGAAGTTTTGTTTTATTTAGGAGACAATGATGACTCCAAGAAGTAGAAAACCCGTTCTTCTCCTCTCTGGTACAAATATCAACACCTTACATAACACTGATCAACCAAATTGTATGATGGAAAACGTAATTGAAGAAAAAGATAGGACAGAAACTTCATCTTCTAGTAATCAAGCAAAATTACCGTTTAAATCAAAAAGTGAAGGAGATATACAAAAATCTCGCACTGAAGTGATAAAAATAAACAAGAGTGAGAGTGATACTTCATTAACAGATACATTTAAGGAGTATTTAAGTAATAGAGATATAACTTTTTATTCGCCCCAGGATTCAAGTTTTTCAAGTAGAACTGATGATTTTAATTCTACTGATTTCGGAAATATGACAGATGTACAATTCTCAGATTCTTTGATGTACTGCCTTGATGGAAATAACCCCGATGAAATAAATGTGATAGAAGAAGAGCAAGAAGAAAAGAAACTGGTGCTTAAACCTAAAAAATTTGATGAAAATGGAAAACCCATAATTTACGAAACGTCATTTTGACTGCATTTTATACTTAGTAGATTATAGTAAAAATATGTAAATAGATATATTTAGGAAAATTTATTTAATAGTATTATAGAAAGCAAATTTGAGTTTTATTCATCCCTACAAGTTTTATTTAAAATGGTAGAGTATAATTAATATTAATTTATTCAAAATGTGTATAATTCAAACAAAAATGAAATGAAATACCTAAAACATATCATCCTGGATTAAATCTTGCATAAGCCGTAAACCTCTTTCCTTTAATGCCTTAGAGAGTAATTTTTGTTTTTCATGTTTGAGTTCCTGTTCCTTTCTTTGAGCATCTAATATATCATCCACTGACACTTCAGTTAGGGGTAATTCGCCTTCCTTTTCTGCGTCCTAAAAGGAAAGTAATAACTTTGGTTTTTACCAATTGAATTCTTACAATTTCTCCTAATAACACTACATTTTCTCCTCTAACAATGAACACTCCTCGTGGAATGTCGCCATATTTATTTCCTACGTGGATTCTTTCAATAGTCTGATGAAGGACTAAATTAGCAAACTGATCTACGCTTCTTAAATAGCCTATTAATGTTCTTCCATCTCTAAGGAGCACCATTAATTTTTCTAGAAACAATCTAATTAATTTTGAGCATTTATACTTTAAAAATATTTTTACTGTCTAGCTCATCTAATAAATGAGCAGTTCCTTCTAGTTCTGGTTTATTTAAATTCATAGCTTTGCATTTATACAACTAAAATGATAAGAATACCGAAACAAAGTTGACGTTTGTAGGTTAGGAGAGTAATTTATAATTCTTCTTATTTTTTATTGGGCTCAATTGTTGGGTACATAAGATGCAGATGTTTAAAAGTAATTATCTTTATTAGGTATAAATATTTGTAGTTTCATAAATATAATACAATATGAAACTAGTCTATTTACAATTTATAAAAATTTCAAATTTTTTGGTCCATTTCTATAATTATATCTTCAGGAGATTCATTTTCAATCCTTTACTACAAAAATATTCTCAGAATGCTACATATGCTATCAGAATACATTTTACAAATATTCAGTTGCTAAAAATATACCTAAAAATAAAAGCCCCGAAAGTTGCTGTAAATAAGATGGAATACTTTGATTTGATCACATTGGCTGGATTACAACCATTCCCTGTACAAGTATATAGGCAAGTCCTGTAGTACAAAGTATCTCCAGGTTGTTTCACGTAGTTACAATAGTTGCCAAGATCATGAGATGAGCAAAATCTCTTTGCACCAATTCCTCCTAGAAATAATTTTATATAATATTCTACCATTTTCCGTTTTCAAAAAAGAACCATCGCCACAAAATATCAAAATGCACCCAAAACAAGCAAAAGATATTTAAGCAAAGCGAAATAGATATACAGTGCTTTCATTTCAAAACCAGGCAGTCGAATTAACTTTTGATATTACATAAATTTAAGAAAAACAAATATCGTCACATGACTAACTAATTTTATAAATAATTTTCATAAATTTGTTATTCTAGTTTATGGCGATTAAAATTAAATTATTTAATCTGAACGTCATGTCACATTTTGGAATATGTAACAGTTTTTGTTCAAAATCAAAAGTTAATCAAAGAAAGATCAAATTGCTGAATAACCCATAAAATTATGTATCATGTATGGCAATTGAGGATATGTTAGAAAAATGTTCGCCTTGACATAAAATATAATGTTTTTTGTTTTTCTTAATTTTCTAAATGTGCTTTCAACTGGATGGCTTTGAAATGAAAGCACCGTATCCATTTATATATATAATATGGTTAAATAATTTCTACAAGATAATTGGACAAACTAAGACATGTTCCAGCTGAAAAAAATATTTTAAATCTAGGAAATAAAACCACTTGCTACAAATGTTCACAAAGTGCTGTGAAGTGTTAACTTCATACCTTCTAGACTGGTGGACTTTATACAGTATTGAGCCTCAAAAACGTTCTCACAGCTTTGAGGCTTCAATCCTCCCTTATGAATCAGTCCATCAGAACAGTCAATGTCTTTAGCTGATGAACATTGGTAGCATTTAATACCAGATGCTTCAGAAGAAAAAATGTGTTAATAAAGTTTTTTAGTAAACAGTTGCATTTATTTTTAATTGGTAAGTCGGTTAAATACATTTTTTGCCCAAGATCTACTTTTTTAGTAGGGTTAATAATGTTATATTAATAAATGTGACCTATTTGATACCTTCATAACGTCCGACATGTTTAATACAATATTTAGCCCCGTAAACATTATCACAGGGCTCAGGACCAATATCAATGTCGTTAGATAACCATTCATTACATTGAAATGGTTTGGTGGGATCATTACCTGAACATTGGTAGCAGTTTAAAGCAAAAGCTAATGATAAAAAAAATATATATTAAAATGGTTCTAAGGTTATAACGAAAAGAATATATTAAATTTCTTAGAAGATATTGTGAAATTAGTATTTTTGTATCTCTCTTATTTTACAGTTTGTTTATTAATATTGTATTTTTGAAGGAAACACGAAAAAACAAAATTGTTGCTTCATTAAAAAAAACCTACTTACATATATTGATAACAATAGAGAAAACAGCACAAAACAAAACAAAATTAGAACACAACGACATTTTTGTTTGTTTTTATTTTACTGTTCCAGATTGCATGTACCTAAAATTTTCGTTAAAAAATACAAAAATCGTCATTTAAGATTGCAACGACGAAAAATAATTTAATGACCACACCTAATTAAAAAGGTGAGTCCCACAACAAATTTAAAAACAACGAAGTTGTCAAGGAACTTGACACTTGACAGATTCTTATAAGCCCAGTGACTATTTTTTATTTTTTAATGAAGAATTCCAAAAATATCAGCATAATTGGATTTTTAAATTGAAAATACCAATTTATTAGTTTTAACTGGAATGTAAGAAAAGTTTGGGTACAAACAAAATTAAATAAGGAATATATTGTGACTAAAAGCTTCAATATTCTATGATGATTAATATACAAGAAGAAAAAGAAGACCACGTGCTTGTACGGGTTGCCTATGAATCTCTTTTTCAACGAATCCATTTTGTGAAAACGTCGAGTGCGTAAAGTAAAATCGTATTTTCCTTTTATAAATAATCAAAAATGGGTCGAATGCATGCACCTGGTAAAGGTATTGCTCAATCAGCATTACCTTACAGGAGAAGTGTTCCCACATGGCTTAAAGTCACTCCCGAAGAGGTAAAAGAGCACATCTTCAAGTTAGGAAAGAAAGGTTTAACCCCATCACAGATTGGTGTAATCCTAAGGGATTCCTATGGAGTAGCTCAAGTGAGATTTGTTTCTGGAAACAAAATTTTACGTATTATGAAGGCCATGGGACTCGCCCCCGACCTACCCGAAGACTTGTACTACCTCATCAAAAAGGCGGTAGCTATCCGCAAGCATTTGGAGAGGAACAGAAAGGACAAGGACAGTAAATTCCGTTTGATTTTGGTTGAATCACGCATCCACCGTTTGGCAAGGTACTACAAGACTAAATCTGTTCTTGCTCCCAACTGGAAGTATGAATCAAGTACAGCTTCTGCTTTGGTTGCTTAATATGTATGTTAATTTTATAAAGAATTCATTAAAAAAAATGTAACTAACATTACTGTGTTATTTATATTCCCGTTTATAATTTTATTAAAACTTTAAAAACAATTATTGAAAATAACCTAAATACTGAATTTTTTTGAAATCAAGTGTAATGTACATTTCATTTATGGTCCACTTATGTTAACCATTCATTATATAAAATAAATTGTAAATGATAAATTGAATATTAAATAGTCTAGTTAATATTTAGTTTATCTACTATTTCAAAACTTGTCATCACAAACATGATTTTAAGAAAACTCCCTTCATTTTGACATTTAAACTAATTGTAACTAAGTACTATAAATATCTTTTTTATTTTAAAAAGGAGAGAATCTAATAACCATTCACAAAATTCTAAATCAAAAACCTATTTCATATTTAATTCTTTTTATTTTAAATCCCATTTAATATATTACAAATGTTATCAAATCCAAGTTAAAATGATCTTATTAGATAAGGTCTAAATATTTTTCCAACCTTTTATCTTTTCCGGTACTTATTTTTTATAAAACAAATTGCGAAATGAAACATTTTAGTGTTTTTAGAGGTTCAAAAAATAAACATTGTAAAAACAAACTTGTTTTAATAAAATTATTAATACAAAAACAATAAATAGTGACACTTGAAAGGTTTAAATATTTTTATATATAATTTATTTCCTAATGTATTGAGTAATTTTGTGAAGCTGCTCCACAAAAGCCGCCATTATCGCAGTCACAGAAGTTTCTATCAAATTTTGAATATAATGCACGGCCTCTTCCTCTGTTAGGTCCAGCCTTAACTTGTCTTGCACCTTCCTAACAGCCTTATCAGGCTCCAGAGCTATGTCTGGAACACTAGCATCCACCATCAGAGAAAACAAATTTAACATCAAATTGGCATGCCTGAAAAATAATTATTCCATTAAAATCACATTGAGATTTGATACACTGTTTATAAAATAAATGACATTTAAAAGACGATTTTCTTTACAATTATTACCTTCTTAGGTGAAGGAACGCGGTGTAGCATAATTTTCTAAATTGTTGGAAATGTTCAGAATTGATGCCACCCATGGCTTCTACCATCTCCTTACTTAGTTTCATGGGCGGAGGCAAAGGTTTTGGGTCTCTGCCTAAAATGTATCCAAAATCGATGT
Organism: Hermaeophaga mercurialis; assembly: GCA_951812935.1. Classification (NCBI taxonomy): domain Eukaryota; kingdom Metazoa; phylum Arthropoda; class Insecta; order Coleoptera; family Chrysomelidae; genus Hermaeophaga; species Hermaeophaga mercurialis. The sequence continues at coordinate 24,866,937 of OX638358.1, read as the reverse complement.
GGAACAATTTGCCGTCTTGAGTAAGCAGTAAATTATCCAAATGCCTGTCCCCTACACCCAACAGGTATGTTATGACGCAATAACCGGCGCATGATCTAACATATGTGTCCATTATATCGGGAGATATACCATAAGCGCTGTTCTCTTGAGGGTGATATTTTCGAAAATAGTTGTGTATGCTACCTGTGAAATGTATAATCCGATAGAAAAATATTACGGATATTCCTATTAAATATATACCTTCTGTTGTTAAAACTTCCGCTACAGTCATGGATTCTATAAACTGTACAAATCCGTGTTTTGTACTCGTAGCTAGAACCCTATAGGGGGTAAGTTTTAAATCTAAGTTTTCCTTGCTCAGCAGTTTGTCCATTAATGTAATCATTTGCAAGATCAATTGATCCTGTCTCAGGTCATCTCCCAATTTAAAAATCGCAACATACTCTTCGTTATTAACCTAAAAATGTGTATGTCTGTTTAAAAAACTTGTAATAGAAAAATACAATTGAATTAAAAATTTAACTTACCAAAGCTAGATTTAAAAATAAATCTAGTTAACATCAACTAAAAATTTTAAAAAATCCACATATATAAAGCATTACACCATTAAAATTGAGAACGTTCTTTCTTAAAATCCAAATTAAAAACTGAATAAATTTCGGTTTATAAACTTGCCACCGGTTTTATATTTATTCAGTTTTTAATTTATATTTTAACAATGCACTTTCGAAGGTGAAATCATTTTGTCAATTTTAATTATATAATGCTTTATATATCGAATTTGAAGTAGACACTTTATAACATTCTTAACTTAAACAAGAGATTTTAAGGAATCTCGAGTTGGAACTCAAAATTATATTAAATCATGACTAAACTTATTCAACGTTTTTCTTAAGATAAAATTATACAAATTTTGAAAATTAATTACCCACCGTTTTGAAATATAATTTTGAAGGCATCAAGGCCGATTTGAACAAACTGGCTTTTTCTGGAATGATCCCGTTAATCATAATCTCGGGATCTAACGGGAAAGGAATGGCTTCGAACTTTGAAAAATTAAATTTGAAAATATCTGAATCAGCGAGCAGTTGTTGAAGTTTTTCAGCCTTCTTCTTTCGGTTTCCGCTTTCTCTCGAAACGGTCTTCATCAGCTTGACAAGCTTATCAATGAATTTTTGTTGTTTAGTAAGGATGTGTCGTTTTTTTTGCATTGACTCCGAACCTCTGGCTAATGTTTGGGAGAAGGTTTTCATCACTGTTAAGTACATGTTTCTAATCGCTTCCTACCAATAAAATAAATATAATTTTTATATGCTTAGGCTTGTATTTTTAAGAAATTTCTTACATCGCTGATGATATCCTGTCTCAAGTTCGTATCTTGGTCTTCACATTCCAACAGCAAGTACCAATAGAAATAGTTTGCCAGACTGAAATTCTTGCATGCCCTGTGAATAAGAAACGACGCCAGATCTTGTATCTCTTCTTCTTCATTCATGTGACTTTGAAGAGTGTCAGTGTTACCAGAATCTGTTATAGGATTTTGAAGAACATTTTCCGGTAAACTGGTGGGTTTCTGATCAGGATTCTCTATTACGCTGTTCACGTTCGATGCCGCTATTTGATCTGCTTGGTTGTAACTTGACGATCTATGCATGCTTGGTTCATTCGTAATGGTGCTATTGCTTTCTTTGCTGTCTTTCTTTTCTAGTTGCGCTTCTTTTTCTTCCAACGCAAACACGTATGGGTCTCTTCCAGGAGATATTCTTGTATAACCTAACAAAAGGAATCATAATATAAAGACTTAAGACTCGATTAATTATGGATTTAAAAAAAAACGCATAAAAATCTTAGTAGTAGAGGTGAACGCCCGGCAACTACATTTAGACCGATTCAAGTACATCTTACCCTTTCCTCATCCCTCTCTTTAATTAGTTTCATCCTACTTCAAACTCCATTTAAAGATCAAAACTTCTTTCCTTAAAAGAACGTTTAGATCCTCTGCTACATCTTTTCAACACCAAAAGTTTTTAATATTAAGGGTTTATAGGCATTATAGCTGCCTAAGTAGTGTTAGAAGGTTTCTTTCTATCTTTAGCATCTTTTGCAGGCTCTCTGTTTTCTGCCCCTGACAATTAACATAAGAAGCAGTTTGGAATTTTCTAACAGTCACTTGATTTGGTCGAAATTGTTTTGGGCATACTCGCTTAGCATTGACTACATTAGTGCCTAGAGTATTATCAGAATCTGTCTACCCAAGAGACCACCATTAAGGAGATCCCTCCATATAACAATGATTATTTTCTGTCAAATATTACTTTGAATAATGACAGAACCGTTGGAACTTATTGACATACATGAAGTTTTGGTTGTACTAAAACACCCTAGAAGAAAAAAAAGGACTTGATAGAAATTTATTTACCTTCTTGGATCGTTTTGAAGTTTTCGTACTTTAAAGCTTGCACCAACTGCAACAAGTACAATAGTATTTCTTCGTCTGGTGCTTGTTGGAGCCTGGAAATTGCGTATCTTCTAACAGCGTTATGAGTAAAATTAGAACTTAATAATTCTAACGCGTCTTCGACGACCATGGGAGCCCATATTTCCATCATGTGCAACGCCTGCCTAACTTCGTTGTGTTGATTCCAATTGACGCATTTCAAAAATTTTGCCAAGGCCTAAAAATAATTTTATCTTTAACAAATAATTTATAAATAACTAGAAGTAACCTTTTTCTGAGTGCTCAAGTAGAATCGATATTTCCAAACGTGATCTTGTTCTTCATTTGATAGATTTTTCGTTGGAGGATAAGTGACGATTGTGTTGAGTATGTCTCGCATGGAGGCATTAGGTTTAGCATCTTTATCACAATGGCCGCTTCGTAGAGACCTTGCGAGCTTGTGGTGTTTGCTTTCGACGAGATTTTCCTAAATAAAATATAAAAAACATAATAAAATCTAGATAGCTCAGTAAACTTTTAGCCAATTTACGTTTTTGACCTCTTTTATAGAACACACTGTACAGTTAAAAATAATTTTAAATGAGGGTATGTACGCGTTATTTATGCTGTATTTACATATTCTGCTTTATTAAAAATTACCTTGTAAAATAATTACATTAAAAGTAAAATTCGGCAAGTATTGATTGTATAAGTTCTTAAATCAAAAGCAGAGATTTTTCAGAAATTATTTAATACATTTTTCTGGGATACAACTTCATTACAAAAGGTTACACTATTCTTTTTTTGAGAAAACCTCTTTTGTTGTAATTATATTCACAAAATAAATACTGGCACAAATAATAAAAACACATTTCTTCAAAATTTCACAAGCGCTATAAGCCGATGTAAAAGCAAATAAGATAAATAGCACTTGCACGAGTTTACAATTAAATTAAGAGCTGTGCATTATGAGAAAAAACCGTTTAACGTATTACAGATGCATGTATATCGTAGTTTATGGTTGGACTTAATTTCGGGGCAGAACTTATGCAATCATATTTTATTTCTAAAAATAAATATTGGTTAAAAAAACACTCTAGTCATTTGCATTTTATTAAATAGAAACGATAATTTTACTCTGAAATATAAAAATTAATAAGACACGAACGAGAGGAGTATGTAACGTGGAAATTCAAATTTTTATCATTTTAAAATTAATAAGTTGTCGCTCCAAAATACCAAACAATTAATCCTACATCAAAAATCAGAATTAATAATTTACTTACATCACAAAAAAATTCAAAATTTGCTAATTTCTGTTTTTGAAGACAGTTGATATAATCTTGTTCACTGACTAATTTAGTTAATACTCTAACTTGATCTTTTAAACACTGATTTTCTATCCGCACAATATCTATTTCTAATAATTTGTTTGCTTTTAAGCACTCCCTACATTGCCAGTGGTCTTTTTGGACATCAAATATATAGGCCGCTTTTTCAAAACACTTTGTATGTAGATACCGCGCACATTTGCAACATTTGATAGCGCTTGTGTTGATAATGTTGTCACACAGCTGACATATAGGAAGAAATTCTGGTTCATATGGTTTTTTTTCTTGGTTGGATTTTTTACTAATAATTTGTCCCCAAAAAGTCATCATTAGGTGTCATATTTCTGATTTTTAGTAGCTGTGGCTTTCCTTGATAAATACTATTATTATACTTAAATATCTTATCTTGAATTTGTTTATTCTTATCAGTTATTATTTTGAGTGGATAACTATTTAATTTCGTGGCCAAGTACAGACACGTTTTTCTTAACAATTATAGTTTTAAAGAAAGTCATAAAATATAATATTGGAAATAATTTAAATTTCTGGTTTGAAGATAATTAATAAAAAATGCGGTACTACAAACAGTATGTGAAATATAGAATTCCATAAACAATTTTCATTTTGTTAAAATTACAGATGTTATACGAGTATTATTATATAAATAACACGAAATAAATTATTTTAATGGACTAGTATTAAAAAGCTAGAAATTCGATCATTAGAGTTTTGAAACTGGCAAAAATTAAATACTGGAAAATATAGATACGAATAAAAGAATAAAAGAAAAGATAAGTATTCTATGTAATGGTACTATTTAATAGTACAATTTAGCTGATGTTTTAAATCAATTTTACACATGTAGTATTCAGAACATTGTAATGAGCATAGAAATATTGGATGATGTTGATTAAAATTATTTTAAAAACTGTACCTAGAATTGAATCATGAGGAGTTAACTCCAATTAATATGTTGCCACTTTGTGAAAAAATATTGGAGACTATGGTCTACAATCAAATCATTTTATTTAAAAATGTTAATAAAATATTGTGCAGATACCAATCTGGCTTTAGAAACTCACATTTGTGTGAGATAGCTCTGTAATTAGAGGTGTCAAACATAAAAAAAGTTCTGGATAGTGCAAAGGTTGGAACTTGGGGAGTGTTTATAGATTTTGAACAAGCCTTTGAAACCATAGATAAAAATATACTGCTTTTAAAATTGAGGAAGTATGAATTTAATGTAACAATATATACATAGCTGGAGAATTACTTAATATATCGGTATAAGGTTACAAAAGTTAATAATACAACATCCCACCCAGAAATAAATACTATTAGTATTTCTCAGTGTGCTTGGGACGTTACTTTTCGTACTTTATGTTAATGATTTGAGGAACATCTTAAGTAGATATAAGATTTATTTTTCTGCTGATTACGCATTAATCTATTAACATAGTGAAGATTTTATTAAAGTTTCTGAACTATCAATTATAAACTAAATCTATTCTCAAACCAATTTAAATTAAATAAATTCAAAATAAATGAGAATAAATCAAAGTATATTTCATTAATACAATGTTGTAGCAACAGTTTGTGAACTAAAATTTAACGATTATAATGTGATAAAAAAAAAGAAAGAGTCACTTAAATAAAATATTTATATTAGACTTTGAATTAAAATTTAAAAATTACGTGAATTGCATTTGTAAAAAGAATGGCAAAAAATTGTGTTCTATAAAAGATTAGTAGTGTTCAATCATATTCCCCATGAACAAAAAACTAATAAAAACTTATACAACTTTAAGAGAGCCCTGATTATACAGATTAAAACTACGGGATAGATTAACCTATTACCCCGTTCTTTTTTCATTCATTGTTCTCTAACTTCTTTTTTGTACTTCTGTAGATATGCTTCAAATGTGACGTGAATATGATAATTTTTTCAAAAATTCGTGTATAAAATCATTCTAAATATTAACTTCAAAATCACATAAATGAGGAGGGATTGATTACCTTTAGGATTTCTTGGTCTGGCACAGTGACGACATCTGCTTGTGACCTCACTGAAACAATTTCATCCCCATTTTGTTCAAAATACACAATATGATGTGGGATGCTATCTACATATATAGTTGGAAATTCAATCATTAAATACAAATACTCTGAGCTCCTTTTTTCCTTCTCATTTATCATTTCTAATTCTCTGAAAGTCAACCTATCGAGCCAATCAACCTAAAATCAATATATGTTTTTCTAACACTATTCAAATTGTTCTAATTACCTTAGTAATATATCCATTTCGGTGTTTTTTAGCTAATTTTGCCAACCTCTGCATTTGTTCTTTGTCATTTTTTGTTTTTCCAGGAGTTTTAGTAGGAAAATTTCCATCAGCTTCTCTATTTGGCCACACTCTCAAGTCTAACATACCCTTTTACAGAAAATCAAAACTTAAACATTCTAGTAGGGCATTTAAAAAACAATAGATATATTTAATAGTGTTTTTACCTGTCTAAACAATCCGTGTTTACTAAACAAAGAAACTGTTGTACCACCAACTGGACCAAGCCTGTTTGGCCCAAAACAATCATAAACGGTTAACGCAAGTTGAGCGCTTCTGGGTAAATCATTGAACTGGACAGGCAATGTTAACCACTCATTCCAACTTAAAGAAAAAAGTTAATTTATTAAAATTGGCAAATGAAGAAAAATCGATTACATTTAAAATTCTTTTAGAATTTTTTTAATAAAAATTGGATGTATTAGATGAAAATAAATATGATCCTACTTCCATCTTTGGGTGAAAGCTTTGTAAGAAGTGGTTACAGGTAGAGCTAGTGGTTGATTGTTATCAAATATTTGGCAAACTACAACTAAATCGGCACAATCATCCTGATATAGTCCTGAATATTTTAACATAGGATCTTCTAATATTTTTGTATAGCCTGGCTTTTGTCTTTTTCCTTCTAAAGTACCACTAAAATTAAAAACATTTGTCAATTTATATTAATGTTCACCTTAATTTCAATTATGTTGACTCTAACATACATTTTAATTTGGATTTTGTCAGAAATAGATGAACTGTACACATAATAAAACTTATCACTTAATTCTTCCATATTTATCAAATATTTATTTGCAATATGAAAACATTTATGTTGTCAACTTCAATAATGAAGAATGTGGCCTCAAACTAGTTAAGTAAATGGTAATCTATTAAAAAAAAAATACTTTTCTAACATTTTTTATTAATATATCAATTATTTTAAACTATTTTACACTTTCGCTTGAAAATGAATTAAAAAGTTTTTTAATATCGTCATTTCGTTTTGCTGCTTCAATGCCATTAGCTGTCCATTTGCAAGCTATGTCAGGTAAATCAGCTATGAACTTAAAAGAAACTAAAACTCCTTTATTCCAACTTTCTTTGACCATTGACGATATAACGTTACTTTCAGGAAGCTGAGGTAGCTAAAAAACGGTTGTAAAATAATACATTCAATTTTAATATAAATTATACAAAAACTAAAATGACAATAGAAAAATAAATAATTTTTAAAATAGTTAAATACGAAAACAGGACTGGCTAAAATATCAAGTTTTTTCATTTACCTCAATAGGAATTTGAGAAGTGGCCTTTTTCACATAAGGGCTGACTGTTGTTTTCAATTTTTGATAAGTTTGTTCAGACTCATTACTACTTTTCCATATACCTTCCTGGTTAACATAATAAACAGCAGTCGAAGCTAAACCCACTTTAATTGCAAACCTGCAATAAAAATTTTAAAAATTATTATGTAAGATACCTTTTGTAAACCTACAAGCCAAAGGTATAATATGATGGTTTGATGTATTTCAAATAAAACATTGTTGCAAGAAATACTAAATGCGAGTAATTTGACAGTTTTTAAAATTTTTACACCTACTTGATCATTTTAATTAATAATTTTTCATTACATTTAAATTAAACTGCTTCTTTGCTTATAGAGCTACCTCAACTGTCAATGTCACATTTTTCTTTTTTTATTTTGTTCCACATAGAGTCGGGTATCAGTCAGGTAAAATATTTAGACTTTATCAATTACGATCGTATTAATGTTTTTAAGATACCTTTTTTCTATACAATTCTATAAAATTATCAATCTATGACAATTTCGAAGGTACAATGCGAAAATTAATTGTTGGCTGCTTAATAAATAATTATTAGAAGAAGAATTGACAGTTCAGTTTTCGTATTATTTTGTTGGTACTTTGAATTTATACATACATATAGATAAATTATGGCGGACGAGAAAGATGTGGTCGAGAAAACTATTGCGGAGGATTTGGTGGTCACCAAGTATAAAATGGCAGGAGAAATTGTTAATAGTGAGTTAAAACCTAGAGCCGTTCTTGTTTTCTACGTTTTTACACGATACGATATCTTTTAAGTTATATTCACAATGTGAAGCCATATGGAGCTTGGTTCCCGGTACTGAAAACCACATGGTTCCACTTGTTTTGAAATGAAAATAAATAAGTTAAATAATCATAATTTCAAGTCTGTTGATTTTATATAGACGAGAAATACATTTTAGTACTCTTTACTCAAGTATTTTTTCTAATTTTAGCATTTATATTTGAGGAATAAATAAAATTTTAAATACGTATTGGTTTTTAAGGGGTGCTAAAGCAAGTTATCGATAAATGTGTACCCGGTGCATCAGTTAGGGAGATCTGTGAGTATGGTGACCAACTATTAGCAGATGAAACGAGTAAAGTTTTCAAAAAAGAAAAGGAATTAAAGAAAGGTATTGCTTTTCCTACCTGCGTTTCAGCCAACAACTGCATATGCCATTTTTCACCTGTACCTAGTGAACCTGACTATACCTTAAAAGACGAGGATGTTGCCAAAGTGTAAGATTTTAATTTGATCATATTCATTTTTGAGTAAATATAAATTTACAGCGATTTGGGTGCCCAGATTGATGGTTTTATTGCTGTAGTTGCTCACACAATAGTTGTAGGAGCCGCTAGTGAAAACAAAATTACTGGGAGGAAAGCAGATGTGATTTTAGCAGCACATTACGCTTCCCAGGCTGCTTTGAGACTTTTGAAGCCCGGCAATGATACTTATGCCATAACAGATGCTGTTCAAAAAGTGGCTGAATCATTTAAATGTAAACCTGTTGAAGGTACAGACTTTTACAAAGTGTTAATATGATGTTAAATCTTGTTGGAATGATGATTATTTTTAAAATTCCAATTGATCCTACTGATCATGAATGAGAGAGTATAAAATCTGATAATTATGTTAACGATATACAAATATCCTCTTGAGTTTTTCGGTAGTAACTTGTTTATTTATAGGTATGCTGAGTCACCAATTGAAGCAATTTAAAATTGATGGTGAAAAAACCATTATCCAAAACCCAAATGATGCACAGAAAAAGGAACATGAGAAATTTGAGCTGGATAAGCATGAAGTTTATGCCATGGATGTTCTTATTAGCACTGGCGAAGGTGTAGGCAAAGAAACAGACACCAGGGTGTCCATTTATAAGAAAACAGGTATTTAAAAATTGGCCGGATTTTCAAAAATCAGAACTACTTATCTGATCTATAACACATGATGAATATAAAATCCAATTGATCCTACTGACTAATATTGTGAAGTCATTTTATTTTTCTGACATTAATGATACAAATAGTCCATGTATGCGCGTTACATTGATAATTATAGTCATTTTTTTTACATTTACAGATGAAATTTATCAACTAAAATTGAAAGCATCGCGGATGTTTTACACTGAAGTTAGGACCAAATACGGAAACATGCCTTTCAATTTGAGGAATTTCCAAGATGAGACCAAGGCAAAGATGGGGGTTGTAGAGTGTGTTAAAAATAAATTAATAGAACCTTTCCAAGTGTTGTATGAAAAACAAGGTAATTCCGTTTTGTTACTATGAAACTGCTTCGTTTTTGGAAGGCATGTTTTTTTTTAGGTGAAATTGTTGCTCATTATAAATTCACTGTACTTTTGATGCCTAATGGGCCCCATAAAATCACTGGACTGCCTGTGGAAACTGACTTATACCAATCGGAACATTCGGTCACAGATCCTGAATTGAAATCCATCCTTAACAGTTCTGCCAACCCAAAATCTGCCAAGAAGAAAAAAAAGAAGTCGGAAAGTTCGTCAGATCCCCAACCGATGGAAGTAGAAGCAGCTGCTTAAATGGATGACTACAGACAAAATAATAAACGAATTTCGGATTTTTATAAATGCTTTTTCATTTCAATCTTCATCACTGGTATTCTTCATCTAGAGGCACCTGTATCGATTATCATACTTCCATTGTCATTTTGTTAAGTATTTCATGTCATTTATCAAAACATCATATCAGTGATGTTTGGATAGTCTTTCTTCACTTGTCAGTCAGTTATTTTTCTTAAAGTCCCTAGGAATTTATATCTGTTTAATTTACAAAGCAATATATAAGGAAAACTTTGTTCTAAATCCATAATCATTGGGTGTCTTTGGTTTTTACCGTTAATTATTGATATTTTTAAAAACAATTTTGTATTAGTGTTTACAAATTATGAATTTATTAGTAGGACTCGGTCAAGAGGAATTAAAAAATTTGCACAAAAATTGAGGATATGAAAATTCAAATGTGAATGAGAGTTGATTGCTTTCCATTTGGATGTACATTTTTGTGAATTTGGTACAAATTTCCAGACTCCGTGTCTTTTCCTGTAAGCTTAAAATACTTATTGTTTTATTAACACTTAACTAGGTGAAAATTTTGTTTTTTTTATTACTAGATTATTAAAAATGTTAAGATGTATGACATTGTACTAAATTTTAGAATGCTGTAAAAAGCGATTGATAAATAAATGATTGGTATTTTGAATTTTTATTTGTATTTATTTAATAATTCCCATAAAGGATGAAAAGAGAAATAAAAAATTTGCCAGTCTAAGAAATATAAAATGATTTTCTATTAGCAATTTATTAAAATTATGTATGACATTTCTTAAGATACACAACCAAGATAATAAAATCTTCAGTTTCTTATATAATGCATAAAAAATTGATTTATTGAAATGTAGCCGTTTTTTTTTGAAAGTTTCAACTAATGCTAATATAAACAAATAACACAGTGTTAATTTTATATTCAAACATATTTACAAAGTTCAATAATTCCATAAATTTGAAAAATTGATGTTTTACAGAAAAATTCAAAATAATGTACAGTTTATAAAGTATATATTTAATAAATATCGTATCAAAAAACCTGAGACACTGATTTATATTTTACAAAGGCGCATATTTTGACAAATAATTTCTTTAATAAGTCATCTGTCGAGTAATGACCAGTATATAAACATTTTGGACATATAAATCAGTGTCTTAAAATTTATATTAAATCGAATTAATAACATGTATTTTATGCACACTAATGTGAATTATCCTTATATGTTCATTTCAAAATTCATTTTCAATACATTTGGTATCCTTGTATTGAATGCAAGGTCCAATTTTATGACGAATTCCGTATGGTTGATTTCAAGTTCCTTAGGGAAAAACATTAAATTTTTGACAATGGTTTCCTAAATATAAGATGTTTTGTCATTCATATACAGCGTGGTTCATAAAGTATTACGATTGTCGACAGTATGGAAACCACAAGAGAAATGAATGGATATACTGGGGATCAGTTCAAATGAAACAAATTTGTTAACTTTTTTTTAACCAATAAAATCATGCATTATAAGCTCATGAAAATAAAGTCCTTAATATACGCAAAAACATATTCATTCATAAACAATATCACTTCTGATAAAAGCGGTAGTTGCCATACTGAATTTGGACGTTGTAGGATTCAAACTTATATCTATAGATGTACCAAATTTAATTAAAAGAATCTTTAAATGAAGATATAAAAGAGATTCAAGCTCATATATCTATTGATTGCAATGTTTTATTACAACGTTATCTCCAAATTAAAATTTTTCAAAATTGTAACTAAACTTCAATTTGTATAATGTGACATGTCAGATTAACTTTTAACATTAAATACGTTATAATTTTACTTTCTTACAAAGAATACTAGTTATTGATCCCATATTTGGCCACCGAAAACGTAACCATTATAGCTAACAGAGCCAATTGCACCAACTTTTTTTAAACAAATAAATACTTAAATTTAAGAAAACTTGTTAAGTTGACTAATAATTGGTACCAACAATATTTGATTGCTTAACTAAAGCGGAATATACAATCAAGCATTAAAAGACCCCCTTTATTCGATTTTGACTTTAGTTAATCTGTTTTAACATTTAGCCAAGATCCGTCCTTAACCTGAAATTCTTTAAATAACTTTAGATTTGTATAAACACAGTTGAAGTGCAAGTTTTGATGTTTTATACATAGTGGAAAACACTATTACCTAATTCTTCATTATTTTTAAACTGACATTAGACAATCCAAGAATTCACTTGAATACAGATTTTGCTTTGAGGAAAGCTGAACATGGACTGAACAACCAAACCTAACTGGACTTGAATGACTTGTAAGACATTCAAACTCATAATAAAATACGTTACTGATGCTAATCCATAATAAGAAGGTTGTGATTAAGTAAGTAAAATTGCTACCTACTCTTACAAAAACATATTAAAATTTGGAGAAATATTAGCAGTCTTAACTTTAAAACTTTTAAAAAAAAAGTTAGTGCCAACGGCTGTCCATAAAAACTAAAATTATTTTATCAATAAAAACCCATGTACATTCGCTATAAACTTATCAAAATTATCCCTAAACTTTAACTTAGGCAACCTGTCACACGTCATGTCTACGTTCAACACCAAGTTGTTGAAAGCTGCCGCCAACCTTTCAGCTGTCATCGGATCAGACTGCATTTCAATCAAACTCTGAACTAACATTTTATAATCTTGCTGGAAGCAGCACATTAGAGCGAATATGCAGGTACTCGCAGCGCTAGTCAAATCAGTGTTTATTTGGTGCGATAACGTCAAGTCCATGACGGTTTTTAAGAAAGGTCTGATGGCTTGTCCAAATGGCGTTTCAATCATGTCATGCCTGAAGACGTAAGTTGCCATTCCTTGAATGAAATCTAGACAAGCTTGAACAATATCTGATCCAAAGTTGGTTAGTCCCAATTCTATCGATCTCAGTAGAGTATTTAATAAATCCGGGGGCAAGTTGCAGATCTTTTCAGGATAAATATCGTGTATTAGCACCAAAAGCCTGTAATACTGAGCGCAAAGGCTTGGATACTTTAATAAATCCGTAGTCATTAATGGCATAATAAAATTTAGGCCAAAGAGGGAAACATCTGATGCTGATACAGTTATCTCTTCGTTATTTGTTGTGCTTAAGTCAAAACAGTCTTTGGAAGGGATGAAAGTGAGAAGATCCAATATAAGAGCCAAGTCTTGAAAACTACTTTCTTCTGCGAAAATTTCGTTCGAGAATCGGCCCTGGTTACACTTGGTGTAAGCTTGTATTGTAGCTAAAGAGCTTTCATACAATCTCTTACTGTCTAAAGGAGATAAATAACACAACATATATTTAGCGCATTGTCCAAATAATTCCAAAATAAGCTGCACTATAACCTGAAAGCTATTATAAACGGTGATAAACACCGGTAATTCACTTAAAATGGGAGCTAAGAAATGAAACAAAGTAGTCGAACTCGGCATCAAAGATCCTTTGGCGATGCCTATAAACGATTCCAACAAATCAATGACGATTTTCTGGACTTTGTCTTGATGACAAACTCTGGTGAAACCATCCTGCCCCAACACGCTCTTAAATCGTTGTTGTAGCGGCATTAAAATCAATTCGTAGTATTCGTTCATGGAAGACTGATTTTCGCAGTGGTTGTTCCTGTTGTACAAAGCTATCCCTGCTAAAACAAACCCCTTACAAAGACCCCGGATTATATTGGGAGGTAAAGTACCAGGTTCTAAATCTATAAACATCTTTATTAGGTTTCTCATGCTTTCCGTTTTCACGATGTGCCATGATCTGGAATATGTTTAAATTATAATAGAATTGAATTTATGTCAGAAAGGTGAAAACATGCTACTTACTTTTGTTTTACACAAACAATGTCACAGAAAAGATCAACGGTATCTCTTAATAAAACAGGTTCAGATTGGAAGTGGCACAGGTTGGACTGTATTTTGGACAATACATAACTCACAACTAACTTGGCGCCATGTGTATCCTTACCTAAACATCCGATTAACGTCGGGCTTAGCTGTAAATAGAATATACAGAGTGATCAACTTATACTCCGAAGTTTGATATCTCCGTTATCTTGAGAAATAGGAAAGAATGTTTTAAATAAAAGTTATGGATAGAATCAAGCTTCACATTTTAAAATTATTTCGTAATATACAGGGTGTCTCATAAGGTCACAGCATATGAAAGTTATATTTTTTTAATGGAATACCCCATATATTTTTACATTTTTATAAACCTTTTGCCGAGCTAATTTCAACGATCTATCACATTTCATGTTTATAATGTTTAATGGAGGATCTACAGCAACCTGAAAATCACATTTTTTTGAATTTAGATGAATGTAGCAGCCAAACCGTTGAAAATTTTCAATTTTTAGCTGAGCAAGACGATTATAAAAATGTAAAAATATACATGGTATTCCATCAAACAAACAACTTTGATATGCTGTGACCTTATGAGACACCCTGTATATTAGGAAATAATTTTAAAATGTGAATCTTGACTATCTACAACTTTTATTTAAAACATTCATTCCTATTTCTCAAGATAACGAAGTATAAGTTGTATTAGTAATTTTTAATAAAATTATATGAGCAGTGTCTCCGTTAAATATTATTTCACAGATGAATAATTATTATTGGTTTTACTAATTAAATTAATAAGACTCTGGTACATTAAAGAATAGGGGTAATATAAACTCTCTAGAAAAAGAGCTCAAACCCACTTCAAAGGAGAAGAAAGCAGAAAATAGAAAGGTATTCAAGAGCTCAGACAGCTACTTCTGAAGTAAACATAACTGGTTATTGTTAGCTGAAAGGATATTTTACGAAATTCGGATTATAAGAAGAAGAAGGTTCTCATAAAACCTCAAAACTCTTACTTTTGGAATGTGTAACTTTACAGAATTCATAAGACCCCTGTACTTTGGAGCTTACTAAATTAACTTAGAACTTCTTAATTTCTAACGATAATAGAGAATTAGAGTAATGGCATATACCCCAAGAAAATAATCTTAATGCGCACCACGAGAATAAAAGACACGATAAATATTTTAAGTCACTTTCACATTTACCACTTTCCTGTTTTAACATATTATTTTTTAAATTAATATTACTAAGATTAAACAAATTATTAAACGAAGGTATAACATTCCGCCTCTAAATATACTTAATACCTCTTGATAATAATTTTCTACAGGCAACAAATAGGAGAGACACCATCTCTTCAGAAACCACATCACCGACGATCCCACTTCTGGACTCATAAAATGCGCCAAATTGACTGTAGCTGCGTAATCTTCAATCGTACACAATTTCATGACATTAAAAACGATTCTAATGATGTGATCGCAATGGTCAAACTGATCAGGTACTGCAATTTTCGATGCCAGCGCAATTAACGTGTTCATCGTGGCGTTTAAAGTACTTTCGCCGCGGTTGTGGTGATCAATTGAGTACTAGAAGATATATTTTAATAAAAATATGTTAAATTGTAATAATCTGTAATAATGTTCAAGAAGAAGGATTAACATCAAAATCAAATGTTATCCGTTCTTGTATCAAGAATTTTTACCTGCATGATATCTGATGGTATCATAGGAGTTTCTCCGTCACTATCCATGCACAAAATATGCCCAGATACCAAAATAATCCAGTGCATGTCTTCAAATAAGTGATTGAGAGCCTCAGCTTCTTGTACATTCATTGCTCTTGTTTGCATAGCTTGTAGATGGTTCACGAATTTTCCTATTCTATCCTCTAATAACCTTTAAACAAGACCAAAATTAATTTTGTTTCGTTACATTTCTAATATTATTTTACTTGTATAATACGGGAAGTGAATGTCCAGGTACTACCCTGCCAAACATCCCAATAACTTGTAATTGGTCCTTGTATTTGGTTCTGTCATTGTCTTCGTTATCTTCAATGTCTTCCACTTCTCTGTTGAAACCCCTGCAGCCGTCAGGTGGGGCCAAATGGCACTGTATATATTTATTAAATACTTGCTTTGCGCTATCGGAAAATTTATTTTCCAAATATGAATGGGCAAATTCTTGCAAAATAGTGGTCCAAGCTTCCAACATGTTGTCGAATGCATCAGTGAAGAATCGGTCTTCTTCATTTTGCTATTGTTTCAAACAAAATAGAGATAAACAGTATGAAATTTTTTTTTAATTAAGTAGGGAACATTACTACAATAGTACCCATAGTGTACTTAAAATTATTGGACTCAAAAAGTACTCAGATTTATTAACATATTTGATGTACATGTACTTGTTCCTCTATTCACTCAAGTTAAAATTAATATAATCAAAATATTTAAAGATGTACTAAAAGTATTTAAGAAGCATTTAATAAGCTGTTTCCGCTCATTTCTAATCTTCTGGAAAAAGAAAACCATAAGAAGCAGAGAAGAATATTAACAGAACTACAATGAAAAATTAATGAACTTTTGCAAAATATATGTATTATTGTTCACTTACTGCTTCTTCAATTGTTGCTCCATCACAAAAATGGCATGTAATCCTTGTAAATTCATCAAGTAATGTATCTTTCATAGTGTCTGGCAAATTTAAAATGTCTCTTATAAAAAACACTATAAGTTTCTTGACGATATTTGAAATTCCCAGACATTCCTTATTTTTAATAGTAATACTAAAAATTCAGTAATTTAAATAATTCATTTTTGTATATTTATAAATTACTTACTTAGATATAAGGTTAAAAAATGCCATTAAATAAGAGTGAAGATATTTCATCTTGGATTCATCTGTTGCTAAGATTCCACCATTCAAAGATGCCAACTGAACTAAACAGTTTAAAGAATGGTGTGCCAACTGATCAATATCTCGAAGTTTCCAATAAATTTGAAACATGAGTGGCAGCAGATCAGGATTTAATATTATATCTGCCCATGAGGCGACAAGCTTTAGAGCCGGAGCAGCATCAGCTTCATAAATCGATTCATATATACCTATTAATCTTTTTGGAAGTATGCAAGAGTTAAGAAAAATATAAATAGATCTCTGGTGAACAATCCTAAAGAACCACCAAATTTATATACTTTTTCTGATGGATCATTACAAAAAAACTCAAAATGTTAATAAAACATTACATTGATAAAATAGAAACTACTACATTTAAAATATTAGAAGTAAAAAAAAGGATATGGATTGGTGATACATAGCCCCAAGTCAAAACAGACTCTGTAATTTTCAACAAATGTCCTGAGAGTTCTAACAGTGTGTCTGAATAAGGTGGATCATTTTTGACAACTTCCGATAAAAGATATATGCAAAATTGAAATATTCTCTTTAAATCTGTAGCCTCGAACTGCTTCTTGGCCTTAAAATGTACTTCCCAAGGGAGACCCACATCTGTAGATTTCACCGTGGAGGCATATTCTTGCATTAAGTTTGTTATTATATTACAACCTAATATTTTCTAAAAATTAAATATGAAATGAATCTTCTGATGCATTTAGTGTTTAAAAGAATCTAATAGTAAAGTTTAAATTCAGTTACTTTGTGGGGTTCAGCATTAACAATGAGATTTTCAACTTCTTTTAGAATATTTGCCCTTTCCCTACCACCATCATCTATGCTTGCTCTCTTGACCATTATAGCAATAACTTGTAGAAGCCTTTCCCTAACGAAGGGCGGTAAAGTTTTTGTAGTGATATATTGCAGTAAGTACTGTCTAAGTGATGTTTTATCATTCTCAAATAAAAATGACCACTCTCTTATAATTGCCCCTTTTAAAACTTCAGCTGCCTCAAACAGTACATACTGATTTTGAGATTTTTCTAAAATGTCCCTACATATTCCGTATGGGGACTTAGTTTTCCTAAAACTTAGAAAAATACTCTCGGCAAGATGTCTTTGTTCATTAGACACTACATTTGGAGGAGCCTAAAACAAAGTAATTGTATGAACTGCTTCTTGATTCTAGTGATTTTCTACTTGCCATTATAATTTCGGCGGCGTTTTCCATTTCTGAAATAATATTGTCATTCATTTTTCCGATTTATTCTACTTACAAACTTAAATTAAAATGAACACAGTTCTAATATCATAACTAGGTTATATTTAGATGCGTTGTTGCCACAAGAGATAAATAGAGGAGTGTCTACTAATACGTTGATACGGTTTGTGTAGAAGAAGAGGTCACAGTTAGCTAAGACATACAGCCACTAATTTTTGGTTCGTTATCAAAGAAATATTTACACATTAGTATTTTCTTTTATTTCTATGAAATTATAGCTTTTAATTATTTTATGATCTTTATTACTAAATAACCAAAAACACAACTTAACTAGTTAAAAGTATGAAACCACTTCTTCTTCTTCTCTTTTTTAATATTTAGATTACCTAATCGTACAGCAATAGGCCTCATTTTATATTTCTGTCAGCTTTTGTCCGCCTTTAGCTGTATACTCACTTTACCCCTCAGGTAAACTCCTCTGTGTTACAGTAAACTTTATTGTATGCTATCTCCAAGGAGTATATAAGGTTGAGGTAAAATGTATAAATACCTAGGAATAATAAAAGTCCGCGAATTATTTTATAAATTACCCTAGAAAATTAATTGTAAAACCAGACAAGTGTCAACATAGCAGTTGATTGTAACGTCAAATGTCAAAGTGTGCTATATGAATTTTTACAAATAAAAATATTTATTATAAATCAAAAATAAGTAAATTTTCATTTACTGATAGATCTGTTTGTAATTTAAAAAACCCAATATAGAAATGGATAATATATCTCAACAATTAGATGAAATGGAAGCCTTAAAATCAATTTTTGGGGATGAATGGCATGTAGATACTGAAACTGGTACCTGTAATATTGATATTTCCAAAGATGTAAAATTATTCATAACTTTAACACTCGACTATCCCTCCAATGCTTTACCAAAATATGAGTTACTAGCACCAAACCTGAATATAAATCAAAAGAAAACTATAGAACAAAAATTTAAAAATCTTTATGAGTAAGTTTTATATTTATATAAAAATATCAATTTCTTTTTCCTTGTTTTAATAGCACCATAATTTTTATATTTTAGTGCTGAAGTTGGCGGGCCACTTATATATCAAATGATAATGATTATTGAAGATATAGTTAAGAAAAATTCCCATTTAAAATCTGATTGTAGTGGTTCATCTCCATCTACTCAAGTTAATGTTGAAAATGAACAAAAACAACAAAAATCCTCTCATTTAAAAATTTTTCATGGTCCAACTATTGTAGACAGGAAAAGTGTTTTTCAGGGACATGTTTGTGAAGTTAAAAGTAAAGAAGAAGTAAGGTAGTTCTTTTAAACAAATTGGCTTTTGTATACCATAATCCTTTTTTTTTTTCGGCTGATTGCCAAAATTATATCAGTACTCAATTTTGAGTGTAGTTGAAAAAGATCTTTTAACTAAGGCGCGCATATTTTTAAGATACTTTTTAAGAAGGTAAACTACATACAGGGTACAATTTTTTGATATTAATTATTTCTTTTGAGTTATTTATTTTAATCTAGTGTCAGTTTGAATAAATCGTGAAATAGTCTGTTACAATTAAATCATTTTTTAGTCAAGTTGACCTTTTTATAAGATAAACCAATTTTTTAAATCATATTTGCGTTTAAAAAAACACTTTATTTCAGAGAATTCATGGAGTTACTGCTAGAAAATAGAAAAATAGCTCAAGCAACACACAATATTTCAGCATATAGAATCTTGCTGCCAAATAACGTGGCGCTGCAGGTAAAAAATATGCTTAATTTAATTCAAAAGTTTAGTTTTAGTTTTTTTTTAATAACAGGATTGTGATGATGATGGAGAAAACCGAGCTTCTTCTAGAGTTCTGGAGTTATTACAAACATTGAAATTAAATAATGTGATGGTAGTAATATCAAGATGGTAATTTTTTATATACAATTCATACAAATTTTTTAAAATGTTTTTTTTAGGTATGGAGGTATCCAACTGGGTCCAGATCGATTTAGGCATATTAATAATGCTGCACGACAAGCTTTGCTAGAATCGGGTATAATAATGAACTAATTAAGTTTTTTAATTTTTTTTATAATAAAGTTTACAAGTTTACAGTCTGAAAAAATTAAATTGTTTTGTTATTACTCTTTGTATTTCATTTTAGTTTAAGAAAATCTAAATACTGTTCTAAGTTGTATACTGAACAGATCTGTACTAAGAGACCAAAAAATAACTAGAAAAAATTATAAAATAGGTTCATCAGTGCAGATCTGATTTTGATCATTTAAAACATGAATTAAAATACACTACTCAAAACAATTATCGCATATTTTGAAAACCCTTGTACAAAAGACTTTATTCATAAAACTGGTAAACTAAGATTTTTAGTACTAAAAACATAGATCTTTTTTATGCAAATTCCGGCAGATATGGGTTTTTATTGTTCTTTATCATTTATTCTGATGTTTTTCTGTATAACTACAAAATGCTAAAACCTTCACTTATCAATGGCACGAGTATTCGATTAGTTGAACTTAGACTTTCGCACGAAATTATTAATTGGATGAAATTAGAGTTATGGACGATAACAACAGACGTCTTACTAGACATTTAACACATGCTGAAGCACAAACGGCTGTTACTCTGTCAGCTGAGGGTTACAATCAAGTCCGAATAGCGCAAATTTTAGATGTTACCCAGTCGTCAGTAAGTAAGAGTGTTAAGGCGGTATAGGGAGACTCAGGCATTTTCAAGACTTCCTGGCCAAGGCCGTAATAGGGTCACAACTGCAGCGCAGGATCGATTTTTGCTTTTGCAAACTTTAAGAAACCGTTCAACTACAGCTAGGAACTTACAAAATGCCCTAAGAAGAACTTACCAGGTTAGGATCAGTGATCAAACGGTTAGAAACAGATTGAGAGAATCTGACTTAAGGCCAAGACGACCAGCAACGGGACACGACTCACGAGGCAACACCGCGTATGCAGATTAGCCTTCGCCAGAGAACACCTGAACTGGAGAGCAGCTGATTGGCACACGGTCTTGTTCACCGACGAGTCCAGATTTACTCTCTCAACAAATGACCGTCGTGTAAGGGTGTATAGAAGGCCTGGAACCCGATTTGTACAGGGCAACATTCGTCAGTTGGATGCATACGGTGGAGGAGGCATTATGGTTTGGGGAGGAATAAACTTTCGTGGACGCACTGATCTCCATATTGTACAAAACGGTACTTTGAATGCTGAAAGGTACATTAATGATATCCTTCAAGAGTATGTGATTCCTTTTGCCCCATTTATAGGCGATAATTTCATATTAATGCATGATAATGCCCGTCCTCACACAGCACGCATTGTGACGAGGTTCTTGCAAGACACCGATATTAATATCATGGATTGGCCAGCAAGGTCACCTGACTTAAATCCAATTGAACATATGTGGGATGCACTTGGAAGAGCCGTTAGAGGAAGATTAAATCCACCTGAAACTTTGGAACAATTGTCTGAAGCTCTTATAGAGGAATGGGATAGAATTCCCGAAGCTTATGTTCAAAATTTAATTTTAAGTATGGGGAAGCGTTGCAGGGCAGTTGTAAGAGCTAGAGGGGGTAATACTGAATATTAATTAATGTTTTGTAGTGTAAAATTCATTATGGTCGGACAGTAATGTTAATTTTGTTCTTTGGTTTTAATGCAAATAAAACACTAAAAAATTAAAAGTTGCCTTATTTCGTTACATTTTATGTAAATTTTGCAACACTTCGTAAAATCCCTTAAAGCATGTCCTTATTCGATAAAAAATATATAAATCAATGTTATTTTTATTTGATGATTAAATATAGACATTTGAGAAAATATGCGATAATTGTTTTGAGTAGTGTAAATATTAGACAGTTTTTTTGGCACGTCCCATACAACTATATTAATTTATGGTAAAATATTTGAAAATAAAATATACCAAAAACTTGTTTACAATTTGAACTGACAGTTTTATGGAGGTAGATTATATCTAACAGATTCATTATGAATTGCTCTAATCAGATCCTGGTTTATAGAAAAAATAAATCTTAGACACGCTATTTCAACTACTGCATTGTCATATAACCGAACTTTGTTACCCGCCGTTATTGGTCTTCCATCGACAAAAATCGGCCTTTTACCTTCAGAAGAAAGGTAAAATTCGCCAGTATTTCTCAACCTGTAAATGAAAATAATTAATTCAATGAAGACATTCGTTAACGCAGAAAGTACCTCAGAGTTCCTTGTCTTCGGGATATTTTGTGCGCCGGACCTTCTAGTGCTAAATCTATGTCTACAACTTGCCCTTTTCCTGTTCGTCCAATACTTATTTCCCTGCTTCTCATTAAGTAACGCACCATCCTTCCTCTGAGCACAGCCAAAGTCTGATTGTCCAACATACCAGGACAAACTCCAGTTACACTATCCACCAAAACGTTCCATCTTCCCACCTAAAGTATTTTTTGTTTAAAGTAAAACAATAATTATTTGTTAGGTAGTTTTTTTTTTGACAAATGACATTCGCCAGAAATCGCAAATGAAATGAGGCTGTCATCTTGTAGCTTTTAAAGAGTACTATTACCCAGTTGTCAAGCGGTAAATACTGGGGTAAAACCACTTTACTCCATGCTTCTTGGGAAGACTCATTTGATTTTGTCTGGTCTTGTATGATAACGTGTAATTCAATGGTTCTACACAATGGACAAAGAAATGAAAGAAATCAGGTAGGGTTAGAGAAGTAATGAAAATTTTATGCTTGACAACCCATTATTTGTGTAAGATGTTACTGTTTCTGATGCTGAACGTTCGCAGATAATACAGAAATTCTATGATTTCGCAGATCATCATAAACCAAATGTTTGAGTAGGCTCATTATAGTTCTTCCTGTGAAAATTAGGCAAACCAGCAAGGACTCAAAAGAAGCGAGACCGAATGCTGCAAGCTTTGAATACCTTATACTTAAGGTGGGATTACACACGATGTTCCAATTTATTTAAAAGTTTTTATATCAATGCATAGTAGATCTGAGCAGTGTATTAAATAGCTTAGAGAGGGTTTAATTACTAAGAGTCCAGTGATTAATATCCTAATAACAAGCTTTCTTATGATTCTTTTCCTGGATTTTTGAAATAACTTTAATATATCTATTGGTTATTCCGAAAAATATATGTGTAATGAATATGACGCCTTAACCGCTACTACTTTTCTACTTTAAAAACTAGATCTGAAACAAACGAGAAACCTTGAAAAATATTTAGAGAAGCGTGCAATTTTATTCCCTTAAGAAAAACTTTCATAAACAATCAACAATTTTGGCAGCAAGCACAATGTATTTTTAAAATATCTTCAGTCTTCCAACGCCACAACAATTAACGTTTTCTGTGGTTACCAATTCAGTTTCCTCAGCTTCACGTTCACATTCTGTCAGACTCAATTCTTAACCATTTTGTGCTCAATGTTTTGCCCATGTAAATTAGGGAACTTGTTATTTTTTGCGATTCCTGTGTTGGGCAGAACAAAAACTACACAGTTATAGGATTCCTATATCACCTGGTGATGATAAAAAAACTATTCAGCTCAATAAAAATGGTTTTTCCGGTAACGAATCATTTCTAGAGGAGTGCAACCAAAAGATGAGCCTTGTAAATCAAAAATCACACACTAAATATCTGATGACTGGAGGGAAATATTAAGAAATAGCAGATCAAAGCCATCCCCTTCCGCCATAATTGATTGTGGCAGTGACAGTTTTAAGTTTGAAAATTGGGGTGATTACTTGGCTCCTTTCTTCCTTCCAATATGCCCCTTTCCGATGAATCGAGATGATAAACATTTCTAAAGTAACACCTGATATGATCTACCATAAGGCATTGTTTTTGGACAATAATTAAGCCAAAAATTAATGTAAAATAAAACCTCGACCGCATTTTTTATTCTACATTATTTTTTTCATTGAATTTTAGAATTTGTCAAATATAACATGAACCGCGAAACTAGGATGCGCAGTAGCTTCACCCCAAATTCTAATCGACGGATCTCATTTCAACCAAATACTTCAAGATATTCTCTTCTTAAGAACCAGTGCCAACTTGTCAGATATGAAATAAAACTTTTTGAAATTATCTAGTCTTTTTAAATCAGCGCAGATACAAAAAGTGTAGGATCGGGATGCTTCGTAAATATGAAAAATAGTAATATAGTAAAAATTTACTGTATACAAAAAAAGATGTTACTTATTTTATAGTTTATTCCTTAACTTAATAACTGTTGTGGCCAAACGAAAACGAGACAGAGCCCCAAAATAATTAAATGGCATTAGGGGTCGAGTAAGATTTCATTTTAAAGCCCTTTCAATTCTCTTTACAACAGTCTTTAAATTTTAAAATTCGGCCTAATACTTTTTAATAAATTACATTTTAAAGTTTAAGTTATGTTTAGTTGTTTACTTACTTCTTAATTAAATTAATAATATCGGTCAAGGTAGGGTCAATAGCATCTTCCAGTAATTGCAAATACATTTCGGCAGTCAAATTACCAGGTAAAAAATATGGATCCACCAGTCGATCCCCGAAAATGCTAGCCCATACATTTCTTGAATTTTTTTCACTAACTCTAGAACATACTTCCTACTGACCTATTTATATTTTTCATTAAATAACTGAGCCGTTACACTTGCACACTTATTGTTCATAAAATAAAGCGAAATGATATATACCCTTTCTGCAATGGAATAAATCATGGTATTTAATTTTCAAAAACACAATTAAACAACCCTTCGATATACGAATCCACTAATTTCACGTTCTTTGTGTGTCCGTATTGTATCCATTTGTCTTTTACAAGTGTGATAAAAAATTACAAAAACAATGCAAAGCAAGAAAATCAACATTTAAACCATTGTCGTACTCAACGACCCATGTGTCATTTTCACTATTTTGACAAAAATGAAAAAAATTACAATTTTAAAAACTCTTATTAAAAACTAAACAAATACATAATTAAAATTTTAAAATGCAATTTTTTAAAAAGTATCAGTATTAAAATTTAAAGACTGTTGTAAAGATAATTGAAAGGGCTTTAAAATGATGCCTTACTTGACCCCTAATGCCATTTAAATATTTTGGGGTGATTGTTACCCTCGCTTAGAGGTGTAAGCAGCGAAGTCGAAAATACCGGAAAAAATCGACGGGTCTCTGCGTTTTTATAAAACGTTGACGTAGTTCCTGATAATGGCTCTGTTTCGTTTTCGTTTGGCCACCCTGTATATATATATATATATAAACATACGCCCTGTGCATATTTGCGTTAGATGGATTTATTCAAGATATCTTAAGCCAGAACATTATAATTTTCATTTCACCAAGAAGCAAGTATTCTAACAAAAAATTAAAAAATATATTAATAAGTGAATATGTAAACTAAGGATCCATAGAAACATTAAGAAAAGAAGTTCAAATAAGTATACAGTTTAAAAATAAAATAATATAAACAACTAACTACTGTTACTTTAAATTTGTGAGAGATGTATAATTAAATATATGAGTTTATCAAGATTTTTTATTCGCAATTATATAATAGATAAATATTTGTGACTTGTTCCAACTTCATACGTTACAATATCTTTATTTCAAATCATAGTAATTTTGTAGATAAGACAACACAGTTTAACAAATCATCAGTACCTGAAAATCTCCATTCATATTTGTAAATCGTCTACCCTCCTCTTCTTTAAGTCATTGCGCATGTCGCGGCTCCAGTTATATTTGACAAATAGTACATTTCATTTTATAAAATATATTTTTACTGCTTTTTCTGTTAAATAAATACTATTATTACATAAATAAAATTTTACCCGAGTGTTTTAAAAACCTTTCATTCATCTATATGTTGGAAAACTTTCAAAGTCGTTATTTTTCAAAATCATATTTTTGTTGTAAAGTGGTTCTACCCTTGGACCCTTTAATTGCTAACATTTGTCTCTATGTAGTTGCGTCACATATATAATGCTTAATTAAATTAATTTTGTAAATTTTAATACATAGATTTCCTTTCCCATCAAAAAAATATATTAGAAAACATAATGAGAAATACCTTATCAATAAAAAAAACATATTTTGTTTTAAATACCCAGTGAATAAACAGGGCAAGCTTAATCAGAAATTGTAAATAAAACAGATCAATGAGTTGAAATTTCAGCTTCTGGCTAAACCACTTCATAATAACAGCTAATAAACTAATATTTTCTAATATTTCCATACCTCTACCATTAAAAAAAAAATCTCATCTGTTAAATGTAAGAAAATTAAGAAATTTCTTTCTGATTAATGGCAAATTCAAACCTCATTTTCCAACTGTCTAATTTCCTTAACATTCCTTCTTTGCTGTAACCTGAGTTCTTTATCTAATGCTTCGTCAGGTGGGTCAGTTAATTCAGAATCCTGTACAAATTCTTCAGCATCATTGAATGTCATGATGGGGCGACCAGAAGACGGTAAGGGACCCACTGTTTGATCTGGTAGAAGATTGTACATTTTGAGACTTTGCCAATGTCGGAAAAGAGATGCGGCACTACGCCCAGTATAAAATACGTCCGGATGTTGAGAGAGTAGTTCTGCAAAAGTTTCGACATTTGGGGGCGGAGTAGTATTCTAAATAAATAGAAAATAGAAATAATACCATCGCTAACTTAACTGTGTTAATATTTTCTGATCTTACCGACTTAATAGTACTTAATATTTTCTCTTCCTGTTGGCTCCACAAAGCCCTATCTTGTACAGCCGCTATCATATCTGGATGTAAATTTCTCATTGCCGATACTGCAACTCTAGACACCGCGGGGTCATATAACAAAGCATACCACCTTTGTTGTAACTCTTGAACAGTAAATTTACAAGAAAATTTAGTACCCAAATGTACAGTACGTAAATCGTTAGTCTGTTGGACTCCGATAATAAGCGCTAAATCATCTACCGGCTTCCACCTGCCCAAATCTTTGGCTGTGTATTGTCCCCCTAGTTTACCACCTTTTTTGCCCCTTTTAGCAACTGATAACACGTTTTTTGAAATGTGTTTTCGTTTCGGATCCATTAGTACTTGGGACGTCGAAGGTTGTGGCAATGCAGGAGGAGTAGAAGGAGATACGGCTGCGAATTCAGAATGTGCTGAATGTGTACGAGATCTACCGCTCTAAAATTTTGTAGAAATCGTTTAAATGTATTGCTTTTAATGACAGTGGTTTTTACCTTTATATTAGAAATACCAGGCATTCCCAAACTGTACTCTACTAATTCGTCATCAAATTTTCGGCGTTTGATAGAACGATTAGAACTGTAAACCATTAATAATAGAACAGTGCAATGACAAGGTTTGATTACTACTCACCTCCTTCGTCTAGTCACATCAGCACTATCAACTAGATTACTTTGAGAGCCTAGAGTGTACTCGTTACCTACTTGCAATAAATCTGTTTCATTACTTAAATCCATTGTTGAATAAATAAATAAAAAATTATCAAATCACCCAAAGCCAATTATAAATAACAATTGAAAAAGTTTATACTAGTGACAATAGTGACAAATGAAATTTGACAACTCACTTTGACCAATGTAACATTAAAACAAAACCCTAACTGCTAACTGAATAGATGAATAGTAAAAGATCAAGGTAATCTATTTATTTGTCTGCCCAGTAAAAACGCAATTTAATGTTTAGTCGTTATCTATTATTTATTTAATATGGTAATTTTCAGATATGATTATTTATTCTAAATATTTTAGTCGAATTAAATATAATTAACTTGATCACGATAAATTAAATTTCCCGCTTTCATATTCCACCTGTGAATCTGCCTGCCAATCTGGTACAAGGACGATCAATAAACCGTTTCATTGGGTGGTTTTAAAGCTGTCAAATTTAGTAAAAAGGTTAACCGAATTTTACAAGCCGTCATTTTTATCGAAACGTTTCCAGATAATTCTTTGTTCAACAATTTCTATTTTATTTCACTTTATATTTAATTAACTTCTACATAAATAATAGGTAAGTTTGTAAACGCATTTCTTTAAGCTAGTGTTATCGAAATCATTTAAAATTGCGTAGTTATGTGGAACTTAAAAAAAACCGGGTTTTTGTGCCCTTTTGATAGTAGCCATTAAAAATGTGCATCCGTCGATTTCAATATTAATTTTTTAGTAAAAAATGGCAGACGAAAACAGGATTCGCTCATTCAAGAATAAGGGGAAAGACACAGAGGTTAGTTTTTCAACATTTTTTAGTTTCACTTTCAAAATTCGATAATTTCTTTAGGAAATGAGACGAAGGCGCATTGGTCAAACAGTGGAGCTCCGCAAAGCCCGAAAAGATGATCAGTTGTTAAAAAGAAGAAATATATCTACTTTAGAAGAGCCTACATCGCCCTTACTGGAAAACAACTCTGCTTCGCCCCCTACCATGACTGCAGAAGAAATTATGTATGGTAAGCACTTAAATTAGGTTTTAAAATAAAAATAGGTATTTATATACATCCTATAAATTGTTTTTTCAATCATGTTATAGGTGACTTAGTGTATAATTATAACTTTATGAAGTTAATATTTGTACTGTAATTCATAATATCTTTTATATACTGTTTTGATATATTTTCTGTTTCAATACTCTGTTAATCGACTTCTTTTCGAAATTTGTGCTTATGTAGCTAAATTCTTTCCTGCGATCTAATTTCAGATACAGATATTGAAGAATTCCAGGTTTATTATTGCTTTATGGTATAAAAAGAAACTCTAATTATTTGTGAATGAACCATTATTGAAAATAAGCAGTTTCAAAATAGTTTATGTGTAAAAATTATGAAATGTATCAATTTTTTTTATAGGAATGATGAGTTCCGATGAAACTACTCAATATAAAGCAACTGTAGCATCTAGAAAAATTTTAAGTAGGGAAAAAACCCCACCCATTGATCAAATGATAAGGTTAGGCGTTGTTCCAAGATGCGTCGAATTTTTGACCAAAGCGCATAAGTAAGTAATGTTTCAATTATACATTTTCCGCATATTAGTCATATATGCACCACTTGATGTATTTAATCTACCACTGCGGCTTTTTATTATACCTCAGCTCCTTCCTCTTCCTTTACAAATAAAATTGTTTTTCTTTGTTAGCCCATCCTTACAATTTGAGGCATGCTGGGCTCTGACTAATATAGCTTCTGGTACTTCTGAACAAACTGCAGCTGTTGTTCAAGAAGGTGCTGTTCCTCGTCTTCAAGCACTTTTGTCTTCTCCACGTATAGATGTAGCTGAACAAGCTGTTTGGGCGCTGGGAAACATTGCGGGAGATGGACCTGCTACTAGAGATATGGTACTAGGCTGTAACGTTTTGCCAGATCTTTTGGACCTCATAAAACCCAATACAACATTATCTTTGCTCAGAAACACTGTTTGGGCCATTTCTAATTTATGCAGAAATAAGGTTAGATTTGTATCTCTTCAGAGAATGCTTTTTATTACCTTTTTATACGTTTTTTAGAATCCCTCGCCAGATTTCAATCTCTTAAAACCAGCACTTCCCTACTTGGCTCGTCTATTAGACCACAATGACCATGACGTTCAGGCAGACACCTGTTGGGCTTTTAGTTACTTAACAGATGGACCAAACGAGAAAATCCAAGCTGTACTAGATACTGGACTTACTGCTAGGTTGGTACAGTTGCTTTACAGTGATCAAGGTACTGTATTAACACCTGCTTTGAGAGCTGTGGGTAACATTGTTACTGGTAATGATCAACAGACTGATATGGTTATTAACGCTGGAGCGTTGCCTATTTTAGCCAAATTATTGTCCCATCATAGGCTGAATGTTGTTAAGGAAGCTGCTTGGACTGTTTCCAATATCACAGCTGGTAAATATAAAAAATATTTTTAGTAATTTTTAAGATATTTTCCTGAATGAATAGTTTCATAAATAGCATAACATTTTTTTTTTGTAATTTTTTAAAATATTTGAGTGGATGCTTTCCAGTATAGAAATCGACTAATGGTATGGATGCTGTCTAGGATTCCCTAATTAATGAGGAGACTTATTGTCCAAAAAACGATGCCCTGTGGTAGTTAATATCGGGTGTTTCTTTAGAAATTTTCATCATCAAAACCGCCTCATTCTGTTTTTTGGACTGTCACTGCCACAACAATTACGGCAAATGGTGATATTTTTGATCCGCTATTAATATTTTTTCCAGGCATCATCTGTTTTGTTCTAAGATTTTTGATTTAAGAGGCTCATCTCAGACACACTTCTTGTAGGAATGATTCCTCACCAGAAAAATAACTTATTGTTTCAAAATGTTTTCTTATAATCACCAGGTGATACAGGAATCATATAATGGTTAAAGTGCTTTTTCCCCAGTGTACCGAAACTTTAATACTTTTTAAT
This sequence comes from Hermaeophaga mercurialis, assembly GCA_951812935.1. Classification (NCBI taxonomy): domain Eukaryota; kingdom Metazoa; phylum Arthropoda; class Insecta; order Coleoptera; family Chrysomelidae; genus Hermaeophaga; species Hermaeophaga mercurialis. The sequence continues at coordinate 24,836,477 of OX638358.1, read as the reverse complement.
AGTTCTACCTAAAAACTCAATCATGTGGTGATAGTACCTATTGAAAGCTACAAGATGACACCTCTAACTCATTTTTGACAAAAAAATGATGTAAGGTTGTTATACCATTAGACATTCATTTACTTTCCCTTTTATGCAATATTTAATAATATTTATTAAAAGTGGTTTCCAAAATACTTCTTTTTATTCCTTTCTCTTTAAGAAACATTTATAAATGAAAGCAGTTTTGTAAAAGTATTAAAATTGTTTGTGTCCCATCTTAATTAAAACTTTTTCTATTCATATTAAGGTTTATTATTTAATTCTAGTATTGGCGGGTATATTTTATTTATATAATTATGCTTCAGTAATGTTTTTTCTATTTTAGGTAATAGTGAACAAATTCAAAAAGTGGTCGATGCTGGCATCATGCCCCCACTATTGTACGTCCTCCAAACTGGAGACTTTAAAAGCCAAAAGGAAGCTGCTTGGGCTGTGACGAATTACACAAGTGGTGGTACCATTTCTCAATTAGCGAAACTGGTCGAACTCGGCGCCATTAAACCCATGTGTAACCTGTTGAATTCCAAAGATTACAAAACTGTTATGGTCGTGTTGGATGGCCTCTCTAATATTCTAAATGTATGACAAATTATTCGAGGAATGATGGAAAATTATAGAGTAAAATTGTCGTTTGTTTCAGGCTGCAAATAAAATGGGCGAAGTGGAAAAAGTTGCGATAATGATTGAAGAATGTGGTGGTTTGGATGGAATTGAAATGTTACAGTCTCATGATAATGAAAAAGTTTATGAAAAAGCTTTGGGGATTATTGAAAACTATTTTTCAGATGTAAGTTCGATCTTAAGCTTGCATCATTTGGAATGCTATTGATTTTTGGAAAGTTACCTCTTAGGAAATATTTTATTTCAAATTAAATTGTATTGGAAATATATTTTTTTTGTTTATTTTAGGCTGGCGTTGACGAAAATGTTGCGGCTCCTCAGACAGCTGATGGTCAAATTCAGTTTACAGCGACCCCAACCCATGTGCCTAATGGAGGATTTTCTTTTTAAAAACTCGCCTCCATATATTTTATATACATAATTTTACTATGTTAATTGTCGAAATTTTTAGAAGTGATCTCGCCATTCCAAGCATTTTTTTTTATTGTTGTTAAGGCATAGTAAGTTTTAACGATTTATAATAATTCTATTTTTCTATCTTATTGTATTAATAGTGTTCTTACTGTCTTTATGTTAAAAACCCAGAATTTTCTATGAAGTTTATTGTTTTTATTTTATATGAGGTGTTTCTCATCATATCATGTATCGTTTTTGAAATTACCTATCAAAATCTTTTTAGAGCTTTTTAGATTCTAGTGTTTACTGTAATATTTTTTAATGTTTTCATACTCTTGATATTAAAAATTTATATACAAATTTATTAAGAGATTTTGTTTTGATCCCTGTTTGGCAGAATAAAATACAGCTTAAAATATATTGATGAACAATGTGATGAAACTTGTTAGGTCATCTCGAGGATTACCAGCAATGTGTTCTAATTAACAGTTTAAAAATTAAATCTCAATGAGTAAATAGAAAACAATGGTACCTTAAAATGTAGGTATCGAAATTGTATAAAATTTAATATTCAAAGTAATCAACAAGTACCATACTATAGAAAACACCGCTAACTTTTTCAATTAAATATAAATATATAAAAAAATGATACAAAAACTAATAGCTATCTAAAATACAATATTTAAATTTTATACAAACCAAACGCAGCGATCCGCTTCAAACATCGTAGGAAAAAATTGAGTGTAATATATATATATATATATATTAGAAGTAGCAAATTATTTTTTTCATTCAAAACTTCCTGGTTTTAATCAATTCCGTTAAAATTCCAAGATTTAACAAAACTGCTGAATACTTAAAAATAAATGTAATTCTATAAAAGCAATATAAACTTTATTCAGGCTAAGATACAATTACTATAAAAATAAAATACAATTAATGTGAAATCTGTATGACCACAAATAAAGTTATATATCGATAAGTGATAATACTTGTTTCAAACATAATTAAATGTTTAAAGAGCAAAAATGCAAATACAATACACCTAACTATACTGTAAATTTGAGATCAAAAGTAGGGATCTGATAAAAAATATATATCATATTTAAGTTAAAAAGATTAATATAAAAAATTATTAGAAAATGAAACAACTAGGGGTTCTGAATGAGCAGGTATTATTCATGAGTTTCAATCAGGTTGATAATAAAAGTTCTATTCCAATTTTTTTTTAATTCTTATACATGTTTTTAAATGTGTTTTTATTTTTTAGAGATTTAATTGTGTTAGGGATAGTGTTGTATAACTTAGAGAAAAATTCTTTTTGTGTTAATGGGTTTTTGCAGCATGGATAGGTATGTAATTTCTTCTGTCTAGTATTGTATGTATAATTTGGATAGGGCTATTTTTCATTACAACAATGATACTTTAGGCAGAAGTTAAAGTAATATAATTGACCTCCCGCTATTTTATACAACACCTCTGTTGGATATCTAAGAGGTTTATTCATGATTATTTTCAGAAATCTTTTTGCAAAATTTCTAACGAGTTTATGTGAATACGCAAAGCAACACCCCATGTTACTAGTCCGTATCTTAAATGCCTCTCAACATGACTAATTAATGATATAGACCTATAATTGCTGACGTTGGTTCTGTCGCCAATTTTGTAGATGGGTATGACTACAGAGTGTTTAAGTGCATCAGGCCATGTTCCACTTTCAATAGAGCTGTTAATAATGAAAGCAATAGATCCTGATATCTCATTTGCTATTGTTTTTAATACTTCCGTCCTTATGTCATCAAGTCCAGGAGATTTATTAATTTTCAATTCTTGGATCAAATTCTATATTTCTGTTTCATTTATAGAAATAAACGCCATAGAATTAGGGACTTTTCTTGTAGTGTATTTGTATTGTTGCTCATTCGAAATTTGTTCTGCTAGTAATTTTCCAAAACTTATAAAGTTGGCATTAAAAATATTTGCTACTTGCTGTGCATCATTTAATAAGTCTCCATTATCATTATTAATAGAGTCTATACTATTTTTTCTTGTTTTCGTCCATATAGCCTTCGCACCATGTCACACAAATATTTAGGATTATTTTTATTTTTTTGTAATTGATGTTTGTAATGCTTAGTTCTTAAAATATTCGTCAAATTATTTTTATAATACATTTTTGATTTTTCGTATATCGATTTATGAGTATTTTTAATTCTTCTATAAATGTATTCGTTGCGATATTTACATCTACAGCTGAGTAAACTGAAGTTAATTGAAACTCTTAGTTTCATTAAGTAATTTAGTATAGTCTATGTATTCCTTAAACTGTAACTGAGGTGAATTTATTCTGCTCTAAAGCTATTTGTGAGATTATAGCATTGTTATCAGTAATTGAAGATTTTAATACTTAGACATATCAACGTCTTTATAGTTCTTTGGTTTCAATAAAATATGATCAATACACGATTTTTGTCTAGTAGGTTTACTATTCATACTTAGATATCCATACTCACTAAGAATATTTACATACTCATATTTGATCGAATTATTTTGCAAAAAAATTATATTTAAAGCCCCAGTAAGGACGTGATGATTACAAGTTTTATTTTCATATTTTTCGAAAAAAATTTGTAAAAAATCACAAACATTAGAAGCAGGAGAGCTATAACAAGTAATTATACATTTATAGTAATAGATAAATAGATATACGTTTATTGATCACATATACATAGACAAATATATTTGAAGCCATACTTGAACAAATATTAAATCTAAAATCAACATGTAACAGATAAAGTAATAACAATGGTATAAAGGCAAAAGAAATACAATAAAATTTAAAAAATTATAAAAAAGCTAAAGAAATAAAATTAAGCTGAAAAGAGAATACACATTTATTAATAATACATATAAGCTAAAAATTTAATAGGTTAATATTAATATTAAAAAAGATTAGTTTTGATGAGTCAGGAATTTCACAAAATCATCAATACTATAAAAGCAATGTTGAATTAGGAAGGATTTAATAAACCTTTTAAAATATTTTACGCTTCTAGTTTTTAGCTCTTTGTCATTGAAATATATAAATTCATCAAGTTTATCTCTTTGTGTAACTCTCAATCTAGAACAAGGGATAACAAGATTTTTGTAGTTCCTTGTGTTATAATTATGAATAGATGAATGCGTTTTTCTTATCGAGATATTTTTATGTATAGAAACTAGTGTGTCACAAATAAATGAACAAGGAACGGGGATAATTTTGAATCACTTAAACAATTCTTGACAACCGGAACCGTACCCTGCATTATCAATTATTCTGATAGCCTCAATTATACAACACAAAACTTAATTATGCATATAACACTAATTTTCTTGGAGTTATCTTTGACTCTCAACTAAATTTTAATGAACAAATTTCGAAACTCATGAAATCATGCAACGGCAGGCTAAATTTAATGAAAATGTTACGTAACACAACATGGGGTTCAAACTCTACTCAACTATTAGGTCTAAGACCGACTATGGATCAATTGCATATAATTCAGCCTCTACATCTAAACTTAGGTCTCTAGACACAATTCACAATACTGCTGTCGTCTAGCTCTAGAAGTCTTTTGTACAAGTCCTATTTCCAGCCTTCTCTGCGAAGCAACTGAAATGCCCTTACGTCTAAGAAGACACTTTCTCAGCCTCTAACATTTCATCCAACCCTAATCATCCAATATATGATAGTACATTCAGCGGCCGTTTCAGCTACTTAGATCGCATAAAAAACGCGCAGCTCCTGTCTTTTATGAACGGATCAATAGACTCTGTAATGATTTAGGTATAAGCATATCGAACATGTTCTCAACAAAAGTTTAAATTCCCCCACCCTGGACAATAAATCTCCCAAAATGTCACTTGGATCTTAGCTGCTTGGATAAATAAAACACGAACCCTAATTTAATTAAAAATACATTCCTCAGTATTGTTGAGATTTATCCTTCCCACATTCATATTTATAAGGACGCATCCAAAACCATTAATGGCGTAGGAGGTGCCCTAGTTACTACTAATGAAAGTCAAAAATACAGCTTACCCTAATCTTTCTTTGTATATAGTGGGGAAATAATTGCAATTCTTCAGGCTCTGATATTTATCGAACAGAGATCAGATCTAAACTTTCTGGTTCCATGAGCTCCTTGAAATCTTTGAATATTATATATAACCTTTGTCTATTAACACTACTTATTAAAAAACAGCTACATTTAATTTAAAGCACTGGCAAAAAGGTAATCTTTATTTGGATCCCATCGCACATTGATATTAAGAAAAATGAGGAAGCCGATAGAGCAGCTACAAACGCTATGAGAAATAGTCAAGCAGTGCGCGTTCGGGAAGTGGTGCCGTCCTATTATAAATTGTATCTAAAATCACAAGTAATCAGCAAGTGGTAAGATGAATGGGACCAATCTCAGCATAAGTTATATGAAATCAAGTCAACGATGAAACCTTGGTATAACAGCCTCTGGTCTAAAAAAGACCAATTTGTGAAAAGTCGGCTTAGGATTGGACACACTCGGTACACCCATCACCATTTAATTACGAAATGGGACATATTCTCTTAGAGTGTCAAAAATATAGTCCAAATCGCCAAAAATACAACCTGGCCTCTCGGATGGAAGATATCTCGAAGAATAATTTAAATAACTTAATTTGCTCCCTCAAAGACATTGAACTTTACAAACTAATATAATTCTAGAATTGTTTAAGTTATTGACTAAAGTTTTATTTGTTGTTTTGTAATTAAATCTTAAGCGCTAATAATCACCAGTGGTTGATGAGCTTCTTTGCTTTGAAATAAAAAAAAAACAGTTCAGTTTTTTTTTAAATACTAAATTGCTGCTATATACGTTAAAGATTACCAGTTGTAGTTATGTCCAATGTGTTTCATTTTTTTAAATTATTCATTATTATTGGTGTCCTTTAAGACAAATTACAAGGTATTAAAAAATCGCAGAAAATAGTTACTTTATTAAAATAAAAAAATGTTTAATATAGAACAATATCACTTAGAGGTATAAAGAACAGAAGTTTAAGGGCTGTATTCAATAGACCTAAAATAAACCAAAACTGGGGACCTATACAGAAGAATACTTACTCGATATAATAAGGAACTTCGAAATGACAAAAGGTTGAGGTACTGTGACGATTTTAAAGATAAAGTGAGATCCCGAAAATGCTTAAAAAAGAAGCACTGCCTAGGACGAGGAAATATTTAATTAAAAAAAACTAGCAAAGAGATATTCTTTCGAGGTTCTTCAAGGAAGACAAAGAAACCGCAATCTGCATAATTTTCTTTGCAAGTGCGAAGGAATAGCAATATTCAAGGATAATTAATATTCTTCCTTGCAACGGCTTCTTATGTAATCAATTAATATTTCCTCTATTTTATTTTTATTAAATTCGCTTCTATTAGTTTAAAGTAAAGCAAAAATAAATATGAATCTAGTATCCACTGTTAGTACGAATATGATTTCACCTGAATATTTATGAATCTATATTTTTGGTTCACCCTTGTAGAATTGAATTAGTTATTGATCTCATATTTACAACTTGAGCGATATTTTTGGGATAACTTAACCAAATCAAATTTCAGTTATGCGCTTATTTTACCGCATTGTTTACGAGGTTTTACTAGGAGACTCATGATAATCGTAGAGATGGGAAAAAATTCGCCGAGTTTTGTTTGATGCATACAATGAAATTGAACAGTTTTTCGCTAACTTAGGTTGAAATTTTACTGATAGATTATTTGTAGTCGATGAATTAATTACTTTGTCAAATATATTAAATCTGCAGCTTAAACATTATTTATATTTTAACAGTTATTGTCGCTATTATTTTTATAATTATATTTTTTTACATTAACACGTTTAAAACGATTTTTAAGTTTTAAAAATATAAGAGATAGTTAAAAATACTTTCCGACCTTAAATATGGTCATTTTACATAGGAATCCTGTTATTTCTACATTTTTGATTTATCTCATTAGTTAAGTTCTATGATGTATCCTTTATCTAGTTATGCAAGAGCAATAAAGTAACTGGTGTTTTCCTAATTGTTTTGAAAATACAAGAATGCAATATTAAACACACATTATATATAAAACTATTTAAAATAATCGTGGTACCAGAATAGGAGAAAATAATTGAATCATCCCCATCGCTTTTCTTCTTAAGAAGTAGGGTTTTTCATAGAATTTTTGAAGCCTTGGGATGTACCAATTTGTTCACAACGAGTCGTAAAAAGATTAACATTCAATTTTTAATCTTCTTTAGGTAATAACTGCTCTCCACGCTGACAAAAGGTCTTTTAGAAAAGAACGCTCAGCCCAGAGACGAAATGGAAATAAATGAGACAAACATCGGATGATATGAAAGAGCCAAGTATGTAGATGTAACACTGGATCAGGGACTAACTTTTAGAGAACAAGTAGATATTGTAGTAGCCAAAGTCAAGGAAGCAATAACCTGGATGAATTACAAAACACTACTAATACGATGTATAGTAATTCTAATCATCCTTACATTCTAGTATGCAAGGAACCACCAAATATAAAGGTAACTGGAAGCCACGTCAATACTAGAGATAATGAACGGCAGAGTCAGGAAGTTATTAAAAAAATTAAGGAATTATCCCAACCAAGAACTAAGGGCACTGACGGACCTAACGAGAAAGGACTACCAAAGACATGTCCGATTAAGAAAACACCTAAAAGAGGATGTAGACCGTGACATGGAACAGGAAATTGATCAGGGTATGGATCAGTAAAGGACCAAAGCATAACTAAAAGAAATATGAGGATCAACACAAGACCAACGGAGAAGAAGAAGAGAAGACCAGAATATGAAGAGTATGAAGAAAAAATAGAAAAAAGAAGATTAGAGGAAGAAAAGCGCAGTCCGCTACCCCTGAATAAATGGGTAAATGACAGGTAAGCTTTACGAGTAGTGGAAAAATCAGGTTCTAACACGACGAGATGAGTACTGGTAGATGGATTCTGCGGATGGAAGCAAATAGAAGAAGACGAAGAACAGGACCAAGACCAATAAGATGAAAGAAAAACCAAAAAACATGAGGAACCAACACACACCGCTAAGAAAAGGATACAACCAAGAGAAGAAAAAATGCGCGAGGTGACAACAACTTAGACATAAAAAGGTAGGATAGGTTCTATCACCCCACCTAGGCCCTGGGGTGATAATTTGAGGGAAGAATGTGGACGAATGTATCAGAGTGTGACTGTGAGAGGACCTGCCTGGAGACAGGGGGTGGTGGAATGGGTTCCCCATCTATATCAGTAAACCAGATATGGAAGATAGTATGAATGTGTGTGGGTATGTGTGTTTCTGGTCCTGAGAGGATTTGACTATAGATATATAGAAAATTTTGTAGATTTTAAGTTCCATTACATTTTTTTAAATTGTCTGCAGTGCAAACACTATTGAACTATAATTTTGAATTGCGCAATATTTTATTAACGGAGAATTTCAATGTATTATAAAATCTGTTTCTCTCTCGTAATGAATCTAAATTGTTTATTTGCATTGTTATTAAGAATTAGGTTAACAATTTTTTATAATAACCTCTCAAAAAATAACTTTTTTGGCATGTGAAAGAATGCTCATTCAGCATTCTAATATATTTTCTGAAAAGTTAATATTGCTTCTTCTTATTTACAAAATTGAATAAGCGTTTTGCGATTACAAGAGGAATCTATACCATGTAACACGCTTCTCGCTTTTATATATAGACAAACAAGGTCCCTATTTATAACTATTATTATCTCAATTGAATAAAATCATAGCTTAGTATATTTCGTCACACACGTTAAAGTTTTCTCAATGAATTCAACTAGACAATCATATACTCATTTTTTATTTTGTTTAAGCAGATAGTTTTTATATTATATGCTGGTTGTATATTTAATTGTATCAATTTTCTACTTAATTAATATATTATACATTAATTTCCATGGTATATTTCTGCTAATAAAAAAAGGGAATTATAAATCTGCTTCATCACACACTATGCAGGTATCTGAATTTAACACTCCTCTACGATGTAAATGTTTTGCACAGTATGCATGTCCTATTTTTATTCGAGTGGTAGTTATAATTTCTTTTCGTGTGTAATTAAAACCAGAATACTATAATCTCTCTGGGATTTTTTTTTGTATGCTTGTATAATTTGTTTTTTTGAGTATTCCGCCCAGTATTTCTACCCATTTACTTTCATGTTTTTTTTTCTAATTTGTTTGAAGTTACTTGTGTGCTTATCCCAATGTGTTCTTCTACCGAAACAATATTTGTTACTACTGAAAGGGACTTGGTAGCAAAAAAAAAACGATTTTGAAACGTTAAAAAAGAATTAGTCATACGTTTATGTAACGTTTTTTGAAACGTTTGTTAAATGTGAGAATGTAATAAAAATAAAACGTTAATGTTATACGTTTGGTAAACATTAACCCTAAACGTTTCGAAGATATTAACCTTAAAGGTTTGGTGAGCCTCAAATTAATTGGTAAAATGAGGCAAAAATAAAAAATAATTTTATTTATTTTTATTAACAGCTAAAGTACATATACAGGTACATATACAGGTTTTCAAAGTATTTAATAAGATATAAGTGAAATCTTAAGGAGTAAAAGAATACGAAATATATGCATATAACCAAAGAACCGAGAGAGAGAGAGAGTACAATAATGTGTCCTCTCTCGGACGAACTAGAGGTACGACCACGACTGTCGGTACGTTACTATCGAATTGACTTGAAGGATGTACCTACCTTGATATATCCCTAATGGTAATGGTATAAGGGCGGGGAAGCTGATGCCTGGCAAGTAGGACTGTTCAGGCTCCTTTTTATCATCCCCAATCTTCCCCTCCCCTTTCTTCACGTTTGATCCTCCTCAAAACGCCTTTACCTTTTAATGAAGGTTAGGATATCGTTACATGAGAGGGCGTGTAGATCTTCCACTTCCATCTGTTCGACATCAAAGATTTCTTTCCTCAGCTGCCGGTAGACCTCACAGTTGCACAGATAGTGGAGGGCGGTTTCCTACTCCCCTGCACAGTCTGGGTCCTCCACTGCCCCAAACAAGTTGCTGTCTGGTTCTTTCCAGCAGCCACCTGGTACTTGTTGGATCCAGTCCGGCGATTGTCCGCTTGGCTTGTCTACATCCTCGACTGCGTTCCCAGGCCCTTCTTAACTCCTTTTGCGTCCACTCTTCAAGTAATGAAGAGGTTTGCGCTTTACTTATTCCTATTATTGGTTCTGGTCCACAGGGCTCGTTGCCGGCTCTTGCTAGCTCATCTGCCTGTTCGTTCCCCACGATCCCTCTATGGCCCGGAACCCATAGTAGTGCTACCTCCATGTTATTGCTTAACTCGTCTAGGGCCTCTACACACTCCTGAGCTAGAGCCATTCTGCTTCTGGGATGATAGATTGCCCTTAGAGCTGCCTGACTGTCGCACCAAATGTATAAAATGCATAGGCGTTGCTGCGTGTCCTCCTTTGCTTCCAATTCCTCTGCCGCTTTTAATAAAGCGAATACTTCAGATTGAAATACCGTGGAATGCATTCTTTGGTTGTCTATCAGTATTCCTGCTCCCGACTTCCCCCTGTCCGAGAGCCTTCTGTGTAGCACACCATACTCCCGGTGGGGATCTCAGCCTAAATATCCCTACTTCAAGATATTAATGATACGTTCTCTCTCTTTCATAACGCGCTCTTTATCACTCGCATAGGTTCGTGTATATCCTTATATATTTAGACCAAATCTGTATATATTTTTGTACTAAATAATATCAATAGTTTTCAATAAAACTGTTAAAAACATCCTAACTTTTATAAGTTTCTTTTCTGGTTGAATCATATTGGTATTATTGCTTATAATAAACAATTAAAAATTAAAAATAAAAATATATAATGTCCACTAAAGAAACAGTACATACAGGAACGTTAAGTTTACGGTACTAGTTCATGGAACTTTTGTTATGTGTCTAATGTAACTAATCTTTAGATGCTTTCTAGCTCAGCTTCCCTATCAATTTTATTTGGTGTTTTCAATTTACATCGATAATATCTGATGTTTGTATGTAAGCTGTTTCTTCAGCATGTTTTAATTTTTTACAGGATTTCTCATAATCATATAGAAATAATAAATCTCATTTAAAAAATATACTATCATTAGAATTATAAGGTTTTATAAAGCTGTGTAAATAAATTATTACCAAATTGGAATTTTATTAGAAGACTCCGGTGTCTGTAAGTATAAAAGATTGCTTTATATTTCTGTCTAAAATTAATTCTAATGCTTTTAGAATTCCAAACGCTGCTTTAAATATGGACATTTTATTGTTGACCTAAAATTTTACATTGATATTTAATTAGGGAACATAATAGTCACAACTTATACAATTTGTAGTTTTCGCGGTTGCCTGTATATATTTTCATCGTTTTTTTGTTTACCTAATATTTTATTTAAAACAACTGCATTTTTCTTTTGGATTTCTTCATATCCAGGAATTATATATTTTTTCTGAAAGTGGTTACTTTGTTATAAATAACAGTTCCGAAATAACATACAAAGTAACGTGCGTGCCACAGTTTCTCAAGCCATTAGTAAGCCCGATAACGTTGAGCAGGGAAAATCGACGCCCTGCGTCGCGACGGATGCCCTCACAATGTTTTGTAAGTTTTTATGAAAAATCTGATTTAGTTCAAAGTAAAACAGTATTTTTTAAATGAAAATGTTTATAACACTCTAATGTTAAAGTGTAACAATATTTATATAACCATTAAATTCTAAATGAATTTGAATGCAACAAGCATTTTGAGATGTGTGTAGTTATTTAAACAAAAATTACAATATTATAATATACTAACATATTTTTAAATATAAATAATTTAAATTTAGTTTCGCAACGTATTTAACGCTTTGGAGCAATTGGGTCTCACATTTTATAACATTAGAAGAGCATATCGATCTTTTGGGATGCTGTGACCTTGGACTTAGTTATCTCATTACTTTGGAAGTTCATGCAAGGTCCTGATTTTTCACTTTAGAGTTACGTGATGAACAGATAAAAGGATTAAAGGAAGTTGCAAGAAAATTACTAAACTGCTTTCGGTTTTTATTGTAATATACTTGTTTTAATTCCAATGATATCCAGAAATTGCTTTATTTTCAATTTATATTGATGTTTAATTTATTATTACAGAGTCTGATTTAAAATTTAGTGTCATTTTTAGAATTAACCAGTTGACATTTTTATTACAATATTGATATTATAATATATATTTATTACTATATTATTAATGAATAAATGGTATTTCAGTAGATCGGGGTAAAAATTAAATGGGGGTAGAATACTTCATTTTTTTTGTGCGAAATTTTAAATTTTGGTTCTTTCTATTTTTATATGTAAGACTTCGTATATATGTACATTTTCCCCCCATGGTTTCTTGTTGCCTTGTCTTTTCTAATAGTCCTTGCCAATATATTATCCTTTTTCTGATCCTTCCTTTACGAGTTTCTTTAATTTTTTTGCAATTTTCCTCTATTATCGCCCTATAATCACGAAAACTTTTTTGGTTATTCCAGCATCAACTTAAATGACCTCATTGATAGATCTGATATTTCGTCCTTTTTTGCAAGTTTATTTTTTTATTTTATATCTTATTGTTTTATTTACCATTCTTGTTATAAATTTCATTTCCGTGACGTTAATTTTGCTTGTATGTCCACAAATTATTATTATACTTATTTATGTTGGTCGGATGACTTTTTTGATTACTTCTGTTTTGATCTGTTTCTTTCATGGTTTTAATTTTCATATTTTCTTTACAATTCACTATTTAGATCCTCAAGATTATATGGTACATGTGTGCTTCAAGTGATCTAGTAAGTTATTCAGTTAATTCATTTTCCAGTAGGTACTTATCCCATTTTGAGATTTTTCATACTTTTTTAACTTCATATTAGATTAAAAAGAACTCGATATAGATTCCTCATTATATGTATTTGTTATTTTTATCATTTGCGTGATTTAATAAATTAAAAAAGTGTTTTATTAGCATTTGTATTTCGACAAATTTTTTAAATGTGTAGTAACGGCATTTGACCTATCGAATTCGACCATCGGAATGGAACAAGAGTATCTATTTTATATGAATACATGCGAGGCATCTATTTTTTTAATAATCAAAAGTCGAATATAATATTAGGTGAAAACCCATTAACAAAGTCAGTTCTTGCCTTTTTGAAAGTTTTGAATAAATAAAATTTCACTGATTTGAAGCAACTTTATTTACAAAATTAACCGTCTAAATAAATTGGATCTTAAAAGTAGGTATATTTTTAAAGATCACCAAAAAAAAAAGATTGAAAGGTTGGTAATTATGAATGCACTTTTTCGTTTTACCCTAATGTTATCGACCTTGCCTATCATAAGTAATAAATATATGTAAAACCAGTAAAAATGATTTTTATCTTGTATCCTAATATTTCATGCAGTTTATTAAAAATCATAATGTAGATGCCTTTACTTTATTTAAATTTAATTTGAAAACACGTAATGGCGCGAAGTAAATTTGAACTAATTGATTTTGGATGTTTTTCTTTACTATAAAAGTTTGCGATTTTTGTTTATCTGTTTTATGACCTTAACTGTTCTTTTAATTTTTTTTTATCATTTTTTGTTCAAATAATGGACGTTTTTTACAAATTCCATTTACTTCTCAATAGTTCATATTTTTGACAAATTTGACATATTTAATTGATGAATTTAATTAATATGATGAATTAAATTAAATGATACACATTAATTTCAAGTGTTTCTCCACATGTACTCCAAATGAACTTTGGATTACCTACTTAGAAGCAACCTAATAATAACCCTACCAAAATAAACATACATTATACACCACACTACGTAAAGTTATAGTGATCGATGTTTCAAACTTATATGTGGAAATTTACCTACTAAACAAAAATGTTGTTAAAATGTATCAATGATTTTTCAACGCTGGCAATTTTTTGAAACATAAATTTCAATATTGACGAACTTTAAAAATATACTTTTAAGTTCCAATTTATTTAGACGGTTAATTTTATAAATAAAGTTGCTTCAATTCAAAAAATTTTTATTTATTCATAACTTTCGAAAAGGCAGGAACTGACTTTGTTAATGGGTTTTCACCTCATATTTTATTTTTTATTTTTACCGCGTAAGAGGTATACTTCAAAATTTCCCGGAATCTCTACAAAAAAAAAAAAAAAAATTCAATACATTCAGTTCCTTTAATATTAGTGTACTTCGATTCAGAAATAATTCAACACCCCTGAAAATATTCCTTATTTTTTCAGGAATCAGCTGTAAAAAAATGATAACATTACATATTCTTATCAGCAATTATGAAATGTTATTATTCATAAACGATTTTAAACTATACCGTAGATCTTTACTGTAATAAACCTTGATTAAACCCCATTGTGTAGGTCTCAACATCTTCAAACCGCAATAAATGTATGTATTATTATCATCCATCTCTCTTTATTTTGAAGAGATTTGATTTGCCATGGTTTTTGAAAAATTATTCCATCCTTTTATTGCATATGTCATGTGTATCGAACCATGTTTCGTTAATACATCTGTACTATATATATATCCTTGAATGAAGATAATGACGGTCTTGTTAAAGTAGACATCTCGGCTAAAGCATCACTTGAATTAAAATATTTTTCTAGTAATGATTGATATATATTTTTAATGATTTCTTTGCATCGGAAGATAAATGATTCTTCTGAAAGTGGTGTTAAAAGATGCCCCAATATTAGTACGGGACCAGGACGTCACATTAACACAACAAAAAATGTCAATCGCCAGTAAACCAAATACTAATATCACAAAAATTACTAGTCGGAAAATTAATTAGAACTAAAAATAATAAAAATCAATTTGCTATTTATATTATTAGGAATTTATAACTATTTAAAATCATATAATACTTAGGGGTGGAGGTAAAAAAATTGTATTCTGGCCCTGCCTGAAAAGGTGGTAAGCTTGAGACACTTTATGGCCAAAGAGTTAATTAGGTTGTAATTGCAATTAAAGGCTAATGGTATAATTCTAACCAAACTATACTTACGATGTATTCATAATGTGTAATTAATTACTTCATTTATTTTATATATAATAAAAGGAAGTATCTTTTTTCAGGACACAGAAATTTTTAGTCCAAAACTAAAGATCAAAAGATATGGCTGTCGAAATTTTAGACCGAGATCATTATGCCATTAGTGCGATAGTAACGGTGACCATGCAAATAATTTTTTTCATAGTAGCTGCCACTTTCCAAATGGATAAGGTTACAGATTTTGCAGGAGGTATAAATTTCATAATTTTGGCACTACTTACATTTTTATTGGGACAAGGAGAAAGGGTAAGTATCAGAAATTCAGTTATTTTTATTTGGGGCCGTCTGTATATTATTTTTTTTGCAAGCCTCACTATAACCACAATGTAAGACGTAGGTTAAAAAAAATTGATTAAACATGATAAGTGCTTACAAAGTGGACCTAATAAAATTAATAAATATTCAACAATTCTTATATGTGTACTTGTACAGTTAATTTCTACTTTTTGTCTCTATCACTCTGTAAATGATAACTCATATAATGAGGTTCCGTGGTACAAGAGGTTCGACTTAGTGTCCATTTTGTACCAGCAGGTAGCCAAATTTTAGAAACACTTCCAACTTTAGCAATTTCTTGGGGATATAATCGGACTTCGAGACATGTATTTAAACTTGGATTTATATCACTTCCAAATTACTACACTTGGATTTTAATTAATAATAAATATAAGGAAATTAAATTTTAGAAAAAAAAAATAGGTTTTAACTAAGTGATAGTTTGATGCAATCTACATATAAAACAGTTTTGGTGCACAAATAACTTTTGTCTTCAAAGGGACATATTCCAGAATCCCTACGAATTCGGGACTTTTTAATATAAATAGAAAAAAGTTATTTGCATATGTAGACGATTTAGCGATATTAACAAGATCACAAAGCGAAATGAAAAAAGTATTCAAGAAGCTGCGAGAGGGTACGCGATGAAAATAAATGAAAAGAAAACTAAAATATATGGTTTTGAGACATTCATTGCGTACAGAAGGTGAGACTGCTAAATTTAGAGTTGAGGACAGAACATACAACATCGAGAAAGTAAACGAGTTTGTATATCTGGGAGCCACGTTGACGAATATGAATTCAGAAGAGAAAAAAATAGAAAAGAGGATCATGAAGGGGTAGAGAGCAAAAGGTAGTTTGAATAAGCAAATAAGGTCGAAACAGTTATCCAGAGCGGCAAAAGTTAGAATATACGAAACAGTAATAAGACCGACAGTGGTGTATGGCTGTGAAATATGGATATTAACAAAAAAAGAGTAAATAAAGCTGGAAGTGTTTGAGAGAAGAATATTGAGAAAAATATTCGGAGAGATTAAAAAAAGGTGAAGGTCGATGGAGAAGAAGGTATAATAAAGAGGTGCAGGATATCTACGGCCATCCAGGCATAATCCAATTCATAAAGGCCCAGAGAGTTCTGTAGAAAGGATGCCGGGAGTAAGGCATACACAAAAAGCTCTAACAGAAGGAGAAGTAGGAAAGAAAAAAAGAGACCGTACAAAAAATAAATTGTTGGACGCAGTTTTGGGAGACATTGGAAGGGTAGAAGGAGGATGAAGAAAAGCAGTGCAAGAGAGAACTTTGTGGAGAAAGATAGTGAAGGCGGTGGAGGAGACGTAAAAAAAGTGATAGAAATGAATTGGTCTCAAGAAAGGATAATGGGTTTAGGCTCCAGTACAGTATGTTTTTTATTATACATTACAGGTATATAAATAATTGTGAATACCTATATAAACAACAGGCCTTACATACTGCTCATCTCTGTAACAAAGATTGTTACTGGCGTTAATTTTCTGATACTTATTCAGTAAGATAAATTGTGATCAATGTACTAGTGATGATTTGAGAGTTTATGTGATTTTATTTGATATTAAGATTTATAATAGTTTCGAGAGTTCTACTTTAGTGTTAGTTAATGCTGTAGTTTATTAAAAAGTATTTTTAATCCACAATAATTGTGTTTAAAGAAAAATGTTTTATATCAATTTATAATTATCCAAATAGGTAAAACAAAACACGTTTTTCCAAATAAATTTGCAGACGTTGATGCTCCACTAAAAAACACAGACTATTCCCAAAAAAAATGCTGCTATATGCAATGTTTCTGTTGCTACTGTTAACATTGTTAAGGTAAAAACTAGAATAAAAATGAGACCGATGGAGGAAATCGTGTTGGTAAATGTGGTTTATGTTCAAAACGCCTTATAACACTACCAAATGATTCAAAGATTGGGGAGATATATTTAAATAGTCAAAAGGAAGGCAGAAGAACACTGGTATAACGATGCCACTTATTTTAGCCAGATAGCAAAAAATATTACTTAAGTATTTTTGAAAATGTTTAAATATTTAATGCGACAGATTTTAAAATATTTGTTAAATATTTTGAACAACTATTGGTTAACTATTAGGGTGATATATTTATGTATTATATTATATTTATATTTTTTTATCCATTATTATTACCAAAACTGATTGAATATTAATTTTAAAATACTTTTAAAAAAATCATGATTTATAGATATACGAGTATAATATATTAAAAATACGATATTCCTTTCCGCTTATTATAAAGAATTTTAATGTCAACATTTTATTGAATCTCAATTTGAAAGCAGACATTTTAAAAATATCGAATTTTACTTCCAAATCTCGTGTTTTTCTTTAAGATTTCTGTTTTACAGTCAAGGTTTTAAAGAATCTCGATTCAAGAGTCCAGACTTGAATAAGTCTCGATTTTAAAACAAAACATTAAATAAATCACTCTTTTTTTATAAGATCTCGATTATAAAGTCGAGATATTGATAGATATTTATTTTAAAGTAAAAACCTTTAAAAAAAACACTTTTTTAATATCTCAATTATAAAGTCTAGATTTTGATATATCTTGATTTTAAAATTGAGATTTAAAGTTTAAAGTTGAATAATCACAATTTTAAAGTAAAAACATTGGAAAAAAATAACTTTTTTTAGGATCCAAATTAAAAAGTCTTTAGTTTAAAGTCCAGATTTTAAAGTTCAGATTTGAAAAACCTAGATTTTGAAGTAGAAATTTTAAAAAAATCCCATCTTATTTTTAATCACTCTGTATCAAATATTTTTCAATACCGTAGCATAGAACTTGAAAAGTTAGGATAGGAAAATGTAAGCCGTTTTTATTGATTTTTAACGGTTTGGCTGCTAGATACATCTAAAAAAAATGTGATTTTCAGGTGGCTGTAGATCCTTAATTAAACATAATAGACATAAAGTATAATACATCGTTGAAATTAGCTCGGCAAGAGGATTATAAAAATGTCAAAATATACGGTGTGTTCCATTTAAAAAAAACAAAATTTTTGTCTGGAACTGCCTTCCTGACCACACTATATATTTGGGACTAATTTTAAAATGTGAATCTTAGGACTGCCTACACTTTTTGTAACTTCAATAATACACTAATGCCTCACCATGTATATGTAACTAAAATTCGAGTTATATTACACTGGGTACAGGAATCTGGCACAAATTTATCAGAGCACCCGATTCGAATTCGATTCGTGGATCAAGGTTTTCTATTGGTGTCAACCAGTGAAAGAAGTCAGATTAACAGAAGCCATTAAGATAAAAAGATTGGAATGGGCTAAATCCATAGTCATATGACAGCAGTTATCTGGAAAAATGTAATACCTCCTGATATTCAATAATATTTGATTATTGCAACCCTTCAGTTTTGATTCTCAGACAAGGCAACATTGCAAATTCTAAGCTCTAAGTCAACATTTATCAGGAAAGAAATACGACAATAAACACGGCTTAGTAAAATGGTCTATACTTTCAGGAAAAGCCTTTATATTGTTGAGGTACTCTGCGTCAAGATCAACACAAGGTCTTGAAGATTAGAATGATACATCAAATTGTGGAATGATAGCCAAATGATAAAAACGTTTTATAGATGGAATACCTAGAAATCCAAGAAATTTATCTTTTGCTACATCTTGGAGACTGGCTCGATCTTAACTCAATTTAGAACTGTTGCAAACTAACGAAACCGGAGATTTCCAAAGAAATCATTACAAATAAACAGCTATTGATTGAGAAGCTGATCAATGTGTGGCATCATAACGAGAAATAATAAAAATATTTCAAAATGGATGTAGCGTGGCATATTGGATTCAAGTAGACATTAACGTGAAGGGTGATGTGACAAAAAAACAGTATTGCCAAATACATTTTGGTATTTATTATTAAAAATTTCTTATATTTAACTATAATCTGTTTTTATTTACATAAAAAATAGTCTGATGCTAAATACTACTTACACGTTTTTTATAAGAGTGAAAAAAATAATGAAAACGCGGTGTATTTCTATTAATATGGCTGCCTATTGAGCATTAAATCAATATAATTTAAGTTTAATTTTAATAATAAGTAGTAGTCCAATGTAATGTGTATGATAATAATTAAAAATCAAGAATAAGGTTTTAATTTCATGTATTAATGATTGCAAATAATAGTAGTGCATGTTTATGGTCGAATTACTTAGATCAGATTGACTTATTATTCTCTCCCATTTCGGAATAAGGTATAGAAGAGTTGTTTATTTTAAAAAATATGCTACTTTAACCCGGCACCTGCTACGTGGCCGATAGTTCCTCATTTTAGGATGTTTAGTAGTTTTGTACACCTTTTACACTTTAAACTGGTGTCTCACATAAAATATTAGAAGCTGAAAAACTTTGAATTTGATTTAAAAATTATTTCGCAAACTTTGCAAAAAATTTGTTCAAATGGGACATTTTAATATGTTACAAAAGATAACTAGGTACTTAAAAAAACAAAACTAAAAAATAGGCTTGAAATCTTATTAATTAAAATAGCTATCATCGAATTCTTGCTTATTTCTATCTGCAATGTGAACATATTTATCATAGATATGCTTTTTCACAAAAAAATTGTCTTTTTATCATCCTTATTTGGACAAATTGAGAATCTTGCTTTTTTATTTGGTGGCTTTTGACTCACTACGTTCATGAGAAATTTCAATATATCTTTTTACTTTTTCGTGTATTGCACATAGTATATGTGGGTTTGTTGCTCTTATTTACACCCAGTTCTTCACCAGTTCAAATATAAAGTCTTGCAAGTAAATCCTCTATTAATCTTCATAAGCTCATCAACATTGTCTGCCTCGGATTTGGTTCAGTTGTAAAATGTAATAATATTTGAAAGCCTCTTATCTCTTGTTATATCGTCAATAAAATTATCTCTTATTAATTAATTATTTATTTTCTAACTAACAAAAGTGGGATGCTAGAAAACCAATTATGCCTCCAGTTATATTTCGATCAGAACCCAAAATCGGCCTAACTAGCCTCAATAGTATTTGCACTGTTTGATGCTGCATACGGCCCTTCAGTTTATATATTTCAAATGTCAATGAGTACCATGTTTTAGCATCAACAATGCTAAATATTTTTATGCCATACTTCGTTGTCTTATTGGGTATAGGTATTGGCGAATTGAGCAGCATCCTCTAAGAGCAACCAGTTATTGATCACCTCTACAATATTCAGGTACTGAATATGCTATTATACAGTTCTCCTGAAAAATTTGAAAAAATTCTTAGATTGGAGTAAGTTTATCTATTTTACGTCTCTCGCTTCGTGTGTCTATGTCATCAAATCGAAGATGGAGGCTAATTGCTGTTCTAAAAATTTGTATTTCAACCCTACCTTCTAACCACAAATCTTCCATGTTCTGACATCCAGAACGGATCGATCCAACAATGTACAGTAACCCAAATAAATCATTTATTTCAGTAATACGTGTCGGATAACTATGCTTATTATTTGTTTCTCTCAGAGATTCTTATTGGTAGAATTTACGATAATTTGTATAATATTTTCGTCTATGAATGAATTCCAACTTTCCAAAATTTTCTTAGTTTTTTACATACAGCTTTAGTCCAGGTAAATGAATAACAATATTTTGAATACGTGTATAAACGTTTCTCTTTCCCCTTGTAGTTCTCCATCTCGTGGTTTCATTTTTTCCCAAAAGAGTACTTACATTTGTGGTATCTTCTTCATCAGAAGATTCTGGGTAGTTTTCCTTATCAGAAGATTCTACTGGGCTTCTTCGAAAAGACTTCTCAAACGATTTTGTTCTCGTTCATACCAATCCATAACTTAACTTAAAAAATCTAAAACAAGATGAAACATGAGGAAAAATAACTGTATAATGTACATAATTTAATTTTAAATGAATTTATTAATGATCGAAAGCCACCGTGATTTTCCGCAGTGTAGCCAAGTTTGAAATATAAAATATTTGACAAAAATATAGTAAGATGTGCTGTCAAACCAGACGTGGTAAGTGGCGGGTTAATTACCAGTTGTGAAAAAAATGTATTCGCCGAAAGTTGCGAACTTGTTTTCATAAAAGCATTTTTGCCAATTTATTCTTATTGGTCTGAAGCAATTTGCAATTATTTTATTACTCACGAGTATGATTAGAATAACTCATTACAGATAAAGAAAATATGCATCTTAATTTCAATTATTTTGTAGAGGAGTTATGATAGCCGGCAATTAATGGTAACAGTTTATGTATGTCTCTGGGGTATGAGGCTGTCGGGTTACCTACTATACAGAATAATCAAAATAGGCAGAGATAAACAATTTGATGATAAGAAGAGTAACAATATTAGATTTGCAATATTCTGGACATTCCAAGTAAGCTTATACCATATTTTTTTATCTAATCAAACCGCGTACAAGAAAAGATATTGCTTTAATTTAACATTTATATTACAAGCTTCATAAAAGTTTTAAAATGATTGGCTTTGCATCATTAGGTTTAATGCTTTTTAAACATCTCCTGTGTATCAGCTCATAAAAGATTATATCAATCAACATCTATTTCTGTTAAATTGTTTATTTTTTTATTTGATGAAACCTTTTAATGATTTTACAGGCTATTTGGGTTTACATAGTAAGTTTACCAGTGATAATTATAAATTCTCCAAGACATTCGATTCCTTTAGCACCGAAAACCATGACGACGTTGGATTCAACAGGGACGGCTTTTTTCATAGTGGGGTTGTTAGCTGAAACCTACGCGGATTTGCAAAAATTCTCATTTAGACAGGACCCCAATAATCAAGGAAAATGGTGTAATGACGGTATGAAGCATTTTTATTACTACATTTTTCTAAACGATTTCCAATCTATACTATTTTCCCATCTGAGGATAATAAAACCTAATTATGTATGCAAACTACACCTATATGGCCCAAAAAATTGTTTTTCTTTTCCTTACAATAATAACAAAAGATTAATCGTAGATTAATTAACTTGGTCGATTTTTAATAGATTACTAACATATCTTAAAAACAATATTGTATTGATATTGCTTTCTGTACTTAACTCAATAATTGAAATATGCGTCTAAATATAATATTAAACACGATTATATTTTATTGAATAATTTATAAATATATCTGTTCCTTTTTTTCTTTCGTAACTATCGCCATAATTTTAGCCTCCTCCATGGGGTTTCTCGCCTTTTCAATATTCCGCTTCCAGCTTTTCCTGGGTATTTCTCTTTTTTCTTTTCGTCTCATCCAGCTTTTCATAGTTGTTTTCTTCGGTTGTTCTTGTCATATGTCTTTATGATCTAAGTTGGTTCTCTTCTATTTTGTTTGTTATTGGTTCCAAGTTCACTTTAGCTCTTATTTCCTTATTTCTTATTCTGACCATCCTTTTTATTCCTTGTTCTTAGTATCTGCATTTTTATTGCTTTATTAATCTTTGATTTAGTACCCATGATTCGCTTTCATTGGTCAAAGTGGATATGATGACACTGTTTCAAATTTTGAGTTTTGTGTTTTTTCTAACCTCTTTCTTATACTTAATAATATTATGTATTCCTTTTAGTGCATTGAATAATTTAGATATAGTTTGTATTCTGATGTTTTTATTTGCCTGTAGATTACCCTTATTTTCCGAAGAGTAGAGTTGACTTTCTTGAAGATCTGCTAGAGATGAACTTTAATATTTCTGAAATCTGGAAAAGAACTAGTAGACAGTTGGAAATTTCAAAATAACTTCTATAGTTTATTGGTCTACAGTTTCTATTAATTACTCTTTTCTGATGATGAAACCATTACAGTTATAATAAAAATTTGAAGGTCGACGCCACTATATCTAAAGTAAATATTTGTTATTGAAATACTCTAAATTGGTGTGATCACCCAATTTTCTAGCACTCCTTTTACCGCTTATTCAATTATGTAACTAACTAGCTCCTAATATTTTTCTTTTAACTTTTATATTTGTGACTAGGTAAATATTTTTTTTAATTAATTTTTTATTTTTGTTGATTTGATCAGTAGGCCTATTATTCAATTAGACGGATGGTGTATCTATAATTGGTCTTTACGACAATGATAGAAAAACCCCCAGTAATTAGTTTTACTTTATAATAATAAATATAATTACAGTTTGTGGCAAAAATGGAATAAACTTATTTTTAATAACAGATAATCTAAAAAAGCCTAAATTCAAATTAAGTTATTTCTTTTGTAATGTAATTAACTCATCTAACTTGTTTCTCATATATTTTGGTTGTTACTGATTCCACGTTCAGGCTAGCTCTTATTTTGCCATTTTTATTCTGTCTATTTTTGTTACTCCTTCTATTGTTGTTAGTATCTTTATTTTTATTAGTGTAATCTTTGCATGAGTTCCTATGTTTCTTAGGTCAAAGTGGGTAGGAAGGTACTGTTACAAACTTTAATTTTGTGTTTTTCCTTATTTTTCTCTTATATTTAATAATACTCCTTTTAGTTCATTGAGTGATTTAGATGTAGCTTGTATTCTGTCGTTTATATTTGCCTCTAAAATACTCTTCCAAAATTCTTCAGATTTATTGAAGTACAGCTGAGTTTCTTGAAGATCTGCTAGAGACTAACTTTAATGTTTCTGAAGGCTGAAAAAGAATTAGTAGACAGTTGGAATTTTCAGAAACAATCATTTTATTGATCTATACCTTCTTTTAATTACTCTCTTCTGAGAATGAAACAACTATAATTATAATAAAAATTTGAAGGTTCATGCCACAATACCTAAAGCATACATTTTTTATTGAAATACTGTAGAGTGATGCGATCACCTAATTTTCTATCAATCCTTTTTTCCTTTATTTCTTATTTTTTTTTCTTATGACGGTCGACATCCCTCCATATATTATTACGTTAGACGCCATGAGAGAATCTCGACTTGTGAGTGAGTGATTGATTTATTAATTAATTAATTAATTTTTTTTCTTGTAGTATTGTTCGGCCTCAAGCGACAGGATTGTAAAATTGAGATCCCGCATATTTCGATATTGCAATAAAAAGTTCGGGCGATGAAATCATCTTGGAAATTATAAATTCTTTTGAGAACATTTTTGTCATTGATGATTAGATAAACCCCGAGTGATATACGAGGATGGGTTGATTAATTCGCGGCTTACCATAGTAGATCATGGTTTTTCTTTTTAATTTTTATGTTTGCATCTAGTAACATCCTGTCACAGTTTGACATTAAAATTTTATCCGAGCCTCTCGAGTAGTTTTCATATTTTTATACTAAAGTTTTAACACCTACAGAAGTTAAAAATGAAATAGATTCTACGTTAGGTAAATCTTCTCCATCGTTTAGCATAGTTAAAAAGTGGATGGCGGTGTTTAAATGTGGGCGTACAAGCATTAAAGATGCACCACGTCCAGGAAAGCCTAAAACCGCGACTTCTGCTGAAATGGTCGAGAAAGTCCACAGAACATTACTGCAAGATCATAGATTAAAGTTGGATGCGATAGCAGATATTGTGGGGATTTCAAAAGAGCGGGTACCTCATATCCGTCATGAAGTTGTGGACATGAAAAAAATTATCGGCTAGATGGGTGCCGCGACTCCTTATCCTTGAAAATCACATCTCAGCTATAGTTGGAGCTGTTTCAGCGCAATCCAACAGATTTTGTGCGCCGATTCATAAAAGCGGATGAAACTTGGATACACCATTATACACCAGAGACCAAACAGCAATCCAAACAATGGACAGCAAAGGGTGAACCGGTTCCTAAAAAGGCAAAACAGTTCTTTCTGCCGGAAAGGTGATGGCGACGGTTTTCTGGGACACAAAAGGAATTCTTTTGGTTGACTGCCTTGAAAAAGGAAAAACAATAAACAGCGAGTACTACGCTAATCTACTAGAACAGCTTTACCAAAAAATTCAAGAAAAAAGACCCGGGTTGGCCGAAAAGAAAATCTTGTTTGATCAGGACAATGCACCATGCCACAAGTCGATTATTATTATTAAAATGGTACCTCATGCACCCTACCCTCCTGATTTGGCCCTGTCGGACTTCAGCCTACTCCCCAACTTGAAGAAATTTCATGCGGGAAAGAAATATGCTTCAAACTACAGGGATGTGATAAAGAGTTTGGAACGTCGATGGACCAAGTGCATTCAACTAGAAGGAGAATATGTTGAAAAATAAAAACAAATTTATTCTTCTAAATTATTGTTTTCTTTGTTAGGCCGCGAATTAATCAACCCATCCTCGTATGTGGTTAGTCCGCCAGTGATTGTAAAGTATAAATCAGAAGTTATAGGTTACATCAAAAATCAGTATATTTATAGATTCATGGAATTTTTTTGACTTTGAATTGAGGCCAACATAACAGCGACCGAAAATCGTCCACATGATCAAAGAAATTTTTGGAAACCCTAATTTTTTCTTTATTTGCAATTACTAAAATAATGAAAGTAAAAATATTGTGTATGCACCATCAAAGACGTAGCAAAACAAAAATATGTATTATTTAAACATTTAAAACCATCTTTTTTTTTCCATCTAACGGAATGTTGCTGTTTCTTATGTCACTGCCAGGATACTAGAAGCAAATGCAAATTACGTTACGAATGATGTCGTCTCTAAAGACATTTCTACCATAAGCTGATATTTCATTTTAAATCTGTGGTGACCTGTAGGTTGAAATTTTCGTGCCATTTTTTATGTGCTCCTTCAAAATGTTGTCACCAGCGTCAATTTTGAGTTTGATCAAGTCTTCAAAAACACCTTCATGATTTTCTTTGCCTCGCCGTGATTGATGCAATAATTTTCTTCTTGATTTCTATTTTTGGTTGATGAGCAGAAATCACCTCGCATCAACAGGTAGGTATATCTTCGACAATTTTTTTTGCTGATGACCGCTGTGCCACTTAGAAAACATGTAAGATTTTGCAAAATTATGCATGTCATTATAGCGAGTAAAAGGCTTCATTATCCATGAACCCAAAATACCATGCGTTTTAGTTGGTGGAAATAAAACATAGTAAATGGACCACGCACCTTTTAATTTCTTGAATATTTTAACCAAGGAGTATATTACGCCAACCAGCTCTATTTAAAAAATTTTTTAACTACTTAGAATCTTCAGCAAAATATTATAACTTGATGGTGGTTACAAACAGTTTTTTAAAACTAAGCCAGTCGCCACATTATCACAACAGATTTGATACTGTGTACCAGAACCAAATAGTAGCGGAAATCTACTAGATGCAGAAAAAATCGCACCAGATGTAAATGCAATTACACTAGCACAATATTATACTTTGACTATTCTTTCTTCTATTTTTAGTCTAATTTTTTATTTCAAGAGAATATATGAATTCAAAAGACTTAATTAATCAATTTCACAAATATTTTAACTTCAAAAGTGAGTCTGGACAAAATCTCTGCGACAACTGTTATTTTATTTGTTGCCTCGCATCACTTCTTGAAATTGAGTTAAAATCGTAGCTTTAATTAATTAAGAAATTATAAAATTAAAAATTTTTAGTTCGAAGTAGTTTCCAAACGATTATTTTTTATGTTACAGCATAACCATTAAAATTTTTTTTTCATTTTTATGTAACCAAAATCTTATAGATATATCCTTCATTAAATGAACTAGAGGGGGGATGACGAACGCCTCAGTTTGCCCCACCATAGCTACGCCTTTGCACCTCATATAAGAATACTTCGAACAGCAATCTAAATATAATCCGAAATGTTTGTTTTGTACTTTTGGTTTATCTTAAAACGATTAACATCTTTCATGTATCTACTTAAGTGCCTTTAATTTTCCTCCTCACTAATTGGGTTTAATATATTATGTTTTTTATAGTTAAGCTAAAACAAGCTAAATAAAACATTTACTTTCTTTCCAATATTTTAAAAATCATTTTTCTAGTGAATGATTCTCAATATATTTTCTAGGATTATGGAGATTGTCAAGACATCCAAACTACTTTGGAGAGATAGTCCTTTGGTGGGGAATTTTTATTATATCTTTAAATGTGCTTGAAGGAGTTGAATGGATAGCAATTATGTCACCATTGTTTACTACAATAATTATACTGTTCCTATCTGGAATTCCTCTTTTGGAGAAGTCTTCCGACGAAAAATATAGAGAGTAAGTTGTAATTTTATCCCGCTTCGGACACTTTTGAATGAACCACTACTTCAGGAACTTAAAAATAAACTATGTACTTAATTAAATTAGGTTTTAACTAACTGATACAACCTCTATGGAATCTCGATCGAATATATTCTTACATCTTAGTTAAAGAAAAAAAAAATATTTTTCTTAACTCAACAACAAGTTTTAGCAAAATATTAATTAAGTCCGAATTTTAGCGTTAAAATAAACTTAAAATTGACAAGAAGTTGGTACATTTTCAGTACCATTGCAACAGTAAATTTTAGTTGAATGTGTGAAGATCCTGGAAACTATTTTTTTCCAGACAAAGAGAAACTTTGCACACTTAGCACATCCAATTTGTGCGGATTTTTTGCTTAAAACAGTGATCTCCAAACCTTTTTGAGTGCTTATCCTTATAACGAAAATAATCATAAATAATTGTACACTCTAATTATACAGTGTGTACATAAAGTATGGATTAAATTAATTTTAAGCTAAATAAACAATTTTGAGGAAAAATCCTGGGACAGATCGGTTTTTGATTTTAATTTAATATATTTTTACATAACAATGAAATATACAGGGTAATCCGTTTGTGAGTAACGATGTCATTGACAACTTTTTAAAAAGGCACACCCTGTATATTTGATTTTTTTTAGATTAAAAATTTCAAGACGATTCCAAAAATCATACTTGTGTTCGGTAATTAAGAGTTTTGAAGATACAATAATTTTAAAATCTGTATTTTTGAAGACCTTTATTTAAATTAAAATAACAAAATAACACAATAGTAATAATAAATTGCCACACATTAAATTACAATAAGTGTTCGAATTGTCTTCCTTCTTGTGCTTGACAGTCTCCTAAGTGATCAATAAATTCCTGCTGAACTTTATTAATCGTTTCCTGTCAAATGTTATTTATTTCTTGCCTTATTCTATCTTTTAAATCATTTCTGTCGTCGGATTTACTTTTATACACAACATTTTTTAGATAACCCCACGAAAAGAAATTTAATGACGTGAGAACAGGTGACCTTGGTGGCCACTCAATGGGTCCTTGTCTATCGATCCACATATTGGGGAAAATTTCGTCAAAATATGTTCGAAGTGCGGCTGCATAATGTGGCGGCGCACCATCTTGTTCATACCACAGACTTTCATCGATTTTTCCGGGAATGTTTGCACTAGGGAATAAATTCATTAAAGTTGGAATCAAAAAGTTCATTAAAAATTGCAGATAAGTTTGCCCGTTTACAGTTCCATCAAAAAAATAGGGTTCAATGATTTTATTTCGAACAATTCCTGCCCAAACATTAATTTTCTGTGGATATTGAGTGTGCTGTTATCCCATCCATTTAGGATTTTCCTTTGCCCAATATCTACAATTCTGTCTGTTAATTTCGCCGTTTAATGTAAATGTGCATTCATAAAAAAAATAACGTTTTTTGCGAAACGTGTATCATTACTACACTTATCCATCAAAGCTTCGCTAAATTCCATTCTACGACCCGGGCCGTCATCTGATAGTTCTTGTACAAGGTGCACCTCAAAGGGGTGCCACTTTTCATGTTTTAATACTTTATGAATAGAAGTAAAAGGAACATCATGTTCTCGACTAACTTGCCGAACGCTGTTGTGAGGATTTTCTTCCATAGCCAATAAAACGTTTAATTTAGTATCCTCGGCAAGTGCTGCACGGCCTGGCCGTATTCCATACTTTATGTATACACTGTATAATAATTAAGAATGATAAAATGATTTTAACCAATATGTTTCTATTTTAGCATAGCAGACTATCGCTTTTACAAAGCATCTACTTCTCCGTTGATTCCAGTACCGCCATCAATTTACGAAGAAGTACCGCAGTTCCTAAAGTTTATATTATGTTGCGAATATCCGATGTACAATTCTCTCGATGAAAAGGTTACAGTTAAAAATACACACATTATCAAAGAATCAACAAGCGCATCGTTGGGGGCTTCGCAGACATAACTATAGCTTCATGCTGGTCAAAAGGAGATCAGCAGTGGAGGAAATCCTAGCGCATCGTTTGAAACTAAAGTTCAAATTACGGCCCTATAAGGGATAAGATGTATAGAAGGGAAAAATGACGGTTTTTAATAAATTATCGAAATGATCTGCAATTACTAAAATTCAAAATACTACTTGAATATGTTAAAAACTAGAATACCGTGTGTCCAAATATCAAAGGCTGCTGGATAAATATAAAGTGATAGTTGAGCTTTTTATGTTTTATTATGTTTTATTAAAGAAAGAATGAGAGGAAAAAAATATTTAGAATATTTTTCAGCAGCTTTTTTTATTTGGCTATAGTAGCAGAATTTATTAATACGCCATTGTTTTTCTGAGCGCTACACAAAATACGGACTTGAATGTAATTTCTCCAAGTAAATCAGTGCTCGTTCTTCCCGAAGAATACTCTATAAGAATTCTAGTGCAGAAACAACCATTTTCCTAAGTAGACATATCTATACACTGTTTTTCAAAAGAACGGCATAAAATCTCTAATTTTAAGCTATCGAAAAATTCCAAAAACATTAGTAATTTCAATTTTTGAATATATTTCACGGAGCTGTGACAAAATCCAAATAGAAGTTCAACGAGATTCTATCGGTAACATCCTTTTTCTAACAATTCTCAAGAAATAAAAAGTCATACTCGTATTCGTTAGTCTTTCTTACTGGGTTGATTTTTTCTTAATTTGGAGTATATAAATTTTAAAATAATTAATCTAAATAATAATAATAAAGATAAACTCTGCTTTTGAGAAAGCTCCATTTGAAAAATCCGGTGAGATCAAATGTGGTAAAGGTGGCGACTAATAAATGGCTCTTATTCTGCCTCGAAATATACCATTGAAGTAATGACTGGGAGCGAAATTCCATTAAATAATTATTTGCCAAGATATAATAGAAATATACTTCTTTGTATTAAATATGGATCAATAAATAATTTTGTAATTTTTGCACTAAATTAAAAATATAATCAAACCACTGATACCTACTAAAAAAAGAATATTTGCGATATACGGTGATACAGAAAATTCGAATGAATCGACTTAGAAAGACCAAACAATATTCCTTTTCTGATTTATTAAAGTTAGCGGAAAAATAAGACCACTACTCATGGAGCTCAACAGCATGAGAAAAAGATAGGACAACGAAAAGGGAGACATAGGTAATACTAATATATAGAAGATAAAAATGAAAGTTATAAGAAATAGTAGAGAGCAAATTGAAGAGGCCATGCAGTTCATTGAAATAGGAACGGTAAGCGGAGAAGATCAAACGGAAAAGAATGGATTTGTAATGTATTTAAAGAAGCATGGCGAAGGAACAAAAAATACCGACAGAATGGAAAATTAACCTAATCATACCGATATACATTTCTAGAAAGGAGATTATTAGACAATTATAGAGCAATATGTTTAGCACAAACCAGCTACAAGCTTTACACAAGAATTTTAGAAAAAAGACAACGAGTACAAATTAGAAGAAGATCAGGCAGCTTTTAGACCAGAAAGATAAACAATCGACAAAATTATTATTCTAAGGAACATAATAGAAATAAATGTAGAAGCAGGAAAAAAACTATTTTTGACGTTAATAGATTTGAAGGCAGCATTCGATACTATACACAGAAGTGAAGTGTGGCAAAGACTAAAAGAAATGGAAGTACCTGATGAACTGACAAAATAAATCAAAAGCACTTATTGGACAGTAAGAGCCAGACTACAGATTGCTGGACAAAGATCAGAAGAGTTCAGAATGAATAGAGGTTTAAAGCAGGTGGATAGTCTGAGTCACTGGGCCACAAAGATATCGATTTCAAATAAAAATGAAGATAGAACCAATAAGAAGCAACTAAATTGGTACGGTCATGTTGTCACAGAGAATAAAGATAAGAAAAATATTAGAAACAGGCGATTCGAAAAAATACAAAGGGGTAGACCAAGAAAAAATTAGATAAATTAACTAAAAGAAATAGGAGCAAAAAGAGGAAAGAAAATAGATGGGATGAAAGTAATGGCAAAAGATAGAAAAGGTATAAGGAAAAGATGAAGAAGAATTTATTAAAAATGTATTAAAAGCTGTTGCAGTATTATACAGTTGAATTCACTTTAGTTGAACTAACTTTTTTATCATGAAAGATAGTTATCTAAAAAAGTAGTCATTTAGATTTACTACTAATCGACAGATTTTTACGTTTTCTGAAACTGGAGAATTTTGTTCATTTCTTTTGGTACACAGTATATAAAGAGAAACTAAAAAGTAACTTTGTTCTTAACTTTTTAAGAAAATATATCCAGTGTTCAATATTAGTCAAATATACAAAACAAATTAAAATAATTAATCTTCAAATTTCATCACACGTTTCATGGTAACTTGAAGCAAGTATCTCAGAAAGTTTAACATTTTTCGACAATGATAATTACAAACGAGGATTTTTAGGAGAACAAACAATATGTACGTGTAACGTGTTGTAGACAACACATTAGTACTTATAGAAGGACTATATCAGTAAATTTAAAAAAATCCAGAAAAACTGGAGGAGATTAAAACCAAAGCTAAAGGCGAAAAATAAATTTTGGTGTTACCTAATTTTTTTTTGTACTAATCCGTTGGACATCAAGTGGACCTCCATACTTGGACATACTAGATATTCATTGGATTTTCATAATCCGATATCGGAAAGCCATTGGACATTCGCTGGATATTCAGATGTTACCATCTTGGACGACATTTGGATTCTTTAAAAGGACTTTGACTGGACACTCTAAGGACTACTCTTGTATACTTTTTGGACTTACGTACATGGTGTAGACAAAAAACACAAACAATGACCAATTAAATGTTATTTCGGGCACGAATTTATAGATGTTTGTAGTCGAATGTTTGACATTATTATAAAATTAAGAATTTGTAGTATACTTACTACTCTCTTAAAATATATTTAAAAAGTTGTATTTTAAACTTTATCACAATAATAAAGTAATATACCTATAATCGTATATATGTATATTATGGGCAATTAGCAATGGCAGAAAAATGTATAAAATAATAATCTTGTTTATAATTCAAAGTTTAAATATGGTTGAAAATTAAATATTTTTATTAAAATAATATCAACAAGTAGGTGGGAATAGTTAATGTAGAGAGGGAAATTACCCAGTATATAAAGGCGTGTTTAAAAGACTTATAGATCACATTTTTAATATTTCTTTTTGCTTTCAATATACTAAAATAATTTCATATTTGTGTTATTTCATCCAATTTTCTGATTTTTTAAATTGTTTCTCATTACTGGTTTTTTTCGGAATGTAACGTATGTAATAAGATTTCCAGTAAAATACTAATCTAATTGGTGAAATCAAAAAATATCTTAATAAATAAATATATGTGCTTACGATACAACACCTCCCTCTTATTTTATGTATTCATCATCACAAATCAAATCAAAAATAGGTGTTTTATAATCCAAAATATTTATTTAAATTTATATTATTTGAGAAATAAAATTATTTTTAACAAATTTTGTAATACTATGAAAAATGTTTAATCTAAAAGATACGTCTTTTAAACCAAAATTTGTAATATACATTGTAATTTACTTTAATAGATATATGACTTTCGTTAAACGGGTCCCCAGTATATTTTTATATTTTGAATTCCCCTTCAGTAATTAAGCCAGTTT
Source organism: Hermaeophaga mercurialis (assembly GCA_951812935.1). Lineage (NCBI taxonomy): Eukaryota > Metazoa > Arthropoda > Insecta > Coleoptera > Chrysomelidae > Hermaeophaga > Hermaeophaga mercurialis. Next base: position 24,802,963 of record OX638358.1, on the reverse strand, counting down.
TTCTCCAGCTTCTTAATTGGATTCATGAAATTCATAATTATACCAAAATTTTGAATAATAGACATATGTTTGCAGACTAAATATTTTTTGAGAGTCGTGCAGTATTTCTCTATTTATTTATTTAAAATTAGGTATCAAGGCTACAAGGTTATTGAACATATCTTATTATTCCTAATTTTTGAGGTAAGAAGGTGTAAACTTATCGTTTATTAAATAAAGAGAATTCCTTCAAATTAATTTTGCTAATTATTTTCATTACTAGTAGAGAGAAATGTATTTGACATATACGAGTACTAATCCAATTTGTACACATTATTTACTGTAATAGATAAATACTGGATGATGTGAACTAAGAGTGTGGCAATAAGTTAGGAGTTAAATGGTTACTTCTGAAAGTGGCTTTTTTGTAATAATGTACTATATGATTCAAAGTACCCGTCAGTTTTCTTATATTCTATGTAATTTTAGTATGTACCTTTACCGGAAAATATGTTTAATTAGTATTGACAGAGGCTCAAGTTCCAGAAAAAATATTTCCTATATCATTTGACTAAGGAATCATTACAAGTCCAAGATCATAGTTGGGCCCCACTCGTAGTTCTACTACAAGTTATTGCAGGAAACAATCGATAATGAACCACTGGTTCAAACCAAATATAGATTTAACTAATTTGAAGCGACGTTGTTTGGAAAAGAAATTATGCAACATTTTGAAATATACGACACGTCGTATACTGTCTTTTAACTGAGGGTGTCATAAATAAACGAGTCGTAAAAAGTCTAATACCTCTTAAAAATTAAGCGACGCCTATGTTTGGCTAATGTGTCGCATTTTTTTGATCACTTTGAAAATAAACTGGAAAAATTTACTAAGTAGTTACTAAGACATTTGATAGCGTTTACCGGTGGTGCTAAATAATCTAATAAGTATTTTTTGATTACGTCCAAAATAGTCTATTCTATTGCAGAACGAGTCGAAATTATTTTCACATTAGCCAAACATAGGCGTTGCGTTTAATTTTTAAGAGATATTGGACTTTTTAAGAATCGTTTAGTTACGATACCCGCAGTTAAAGGGTTAAATTTAATTTTAATTTTTTTTTCGTTTACCTTGTTGCAGCCTGAATATATTTTTTAATAAAATTACTTAAGTCTTAGATTTTTTCTTCCACAGTTTTTTAAAGAAAACAAATCTTAAGTTTACTTTAATAAATGAAATAATGGTATTATCTGGATTTACAAAAGTCCTAGTACCACCAATTGGTTGAAAAATACTGTAGACAAGTTTTTATTGAAATGAGGATGAAACCCAACCATATAAAATAATTTTTTATTCTAGATAATCATAAAACATTTTTCTCTGATAAATAAAAGTAAATGAGTGGACGTTATGCTAAAATTATTGTCAAATGTCACAAAACAATTCTTAATTAAATAATTTTAGCTAAAATCAGTAAATTAATTTATTAAAACGGAATAATATGCATATCCTTATATATTTTGTACAAAAGGGTATTGTGCTGCTAATAAGCCGGAAAATCTACAAATTTTACTATACATGGGTTTTAGAATGGATTTTGGCATAGTCGCCAACTTTCCCGTTATTCAGATGGAATTATAATGTTGGTTTCTCAAATGGGACATCCTGTTTTATTAAATTTTTGAACCTTGCCCATTGAGATCATTCCAATAAAGAGTTCTTCTAGAAATTTGAATGTAGGTTGGTCAATTTATATGCGTGTTTGATGACCCTGTTTAGATATCTAGTGTATGCCAAAAAAGTACTTGAAAAATGTAAATTGTGTAATTTGAATTGTAAAATAAGCAATTTTCAATTGTCTAAACCATTAATCTTAGACTATAACAGATAGTTAATATCAGTTTCATGAGCTGAATTCAAAAATGTTATAATTTACAGTGTGTCCTATTAAGAAATCAATAATCAAACATGTTTCAAGGCAGCATACCCAGGTACCATAATTTGTAGATTTACTGGAGACAATTTCTGAGATAATGAGTGTAAACGTGACTAGTTTGAAGATTTTTATGTTTTTTATCTTCTTTTAAACTATTGTGAATTGGCCAACTGAGTAAGTACATATTTGTACCATAACAGATTATTTTTTTTTGTTGGTTTTAATGACCATCTGGCCAGTTAATGTGAAGTTAAATTATAAACAATGGGACATTTACAAAAATCCATCCCATATTTGTAACTTCTAATAAACTTGACTGATGAATTTTCTTTCTACAGTTGGTTATGTAAAACACGTTTCATTAATAAATAATTGGTTTATCCTGTTTATGATGTCCAAAATATATGTTTTTTAATGGGATATTATATTGAAATTATTGAGGACACATTAAAATATTCAAAGTATTGTAAAATAGCTGCTTTGAGTAAACTAACTTTTGGAATCATCCTGTACACATACATTTTTAAATAAATGTATAAAAGTTTATCACTCTTCGTTATCGCTTCATACGTTTAATGTTTTTTTAAACAAGCAATTTGTTTATATAATTTCCCTGTCTGATAGGTGTCATTGCGTTTAAAAAATGTTCTGTATTTTTTTAGTTATAATTTTCATAGAGTATTTATTAAACTTTTAAAACTTATTGTTAGCAAAATCCAATTATTGGCATTTTAAACAAATCTGAAAAATTATAAGAATTCATCAGATTACCATCCTGTATCACTATAAGGAAACTGCGTACTTTGAACAGTAGGCAATTAATTTTTAAATTTCACGTTCATTATTTTTTCTTTGGATATCTCTTTTGATATTATATAAATCGTTTGGGTTCATATTATTCTTCAAACACCGTCAAGAAAATAAATACATCTTTCATTTACTGAATTTCGGTTATCAAGGAACCCAGAAATGACTGCCAAAACATTTATATAACAGATTTTCTAAAACTTTTCGTTTTTTTTTCATTTTTGCAATAACAAATATTTTTCTATATATTTGGTATCGTTTTAAATGCAAGTCAGTAAATTATATTGGGTCACCCTGTAATTTAGATATATCTATAAGTAATATAGGAATGTTAAAAGTTCACTATATATATAGGGCCCTACGTAAAGGGTTATCCAGTATTATTCTAACTAATTATATATCTTTAAGTTTTCTACATATACATTATTTCAATTTAAAACGAAATCATTTTGTACTTCCACGTTTCAAGTAATTATTATAGTAATTGTTAAATTATTGATTTTTAAAATAAATATTTATCAAAAACAAAACTGTTTATTTTTGAAACTTTCGTTATTTAATATAATGGATACTTCCAATTTGTACTTACACTGTACCAAATATTCGATTATTAATGTAAATAAAATTATAATAAAATATATGGAAGAATAGAATGTGCGCCTCTGTCTTTATCGCTATATCTACTCTCGTTTGACGGGATTGTCAACTAATATAAAGGGTTTTAAAAAATAAATATCCGTGACAAAATGCGTTTATACCGAAAATTAACTAATTGAAAATAATGAAACTTAAGCAAAAATAATTATACTTACCTACTTACATTACTGTCATATATTTTATTCATTTATTTCTCACTAAATATGTTCTTATGCTCTTTGGATCATTTGCATGCAAATTGTAAGGTTTTTTATTTAAAAAATAGTAACAGAAAGGCTAAAGGCTCTTTATTATTATATCTCTATATTATTATTCACTGTCCTGGAAACCAGAATAAAAAAAAACAAGTATAAATTAAAATTATAGGTATTTTTATTTGCAGGCGAATGACTACAAAATGGACAAATTATTTCTTCGAGATTAATTTTGATTTATTTATTTTTTTCACGATAGCATACTAATTGGGACAAAAACTCGACAAGAGTACGGGTTGGTCGACCAGACATACCTTTTCGCACATAAGCATGATCTCTTCCATTTGCTAGAGCAATGCCATAGGTGTCTAAGTGTATCCAATCTCCGCAGGGTACAAATTCGTTTAGAAAAGCAGCTACTTTACAAGCACCGCCGCAGCGTGGCTTTCCTCCTTTGCCAAATGTTTTTGTATCGCTGTCGTGGTGTTGCGCTACCAATTTGGTGAAATGGTCCCATAGAGGAAAACGCCATACTCGGTCTCCAGTATGCATTGAAGCGGCCAACATGTATTCCCAAAGCGCTTCTGAGTTGCTAAAAACACCACAAGCAGAGGCACCTAAGGCATGTCTCATATCATTGGTCATTGTTCCTATATCTACGATAAATCTTGGCCAAAAGTTTTGGGCATACACTAAGGCATCTGCGAGGACAAGCCTTCCGGCAGTATCGGTAGATTCTATCTTTATGCTTTTGCCATTCATAGCTTTGACTATATCACCAGGCCGCATAGCTGCACATCCCGGCATGTTCTCACAAAGGGGTATAAGAGCCCGTATGTTTATGGGCAACTGAAGACCTGCAACTGCTCGACATGCAGCCAAAACGCAAGCGGCTCCTCCCATATCACTTCTCATGTATTTTTGTATATCTGGTCTCTTGAGACACAAACCCCCACTATTGTAAGTTATTCCTTTTCCAATAAGAACTACTGGTCTTTCATCTCTACAAGCTCCGTAGTAACTGAGTTCGAGAAATATTGGGGGTTCACAGGATCCTTGTGCTACAGCCAAGAAAGCGTACATTTTTTGAGTTTCTGCCCATCCTCTTACCTTTACTTCAACATTCACTCCAGATTTACATAAAACTTCAACAGCATTTTGAGCAAAAGACGTAGGAGTCATTAAATTTGCAGGGGTATCCATCAGCTGTCTTGCTAGATTTTGAGCTGCAGCCTTTTGAAGACCAATTTGCCATCCCGTCCAGTCGCAATCATCATAGAGATCTAATTGTGGTATGTACATTTGAAATTTCTTATTTTTCTTTTCTTGATATAACCAAACTCCAAGAGCACATCCTTCGGCTGAAGATTCCGCATGTCCAAAGCTTTCAATGTAGGCTCTTCGGGTAGACATTTTCTGAAGAGCTTTACATCCTGAGGCAGCTGCTATCCTAATGGCTTCCTTACCTTCATCCATTTGCTCGAAGACATTGTAGCCTTGACATTCGCGACCGAGGCCAGTGACAGCCACCATCGAAAATTCATCGTCTAAATTGTAAAATACACGACTTTGACGTTTACACGGTGGTGGTCCGGTATATTTCATTAAATCACTAAGGCGGTTACATACCATAGCATCGTACCTTTCTCCTGTAGGTGTTAATTTTCCGGGATCGTAATCTTGATCGGGATTTGTATAATAGCCTAGGACTAACCCCTTATGCCTGCTTGGTTTGCAAGGGTCATCTTCCGGTTTTTTGACGCACACATCTACATTATCGGCGAACGTTCGTCGGACTTCTAAAGTAACTCTGGGTCTTAAAAGTTGCCTGACGGTGACTGCCAACGAAGAACACATACCCGTTTATGCGATTGATGTTCTCTACCATAATAATTTACTACAATTTTTAAAATTATCTTGAGCTTAGAAAAAAAATTTATAAATGCTTGTTTATTTAACGGATTCCTTGGCAATCCGTTTTGTTTTTAACATCACAACAAATTGTCGATTGGGTAACTATTAAAAACAAAATTTAATCTTTTTAAGAATTGTTTCCTTGATTTGGTAGTAACAACTAAGATTTAGTAAAGTATGAATGAATTTGGGGATTCTGTTGAATATAAGCTATAAGTATAATTCGAATACCTCTGGTGAAAAAGAATGTGAAATCAAAGTTGTGCTATCTTGCTGGAGTTGTTTTCGAGTTTTCATTGTTTAAATTTGTTTGGACTTACTTTGCCTTTACTATTTTGAAATGAAAAACACAAGAATCGTATTTACGGATATTTGTTTTACTACTTTGAAGATTGATGACAGCGCCCTCTAACGAATTCTATTTTTACCAATATATAAAAATTATATAGCCAACCTTCAATATCACATACTCAGGGCCGTCTTTAACCTATTGGAGGCCCTCCGCATATTAGGATAATGGGGCCCCTATGACTTTGACAGAAGACTAGGGACTTTGTATTTGATCTGAGGGGGGCCCCTATCGATCGCGGGGTCCTGGGCACTTGCCCAAAGTGCCCAGTGGGAAAGAGGGGTCTGCTCATACTACCTAGATAAATAAAAGGCCTGAAGTCCCAATAAGTGAGCCCGAAAATAAAATTGAAAAATCCTCAATCTAGATAAATATATAATATATACACCAATGATTTATTTAATTTGGTAGTAGATGGAGTAAACTTAATATCTTTTGATGATGACTTAGATTTGATATCGAAATGCGATAATGTTCAGGCAACAGTCAGAAATATAAGTCCCTTTGTAATATTGAGGGATGCTTAGAAAATACAAAAATCAAGGGCTGTTTTATTTCAAAAAAGAAAATCTTTAATATTACATATTATTTGACGAAAAAATGAAATTTACAAACCAAGCAGATAATATTTCGACAAAAGCTCAAAAAGGAGTTGATGTAATGAGACCAATATTTACAGCTTGGTGGTGTGCTGATACGGAAATTGTACGTTCACAATTAGATTTTTGTTCTTTGTTGATCTAATTTAATAATGTTTCACAACAAAATTTATTTAAATTGGATTACAATTCAAAGCACGAGTGTCAGAATATCTACTCTAACAAACTCACTTTTAGCAGAGGCAGTGAACCTCCACTTAAATGGAGACGAGTGTGGTTGGAAGAGAAATATACCACCAAACAATTTTCTATTAATTAAAATGTAATATCCTCTTTACTACTCAACCTATATCCAGATCAAGAATTTGTTATAAATTGCACAAACTTTCTACTCGTGGAAGGTCTTGACAGAGCTTTGATACTACCACATTTTAAAAAAATCGATTACTTCCATGGTGGTCTCACTTTTATAAATGGCAAATCTTTGATTTAAAATAAACAATCTTAAACTTCTAGAAAATTGTCTTACTAACAAACAATATATACAGAAGGATCAAAAAACAAAGAAAATAAGGCTTGGTATATATACGAAAAATTAAGAAAATAGGAACTTTTTTAAAACATCAGCAAAAATTTCTGACTCCTCTAATATATGCGCTGCTGCAACACTAGCAATCGCTGCATCCTCTCAGCAATTTCTTACAGCTATTCAAAGAAACTTGGAACAGAAAATACCAAAAGTTTTAATTCTAACAAATTCGAGTAGTGCCAATCAAAAAATAACGAGATATATGACCTCGAAAGTTCAACAGACATCTCACAGTTGTTAGAAAGAGCATTACTTTGGGTAGTTAAGCAATCTGGAATAGAAATCGAAATGGGTTGGATACCTAGTAAGACAGGTATCAATGGCAATTATGAAGCAGATAAAAATGCTAAGGAAAACTTATGTAGAGATGCTACAAATTTTTAGGGAACAGAATATAAAGATCTATTTCTATTAATTAAAAAAAAATATTGGCGATTTGGATATTGTGGTACAAAAGATTTCCTCTTATGTTTATATGGTACTAATGTGGGTAGCTTAAAACCTATACTACTAGAATATAATAACATTAACGGTGATATTAGTAATACATTTTATTTTAACATGCTTAAGTGTTTGTGCCGCTTGGGCCCTGAATGCATGCTTACCCAACAGCTAAAAGTGAATCGCTAACTTTTTAATTATTAAAGAAGATAAACTGAAATGTATAATAATTTTAGACAGCTGGAAGGAGTGATAACTTTGGATAGTTAAATTAAAAAATAAAAATAAATTTTGAAAGTTCTAATTTTTATTACTTGGAGTGATAAATATCGATTACCATTTTCATTAACTTCTGTTAGGTTTTGGTTCTATTATTTCGGCAACACAACACAAAATATCGTAGGTTAAAATGAGGTCCTATTTTTTAATTTTGGCTGGACTCTCTCTTGCGAAATATATTTATCTAAGTGTGTTTATAATAGACATTCATTGTTTTGTAGTTTACTTATCAAAATGGCTGCGCCCTATCTTATAAGGTTAGTTTATCTGAGCCACCGGCTAATATAAGTACCTTGTCTAATTGACTTAACAAGGATAATTATACTCCTCTTTCATATGAAAAAGATAAAATTATAAATAATATGTTACAGTATGAAATACCTATGAATAGGAGATGTAATTATATATTTATTTTTTTATGAGCACTTTTTCCTGTCAAGTCGATGTAAAATTTTCAAACAAATATTTATTCGCAATGAAAAACATCTTTGAAAAAAAATAATAAAAATTAACTATTGTATTTTGAAAATTACAAATCATCCTACTATGCATCAACGTAGTGGCGTTTCTCTTATACTTCTTTATTATTTTATCAGTGTTTAAATCAATTTGATAGTGTTTACAGTGTGTTTTATATATTTTAAATTTAAATTTAAGTGTTTATAAACAATTAGCGAGTATTTTATTAAATTATAAGCTGAAGATGGGCTTATGTATAGACCCAGAATATATATAAAGTTAAATGCCCTTTTTTATTAAGAGATTTTTCAAAAAGGTAATTTTGCCTAAACTTTTAGGAAGGTTTTTTACAAGAAATTATGTGCTTGTAGATGTCAAACAGGGGATGATAAACGTTCTACGATTTGCTGTGACAATGACAATTGTGATGTAAAGTGGTATCACATGAATTGTATTGGTCTTTCAGAAGTGCCTTAGGTTTATGGTTGTGCCCATCTTGTATACAATAAAAATAAGATTTTTTTATATACTAGTCCAGTCATAAATGTCAAGCCAATGAATATTTAGAGTTTATTTATTATACTTTGACTATCTAAAATAACAACGAACTTTTTAGTTTGTAATATTATCAATGTGTTTAAGAGCTTCTAATATTGCTATTTGTTCTCTTAGTAAAATAAAAAACTATTTTTGCATTAGTTGTTTTTTTATTATATTATGTAAACATATAAAATAAATTGTGCTCCCGGCGTTAGTGATCAGCCCTGGTCGCAGAATTAGGCCGACGTTAAATAAAATAAATAAATAAATAAATAAATAAAACTAACTAACGAAATATATAATCTCCATGGACCTATGACCATTTTTAAGTTTTTCTTCAATTAAATCTTTCCTTTTAATCACCTCTATTCGCTTTCATTTTAGAAGTTCATTTAAACGATGTAAGTCTTTAAAGTGATGAATAGCAGGAAGCTTAAAAAATCTCACCTTGTACCGGTTTGCTATATTTCTACAGTTTATCACGCAGCAAGATGAAGGCGTTTTATTTATTTAGAAACACAAAATATATAAAATTCTCATAAGTTTAAATAGTTTGTTTTACCTTCAACGCCCATATTTGTCTGAAAATCGGCTTATTGTGACTGGCCTATATACTGCAAATAAAATGTATGCTTCTTTTTCATTTTACAGGTTATATTGCGAATGAATAAGAAGAATAAAAATATAGGTTATCTAATATTGGAAATGAGTAGGAATTAGATTAATCAAATAATAATTAAAGTTATTATTTAACTTTAAGTATTATTTAAATATTCATAAACATGTCTCGATACTGCTCTATAACAACACGTCAAACGTTTTCTCGTGCTTTAAATGCGGTTTCGGTAAGTCCTTATAATGACACCTTAAATAATAACTTGATTTTGTATATTTTAGAACAAATTAAAAAATCAACAATACGAAAAGCTAGTAGAAACATGTTTACGAAATAATGAAGAAAAGTGGTCCTTTAGCTTTTGGAATAAAGCAACGGTAAGGTCATTTTGGTAATATTTTGAATTATTAAAAGTCACAATTAGTTGAAGCTAATAATAAGCAAAGAACATACGTTGTTGTTATTTGGCATTTTGTTGCCTAATCAACTACAATATAATCATGTTATTTTATATATAAATATATCTACTAAAAAATGAATCAATTTACTACACTGTCCTATACTTAGTGTTTAATATAAAGCACTTAGCAAAGATTTTAATATATAATGTTTTTCAGAGAAATATTTCACAATTCCATTCAAGCCTTACAAGTGAATCTAGAAGTAAAGACAATGTTAGTGATATATACAATAAAAAGGTTAATTTTTTTTTATAAAATTTAACGTTTTATATATTTTACTACATATTCTTTTAGATAAGAAGCTCAAAGTTGTTACGAAAAGAAATTGTAAAACTTTGTACAAACATTCAAAAAACATTTTCCAGAAAAGAATTTTTATTGTCATCTGCTGCTGCAGTATCAGTTGTAGGAAATGATAAAAATGTATTAGACAATACATTATCTACAAAAATTGGTAGCGATAATGGAACACAAATTAAAGACTCATCATCAGTAAGTATTGGTGGTGATACTGGGACTCAAATTAATAACAGTACATCATCATTAACTGGAGGTGATATAGGGGCGCATGTTAAAGCAACTGAGGTTAATCCTGGACTTATAATAGAATCCATACCTGAACCTCCATCAATTCCAGAGGGAGTAGGAGAAATTATCAACCAATTGAATGCGAATGGCGATCCTACTTTTGCATCTTTAGGTTTGGGTGGTTATAGTCCTGTAGGTTTAGTGCAGCATTGTTTTGAATATCTACACTGCACTTTAGGTATTGAGTGGTGGGCAGCAATTGCTCTTGGTGAGTACTTAAATTATATTGTTTATTTTTAAATTGTCACTTCAAAGGCTCTTTTGTTTTTAGGAACTGTAATTGTAAGATTATGCCTATTTCCATTAGTCATAATAACACAAAGAAATGCAGCTAAAATGAATAACTACCTTCCACAAATGCAATTATTGCAAATGAAAATGACCGAAGCCCGGCAAACTGGCAACCAAATTGATGCTGCACGTTATTCTCAAGAGCTTATGATGTTTATGAGGGAAAAGGGACTAAACCCTCTGAAAAATATGCTTGTTCCTTTGGCACAGGTAGAATTAATATACAGTGCATTGAAATATTGGTAACTCCTTCCCTGTTAACTAGAAAAAATGATCACAATCTTATAATAATAAGAATAATAATATTTATTATATATTGAGTATAAATTAGAGTATTAAAGTTTCCTCAAAACTGTAAATAAATATAAACTATGATTTAGTCTTGTACTCTAAGACTTCATTATTACAAAATATTATGAGTTTGTAAACAGAGAATAAATTTTAGCATTATAAATTGGAAGTAGTTATTGATCTGACAATATTCAATTTTCTTGCTCTAACTTCTTACACATTTAATTTACATGCAAATATAATTGCGGATCTAGCTGAATCGCCAAATATTTAATGTCAATAACCTAATTTGTGCAAATAGAATCCATTTTATTTCAAAATTTCCCTTTAAATAATTTACATTTATGTTTTGTACCAAGCAATTTGCGCTATATTTTTATGGCAATTAGTTTTAAAGATTTAAACTTAAAACAATTATTTAAAAATTTTAATTTCTTTGTTATGATGTCTATCAGTTCAATGTTTGTTTTTGATACAGACAAAACAGTATCATCAACATATAAATTTATGAAACTGTTACATATGTATTTATTAAAGTAATTTATATATAGTATGAAGAGTAAAGAATCCAGTACACTTGCTTGTGGAACTCCATAATTGTTTTAAATTTTATTTGCTATTGTAGTAGTTTAATATCTATCGCTTAAGTAATTTCTCAACCAACTCAATACTGTGCCGCATACACCATATACCCTACATACATCAATTAGTTTATTCCAATCATTATTTTCAAATGTCCTTATTAAATCTAGAAAAGCATTTACGGTAATATTTCCTCCATCCATTTTTTTTTCGCACTTTCTCTAAAATGATTTTAAAAATGCACCTCTCAGCCGTTTTGCTCATTTTTCTAATACGGATTAGTTAATATAGGGATAGTAACCTTTTATTCAATCGGATGGTTTGAATATTTAGAAAATTTAAATAATTACACATTAATAGACAGAGATACAAAAATCTATTAACATTTGTTTCAGATGCCTATTTTTATTTCATTTTTCATGGGTCTTCGTCAAATGGCAAATGTACCAGTGGACAGTTTAAGAACAGGTGGAATATGGTGGTTTACTGACCTTACCCTTCCTGACCAATATTTTCTGTTACCTTTAATTACAAGTGCTACATTGTATGCAACTATTGAGGTAGAGTCAAATATTTTTTTGTTTAACAAAGAATACTAAATATACATTGCCCTTTAGATAATATATTCCCATTAAGTAACTTTTAAAGGACTGCTTTTTACCAAAAAAAAAATATTCAATAAATATTTGAAAGGTGAGATCAGCCGTTCAAATTTTTTAAATAGCTTTCTATATTTTATTTATCTGTTTTTGGATTCTGCCCATTCAACTGCTTTCAAAGATGTATAAAACATGATATTTAAAGTAATTAGTTTATAAGCTATAAAAATGTATATTAAAATAAAATTAATTATGAGAAACTTTTATTTTAAAGCCGTTATCATAAGTGATTCCAATGATTGAACGGATAATGCATTTTGAAAAATTATTATGTCAATTGTTCAAAATGGCCACTATTTTCTTTAGTACAATAGTATAATCCATTTTGAAATGCCTCTTTGTCATTCATTAACGCGTGTGTATTTAAATATCGGCATTTATTCTCTATTAATCCCATAAAAATAAGTCTAGGAGTATTAAATCTGATCATCTAGGTGGCCATTAATTCTACAGGTAAAGCTAGTGTGAAAGTGTTTCATCCTGTCTAAATACAAGTAAATCTTCAGAAAGGTTGTCATCATTTTCTATCACTGATATAATACGTGGATCAATTACTTTTCCCGTAACTTAAAATACGATTTATCTTTTAATTTTTTATCTAAATGGACTATGTGGTCATCTCAAATACCATACGATACATTCAATTTTTGAGCAATATTTGTGTGGTATTTACGCACATATGGATTACTCTCAGCCCAAATATCTCCAATTATGTCTATTAAGTAAACCATTAACTGAAAATGTACATTCATCCGAAAAATAAATGTATAACATATATGGATTGTCAGTCAACTGACTCAATAATTCACAAAATTTGAGACAAAGATCAGAATTACCTTCATTCAACCCTTAAACCAAGTTTGAATGAATGGAAATTGTTGTATAATATTCAAAAAACAGTGGTAGATGAAACGCCTACATCTCTAATTATTGCCGTTATAGACTTACTAATCCTAAAAATATGACTAGGACTGTTTCGATATTTACCCGCCCCTGCCAGTTGTTTTTTATTGCAAAATGAAATTGAATGGATGATAATAGGGATGAGAGGGTGAATTTTGAGTAAAGCTAAATATGGGAGGATATTTCCCTCTTCAAATATTAAATGACATATTTTTTGTATAATTAATCAGCCTTTTAAAAGTTACTTAACATGGATACTTTTATCTCTAGCACATTGTATAGTCTTATTTGAGAAAACAGCATTTTTCTAAAATAAAGATTGATTTTTTTATTTCTAAAATAAAGATTGATTTTTTTAGATAGGAACAGACACAGCTAGATTGTCTTCCCAAAATATGCAATTTATGAAATATGTTTTGAGAGGAATACCTATAATCATATTACCATTTACCGTAAATTTTCCTGGGGCAATTCTGTGCTACTGGCTAGCCAGTAATTTTGTTTCCTTGGCCCAAGTTGGATTCCTTAGAATTCCAACTGTAAGAGATTACTTTAAAATAGATCCTTTGCGCAAGTTGAGGCCTGAAGAAATGCCCATGAAGCCTAAAGGATTTAAAGCAGGTTTAAAAGACTGTAAGTGCATTTTTTAAACATATTTTATGATACCTATATAAAGCTCATTTCAAATTTGAAATCCAATATTTATAGTACTATTATTGTTATTTTAGCTTGGGAAAATATAAAAATAACAAAAGAATTAGAGGCCAGGAAGAAGTTAGATGAACTACATTTTCAAAGGGCGGGAAAAGGTCCAATAGTAAAAACTTATACGTATGACCCAACCAAGCAAATAAGCTCTAAACCCACAACACCAATTTCTGCCAAGAATAGGTAAAAATGTATTGATTAAAAACAATAGAATAAAATTGTTATTATCAGTTTGTATTTTTAATTACAAATTTTAAATGTTTACAGTATTACAGCACTCTATCTCTATAGAAATTCATAACAATATGTGAAATATTCCAGTGCATTAATAAACTTATTATATAAAAAAGCACTATCCATGGTACAGGAGCTAAAAAATATCTGGTTTTATTTAGAATTTGTAAAGAATTGTAACCCAAAAACGTTATATAAAAATAATACAAACAGGAACAAAGCCAGAATGTGTTGCCTAAAAGTATGGACAAAAACCAATCATGGCTTATAATTCCGTTATAAAAAAATAGTTGAATAAAGTGAAGCAATATTAATGGGGGAAAGAAAGCGTTTAAATGTATATCAAATGAAAAACCCCATTCGACATCCTGCAAACTAGTTTTTGGGTTAAAAAAAGTATTTGTTATATACCAAAATAAAGTAGCTATTAACATTCCCAAACCTAAGCAATCTATAAAGACGACAAAAAACAAAAATTTAATAAATTGAAAAAATGATAATTTTAACACAATTGAAAATCCAATAGTGGTTATACTAAGTGCTCCAGCAAAAAGAACTAAAAATGCAGGATCATCTCTTGCATATTGAGATTTTGCCAATTTTCTCGCTCTAAATAGTTTTATTAATTTCTGTGGATTTATAAATAAATATAGCATCTGCCATATCGCAAACTGGAAGTCCATTTGATCAAATTTTAATATTTTCCGCAAATATCTAGCACATTTACTATATGCAGATGCCATATTACATGGATTAGTAAGATATATATTAGAAGCACTCATTTTAAGTTTTATGCTCGTTTCCTGAGAGCAATGCACTGGTTGATAACTTTAATCAAGTGAGAATTTTCTAATGCAGCAGCTACTCTTTCTTTATCCGCCAACTGTTTATTCACTTGTTGTTCAGAGTTATGAGTCCCAGGTGTAACTTCTACTTTGACTTTAAATCTTGATGGCAGACACCTAAGTAATTTGACTCTTATAGATAGGCCTATAAGAGTTGCCATGCTACAATGTGGAATTGTAGGGGTAAAGTTAACGAGCACAGTGTTTTTTCCATTATCTATCTGAATAAGATTTTCTTCAACTACATGTAATTGTTCTAAAGTCAGGGGGTGTTCTGGATCGTTAATATCTCTAATAAGATCTGTAAAATATTTGTTTGTATTTCGTGAAGTTTAATTTATAATATAACATAAAACTTACCAAATATTTCTCTTTGATCAAATTCATCAACTACTGTGTCATCCTCTTCCTCTAAAGTGGCTTGTCTGTCATCACTTTTCTTATAGACACTTGGATTTTGATTTTCTAGTTGGCCTAGTGACATAATATTTTTGATTCTTTCTTTCTACTATTATTATTATTATTATTATTCTATATCTGTAAATAAAGTGGTTATTAAAGTAAATTAGCGAAATCAATAATTTTACCCATAATAATCCAACTCATCAATTTGACAATTGACATAGAAAATAAAAGCTGTTTTATCTTCTTTTTGTTTAATAATAGAAGGCCTTCTACTAGTAAGTTACCAGAAAATTTTTGTGTTTAGAGGGTGTTTCAAAAACGTATTCTTAGTAAGAAGTTCTATTTATTCCTTAGAAACCAAGAATCAAATTTGTAATATATTTAGTGGGGCACATAGACAAAATACCAAATAATGACCATGTGAGAAGTAAATATACAAGTACTTTTATACAGGGTGTTTTATTAATAATGGTAACTCTTGCATCATAGAGTTGAAGATATGGAGATTATACCTCGATCACTTAAATAAATACTCAGATTCATGGAGATTTTGGTTGTATATAAATGAAACAATATATTTTCATCAAATTTAGGACAAAATTTATTCTCTAGAAACCTCACAACATGGGCGGTACACATCATCTTTCACTTTATAATAAATTACAATAAAAATATTGTCAATTATAAAAGTTTTTTTACAAATTCAGATTATTTAATAATGCTTAACATTTTTGTTAGTTGTCATTCTTTAAGTATTTACATTGTCATTATTATTATTATTATAAATGTATCTTACTCGGTACCAATTTAAAAATTGTTTTTAATAAGTTTTGACTTAAAGCAGAATATCATTCGGCTTTTGGTTAATTAGGGCCCCGCAATTCATTCCTTAAATTTTATTTGCGTTTTATAGATATTATCCAAATTATTTTTAATATTCTAAATGATGTAAATTTTTTTTCGAATTTTCTATTAACATAGTATAAAATATTCACAGGACGTCCGTTAAAGATCCGTATGATACCAATGTCCCGGAACTTTTAATGGACGCCCTAAGGATGTCACAAATGGAACATTTTGGACGTCCTTCTGGCCGTATGTCTTTTATCGAAAAGATAATGTAAGACCGACCTGTAACTCAATTACAAATGTCTGTTTCTTTTCTAAAAGCGGGTAGGTAGGTGGGTCAATTATAAACTGCTGTTTCCAAACATGTTCTTACAATTATGTTAAATTAATTTTTAATTCACATTTATAAATTATTTTAGGTAATCGAGTTGTCCAAACTGCAAGGAAATAACATATTTCATTTTATTAAAAGAGATTGTTCAACTCTTCTCACACTTGGTCTTAAATGTTTTATTGGTAAGTTATTACTAAAATTACTTATTAACTATGGTTAAAAAAATTGAAGTTTATGACACATTATTATAAATAATCTTGTAAAATGAAGTTAAGTACTATACAACATGTGCCCCAAAAAGTTGTTTACACGTAAAAAAATATAATAAGTTTGCTTCACTTGAAACTTCAGAACATCAAATTTATAAAATCATAGGTGGTATTCGAAGAAAATAAAAAATAATGATTCATAATAAAGAGTAAAAAGCTACTTTCAAAAGCAAAATATTCAAAAATTTAAATGAATTTTTTTAAAAGTTCTGAAAAAAAAACTATTATCTGATTTTACAATTAATTACACTTTGTTAGAAGTTTTTTAATTTTTACTGCATAGGTATACTAAATATTTTTAAAATGTGTTGCTTGATTTTGGATTCCCAAGTGATGTCGAATTTAAACTATTTTTTTGTTCGACTTTTGGAAAACATATCGAATTCTAATTCCTAGTAAACATTCAAATATTTTATTAGTTAAATTTAAACATACGTTTGTGTAAGTTATAAATATTTTTTTCCTTTTTTCCATCTAACATTTTGCAAATTTGATTCTTGATGCAAATTTGTTTCTTGATTCTGTTATTCCAAATGATGCAGATCTTTTGGCCAGGAATAACTGTTTTTAAGTAATAAGCTTTTTTGGGGATTGTATACAACTTTTTTGGGACACTCTGTACATTTCTTGTAGATAACGCAGAACGAGCCAAACTAGATGGGACATCATATGAAGCTGAGGAATCTGTTTAAATATTTTTACAATAAACTGTGTATCGTGATGCAGACTCGTTATTAAGTCATTTATAAAGGGTGACGCATTATTGTGGCAAAGCTCCATTTGTCCGCTATTATTGAAGTTACGAATAAAAAGTTTTTACAGAAAGTATAGGCGGTCATATTTTAAAATTAGTCCCAAATATACAGGGTGTTCAGGAACGCAGCGCCTGCCCTAAGTTATGTTTTTCTAAATGGAATACTCCGTATGTTTTTACATTTTTATAAACCTCTTGCCGAGCTAATTTTAACGATGTATCACACTTCTTGTCTATTATGTTTAAAAAATGGAGCATGGACGTAATTAGGCACCATCACACATCCAGATCTTTGATTTTGTCCTCTTTGGGGACGAAGCCAAGTTTCATAAAAATGGAACTGTGAATAGACACAATTTCCATTATTATTCGACAAGTAATCCCCACTTATAGCAACTCATAGTCAAACTAGGCGATCTTTGAATGTTTGGGGTGGTATAGTTGGAAATCACGTAATTGGACCACATTTTTATCGATGGAACAGTGAATGGTCAGGTTAATTTGGACTTTTTAGAAAATCATTTACCATTACTGTTGGCAAATGTTCCTCTTAACATTCGTCAAAGATGTGGTTCTTACACGATGGAGCTCCGGTACATCATACTAGATTAATTCATAATCATCTTAATACCCATTTTCCTGGAAGATGGATGGGAAGAGTAGAACCCATTGCATGGCCAGCTCGTTCACCAGAGTTATGAAAAATTGACTTCGTCAAGTGGGGTTATGTGAAAAGCCGTATGTATCAAATATCTTCAACCACACAAGATGATTTGAAGAACAGAATACGAGAAGCATTCCAGAGTATTAATGTAGAAATGTTAAGAAATATCGGTCGAGAATTTGAAGATCGACTG
The DNA here is from genome assembly GCA_951812935.1 of Hermaeophaga mercurialis. Classification (NCBI taxonomy): domain Eukaryota; kingdom Metazoa; phylum Arthropoda; class Insecta; order Coleoptera; family Chrysomelidae; genus Hermaeophaga; species Hermaeophaga mercurialis. Next base: position 24,784,573 of record OX638358.1, on the reverse strand, counting down.
CAATGCTGTATCGGTGGACATTTTGAACATTTATTATAAAATTAATTAATTTTATAAGAATATTTTCGTAATAACCGATGTTTTTTGAATTTTTTATAATAATTTGTTACAGTTTTATTTGTTCAGGGCTAACTTGTTATAATAGAAATTTAAAAAAAAATCTCTTTCTGTTATTAAATTGAAAATATCTCAGAAATGAACAATTTTAGCTATAGGGAGTGCTTAAGAAAAATGAAAGAACATAAAGTGTATTTTCACTTTTCAAAATAAAATACAGGGTGATTTACTTGAAAAAATTGACAAAATCATGTGTTCGAGTTTTGGCTCGCTCTATATTCAATAAATAACTTTTTTTGATATTTCCTTTAATAACGAATATATCGTACTACTGCGCTCTAATGCCTCACCCTGTTTGTATTTTCCACACCTCTGCATTGGCGAAAACACTAACAGCATATCATAAACACAAGGAGAAAACAGAATACGAGTATTATTGAAAATAATAAACCAAAAATTAAACAATTCACCGAAATTTTATCAGTTTATGTCACCGCTTTAGGTAAGACAATAAATTAATTTTAGAAAAGAATGATCGCCAAAATTTAATTATAAGTTTTAATTATTTTCTCACTGTAGTATTTTCTTTTTTAATACTGTTTGGCTTTTACCTTCTTGATAAAATACTCTCCTTTCCCAGAACTAACTTATCGCATCTTTTGCTTGGTGGCGATACTATTTTTTGTAACCAACGGCTCCGCATGGCTTACGGAAATCCTAGAAATATAGGGTAATACATGTACATGAAAGCATAATTGTCATTAATAACATTATATAACATAAAAAAAGGCAGAAACTTAGACTATAGTACAAAATTAGCCAGAAATAAAGTGTTCTGACAATTTTGCTCACCTATGTATATACTAACATTGTTTCTCTGATTTATTATTACGATAGTTTGAGATATTTGAATGGTGGGTGAAAAAAATGATTCGTATATTGTTTTAAATCTCTCTTAATACTGTAGCATAAAATCCATTCTTATTAATTAACAGGACAAGCTCTCAAATTTTAAAGAGCATTCTACTTCTAGAAATTGGATTAGTACAATTTTCGTCTTCAATATTTTTGTTTCATAAAAATCATTATTGTGAATTATACAAGAAGAATCTAAAGTAATCCGAAATATTTTAGAGGATTCGTGTAATTTTTTTGATAAAAAGTTTCTATGAATATGCGTTATAAATTCTTTCGGTTTTGAGATACAAGGTGTCCATTTTTAAATTAATTTAAGAAAATAGGATAACCTTTTTGTTAAACTAATTTCATGTAAATATCTTGAAATGTGTTTAAGATATTGACTAGAATAGTAAAAAATCAACAACTTGTATCTCAATCATGGAAGAATTTTTCACACGTCATAAAATTAAAAAAATTGGTTTGGGGTGATCGTATAAAGGCCTCGCACTGTAGTCCCGTCGTGAAAATATCCCTATTTCCATTAAACAATTCATAACTCATGAAGGTTAATAAATACAAATCATTAAATAGAAACACATAAAGAAGTTTGTTTTATTATTTAATTGGTTAAAATTGGTATTAAATAACAAATAGATTACTTGGGTATGTATTTTTAACATTGAAACATTTTATTAATATACGAGTATATTGTTGATTTCTAAACGTAAACAATATTGTATAGGGGGTACAGTAATTGTATGGATTGGAAATTATTTAGAATATCGTAAACAGAGAGGACGTATTAAAGAATGTGTATCATTTGAAATGGATAATGATGCAGGAATTCCACAAGGTAGTATCTTAGGTCCACTTCTCTTTATTCTGTGTATTAACGATACTGCCCTTTTCGTAATCTGTGAATTCATTAATCTTTTTGCTGATGATACCTTAATTTGTTGTAGTGATGAAAACTTGGATGCAGCTATTCAGAAAATGAATAATATTTTAGACAAAGTTAATAAATATTTGAAAATAAACAAGTTGAAATTAAATGTTAAACAAACAAATGCAATGATTTTCACCACGAAATAAAAATACAGCTTACTTGATATTAACAGCATACAGTTAAATATTAATAATGAATTAAATATTAATAATGAATTAAATATTAATAATGAAAAAAATCGAATTGTTACAATGTTTAAATATTTGGGGTTTGAGATTGATAATATTTTAAGTTTTGATAGTCACTTTGAATGCATTCATAAAAAAAAGCTGTATTTTTTTAGTAGGATAGCTCAAAACTTATCAATGGAGACCAAAATCACTGTGTATAATAGCATTATTCAACCTCATATCATACTGCTCATCAATTATGTTTTTATTTAATCTTAACAAACTCAACATGTTGCAAAAGCTTCAAAATGGTGAAATGAGAATAATTCTAACAGCAAATCGATGTACTCCAATTAGAAGTATGCTAAATTCCCTAAATTGGTTTTCTGTTGAAAATAGGACCTATTATTTCACCATGATTTTGGTTTTCAACATAGTAAATGGTTTAGCACCTGAATATTTACAAGAATACGTTTCTTTCAATAAAAATATTCAGTCGTATAATACCAGAGGTTTAAATGATATATATATATAAATATATATATATACGAGGTATATCCACAAAGTAAGTTCCGTTTGGTTATATGAAAAAAACGTGTACAGATGCAGAAAAAATATTTATTGTACAAAAATCTACTGTGTTAAACTAATTTTCTACATAGCTTCCAAAATTTTGTAGGCACTTGTCATAGCGTGGCACAAGTTTTTGTATGCCTTCTTCATAGAAGTTTGCCGACTGTTTTCAACCATGTGGTAACATGTTCTTTCAGCTCGTCATCATCGTTGAAGTGTTGACCACCAAGGAAAGATTTTAGGCGTAAGAAGAGATGAAAGTCGCTAGGAGCGAGATCCGGGTTGTACGGAGGATGATCAAACACGTCCCAGTCAAATTCCTGTAGGAGTTTGTTTGTCACGTTCGCAGTGTGATGTCGGGCATAATCGTGGAAAAAACCAACACCTTTTGACAGTAATTCTCGGTGCTTGTTCCGTATTGCGCGGCGCAATTTCTTAATGGTCTCGCAGTAAATATGTGCATTGATTATTTGGCCTCGTGGTAAGAAATCAATCAGCAAAATGTCTTTTCTGTCCCAAAAAACGGTGCACATGAGTTTTCGAGGTGTCAAGATTTGCTTAGGCTTAACTTTCGTTGGGGACGAAGTGTGCCTCCATTCAATTAATATTAAAGTCAAAAATTCCATTATCAAATAAATTGCACTAATTTAACAAAATTATTTCATTGTTATACAGGGTGTTTCATTAATAATTGGAAATATTTTAACTGGAGAGCCACATTTTGCCTAAAAGATTTGGGTGAAATCTTAAAATTTTAAACAGGATTCTCCAGTTACAATATTTCCACTTATTAATGAAACACCCTGATTATCTATAAACAAACTAAATCAACAGAGTTTAAATTCTAGTGAAAAAAGAAGATAACAAAAAGCAATAGAAGTAAAAGCTATAAGTATAAATCAAGCACCTAATTGTTTTTAATATGTTTGGGTTAACAAAAAATTGTACACCAGTGCAATTGTTACTTTCATGTTTAATCATAATCACAATCACTGTCAGAGTCGATTTCGATCTCAGAGTCAAAACTATCAGAATTAGAATCATTGGGCTGTATTATTATTAGTTCTATTTTCATCTCAATTGTGTTGTCCAGATCCCACAATATTTGCTTTTCTTTCATAACATGTTGTACATTATCAATTGCAATATCTAATAAGTTTTGGATATCTTTTAATTTAAAAGTTGTGTTTGGTCTTGCCACTTCGTTTTTAATTTGTGTTCAAATTTGCTCTATACTACATACTTTTCTTTGAAGTCGAGCTAAATTTAGCAATTCAACTTTTAACATTTTTTCATTAAATTTCATATTTTTTCTTTTAGCCAGTCAACAATTTCTAAGTTTTTCCAAGCTGTTGCCGGCAATTTCTCTACTTATCTACTATGATAAGGTGCATTCTTCAACCCAATAACAGAACCGGGTTCTATTTTTAAAAGTCAAAGTGTTTAACAACCATGTCCTCGTGGTAATCTCCAAACTATTTAGTTTCAAAGACACTTAACCTCCATCAAGAAAACAATTTTCACAGCCGATATACGTAATTATTAGTCGTTTCATCTGTATAATAAATTTGTCTTCCTTCCCTTCGAGATTCTTTGATTGCCCTCAAATATTTTCTGCGCCATAAAATTATTTCGTCTTTTTCAGCAAGCGCACTATTTCTACTTCTTTTTATGTATGTATTTGAAATTCATTATCCGTAATGTGCCTAACAAAATATATCTAAAAATCTTTGGTAGTTTTTCATCCTCTTGAAGCTGGGAAGTAATTTTTTTATATTAGGAATGTCATTCCTAAAATAAAATTCATGCATTGTTCGGCGAATTGCGGCTTTTGTTGTTTTCATCTAATTTAATAATTTTTCTTCCTCTAGTTTCAGTTAAAAGAGCACCTTTTTTATCTCAGTCTGTTTTAATTGCCCTATATACACTTATTTCACTAACTTTATTCAATAAACTACACAAAGTGACAACCTCACTTACATTCATGTCTTTCTCAGGAGCACAAAGTCCTTCGTAAACGTTTTTGATCATATTTTTTCTTCAGGAGTTAAATTACGGCGACGTCGTTTTACACTATTATCATATCAGCCATATCTGTTATCTAAACGATTATTTAATGAGGGTCTTCATTTATGACCATTGGGTCATTAGGTAATTATGGACTCTAGTCTATTGTCACATTAAGGCGATCATTGTGCATCCAACTTGCTAATATTATTCTGCGTTTAAAAGTTAGAGAGCCGCAAAGTAAAATTAGTTTTTAGACCTAGGTAAAGTTCATTTCAAGATATTTCGTTGACTTACCATCTGTTTGGAGAGTACAATCAGTTAATCTTGTAAATTCTTCATTTTAAAGTAAAGAACAACAGGGTCATACTTGAATGTCTTCCAGGAATTTTTCAAAAAATTAAAAAAGAATTAAACATAATAAATACAAAATGAATTACTTTCACAATCAAATGTTTACAATAAACTAAAATTCAGTTTCAAAATCATCCTCCAGTAACCCCAACTTTCTCTTCGAGCAATACAATTATAAGGGGTTTAAATACCATCCTATTCTAATTTGCTTGGATTAACGACCATCTACCGAGGGATTTACTAATAGTTCTCTGAATGCAAGTGGCAGGTCAACGAAATATCTTGAAATGAACTTTACCAAGCTAATTCCTTTTCTATTTCTTAAACTGATTTATATTAATTGTGAACCGTACTAAATATGAGTCACTATCTAGAATTTACGAATTCTGGTATAGTGTTATATGATCGAAGGTCTAATACTAATCAGAGTGCGAATGTCAGGATTGCTTCCTAAATTAATGATGAAAAGCTCTTCAATAATTTCCATAAGCCTATCAGTTTCCCATAGTTTCTCTTCTTCTTTACGTACATGTCTTAAAATATGTTTTTTATTTAGAGGCGTGACGATCCAGCTGCTTCTTGAAATATATTTTTTAATATCAATATCAATGATTTTTAGAACTGATTTTCTCTGGTACCTCTCTCCATTCATTTGCGCTTATATCAATTTAATAGGATTGCATTTGCACTGATAAAGTTGCAACCTTAAAATTGCTTTGTAACTTAACACTATTTCAACAACTGGATATTTATCAGTTGATTAATTTTATACGTATACAATATTAACTTTCCTTAAACACTCTTTAATATCTTCTTTTCTAGAGGCTGTGGTTGAGGTTTTATTAAATCGTCGACTGGGATATAAATCATTATTAGTATCAGTATTTTCCTCCAAATGTGGTAAAATTTTAAAAACCATTCCTTAAAAACTTCGATGTTCATATTAGAGTGATAATTTGTTTTTTTAGATTCAAAAAGGAGAAACCAATTTTTCATGAATCCATCTTCAAAACCACTGTATCACTATAAGTCTTTTGAAATATTGTCCAAAATCGCTTTGGGTCCTTGATATATGAGGGACAGTCAAATAAATGTGAATTTGAAATTAATTGTTTCAACTCTAACTCCAAACAAATATATTCTTAGAAAAAGAAAAATATTGCTTAATAATGATTGGTTGTGATGTTTATAATATGAAATTAGTTACGTTTAAAAGATCTGTCAATCTTCTTGTCAATCTTGGAAAATGGTATGTCAGATACCGAAACCTGGGTCAGATTAGAATACATTTTTAAAACCCTTTGTAATACTGTGGAAATTCAGATAAGTAAAATTTATCTTTTTCATATTTAATAATCTAATTAGCCACAAAAATGCTCAAATCAACGATTTTGTCGTTATTAAATGATTCTAACACACGTCGTCTAATTGGTTCTCTATTTTTTGTTTCTTCGATTAACTTTTTTCTCTTTCTTTCTTTTTCTTCCAAGTGTTTTTAATATAGAGTTGAAGTAAGCACCTCAGATCTCTACTTTTTTAAAACTTATTCCATTTTATCGAAAAATTTTAAATAACTGGTATTGGAACTACATTTGTAGACTGTGGAAATTCAAGATAAGTATTATTTATCTTTCCATATTTATTATGAATAATAATATCCATAAAGTAAGAGTTAAAACAATTCATTTAAATCCTTATTTTATTTAAAAAAAAAGGCATGACTCGGATGTCGCCAACTACTGACATGAAAAGAAAAACGAGTCTTAGACATGAGGAAATTATAAAAATCTCAATTGAGCGTAGTATTTTATGGCGTTGTTGAAGATAAAAATTACAAAATACACTAAATAGATTTGATGAAACACACAGCAGATTTATCGGTATCACTCAATTTATTTTGTAAGTTTGACTCCTGTCAATATATCGAGGCTGAAGACACAAAATTTCTTACTATCCTTTTAAATTTGGAATGCAAAGTAATGCTGAACTTAATAGTATGTGATATTGTTTACTTAATGCCTTAACTGATAAACATTTAAGTTATAAATAAAAGTCAAACATTTCTTCATGTTAAAATAAAATTTGCGTTTGTGATATGGAAAATACCTCTGAAATATATGACATTAAAAATTAAGACGCTTAGGTAAATGCAAAGGTGCATTTAATTTGCAATTAGTTCAGAATCAAAATTAACACTTTCAGGTAATTTGAATCATTTCTACCAATGTCACATGGCGAAATTTGGTCGTTATCTCATCTATGGACTTTTTTATTCTTATATAAACGACGTATTTAAAATACAGAAAATTAAATGCAAATAAGAGGAAAGTTTCTTTTTCCTAAACGTTCAAAAAACTATTATTACGACATATATAAACAAAATAAAAAAATATGTTAATTACCTATTTAAATATCATTTAGTCTCGATTTGTTTACACATGTGATAATATCGAAACTTATTTAATATTTGCTATTTTATGATCCGAGTTAAAAATGTTTGAACTTGAAAAACTTGTTGGATGGGTATTAAATAAATAAATATTTCTCTAAACGTTGCAAGGCTCCTTCCTGATCCAATTACTCCGGTCCTGTATGGGATTTTTTTAGTTGCACTTACCGTAAAAATGTGTCCCCTTTGGAATAAAAATCGATATGTTTCAGTGTTTTCTAAAACCTAATGAATTCTGCCAAAAATCAGGGTGGATTGGTTTGAGTGGCCAACTCGGTATAATAAAGTAACGGTAAATTTACAAAAAAATGTATATAAAAAAATGTTTATTGGGACTGCCAATCATGTATTAGAAGTACGGCAAATTTGTGTTTTAAAAAAAAATTAGAACAAACAAGCGTTTAAAGGAAATTCTTGCCGTTGTATTTCATCAAGATAGATCGATTCGACTCTCATTTTTTTGAACCACACTATTGGAAATTATTTTAAAGTCCCATTTTCCAAAATTTTTATTTATACAGGAATTGGATTATTAAGTTATTAATTATAATAAACTTTTTAATTTCTAAAAAAGAATATTTAATTTTTTTCTAAATTGAATGTCTCGAAAATATTGAAAAATATTTCCATAAAAAAGGTGCTAAAAACTATTAGGGTATTTTTTAAATAGGTTTCAATTTTTTACACGTATAAAAATGATACTTGTTTTCGAGATCTAACTAAATTGGAACATAGTACATATATAAGTAATGTATAATCAGAACTCTTAATTTGTGGAAATTATTCATAATAAATATGGAAAGACAAATAATAATTATCTGAATTTCGATAGTCTTCCAAAGCGTTTCAATATTTATTCAAGTCTACCTAGGTTTCGGTATTTTGACATACCATTTTTTTTTAATTATTAAAACGCTTTGAAAGACTGTGGAAATTCAAGACAAGTATTATTTATCTTTCCATAGATATTGATTTTTCAAAAGTTGGTGACAAGAGATGGCTCATAAAATTATGAAAGAATAAAAGTGAGTGTATCATTTTTTTGTAGGTACTAGGACTAGGTAGTATATTATACTAAATGTTGGAAATAAAAATGGATTTATTGAAGGTGTTGTGTTATATGTATGCGACTCTAAGGAGTGTTTAAATAAATATTGTTCATTTGTAGGTAATTAATAATATTGAACTTTTATAAAAAATAAAAAAACGGTTACAATAAACTTGAAATGACGTAATTTTTAGTTATTTTTATAGTCAACAGAATAGCAAAAAAAACTAAAAACTAAGAATAAAAGCGATTTACACTCAACGGACAGGGGAAATATATTATATATTAAAGTTGGCAATTTTTCACAACGTTGCCAATGGATCTTGCCAAAATACTTGCCATTTATCGATATTTTGACATTCCTTCTTTGGTTAAAATGCATAAGCATTTAAGTAGTAAATGGTAATAGACTTAACAAACTATTTTGAACGCGAACGCCAAAATGGAGGTTCTTTACTTCCACTTACTGCTGTAAGAGACGTAATTGTAGATTTTTAGAGTTTCGATTCAAAATTAATTTTATATCTTGGAATTGCAAATTTCAAAACTACTTTTACATTTCTAACATAAAATAAACTAATACACAATACAATATTCATTAAAAGGAAGCACTGTCACAGTATTATCTTTAAGTGAAGGAAAAAAACTGAGACATGACAACGCCGCAATTCTTTACCCTGTGACGTCAGTTCAACTTTATCCTGAAAAGCCTTTAATAAATCGAGAGTCCACATTTATTCCTATTTTATCATTTAATGTAATTTTATTTCTATTGACCAGTGCAAATTTAAGTAAATGCACAAGCTGTATACTGTTTAAAAACTAAATTGAGTGATTAGCATTGAGAAATGAATAAAGACAACTTTCCCGTTGGTTTGAAAATCTACTGTAGAATTTGACATCTAACTGAGCTGTACCTAATTATTAAGGATAATATTTTTCCTATGAAAGTATGTTTACGTGGTAGATGATTTAGGGAAAGAGTATGGATAAAAAATATTACGTCATCTTCCCTACCATTGTATTTTTAATCCTATTGAACTTGTCTTGGGGTATTTCAAAGCAGTATTCCAATAAGAAAATTGTCAGTGATAGTACAAGTAGTAGAACAAACTTGTTTAAATATTTGGTCTTAAGCTCGTGGAACTGTTTATGCTGAAATATGGAAAAACTGCATTCAAAACAGGGACAAAGAAATTCTCGAATGGTACGCATATTAGTAAAAAATATATTTTGTGAACATGGTGTGGTATTATTTTATAAGAATAAATAGTTTGAAATATTTCTTACATTCGTTTTTATAAATAATTAATGCATTTTTGGTCACGTGTCTATAGTTGTAGGAAAATATTTTTGTTACAAATTAAAAATATTATTTCATTTATACATTTTTGAAATTATATATGCATAACTAGGTATCAAATTCCACATTATATGTCTTTGTTGAAACAGATTATCATTCATATCTCTAGTTATTACTAATTTTTCATACTTTCAAATATTGATCGATAAATAAGTCCTCTTAGGTAGTCTTTCTTAATCATTCCTTTTTAGTACTAAATGTTATAAATACAAATTTACAGATGAGATATCTTACATTATTAAACTATAAATCACACTATAATCATGTTTATTATGCTGTGCTGAAACGTCATGAAAAGTTCTAATAAACAATACTTTTTTACATTGCATTTTTCTACTATTCTCGCGATTTTTCTAATTTTATGTCGATTAAACAACGCCGTGCGGTTGTGACGAGGAAAATTTAACCACATGTTTTTCAAAAAGTTTTGAGTTCATATTTTTTAAATTCGAAAACATGTAATCCATTTAACAAAAATTCATCTTTACAACTAATCTGAAGCAAGAGTGTTTTAAGAAGTTTTTAGATAAACCTTCAGCAAATGCTTGTCTTGGATTTGTGACATTCTTATCTGTCCAAATTTTATTTATTGCATTTATTTTCCGTTGCAAGTTATTCTAGAAAATCGTCTCGTTATACGGATGAAGTGTGGCTGTGCCCGAACAGGGACGTCAAAAATTTATAAATGTTTAAATCCAATTTTATAGGTATTCGGAAAAAAATAGTACTATTAGTAATTTGTAAAAATGGAGTGGGAGTTCAGTACAGATTCTGTCATTTTTTCCCATATTTGGACAAAAAAAACCACTTTACCAAGACTAATAAAACAAAACAAAATTGAAAAGTATCATTATTACTATAATTTCGTGTAAAACAAATTAATATTCTCTCTGCAATGGATATACGGGATAGAAGTTTAGACTATCATCAGGACATAGAGATAATTCTACTTAATTCTATTAATCCGTGGTGCAAGATTTTCTGATGGTTAAACTTTTACAGTTAGTTGATTTTAAACCTGAACTTGTGATCGACAGTATCCCAATAAATCATTAATTTAAAATTTTATATTCACCACTCTGTTACTTATACTCAACTTCCAAGAATTATAAGGGAAACAGTTAAAAATAATGTTCCCTTCTTATGTAATGAATCCTAATAAGAAATGCATTTAATCATATAACCATTGCCAAATGGAACAAGGATATTATCCACTATGTAAAAAAACATGAAAACAAATATACGGTATGGTCCAAATGAAAGGAATAAATTCATTATTTCTTAAATCGGCGATTTTAGTGGAAAATCCTGAAACCTGTCGATTTTTATTTTTAAAGGAGCGCTTCGTCAGATCATTTTTTTATTTTTGACGTCATCCCTGTGAGCGTGATGACGTCGTCAATAAAATTTTTAAATAGAAAAGTGAGTCTTGCAATATATCAACTGAAAGGTCTTTTAAATATCTATTCAACCAAATCAATTATGTCTAAGTATTTTTACCAAAAGTAGTATTAATGACATTCGAACAGATTTATTAATTTATTAAGTATTGTTATGATGTATATATTTATTGATATCAAAAAATAAATTTGGTAAATGCCGTCACTGACAATGAAAATATGTCTAAACTACTTTTTATCTTTAAAAAAAAAACTACTTACCTTAACAAAATGTCTTTATTGACATTCAACATAATTGTTATTGTCAAGTGGTTAATCATATTGTAGTAGACGAAATAAAAAATTGTTTGACCCTTTTTTTTAACATGAAGCTGACTGAAAGGAAAGAATTGAAAACCTAATATTAATTGGTTGTGGAGATAAAACAAGTACTCAGAAAGAAGTATGTATGTTATTGAATAATAAATATCCTAACCGAGAACCAATTACATAGTCCACAGTAAGCAAAATTGAAAAAAAAATACGGGTCATGTAAAAGATCTCCCTAAAGATAGAAAACAAATATCTGAAAACAAGAAACTGCTACCCTTTGAAGATAATCCCTATACCAGTTAACGGCAAGATAAATAAAATAAATAAATCAAATAAATCAAATAAATCAGATAAATCAAATAAATCAGATAAATCAAATAAATCAGATAAATCAAATAAATCAAGACAAATAAAATAAAATAACTAAATCGGCTAGATGGGTTAAAATGGAATAAGAAGAATAAATTAAAAAAGAAAATAAATCTTTTGCAATAATTAAAATCTAATAAACAAAAATGTAGACAGATAGCAAGGATCGACTCAAAGAAAAAAAGACATAGCTCAATGTTTCCCGTAAACTAAATTTGGAATATATTTATTTATACATTAAACGATACGACGTTAATTAATAAAACGGAGAATCGCCTTTAAATCTCAACAATTTTCACACAAAACTGAAGAAGAGTTAATATGGATCGTAGAACGGTAACAGGGAAGTAAACACTTGACTACCTGCCTAAAATTGAGGTCCTTCTTTATTCTAGAGGTGAAATCTGGTAGGTCAATGAACACCTATTCGCTACCTGCATTGGGTTCAAAAGTTTTGTTCCATCGGAGTAGGCGCCCATGGTGAGCGATCCGGGAACTATTGGGAGAAAAAATGTACACATGTAATGCACCTACTTTGTAAACAACCTGCAAGAATTTTGAATTAATAGGAAAATTATATCTTTAAAAAAACATGCTATCTAACTTTTATAATTTTATTTTGTAAATTTGCAATAATAAGTTACTTTATCTGACATAAGTTCGCGACATTTGTCGAAAACAGTTTTTAAAAATCCTTACAGGCTGTGAGTAGACTGTAACTATATTAATACTACTAATAAATATTACAATAGTAGGTATACATTAACATCTAAGTCATAAATCTAGGTAGTTAGTTACATTGGTTAAAAAGAAATTGTATAAGTTAAAAGAGCAATAATTACAGAGTTGTCCGAAAAAGAAACTACATCTGATATGCGCCCTTAAGTGTTAACAAATCGAGTTTAAGCAGTTCAGAGTAAATCCTTTTATTGGCCATCCTGTATATCCCAGCTATCCCTAGGTATTGTGCAAACTAAGTCTATCAACGACTTAATAGTGTGTCTATCCCAAAATAGTATGATAAATACGTTTTTCTAATAAAACAATATATCTAATCAACTCTGCCCTTAAGGGCCTATAATGTGAATAAAAAATGTGTTAAAAGTAATTCAAGCATGCTACTGGATATATTTTTAATAATTGTAAATTTCCAGTTTTAATACCACTATTCTTGTTGGCGAAAATATTTAATATTTAAATATAAAATAAGTAAATAACTATCTACTTACTTGGTGTAAAATTGGTTTAAGTTTTATCTGATATTCTGTTTTTTATAGTAAATAGTATGTACATGTTATTCAATTTAAACAAACATTTAAAATTTGGCTTCAACTACCGGCTTTTCACCGGATTGAGAAATTCATGGGTTCTTAGTAGAAAGGAAACGTTTCAAAGGAAAAATTTTCACTCAGGATGAGACAAAAATAATAAGTTATTTGGTAATGCAAAAACTGCAAGTGAGAACTGCAATGTACCGATTGTTTACAAGTCTATGTAACCTCACATTTGTGACTTTTAATATTCAAATTACTCTTATAATTGATAATAGTACTTACCAATCTTTGGGTCCAAATATCGGGCTTTATTAATTTAACAATAGATTTGAGTTGAGAATGATTTTTATTTCCTGTTATTTTAATGATTCGTGTTTTTCTTGCTGGCCCAATGTATTTGGCATTTGCAATTTCCACCAATGGTTATGGTTTCACAACACTAGAGGTCGCGTCATGTAACGCAGGTAGCGAATACCCTTATGTCCCCTCTATCCACGGAAATATTCATATTCAAAAGCAAAAAAAGGAAAAATATTAATAGCATTCAACAAGGCCCTTGTCCACATGATTCAAGACTATCCTCTTAATTAATGAAAAATAAATTAATATTTAGCAATCCCCTCATTGTTTCTATGTCCCTATCTTTGTGTAAATCGAATAAATTGCAAAGGATGTATTTAATAAAAAGGAGAACATAAAACATACAATAACAAAGGAAATACCAATACATATATTTTTATGGTTAAATTTAAGTGCATTTGATAGAAATATTAGATATAAATACCCAAAAAAAAAATAAGACTTACATATTTAAATTTGTCACACAACACTCTTTTTTTAAAAACCCACCTTTCTTCCGTAAGTTCTGCCACTAATCTTCACGATACGCAACCTGCTCTGGTTTTCGAGACTTTGTTTACGTTATCTTACCCAAACAGGCGTGAGAATTTTAAAACAAGTGATAACTCTGTCGAATATGGGTCCTTTCAGTATTCTACCTGTTGTAGTCCCATTTACTGAAAATATTGGTCGAGAGTTTTTGTACGCCGATGATAACGCTCGCCCACACCGTGCCAAATCTGGTATTCACAGCACTGAGGACCCACAACATTCAACGAATGGAGTGGCCGCAAATTCTCCTGACTTGAACCCAATCGAGCATGTTTGGTCACGTCTCAAACTATGTTAATAAAATAATGAATGGTGGATCATTTCAATTGTTGAGCAGTTTATTTTATACAGCAACAAGAAGACTGTCACTAATTGTATAAATGAGTTAAGTAATCATTACCATCTTTCCATAGATGCCCGAAAACAATTAGATATTTAATAAAGGTTTCCAAATAAATAAATAAAATTTATGTATGGTGTTATCTTCAGCGATAACTTTTTAAAATATTCGTGCGGACCGTCCCGCATGAACGACCAACTCCTTCAATCGTTTTCTGGTTTATTTAGTCAGTGAGTGATTCTTTTCGTTCGAACTGATCTATCGACGCGCTGAAGTGTCAGTTTAAGTTTGGTAAGTTTTATACACGCTACTCACAGATGCACATCCAATGACAAGTTTTGAAATTAATATCCATTTTATATTATTAATTAATACTACGTATAATACGAGGACTGCTGCTTTCATTTCGGGATAGACGCATACAAAAACATTTAGAATTCACCAAGTTGCTTTATTGCTTTTTCACTTTTTCATGCGAATAAATCGGTTATCATAAGGTTCATAAGAATATATTTGACGTATACGACGTATATGCTGTTAAATTGTGTGGTATCCATCGAGAATATATTTTTCTTTCATCTAAGTGTTGATTAATGTGTTTAGTATCAATGTCTATATAATAAGACTGAATTTCCTTATATATCACATGAAGCTCTACTATTATCGTTTCTCTTACTGCCGTTTTTGAGCTTGTTGGTCAACCTTCACAAAAGTTAAAAATGCAAAATGTATTGAATTTGGATATCCTATGGACGAATATTTTGACAAATTCTCTATTTACGATGCCAGATAATTATAACGCTAGAAATAAAGATATGGGCTATTGTTGTAGTGCGAAGGACATAATATATTACTTTTTCAATGTTCACTTATATCTTGAAGTGTTGTGTGCTGGTAAATTGTTCATATTGATTGAATCTGTATGTATATTTTTGCGACTGTTTTGTAATGGAGCATCAAATCAAAAGTTTTTTACATATGTTACTATATTTTCAATCTCAATTATGTAGAGTGATCAACTTATACTCCGAAGTCTGATTACTATGTTATCTTGAGAAATAGGAAAAAATGTTTTAAATAAAAGTTATAGATAGAGTCAAGCTTCAAATTTTAAAATTATTTCGTAAGGTCACAGCATATAAAAGTTATGTTTTTTTTAATAGAATATCCCGTATATTTTAATATTTTTATAAAACACTTGCCGAGCTAATTTCAACGATGTATCACACTTTATGTCTATTATGTTTAATAAAGGATCTAATGCACCTTAAAATCACATTTTTTTTGATTTTAGATGTATGTAGCAGCCAATCCGTTGAAAATCAATAAGAACGACTTAGTCTTAATAAGTCTTAAGTGGGTGTCAACAAGTGGTAGGTATTAAATCATAATGGATTTTTAACAAGAATAGTTAATAAAATTGACAACTAGTTTCGACTGTTAACAGTCATCATCAGGTCAATTTTTTTTTTAAATTTAAAATTCAATAAAAATTAAAATATTTCTTGTCAAATAAAACCAAAGTGGGTTCACCTTGTAATGAAGTTTTTTTTCATATTATATCAGATGTGGTACCTGTCAGGTTATTTTCCGTTAAATAAATATCCATTTGATACGCCTCTGGGCATTCTAAAATATTTTCATTTCGGTTTAATTTCAAATTTTGATGCTCAAGCAGTGTGTTAGCCCCACTAGAGTAAATTTTTAAAGGTTTGGGGGGAGAGTACAGGATAAAAGGGCAAGAGATCTCTTGGAGCTGGTTCCGGAGGGTGGCCAGAGGGACAAAGGTGCAGACTTACAAGACAAATACACACTAACAAAGAACGGAAACAGACGATCCAGGGAGAATAATGCCCAGCATTAACTTTGGAGACATTGACAGGTATCTTGATCTAGAAACTGGCCCGGTTTGAGATGAAGTCTCAAGGAATGATAGATATGACGAGAAATAGTGAGAGTAAATGGTGAGGAACCGTCTGCAAAGGCTGGAGGTGATGGGAACCTCTAGGATGCGTATCAGGATTAACTGATGCTTATCCCGGGCGGTTCATGGGCTCATGTATGAATGTGTGTGTGTGTGTGTGTGTGTGTGTGTGTGTGTGTTTATAGTACCGGCAATTTTTGCTGCTTTTTGATAAAATTTGATTTTTGATTTAAATATAATTTATTGTTAATTAATTGTATTAAATTTTGTATTAAAAATTATTTTATTTTGTAAACATTGATATTTATTAGTTGTTTTCTCTTTAATTCGTTTTCCCGGCAAAAACCACTGATTGTGACCGTTGGGGTAGAATTTGTACTGGGTGGGCTCTAAGGTAGTTATTTTCTTGAATTTAAATTGTTGTAAATATTTTTCTAGTCAATATATTTTATTTTTATTTTAAAATTTAAATTTGTCTTTTAGTCCGTTTTTTTTTAACTTGAAGTAAAGTTTTTTTTGGTAATTTCAAAATAGCAACCGGTAACGTGGTGGAAAACAATTAAAGCCTGTTTTCCACTACTTTCAAAATGTTGGTAACTTTTCAGTCAGACCCCTGGAATACCGTATCTAAATCTGTTGGTATCTAGGCACCCTTATTGCTAATTTAAAGGATCTTGTGTTTTCCACGAAAATAGAGGACTGGTAGTACCCGAGGATTCACCGAAAGCGCTATATTGTACTCACCACAAAGAAGATGATTATCGGGAAATACCATAAACGACGCCAAGCCAAAATGGAATAAAGCCGTTTGATAAAGTGGAGAAATGATTACATTGGACAAATTAGGAGTTTCCGAGATGAAGGAAGAGCCATATACGTAACGTGGTTCGATATCCACGATAATGTAAAAAAAATGTTTGATGGATGGTTCTAGAAAGTGTATTTTGAGATGTACCACTATGTAAGGTTAAACGAATATGTATGTTACATTTTGGTGGAAATAAACCTTAGGTGGAAGGTGCTCTTCTGTTATCTGCAAAGAATATTAAAAACTGTATTAGATTATCATCAAAACATTGATAATACTTTATTTGAATAATGGTTAAATACTCTATTACTAAAATTAGAGAGATATAGTGTAAATGTCATGGATAACGCTTCTTATTATTAAAACTGAAATTCTACAGAACTACTGCGAACTAGAAAAATGATATAAAACATGCAAGGACCAGAAGATAAATATTTAAATTCATTTCCAAAAATAGATTTGATTATAAATTTCGCGGAAACTGATAGTGCTAGTGAGCCAGACATTGTAGAAACAGCGATTAGTTTTTTGTAAATGATTATTTTCCCTTATAATTATATGCTGAAATGTAATAGCATTATACTTTTTAAACACTTTGTAGGTAGTTTCTCGTTTCTCACTTTTCTAATTCCGACCCTGCTTATACCTAGCTCAAGCCAGATTCTCGAAAATGTATTTTTTATATCTTGCGAAACATTATACAGGGTGACCAAACGAAAACGAAACAGAGGGCTTTAAAATGATACCTTACTCGACCCCTAATGTCATTTAAATATTTTGGGGTGATTGTTACCCTCGCTTGGAGGTGTAAGTAGCGAAGTCGAAAATACCGGAAAAAAGTGTCCCCCTTTG
Organism: Hermaeophaga mercurialis; assembly: GCA_951812935.1. NCBI lineage: Eukaryota > Metazoa > Arthropoda > Insecta > Coleoptera > Chrysomelidae > Hermaeophaga > Hermaeophaga mercurialis. The sequence goes on along the minus strand of OX638358.1, from coordinate 24,766,536 downwards.
ATCAAAAATCGACGAGTTCCTGTGTTTTTCTAAAATGTTGACGCAGTTTCTGATAATGGCTCTGTTTCGTTTTCGTTGGGTCACCCTCTATAAAGAACTTTTTATCATAAAATTAGATAATTCACTAGTCTATTTCAGATTATTTTATCGTATACCGGGTTGGGATAAAGTATGGAACCAAGTAAATATCTTTAAAACGAAACGGACGATATTTGTGAAATTTTGTAGATAAGTGCAATGGGGCAAAATGCATCTGATGTATATTTTTTTGTTAATAATATACTTCCGGTTTAACCGGAAATACCCTTAATTTTTTTAATTTAAATGGAACACCCTGTATATTTTTGCAGATTTCGAAAGATTTTGTTATTTCTTGAATTTCTACATACTCAGTTTATTGGAAATAATTTGTAAAAACGAGAAATAACGCACTTTTAGTTGTAAAATAAGTAAATTTATTTACTTTAGTCTAATGAGAATAATAATTTAAACAAAATTAATTCAAATGTTCAAAATGCTCGCCGTTCACCTCCTGACACTATGCCAGTCCATTAACAAATTCTTGAGTCACTCTTTCCAAGACTTCTCCATGTATTAGTTCACATTCATCAATAATTCTTTGTCTCAATTCCTGCAAGTATGTTGGTCGTTTAATAATCACGCGATTTTAGATAACCCAAAAGAAAAAATCCGGAGAACGAGCAGGCCACTCTATGAATCGATCATCAGAACCGATCATCATTAATATTTCAATACGATCTTTTTCACTTAAATTAACCATTCTTAATCGTACAATTTATTGCCGTAAATTACAATTTGACAGTTTAGTAACAGTTATCTACTAGATCAGCGTTTCTTAACCTTTTTTGTCCACGGACCCCTTCCTTAGGAAATCAAGCACATAAGGACCCCCTTAATAAAAAAAGCAGCAATAAATTTCGGACCATTCATTTTAGTACTACAAATTATAAAAAAATATACTTTTTCATATAAAATAGGTTAATGTGAAGGCTGGTGCTACTTTTTGCAACTAAATTAATGATATTTGGGTTGATGTTACTACTGAGTTGTAGTCTCAAATCGGATTCGACTTGTAATCTGTTTCTGTATTTGTTTTTAGTATACACAAGAGCAGAGAATGCCTTTTCACAGAGGTATGTGGTTGAGAAAAGCAGTAAATGTTTGAGTGCTTCTTCTGATATTTCCTTATAATCTTTTTTACTTTCACCCAAAAATTTGATAAAGAGGATTCTTTGAAATTACGCTTCAAAGCTGAGTCACAGGATATTTCTATTAATTGATTTTCGTGTACCGTTGTTAAGCCACTGACATCAGTCACATCAGTGTTGAAAGGGTCTGCTATCCAATTTTTATTTTTATCAGGTACTGGAAAATCCCGAAACGAAGACATCAAAGCGCGGAGGTGTTTAATCATTTCGCCTTTTACTTGTGTTGGCAACGTTGTTCCACCAGAGGATTCCAAAAACGCTGCCAGTGTAGGAAAGTTATTATGGTTTTTTTGAATTGTACGATTAGTCCAAAGGTCAAGCTTTTTAAGCATCGTTTCTATTTTTTCTTCAACTTGAAAGATGTTGTTATCTCTCCCTTGTAGTCCCAAGTTCAGCTCGTTAAGGGCCTGTTGGCTCACGTTCGTGTTACTTAGTAGCATGGCGTGCGTAGCGATTACAAGACTTTTGGTGGTATTTATTTATGATTGTTAAATGGTCTATAGATAAGACTGCGGACCCCCATCCATATGTTCGCGGACACCCGGGGGTCCGCGGACCACAGGTTAAGAAACACTGTACTAGATAGTACTCGTTTATGTCTTACTATTAATACAAAGAATATCATCAATTTGTTTATCTAAATGATATTTTACTCTAATGTATAAAAACTTAAAAGTGGTTTATTAAAGTGCTGTATTCCTGTTTTTACAGATTTTTTAGACTAAACCTAGTATGTACGAATTCGAAATAACAATATCTTTGAAAATCTGCAAAAATATATAGGGTGTCCCATTTAAATTAATAAAGTTGAGGATATTTCAGGTTAAACCGGAACTATATTATGAGCAAAAAAATGTACATGAGCTGCATTTTTCCCCATTGCACTTAATTGTAAAATTTCATAAATATCGTCCGTTTCGTTTTAAAGATATTTACTTGGTTCCATACTTTATTCCAACAATGTATTTATTAGGGGTGTATCAGGTACACAGCACCCCCTTTCAAAGGCAACGGCACCAGCAGGCCAGTAGCCACACTTTATCGCGATCTGCTAACTTTCGACGAAATAGCACGCAACATCCAATAACAGTCGCTGGCTACTGGTAGACGGTGAAACAACAAGCGTTACCTAACTATTTTATTATTCAAGAACGAAGCCGAACGTAAGGATAAAAGTTTTGGTTGAAAAAGCTTGTGAAACTAGAAAATATAGAAAATATTTATTAAACATTTTACATGTCTCGCCTGTCACGTGACTATAGTCCCTCTGTCTGGCAATGTTTGAGACGGGTTTGTTAAAATCGATATTTTCCATTCCCAGCATCTCAGCCTACGTTCAGTGAGAAGTAATTTTGTGAGGGCAGTGACGACTACCAATGATTTACAGAAGATATGAAATACTTTTTTCCACGAAATGCAGCACCTTGAAACATTTTATTTGGTATGTACCATTCTATATGTATGTATTTAGTAAAAAATGGTTCGCTTTCCACATATTTTTAAATTCAAAATAGTGTACATCTATAATTTATTCAAATTTATCCGCATGTTTCAATAATACCTAAATATTTAAATATGTGTATTTATTGTCTCTTCGAAAACGTAACAAAACCGAAACGAACCAAGAGCCAAATTTATTTACGGTTGTGACTACTGTTACATGATCCCGGCTTTGATTACTGTGACATGATACGGATCGAATTTGAATTACTTGCTTAAATTAAAACCCTGTTTAGAGAATGTTTACTTATTAATAAAAATGTTTGATTATGTTTTACATTATTAAATCGAGTTAATTTTGCTAGGTATATGAGTACTAATTTGTTATCAAGATTAAAGCTAGATTAACTTTTGTATACTAATTTTTAGAATACGTTTCAACACTTATTTCGTTCAGAATTATTATAACCTAAAACATCATTGAGATTGGTATACTTTTTTTTTAAGGAATTGTATTACTTTCAGATGAATTTAACAAAAACTAAGTGGTGACTGATTTTTAAAACTCATTTATTAAATACACACAACCAAACTTATGTGGAATCACCAATTATTTTGCATAATTTTTGAGATGTATGAAAAATTTTTATGTATGAACAGAACTCAGTCCTTACCAAAAACTTTTAATGAAAAATAACCCACATATCCATAAAAAAATTACTTAGTTGACAAAATAAACACAACGGTATTTCTATTGGTTTTTGAAACGAAATGAGATTTAAATTTTTAATGGTCAAAAAGCAATAACCAAAAGAAAATTGGTGATTTTAATAATCCGTGTTGCCACCTCTAGCCCTTATGCAAGCTTCTATTCGCGTTGGCATGCTTCTTATTAACATTTTCTTGGAGTATCTTTTCCCATTCTGCTAATGTTGCATCAATAAGCTGTGCGACATTTCCTGGATTGTTTCGACAAGCTCTAACCCTTCTTTTAAGTTGGTCCCACAAGTGTTCAATAGGATTTAGGTCTGGTGAACATGCAGGTCAGTCTAAAACTGTGACACCTCCCGTTTTAAGACAGCTTCTAGTCATTCTGCTGGTATGGGGAGGTGCATTATCGTGCTTGAAAATAAAATTATCCCCAATTGCAGCTCTGCAAAGCCTAACGATTGGTTTTAGCAGTAAATCAATACTCCTCCGATTCTGGACTCATCCGAAAAAAGAATATTTTGCCAATTCTCAATTGTCCAGTTTGATTATTTTACTACTGAACACAAAATTCGCCAGATAATAAATCGCAGCAGTCGTTTCTTCTTTATTATCATATTTGTTTGCAACAAAAAACCTCATCTTAACGTTGGATACCAAATTTTTTCCTTATAAAAAGTTTAGTCAGAAATACAGAGTGATTCCATATAAGTTTGGTTGTGTGTATATGATTTCGTCTGAGGTATCAATCCTACACCTACTAGCAAAATATTTTTCCTTGACAAAAAAACAATTCAGATTTAATATGTTCAAGAAGAAATATATTTCATGTGAACGGGTCGATCGAGTTCATTAAATGAAATTTTGTTAATAGGAAAAATAAAAATAAGGTGTTTAATGAAATAAGTATCTAATCGAGTCCCATATCGAATTCCACAACTAAACTATTTACATTATATTCAACATTTTATATTAGAAGTTTAGAAACTTTATTTATTTTAGAAATAAAAGCATTACTTTTTACAAATAGTTCTTTTTTATATTGCAAAATGGACAAATTTATAAGGCCTAACTCTATCTATTTCTCTATTTGGAAAGAATTTAGTTAGTAAAATTAAGTTAGTAGGTATATTCCTTTCATTTTACTAAGGGTTATAAACAAAATGATTTTTTTATACTAAAATGAATATAATTTCTAAACTGTATTAAGCATCGTAGAGTATTTTTTAATTTACCACGTCTCTAATCTCAAGTTCTTAAATTGCTGATGTTTATTTCTTACATAAGTAGATGTAATTTTTATTATTTTTGTTCTCCTACTGGCGAATGATCTATTTTTATTTTGATTACCTGTTATTCCTATAAGAGAGTTTAAGTAAATACATTTTAATATTTTATTTGACTTCATATCTTAGTGATTCTATCCACTATCTTTTATTTTATTTTTTTAGTTTTTAATTATATTGGAGAAGTTGCCATTCGTGAAACTTATTTTGAATACCTGGAATTCCTTGTTTGTATATTTGCGTAAATTCTTATGAATTATTCCACAATAATAATTTTAAAACTAACAACATATATATTTATCACTGGTGTTACAGTAGTAATTTTATAACAAAATATAAATGGCACATAATATACCTGCTTGTTCAAGGCCATGATTTGTGGGTCCTACATCTAATTTAAATTTTGTTGTTTATGTTGAACTAACGATGGTAACTATAGTGAACGTGAGGAAGATATATAACATTTATCTTATGTGTCCTTCAATTATTAATAAACACATTTTCTCTCATTATGTATTCTACAATGATTAGATAATGTAAATTATTCTTTTAAATTCGTTACATTTTTCTTGTTTTTTTTTGGGTATATATACATCACCAAATTTTAATGGATTATGCTAAATTTTGTTGACATGTTAGTTGTACCGAAATATTTTTTTTGGTAAATAAAATTATTATATGTGTCATAAAATTTAATAAAAGAAACTGAAACAATGTTAAATGTCTGGTAGTTTGTTCATTTGAGTTCAATATTATCCAATAAAAATAAAATTTCTAGAATTTCAAAAAAGAAAGATCGAAAATAATTATATCTATATTTTCTATTCAATGTTACGGAGTCTATCAAAAACGTGAAAAAACAATGTCTTCAAAAATATAAAACTACTTATGTAGAAGTTATAAAAAATTTGCATTCTGCATTTTAGAATGTCTAATATTTGAACAAACTACAAACCTATTCTGTGGAATTTAACAATTTTAACAGTATTGTTATTAAATATTTTTTATAATAAAAGGAACTGATATAATGACAAAAATTCAAATATATTGAAATATAATAGGTATTAGTTTTTTAAATTAGTCTTAATCAAGCATTTTGTGAACTTGTACTAATGTTATTTTATATAAAAATATAATACAATTTTTAACGTCAAAAAATTTGATCAAACTAAAGGAGAAAACAGAACGAAAATACGAAAAAAAACGCTTCGTTATCATTTTTATTTTAGCAATATGGTTCTTTTGTAGGAATATGTATGAGTGTTTCATCAATATTTTTTTCCAAAGAAGAAATATATCCACTCATTTATAAGTACATGTAATTGTTCATTTACAAGTGGGCGAAAAAAATGTTTTTCTAGTAGGAATATCTAATTACTCCACGTTGCTAACACGATTGTTTTTATTACGTCTAGTATTACTTTTTAAATTATTTTTAACTTTTTTAATTATTTTGGGAAATACAATACGTTTTATATACATCGATATTATGGTATATTATTTTATTGAAACCATATACTGTGGATTGTCTTCTATTTCATTACACCTCCAATAACATCCCTAATTTTATAAAATATCTAATATTATTGATTAATTTGTCGCCCACTTAATCAAGTTGTATTGGTAATTAATTATTCATTACCTATAATTATTTATGTAATTTTCCTTTGACCCAGTTCTTGATGTATGACTCTTCTTGATATTTTTAAGTCGAAATAATAAGAATACTACATTTTTTAATTTAAAATGACAAAGCTTTCTTAGAATTTCACTACCTATATTTAGGTAACTAGGTATGTAAAATAAGTATGTTTGCAAAACGTTTTTATATGGTTTATCGTAAATTCTAATTATATTTGTTGCACAGGTAAATAAAAACTAAGAGTAAAAAAACAATTTACAAGTCATATATACATTTTTAACTACGTTTATTTATATCAGCTGTGTCGTTATAATGCAAAATCTGACCATTTCCTGGAAATCGCTAAACTAAAGTCGATAAAAAAAACAAGGAAACAAATAACCGTACAGTACTATAACATGACAGAGCTAGAAAAAAAGCAAGGAGACTGAAAATAAAAAAAGAGGTTACATATATTTTTAGAATCACAGGCAGAAAGCGACATGCATAGAAAACAAAGTTGTAACTATAGAATAGGTTATAGGAAAAGTCTCCAATAAACCACAGTAAAAGTAATATAAAGAAAGAAATGGCTTGATGACATAAGTAAGGCAGAAATAAGTAAAAGAAGATATTTAAAAGCAAAATATCTAGAAACCGGAAACGAAGAGGATAAATAAGAATACACAAAACAGAGAATAATTGTAAAGAAAAACATGCAGAAATAAGAAACGACAACACAAAGAAAACAGAATAAAAGTAATAGAGAAAAAACACAGCAGGCAAGAGATCTGGAAGTGACACTTCATAGGACTATTAAATGTAAGAAGAAGGAGAAGAAAACGGAATCAAAGTGGACGAACCGACAGAAATAAAAATTGAAGAAATTATTTGGAAGATGTAAAACAATAAAAGACCAGGAATAAACAATACCACAATATAAACACTAAACTAGTACAAGAAGTTTGGAAAATTGAAAGAATGTCAGAAGTATAGAAGAAATCAGTAACATTATCAATATATAAAAAAAGAGAAGTATCAGATTACAATAATTATAGATGAATAGCTCTTCTCGATACTGTATACAAAATTCTGGCCATTTTAATAAAGCGATGATTAGAAATGAATACAGAAAAAATGTCAGGAAAATATCAGAAAATATCAGCTCGACGACGAACCAAATTTTCTTACTAAAACAAGTATTAACGCACTGTTAGGAATACGACATCCCTACCTTCATGATATTCATTGCCTGTCTGCAACTTACATATATCGAGGAAAATTACTTAAAGCCTTAAGGAAATTCGAAATATCAGAACAATTGTGCATACTTACAGAAATGACACCTACATAGACAAACAATTTAATTAGAATAGAAGGAAAAGAATCAGACGGGTATGAAGTACCTTTAGGATTAAGGCACTAATCACTATTTAATTCAATATATACTCTTGGAAAGCATAATAAGAAAAAGTGGAATAAACCGAAAAGGCACTCTACTACACGATGTGGTCTTAATAGCTAGAAAATAAGAAGTGTTAAAGAGATTAACACAACTATTAATCACAACAGAAAAACAGATGATCTTGAAAATAAATTATCAAAAAGCCAGTATATGAAACTAAAAAAATAAAAAATAAAACTAAAATGGAAGAATTAGGGTCGTTGCAGCTAGAATTACAAACCGGAAAAAGAATCAACATCAAAAAGACACAAATATATGTATCCTGAAGCTCTTATTAACGACAAACGTAATGAAGAGCCCGAGATAGACCTTAGACTTGCCAAAGGAAGCAGATGTGCCGGAGGATTGCATAATATTTTAAAATTAAAGCATGTCTTAACAACACCAAAGAAAAGAATCTACAAAACAATGATAGGACCTGCAGTACTGTTTGGAAGCGAAACTTGAGTTCTGAATAAGAAACAACAAACCAAATTGGAAATATGTGAGAGGAGAATTTTACGAAGAATTTGTGGAGAAAAAAACAGACGAAGACTGGGAACGACGTATAAATAATGAAATATATGCATTATACAACGAAGCAACAATAATTAATGTAATCCAGTCAAAAACGTAATAGTGACTAGGGAATATGGAGTGAATGAAGCAAGACAAATATATCAATACGCCAAACGAACGGTTAGTCGCTTTGCATCAATAATGGAAACACCAGAGGCTACAGACCCGAGGACTTGATACATACATGTCTTCATAATGGTCAACAAACCAGGAAATACAAAAAAACTTATATCCAAAAAACAATGAGAAAAATATCCTCTTTAAATGTAGTTTTTACATTTTTATATTAAAAAGTAATACCTATAAAATGTTTGTACAGTTATTATCGCCTCGCAACCCAAAAATGAATACGATGGTGAAACACATTTCAGAAAAATCTCGAAAACTTTGAAATAAGACCCAGCGGAAATCATCTTAAATCAAATCTTTGGATATACAGATAATTAAAATACTTGATTAAAAATATAAATGAATAGAATATTATTTTTTAATGTACACTATAATTGGTAGCCATGGATAAATGACTTTACATGTATTATTGCATGTTAAAAGGTTTTACTACTGTACTAAAATGACGAGTGCTGAATCAGGATTTTTAAATAAGGTAGAAACTTACGAATTTGTTGAAGTATTGGAATAGAACAATATTTCCTATAAAATCTTGTGAAGGCCGAAATAGGAAAAAGCCCTTAGAAATAAATAGAAATGGCGATACTTTTAAGTTAAACATACTATTAAAATGTACTTTATTCGTTTAGAGAACTTATTTTATATATCTAAAATCCTAATTCCAGTAACGAAAATAGTACAAATGTGTCATATGTCCACCTAACAAAAATGAATTATTTATAAAACGTCAGGGAAAAACGAAACATAAATAAATATGATGGTATCATTAAGCATTTCATAATTCAGTTTTTTATTTGCTGGAATAATAGCCCCAAAGGGTGATTTACCTTATATGATGTTTATTATAGTAATAGCAAAGTTATTTAATAAAACTGTTACTAGCTGCTTTTTTGAGAAAGATATAAATATATTGATTCTCTATATATTATTAAGCAGCTTAGTTTAATGTTGACAAGGAGCCTTTGTTTAACAAAAGCTACTACTTTTTTATTCTATTATATTATCACCATTCATCAGAAGTTTTCATTAAATGACGTGTTATTGGAGAAAGTAAGGAAGATATACAGTGTGTCCATGGATGGGGTCCCCAAGGGGGAAAAAATCTTTATTATTCATTTTACGACCAAAAGTCATTCTTTATAAAAAGTTCTGCTTGTTGAGAAAATAGAGTTGCCTTATAAAAATTTTAGATTAAATGTACAGGGTGTTAATAAATTAGGAAAATATGAAAATGCTTCAAGAGGGAAGTACCATTATTTATTATTTTTAACAAAAATTTTATAAAACAAAGTTGTTTATAAACTAGCATAGAGACTAAATACAAATTTTTAAATAAAAATTCCAATATTTTAAAATAGAATATTAATAATTATTACTTTCATGTAATAATTTGCATTTTACAAAAAAAATCAAGATAGCCGATTTTGTATACGTTCATGTTATGTCAGCATTTTATTTACATCTGTGAGTATTTTTGAAAATGTTAACCAAAGAAGAGCGTATTTATTTAATACAATGTTACGGTATTGGAAATGTGTCTTATCAATACGCTATAGATGTTTTTCATGGAAAATTTCCTAATACGCCCGTGTCAAAAAAAGCATTGCGAAAATTATTTAAAAAATTTAATGAAACTGGATCGGTGATGAATGTAAAGAAATCAAAGAAAAAATACGACGAAAATGACGCAGCTACATTATTAGCAATAGGGTCAGTTTTAGATAACCCGAAATTATCTTTAAGGAAGCGTGCACAAACATTGGATTTAAGCAAAAGTCAATTACACGTAATTTTTAAGGAAAACAAAATTATACCGTTTAAGCCAAAGATTCGGCATACACTTGAACCTGGAGATGAAGAGAGACGTTTAGAGTTTTGTTTATGGATAGGTGAAAAGTTCCTTGAAAACCGAAGATTTCATAGATTTATTTTTTTATCGATGAATCTACATTTTGCACAAATGGGCACGTATCTTCACAAAATAGTCGTCATTGGGCTTACGAGAATCCTAATTATGTGATAAACAAACGAAGTCAACGTTACAAAAAAGTTAATGTATGGTGTGGAATTTTTTTGGATCGGATCATTGGTCCATATTTTATAGAGGAAAATTTAAACCAACACGTGTATTTGAACATTTTGGAAAATTTTGTCTTACCATTTCTTAATACTTTAGATCCAGAAGTTCGTAGTAATATGTTTTGGCAACAAGACGGCTGTCCTGCTCATTGCACAGCCTTGGTCAGACAATGGTTAAATGATCATTTTGGCGCAAGGTGGATAGGAAGGTTCGGCCCAATTAATTATCCAGCTAGGTCGCCTGATCTTTCATTACTAGATTTCTTTTTGTGGGATGCATTAAAACAAAAGGTTTACTCAAATAATCTTCCACATGATAGAGAAATATTAAAAGAGCGCATAGAAGAAGCAATCCATGAACTGAATGTGCCGCAAATCATTCGTAAAGTGTACGGTAAATTTATTAAGTTAGCGGAAAAATGTGTCGAGGTGGGAGGTAGTTATGTAGAATAATTTTAAAATATTGGAATTTTTATTTAAAAATTTGTATTTAGTCTCTATGCTAGTTTATAAACAACTTTGTTTTATAAAATTTTTGTTAAAAATAAAAAATAATGGTACTTCCCTCTTGAAGCATTTTCATATTTTCCTAATTTATTAACACCCTGTACATTTAATCTAAAATTTTTATAAGGCAACTCCATTTTCTCAACAAGCAGAACTTTTTATAAAGAATGACTTTTGGTCGTAAAATGAATAATAAAGATTTTTTCCCCCTTGGGGACCCCATTCATGGACACACTGTATAATTATAATTAAAAATAACTAACTAACAATTTTGTACCTTCGAATATTTTTTTTCGATTAATGACGTAAAATGGAATCGCAATTCCCACGTTGTTTCAGCTGTTCTGGTTCTGACGTAGTATATGGTCGTTTCCTACAGATGTTTTACTTCTTCATTAAAGTATCTTAGTTTTTTATTTACATTCAGATGTTTCATAACGTAAACACATACGTTCATTTAGTAAATAATAATTATCTAGTTCGTTCAATAATTCCAATAATATTTTCCAATCCATATTAGTAAGAGTTTAATTATTTTTTTAAATTCACAAGTACTGTAAAATATAAAAAATGTTAAATTAAAATATATGTATATGTATAACCAAACAACCGATAGAGATACAATAATGTATACCCTCTCGACCGAAGTAGAGGTACGAGCGCGGTTGCAGGGACGTTACTATCGAATTGACTGGAACGACGTTTCCACCTCGATATATCCCTACTTCAAGATATTAATGATACGTTCTCTCTCTTTCATAACGCGTTCTTTATCACTCGGATGGGTTTGTGTATGTCCTTATATATTTAGGCCAAATCTGTATACATAGAAATTTTAATAGGATTTTATCATAAAATAATTTGGAAATTCAAAACGCTAAATTATTTCATATGGGTATCGGGAATTCAATGTAATGAAATTGTGATCTAGCAGTGTTTAAAAATAAAATTTATTTGAAATGAAATTTCTTATATAATTGGTTAAAACAAAATAACAGTAAACAAAATTCAACAATAAGAATACATTTTAACTTGAAAATACATGACATTAAAATAATTAGTAAACAAAACCCTCTAGTAAGCATGGAAACCGTTTGATCAAGACTTCTAGAAGATAATTGGCGTCCTCGCATAGCTGTCCGGGACCAGCATTATCCGTGGATCATCGTAGAGGCCGGTTAAACTTTGCCATGGAACACGTGAATTGGGGACAAGCTGACTTGGAATGAGTTCTTTGGACGGATGAATCGCGATTTTGCCTTCATACATGTGATAGACGAGTTCGTGTTTTTAGAAGGTCAAATGAAAGATACGCACAATGTAATATACAGAACACTACTTTACTCGGTTATGGTGTGGGGCGGAATTTCATTAACGGCACACACACAGACCTGGTAGTGTTAAATAATGGAAATTTGAATGCTGAACGCTACATACAGAAGCATATTGTACTATTTGCCCCTTATATTGGCCAACATTTTTTGCTAATTCATGATAATGCTCGACCTCATAGAGCTCGCGTAGTTCGAAGCTACCTATTGGAAGTTGGCATTGTAGCTATTGCCTGGCCAGCACGAAGTCCCGACCTTAATCCAATAGCGCATGTCTGGGGTATGCTCGGAAGGCAATTACGTGCTCATCCGAACCGGCCCAACAACTTGGAGGACGTGTGGCGACTATTGGTTGAAATTTGGGATGGTCTGGATCAAAACATCCTTCGAAATCTTATTTTAAGCATGAATCGTCGATGTCAGAACACGATTAGAAGTAGAGGTGGAAATAACCGATATTAAGATTAAAAAGTTCCGTAAAATTCTTGATACTCATTATACTTCATTAAAAAATTAAAATTAATAATTTAGGTTTTTTTTTGTTTTAACATTACTTTATGCTTAATCTTGGGACTGCTTCTTTAAAAAATGCTTTACTTAGAGGTAATTTAATAAAAATTATTAAAATATGTTTATTAATTCAATTTTACAAATAATTTAATTAGAAATTTAGTAGTGGTGCATTAATTTCTTGGAGTAGTGTACAACTAATTAAGATTCAGAAAAACATAATATTTAGTTTATCATCTAGATAATTTAGGGCTTAGTTTTTATTTGTTAATAAATTTGATATCTTCGCTTAGTTTGTTACGTAAACGAGCGCAGAGCGTGTAATTGTAATGTTAATAATTTAGGTAAGGAAATAATTAGCATTTTATTAGATTTCGTGTCATTTAATTTACTATGAGAATATAAAGTACCTCATATTTGAAAAATATAATAAAAAAAACATTTTTGTCTCTTATATGTATCTTTTGATATATTTTTTCAATTTTGGTGGATATTATTGGGTTAATTTAGTTTGAGAAAATATTAAACCTTAGTAAATGTTTTTATTTAATTTTTCAAAAAAATCGTTTACAGAGATACTTAAAAACAATAATTCCAGTTTCCTATTTCTTAGAAAGGGGCTCATCAAGGAAACTGGTTTCATAAAACACGAAATTGTAGTTTTAATTATTTAGTTGATTTAAAAACGCAAGAAAATGCACATAGAATTATTCGTTTCATGAAACCATTTTTCTCAGTATTCGTCGCGATTTAAAATTTTGATAAACGTCGCCCTTGAAATTGTTTCAAATGGCAGCGTCATTGACCGATGTCAAGGGTATTGAACACATTTGACACGGCGTTTTAGAACAGGAAGGTTTGTTTCATTAGTAAAGCGCACACCATAAAGTTGTTAATATAATGTTTGACGTCAAATCTGGAACGTAACGATTTGTAATTTTCCTTTTACACCAAAAAATGTCTTTAGGAGGCAAAGTATTTAAATTAAAACGATTGCAAATGCACAACTTTAAATGTTAAACTTAAACAAATAGAAAGATGGCTTTCGGCATAAATCTTTGTGCTACGCCAGCGGCGTAACACGGCCCTTACTAAGTGATAAAGAGAAACCCGACCCAAAGTACACAATATTAGGGGAGAAGGCGCTACACGGTAATCTATTGCAAGTTTATTACACACGTATTCTCTAGCAATTTGAATACCCTTACCGTTGTTTGTGAGTTTTTTCAAAATATAAATTATTATTCATCAGAAATTTTTTTCCTTTTATATTATTAAAATTAGGAATCTGTTTTACTTGACGACTATGGTAAATACCATTATCCATTATAATAATGTAATTTTCATAGTTCTGCGTCATTGTCTTGGAGATCATCAAGAGAAGAATTTGCTGTTTTTAGCTGAAAACAACAAACAGTTCGGAACAAAATCATTTTCGAATCCTGCATGTATTATTGTTACCCTTTGATCTTCATTTGATGGAGCCTTGGTTTGACAATTTTTTTAAATCATTCCATCCTTTTCTTGTAGGGTCATGTCTATCGAACCATGTTTAGTTGCCGACCCCGGTGGTCGAGTGAGCGGCGAACCGACATTCGGTCCTGGGGTCCCGGCTTGGGCACGGGTGTTGTATGAATGTCTCGTGTATAAATGTGTAAACATTAGAAATTCATAAATTATCGTGACTGGCTGACATGGATTACATTCCGTGTGCCAATAAAAAAAACCATATTTCGTTAAGGTGGATAATTGGTCGATTGTCTGCTCTATATTGTTTAATAGCCGTTAAATATTTATGACGCCATTTCCGTAAACCTTGATAAGGTTTGTCTTTTGTCAATTGTGTGATATTTAAAACCCATTTTGAGCAATATCTTTCTTAGGCTTGAAATTCTACATGAAATGTTTAATCATTGGCCAGCCTCTTTTTTTTTTTTTGGAGAAACCGGTGTAGGTGCAGGTTGTTCTTCATATATTTGATAAATTTTCCTTCTTATAAAACCATATGATTCTCGACAAAATTTGTAAATGTGCCAGAGACACTCACTTCGCTTTTTTCTGGGAATAATAGATTTTCGTACTTATTAAAATCTCTTTCTAGCAATGATTGGTACACATTTTTAATTATTTCTTTGGCATCGGAAGATGAATGCTTTATTCTGAAAGTAGTGTCACTAAAATAAATCACACTATCAGCACATGCCCACGGACGCCACATTCTATCTAACACCAACACAACAAAAAATACCATTCGCCAGTAAACCAAATAATAATGTAAAAAAAATCACTTGTTCGAAAATCAATTAGAAATTAAATTAGTAAAAATCGATTTGCTATTTATATCATTAGAAAGTCATATACTTTAAAGCAATATAATATTTAGAGATGCAGGTAAATAACATTTGTACTTCGGGTCTACTTGAAAACTTGGAATATTTTTTTGTAGTCAACAGGTCAACAGTGTAATTATATCCATACTATACTTAATTACTCTTAAAAGTTGAAAGTAGGGGCAGATGGTTTATTAATGGAAACAGAAATAAAATTATAACTGCCACTTTTGATTGTTTGTTTTGGAATTATGTGGTTTAGTCTGTTATTGAGACAATACAAGACAACAACTTGTGTTCCAAGTAATTTGAAATACCAACATTTTAAACATAATAGAGGGACATACTTATTTTAGAATTAACCCATTCCTAGAAAAATTAAAAAATATTATTTCTCCAATCCTTATCTAGGAAAAGGATTAACACTAAATGAAAGGGCGACGGCTAAATAAGAAATTTTAAATCAAGTCAAAATTTACGAATTTGTTAATGAATTAACACAGAACAAAATTTCCTAAACATTTTGTGATGACCGAAACAGGAAGTGCTGAAATAGATAAATACCACATGTTATCTGTTTAAAATTGTTGGACAATAACTTTACAAATTAAAATTTTTATTGGGACTACTTTGAAACACTCATATTTTTCGTCTTTTTGTGAAATATATCATCTACATACCTTTGAAACTTTGAAATTTATTTAAATCAGTTAAGTAGAATGAAATAATAATTTAAAAGTTCGTTATTTCATGCCAGAATATAATTTAGTGAATCATTAAAATTACCAAGAATGTTCTTATATGTGTTAGTTATTATTGGATTTGCGATAATTTTGAAATACATAGATAACACTTAAAACGAATAACATTTTTTATAGGTGCTCTATATATTTGATTGAAAATTATATAATTAGACTTCATTTTTCTTTATGTTGACGATAAATTGACATATAAATTTATTAACAGCTAAATCAGGTCAAAATGGCAAATGTTAAAGACGAGCAGTTGCTGGAAAGAGTAGCTAAATCCTAATAAAACATTATCGATTTTTACTGTAGTTTTATTTTCGCTGCTGATTAGACCTTAAAAAAAGAAGTAGCACTCATATTTAATGTACATGTACATTTAATGTTTATTTTATTACTTAGAAAGCCAATGTGGGTCCGCTGCTACTAATTTTATTCATACATAAACGCTCTGTATTAATGAAACAAGAATAAATTCAGTTTTGAAAAATGCAAAAAAAGGAACAGCGACCAAGAAGTCTACATTCAAAGATTGCAGATTTTCCCGAAGGTTACAAATTTGAGATTCGTGACAGTATAAAAAATACATGAGAAGAAGTATTTTGAGATTCAGTGTAAAAATTTGAAAGGAAAAGCATCTATTTAAAATTTACAGAACAAGTCATTGGAGAGTTTTGAGTTTAAGTATATTTTAAAAAGAAAGACAATGAGAAGGCCTGTGTGAAAGAACTACTGTCAATTAAGAAGGGTTTAGTATAGGCAAAACTGAAACTTGCATAAAACAGACTGCGAGTGAATTAAAGAGAAATATTTTACATGCGGATGGAGAATATGGTTTTGTCAATTGAGCAGAACTTGTATTTTCAAAATCGAAATCATTCGATTATCGCAATATGAATATGTTTGTGACATGGTTCAAATTAAAATCTGTTGTCAGCTTTATACGAACCATCTGTGATAGTATTGGATAATGTTCAGTTAATGGATAAATATAATATATTTCTTCAGTATTGTTTCCAGTCGTAGTTATATTGCATGAAAGACAAAAATTGTTGACGAAATTATACAGTGTGTAACATAAAGTATGGAATAAATTCATTTTAGTTTAAACAAACAATTTTGAGGAAAATCCTGAGACAAGTCGGTTTTTGATTTTAATTTAATATATTTTTACATAACAATTAAATATTCAGGGTAAAGCATCTGTGAGTAACGATGTCATCGACAATTTTTTTAAATGGCACTACCTATATATTTTATCTTTTTTAGATTGCAAATTTCAAGACGATTCCAAAAATATATCATACTTGTGTTCGGTAATTAATAGCTTGGAAAATACAATAATTTTAAAAGCTGTATTTTTGAAGACCTTTAATAAAATTAAAAGAACAAACTAATACAACAGTAACAATAAATTGCCATACAATAAATTACAGTAAGTGTTCGAATTGTCTTCCTTCTTCTGCTTGACAGTGTCATAAGCGATCAATAAATTCTTGCTGTATTTTATTAATGGTTTCCTGCGAAATGTTATTTATTTCTTGCCTTATTCTATCTTTTAAATCATTTATGTCGTCGGGTGTACTTTTATACACAACATTTTTTAGATGACCCTACAAAAAGAAATCTAATGTCGTGAGATCCGGTGACCTTGGTGGCCACTCAATTGGGGAAAATTTCATCAAGAGCAAAAATGAAAAATATCAACATTTAAACTTTTCATTTAAACGTATAATATTCTGTGGATTTCTTGACAATCTCATTGGCTAAATAAAGCTTTAAACGAATTTGTGCCAACCTTTACGTGCTCGCTGTATAATAAAAACGACCGAACAGTCAAATAAAATTAAAAACTTCCGTAAAGTTAAGATGCGTTTTTATAATTCTAACTTTCTTATAATTTTTTAATACTCTTTTTTTAGCACTAGACATAACTGCTAATGATTTATTTATTTTGTCAACATTTTTTTTTCTTGGCAAACCTACCATTCTTATCTCGTGATGTTTTTTTTAATCAAAGGTATTTTTAACCTCAACAAAATACGTTACGCCAAAACATCTCTATCAGGTCCAGAATATTCAAGTATGAAACTTTGCCTAGTCGAGTAAATTTACATAGGAAAAATGTTTTTGTAGGTTGACCGCAAAGTGGGTGTTAAGAACACTATCAGAATTAGATAAATAAATTTTGAATAGTATCGTAAGAAATATTATTTTTAAAAATGTTCTTAAATAACTCGTATAACTATATATACATAAGTTATTTTTAAATTGTTTATAGTAACACAAATAAACAAGTCACCAGTTGCAAATTCCATTCAGGTAAAAATTTACCGCGTCCTCAGAAGCGATATTTTAACCCCTACTCATCAGTTGAGAAGCCCCTAGTTGCGACTGAACCCCATACCCATATTACTCCACAAAATTCCAGCCTACCTAAAAAAAAAAACATAAATCGATTTGGGCTCACCAAAAAGCAATAAATAAAAAACAAAAACGTGATTAAAAACAAGAAAAGGTCGGGTCTAATAGTTCAAATCTTGAGAAAATAGTGTATTATACCGGATATTTGAGGAAACCTTGGGACCTTCTAATAATAGTTATAAAATGATTATATAAGATTATAATTATTTGTCAAATATCTAAAGCATCAGTTTTATTGTGTGGTAATAGCTAAGAGATTTTAACAACATATTTTCAGGTAAAAACCTTTCAGATCTTGTCGGGTATAATACTTTTCAACAAAGTACACCTTTAAGTAAATGCCTTCGTACTTAATCCAAAGCAATCGCAAAGTGTTGGAATAACCTATAATTGTTTGTAAATATTTCCAAGATTATTTGTTTTAGAATTCAAGAGATTCATTTTTGGAGTAGATCCAAAGAAATGTATTATCTCCCTAAAATTTCGATAACATTCTGTCTAATTTATGTAATTGTTTTAATAATCCTTAATCGCTGTTGTTTGGGAATTATTAGCGCAAAACTATTTTTCAAAAAGCCCCACAGAAAATCGTCCAGGAGTGTGAGATCCGACCATTTAAGTGGCCAATTAACATCACAACTCCAGAAATTATTCGATCGTCCAATTTCTCCCTTAAAAGATTTAGTGTTTCATCAGTGGTATGGCTAGCGGCTCTTGCCTGTTGAAACCACAACTTCCAAATTATTCTACAAATCTATAATAAAAGTCCTGTCATTAATTTCATTGTGAAAAGATAAGGACCAAACACGTTTCCCCCCAATAACCCAAAAACCACCCCTCGTAGTCATTTTTTCGGGATAGAGTTGTTTCTCCAGCATTCCTTTTGGATTTCGCAGCCCATATTCTACAATTCTGCTTGTTTACGTATCCACCAATTTCCAAAAAATGAGTTTTTGAAAAAATCGTAATTATCGTGCCTTTCGTTTTATTTTAATTCATGTATTTTATAAGCTTTTAAGTGAAGATTTTTCTTTAAAATATTATGTAGATTCCATCATTTAATATTGAGTGGCTTTGAGCATTACGAATTAACAAGTTCAGAGTTTTATCATCACTACCATTTACATTAAGATTTTCCATTTTGGTGGTCACATTTCACAATAAATGTAAGTTCCTCGATGGATCAAGTCGGAAGGAACTAAATCCAAGTTTTTGACATGTGTCACTATGGGAAAACTGTCAGCTAAGATTTGTAAATAGCGGAAAATTTCAATCGGAACGTCAAAGTAAGACACCCTTTGTTATCTGGCCCCTCAAAGCCATGAAATTGGCCGCCTCTGGCTATTGATATTACTTTTAACGATTAATGGTTGTAGGTAGAAGCAATTTCTTTTATGTATTATGTCAGATACCTAATAATAATATTGATAATAGTTTCTGTTACATTACTATATACAAGTATAAGGTACATTTAATAAATTGAGGACATATAATTTCAAAAGGATTACGTGTTTCATTTCTTATTCGAGGAAAGTTCATATTGATTATTCAAGTCATTATTATTTAGAATTACTAATTCTTTTCATCCCCGCTTCATGAAGTTTGAAAGGAAACAGTCGGAGGTCAGTGGAAGGCCGAATGTTTCGATTTTTAAACTACAGGCTGATTCTTGTAAGATAACGATATAAAAGTGTTTCCTGAGGGATAGAAAAATAATGGCAGTAAGTACGGGAATCACCTAAATGAAAATTTGAGACTGCTTTTGTTATTTGTGTAAATTCGCTAATTTAAACCCGTTTTCCTATAGAATCACTACCATTTGTGTAAAATCGCTAATTTAAACCCCTTTTCTTGTAGAATTACTACCACGCTTATTTTTTAAATAGCTGAGTTGTCCGAGTGATCCCTTATTTGAAAGCTTTCTATCTAAACTTTAAAAATTCTGTTAATTATTGAAATTTTGCCGGTTCGGCACTACTATTATTATTATTATTATTATTTTTATTATTTATTATTATTATTATTATTCTTTATGGTAATCAATGAAAATGACTTATTCAACAGTCTAATTGATTGATAGTGTAATCATATCGATTACAGTAATTTTCTACAATTTTACAATATTTGATAAATAATATTTACATTATTGTTAAGAACCCTATGCTTAAAAACTATTTGAATATGACAATGAAAATATATAATTGTTCTATGTCTTTCCAACCATAAAATATACAAATAACTAGTTATAAAAATACTACCAGTGAATATACAAGATAGTAGTACGTATATTTTTAAAATTGTAGTCTTTGGTAAACATTTGTTATTCAACAAATAAAGTGGTATTTTTTATTGTAGAAAGTTTGATCGGAAATAATATTAACATTTAAACAATAATTTTAGATTATTTATCCAAATTAAATAAAGTGATTGTCAATAAATAAAATCCATTTTAACGAAATTATTGAAAATTATTTCTGTTATGTATTATATTTTTGTAATGGTTAACAACTACATAAAACTTCCATTTACACATGCAATTTTCTTTTTCATTTTGTCGTGTCGAACTCTTAATCCAACTGCAAACAAAACTCGGATGAGAATATATTGTAAACCAATATTTACTTAAAGTTAACCTTTTTTTGAACTACTACTACTACTACTACTACTACTAAGCTTTAAGGACATATAGTAAATAAAGGTAAATAAATATTTGCTTGTACAGGTGAGTCAAGTGTTTGATAACTTGTGTGCAATATATTTTTTTTATCATCACTATGTGCACATTAATAACTAATTATTAAATAATCTACAAAGGCTGAGAACCACACTGCAAACTAAAACAATTGTGAAATGCCAACAATACGAGGGTCGATCAATAAGTACCTGTTTTAGGAATAAAAACGGAAAATTTTCACATTTTTTTCTCAATTTAATCTATTTTTAGGAAAATACACTTTTCCCAACGTTTGTGCTATTTCTTTAACCCTACAAATAATGCCATTTTTTGTTGGGAATGTGTACATGTCCTTTACCTCGCGATTTCTTCTTATTCACCATCGTTTCTCGCTTATTTTTGTATTACGTTTCTTTTTAGAGATTTTAGCGAGTATCTAAAACTAAATTAGAACATTCTTTCATATATAACCATATTTTCGACTTGTATGTGTATATATTTTCTCGGCACTCGTGGTTTCTTTACTTTAGTATCCGTTATTCTTATGTAGTAAATCAGTAACGCCCCTAAGTTTTTAAAAATATTTTTTTTAATTCTTTTAGAAATTCCATTAAAAAAATCACCTTATTTGAACTCATTTTGTTGCCACTTAGTAAGTTCAAAATTTTAAAATATTGACAACCTATAGACATTTCAGAAGTTTTACTAATCTTTACTAATCTAGAATGTTTAATAAAATACTTATTTATTTGTACAAATTCTATAGTTCAAAAAGC
Organism: Hermaeophaga mercurialis; assembly: GCA_951812935.1. NCBI lineage: Eukaryota > Metazoa > Arthropoda > Insecta > Coleoptera > Chrysomelidae > Hermaeophaga > Hermaeophaga mercurialis. Next base: position 24,744,723 of record OX638358.1, on the reverse strand, counting down.
GTTCTAAAAACATTCATTTTTGAAAATACAATAGATCTATTATGATTTATGATTTAATGATGGAATTTACCTGGAAAACAAATTGACCGCTTTAACACCAAGCAAACCTTCAAATCTCTTCAAAATACGCTTCTGTCACCGTAATAACCTCTTCGTTTGAGCCGAGTTTTCCCCAAGCCATATTTTCATGTTAGGGAATCGAAAAAAGTCGAAGTGAGCCATATCAGGCGAGTAGTAGGCGGTTTGGTTTACAATTTGGCCGCGACGATTCCGGATGAATGAGCTGAAACTGCACTTTTTTCTTAGCAAAATAGCACCAGGTTTTTGAAATTTCTTAGCGAATCGGTCCAATAACTCATTATAGTACTATCCTTTGATCATTCTTGCTTTCTGCTAAAATTGAATCAGGGTTATTCCGTTCAAGTTCCAAAAATCGTGACCATAAGCTTTTACTTTTTTGGAGCAAATTCGCCTGGAAAAATCCATTATTTTGACTGTCGCTTAACCTCTGGTCTATAATAATGTATCCAGGGTTCATCAACGGTGACGACTCGATGCAAAATATATTGAGAATTTCGTTTGAAGAGGTCTAAAAACTATTTCGACCCTGACATCCGTATCTTTCTATTTTGCAGTGTTAGTAGTGGAGGCACCCATCTACCTTTCTCATACTTATCGTGTAAAATATTGATTGTCGTTTCGAACAACACGTTTAAATTCGTCGAACCAATATCTCATAGTTATGGGTTCCCATGGACACCATCCAACTTCGCTTTAAAGCGTTTTTCGAATCAATATTGCTCTTTATCCATTTATCGAAAAAAAAAGAAAGACGCGTGAAACAACTGGCTGTTAAAATCTAAAATATTAATCAGTTTGAAATTTAGTATGGTGTCGTTTGACAGTAACGGTACCTGTCTTCAAAACGGGTACTTATTGTTCAATCCTCGTATATCAATCAGTTTAGTCGTGTCCTTGAACCCGTATTCATGAAAATATATTTATTATAGAATATAGTAATGATGTTACATATCCACAGATATTTTTTGTCGAATTATTTAATAGATTATTACCGGCCATTAGATGAGTAAACCTTTTGTGAGTTAATATGTATTTAATTGGTGGTTTTTTATGATTATATTATACATACATATTAAAATATAAACGTACAAACGTGAGTTTGACCATGACTTTAATATGGGCTTGTTGTTAATACCAATTTATCAATAAGTAATACCTTTGTACCCAGAAATAAAAGATCGTAGAACGATCTCAACTAGAAAACGCGTCCCAGGCAATGCTAGCTGTCCTCATTAGATTGTACTACATAATTTGTTCCCAAGTTTCCAAGTTCGTCTATGATAGAAGTTTAACTGAAATGTTTGTATTATCAATAGGCAGGGTTATATTATATTATAGGACCACATTACGTTTTTTCATCGATGTCGTGGGTATTGGACAGCTGGAATATCTTACCTTACTTATTATAGGAGCAGAATTGTCATTTTAGGCTCAAATTTTCACTCTTAAATTTCAATATTGAAGAATTTAACCATTAATAAAAACTACATTTTTCATTGGTTTAAGGTTTGCTATCTTGTTAATATCATCAGAAGTTTTGCTAAATGCTCAACATTGTTGAGAAACAGAGTAACCAACCTTCCCACTTAGTTGATGTCAATGTCAGTTATTATACTGAGAAAAATGGAAAAAACTGATTTCTTGTAGTAGTTAGTTCCGACGGCTGCTGCTTTAATTTCGCGATGTGGGGGGTGGGTGGCTCATTGGTAGAGCCGCGAGTTGGTAATCGACAGGTCCCCGGTTCGAATCCCGACAGGGACGAGAATTTTTTCTCGTTCCTAAAGGTGATTCCCGCTCCGGTATTCACTGTTGGCTTCAAATTAACAATGCTGCTCATAAAGTGGCGCCGAGAAACAGTTACAAAGCCTACACTGAACACGAGGCTAATTACCCTGACAGTCGAAGCAATCACTTTAAAAAAAATCGCCACTGTAGTTTGGCGCATGAGCATTTGTAAAATTTGACATTTGTTGTGATAAGCAAAAGTGACGGAAGTTGTATTTAGTTAGCTGTTTGAGTACAATTTAATTTTAAAGTAACATATCGAAAAGAAACTATGGATTTAAATAGCGAGCATTTTAGAACAATAATTTTGTTTAATTGTCGATTAAAGAAAAGTGAAAAAGATTCCTTGGATGATCTAAAAACTCCTTTTGATGACGAGGTACTATCAGGACAACTTTTGCTTATGGTATCAAGAATTTAAATTTGGTTGGAGTAGTCTTAGTAATGAATTATGTGAAAGTCGACCAATATTGATGCTGTAAGAGAATTGATAATAGTAGATCTTCATGTGACATATAGGGAAATTCAGTTTCAAGCATTGAAATATAACAGATTAATGTGTTCTCGATGGATACCGCATAATTAAACAGAAGGTCAAAAACAGGTTCCAGTCAATTGGTGTAAATTTAGTCTTATGAAAGATGGATCTTATGAACCTTAAACAAAACAACAAACAACTGTTTGGGTTTTTTAAAATGAAACAAAGCCAACAAAAGTTACTCGAAGTCGGAGCTTTTTGGAGCAAATGAATGCACGCTTTTTATCGAAAACTAAGTATGACGCTACTATCCATTTAGAAAACCGCAGAACAGTGAATTCTGAGTGGTACACGACTATTTATTTACTAGAAGTTTTTTCTGAAATGTAAAAATTAATAGAACGATTGATTATTTAACCACACCGATGGTGGAAAGTTATCCATAATACAATTATTTTAAGTTGGCCCACTTTAAAAATAATTGGGCGTCGTTTACATTTGCACCAGGCGTCAGTCTAGTATTTGGGCTTAAGAAAGTCCTTTACGTAGAACTACTAATACAAAGAAAATCTTTTTACTCAAGGTTTAATTTCTCCCAGATATGTATTTTTATAATATATAATATATATATATATATATATATAATATATATAATATAATATTTCATCGGCGTTCCAATGAAAACTCCTACGTACGTTTTTTTTTATTTTTGTTTTTTGGTATCTGGATCAAGTGATTCAAGCTTCATGTTTTGATAAAATAGTTTCTGTGTTAAATGTTTTCCTTGTACATTTAACGAAATAAATCCAAATTATTAAGTTGCATACCTATTGGAACCGACAATTTGTTTATTTTTCAAAAATATTTGATATTTTTTGGGAAATACGATTATTGAAACGCTTATACCTGAAAAAGTGATTGGTATTATTTGGATATGACTGCAACTGAATTAATTGATGTGATTGATTAAATTTTTTTCTAAAAAGTGAAATAAATAGTAGTTTTGTACAACAAGTGCGTAAAGTGCTTTGCGTACAAGTTGTACACAATATTTTTTCTACAACCACATTTATTAATGAAAGAAAAACAGTAGCTTACATAGGTATTTTACTTAATCTTTGAACAGAAATAATTTAAAAAATGAATTTTGGATTTAAAATAATCAGTTAAACGCATAGTTAATAGTGAAATTTAAACAATTTTGAATTGTTATACCTGGTTTATCTTTTTTGGTTAATAAGTTTTCATTAATTGTAATATTATTGTAAATTTTGATCTTGGTTCATAATTCCTAAAATAATGCTTAATAAATTAATTTGTTTATACTTAATAAATTAAAATAAATTATAAAATAAATAGTTTACTTACTTTTAGTTTAAATTTAAAATTTCAACACCCAAAAAATTTACTATAGGTAATGATAATGTTAAATTGTCAAAAAAAGTTGACAGGTCATACCTGTGTTTGACATTTTTGTGGGGAAAAGTGTCATAGCGTGTACTTTTCGCACTCTAAATTATTACTTTTTCAACGGATATCAAATAAATTAAGAAAAGGCCTGCTTTGCGTATTTTCCATTTATTTCGTGCTAAAATTCGTTGTATTGACACTCTACTAATATTTAAATTATCTTGAACGTAAAATTTTAATTTCAGTTTTCTTAAAATTGGTGAGAGATAGTTATAGGAAATGCTAATATGGATCGATGCAGAATAATTTTCTGAACAAAATGAAATAAAAATATACAGGGTGTTCCATTTAAGTTTATCATGTTTAAAATATTTCGTTTTTAAAAATAATTTCCAAACACCCCGTACAACAAACGATGTACAAGTAAATATTTTTAACAAGTACATCCCAACTACTACCTCTGGCTAAAATTTCAAGTTTCTGATAGAAATAGTACCTGAGATAGACGACTTTAAAAAAATGTCTATCGACGACTAAAAATATAGAAATAATTGAATAACGCCAAATCCGCTAGAATTAGAATATGCAAATGGGTATCATTGTTTACAGAATTTTACGCTGAATTTAAAATAAAAAAAAATATAGGGTGTTCCATTTAAAATAACGAAGTTAGTGGTAACTTCCGGTATAACCGGAAGTCGCACAGAGTTCATTTTATTTTCATTTAAAAGAGCATACTCGATTATGTATACCCAGAAATTGACGAAAATACAAATTAATTTATTTTCCAAAACATTCTAATGCCCGCCTGACGTGGGACACGGTGTATAGAAAAGCGTGTTTTGCATAGTGGTTGTAGAAAAAATCTATTATTTCTTAAAAAAATTTCACTATTACTTACTATCCACATTGATAGGTTTTTAGGCAATGAAATAGTAGTAAATGTAAAGTCTCCACAATTTTCCCCAGTGTTTCTAGCTCCAATAATAACTGCGGTCATAATGCATTCATTATCAATTTGTAACACACTCTATATAAGATCATTAAAACGTCGAGGTTATTTTACAAGAAATTAAAATAGCAAAGTTAAGTGTCGATCCAAGAAGGTAGTATAACAAACGTATGAAGCATTTGTCATTACACCCCGAATGACCTTTTGATATAAATTATATCTTATTTTTTTTTCAAGAATTTTTCAGTGCAAAGTAATAGAGATATTCATTGGCGGCAAACAATAACACACTAGAAATAAATTTCTGGTACCTTGTGTATCCCGACTAAGTCATCGACTCAATATGATTTTATATTCGTTGAATAAAATCCGTATTATAAATTAAAAAATAATGTTGATAAAATTGGTCATCTCAGCAGTTATAAAAATACTTTTGTTTATATTAGATAAAATATCTCTTAGCTCTACAAGTCAACATTCTGGGCTTCAGAAGGAACATATTATATAGATATTTACACATCCTGTATACTCGAACAAGAAGGCTAAACAACGTATTGTAAATATCTTCGGGCTTAACAAAGATATCTAATTATATAAAATATTAAAAATCAAAAAAAGCTTTCCCCTCTAAGCAGTTTTCCATTAATATCTTTTGGATATTGTAATTTTTTTTTAGTATACACATCTACCTACATTAAAAAGGATATATATATATATATATATATATATATATATATTTTATTTTCTGCTATTACCTGATTGGTGACCGTTTGATATCCGCCCATAATTTTAATGTTTAGTTTTTGTTCAGTATTCTAGTTATTATTTTATTTTTCTATTGAGGTTCACAAACTTTGAAAATGAGTATTCAACAACTTATTATCTATGTATTGTCATTACCCTTTTGTTTTAAAAGTTAGATATTTAAAATCAATATTAAGTAAAACATGCAAGAAAAATCGCGAATTTTGATGGTAGATATATATCAACACCTGTATTTATTGGTTGTTATTTTATGTTGTGTTTTTATGTTTCAGTTGAAGTGCAAATACGATTAAAATTGAGGCTTTGTTATAGTCACATATTGCTTTTTATCAAGATATTTTTATTGTTAGATATCTTAAAAATTATAAATATGACCAAATAGGGTCTTTTCTGTCATCATTTTTAGTTTCCATTTGTTTACTTCCGTTTTATGAATATTTATAGGACTTACTCTACTAAAAATTGTATAAATAATAATATTTAGCTACATTAGTGTTTACGTAGACATTTCTGGAAATAATATTAATAAAGCTCTAACCCATCATTTTCGAATAAAAAAATAGTAAATGGCAGGAGTAAATTCAATTTTAAAACTAGTCCATTACTATTATAATAATATGTACTTAATGGATTTTAAAACTGTTCGGGTTTTAGGCTCTAGTGATTTATAAAGTGAAAATTAGTAGTAGAAATATATTGAATAAAAGTAACTATTGCCTATAAACTATTGGTAAGTGTACCTAACAGTAGACTAAAATTCTAAACCTACAATTAATTTCACCTCTAGTTATTTTATTGTTTATTATGTTGGTTCTATTAATAAAATTATTTTGAAAATATTTAATACGAGAAATACTAATTAACAGGTTATACTGTAGTAAAATATTATTTGTTACGAGTTGTTTGTTTGTATTTTGCACTGAACCATTGTTTAACACCTATGGTAGATAAATGTTACTAATGATGTGGTTAAATCCATAATATAAATTTGAGCCTTGGACATACTGTTTCCGAGATGTGCTTTCTTATTACTTGTTAACCTTTATATTCTGTTTTTTGTTTTTTGAACAAATTCAATAAATAATTGGAATTTTGCTGCACCCAGCTATATTTTCAATTTTTGTTTTCAGCTGAGGGATTTTTTGATGGAAATCCGTTTATCTCAAAAATGTGTAGGACATATAAACCAGATTATAAAAATAGATTATTCTCATGCCAAAACCCATTTAAAAATACAGACATCTTGCAACTTACTGTAGTAAAAAAACAAGTTTATTCATAAATTAATAAATTTACTTTATTTGATTGCTAAAATAGTGCTATTGTATAAACAATTTCATGGAATATTTTTAAAACATTTAAAAAATGCTTTTTAATTATTTCTTATTTTTGTCCTCATTTAGCCGCAATAGTTTAATAATTTGCAAATCTTTTCTTGTTTGCTGGTTCTAATGAAACTGAGAGATACATTTATGTACTTAAAGTGAAAGAACTAGTTAAGATAAATATTGTAACGATCTTATTTACAGGTTTTCGGTCAAATATCGCCCTTTATATAAAATTTATATTGTATTTATTTTTTTCCTAATTCCTAACTAGTTAAGAGCCAAAATCATCACGTGACTTTTTCCGACTAAAAACATTTGCCTCCTTATAGACCATATAGTCCATACAGACCTACAAACACATTAACTATAAACATATAATTACATTAAACAAAGAGAGAAACGAATATGATTTCAACTAAACTGCTTTGGCAACATAGCTTTTTCACTAAAATACGGCCCGGTTCTAATAGAAAATAGATTTAATTTTTTGTCGCACATATGAATGAATGGGGTAAAAAATATGCTTGCGGTGGATCAAATTTATGGAGAAGTGGCGGAAAATGAAAAAAAAATTGTTCTTTATAAAACTTTTCCTTTAAAGTTTCTCGTAAAACGTAGCTATATATTGCAATTTCAATATTTTTGATTGATGCGTTTTTTGGGACCTATTTAAGGATAACAAATAAAAATTGAATTTATCAAAATAAAAATTTCGATAATATACAGCAACCTAAACATTTAATTTAAATTAACAAAAGGAAACTAGGATAAAAAAGTCCTTTAATCTCACAGTCTCTACGATTTTATTTTTTCATAGCAAATAGAGGAGTACTACCGGTTTCGTGGCCTAAATGGGTCACATCTTCAGGTTCAAAATCACAAAAATTCCATGTTGTAAAAACATGTGGAAAAGATGAAATAGATTAATAGAATAACATGTATTAGAGAAGTAAGAATATATTTGTGCTTGTTTCTTGCGACTTCTCTAATACATGTTATTCTATCAGAAAATTTCATCTTTTCCGCATGTTTTTATTTTTGTGATTAAGCCAAATAGTTTGGTGTAAAACATTAGTCTATTTTATAATATCGAATTTTTGTGATTTTGAACCTGAAGATGTGGCACATTTTGGCCACGAAACCTCCTCTAGTTTCTATGAAAAAAGAAAATTTTAGCGACTGTGAGATTAAAGGACATATTTCCCTCATTTTTCTTTTGCCAATGTACATTCACATATGGCAACAACAACCCACTTAATTTAAATAATTTAAATTGGCACTAGACGTAACCAAATTAGCAAAAAAAATTTGAAACGGCATTAATTACAACTACATATAACTTTTTAGCAACTATTTCATAAAAATTAATTACCTATTATTAATGACATTTCGCGTTCTTTTCCGAGAACTCACTCGTTTATAACGACAAACGTCTTTTGTTACTTTTATCATGCCTGATCTATTTTTGTGTACCTGAAGTTTATGATGAAGCTGATAATATAGCAGGAACTAATGACACAAAATTTAATTATTTGTTAATAAAATTTGAAAACAATCGTTTATGAATATTGATAACATCATTGCATTTAAACAAGTTCTCTCCAGGCGAAGACTGTTTGGTTTAATAAGTTCATTTGCAAATTCTGGTTTCCCAGAATTTTTGTAGCTATTAGTTTTTTATGTTCTACGGGTGTTTCAATGTATTCTTCAGCGACCGTATTGTTTTTCCAGTCTCCATGGCTTCTCACTAAATAGATTCCCTCCGGAATTTGCAAATAATAAAGTTGTAAAAGTTCAGAAGCAGTGGCCGACATGGTATTTTATATTTGGTAATATTAAAAAAAAGCACTTTTTTGGCATGCTACCAACTGTGTTAGGTTAGGCAATTTTATGTATTCGCTACTTGAACCATATACAGAGTAGGCCACAGAAAACAGTAAACCCCGATATTTGGTAGTATTCATTAGATTTTAAGGAAATGTTGAAACACGTCGATTTTTGTTCTAAGGGGGACACATTTTTACGATACAGACATCTGCCATTTGTCAACTTCCTCACTTCCATTTCCCCAACCCCTTAATTTTAAATAGGGAATATACCATGTGAGGCACGTTATTAAAAAGGCATTTACATGGAGTGTTCAGGCATATGATTCATCCACGATTTTTTTTCGATATTTACACCGTTTTTGCAAAAAAAAGTCTTAAAGAATTTAAAGTGCAACACCCCCTAGTTATGTTCATTATCATTCTCTCTCGCGCACACTCGGTCCAGAGAGTATATGTGTTTGGTCTAAGGTTGAATATAAATAGCCTTTGAACTGGCTACTAGACCACCATATGTTTAGGTAGTTAACATAAAACTGAATACTGAATTCCTTCGATTATTTATAGTGGCTTTACTTTTTATGGGGCCATTTACTAATAAACAAAATAAAATAAATTAAAATGTATGTTTATTTTTACGTGTATATTTGTCATCAAAATTAATGTTATTTTCTCACTTATACTCAAATTCTCTTAAGGTCTAATTATAGAGAAAACTTATTTATCATCTCAGAAAAATATGTTGAGAATGTGTAATGATAAAAAGTTATTTAAATACGTACTGACTGTTAAAATCATATCCATGTGTACAATTAATTTAAAAATAACTGTTATCAGATTCAAACGTAAAAGATGCGTTGTCGCTGCATTTTTGCCTTTTGTCTGTGTTTATAGTTTGTAATTAGGGATTATAATAACAGATAAAAGTTAAATACTTCTGACGACGTTTTTAGTCAATAGAAAATGATATCGCATTAAGGATATGGGTTTTATATGTTCAGATGCAAGTGATGTATGGGTAAACTTGAAAAAATCGAATCTGCTAAATTTTGGGGCGAATTGTAACATCGCACTCGGTAAAATTGGCCAAATAAATTAAGTCATGGAGTCGAATTTTGGCTCTACCTAAAAGTAGTAGAAATAATTCCGTTAGTTGAACTGAGTTTTAACTTTATAAGTAAATTGTCATTGTTTCTACTTCGACTTTATTAATTTATACCATAAATTTTATGGTAATCAAGTTTACAATGTGGGTTCAATTCCCGAATATTATAAAAAGTTAATATTTTACCTTTTCATAATTTTTAGCTAACCAACACGTTACGTAATTTTGGGAAAAAAGAAAATAATTTCGGAAAATTGAAATAATTGAAACTTAACTAATTAATTAAATGATTTCATAGGAATGAATAGTCCTGATCGTTACTACTCTAAGAAGAGTTTATTATATAGAAACGTAGTCATAAATAGTCCTTCATCATTTACCAGAAGCGCACACATAAACAAAAACATCCCTTAGCTACCATCGAGAGAATTGCAGACGGTAAATGCCCCAAACAGACAAAACTTAAAAAAGGTTAATCAACTAAAAATCACTTCACTTCTTATTTCACTTCTCAATTGTACTTTACTTGTATTCATTGTATGCCGCTAGTGGCTGATAAAAATATTTTGTAAAAGTATTGTGAAATAATTTTATTTGCGATAAAAAAGATAAAAATATAAGCTATTCAAGAACACTAAAAACCGCAGAACAAAATTACTCAACTACAGAAAAGAAACTACTTTCCATAATTGATTTTTGCAAACATTTTAGACCGTAGCTGTATGGACAACATTTCTTAATAGAAACAGACCATAACAGTTTTTTGTAAGCTTTGAGTATTGTATCTATGGAATCGATATTAACATCGCTTATGTGAGAAAGATTATTAACCCGGCATTACACGCGTCTCTATTTTTATAATAAATACACGCGCACGGTGTAAATGACCGCATTTAAATAATTATACAAAACAACGAAAAATAAATCCTTTAGACATTTAAGAAATATATTAGCAAAACACAATAAAAAATACTTATAAAATATATAAAAAGTAAAACCTAATCTTCAGAGTTTTCTACTTCTCCTCTATCTGCACATGTTTGGCATAATGGAACAGTGTGTTCTCGGCGCATGGTTTTTTGGAAGCTTCTGCATTATGTGATATTTTTCTATTTTTTTTATGACTACAAAAATAGCATCTTCCAGAAACTGATGCTCTCGGCTGTTCTCGTGTTTAAGACATGCCCAAAATTTCATTTATTCGGATCTTTATTGATTTTGGTAAAGTTACGATCTTTTGTTTCTTTTCCAAATAATCCTTGATTAATGACAAACCTAGTTCTTTCAAAAAAAATCTTTTCTAAGTAATTTTTTGTTTGTATTGGACTGAAACACAATTTGGCTGTTTATTTCAGCAATATTCAACAGACTAAAAAATATTATAAGGGGCAATCTTCGACTTGCATAAGATACAGAATAACTGCCTTTCATCTCATCCATGACATCAAAACCACTTTTCGTTGATTTATAATAAGTTATAATATAATTAATTAAATGATTTCATAGGAATGAATAGTCCTAATCGTTACTACTCTAAGAAGAGTTTATTATATAGAAACGTAGACATAAACAAAACATCCCTTAGCCACCATCGAGAGGATTGCAGACCGTAAAAGCCCCAAACAGAAACAGAGACAAAACAGAAACAGAGACAAAACAGAAACAGAGACAAAACTTAAAAAAGGTTAATCAACTAAAAATCACTTCTCTTCTTATTTCACTTCTCAATTGTATTTTACTTGTATTCATTGTATGCCGCTAGTGGCTGATAAAAATATTTTGTAAAAGTATTGTGAAATAATTTTATTTGCGATAAAAAAGATAAAAATATAATACGACAATTTAATACAACAAAAGAAAAATTCCAGTGAAAATAAACTTAAAACAGAGCAAATTAAAAAGTGTTGTCATTGAAAATCGGAATTCGAATTACGCATTTTGTCAAGAGGTCATTAAAAGTACCGAAACTACTCATTATCAGAAGTGCGTAGTATAACTTTATTATGTATGCAAAATACAGCACAGCTGGCTCAAAAAAAAAATATTTCCCTTAACTTTTGCCATTAAGCATTAACAAACTTTATATCGCTTCACAGTGCCAACCAGTATACTTAACAAACAACAATAGACGACGACTCGTTTCTAATGTAGAATATCTAATCAATTGCATAGTCGTACCTCTGAGGGTTTTGTTTATTCTTCGGTCGTTTTACTTACACAATTATATTTTCTTGTATAAAACGTTTATGATTTTATATTTTTGAAAACGTAAGAATTCCTTTTTGAAATAATTTAGCTTTAGTTAATAATATTTTCTGGATATTTTTCTTAGCCGAACTATGTAGAATTTAATACTAAATTTATTTCAAAAATATAAAAATAACGGAATTAATTGTTTCAACCCTTACTTTGCGAAAATTATCCATAATAAATATGAAAAGATAATTCTACTTATCTGAATTTTCACCGTATTACCGTATTATCTTTGAAAATAACACATGAGTGTTAAAACTAATGGTTAGATAGATAATATTAAAAAAAGGCTTGTAATACGGTGAAAATTCAGATAAATAGAATTATCTTTTCATATTTATTATAAAAATAACATACACAAATACTGTTTTCGTTGGAGTATTTTTAATGGAGTGTGCGAAGGGTTCCAATGTCTGTTCTATAATATGGTTTTTCTGTATCAAATGATTTCGTCTTTATCAATAAGAACGGACATCCTATATTTTGTTGACATGTATAATTAATTTTTTTAACGGTATGTTCAAATTTCGGTTGCATTATATCAGATAAATTAGAATATTCTTCTTTATAGCATATAAAATTTCTGCTGTTTGGAACTTTTTTCTTAAAATAAAATTTATACATCATTCTCGTCAAAGCCGCTTCTTGGAAGAGTTTTTTTTTTAATTTATCTCACTGTGTTGTTTTGATGGAGTCAGAACACCTGCACGTTTTAGCAACCTACATGCAAGGTGTCTAGAAACGTTGTTCAAAGAAAATAACTGCAAAATCTGGAATTTATTTTAATTCGATTTGGAGTAAATAACTTTATCCAAAAATGCATCCTAATAGAGCTAAAACTCTTTAAAATTATGGTGTACTAACATCGGTATCTCTCAAAATGTCACCATTTTGACATGATATTTAATAAAGCCTACATTTAAAAAAAATGTTACCTCATCTAAAGAAACCACTGATGACTACAATTAAAATATTGTTTTCATGTAATTAGATAGGACACATTTTCAGAAATAAACCGATATTAGAGCGCCATTTTTAAAGAGCTCTAGCTCCTTTAGGAAGAATTTTTGCACAAGGAGATATACGTTAAAACGACAAAAAATGAGCTTCAGTTTTTTCTTTGAAGTGCGTTTCTGGACAACTTATATAGTTTATTTAAGGTGAAAACATAACTTTTCGGGTTTTAACCGACGGTGATTCGTTAGATCCATCTTTAACCGGATAAACCTAGGATTACTCTCTATTCTTGCTTTAACCCTAACATATACAGGGTGCGGCATAGTGCTTCGAAGTACGATTAGTCCGCTATTATTGAAGTTACGAAAAAAAATGTTTTTACAAAAAGTGTATACCTTTTCAATTCAACTAAGTACAAGAATGGGGTACCATTTTTCATTTTCATATCTGGAGCTGCTTTTTGAATTACATTCTTCGTTTTCTCCTCTTCGTTTTTTTAGGTGAATGGCTGATATCGAAGTTTTACCTGCACTTTCATTCTTTCCCTGCCGAATTGGACAACTAAATTGTTGTTTTCTCTAACATTTCTTTAATACTGCCTGCCATACATAAGGAAGGCTAAATTTGGGCTCTTTTCTTTAATTAACATTCCTATTTGTAAGGATTGTTTAATATGTTTTCGTAAAAGAGAATATGTTTCTTATATGTTTTTTTTCTTTTTTAGGATGACTACTGAACATGCTTGAGAAAAGACAATGGTCCAAATTACTTCTATTTCTGCTGGGATTCATCGTATGTTCAGTAGTATGGCTCGAGTTTATAAACCTACAGGATACCGAAGTTGTTCTTCTTGAAACTCCAAGAGCTTACACTCTACTCACCCAGGACGACGCCGGCTTTGTTAAACAAATTTACCAACTACCAGAAAATGATTACAATCAACTAATTGATCTCAATTTTAATTTCTCAATTATCAATGTCGTATGCAACGAATCTACACATGTATTACTTTTAGTTTTAGTTCATTCCTCGCCCAATAATTTTGCTAAAAGGAGAACAATAAGAGAAACATGGGGAAGAAAGGAAGAAAATGTAAAAGTTGTTTTCATGATAGGTAGCGTAGATTCACCGGATGTACAGAAAAACTTGGAGGCAGAAAATAGAGTGCATAATGATTTCGTGCAGGGCAGTTTTTCTGACGTATATCGGAATCTCACTTATAAACACGTGATGTCTTTAAAGTATTTTATTTATCATTGTCCGCAAGCCAAATATATACTCAAGACTGATGATGATGTATTTGTCAATATGCCAACCATGAAAAATTTTCTGACTTACGACTTATCTCCATATGGTGCTAGTAGAGGATTATTTTGTACACCTAGATACAATAGTTTAGTGTTAAGGTCGTATAGGTCAAAATGGAGAGTTTCTTTTAGTGAATATCCCTCCAAGTTTTATCCAACTTACTGCCCAGGCTGGACTTTACTTTATTCACCTGATGTTGTATTAGCTTTGTATAAAGAAGCTCAAAAGTCAGAATATTTTTGGATAGATGACATACACATCACTGGTACACTCCCGCAGAAACTGAATTTTACTCATACTGATATTGAATCTCTAGTTTTATCTCAGAAAGATTTATATTATATTCTTTATTCCTCATCTGGAATAAACGAACCATTTTTATACGGAAAACCAGATCTAAAGGAGGAAGAGATAAGAGCATTGTGGAGTTTTGTTTCATTACACCAAGCACCCAAGTATATATTTCGAAATCATAAAATCTAGTTATATTAACATTACATTACATTTATTTTTGAGGTTTAATTGAACTTTTCGGTTGAACCAAAAATATATAAAAATGTTTATATAGGAGATATTGCGATCTCGTAAACCTTAGTACATACGAATGTGTTTAAATGAGAAAAAACAAATTGCCATAAGAATAATCAGTTCATTTATTTTGTATCTAGCTGTTTTATTTTTAAAACCATAAAAATGACCTTATCTTTATTGCCTCAAATTTTTATTGTACTTAAGTTAATAAATACGGTGATATGCTACAGTTTTGTTAGTTTATATTTAGTAACAATGGTCATAGTTTTTTTTTTTAGTTTGGTTATTTGATAAAGATATAGCTTATAATTAATTTTAGTAACAGGGTACTTTTTTATAGAAAATTATTTTCCAAACTCAAATAAAATGTTACGGTTTACGAGATCCTTGTTCTATAGGATCATTTAAAAAATATGTTCCGTATGCTAGAATCAAAATTTGGTACTTGATGTATTCTATGATAAATCTCTTATTGCGAGTTCCAAACAAACAATGTTCGAAAACTCTATAATGAAGGTATAAATGGAGGTCTGATTTTTATGTACCCATACTTTTTGTTACTTAGCTATTTAGGCCCAAATTATTTTATTCCCGTTGTGTAAGTTTAGTATTTTTTTACTGTTTTTTATATGGCTTAAGTACTTTCATTTAGAATATGAGTTTATTTACAATATTTGTTAGTTTTAATTTAGTACAAAAAAGTCGAAACTAGACGAGTTTACTCAAAAAGAAGTAGTCATGGAAAACTCACAACTAATTGTACTAGGACGGAATACATAATATCGGAAAAATGGTTCAATCATTTTTAACAAAAGGAATGTAAAGTTGTAAAACAATTCGATTCACAATTAATTTATTCTGCCATAATTATTTGGTGGAAACAGTAAAGCGGAGATAATTTAAGAAAATATGTATTTTTATTGTGTACTTAAATATTTGTTTTTGGGCCTTCATTGACTTTGAGCTGTTTAAAATACATATACCGAGTGACAAGGAGATGTGTCTTTTTTTGAGGTAAAAAGAGCAGAATTGTGAAATCCTAAATCGGCTGAAATATGACATTTTATACATTTTCACAAGAAACTCTGAAAATTTTGTATACATTGTTTTTTTTTGAGAGAGTTGGTCATATTTCAGGCATTTTTAGTTAAATTGTATTTTGAAGAAAGTGATCTCAAAAGTTGGATATTCATTATGAATTACCTACGATTTATCATGGTTATTATGTTATAAAAATTATTTGAATGAAACTTGCATAGGTATAACTGATTTTTTCCCATTTATTGATTCTCTTCACTTTAAATTGGAAGTATTGAATAACATTTTTTTTTATGAAAAAGAACTTCCAAATAAACGTTTATCTCATAAAATGGTAGAATATAAGAGTCATCTTCATTGTCATTCGGTATTTTGTTGAATTTTTATCGCTTTTTTTTTTACTAAAAATGAATAAAACGTAAAGTATCAAAAAGACTTAAAAAACTTCTTAAACTTAATTGCTCATTTGTTATCACTCAAATATATTGATAATTTTTAGGTGATATGTTCTATCTATCTACATATAAGGCGTCTTATGTGATACTAATATAAGTTTTATTGTATGTTTTAGCACAAATCAATTGTTATTACTAAAGTTTATAGTATTATTTTTGTAATATATAAAGTATTATAAATACTGGGATTAACACTGAAAATGCGAGGCATTAAAAATGCTCCTTCTTCTTGGTTTAAGCTATAGAATTCGTAATATTTTTTCAGAAATAAAGTTGAAAAATCCGCTCATCTCCAAAAAATAAAAAATATCATTTTTTATTAAGGGATATTGTAACTTCGTAATATTTTTGATCAAATGTACATTTTTGGTAATAGATTTAATGACGATTTGAGAAAGATATTTAAATTCAAAGGTACATTTTTTCATATAGGTCTTATTACAATACTCTGATAATTTGATCCGCTTGTTCTTTTCGCTAGCAATATGACTTTTAAAGACGATGTATGAATATCTAATTTGTAATAAGGATTTTTTTTGGTTCCAATCAGAATACTTAGAATATCTATAAGCACTTTGGAAACGTAGAATGTGAGATAACCACTGTGGAAAATGATATATTTGGATGAGTGAACGTTTAGGACATAGGAATTTGTATAGAAGCGTAACAAATGGAAAAAAATATACTTTCCAACGAGTTATGTATACTGTTTTTCCTATGACCAAGAAATACATTTTCTACTTTTTTAACCCTTTAATGCATGATTTTTTAATTAATAAATAAAGGTACATCTTTTGAAAAAACGTGTTCAGATAGTTTTTTCTTCTTTTTATAATAAGCATTACTTCTATTGCATTGGAAGATGAACGCCTCCGTTAATGGTACTTTGAGTAACTAGGTATAGACATTTTGCTATACGAAACTGAAAAAAATGTCATTTTTCTATTTCATTATTTTGTTTTGTTTTGCCAATTCTATAAAAAATGTATGCAGCAGTCAAAGTCATATCAAGTAGGAGGTAAAAAATAACGTATATACAATTTATTACTCTTGGTGTCGAGCTACATTGTCATCAAGCATATCTACTTCACTCATATGCTTATTATGTCCAGTAATAATGCGCGGGTAACTTATCTCTTTGTTGGATTTTGACTGTTTGTCAATTTTTTTTTTACAGAAATTATTAGCTGCTGTCCACCACAAGTAACCAATACAGTTGCTATGCGATTATCCTTTCACATAATGGAACATATCAATATTTTTATAGATGGCTACAAAGTCAAAACTTATCCCTGTTCATCTTTCGTCATATATTTTTCTTTGGTAACTTACCACTTGGAATGAATTCTATTTCGCCGCACTGTTCCAAATCTTAAAATTCTATTTTTCTTTAAGTACACTAGAGATCTCGAGGAGTTAATAAATATCGAGAAATAATTGGTAATTAAGATTTTTGGTATAATTCTGGCTAGTCTAATAAAATTCGCACATGCTTCTAATCCTGGTTCTTATAAACATTTTCAAAAAGTCGATGTTTTCTATACATGGTATCTGCGTCTGAAAATTTTAGTCCGTGGTCACTACTTTCGTTCAGTTGCCGAAAATGTCCTGCATTTCTTTATGGGTTTAATGTTTTTTACTTGCTATAATTAAATTTTTAAGTATAATAGAGCTGTATGTGGTAAAAGTAAGGACTAACTGTATAATGTTCTACAACATTGTTTTACTACACCATAACGTAAAATAACGAAACATATTATTTCTATCTCATAAAGCAATATCTATACACCACATTAAATGAAATTTATTAAAAAATAAAAATAGCTAAACACACTTCAAAAAACATATAGGTAGTAAGTAGTCCATAGTAGGCAGGAGTAAAAGAGCATTTTTGCAGGAATATCTCACTGCGCATTTAATGGTTTTTTTTTGTAAGATACTACTAATAAGTAACATAATTTTGAATATTTTATTTCTGCAATAAGGGTTAACTATGAGAATTGAGATAATTACGTTTTGAAGAGATTTAAATGTCAAATGAATTATTTGATATATCTTACAGATACCAGAATTAGTGCGGTAAATACCTTCCACAATGTGCGGGTGTGGTATGTTCTACAGGATTAAAGATCTATAATATGTCATTTTTTTCTGCGGTCATAGGAAAAATTGATTTCTGTATATTTCTTTGGCATGTGAAGAATTTTTATAACCATTTAAGCTGAAAGCGATTTGTTAAATGCGGTATTATTTAAGGCTTATCATAGTTAGATTAATATTTTATAATTAGACTGATGGATTTAAAAAAGATTCATTAAATGGATATGGAAAGTGATCCACGTTTGATGATTGAACAAATTTTATTAAATATTTCTAGGTTTTGTATTAATATATTTTCAAAAATTGTTATAACTATATAGATAATAATTTAATAGTCAATCACCAAAACTTTTTAATTTAATTAAATCGAATGCTACAAAAAGAGCCACTTTCGTTTTAATTCTAAAATATATGTAATGTTTCAATTATGGAAGTATGGTTCCATATATTTGTTTTTTCTCATCTGTATCTAAGGAATACATTTATTTTTTCATTGTAGAACGTATTTTTTTAGGAGAACAATTTTATGTTCTAGCAATATAGTATATCAAAATAATATGGTATGCAAAATAATGAAGTAGATAATTATATTGTTTTGAAATAATACCATGAAAAAATAGCGTCGAACTCATACTGCAATAAAGTATATGTTTACATGATCATAATTAATAATTAATAATTAATTAATAAATCACAAACATACACACTTCTTACAGTGGAAACATATTTGTTTATTACAAAACAAGAACAGTACAAATTTAAAAGTTTCCATTTATATATCCGCCATATAAAATATAAAATAGTATTATGTATTTAAAATAAATTAAATGAATGAAAAATTAATTTTTAATTACTAAGCTCAGAGATACAAAGTTAGACAAATTTTGGGGCCATGCCAAATTTTAGGAAACTACAAATTTTAATTTAGGATATATTTTGAAAACATTTTTTTAACATTTGACTATTTCTATATTTTTTCCTACTTTTGCAATTTTTGTTTATTAACTGGTCATGTAAATGTCTTCTAATTGCTTAAAAAGTAGAACAATTCATGTGTTCTAGTTATATGTTTTTATTTTGTTGTGGTTGTTTTAAAATTTAAATAAAATTTTATCAGAAGATATACCTATAATGTAGTTTTAAAAAATACTCATTCGAAATAAAAGACAGGTAAAAATAATTCCACATTCATATCTATATACAGTCTCATTTGTGGAGTTTTTGCTGTTTTTATTAATTGTGAAGACCAAAGTCTACCTGTTCTATATATTTTGAATAGGTGTAGCGACATAGAACTAGCCAAGTTTATTTAGAAGTTCTAACTTTTAGTATAAAATTTTAGAACGTCGCTCACACAAATGTGATACATTTTTCTTTAGCTAAAACATATACAATACTCTGCACTATTGGCAATTGAGATTTAAAAAGGATGAGTGGATTTTGGGCCTCACGAGTACTAGCCGTTTAAGAAAAGCATATCAACACTAAATTTATTCCTCTGTTCATATTCAACCCAAAGTTAAAATTATAATGTAAATACAAAAATACGTCTTTTCTTTTCTGAACAGAGAAGTTATTGGTTATAACCAACAAAAATTCTTGAATTCTTGAAATGTAAAATATTGGTAAATCGTAAAAAGTATTTTAGAATGTTAGGAGAAGTGCCTGCTATTAATTGTTAACCTACTCTACATTGTTAACAATTTATATTTTGTACTGTAGATTGATATAATGGGTCCAGAAATGTAGTTAAAGTATCTAAATAATTAGAATCAATTATACGTATTTAATTTTTAGTTTTTTTGTGTATCTTACCTCACAACCAAAAAACCGATAATTAAAGGTATTGACAGCTCATTATATATACTTATCAATTTTTAACAAAAACATATAGAGAGTAATATTTAAATGATCAGCGATTTTAATTAGACCATTTAAAGTGCTTTTATATAAATTTATATTTTCTAGGAATACTAAAGTATTTTCTTAAGAGTAAAACTACTTTTCTCGCTTACCAGCTTAATTTGATAGGAGTATTTAATTTATCAAATAAGTTCGATTTTAAAAATAAAAGATATTTAGAAATATACTTGGTCCTTTAGGTAAATTAATAACATTCCTATTTTAGGTCAACGTATTGAGAAATAAAATGATGATTTGTATTCTCCCCTTAATATTTGCTCAGTTTTTATTTTTTAGCGTTAGGTAGTGTGCATTAAAAATTCTTAGACTTAAACGAGAAAATACTTTCTTGTAAAAGTGCAATGCTAAATACAAAGACGTTTTAACTAAATTTTTACCAAATAGGATGTAATCATCCATACGCTAGGTGATGTACATGCATTTTTACAGTAAAAAGATAAATATTTTATTACAGTATTAAGTAGAAGTAAGACTTTTAAATAAAAAATCATTTGGTGATTATCTTTGTTTTTTAATGAATGAATTATTTGTTTTATAAAAAATAAATGAGCAGTGATGCTTAATTTTTTACAATTATTTCATTTTAATGATGATATCTACTTATAAGCTGTATTTTTGTAAATAGATTAAAAATAAGTGTAGTTTTAAAAAATTATCAATTACATTGATCATCACTGTATTTTAGAATTTTTGCAGCTTTATAAATTTAAACTAACAAATGTGCCAAGTTTCAGGTAATATATTATGTTCAAACAAAAACATAGTCAGAAATCAACTGTTTCATTTAAACTTGAAACCCCTTCCTTTACCTATTGATTAAAAGAAATGGTATCAAATATGACAGTAATTAATGTAAAATTATTTACTAATAAAAAACTAAACATTTTTTCATTATTAAATAGAAAAGTAGGACTTCTTCGTTCTACAATATTTAGATGGCGCAACCAGAATATATTTCAAGAAACAAGGTTATAATAAAATTTGGAAAAGGGTTTTCTGTTTTATACGCGAGCGAAACAGCTCTGTGACAACGAATCTGATTCGCCAAAACTGTTGTCCAGTGTTAATACAATAATTCCGGTTGAGGATGGTGACTAGCATAAATGGTAGATTTCCTTGTATTTACGAGGTATATGAGCGATTGGGTAGTACAGTAATACTCTAGAATCGTTATACAAAAGGTTGGAGCTGCGGAACATTTAATATTGTATTTTCCTTAAGAAGTCACATAAAGCTGGAGATGGTTATTCTACTTATAAAAGAGCTAGAGCTCGGATACTAGAAAATACTTCTGGTGTTCGGTAATAGCCTGTTTAATCATGTCTAATATCCTAAAATGAGGTGAGGAAAAAGCTATATGAACTCAAGTTAGACTAATAAGGAGGTTGGGGAGCCACACGATTGTTTTTACTGGCCAAAAATTGGTTTATTAAAATTGCTGAGTAAAAAGGTGTCAGTTGAAGTTTTTCATTAACTTCATTGTAAAACTGTTTGCTCTAAAGACATACACACTTTATAGACATTCCCCTGGATGTTAAATCGGCATTCATTTGATCTTCGACTCGTTCGTTCTTGCTTTGGGGAGGTTGAAGTGTGTCATTCCATGCTTTGGCATTTCGTTTCCGGGTTGTACTCTTCAAGAAATAAGGATCATTCTCTATCGATTTCATAAAATCAAGGCACTTCCCTTCTTTTTTGGTTTTGCGAAAAAAATTTTGAGAACTATTTTAGCATATTATTGTTAGATACTCGATTGCAGAATTATTTTGCATTCTCGAATTTATAGAAATTTCATTTACGAATGGAAAAGTTACATTTCGGAATCTAGTATCAAAAATAACTATTTCTATATTTAAAATAATAAATAATATGTTAGCACCGCAATGTCTTCGTTAAAGCGGTGGTTGGTTGCACTAATTTTTCTTTGTAGATCACACCATTGTGTCTGTGTGATTGATTTATTGAACACGAATCTGTAATGGTTTCATTAGCCAAACCTTTCACCTTGTATTAAGCAAGAACTTTACTGAAAGTAATTTTGTGATCAATTCGTTTTATTTCTTTTGTACAGCATAATTATATCTCATAATCCTGAACTTTCGAACTTTTGTGTCGTGTTTGAACGGAAATTATTATTAATCTAATAATGGATTTATTCTCTTGGCAAATCAATCCAGAACTTCACAACTTGTACATGAGAATTTTTCAAATTCTATTAGTGATCGAAAAAAACCCTGCGTTACTGCATTTCTAATTGTACCTAATTAGCTAACTAAGTACTTTAACGTATTCTTTCATTTGCTATTAAAGTACCAAGAAAAATGAATTTAATTTCTTATTCTAATTTCTATTTCTAATTGGAGAAAAACATTTGTTGTACGCTATTTTCTCATTTGTTATCACTATAAATCAAATTAGGCAACCGGTTTTTATTTGGATGGGTGTATTCTAATTCTAAAAATCTAAGCGAAACTTCTTTTAAATAATCGAGCTAAAAATAAAAAGATCTTTCTAAAGTTTAATGACATTTTTTCATTCAGAAATTAAATTAAATTAATAAGAAGATTTTTACTTCATGTATATTAAGCCGTATTTTTTTCAGAAAACACTTTTACCACAGTAGCAAGATTTTTTATGTATCCATTTTACTCTTTTTCATACGTTTCTTGTTTAAAACGCTTTCACTGGCGCCACGGAAAAGCAAAGCTTTCTATGCAAATTATTTCCCCGAATTCTAAATAAGCTATACTGAATATTCAAAGCCGTTGTGAAAGATTGACAATATCCAGTCCAGAAAATAAATGAAAACATCGAAAAACATTCCAAAGAGAATAAGATAATTTCTTCTTTTGCTTACGAGCATGAAAATTATGTTTTCAATTTTTGACAAACAAACTTCTAATGTTTTGTCTTTGACCTTTTAACATTCGGTGGAGACGTTCTTACTGTTTAAGTAATGATTTGTGTTCCATTTATAATTAAATACGAAAATAAGTACATCTCTTGGAAATTAATTACTTCATTCTATTTATCACTTTTCTATAACCTCCATATTTTGGATAATAGTTGTTCTTATGGTACAAAGAATGTCCCAAAGAGCGATCTCTGAAACTGTAGGCATCTCTCAAAATGTTTCAAGAGCTTATAGAAGGTTTAAAAACTTGGCCACACTGAAAAATCCTCTAAGATGTCTCCCTCCAAAGCTAAACACATGTGAACAGTATATTTATTTAGTTCCATTTGCTAGAAGAAATCCATCTTATATGGTTTGGAAAACAATTTTTAGAAGCTATAAGAGTTAGTGTTTCACTTGAAACGATAAGTAAAAGATTTCGCAAGCCACATTTTAGCAGAAGACAACTGAGATGGTGTAAACAACATGAAAATTACACAATCGAAGACTAGCAAAATTTGATATTTTCAGAAGAAACTAGAACCAGTCTAAAATTCGCCGTTCGCCGAATTGGAGTTTTAAGAGGTTGAGGGAGAGTACCTGGACTACAGACAACGAAATTCATCCCGTGACATAAGGAGAAAGCGTGATGTTTTGGGCAGGTATTTTGATTGGACAAAAGACTCCCTTGATTCCTATTCGTCAGATATTAACTGGACAAATGTATGTTGGTCTCGTGTTGAAGTTATTATAATAGTCTGGAGAGAGGAAAAAGTAGAATTCGTTAGAGGGCGCTGTCATCAAACTTCAAAGTAGTAAATCAAATATCCGTAAATATGATTCTTGTGGTTTTCAATACATAATAATAAAGGTAAAGTAAGTGTAAAGAAATTTACGCAATAAAAATTTGATAACAATTCCAAAATCATAGCACAACTATAATTTATTGTAATTTATTTTACTACTCTTTTTTCACCAGAGGTCTTATTCGAATTATACTCCGGCCAATAGGAAATCACTTTGTATTTATGCGCGATAATGCTACTTCACATACGTCAAGAAATGTAATGTAAAAATGTCAAAAATGTTCCATTTAAAAAAACAACATTTTTGTCTGGCGCTGCGTTCCTGAACACACTGTATATTTGGGACTAGTTTTAAAATGTGAATCTCAAAACTGCCTACACTTTTTGTAAAAACTTTTTTTCTAACTTCAATAATAGCGGACTAATCGTATTTCGACGCACTAATGCCGCACCCTGTGGATTAAAGACGTATGCAAATCTAATTTTTTTAAAGTTATAGTTTCCAAATGACATTGTATATTTAGTTCTTTAAAATTGATACCATTTTTTTTGTATAAAATTAGTCTCCCCTCCTAAGTGTATGTAATTTATTTCATTTTGTCCTACTCTTTTCTTGTGTAATCTTGTGTAACTTCTAATGTCTGGCGGGCCCCTATCCCTCCAGTAAAAAGAATCGCGACTGCCAACCAAATCATACTTTTATTCAAGACATGTCCATGCAGCTTTCTCACATTGGATTTTAGTCCATGGGCATTTCAAAAAACACATGGGGATATTCCATACTAGACGAATTTATACTTCGCTAATATACTTTCAATATTCATGGATTTTTTTTCAAGTTGTTAAAGCAATTTCGCGAGCTCCATTCTTACACCCCTGATGAGGTCAATCATCTTATGTATATTATAGATGCTGTTGACCTCCTGCAGTATTCTGCATAATTTATTGATCCTATCCAGGGTCTCTCCAATATCATTAATACTTATTATATACTAATTTTGATTCAAATTGATCGTAGAATTTTGGGGCCCTTAGTTAGGCCCCGCTTATGCTCCAGGTCTTACAGGCTAGATCTACTTATGGTATTTGGTTTCTAAAGTAACAAATTTTGTGTCTGAATGTTTAATTTTGAAGTATTTTTATTGCTACTGTCACTGTCCTAAATGTCCTAAATATTTTAGTAGTGCCGATCAGTTGCTATAATTAGCGGAGTGTAATTATTTTTGTTATATATATATATATATATATATGTTTCCCCTTTAACTCTATTTAAGCCTATATCGGGTATATCATTTTTTAAATTGTTCATATTTATTTACAAGTCGATGTTGGCAGCCTGTGGCGACCATGTTGTTTTGGTGCCGTCTGTCTAATCTAGTGTTTATTATTTAGGAGCTCAAAGTTAATGATCATAGACAACGCCGTTTGTTCGCTGACTGGGCTTTGGAGCGTTTGGAAGAGGACCCCAATTTTGGCCGAAAAATCATCTTTAGCGACGAGGCGCATTTTTGAAAGAATGGCTATGTTAACAAGCAAAATTGCCGTATATGGGACGACGCTAACCCTCGAGGTTCACCAGGTGGCAATGCACCCGCAATAAGTTACTGTTTGGTGCGGATTTTGGGCCGGCGGCATCATTGGTCCATACTTTTTTGAAAATGATGGTGAGGGCGTCACCATCAACCGCGAGCGCTACAGAATGATGCTAACCGATTTCTTTTGGCCCGAATCGAATGATATGGAGGTAGACAACATTTGGTTCCAGCAAGAACGTGAGATTTGACCCCACCAGACTTTTTCTTGTGGGGTTTCCTGAAGTCGCAGGTATATGCCAATAATCCGCAATCGACCGATGCCCTTAAAGCCAACATAACCAATGCCATTGCTCATTAAAAATTGAACCACTCGGATCCGCGCCGGACATTTGAACGATGTTATATTCAATACATATTACATACCTATTCAAGTCAACTAAGTACAAGAATGGGGTACCATTTTTCATTTTCATATCTGGAGCTGATTTTTGAATTACATTCTTCGTTTTCTCCTCTTGGTTTTTTTAGGTGAATGGCTGATATCGAAGTTTTACCTGCACTTTCATTCTTTCCCTGCCGAATTGGACAACTAAATTGTTGTTTTCTCTAACATTTCTTTAATACTGCCTGCCATACATAAGGAAGGCTAAATTTGGGCTCTTTTCTTTAATTAACATTCCTATTTGTAAGGATTGTTTAATATGTTTTCGTAAAAGAGAATATGTTTCTTATATGTTTTTTTTCTTTTTTAGGATGACTACTGAACATGCTTGAGAAAAGACGATGGTCCAAATTACTTCTATTTCTGCTGGGATTCATCGTATGTTCAGTAGTATGGCTCGAGTTTATAAACCTACAGGATACCGAAGTTGTTCTTCTTGAAACTCCAAGAGCTTACACTCTACTCACCCAGGACGACGCCGGCTTTGTTAAACAAATTTACCAACTACCAGAAAATGATTACAATCAACTAATTGATCTCAATTTTAATTTCTCAATTATCAATGTCGTATGCAACGAATCTACACCTGTATTACTTTTAGTTTTAGTTCATTCCTCGCCCAATAATTTTGCTAAAAGGAGAACAATAAGAGAAACATGGGGAAGAAAGGAAGAAAATGTAAAAGTTGTTTTCATGATAGGTAGCGTAGATTCACCGGATGTACAGAAAAACTTGGAGGCAGAAAATAGAGTGCATAATGATTTCGTGCAGGGCAGTTTTTCTGACGTATATCGGAATCTCACTTATAAACACGTGATGTCTTTAAAGTATTTTATTTATCATTGTCCGCAAGCCAAATATATACTCAAGACTGATGATGATGTATTTGTCAATATGCCAACCATGAAAAATTTTCTGACTTACGACTTATCTCCATATGGTGCTAGTAGAGGATTATTTTGTACACCTAGATACAATAGTTTAGTGTTAAGGTCGTATAGGTCAAAATGGAGAGTTTCTTTTAGTGAATATCCCTCCAAGTTTTATCCAACTTACTGCCCAGGCTGGACTTTACTTTATTCACCTGATGTTGTATTAGCTTTGTATAAAGAAGCTCAAAAGTCAGAATATTTTTGGATAGATGACATACACATCACTGGTACACTCCCGCAGAAACTGAATTTTACTCATACTGATATTGAATCTCTAGTTTTATCTCAGAAAGATTTATATTATATTCTTTATTCCTCATCTGGAATAAACGAACCATTTTTATACGGAAAACCAGATCTAAAGGAGGAAGAGATAAGAGCATTGTGGAGTTTTGTTTCATTACACCAAGCACCCAAGTATATATTTCGAAATCATAAAATCTAGTTATATTAACATTACATTACATTTATTTTTGAGGTTTAATTGAACTTTTCGGTTGAACCAAAAATATATAAAAATAAAAATATAAAAGAATAATCAGTTCATTTATTTTTATTTTGAACCTAGCTGTTTTTTTTTTTTTTTTTTTTTTTTTACACGTAGGCCTGAATCTTTAACGAGCCCAACATCCATGTGATATGCTACTAGCCCCTGCAGGCTGTACGGGAATACGGTATCATACTTAGTTAATAAATACGGTGATATGCTACAGTTTTGTTAGTTTTTATTTAGTAACAATGGTCATAGTTTTTTTAGTTTGGTTATTTGATAGCTTATAATTCATTTTAGTAACAGGGTACTTTTTTATAGAAAATTATTTTCCAAACTCAAATAAAATAAAATGATACGGTTTACGAGATCCTTGTTCTATAGGATCATTTAAAAAATACGTTCCGTATGCTAGAATCAAAATTTGGAATAAAACTTGATGTATTCTATGATAAATCTCTTATTGCGAGTTCCAAACAAACAATGTTCGAAAACTCTATAATGAAGGTATAAATGGAGGTCTGCTTTTTTTATATCCATACTTTTTGTTACTTAGCTATTTAGGCCCAAATTATTTTATTCCCGTTGTGTAAGTTTAGTATTTTTTTACTGTTTTTATATGGCTTAAGTACTTTCATTTAGAATATGAGTTTATTTACAATATTTGTTAGTTTTAATTTAGTACAAAAAAGTCGAAACTAGACGAGTTTACTCAAAAAGAAGTAGTCATGGAAAACTCATAACTAATTGTACTAGGACGGAATACATAATATCGGAAAAATAGTTCAATAATTTTTAACGAAAGGAATATAAAGTTGGAAAACTTGCATAGGTATAACTGATTTTTTCCCATTTATTGATTTCTCTTCACTTTAAATTGGAAGTATTGAGTAACATTTTTTTTTATGAAAAAGAACTTCCAAATAAACGTTTATCTCATAAAATGGTAGAATATAAGAGTCATCTTCATTGTCATTCGGTATTTTGTTGAATTTTTATAGCTTTTTTTTACTAAAAATGAATAAAACGTAAAGTATCAAAAAGACTTAAAAAACTTCTTAAACTTAATTGCTCATTTGTTTTCACTCAAAATATATTGATAATTTTTAGGTGATATGTTCTATCTATCTACATATAAGGCGTCTTATGTGATACTAATATAAGTTTTATTGTATGTTTTAGCACAAATCAATTGTTATTACTAAAGTTCATAGTATTATTTTTTTAATATATAAAAATATATAAAATGTAAATATCATTTTTTATTAAGTGATATTGTAACTTCGTAATATTTTTGATCAAATGTACATTTTAGGTAATAGTCACTCTGTTCTCCGGATCTCAATCTAAAAATACAATTAAAAAAAACGAATTTGAGGTAATTACGATTGTAGTTACTCGGTCCAAGGGTAGGAGCAATTTTAAAACTTAATTACTGTTTTTACTGTTTAATAAGTTCATTAGCAAATTCTTGTCTCCCAGAATTTTTGTAGCTATTAGTTTTTTATTTTATATGGATGTTTCAGTGTATTGTTCAGTGACCGTATTGCTTTTCCAGTCTCCTTATCTTCTCACTGTAAATATATTTGCTGCGGAATTTGCAATAAAGTTGCAGACCTTCTGAAGCAGTGGCCGGCATAGTATTTTATATTTGGTAATATTAAAAAAAAAGCATTTTTTTGGCATGCTACCAACTGTGTTAATACAAGCGGGCATTTTTATGTATTCGCTACTTGGACCATATATAATTTACTGAGAGATGGAAACAGAAAAGGAAACAATGCAGACAGACGTATACAAAATAATATTTAATTCACATTTTTTTATATGTATTGCAAATAAACTATGGTTTTATGATACAAAAAATATAAAAACCTCCAACACTTTATAAAACCGTCATAACTACAATATTAACAATACTAATAATTATTTCCCCTTCTATTGCCCTCTGCCTCCCTAGTTATGTTCATTGCCATTCTCTCTCGCGCACACTCGGTCCTGAGAGTATATATTATTATGTTTGATCTAAGGTTGAATATAAGAAGTCTTTGAAGTGGCTACTAGACCATCATTTGCTTAGGTAGTTAACATAAAACTGAATACTGAATTTCTTAGATTATTTATAGTGTTTTTACTTTTTATGGGGCCATTTACTAATAAACAAAATACAATTCATAAAAATGTTTGTTTAATTTTACGTGAATATTTTTCATCAAAATTGATGTTATTTTATCACTTATACTTAAATTTCCTTAAAGTCTAATTATAGATAGAAATTATTTATCAACTTAGAAATAGGTTAAAAATGTGAACAGATAAATAGTACATTTTGTTACTAGGAGTAAAAAGCTAACGTTATTTGTTGAGAGCAGTATATCGCATAGCCGAGAATGTGCAAACTGGGCGAAACATATAATGAGCCTTCTACTCCGAGTGACATATACTATTTTTTTAAATCAAAATATAAGTATAAAAAACATTACAGTTACAAAAATATTTCCTATCTAGCCAAATAAAAATAAATAACATAATAAATGCAGTAGGCTGTTAAATTAACTGTCAGATGTGAAATGATAAGTAATATTTTGTGTTCTATGAAATCTTTGAATTGCATTAACGATTTGAGGATAAAATAAGTAGTATTACAATAAATTTATTAAATGTGCAGTTTTGTATACTGAAAAAATACTCAACACTAAATATCAAAATGAAAGTTCTAATAAATTAAGGTACTTACATATATCTCTTTTATTTAATCAGTTGCTATGGTTACTTTTTTGTACTAGTAATAAAATGAACACTTTTTTGTACTAGTACAATAATGGGCTATTGCTACATAACGTGTTCTGTCATATAATGTACCCTAGCATTATAAGCTTGGAGACATAAGTTATTTAAATATATACCTACTTACTGTTTAAATATATACCTACTTACTGTTAAAATAATATTCTAAACGTACAGTTAGTTTAAAAATAATTGTTATCGAATTCAAATGTAAAAGACGTTCTCGTTTTCATTTTTACCTTTCAGTAATCATAATTTGTAATTAGGGATCATAATTATGTAGTCCTGTTCCGTACTAATTAAGATTATTCTAAGCCCCTTTTGTGATCAGTAACATGCACCCCGCTCGCGAAAAAAAAAGACCTGTATTCGCCGACGCGACTGTTTTCGAGAGATAGAAGGCATTATTATTATTATTATTTTTTTCGTTACATTGCAAATCGTTGCTTTATTTTCTGTTACTAAATTGCTTGCCTGAATGTTCACATTTTAAGTATAAGTTCATTAAAAGTTTTATACAATTGTTTGTTTTCATCGAAGAATAAGAAGCAGTAGTGATTCCACGCTACAAGTCCCTTGATTAACAGATCAAAGTTAAATGCTTCTGACGATGTTTTTACTGTTATTCGAAAAATATATCGCATTAAAGATACAGGTTTTATATGTTCATATGCAAGTGACGTACGGGTACCGTTGAAAATTTAGATTTGGCGAATTGTAACATCGCACTCAGTAAAATTGTGCTATCCAAGTTAGTTAAATGAATTAAGTCGAGGAGTCGAATTTTGGTTTAAAAATCAGTACTATGATTGGAATGGTTTTTATATATATTTTAGTCCTATATATTTAACTATTTATATTATATATTTTAATTATTTTTTCTTGATACAAATTTTATTAACTGTGATACTGATATATTAATAGTATATTATTGAAGAAGCAAATAATGGTGATTGTTAATCATATGGATGAAGTTTTAGGACACAAGCTGAAGGCAAGTGGTATAAATAATCCAATTACTAATTGATTGTTCTTATACAATGTGAACGATCTACATGACCCATTAAATCATCTATTTAATTTTCAAAGAGCTATGTTTCTACTTTTTCACGAAATTGCTCTTCTTCCTAAAATAAACACATCCTGTGTAAGACATATTGTTGCGTCCCTGGCCCAATCAGCCCCTAAACTTATATAACATTTCTCGTCGGGGTTTCTGTTAGATTTATTAACACTTCAAAGTAACTTCTAAATATCACATATATATCTAGTACACTACAATTTAATAAGTATAATCTCTAAGATCCTGATAAATTTTCATTTCTCTTACAGTTTCCTTGTAACTTTTCTTCTTACCGTTTTATAATGGAGTTGAACTAGAGCTTATAGTCCGCTATTACAAACTCTAATACTGTCGCTATGTAATTCAGATTCAGATGTAATTAAATTAGTCTTCTCCAAATCAATATATATCTATATAGAAAATATATATATATTAGAGTGGTCGTTAATTTTTTTTTATTTTTTTTTTCGCCCTCCCACCCCCTTGATCTATTCTTTGGGTCAAAAAAATAGGAGGGAGCCTATTCCGGGATTTTTCCGGAGTGATTTAATGACCGCTCTAGCTCAAAATCGTAATTTTTTCGCAAAAAATCCGATTTTTCCCAAAAATCAGTATTTGGTTCATAAATATTTGCAGTTTTGGACATATCTTGACAAACCACTTCGAGATTGATATTTGAGGTCTATTCCCATCAATTTCCATCGCTCCCTCATTTTTTAAACTCGATTTAATGACCGTTTTCGCTCAAAAACGTCATTTTTTGGCAGGAACCGAATTTTTCCAAAAAATCTGGAATTGGTTCATAAATATTTGCTGTTTCAAACTTTTTGTGATAGATTTAAACCGAGAGCAGGCAGAAAGAATCGCAGTGATAGTGACAAATGTTGATTTTGAAAAGCTTCTTGGAGTACCTGAACTGCAAGATTCATCTGGTGCAACAGTGGCTAACTCGCAATTTGCATCGATTGTTCTCGGCATCAAAAATGTATTAAAGTTTAATCGAAGTAACGGAAATGACTCGAGATGAACTTAACATTTCGGAAACTTGACTCAAAAGTAATTGAACATTGATTTGAGAGTAATGCATCGAAGTTCAGAAACACTGATGTTCATGAACTACAGATTTCAGGTGAATCCAAGTTTTTGGCGATTTTCCTGGTCGCTGAAAATTGATTCAAAGCCTGAGGGGGCGATGAGACTCGACGAGATTGGTCTCAAATATCAATCTTGAAAAGATCTATCACAAAAAGTTTGAAACAGCAAATATTTATGAAGCAATTCCAGATTTTTTGGAAAAATTCGGTTCTTGCCAAAAAATGACGTTTTTGAGCGAAAACGGTCATTAAATCTAGTTTAAAAAAAGAGAGCGATGGAAATTGATGGGAATAGATCTCAAATATCATGCTCGAAGCGGTTTATCAAGATATGTCCAAAACTGCAAATATTTATAAACCAAATACTGATTTTTGGGGAAAATCGGGTTTATTGTGAAAAAATGACGTTTTTGAGCTAGAGCGGTCATTAAATCGATCCGGAAAAATCCCGGAATAGGCTCCCTCCCATTTTTTTGACCCAGAGAATAGATCTAGGGGGTGGGAGAGCGAAAAAAAAATAAAAAAAAATTAACGACCACTCTAATATATATATATATATATATATATATATTGCTTTTTCATTTATTTTACCAAAGACAAATTAGTGTACATCAAATTTCTTAAAATCCAGATCAATTAAAATTAAATCGTAACTTTTCATATCAAGGAATTCTGGTTGGGTAAAGAAACTTGTTTTATTTAACTCTCCATTTAGGAATGCAGTAGTTTCATCAATTTGGTCTAATCAAATTAAATTAAAAGAAAAGAAAATCGATAATGTCGAAATTCGTATTTCTGGCGGAAAAGTCTCATTGTAATCTACTTCATTTGTCTGTGATCTTAGTCTGGTTTTATCTTGAATACCCATTTATTTTGTATCACAATTTTTATCCATGAGTTTTTTTTACAATGCCTCACTTGAACACAAAATTATTTCCTAATCCCGGAGATATATCTCATTGCTTGCAAATCTTCTACATCTCACTTGTTAGCTTCTGATTTGTTTACATCTATTCCAGGGAACTCTATCAGGCATCGCACTTTACACTGAAGACGCTAGTTGTTTTTCTCATATGTATTTGAAAGATGGGACAAAATAAGAAATAATTTTTAATTTTATTAATTTTAATATATTATTTCAAATAAAATCATTCCAATATTCCAATTCTATTTTTTTTATATTTTGTTTTAATAATGAAATGAATGAGTAGTACCCTTAACGTTTTTATTTTGAAATAACTGTGATTTCTAAAATAAAATAATTTGAAAGGGATATGAATGTAGTAACTATATTTATTGTTTTTATTTTGTGCCAAACATTTAATGTTTTTAACAGTTAAATAGCATGTTTTTACAGTAATTATTTGTTGTATCTTTAAAGAGTTAATATATTTTGTATCGACCTATTTATACTTGTGTGAAATTTTTAATTAAAGATATTTTATATTAATATTTTAGTTTATTTTGCAGAGATTGAAAACCTACAATAAAGTTTTCAAACGTTTTAATGTTAAATAATGTCTAGAGAAGGACACATTTTTGTTTTAAAGGGGACAAACCCGAAAGAGGAGAAATCCTAAAAATTTTAATCATTTTTGTAAGGTATTTTATTACACTTTTTATTCATCTCTCCTAGTTCTTAATTTTGAATATATTTTTTAATGAAATTCTGAAAAGAAAATTTACAGTTTTCTTTCTTTTTGATTTAATCTAATTATACTAGTTTATTGGGGTGGGCTATTTAGTACTTAGAATAATGCACTCCTAACAGAGCGGTTGCGGATTTATGTTCCACCAAAGAAAAAAATCACTTTCCAATTTTTCACAATTAGATATTAATTTTCATATCCTATATGCATTTCGACTTGACTTTTCTCACTTTTAGGTTGCAATTAAAAGTGTGTTTCCTAAAGTGTGATGGGAACCATTAACAAAGCATACAAAAACACGATGATGATGGTGACTATAGCAGTCAAAGATAATGTTACCAAGCAAAACTATTTTTTTTGGTGTACTCTACATTCTTTTACATGCTTTTTTTTGGAAGTTTCACTCTTATTTTATACAATGAATTATGAAGTGTGTATTTTGGAAGGGTCTAATAAGAAAACAACATTTGGATGTATTATTTCTATATTTCACAATTTTTTTAACTTTATAAGTAAATTGTCATTGTTTCTACTTCGACTTTATTACCTAATTTATGGTAGCTAAGTTTACGTTGTGGATTCAAATCCCGAATATTATAAGAAGTTTTAATCAAACTATGCAATAGTTTATTTTTCATACTCTTTGAGCTAACCAACACATTACGTAATTTTGGGAAAAAAAAAAAATTTCGGAAAATTGAAATAATTGAAACTTAACTAATTAATTAAATGATTTCATAGGAATGAATAGTCCTGATCGTTACTACTCTAAGAAGAGTTTATTATATAGAAACGTAGTCATAAATAGTCCTTCATCATTTACCAGAAGCGCACACATAAACAAAAACATCCCTTAGCTACCATCGAGAGAATTGCAGACGGTAAATGCCCCAAACAGACAAAACTTAAAAAAGGTTAATCAACTAAAAATCACTTCACTTCTTATTTCACTTCTCAATTGTACTTTACTTGTATTCATTGTATGCCGCTAGTGGCTGATAAAAATATTTTGTAAAAGTATTGTGAAATAATTTTATTTGCGATAAAAAAGATAAAAATATAAGCTATTCAAGAACACTAAAAACCGCAGAACAAAATTACTCAACTACAGAAAAGAAACTACTTTCCATAATTGATTTTTGCAAACATTTTAGACCGTAGCTGTATGGACAACATTTCTTAATAGAAACAGACCATAACAGTTTTTTGTAAGCTTTGAGTATTGTATCTATGGAATCGATATTAACATCGCTTATGTGAGAAAGATTATTAACCCGGCATTACACGCGTCTCTATTTTTATAATAAATACACGCGCACGGTGTAAATGACCGCATTTAAATAATTACACAAAACAACGAAAAATAAATCCTTTAGACATTTAAGAAATATATTAGCAAAACACAATAAAAAATACTTATAAAATATATAAAAAGTAAAACCTAATCTTCAGAGTTTTCTACTTCTCCTCTATCTGCGCATGTTTGGCATAATGGAACAGTGTGTTCTCGGCGCATGGTTTTTTGGAAGCTTCTGCATTATGTGATATTTTTCTATTTTTTTTATGACTACAAAAATAGCATCTTCCAGAAACTGATGCTCTCGGCTGTTCTCGTGTTTCAGACATGCCCAAAATTTCATTTATTCGGATCTTTATTGATTTTGGTAAAGTTACGATCTTTTGTTTCTTTTCCAAATAATCCTTGATTAATGACAAACCTAGTTCTTTCAAAAAAAATCTTTTCTAAGTAATTTTTTGTTTGTATTGGACTGAAACACAATTTGGCTGTTTATTTCAGCAATATTCAACAGACTAAAAAATATTATAAGGGGCAATCTTCGACTTGCACAAGATACAGAATAACTGCCTTTCATCTCATCCATGACATCAACACCGCTATTCGTTGATTTATAATAAGTTATAATATGCGGTTCACATAGCTCTCCAATAGTAGAATTAATTTTGTCGTCATTTTGCATAGTAGACAAACACAGTACGTATTTATTTTTCTTTGGATTATATGAGAGTAATGTTATTTCTTTCGTGAATCCAAATATGCTTAAATAAAGTTTTCGGTCTTTCATTTTATCTACGAATAACGGTGGATCTTCTTTCTTATTCTCAATGTGGCAACTATGATCAGTTTATCGTTTGTATAAAGGTCTATCGCCAAAGGTATTGAGGAAAACCAATTATCGCACATCACGTTTTCACCTGTACCAGATATAGGGCGAGTGAGACGTTTTACTACTTGATGTGCAGAATTGTCGACTTCGTATAGACCGGCTGGCATAACTCCAACATATGGTTCCATATTGTATGTGTAAAACGATTCCGAGTCAAGTATTGCCCAACTTTTTAATCCATACCTCGCCGGTTTTTTTCGGCATATATTGGAGGAAGGGGCGTTTACCGCGAAAGGACTCGAGCATTTCATCAAGAGTTACATAGCAACTTGGTGAATAGATTGACAACCATCGTTGAACAAAACCATCAAAAAGATTCCGGGCATTAGCAAAATTATGGCTTTGTTTTCTTATTTTTTTATCCTCAACATTGTCAAAACGCAGAGCAAAATTTGTCCTCTTATTTAGAATATATTGGTTCGTGTATTGAACAATCTCTTAAATAACCTCATCTGGAAAAAACATTTCCAAGCTTCTATTGCACTCGTTGCTTTTGCTGGCCCACTTACCCCCTGAAGCTTGTGTCATTGTTTGTCCTATTTTTTTCCTTCTATTGGACGACATTACAGGAACTTTGTTCCATAAATTTATTCTTTCCGACATATGAAAGTCTCTGATCTATCGCAAGATTTTCTCTTTCCTCATTTGATTGTACAATTCCCTCCTCTTCTGACTGCTCTGAGGATGAGTCGTATTCATTTACTTCAACTTTATCGATTTCACCATCATCAGATCCATAAATATCTTCACCCTCATCTTCAAGCTCATTATAGAGTGCCAGCAGACGTGCTTGCTCTCTTTCATAACTCGTTTTCTGATACAATTATTGTTTATTATAGGTATGTACGAATATTTTTACTTCTGAATTATGAGCACTTGTAAAAAGATTGAGTGCGTCACGTCTGTGGAATAATAGACAGACCATTTACATATAAAAAAAATCACAGTTGCACAAATATTACTATTATGTTCAAAAAATATAACAATTATACTCATCAAAACAAAATAAATTTTTTATTTCCTTGTTTCAACAATACACGCGCAGGGTGTTTTTGACCACAATTGCGATGACAACAATAACAAATACGAGTACACACTACACCCTTTTAGAGAGGAAAAAAAATGCTTGAAGAATATCTATAAATATCTTGAAGAGGGAATAGGCGGAGTCTTGTACTACGAAATTCATATTTAATGAATTTCAAGTGATTAAATAAAAATGCGGACATTTTAACCATTACGCCTGTATTTCCGGTTTAATTGATTACACACCTGAACAATAGGAGATTTAACTAACACGTTTGTACTACAGTTGACATTGTAGAAAGTAAGCTCTTTTCTAGTTAAAATTCAAAAAATTGATTTTACTTAAAATATATGGACTATCAATCTTGTTGTTAACAAGTTTCTGTAAGAAAGATAATGATGCAGAGTAACGTCGATCTACTAGAAGTTCTATATTGAAAGTTTGATTTATTCACTTTCTGTTTCTCTACATTTTCATGCTTGATGAACACTTTACCGTTCGTTCTTGATCTTCATCAAAAACCAGAGCAATCATCAAAAGTTCGTTCTCCGAGAACATTGTCATGAAATTGTCTGAATTATCTGAAATGCACTGACAAGTCACGGAATCAACACTGTTATGTATTCTCACAGTGAAATCACGGCCGGTACAAATACGGAATCGTCACGGCACTGACACGTCACTGTTGTGTATGAATTCACCTTTAACTGGTTAAAGGTGGAAGCGGTGGAAACAGTAAAACTAATTAAATCCTAACCTAAACTAACCAACTAGGATTGCTTAGACTTAAAATATTGTACCTTCGAGCTTTAAGTGACTAGGATTGGTTAGACTCAGCTTTAAGCGGATAAACCTAGAATAACTCTTTATTCTTGCTTTCGCCATATATATTAAAATCGTTTACAAATCTAGCGGATAGCTGTGTAACCCCCGCTCAATTGCAACAAAAAGGGTTTATGCCGCTTTCTTTGTTGATTTCACACTCACTGTAAATGTGAGATTCGGCCTGATAGCATCTGCATTATGTGTAATTATTTTTTTTTAAATGTTTCCTCTTTAATTTTATTTAAGCCTATATCGGGTATATCATTTTTTAAATTGTTCATATTTATTTACAAGTCAACAAGAATGAGGTACCATTTTTTGATTTCATTTTCATATCTGAAGATACTTATAGAATTACTTTCTTTGTTTTCTCCTCTTAGTTTTTTAGGTGAATGGCTGACATCCATGGTTTTTAGTCTTTCTGTAAGCCTGTTGTGTAGTTCCAAAGTGCCTATCTGTAATTTCATTCTTTCGCTCCCGAATTGGACATTGGTCATAACTTCCTATCGCTTTCCTACGCGCATTGGCTGTTCTTTTGGATTCCTTATGTCTCAATGAGAGGGGAACACAGTACATTTTGGTTTACTTACAGTGATGTTTTCTCTTACGTTTCTTTAAAACTGCCTTCCATACATAAGGAAGGCTAAATTTGGGCACTTTTCTTTAGTTATTTGTGTTTTTGTGAAAAATTAATTTGACAGACAAATAAAAGTATTCGGGTTCAGTTCCCGGTCTATGTAAAGTATTTTTTTATTTTACTATATTTTAATTTGTCACTAGATGGTAGATGGCGACAAAGATTCTGTTTTGATACTCAACATGGGAGTCGACAATCTATCTTTCGTCCATTAGGCCGGTGGAGCGACGCTGTTTCGCTTTGGATCAAATACATTGAAATAAATATCCCTTCGTCGAAGCCGCGGAGAAACGCGTTTAATGTATTTTAAATGGAAGGCGAAAAAGCGTCGGGTCAAGCCGAACCGCGCCAATGGACGCTCAACTTTAGAGCTCTTGTACTATAAAAATACTCATAGACCACCAATCAATTTCTATCAACTTTCCTTATTTTAAAGGATTGTTTAATATGTTTTCGTAAAAGAGATTTGCTTCTGAAATACATTTTTTTTTCTTTAGGATGACTTCTGAACATGCTTGAGAAAAGACAATGGTCCAAATTACTTCTATTTCTGCTGGGATTCATCGTATGTTTAGTAGTATGGCACGAGTTCATATGCCTACAGGATATTGAAGTTGTTCTTCTTGAGACTCCAAGAGCTTACACTCTACTCACCCAGGAGGACGCCGGCTTTGTTAAACAAATTCACCAACTACCAGAAAATGATTTTGCTAAAAGGAGAATAATAAGAGAAACATGGGGAAGAAAGGAAGAATATGTAAAAGTTGTTTTCATGATAGGTAGCGTAGATTCATGCGATGTACAGAAAAACTTTTAGGCGGAAAATAGAGTGCAGAAAGATTTCGAGCGGGACAGTTTTTCTGACGTATATCGGAATCTCACTTATAAACACGTGATGTCTTTAAAGTATTTTATTTATCATTGTCCGCAAGCCAAATATATACTCAAGACTGATGATGATGTATTTGTCAGTATGCCAACCATGAAACATTTTCTGACTTACGACTTATCTCCATATGGTGCTAGTAGAGGATTATTTTGTACACCTAGATACAATAGTTTAGTGTTAAGGTCGTATAGGTCAAAATGGAGAGTTTCTTTTAGTGAATATCCCCCCAAGTTTTATCCAACTTACTGCCCAGGCTAGACTTTACTTTATTCACCTGATGTTGTATTAGCTTTGTATAAAGAAGCTCAAAAGTCAGAATATTTTTGGATAGATGACATACACATCACTGGTACACTCCCGCAGAAACTGAATTTTACTCATACTGATATTGAATCTCTAGTTTTATCTCAGATAGATTTATATTATATTCTTTATTCCTCATTTGGAATAAACGAACCATTTTTATATGGAAAACTAGATCTGAAGGAGGAAGAGATCAGAGCATTGTGGTGTTTTGTTTCATTACACCAAGCACCCAAGTATATATTTCGAAATTATAAAATCTAGTTTTATTAGCATTACATTAAAAGATCCATCTCAATTTTATCTTTGTTATTAATAAAGATATACAGTTATTTTTGAGGTTTAATTGAACTTTTTGGATGAACCATAAATATAAGCAAATCAGATGTTCTATAGAAACAGGGATTACTGTTTAAAATCCATCTCGTAAATGATAGTACATATTTTGATTAAATGGGAAAAACAAATTGATATAAATCTAAACAATTTTTTTGTATCTCGCTTTTTTCTTCTTAGAACTATAAAAAATGACTTATGTTGATTGCCTCAAATTTTTATAGACCTCATTATAATAAATATGGTGATATACTACATTTTTTTTAGTTTTTATTTAGTAACAATCGTGATAATTTTTTTTTAGTTTGGTTAATTGATAAGGAAATAGCTTATAATTCATTCTAGTAACAGGATACTTTTTTATAGAAAATATTTAAAAAATGCTTTCTGTATACTAGAATCAAAATTTGGAATAAAACTTGATGCGTTCTATGATAAATTTCTTATGCGAGGTTATAAGTAAACAATGTTAAAAAATACTATAATGAAGATATAAATGGAGGTTTCATTTTTATGTACACATACTCTTTGTAATTTAGTTATTAAATTTGTTTTTTAAAAAAATCTTGTTATGCCCAAATTATTTTATTCTGTTTTATAAGTTTAGTATTTTCTTACTGTTTTTTATATGGCTTAAGTACGTTCATTTGGAATATGAGTTTATTTACAATATTTGTTAATCATTTTAATTTTGTACAAAAGAATCGAAATCTGTTGATTCACTAGACGATTTTACTCATAAATAAGTAGTTATGGAAACCTCATA
This sequence comes from Hermaeophaga mercurialis, assembly GCA_951812935.1. Lineage (NCBI taxonomy): Eukaryota > Metazoa > Arthropoda > Insecta > Coleoptera > Chrysomelidae > Hermaeophaga > Hermaeophaga mercurialis. The sequence continues at coordinate 24,703,768 of OX638358.1, read as the reverse complement.
TCTAATTATACTAGGACGGAATACATAAAATCGGAAAAATGGTTAAATCATTTTAACGAAAGGAATGTAAAGTTGAAAAACAATTCGATTCACAATTAATTTATTCTGCCATAATTATTTGGTGGAAACTGTAAAGTGGACATGATTTTTTCAATTTAAGAAAATATGTATTTTTCTTGTGGACTTAAGATTTGTTTTTGGGCCTTCACTGACTTTGACCTGTTCAAAATATATATACCGAGTGGCAAGGAGATGTGTCTTTTTTTGATGTATAAAAAGAGCAGAATTTTGAAATCCAAAATCGACTGAAATATGACATTTTATACATTTTCACAAGAAACTCTGGAAATTTTGTATACATTGTTTTTTTTGGAGAGAGTTGGTCATATTTCAGGCATTTGCAGTTAAGTTGAATTTTGTAGAAAGTGATCTGAAAAGTTGGATATTCATTAAGAAGTGCCTACGATTTATCATTGTTATTATACTATAAAAAATATTTAAATGAAAGTTACATAGGTATAACTGATTTTTTTAAAATCCAGTGTCGTATGGAATCCACAGGGTGCATTTTTTTAAAGTTTATATTATAGTTAAAGTTTAGTAAATATCCTTCCCATTTATTGATTTCTCTTCACGTTAAATTGGAAGTATTGAATAACATTTCTTTTTATAAAAAATAGCTTCCAAATAAACGTTTATCTCATAAAATGGTAGAATATAAGAGTCATCTTCGTTGTCAAATATAAGGGGTATTCTATTAAAAACATAAGTTTGATATGCTGTGACCTTAAGAGACACCCTGTATATTACGAAATAATTTTAAAATATGAAGCTTGATTCTATGTGTAACTATTTAAATCATTCTTCTATTTCTCAAGATAACGAACGGAGATATCAAACTTCGGAGTATAAGTTGATCATCCTGTATATTCTCTCCATATCCTTAAACTGTTGTTTGATTAATTTATTTTTATTTTTTATATAGGTATAATTTAATTTATAAACACCTATGAATATACGAAGAAGAACCAGACACATTAAATTTGGCACATTAAAAAACAGTTTTACCAACTACTATTTCACTAACTAGCTATTTCTGTACTAATGTATGGATACTGGTATTTAAGGCGGTGATCACATTATGTAGGCACATTTGATTATCTGGAACATTTTTTTGATAGTACCTCAATCATTTAAAATTACATTAAAACTCTTTTTGCTAATGGTGCAAACTAACCACAACTGGTGCAAAGTGAACCCGGTTTACGGTACTTTTAATGAAAACAAATTGATTATTTATTTATTCTTGATAAACCTAAAAATTATTTATTCAAAAATATTTAGTTGCGGCCAGTGACACAAGCATCCTAGTGTCGCGCCGGCGGTCTACCACGTTTTTCTTCAGACCTGTACCGTTACCAGTTAGACCACTATTTAGGTACCAATAATATTTCTGATTGCGCGTGTGTGTGCAAATGTATAGCGGCCATCATCATTACGTAAGTGTTATGTTTCGATTTCATTACTAAATATTACGTATAAATAATAGTAGTACTGATAAGGTTACTTTCTATATATCTATTATATATTGCAGAGGCATTAAGAGGTAGAGGTTCTTTTAATGTGCAGTTTTGTGGAAAAAGTTATTTAGGATGGGCCATTTTTAATTTGGAGGTACCAGTGGTGCTTTTGGTACTTGTTGATCTGTTTTTCAAAGTAAGCCTTCGGTTTTTCAACATTAAATAATAGATACTGCTTGAGTTTTGGCTCCACCCAGTTGCTGAGTGTCTAGTAGGTGAGGGGTCAACAAGCAAAATGATTATTATCGTAGGTCGTGGTGTCGTTGAGAATTCCTCACAGATATGCAAATATTTCTTAATTTTGTACCGATGAGAAATTTTGGAAAAACGTATATGGGACGAGGAAAGTAAAATGATTAAATTGGAATGGCTCAAAAATCGACTTTCATAATTCATGTGAACCTCAAATGCTCGTAATTAAATATTTCCGTTTTTACAGTATAGAAAAGAGTGATATTGTGCGTTGACATACCGGTGCCTGCAATTTTGCTAATAATTCCATTTGTTCAAAAGTACCTACTTAATATTTTTTGTGATAATTTCTCAATTATTTGTCACTCAATATTTTCAAGGCCAGATATAAGAATTTTTATTTCTTATTAAAAGAATAAATATTAATTAATAAATTATATACTATTAACATAAACAAAACAAATAATCAATATCTCATTTTAACCCTCTTAATGTTTCGAAGAAATAAATAAAATATTTCATTGGAAGAAACATACCATTTTACACAATAAAAACTACGAATGACATTTATAGTGTCTCAAACTCAAAAAATGATAGAAAATGCGAGTGATTAATTTATTATCGGCTTTTAATTGTATCACGCAGTTCAACAATTTACACGATAGAACCGAAATTTATATTTTGAAAATGTAATAATTTCGGAACAGAAAAATGGAAAACACTTTTAAGAGAAAGGTAGAAATTAGTTTTCGGTTTGAATGTGATATTTCTAACAAATCTCGATTTTGTAATGTTTCGGTTTCTTAAAAATAAATCTATTAATCGGTGGAGCACTGTATTTTGAGTACTTTTACTTAGTATTAAAAAGGTATAACAAGTCTGGGTAAGACGTTTGATCACAAGATATGAATTTCGTGACTTCTTATGATGTTGTTGATGACAAATGGTTTTCCCCACAAAAAATATCGCAATTCCAATTTTTTTTAAATAAAAATGGGATGATAAATAATACTTACTCGTATCTTGAATTTCCATAGTCTACCCAATCGTTTTAATATGTATTCAGGTCTACCTAGGTTTCGGTATCTGACAATATCATTTACGAAGACAGAAAGAAGTTTGAGAGATCTTTTTAAAAACGAAACCATTTCATGTCATAAATCTGACAACCAATCATTATTATGCAATATTCTCCTTTTTCTAACAATATATTTGGTTAGTATTATTTACTTCAAAAGGTGATTTAAGGTAATTGAACTTCCCAGGTTTAGTTGTTCATTCGATACTGTTTATTCAGGATATTTTAGGTGTTTCTTTATTTAATATTCCTCCAAAAAATAAAGTTCTTCTTTCTTGTCACTTATATGAAGTACTTCCACTGTTGTTTCCATTGTGTTATTTAGTGTAGTTTTGTGTTTGGTGTCAATAGGGTGCTTTGAGTAATGTGACTTATCTGGTTGTGTTAATCTATAAGCTCGTAAGTGTTCACAGTAGCGTATGTTAAAATTTCTTAATATCTGGCCAAGCCGTTACAATTCGGACAATTTAGTTTGTAAATACCCGATTTTGAAAAATTATTAATTTTAGGTTTAACATTTAATAAAAATGAACCTACATTATTTCTTACTTTAAAAGATATTGTACGAGATATAATTTTTGATATTTTGTTTGAAATATCTCCAAAATATGTATCTGTTCTGTACGACCCGTCATTTTTAGGTTGTTTCGGAAAGATCAGGTTAACGGCAATCTTTTCTTCCTTTTTATTAATCTACCCATTTATTAGATGTAATGGATAATTATTAGAGGTAGCGATTTGTTTTATTATATTAATTTCCCTTTTAAAATTATCTTTACTCATTGGTATTGAAAAAGCTCTATGTATCTTTGAATTATAAGCTGCTATTTATATGACATAGGGTGATTTGAGTTATAAGGGATAGTCATATTTGTATGAGTTGGTTTACGATAAATTGAATATTGAAGATTACAGTTTACTCTTTCGATATTTATATCTAAGAAATTTATAGAACTGTTATCTTCAATTTTTATTTTTGGATGTAAATTGTTAATAAATTTAATGAAAACATTCAATTGTCCATAACTAACTGTAAAACGCATAAATAGTTGTGAAGGGCAATCAAGAAAATTAATATATACTCTCTTGGCTTTTTTATGAGCCCTTCTTTCAGTTTCCTTTATTTTGATATAACAACTGAATAAAGTGTAAATTTTAATATTTCGTAGGTTGTCTAGATTTAAAAATTAAAAAGAACTTCAACCAGCAGTTTCCTGAAATACCTTATTTTTCTTTTATGTTTTTCTATTTTTGAACTTGACTTATTTTATATATTAGAAATATATTAACAATTTCTGTTCCTAGTATATACTCCATCGCAATTTTACGGTCCCACTTAACAACCCAGCGTAAAGTAGTAGCGGAAGTTGTAGATGACGTTACTTTATTGTTATTGTTGTCTCATAATAGTACATGATTCATTTTTACTTTTAATTTTAGTCGCAGTCGTGCGTGGAGAGAGCTTAGCTCTAACAAAACCTCTCCACATCACGAATAACTCGCCGTTTCAGCACCACAATCCTCTTTTTATTGTTATGACATGACCGTTTTATATCAAAATTGCTATGAAATATACACTCTGTATATGAAAAAGTAGTAAATAAGTAATTATTTATTTTACACACTGTGTTAAAGAATATATTCTAGTTTTCAAACTAGTGTAGCAAAAATCATAGATGAATATCTGTAGACAGGGTGGGCTAGGAAACAAAATTATGATTTTCACAATTTGTCTAAACGTACTTCTATAATTTATTGTCTCAAAAGATTTTATTTATTTAGTCCTTTCATTTTTGTTAATTAGTTAATTAATTACTTTTCGAGATATTTTAAATGTTTTTCAAATTTTAGGATGACCTTCAATTTGAGTAATCAAAAATAACTTAATCTTGAGTAATAATATAATAAAATCATTTTTATGAATAAATAATAAGAACACTATCCCATAACAATTTTTGATAAATGTAGCAATCTAAAATAACGTGATATCAACAGAATACTAAGTATCATAAAATAATTTTAAAAGAAATGTTTAAAATATTTGTATTAAAAGAGCTTGCTGCAACAACACCGTATGATATAAAAAATAGAATAAGTGAAGCTTGCATCCGTATTGACGTACAAATGTTGAGAAATTTAGCCAAGTTACTTAAAAAGTAAATATAAATGTTCTTTTTTGGCTCACCCTGTATATATTCTACGGCATTAAAAAATATTTGATACAGAGTGATTAAAAATCAGATAGGATTTCAAATTTTTGATCACGCTGTATTAAATATTTTTTAATACCATAGCATAGATCTTGAAAAGTTAGGATAGGGACATGTTAGCCGTTTTTATTGATTTTCAACGTTTTGGCTGCTACATACATCTAAATTCAAAAAAATGTGATTTTCAGGTGGCTGTAGATACATTATTAAACATAAAAGACATGAAATGTGATGCATCGTTGAAATTAGCACGGCAAGAGGTTTATAAAAATTTAAAAATATACGGGGTGTTCTCTTAAAAAAAAAACAAAATTTTTGTCTGGCACTGCGTTCCTGAACATGCTATATATTTGGGACTAATTTTAAAATGTGAATCATAAGACTGCCTACACTTTTTGTTTAACCTTTTTCTTAACTTCAATAATAGCAGACTAAAAGTACTAACGCCGCACTAATGCCGCACCCTGTATATACTGTTTATTTTATAACTATTTCGTTATAAAAAAGATCATAACTTTTAAATACATTCCAGAATTGACATTTACAATGTTTCTCTGATGTTATTAGCCACTTTGGTTTTTTAAATATATCACCCTGTATATTCAGTCATTTTTGGAACCTTCTCTTCAATACGAGTTCAACCATATGCAACACTTATGATTTTATGTAGTCTAGAAGATCTTAAATAAATAAAACAGAAGTCTGGTTACGCCTAATTGTTTTAATAAATTTCTTATTACAGACTATTTTCAAATACATTAAAACGTAACAATTGAAAGATTACAACATTTTTAAAATAATGATTACTTAATCAAGTGTTCAAAATGTACTCCATTTGTGAGTTGACAGTACCTTAATCGATGCCAGAATGCGTCTACCACATTTCTACAAGATTGTATAGAAATTAATCGAGATTCATCTATAATTGGTTGCCTAAACTCTGCAAGACTTGCTCGTTTAGTTTTGTAAACTGAATTTTTCAAGTATCCCCAATAAAAATAATCTTTAGGAATGAAATCAGGTGAACGTGGATGCCATTGAATACTACCTCGTCTACCAATCTATCGTCCTGGAAATATCTCATCTAAATAACGCCGAACCTTTACACCAAAATGAGCTGGAGCTCCAGCTTGTTGAAACCATGTCTGAAAAACATATGTTGTTAACGAAGTTTCCATCATTTTCAATTTTATCCTTCATTACCTCAGTAAACTCTAATCTGCGTTCGAAGTATTCTTCACTTAATTCTTGCAATAAACGAATTTGGTATGGTTGAGATGAGGATGTATGTGGATCTTCAACGAAACTCTGCATTATATCTAAAGTTTTGTTCTGATTCATAACTGTTTTTGGTCTACCTGATCGGTATCTATCTTTTACTACTCCAGAGTCCTCAAAGCGTTTTACAGTTTTTTGTTCCGTCGTCTTATGGATAGTAGATCCGTTTGGGAAAATATCGTTGAACAAGTTGGTTGGCTACTAGGTACATTATAAGATCTTTTTCTGTCACCGTATCCTCTCATCATTAGAATAGTGATTCTTTCTTTTTCATTAACTACCATTTTAGAGAAGCAATTTACCTTGCAGATCTTTTCAAAACATATCAAACACTGTCAGTTGTATTTAATAATTTAAATGGTGAACAAATGTCAAAATTACATCATTCTAGATTTAAACATTTAAATTTCTTCAAATCTAAATATTTTGAACTGTTTTATTTATTTAAGACCTTCTAGACTACATAAAGTCATAAGTATTACATATGGTTGAAGTCGTATTGAAGAGAAGATTCCAAAAATGACTGAATATACAGGGTGATGTATTTAAAAATCCAAAGTGACTAATAATATCAGAGAAACGGCAAATCTAGCAACCTTGCAAATACCAAATCTGGAATCTCCGTATCCCAAAATAGGCTTATCCCAAATTTTGTAGAATTCGGACTAGCAATTTACGAGATAATTGGCCGTTTCCAGACTTTTGGTCCGCTCTATATACAATATGTCTGAAAAAGTTGGCAACATATGAGAAATTTTTTTATTTGTAATGTTATTCTTTATAAAAAGTTCTGCATGGCCCATAAAGTAAAACGCAAATGTCAGATGTCAATTTTTTAAATCGTATACGAGGTTTGTCAAAAAATATGAATTTGATACAAGAGTAAAGTATCTTTATTTTTTAGAATATCGAAAACTTTAATTATGAAAAGTTGTTCGAAACTATGTTTTACTATGCAATGAGATCATACTGCTTTTTTTATTTTTACAAATTGTTCTCAAAATATTAAATGTAATTTTAGGGTGTCGATAGGAATTAAAAATTACGTTTAAGTGCAATTACTGATTACTTCACTCATTATCTCATTGCAAAATTGATAAACTTTGACTTTATCTGTTAAGAATGATCTCAAATGGACAAATACGTAATTAGAATTATTTATTTCGAAAACATCAAATTTTATGTGCATGAACAAGAAAAATCCGTTTTAACTTTTTCATCACTAAATAAGCATCTCAACTTGTACACCGTTTCTTTCTAAGCATTTAATTGTTCTTTTAGAAAATGCTTTTATTACATTTCTAATAACAGCCGGAGTAATATCGTCACATGCTTCCTGAATTGTTTTTTCCAAATGATCAATATTGTTGAATGGTCTTTTAAGGTACACTTTTTGCTTTAGGTATCCCCACAAAAAGAAGTTCCACAAATCTTCCTAATACTCGTCCATTAAAAGTTTGCAGTAGATATTCTCGAACATTTCTGGTACTATGACATGATGCCCCATCATGTTGGTACCATATGCGTTGTCTTTCTATTATTGGTAGGTTATCAATAAAATCGGAAATTCTAAGTAACGTTCAGAATTCAGAGCATTCCTGAAAAAAAACGGTCCAACTATTCTATCCTTAAATATTCCACACCATACATTTGTTTTAAAACAATATTGGTCGCGACATTCGACAGTAAAATGCGGATTAGTGTCGTTCCACCAGCGGCAATGTTGTGAGCTAACTGTCCCATTAGAAGTAAACGTTGCTTCGTTCGAAAAAAGTATGCACCATTCCATATAATGATTATCTTCTAACTCCCCTTGGAACCAAGCACAAAATCCAAACCTTTTATTAAAATCTTCGGGTTTTAGGGTGTGAATGAACTGGGGTTTGTAGGGTTTATTTGTTAGATTTTAATATCTTCGCAACTACATATTTACTTACACCAAATGTGGCCGACCTTTTCCTTATCGAATCTTTAGGATTTTCTACTGCTGAGAGCTATAGGTTTTGTAGTTATATCCGACAATTAGTACAATTTCAATTTTTTCGTCAAGAGTCAATTACAAGGCATTTTTGCTACTTCTTGAAGATAAATTAATACACACTAACGTTTTCAATTTTGTTTATATTAGTTACAATTACATTTCAATTTCAATGCACACTAACTAGATGGAATGTATTATTTATTTCTGGAAAACTTTTACTAGACTGACTTTCGGTAAGAGCCACCTAGATGTTAAATTATTTCGTTTATTTTTGTGTATTACAGTAGAAAATACATTATTCTGTTGTATATTACTTATTTATTACTGATTTAAGTTCATTGCTAAAATATTTCAAATCAACAAATAAACATTTGAGGTGTGTTTACTTGTTAAATAAGATAACAGATGTGTTTCAAAATTAAAATTTGCAAAATTTAAGTTGAAATTGAAGTGGTCAAAATATTCCTATTAATCTTTTGCAATTTGTGGACACTCTATACATTTAATGTCAAATGTAAATACCTGAATATTATTATTTTCGAAAGCAGAGATTTTCATAAAGATTAACTTTTTCTCGTAAAACTTACAATAAAAATGTTTCCCATATGTTGCCAACTTTTTCAGACATATTGTATATTTTTATACAACGGATATTGCAGAAACAGGATTTATGATAAAAATCTAAATATGAGAAAATACAGAAGGTGTGTCCCATTTAAAAAAAATTAAGTATGCTTTACCAGGTAGTTATGAATCATGCTGTAGAGTTCGGCATATTTTACAAGTACGAAGCATATCGTTGCTTATATTTTTAGTGAATAAATTTTTTGAATATCATCTTTAATAATGGAGTTACCAATCGCTGCCACACTAAAACTCATCTCCTATGTACAGGGTGTACCCAAAAATAGCACGTTCCTTAAAGTTACCTGTAGAATGCACCATAAAAAAATAATTCTTACAACAAATTTTCCGTAAGCCATCCGTTTTTTCAAAAATGGAGGATAACATTTTTTTAAACAAAATTACATTTGGCAATCCGGCGCTATGCATCTTATATTTGTGGTAGACAAGTAACTCCCTGAGATATCGAGCCATCGAGAAAAATGGTAGTTGGAACAGGATGTGAAATTTAAATGTTTTGGAGTAGTACTTTAGCCACTTACAAAGAATGACATTTTAAACTTGAAATTGAAACGGAACGTTTATGTTGAAATTTTCAAATCTTTTATTGAGAAAATTGAATCTAGAAAATTCAACGTGATCGAATGTTACTTCCGTACAGGTGTGAAACTAAATGTTTTGACAAATTCTGTGCAGTTGTTCAGAGAGACTGGTACCGTCGGTCGAAAAGCTGGAACAGGGCGGTCGTTTGAACGTACAGCTGAAAATATTGAAGCCCTTCAGCATGTAATTGATAAAAATTCAAAAACATCCCATTTCAGTAGCGGCCCAACATACAAATTTATCTTATGGCATATGCCAAGTCATTCTAAAAAACTCACACTGTCATTTTATTTTATTTTCCATACACCACTCTACAGTTAAGAAACCATTTACAGAGTGGAAAAAAGTTAACAATACATTTCCAAAAAATACATTATTGAAGAATATCTTTAATTAATGCGAGGAAACAAAGAAGTCCTAGAACAGAACCCTGCGGTACTCCAGACGTAACAGCTATATCAGATGATTTAAAACCTTTGTATTCAACATATTGTTTGCGTTCTTCAAGATAAGGCTGAAAAAATCGTATAAGGGAGGGACTTACACCGAAGAAGGAGAGTTTTTCCATTAGCAAATAGTGATTTAAACTGCCAAAAGCTTTAGAAAAGTCTAGATGAATAACATCAATTTGGGATGGTTTATTTAGACATTGCGCAATATACTGGGTAATACAAAACAAATTAGTGACTATGGATTTTCCTTTTAAGAAAACCATGCTGAGCAAAAGATAATTGACTTTCTATATGCCTATATAATCTATTGTGAATAACAATCTCAAATACTTTTTAAAAATTAGGAATAATAGTCATGGGCCTATAATTTTCCATATTGGCTCTATCACCTTTCTTAAATACTGGAAATATCCTACTAGATTTCTAAATATACTGAAAAATATTAATTTTTAAGGATAAATTAAAAATAATAGTTAAGAGATATGATAGAACATATGCACAGTATTTGATGAGAAATGCAGGAATATCATCAGGACCGATTGTAAAATTAGGTTTTAATTTTTTTAACATTTTCTCCTCACGCGTATTTTGTATGTAAAACATATTCAAATTCGTAAAGTACGGGGTGATACGGGGTCTTGAATAGTCTTTCAATGTGTTTTGAAAAAGAGCTGCAAAATTTTCAACTATCACAAATAGTTCCTTGGTAAGTCATTCTAGCAGGTAGGTCAGAGTATGATTTATTCAGATTAACGTAATTCCAAAAAGCTTTAACATCAGTTAATAAAACGTTATCCTCCGATTTTTAATTTTTTTTAAAATTATCGCCTTTTTTCTTATATTTCTTATCGTATCTTGAGTATACGAAGGTGGATATGTTCTTCATCTGCTTCTAGTTTTTGGCACAAAGATATCAAATATTTCATATAAAGTATCGTAAAAACTTTTGCAAGTCGATTCAATTTCGCAAAAACCTAATAAAAAATACCAGTTTAGATTTAAAAGTGCATTATAAAGAGACATGAAATCAGCTTGCCAGGATTATATGCTTGTTTTGTTAACATACAAGCTGCAATATATTCATTAGCTATTTTCAGTGGCTTATCCAAGACGAGTAGAATTTTGTTAATGGCTCTAAAATAATTTAAACGATGAGGATATTCTTAACACAGTTTTTTTTCTTAGATGAGGTTTGGTTTTATTTTTCTGGATTAACTCCCAGGATATGAGGTGGTAGTTGTCTGCAAACCCTTATTTTCTTCTTCAAAAACTATTGCTGTCCTAACAAGTTGGTATTTGGATTGGAATATGTCGATGAAGATTTCTGGGTTCCATTTTTAAAGTAGACTTACGCACCATAACGCAATGAGATACTCGGCCCATTCATGAATCAACTGGATGAAGAGAAATTACAAAATGGGTATTTCCAATAAAATAATGCAATAGGATTTACGACTAGAGTCATACTATAATATCTTGGAAAATTCTTTGATGAGAGAATAATGAACACTGAAACCCCATATCCAACTAGGTCTTGCGCTTTACATGAATGCGATTTTTTCGTAAGACCATAGACCAAAGATTTAATTTATTCAACGCCAATTCATCATAATTTGGATGAACAGAGAAATGGCATAACAGAAAAGTGTAAAGAGATCCACAACAAATTTTGCATAATGTTTTTGTGGAGAATTGTTCATTTGTGTAATTTTATGTAAATTTTGATTACAATTTTGCTATTAAATGAATTAAGTGCTTTTGTTGTTGTTGCAGTATTATTTCGAACTGATAAACTTTATTTACAATGAAAATATCATCAGTTAATGATGTATTCTAGACGTACTTAAAGGTACGCACTATTTTGGAGGATATTCTACAAGGTTGGGACAAAGTATAATCTTTCAAAATCTGCAAAAATATACAGTGTGTCCCATTTAAATGAAAAAAGTTGAGGGTATTTCCGGTTAAACCGGAAGTATATTATTAACAAGAAAAAGTACATCAGCTGCATTTTGCACCATTGCACTTGTAAAATTTCATAAATATCGTCCGTTTCGTTTTAAAGATATTTACTTGGTTCCATACTTTATCCCAAGCCCGTATAAAGCTAAATTAGTCTGTCTTGTGGTGCCACTTGGTGGTAGCTATTTTGAGAAAGTAATATGTGATTTCAAATATTCTAATATTTCCCATTTAAAATTTTAGTATTGTTTGACTATTTGTGGTAGGAGGTTGTTTCACAAAAATTACGAAGTAATTCAACCATTCTGAATAAATCACTATTAATTTTTTTTTCTAAAAGGAAACTTTCTATCAGATTAGGAATGTAACAATTATCATTAATATTGTAAATTTTATAACCTTAGGAGTAAAGAAGTTTTTTGGTTCTAAGTCGGGAGATCGGGCTGTCCATAGTATGTCTGATAAAAAATGAACCCAACCGTACGAGTCGAAATGAAAACTTCTTTTGGTTTCTATAAAGTAATACACATTTTTATCCCTAACCAATTTTTCATGATTTCGATTACCTTTTCGATATCCACATTATTTTCTACACCGGTTGATACATCCCGACTCTCGAAATCTTTGAAAAATATTGAGAAAGTTTGAGTAGTAGGGACTGGCTTATCCAGACAAGAAAATGTAAATTGACTTTACACTTTACCTGCAATTAAAATTACTGTTTCTACTTTTACGTCATGGAATCTATACATTATAAATATAAAAGCTGAATTATTCTTATCTTAAATTTCCGCAATGTTCCAAAACTTTTTCTAAAAATATTTGTTTTACTAAAGTTTCGCTTTCCTGTCATTGTGACAGAAATTTACAGATTGTTTACGTACATGCTTGATTTTTTATTATAAATATTCGAACCAATCAGCATTAGGCAAGACATGAGAAATGCGTGGTATTTTATATACAATGCGGTCCATATTTTTGTAATAAATTCATTTTTAACGTTATTGTGAACTTTTGGGTAAAAACGTGACAGAGGTCGATTTTTATTCTTGATTTTACAAGTTATGGTATAAAAATATTACCCCCTCTGAATTATGACATCCCTCCCGAAATTTTTTAATTAGAAAATTGGTCGTGTGGTACCTCTTTTTAAAGGGATTTTAATTTCCTGTTCAGCAATATACAGGTTCTTAAATTTGGTGCAATCATTACTGAGGAAATTAAGCCCTGAAGTTATATAAAATGTTCTACGAGAATTCCAAGATCGCATTGCTTATTGTCAAGAAGTAAATGGATGTCACTTTAAACACTTCAAACATTCAAAATTATGTTAATTTCGATACTCATTCTGTGTATCTGTATATTATGTGTAAATATAGTTTTATATTGTGTAACGTTTTTAATCTTGTTAACCAAAATTATATTGCCAGACATTTTGTGTTGTAAATTTTAGCATACATTTCTGAAAAATGTATGGGCCTCCTGTGGATTTAATATTAAAGGAGGTGACAATATTTAATTAAAAATAATAAATTTTATGTTTTTGTTTATTTGTGTGAAAAATTAAAATATATATAGTACTATGCTACATATAAGTCCAACATTAGGCAAATTATGGCGATTATTGCGCAGTATTCAATTTTTATTCTTATTTAGGTTAATAAATGATCATAACAAAAAAGTATCAATCGTTTCAACAATCTTATAAAAAGCCAATACCGTAAAATCATTACGGGTAAATTTTTTAAAAGTAATATTAAATATTCAACTGTTAATGAAAAAATTAAGGAAAAAGTGGAAAAAATAAACCAACAAATTTAATATACAGAAAAAAATAACGTGAAGTTATAGAAGAAACTGAATCCAATGTAGAAGAGACTGAAAGAAAATACTGATTTTTACGTTAATATCAAATATGAAACAAAAGATTATCCATTAAACTCAAATGTGGGACAAAGGTTTAAATCCAATAAAAACCTAATGTCCAAACTAATTGTCGGTTTTAATAAAGAATTTTATGTGGCTTGATTTTGGAATGTTATTGGAATACCCCATTTAAATACCAGGAGGAGTGATTTGAAAAGCTTGATGCACACAACTATAAGTTACTAGAAATGTTACCAAACTATAAGTATGTTCAGTTTTCAGAGCCGTGTTCCAAAACTTGTCAAGACAATAAACAGACAATATTAAAAAACGTTAAAACTCTTTTATACTACCTAGCTCACGTCTATAGTTACGTTATGGAGCTAGAGGTTAAATAGAAAGCTTAGATACATTTTAATGAAGGTTTGAAGTATAAATAAAACAAAAAAAATTGGCTGTACACCAAAACGTAACAGGTCATATTTATACTACAAAACCAAAGCAATGAATAATTTTGGGTGGAAATCTTTATGTAATTTTTATCTTCAAATAGTTGCTTATACATACTCATTTTGCATTATTTCTCTAAAAGGGCCAAATGTCCTGAATTCAACCGTTTTCGTTGTTTTTTGGGGCTAGTTGTACTTTGAGTGGAAGGATCCATAATCACAAAGGATTCAATCAAAAGAACTTACTGAGTTTTGACAAAAACTGATTTAAAGATAAGTTGAAAAAATAAGGAAATAGCAATAACAAACACGAAAAATGGCAAAAACATAAACAAAAGCGCTTACTGGGTTCTCAAAAGAACTGAATACAAAGTAAAAAACACGTAAAACATTTTTATTATTGGTTTTTTGAAAAAAAGTTATTCTTTATAAAAAATTCTGCATGGCCTAAAACGCAAAGTGAGATAATCAGATATCAATTTTTTGCACTCGTATACGAGGTGCGTCAAAAAATATAAATTTTGCTCAAGAATAAAGTACCTTTATTTTTGACAAAATCGAAAAGTGTTATTGGACTGAGGAAATTAAATATCAAATGAAAAGAAAAAATGGCAGACATATCTCAGTGAAAAAACAGAAAACAACTATAACGAATATAAAGAACAAAGAAAGTGTAAGCCCTAGTAAGACAGTCGAAACAGAAAACCTGGGAAAATTTTGGTAACAAATTAGAAAAAGATAGTACAAGTAACCAAAAGTTATTCTATAGAATTTTGAAAACTTTAAGAAATAATAAAAATGTTGAAAATTTGATAATTAAAAATTAACAAGAAGAATTATTGTCAAGTGAAACGGAAATCATGGAAACATGGAGAGAATACTTTCATAAATTACTAAACGAACGGCTAGATACATAACAGGGGGTAGAAAATGATGAAACAAATGACCGGCCAGCTGAGAATACGGATAATAACATTTGAAGAACTGATAGAGGTCATAAGAAATCTCAATAACGGAAAAAAAATTACAGCCAAAATGGTTAAAAATATGGGAGAAGAAGGAGCTAGATTGCTAATAAAGTATGAAACGAGGAACAAATTCCAAGAGATTAGGAAATAAGTTTAATATTACCGATATTCAAGAAGGGTGACACTAAAAATTACAATAATTACAGAGGCATAACATTAGTTAGTATAATAGTGAAGATATTTGACAAAAAAAAGGCTGGGAAAGCAAATTGAAACAGCGTTAGCAGAAGAACAGAATGGATTATGTAAGGCGATTAGTACTCAAGATCATATTTTTACAATAAATGAAATCATAAACAGAAGAATAGCAAGATCGAAATCAGTATATTTAGGATTTATAGATGGAAAAATCTTTAGACTAAGTCCCAAGAAACAGAATATAAACGATAAGTTGATTAGATTCACGAGATGTCTATACAAACAAACTAAAACATTGCAATTAGCAAAAACAGGAAATCAGAAATATTCACTACAAGACAAGGAGTATGACAAGGTGGAAGTTTAAGTCCTCTTCTTTTCATAACATTTATGGATGAACTAAACAAAAAACAAAATCATTATTGTTTATAGAAAGTTAGAAAGAATAGACATTGCTGATTGAGGATTTGCAGATGATATAGTAATTATTTCTGAAAGCGAAATAAACCTAGAGATAACATAAAAATTTGGAACGAAGTGCTGACTAAGAATGGGATGACTATGAACAAATCTAAAACAAAATTATGGATGTAGCAACAGAAAAGGTAGAAATGAATATATTCTTGGAAGAGAAAAAATAGAACAAGAAGACAGTTTTGAATATTTAGGAACAACGCTAGTAGAAAACGGAAGACAGGAGAGAGAACTTAACAAAAGAATTGAGAAAGCAAACAAAGTATATCATGCAATAAAAAGATGCCTTATAAACAAAAAAGAAGTGACAAAATAAACTAAAATGAAAGTATATAACTCCATCTACAGACCCATTTTTACATACGGTTGTGAATTGTGGGTGTTAACCAAAGGAGAAAAAGCAAACTAGGAGCAGCGGAAATGAGGTTTCTAAGAAGCGTATATGGATGCAGTAAACTGGATAAAGTAAGAAATGAAACAATTAGAAAACAACTCGATGTAGAACATTTTATAGAGCAAAAATAGCTAGGATGGTGGGGACATTTACAAAGGATGAGTAGTAATATACCTGTTAAAGAATCTGGGAATCTAAAACTAGAGAAAAAAAGAAGATGGGAAGTCCTAAAGAGACGGGTAGCATGATGGGAAAAATCTTAAAGAAGAAAGGCAAAAAGTGGACAGATGCAAAGATACTAGCACTAAATAGAAAATAATGGAAACATTTTATTAAGAATCAGAATTAGTAGTTAGTTATAATTATGCATTTATTTATAGTGTACCTATTTTGTTTAAATTCATAGTTTTTATTAGTACCCCACACCCTTTTTGGGTATAAAGATATTTGATTATATATATTTTTTTTTATGGGTGAAAATTGAGAAACTCTTTTCACTTAGTTTGAGAGCCTCCGGAAAATCTTTATTCCTTCATCAGTCATTTTACAAGATATTAGAAATATTAAATAAATATATGGGTATGTAATACTTTTACTTACAGTGATAGAGATTGTTATATACATCGTTGAAATTAGCTCGGCAACAGCTTTATAAAAATTTTGTCTGGCACTGCATTCCTGAACACACAGTATATTTGGTATTACTTTTAAAATGTGAATCTCAAGACTGCCTACACTTTTTTAAAAACTTTTTTTTCGTAACTTCAATAATAGCGGACTAATCGTACTTCGACGCACTAATGACGCAGCCTAATATATATATTATTTTTTGGGCTAAACAGATTATGAATATTTTTTTTCACTCAAGGAATTCCTGGACGCGTCTCTAGTTCCTGTAGTTCCTACTTGTAAAAAAATAATATTTTATTAAACTTGACCTATTTTATTATGAAGAATATTGCACAATAATTCGTCCAAGTATCTATTTTCATCGAACCTATTAATATCTTCAACCATTTGTTGCTTACGTGTATTCATGTAGATTATTTCCATGTTCTCATATACACACAAAAGTCTCCTAGACGAGGGAATATTTATCTCATTGTCCCCCGAACGTCCAATCCGCTTAAAACATGCGCCGGCAATCAACAAATCACATAAAAAGTCATCAAATACCAGAAACATGAATTTTTGATGAATTCAATCCTCTTATTTCCCGCCCGTTTTGAAAATGGTTCCTCAAGTTGCTATAGAGCCAGACTATTTTCTGTTTTGCCGCGAGCTTGCGCCTTGTCACTACAATAAAGAAATTACGTGGCTAATTCGAGTCCAGCTCGCTTGTTTGACTGTGTTTACATTTTTCACTCCACGAGAAAATAGCCGAACAATAACTTGCGGTAACCGAGTTTCAATTTATGTGTTTTGGGTTTGACAAAAATTCTAAACTTCCCTGAACTGGAGCTACAACACGTGAGCAAAGTAAGTTTTTTTAGTTTTTTTTGCTAGTTCAGTGTCACGTTGCGCTTTGCTCGTAAATAAGTTTATTTTTCTCTTGGTACCTAGTTTGATTCGTTTATTTCTTTCGACAAATAATTCAATTTATAGTTGAGATGCTGCTTTCTTTTGTTTATTCTCGTTGTCTGTTGGGAGAGTTTTTTCACAATCGGCTGCGTATTTTTGTTTTTCACGTTTATTTTTGATTACAAGTACCAGCTGTTAATTTACGAATTTAATTTCGTGGATACATTCCATTTGTCGGTCTTATAAAAAACTCACTCAAAACATTTTAATAGTAATTTGTCTTTTATCACAAAGTTCAACAACTTCTTGCCGTTCAAATAATTTTCGGTTATAAATAATAAATTTTATTATAACAGGTGTTTTTACATATATTTTTTTAAATAAGTAAAATAATAATATTAGGAACACCCTAAGGTGTTTGTTTAATTAAAATAAAAAATACCAAAAACTTCTTATCATTATGTTACGTTAGCCTTAACACTATTGTGACATAACACGACAGTTATGCTTAAAATTTAGTGCTGCTAGACTTGTCACTCTCACTATCACTGTCACTATCGGTTTCGTTTAATTTTTTGTAAGTTTTAACAATGTTGGCAAATATTCAAAATGTTCATTTTCCATATTAATCATGTTTTACAACTTTCGTCCAATCTGTGGAAGTAATTTGGCTCTAATTAGTTCTAAAACTTCCAAAGAAAATTTAGGACCAATATTATTTTTCTTGATATATCTTTTTCACAATAATTCTGTTGGAGTTTAATTTTTACGAGATGCAAAATTTCATCTATTAGATATTCTGCCTTGTAGTTTTTAGTGCAAACAACTTGTAATATATTTTCCTTTTTATAGTTCTTTTCAAAAAATAATTCTTCCTGTTAAAAAAATTCATCCCTAAGAGAGTTTGTGTTAGGAATTTTTCTATGTAACTTTGAATGATAGGAATCGTTATTAGTATTTTCTCAAATCAATCGTCAAAAACATCATAATTATATCCTTATAATAGTCTAGCGAAGAATCAGATTGTTTTCAGATAACTACAACCCCACAATGTAAAATAATTATTCTTTTACTTTTATTGCAAGGTACAGAAGCCTTGTACTGTCCATCTTTCAACATTTGGTATAAATATTCAATATTTCTTTCAGCTTCACGATTTCTCTTATAAATCGTAAATAAACTGTTTAGTTATTATCTCTTCTTCTTGGCTTTAAAAAAATGCCCAAGTGTCGATACCCAACATGTTATTGTATTTTTAACACTTGGTTCTTTATAGTTTCAACCGTTGGAAACTGGTTTGTTGTGAACATTGCATATATAGTTTTACTTATGGTCTCTAACAAGTGGTTTCCTATTTTTCTAAATGTCATTTCTCTTTCGGCCTGAATTAGAGTTTCCTTTAATACCTTTATAAACTGTAGCTTTAGTTAAAGATGTTGTTTCCTTGACAGAATCTACTTTTAGTAAAATTTGATTTTACACAGGACGAGATAAAATCAAAATGTTACCCTCGACACACGTTTCCTTAACTACGTGACCATAATCAGGAACAAATTAAAACTAATTTTCACCTAAGAAGTTAATTATTTATACCATACATACCTACATTCCAGGTATAGGAATAGGAAAAATAGTATAAATAAATCGTAGGGTAAAATTAGTTTTAATCTTCCGATGATGCTAACATAATTAGCGAAACCCAGGTTGAACGCAATATTTTCAGACTAACTATTAACTAAATTAAAAACAATTTGAGGATCTATTATTGTCACGAAATGTCAGCTCAAATGAACTTTTCGCTGCTAGTACGATAAAATACGTCTTTGACACATTTACATAATTTTTGAAAGGTTGTTTACTTTTGTCAATATACAGTTGAACAAGTATATATTACATATTTGTGAAAAAAAGCCCTTAGAAAGAAGTCTGTATTTGAGTAACATAATGGATAATTGCAGTTCTTAATATTCTAATGTTTATCAGTTTATGGAAAATTGTATTCTCAGACAATAATTAGGGATGGCCCTCTCGATACAGGTAGCCTTAATCCCTTAGTCCGACTGGCCTCCAGACATTTAATTTATTGGCTGAATGTATAATTTCTGAAATGTAAAATGTTTATTTTTCAACTATACAATATTTGTAAGACATACAATTGACTAGTTAATTGGGGACATTTCTTTATTTTTATATTGTATTATTTTGTACTTTAGGAAAGCTAGTTTATCAACAGTGACATGTCTAACATTTCTAAAAATATTGTGTTTTATACTATTAAAACTAATATAAACATTAGTTTACATGTCCTTCAAATATTCCATAAAATAAAAAAATATTTAGATGAATTATTTCACAATACCAATATTAGTAATAATTATTTAAACATTTTTAAAAAGTAGAAAAGAATATAAAAAGAATCTTTAAAGGGTTAGGAAAGAGTATGTTCTATCTTTAGTCTGTTTTGAATACGTTTTATGTTAAAAAAGTTTTTTTTTTCAATAATTATTTTCTGATTTTTAGTCTTATGTGTGCGAAAAATTTTCTTAGATGTAAAATTAGAAAGTTAATTTAAAATCGTTTCAAAAATTTGTTCCAAACACACAAACACAAAGTGAGTTAATAAAAACATTTAAAGAGACGAACAGGTACGAAATTGAGTTAATAAAAACGTTTTAAAAATAATATATATATATATGTATATATATATATTATTTAAATAAATATTTTCCTTAGTTACCAATATTTTTAATTTTGAATATTTAAAATTATTTTCACAAATAAGTCTTTCCCCGCTCTCACTTAACATGGTTCGCATTGCCATCTTATCTAAAGAAAAATATAAATAACATGTCATTTATGGATATCCTAAATATTATGAATAACAGCTTATATTATTCATATTAGAGAGTTATTAATAAAAAATAGTATTATACTTTTAGGGCAAATAAAAATAATAGAAATTTAAATTATTTTGGGATTTATTAGGTAGTATCTACCTATAATGTGCTAAAGAAAAAAATCGCACCAATTTTGACAGTATCGAAAAAACGTAAATAAAGTTTTGGGTCTTTTTATATTAAAACACTTAAATTAATATACTTGATCCATGGTTTTGTATTCAGCAACGTGTATTAATAAATTACCTGTATTTTTAAATTCTACAAAAATATTTGTTAAAAATAGAATTGTACGATTCTATACGCAGCATAATTGTTTATTATCGATTAATGGACTGCATTTCCTTTTCTAAAAACTCGATAGAGCAATTGAGTTATTTTTACTAATTTTATTGAAAAGGGTTAGAAAATACCCTTAATAATTTACAAATATTTACATTGTTGCGATTTTCTAGCTTTATTATGAAAAGTTTTTCACAAAGCACAATTTAAAAACTAATTTTACGGAGATTTTAGTGTCAGTGGTGTTTTGTTAACTTGAGATTATGAGACTATTTTACTTTTGCATTGGTGATAAGCAACAAGTTTATTTGAGAGTGTAGTTATGGCTTTTGAATGCGAAGTTGTTAGTTTTAATTTTAAAAGATCGTCCTAAAACTGTCACTAATTGGTTACGTAATAAAATATGACTTTTTGATTGGTTGAGAATTAAAAACAGCCGTTTGATGTACATGACTGACCTCATGTAAGTGCCTAAGATTATTTGAAAAATATATTGAGTGCATTAAGTTGAATTATGTGATTTTAACTTTTTTAAAATGAGTGAATTTTAAATAAGACGAAATGCCTAAAAATAATGACATAAGCGGCATTTTAATTTACCAATTAAAATTATTTATTACGAAAGGAAGTCGTATATGAAGACAAAGTTGAATATTTTTTAATACTTATTTTATAATTAAAATTTAATTTTGAAATATTATATCGTAGAAAAAACATTTTAAGCAGTAATAAATTTAATTTCCAAATAATGAAAAATAAAATATTTACATTGTACATACTATTCATCTTCAATAATATTAATTAAAGACCCTGATTCCTTATTTATTTTAAGCTATTTGCAAAACTGTAGTTTATGTAAAGGGATTAATGACAGTACACTTTTTAATACAGTGTTTTTCTTGTCCAATATATCTCCTTTATTATTATTACAACGGACTTTAAAGCTGATTAATCTTTTAGGTATAAAATTAATTACTGTTTCTTCATCTCTTTCAAATGTTCTTTTCTAAAATAAAAAGTTGTTTCCACGTTAATCTACCAAATTTACAACATCTTTAAGAATTAGCCTGGTTTTATTTAATTTTTGTAATTGACATGTTGTTTTCGTCATTATTGCAGCTCAGTTGCTTCATACTTAATTGTCTACACATAATAAAGCATATATTATTGGTCATAAAATGGAGTCATCGTGTTAATGGAAATGTGTTCACATGTTTTAGTTAATGTGAAGTATTTTAGACAAACAAAAACAGACAACTTTTTTTTCTAATAAACGTTTTTTTCTGTTTAATATTTTTAACAAATATAATTTTTTGTTTTTATGTAGATTTAATGCTGCAGATTTGGAAAAGCTACTATCTCATTATTTTCACAAAAAATGAAGATGTGACTTTCTTTCTTAGCAGTTTAAAAGAATAGACGTCAAATTTAAAGAAATGGTCCATTTTTTGTTTTATTTTAATTTTTTGCTATTACTATTTAGATCGGTTTTATCCACTTGTTAGAAATAAATTAACCAATCGTATAAAACTACAAGATATAAAATAAAATTTAAAACTAATATTTTATTTTGTAATACAACTATACAACTATATAATTGTGAAATAAACGCTTATGATTCGCATATACTCGTATAAGATGAATTTGCCTCAAACACTGCATGTTACGTTTTGCAAATTCTATGTGAATGATGCTTTTTTTTATATTAGATTTTTATAAAGACCCAAAGATACGAAGAACAGATTTTAGATCTTTAAAATAAATATTGGCATTAACGGTTTTATCGTTATCGTCTGTGTTATTAGAATTAGTGTTGTAAACAGAGCCTCTGTGAAAGTAAAAATTAGAATTCTACTAATCTTTATTTTTCTAAAAATATTCCAATAAAAGTACTTTATTTATTTTTAAATATACAAATTCAATAGTTAAAAAAAATACCTGAGATTTATAAATCTCTGTAATTACAATTACTCCGTCTACTGCTGTTCGGGACCCCCTCCTTTCATTGTTCTGCAAATATATTCAACATCAGCTCAACTAAATAACATGTAGTTTTTGATATTTTTCAAGTACGTCATTTTCTGTTTCTTTATTACTATCAACTATTTACTAAGTACTAAAATATTACTCCCTCGATAAACTAAATTCTGCTACTGCTGATCCATGAGTACTCTTGTGCAGGTTCTCGGCAACGCGTTATACTTCTCTTTTTAGGTTGTTCATCATCTTGGTCTCAGTCCTTCGTACGATATCAGGACAATTGTAGGAAAACAATTTCCCGAAAGAAATTTGCCTGAATACAATTGACCGAACTTAAATACTTATTGCCGCCTATAATTTTTTCGATGTAGCTCTTTAAAGTTGATTTCTTTGATCTTTTTATTAAAAATAACGGTTGATCAGTAATTTACCCTTCTTTGTTTTCATTAAGTAAAAACTCTAAAACTATTTTTGGCCCTTGCTTATTGTTTGGACAATAATGCAATGGAAACTTTTAGAGCGGTATTTATATGAAGTTCATTCTAAAAATTATTTAATGTAATTCTAATGGAGTTACCTGGAGACATTAATTTAGTTACCTTATTTATTACATTTTTAAGACAAATGGATTGCACTTTCTATTTTTGTTTGTTATTTTATTGGTTAAGTATGTTATTTATAAGGAGGGATTATGGAAATTTTAGTTAAAAACTGAAGACTATACAGGATGTTATAATGTAAATAATATACAGAATGTGCCGAAAAGATCAGATCACAATTTATAGAAATGAAAATCCGAATTTATTAAGTTATGCTAAAATACAATTTTGGGTTATTTTCCTTTTGGTACTTGTTCTTCCGGCAATTGTACATTCAAGAATTTGTCGATTCGGTCAATTGCGTTCGGGCAAACATCTTTAAGGAAATTGTTTTCGTGCAATTTTCCATTTTGCGAGTCCTGCCAACGGAGTTTCTCAACTGTCTTTGTATGGTTGCCTTTGACTGGCTTCCTTGTTCCTCCTGGTATTCCGAGTAGAGTCCTGCATGGCGGTCCAATTCTTTGGATCGTCATCCTGCTGCTCAAAGCGGTCCCGTCTTTTGTTCCTCCTGTGACTACTTGCTCCTGTCTCTGTCGTTTCTAGCCCTAGATTCTCAGTTTCCATGGATCTTGTGGTAGTCCCGAATAAATTCTTTCTTATCGGCTCTGTATAATACTGATTAATATATGCATTCTTAACTATATTTCTACTTTTTAACGCATTAAAAACTTTCTTACCATTTACCCACTTTTTTCCTTGCGTTCCTCTATTAGATGAACTGTTTTCATTTCCTTCTATTTAATTTACAATACATAGCTTTAACCTATTCACGTGCATTGTCTCTGATATTCTGAATTGTCACCCCATCATAAATCCCTAAATATTATATATATATATATGTAAATAGCCGAAAAGTTAATAATCTTTAATAATCCGAAAATAATTGGAAACAGTTGTTTTATAATCTTCGTCTTGATTAGTCTCTTGTTGCGAAACATGTAAATGTTGATTTTTTTGTAATTTATAGTTTGGCGGTACTTTTTCTGAATTAGTTAATAGAATCAAATCTGTATATTAACAAACTCGGCGAGGTTTAATAATCGTTTAATCTATTAATTTAATTTCATTTTCATTGTTGATTTTCTCATTGTTTCTTATATTTTATTGTTAATGTAACCTATTTCTACTCAATAAATCTGTTAGAAAAAGTTCCGTTTGGTTTAATTTCTTAACTGAATAACCTATCAGCGATACTTTATACTGGGCGTTCCGAGGAATCGGAGCTCTAGCCCTTAAAAATAAGAATCTGGTCTTAATTTTCTTTATTAATACTCTACGGATGTCGGCTAATTAACTCAACTTGTTTGAAATCTTTTGACAAATTTATTATAAGAACTATAATGCTTTATCCGCTAGACATAAAACAATACAATATAAATGTGATTTCATATCTACATGCATAGAACCCATGATATTTAGAGTGCTCTTCCAGTGACTCGTCACTATCATCTGATATGTCGCTCTTACAAATTTTTTTTGGCTTCTTTACATGTCTTCGTGACGAATCTACTTCAACACGATATTTTTCAAAAGTACTTAGAAACTGCTATTCATTCCTTTTGTCCGTTAATTTCTTATTCTCTTGTCGCACTCCATAATCTTACTGTTTTTTTTTGTTGTAAGATTCTTTTGCTTCTTCTTCAATTTCATCCACATTTATAACCGAAATTAAATTTTGCTTACAAAAGTATGGTGACTGCAGTAATTATACATCATGAGTAAAACTCTGCTTATACAGAAGGTTTAAAGTGTTTAGCCAAGTGAACCAATCATAGAACAGGTCCTCATTAACACAGCCATTTTTAGAGCTGCAAATAGAATTATCAGATCTATTTCTAGTAACCTTCTAGCTCTTCTTAATATAAACACCAGCGAAACGTAATCTCCATAGCTTAATTTTTGTATGGCTGACGTATTTTTTAAGTAGATTTTGGCTACATTTTTGAGGTACTTTTAGTTTGATTCTAATTATAAGACATAAGAATGATTTCCGTTTACAAAATTTTACTTTCGATTCTATTATACTATTATATTATATTATATTATATTTCCATTAAATTTATATTTAGACTTTATTGTACGTTTTTGTTCTAAGATTAGGAAGGTATGCTGCTAATTGGATTTAAACAGCAAATACTAAACATTTTTATAGGCTTAGTCATCAATAAAAATCATAAATGTAACGGATAATTTTTTAAACAAGTTAATAGGTTAATTATTTGTTACTAGAGATGTATGTACGTACGTAAGTAGAATATTTAATAGTAATTTATTACATTCATCTTTGTTACTGCATTCATTCTTTTTCTCTATTCATCGGTTTTTTACATTATCACAATTATAATCAGTAATGTACAGTTATACGAGTATATGATTTAGTTTCGTATTTCATTTTGCCAAATATATTAGAACTTCTTAAATAAATTTAATGGATTTACTATTACTATTATATTTATTAAAACAAAATGTTTACTTGCAAGATCACATATTCTCTTACATACTAAATTACCATTCTAAAAGTTTTACTTCCCTTGTCTAATTGATCGGTATTCAAAGTTTAATTATTCTGTTAGAAGTACATGTTTTAACAATATATAGTTTTTAAATTCGTTGATTTACACAATAATTTAGAATGTATGTATATCTTTTTTCCACTCCAATTTTTTCCTCATACAAGAAGTTCACATTTTTATACATTTTCAACATTTCACACTGAAACGGGAATAATGTAAAATCCAGACGGAATTAAGCGTGGGTTTTTGAATAATTTTAAAATAGTGAACTACAGAACAATAGGCTTTTTATCATGAAAAATATCTGGTATAAACGCAGCTAATGGTGGTGTAAATGTATTTACTATTTTGTTTTGGTATGCTGCATATATTTAAAATTTTACGCATATGTTTTAAGTATTTATCTTCAACCTAAATGGATATGGGACTTTATCTTTTAAAATTTTTTACTGAACGATGAAATTGAAAACAAAAAATTTTGATTTACAGCTTGTTAATAAACTTTTTACTAACCACTACTATAAAATCGTAAAAGGCTTTTATTATTTTGTACGCTTCCATTAATTTTCTTATGTTGTTACTAATTTGAATCTGTCTTTAAAGTAATTTTCGAGAGTAAACATCCACACAGTCGTTAATGGTTTGTTGACATTTGATGAGGAACATGCGAGTAATTTGATATTATCAAATACACAGTCGTAGCCGGACTTTTCTAAGAAAGAAAGGAAAATAAGGGTTTAGAACTGCAAAAATGGGTATTAGTTTTCAATCAACACAATGAAAAAATGAAATATTGAAATAATTTTTTTTAGGGAGTAGGTATATATTTTTGATGATCCATTTTTTGTAAACATCTTTTTTTTGTCATTCTTTGTCATATTCTTAATTCCCAGACACTCGGGTATTGTCATTCTGTTTAAATAAATATCATATTTCTATATTTAGTAGATTTCCTCTAAAATGTTTTCTCGTGATATAATATTTTTACCGTCGTAGCACAGACCGCGATAAGAAGTATGTTGGGCAAACGAGAAGATCAATACATATTAGGCTTAAAGAACATTCAACTAATTTAAGAAACGGTAGAATTAAAAAATCCTTTGTTGACGAATATGCTCTTAAAAGTAGTCGTAGAGTAGGTATAGATAATTTTAAATTAATTACTAATAATACTAATAATACAATATTGCTAGACCTAGGAATACTTTAAATAGTTAACTTCGTCTCCGGATGATGTTAACATAACTAGTGGTTGAAGACTCAAGCAGTTTTACATACCTAAAAACTTTCAAGCAATTTCCAGTAAGGTATTTAATTTTAAATTTTTGAAGTAATGGGAATTTTATAAGTAGATATTGATTTTTGTTTTCCAATAAAACGAATTGCTGAGGTATACTTATCTCTACAAAAGAACAATACATATTTTATGAATATTGACTAGATCATAACTTCGTCGTCGCACATATTCTCAGGATATATTTACCTCGGTTTTCCAAACAGGTAATCGCTTATTAATTATTTCTTATACCAACGTAAAGCTATAATGAAGTTAGTAGTTAATGTTCTATGTAACTATGTAGATATTCATTAGTACATAATTATTACTTTTGAAATCATATTTCTATATTGATTTTGCGCAGTTATTTAGTAGCTGTGCCTATTTCTTTGAAATATACAGTTCAAAAACTGCAAACGGAATTAATGGTTAAAGTTGCAATCGACTCAATTCCTACCCCAGAAATTTTTATTGTGATTTTTGATCAGTACAGATTATTAAAACAGTTTACATTTGTCATGTTAATTTCTGTTTACATTGCCAGTTTCTGTTGTCTCGTAGTTTATTTAGCTAATTAACCCATGTTATTTGCTTTCGAAATCAATCAGAATATAACGGGTGTCGCAAAATTAATCCGAGAAGTAATTTCGACAGAAACCACAACTTTGTAGTGAAAAATTGCGATTTTTTTTATTGATTCTTAAAGTATACAGTGTGGGGTTATATATGGAATAGCATATCGGGTACATTGCCTTCATAGTTATCCTGGTATCCTTTTGTTAAAATTTTGATCTACAAAATGAGAAATTACGCAATTAGGAACCGACTAATGCAGTTATTGAATTATTTCCGCCTACATATGTGGAACCATCTTGTTCAAACCACATACCGTCCACATATACATCTTGTAATGTTAACATAAAAAACTGGATTATCATGAAGAATGGTTCGGTTATGTCTCCAGCCCAAAATCCAAAACAGTGGTATTCTGGATACATTTGTTTCATAACCACTTGTGGATTTTATGACCCTCAAATGAGAGAACCTAGTAATTAAAATAAAAATGAGCCTCATCGCTGAAGATGATTTTTTTGTTGCTGTTCCATAATTCATACAACGAAGTTTCTTCTCTGTGCAAATATTTCGTGAGATTACGCTGTAAAGAGTGTCTGGAAGAGTTTAAGATAACTCATTGCTTCAGTCTTACTACATTTTTTTATTAATCTCTTCAAAGCTGATGAAATTAAATCACTGTTCCGCCCATATTTTTTGCGAACATTGCAAACTGTAGCTGCCAAATCGTCAGCATTTTTAAAGTATTCGTATTATTGAACAAAAAAAAACACACGTTCTTCTCTTTTGTTATTATAAACATGGATTGTCAGCTGACATGCTGTCTTTTTTTTTGTTAGCAACTGTTTATGGCACAAATGGCTTAAATTTTGCTTGATTTTTGGGACACCCTTTATACGGATTGTCTTGTATATTTGAAATACACAAAAAAAGAGCACAAAGAAATTAATTTAATTTTGTTTGTTCACCGAAGTTATAAACATTTATTTATTAAATTTATTTAAATTGATATTTTACTACAGTTAACTTAAGGATTAAGACACTTAATATTAGTTAAAAAATTGCTACTCTTTAAAAAGTTGTTTTCCTTTGTATTATTATCATCGTCCTTTACCGGATGGATATATTTAGAAAATTTGCGATTTAGAATTTTTTTTCTCCTTTTTCTAGTTCAGCCAAATTTTTGTTTTTGGTTTTTGTATGTAGTAATACGACTGACAAGACAGGCCACTTGGTCGCCACGATCAGTCGTACCCTAATTTTATTTTTTTCGTTTCGAATGTTGGCCAAAGTTGGATTTACGAATCCAGGAAAATTAAGCTAATATCCAAATTTGTTCCTGGGAAAAAAACAGCCAAGCATATATTCAATATGTACATCCTGCTTACTAATAATAAATATATTTTTAAATGTGACAAAAACCTAACTTAACCTAACCTAACGTAACCATCTCAAGTGCTTAGTAACCTCTGCATAAGATCTTCCTTTTAGCACGTTGACTCCACTATTGACTTATGAAAACACAGAAAATTTGGCAGGCAATTCACCTGTCGATAAAGGGATGTAAAAATTAATATCAATATTTAATGTACTACCTGACCGCGACCCAATTTGCTAACACCTTATTAAGTGTCGAAATTCATCAGGAACATTTTTTATACGTTCACACTTTTTTTTCATAAAAAGTCTCCTGCAAGTTAATCACTGAAATTATTCCATTAATATTTTGAATAAATGGGATTAGATACTTTTAATAACCATGGCGATCTAATTTTAAAACTGGCGACCAATTGGCCGGTGGGATTACGAAATCTCGTTGACAAAACTGACTGTGGCGACCAAGTGACTAATATCCAATACAACTTTTTTGTTGTTTTTTATAGACACTTGTTTTTCGTGACCAACTGTTCAGCAATTGCGTAATTATATTAAAGTTGAGGCATTCACAAAAATCCATGGCCAAGCAAGGACTCGAACCTGGAACGTCGGGATCGAATGTCTCAGCGCACTCGACCACCGAGGTCAGCCCGATAAGACCATAGACGCCTTTAATACTACTAATGATAAAATATATAATTTATTGTTTCTTCTTAGACACTTTAAACAACACAAGATAAGATCAGGTATCTAGATGACCCCAGATGATCATATGACAAATGCAAAACTTTCTTTCTCTAAACCTAATTATTATTGTCACTTAGAATGATGATACTAGTAAATTAAGTTATTCAAATAAATAAGAAAGTGCTAGATTCAAATTTCGCATTTTTTGTGCAAGGAATATTTTTTATTTAGATGGCGTTTATATTTGTCCCTGGTAGAAGATTTTATATTATATTTATGGTGGTACCATTAAAAAAATTTCAACCAGGAATACTTAGGAGGCGCACATGTCTACTTTTAAAGTTTTGTGGAACCGTAGTGCATTAAGTAAATTATATTTTCAACAACGCCTGGAATTTAATTTCGCTGCAGAATGCATTACCCTTAGATTTAATAAAAATTACAATGTTTTAAATGCCAGTTGTACTTATTTACCATGATGTAATTAATTTGCTCCTATATCCAAAAATTACTCAACTGGAGTTTTAATTAAATAAGAGCCATGTTTTCTTTTTATTTCATGTTTGTTTTACTTGGCTCAACGTCTAATGGTCATTGACACAAATACCGAGAAATTAATTAAAAATAGTATTAAATAGTGTGATACAAATGTACTTTATGCAGGAACTTAATCACCCTTTCCAGGAATCGATGTTAAGCAAAAGGTTTTCTTTAATGTCTCCTCCTTTCATCTTACATCTATTCCTAATTAGATTAAAACTAGCAAATTCTACTAATAAGTGGTTTAGTTTAATAATTTTATCTCATTTAATTATTTTGCTAAACACCAGTCGTCTAATCAGACCCATCCTATTGAATCTTTTAGAAAATGTACTTTTCTATTTGTTGTGTGTAAACAAACAACTAATATAATATAAAAATTTTGCTTTATTAATAAAAGTTGCAAGTATTTCATTGAAAACCATTGAATTTATCATTAATGCACTGCTCTTATAAAAAATGAAAGATTAATTACTTAAAAACATATAAATCGATCCAATAAAAATGTTTTTCAAGGCGTATCAAAAACAGAAATTTAATGAATCATATTTTAGATTTTGGCATCGAAACATGATCGTACCTAATACAAAAATAACTTTCTAAAAATCTTACTTTAAGTGATTTACCCTTTATTACAGGGATAATAGTATAATCAATATGTTTGTATGGTGTCAGCCTAGTAATAGGCCAATGCACTCATCCATACCTTTGACTTTAAGCAGTGTCGTTTCAAAAAGGTGAAATTTAAAAAAATAATGATAGAAAAATAAAGTTATTGTTTAATTTCTTTGTTGTGCTAGTTGTGATGTTTGGATATTTTTTTGGCCTAGATTTTTAATGGAGTGGAAGGAAAAAGTTACACAAACTAACAATTAAAAATATCTACAATTTACATCGAAATGAAAATCAAATGTATAATCTTACTGGAGAAAAGAGAAGGGAAGACTGTTGCCAGAATAAAAATGAAATTGTCTGAAAATGAAGAAGAAACATATGTCGTTGTAAAAAAAGGTGCCAAAAGGAAAAAACCCTTCAATCGTCACAAGATTTTAGTCTAAATAGAATAAATACCGTTAATTCAGACACCTACAAATTCCGAAAAATATTTATTCAATAATTTATAAATAGAAAAATAGTCGATTTCTCAGTTATCGAAATTGGAAATGCCAACTTGCGAAATCAGTGACACCAAGCAATATTTTTTGGACACTGTA
This sequence comes from Hermaeophaga mercurialis, assembly GCA_951812935.1. NCBI lineage: Eukaryota > Metazoa > Arthropoda > Insecta > Coleoptera > Chrysomelidae > Hermaeophaga > Hermaeophaga mercurialis. The sequence continues at coordinate 24,672,000 of OX638358.1, read as the reverse complement.
AAATATATTTTTTTTAAATAAACTATTTAATAGTGCTGAAATAACCATTAGAACTTATGCTCGATGGGAACATTCAAACTGCGGTAGGGTATTTTAAGAAAAGCAGTAAATACATTTCAATACCAGCAAAAAGTCAAGAAATGAAGGCAATGAGAAGAAGACAGAAAGAGTTTATTTTTTGTCATATTTTTTATACCTTTAATAGGAAGAATATGAAAAATATTGTAGAAAATATTTTGTACATATTGTCAACAAAAATTGATGAATAAAGACAGTATTTAACTAGTAGATACATTTAGTAACGATATAAATTTTATAATTTGTATTGAATGCACATAAATATGCACATAAATTTGTCCTGTACTGAAAAGAAAATGGAATTTTTCTTTGTATAGGAAATTGCGCTAGGAAGAAAGTCCCTAATATTTATGAAAAGATAATCGGATAATATATGTTCGAGTTATGAATAGAAAACTGACAAAAGTTCAAAGATCAAAAATAACTGTAGGCGGCAGCGCATAATTAATTGAAATGACAGCTAATCAAGTAACATTATATTCCCAAAGTAAAATTTCCGTTATGTGAAATAATGTAAACAATTACCACAGAATTAAAAATGGATTTTCTTTGGTTTAATAAAAGAAAACGATAAATATGGATATCCTAAAATAAAAGATATTTAATTTTAAGCTGAAAAGATTTTATAAATTTATACTATTTGACAAGTATTAACGAAGTTAAAAGGTTTTAAAAAACAATAACAATATTTATTTTGACTTTTTTGTGTTATTTGACATCAATTACATTAAAAAATGCATTTATAATTTTTAAGGAGTCGTTCCCTAAATGGAGGAGGTTTCATCCATAAATAATTTGCCAAAGCCTCAAGGTCCAAAATATATGCAACACAAAATACGCAACAAATAGCCAGGCATTATTTGCTAGATTAAAGAAAACTATTTTTATTTTAAAGAACTTTTAAGCATATTACATTACATATTTAATGTAAAAACTATATTTCTTGAATCTAAAAAATAGAAGAGTGAACAATATTTATTAATAAATAAGTGTTGATAGTTTTTTTTAATAATTATTTTTTAGTACTAAATATACCTAAATACAAATTTGCACATGGGTGACTAACTCTATATCAAAAGATGCCAAAATGTTTATTTAATTTATCTACGCCTACTTGGATAAAAATTCATCAAATTCATTTGATTTAGGTACTCAGTTGGTTAATGAAATTATGACAAAAATTTAATTATTTATTAAAAAAAAATTGAAAAGAATCATTTATAAATATTGATAACAACATTTTTGCTATTCTGTTGAAGAGTCAATAATTTTTAAATTACTACTGTGGTTATTATTTGATAGATTCTCTTAAAAATTCTTATCTCCCAGAATTTCTTGTAGCTATTCGTTTTTTATTTTCTACGTTTATTTTAATGTATTGCTTTTCCAGCGTCCGTGTCTTTTCACTATTGACAGATCCGCTTCTAAGTTTATTAGCAGTGAAGCAATTTTTTTGACATGCTACTAATTTACTATTCCTGTAGTCAATAAAGAATCTTTTGTGATCGGTATTAGAGTGACGCAGTAATATGTACTTTCGTACTACTTCTACTAAATTAATTGCATCAATGCCTCCGCAAGTTATAACAAATTCACGGGATACCTTAGTTTTTGTGTTTGGTATTAAAACGATATTTGTCCTTTATCTATCACTTCTTTGAATTACTTATCCTTCATTTCAATTTTTGGTGTTGAAAATGATTTAATTAGGGTGATAAGGACTATCAACATACACATGTTGCTATCGACTTGTCCCTTCGTTTTGCAACTTATCGTATTCGTATATTACTAATACTCTTATCCCACTAATAAAGTAAATCTAAACAATCACACTACCGACATTTTTTACATGATTAAACTGTAAATTACGGTATAATAATAATGCTTATTATTCTTTGCTTAAAGGGTACCTATATGAAAAGTGTAGACATTTCAAATCAAAAAACAATACTTTTTATTTCCGAACTGTAATGAAATCTAAACATATATTTTCCTAATGTTCTCGTGATTTTCTCTACATTTATGTCGATTAGACAATGCTGTATTTAATGTAAATATAAGTAATAATATACGCATTTTGTGATATCATGGTAAAAGTATAAATTCCTTTTCTCAAGGAAATAGAATTTAAGAGAGCCATACTAAACTGAGAACCCGGATTTCTATATTTTTGTTATACGAGTACTACGATGACTAAACGGAGTGATGAAATAATTTTTTAATATCAATAACATTATATTTTCTCATTCACTCTGTAATTTATTCTTTCCTAGTAGCAGTGATTGAAATTTTTTTATTATTATCAAATAAACCTCTTAAACAACTAACGCCAAAAGAAATGCTTAATCCTAAGAAGTCACCTGGAATTGACCTTATAACGGCAAAAATGATGAAAGAACTATCAAGAAAAGGAATAGTACTATTAACTTACATCTATAATGCTATTCTAAGAAGTGGATACTGGCCAAAGTGTCTCAAAGTATAATGATTCATAAGCTGGGTAAAGAACCAACAGAAGTTTCATAAGTTTACTTCCTATTCTCTCGAAATTGTTTGAACGACTGGTATTACATAGAATAAATGAAGACCTACCACCAGAATATTGGATCCCAGATCACCAGTTTCGATTCCGCCAGAAGCACTCCACAGTTCAGCAAGTCCACCGTATCACGCAAACTATTAATAAAGCACTAGAAAACAAACAGCACTTACAGTACTTACAGTACTTCCTTGAAATCAGCCAAGCGTTTGACAAGGTGTGGCACCCTGGACTAGTTCATAAAATAAAACGCACCCTACCTCCAGCTTACTTCCAGCTATTAAAATCGTACTTGAGTGAAAGAACGTTCCGAACAAAGGTAAATGAAGATAAATCAGACTGTATCCCAATCAATTCAGGAGTTCCACAGGGAAGTGTTCTGGGGCCATTCCTATATGTCCTGTTCACATTAGATTTAGCATTGACACAAAACACCACTATTGGGACATTCGCCGATGACACAGCAATTTTGTCTAGCAACGAAAACCCTCAAATCGCAACAGACAATACACAAAACCATCTAAAAACACTCGAAGAATGGTTAAAGAAGTGGAAAATAAAAGTAAACGAAAAAAAGTCGGCACACGTTACATTTACCCTCCGGAAAGAATTATGTCCTCCAGTCTCAATAAATAATGTACAAATACCACAAACACAAACAGTAAAATACTTGGGCCGTCACATTGACAGTAAACTAACATGGAAACAACACATTATCAAAAAGAAAAACCAAGTAGAAATCAAAGCAAGAGAATTACAACGGTTAATAGGAAGAAAATCAAGAGTGTCAATAGAAAACAAAGTACTAATCTACAAACTTGTCATCAAACCCATCTGGACATATGGATTGGTACTATGGGGCTGCACCTCCAAGTCAAACTTAGCAATCATGCAATGAAGCCAGTCGAAGGTACTACGACAAATTGCAGATGCCCCTTGGTACGTAACAAACCACACGTTACTCGAAGATCTCCATGTACCGACAGTTGTGGAAGTCATCCTGTGACAACACACGCAAATTCACTTATGGAACAGCTACTGGAACTACTAAATAACAAAAGACTAAAAAAACTGTGGCCATTTGATCTAGTTTAAATTAAATCACAAATTAAAATTAATATAGGTAATATCAATGGATATTAACCTAACCATGTCATTTACTTACTAGTTTAACTAGTACTCGTTAGCATTTTAGCTTATCGAATTTTGTAACATTCTGATTGCTAAATAAAGTAATAATAATATTAAAAAAATTACTAATGTCTATGTACATTTCAAATACGTTGAGTTTAAATAGTGAACAGCGCTTATCAAGAACATGTTAGCATCGTGATTGCAAATTCTCGCAACGCTAGTGAGTGAGCGAAGAAAAAACAAAATGTATCATCAGGATGGAATTTGGTTTTACAATTTTGACTAAATATTTTTCAGTGTAAACTTTTGTGCTGTTCTTGCTTTTGTTTGAAATATTGTCAGTTTTATTGCACAATGTACGGATTGTTGTTGTTATTGATTTCCTTTTGTTGGAGTATTTTATTTATAGTAATTATACTAATATTATAAACAGATATTCATATTTATTGACTTCACTAAAAATTTTGTCACAAGTAGGGATTTGATTTCTTTTAAAAATCAAAAAATTATTCGTTGAATACACATTTTTAGGTCTTCTGAAGTATTGTCAAAAATCGCTTTGGGTCTATGATATTTTTTGGAGAAAAGATTTAATAATTCTCTTTATATTCAGTCAACACCTTGTACACGCTACTCACAAAGTAACCTATAATAACGTATTTTGCAAATAAAACCGACTTTTATATTGTTAACACTATAATATTTTGAGAATATTTATTTTTAGTTCTCTACCTAGAGCATTAGAGATGAAATGAATGTTTGCTTAGAATGAGGATGTTCCATTTGATAGGTTTTGTTGTATATTTTTCACTGTACTTTTTTCGTTTACAGATAAATGCTTTTTAGTTTTTTTGCGGGGCGATGCAGGAATTGGTTAATTTTTTTGCTGATCAATTTTAAAGTCTAATGTTTATAAAGAGTATAATAAAAATAATAATAATAACACTAATATTCAAATGTTCGCCGCTGCAACGATAATATAAATGAACCTGAAATTCGATGAAATTTTCAAAATACACTGAGAGTACACAATATTATTAATCCGTCTGTTCAGCAATTCTAGTATAATATTACTGGTTACCACCATTAGTCCAAAAATATAGGTATGGCCCAAATTATAACTTTAAACAGATTAATAACCGACAATGTTGTCCTTACATCCTGTAAGTTTATTAATTATCATTTTGAAATTCATGTCTAAAAATTCGTCTTCTTTATTTTGGGACATCATGTAAAAAACGGGAGTCTAAAGTATAACAGGAAAATTAGTTACATTATTTAATACTTATCACGAAAAATCAAAATGTTTAGTTTTAGGAACGGAGCGTTTAGTTAAAACTCGCAACATTCGCATATCACCACTAATTATCATTACTTTTTCTTTTAATTTAACCCATGTTTTAATCAATGTAATGACCTAAAACTTTCGAAACTAAATTTAAATGCTGATTTTATTGTCGGGTTGTAAATGGCCGCAAGTTCGACTGAAATTAAATCTAATGTTTTTTAACGTTCCAATGCAACAAGAATTTTTTTAAACATTTTAATTGAATTAATTAAAAATAGCGCTGTAGAACTGGCGAAACATTTACTGATAATTGACAATAACTAATATTCTATAATTATTTTAAATTTACTATTTATTTTTATTCTCAATTATTGAAAAAAAAAATGAAAATTGCCTGTTAAAATTCAACAGTGAAAATTATATCGAAATAATAATATAATAAAATAGATACCTTATAAATCATACAAAATAAGTTCAAATGTTTCAGATAAATTGTTGGTTCATTGGAAGTAGTTACTACTTCAGTAGATGTGTGGGTGGTTAACATAAAAATGAATGTCTTAGATTACTTATCGAGTTTGTATGTTTATGGGGCCATTCACTATTAAGGAAAACAAAATAATGCATGTTTATCACTACAGATGCATTTTATATTTAAATTGTTTGAATACCACTAATTTAATTTTCATTAGTTAATTCAATTCATTTAAGTTGCAATGTGAGATACAATGTTATATAAACAAACAATATTTATGTTACAAAAGTTTGAGAAATGCACCTAGGTACGTGTACCTGTATATGTAACGTGATCCTTATTATAAAATCAATATTCAATATTTTAGTAAAAGTTGAAATTTCAACACAATAACGGAAAATAATAATAATAACAACAACTGAACCAACTGATAATTTTAAGTTACAAAAATTCCAATAGAAACCTGTAATTTTCATAAACATGACACTTAGTTAATTTAGAGAACTGTGAATAAATGTTAATTGTTTTTATTACTATGGATAAGATATTAAATATTTTCGGTGCAGTGTAACTCACAAATCTTTGATTTCTATCCTTATTCCTGAAATGCAGCGTCAAATTTACATTGGAAATTTGCCTCGTTTTATGAGTATGACAAAAGGGTTTTTAAGAGGTTGCCCTTTGAAGATGTATAAACAAGAACCATGAAAATATAACATTCTAATATTAAGTATATCCGCATTATATAACATTTACGTAGAATAAAATCAATTTCTGAAAAAAATAACTTTTAGAATGTAATTTTGAATTAAATGCAACGGTCTCAGCGCATTCGCGTATAATCCACCCCTAATAACAATACCGTATTTAAGAATAGATTCAGCTAGCACTTTGTATATCATTAGTCTCATTATTTATTCATTAATTTTCGCAATTTATAAAATTTTGGTATCAATCTTCTAATTTTTACACATAAACTGTTCACTTGGTCATTCCATTTTAAATTTGTATCGATTATAACCCCCAGATGTTTCGTTGACATACTTTCCCTAATCTCAAATGTACTATTTGTAATTTTTAAAGAAGAAAATTGTGGTTTATTCGCGTCTATTAGTGAAAATATAATTAAGTCGTTTTATTTATGTTTAATGATAGCATATTATTATCAAACCAATTTTTGACTTTACTTAGACCATTTTCAGCTCTTATATTATCCTTCTCCCAGGTTTTATTACTGAACAACAACACAGTGTCATTAGCATATGAAATGATGTTTCCACCAACATCACAATCGAGTAAAGAGTTTAGGTAAATTATGAATAACAAAGGCCCAAGTATCTTTCCCAGAGGTACGCCAATAATGTCATCAGGCTCACTATAAACGTCTCTTATTTTTACCTGTTGTTTTCTTCAAATAAGTAATTTTGAAAAAGTTGTAAGGCGACGCCCCTTATGCCGTAATTAGAAAGAACCTCTATAAGTCTCTGATATGGAATCGTGTCAAAGGCCTTTGCTAAATCAATATACATACCAATGCATTTATTTCCATTGCCTAAACTAATTTTTAAATTATTTATTATATCATATAATATAGTTTTAACAGCTTTTCCAAAATTTTTGCAAATGTATTTATCAAGCTAGTTGGTCTGTAATTACCTATATTTTCCTTATTACCAGCTTTAAAAATGAGTATTACAATTGATTCACTAGGAATGGAATCAGTTGTAAAAATCAAATTGAATATATGATTTGAGTAATTTAGAATTTATCCCATCATAATCAGGTGAACTTGAATTATTTAACCTATTTATAATTATAATTAATTCAGCACTTTTTACTGATTTCAAAAAAAGGGAATTGATCAAATTGCCATGGTTATTGTGAAGAGGTAAAAGAAAATCCATTTTTTGAGCCAATTCAATACCAATATTAATATAATATCTGTTACAAAAGTTTGCCATAACAATATCAGATAAAAATGAAATTCCATTTTCATCTGTAATATGTACGAGTATAATATTATTGTTCATAGTACTACAGTTTGTAACGTCATTTACAATGTCATAAATCTTTTTAAAATATTATTATCATTTTTAAGTTGGGAATAATAATTATTCTTTGCCTCATTTATTACTTTATTAAGTTGATTACGATATAATTTGTAATTATCAAAAATAATAGGATTTTCTTTGTATTTTATGGCAAGCTTTTTTCATATTATCTCTTTTATTTATTGAAACTATGATTCATGGTTTTATTTTTTTAAACTTTTTAATCTCAATATTTTTTTGCGATTTACATGAGTGTTGAGAGAACAGACACATTTTTGATCAAATTTAATAATTTATCAATATCAAACTGTTTATTATTTTTTTCTATAATTTCAGTTTTAGAACTATGTTCCTGATTTGTAATTTGCAAATTTATGAGATATTGGTCCGTAATATTATAATTTATTACAGCGGGATCAGTACTAAATCTGATTTTAAGTTTCTTTTGATAAAAATGTGGTCGAGAAGGCTTTTTGAAGTCGGAGTCACTCTTGTATAAGAATTTATACAAGAAGTGAATCCCAGCGACATTAACATAGAGTTATAGTTATTACTAAGAGGCAGGTCATCCAAAATATCAAAATTAAAATCCCCAATAATAATATCAATATTTTTTTATAAGTAAGCATCAAAAAATACTCGTATCATTAATAAAATCTTTATCGGACACAGAGGGTGACCTATAGTACGACATTATATTAAATTCGATTTTATTTTATTTAAAGTTAATTTTTAACATAGTCACAGAGGTCAGAAGCAAAATAGTGTGTTGAATCCTACAACTGATTCTTTTATTCACATAAATTAAAAGACCATCATTCTGATTTAGGGTACTGTTATAATAATTAATTAATATTTAAACAGATGTGTTTGTATAGAAATATACATAATTCGTTTGATCATTAAATAATTTATAGTTCATCTGCATTTTCTGGTTTAGAATTGTTTGCAACATTTATAATTGCCGGTACAATCTATTTTCATGATCATACCATTTTTTATTTAGTGATTCCCAAGCTACACATTTAGTAACTGCTACGTGGTAGCGACTAAATATGTCACTCCATAGTGATGGATTAAATCCGTTCCTGGTAGCCAAGTCGTATTTACTACGTTCCCGCTACATTCCCTATAACTTCATGGAACCTCACGGCTACTTTCTAGGAACATTCCAGGGTAGTTCCCGGGTAGTAGCATTCACGATATTTTCCATGTTTGTTGCTTTTGTTCCTCATATTTATGAATATTACTTATCTTAACTTAACTGATTATTCCATTCACTAAGGTTTCCATAACATCTTTCTTTTAATACTTATACTTAATATGTCGGTATAACCAGAATTGATAATATCTAGATAATTCATGTGGTGCTCATATCTGATACAAAATTTACAAACGAATGAAAATTTTTGAAAATTAGGTTGAAAAAATGTAAGCGTCCTCAATATTACACTTGTTTAATAAAAAAAATATATAAAATTTTCTTTTTTTTTTATATATCTTTTTTATATTAGTATACATTTATAATTGGAGAAAGTATATTAAGATTATTTTGTTAGTTTATCGGAAATAGTATTTATATTAACACTTTTTGAACTTAAAAATAATTATGTGATTCCATATTTTAATTTTGTTTTTACAAGTTGCAAAATTCCAACCGTTCTGTCTTTTAAGGTATTCGCTACGATAAAATAACAATCATAACCATCCTAATGTAACTATATGGTAGCAGTTTCTACCTTGCTACTACAAAGACCCTAATAAAGTGCAGTACGACTTTTTCTCGCCACCAAGATCCCATTTGCCACTTTATAAGTATTTACAAAAATGTAAATTTGAACCAACCTCTAGTTAAAAATTTACCATATTCATACGTTTTGAAGAATAAAATACAATTTTTAAATATCCTGTTCCATATTGAACTACACATATAAATGTTTTGATGGTCAAAATTCCTTTAAATTATTCTTAAAAATATCGACACTCTAGGTATATTATTATAACCTTTCTTGGTATTTAATTTTGGCTTTTCCTTAAAATGTGACCAAATCCATCCAAATTTCCGTCTTCTTATTTGTATTCCCATTCTGTCTTCTCCTGCTTGTCTTCACAGAACAAAAAATTTCTGATCTATTAAATTCTATTATAACAGTCAACATTAATATCCGATACTAAGAGAATGTTTTGGGAAAAACTTTGAAACAATTCAATCGATAAATTGTTAAGCTTTCTGTATAAAATTTGACATTGTGACGGTATAATAAGGATTGATTCCTGAAGTACCAAATTATTTAATACTACCATAAATGCTCTAAATACTACATGGTTATCCAAGTAATCTATTAGTCAAAATAATTGACAGAGTTACTCCTTGTACAAAAATATTCAAAAATAAAATTATTTTGCGAATTTGAAAACCAAATTTTAGTTGAAGTTAGTTAAGACAAGACTTTATCTTGTCCATATTTCAATAAATGAAGGGTGTTTGTAGCAGAAGATTAAATTTTCTAAATTTCTTTGGTAAACAATACATTCTTTATATTTAAAATCTATACTACAAGCTTTTTATGAATATTATTGTATAATTTTAAATGAAGCAGGTTACTTGTCACCTCTATTTTTGTGATATAAACAATGCCGCATTAAACATTTAAAATGCCCTAAGCCCTAAGCAATTATAATTTTTGGGGCTCTTTATTCTACTATGACGCGTCGAAGAATTACAATTTATACAAGCACATATTACTTTTTTTATTTAATTTAAAAACAAGAAAAAATTGCCAGGCTTATTTTAGCTGATTTCCTAAGGAATTGTTTAGTTTTCTTATGCATTAATCCGATCCTGAATATGAACATTGATCACTCTATCAATTAAACTATTTTTTAATTATAAGGATTATCGAAGCAAATAAAAGGGATTTTTGTTTCATTTTGCAATCTCAATTAGCTTCGGCGCTACATTTCGCGTTAAAAGGATTAAATCGCTCTGTAAAAACGATCATCCATGAAATAGCTGGTTCCCTATAGGAATGACAACGTAATAGCTTTTTGGCTCTTTAGAAGTAAAACCTTCGGAATGGTAATGATTGACAAGCAATCAAAGGGCTAAATAATCAAATTTTAAGATCAATAAAATAAATAATATATCAATGTCTAATGTTTGTTTCTGGAAAAATCTGGATTTGAATTTGACTCATTAATTTGAAATATGATGATTGTGCTGTGTACGTTCTATTTTCGATTTTATGTGTTTATGATTCCTTTTAATGCTCAATATTTATTTAAAAAAATAGAGAAAATTTATTAATTAATAAAAAAATATAAGTTTAGGTACATAGACGGTGTACTAATCTTATGACAAAATTTAATAACTCCCTTGTTATTATTGATATAAAAACACAATTGGATGAGGGAGTTAAGGCACATAATTCCGACACGAATCAAACGTTTATTATTTCAAATTTAGGTAACTCACACTTTTCTGATTTTTTTAATATAAAATTTGACTACATTATACGGGATATTTTGTATTTCAAAGGATATGAATTTTTTATGTTAAATCATATATTTATATATATATATAGTACCGGACTGTAATACATATTAGAGGAAAAATAAATGATTGATTTGAAGTGATTCGAAACTCGGACCTTTTGATACGTAAATTAATTTTCACTTTTATAGTTCCTTTTCTTTGAATTGACTCATACTGCCAGGCACAATTTTCTATTTTTTTTAATTCATATGGTACATTGACGCAACCATTCATATTAAAGGTCGGCAAATATAATAATAATTGTTTGCTTAGGTATTATTTCCTTAGAATTTCCTTAAACAAAGCAAATCAATTTATATGACAGAGAAGAATGTAACAAAAATTGTTTATTTGCATCAAGAGCATATAAATAGTTTTTAAAAGTTAAATAGATCATTTTAAAGTAATACTGAACGTCGTTGAGGATCAGTATACTGATATACTAAAAAAAAGCAGATATTGGCCACGGTATAGTTCAAAGAATCCTGTCACTATGTAAAATTAATCCTTTCCTCATTCAACTACATTAGTAATAACATGAAAGAGATGGTTAAATCAGAGCTACAATTTTTAAATGAGCCCAAGCAAAAATTAATTTACAACACGATTTCTTGAATGGTGATGTAAATACGCTACATCCAATCCACATTTGATAAGAAATCATAGTCCATGGTCCTTGAATATTTGAAGTGGACTTGCTGTGGATTGTTTAAAAAAGTCACATTTCTTCTTGTACACTACACAGGTCTTATTCAGAACCACTTAAATAATGCATTTCCTCATAAGTGGATAGACAGAGTTCCACATAAATGGTCAGCTCGTCTCCCAACTTGATAAAAGTTAGACTTCTTTTTTGAAATTGTATTAAAGGTAAAGTATACATAGAAGAAGCAACATTGAAAGAAGATATGAATTATAACTAGTTTAGAAATAAAAGTCCGTCATTTTAGAGTCGTCTACAACATTATTTTAATGTTGGGGACGGTCACTTTGAAAACCCATTACGATTTATTAATTATAATTTTTTATTTGGTTTCTGTTGCATAAATAACGTTTAAACAAGATATCTTAAGGCAGTAGTTTTCATCTATTACACTTGGCGCCCCCCTGTTTTAAATCAAATAATTCCACGAATTGAATGATGTGTGTTAAGAGCCAACCCGTAGGAATTCAAATTGCATTACATTAGACACTAGGCATTAGCGTACCGGAACTGGTGTCGGAAAGTTAACGTCAGGTATCGTAGCTGATCCAACTCTCTGGATAGAAGCAAGCGACGCGACTATTAATAGAAAACTCCATTTGCAGTTATTAGTTATTTCAACAAGCATACTACTGTTACTCAAGAAACTTATAAGTTAAGTGAGCTAAACATTGTTGTGTATTATAAGTATGGAAATTTTTTTGTAACTAAACCTAACTAAAGACAGTTCTAACTGGGGATCGTCTAAAATCTAAATCACGAAAATACGACGAACCGTACCTAAATTTCACCTTTACCAATCTTGAAGTAAGTGGCGAAGAATAACCTCATGAAAGTATTGAATGCAGACAGCGTGAAACCAAATAAATTGAAGACGCATCTGAAGCCACTACACAAAGAATATGTGAATGTACCTCCTGATTATTTCGAGAAAAAACAGAAGTCAAATTTTCATAAAATGCTGGTAGTAGATGAAAAAGCTTTCTTAGCATCATGCAAAGTTTAAATTTCATTTCACATCTTAATATATTTGAATAGTAGCTTTATTTTGGTATAGGGAATCCTCAATTATAGAGGCTTCAATCTATGATCGAAGCTTTGAATCATCCTGTATATAAACCAAAAAAGAATAAATTAATAATAAAAGAGAATGGTACTAAATTATATTCCAAAACTCTAATAACCAATAATTTCTTTTATTTGCTGTTATGTGTATTAATTTACAGAGTGTTGATAATAGAAAAAAAAACATATCTTTTGAAATACACTGTAGAATGTAGTCAAGTCCTATAATAATAGAATCAGGATAATGAGCGCTATTTGAACTAGAAATACTACACATGGGTTTGTTTCTCTTTAAAAAAACCTTTTGATTCATACCACAATTAATGGAACAGCATGTATAATTCAAAATAATTTTAAAGTGTTTGTCTTAATTGCTTCTACTATAGTTTGAAAATTTTTCAGCCAATGCGAACAAGTGACACTTGATTGACTTTAGGTATTAAAATTTTGGATATAAAATAAACAGCATACTTATAAAATACCTTTCGTGATTTATTGTAAGCAAATTTAGGGATAACATTAGTCAAATCAATATTTCTAAGTAAATAATTTTCTATGTTCACTAAAGTGATGCTATTCACATGTTCTTGTCCCATTGTGTCTCTTAATACATTTTTAATAAGCTTCAATGTCGAAACAGCACGTTCTACGCTGCAGTTATTGATTATCAAACTCAAGTATATGCGTAACACTATTTCTACATTTAGGACAAAAGTTTATAAAATCGAATTTCCTTGTTTCTGTCACTAGCAGCAGCAGTTTTCAGAAACTCAGTTAACTGCACTAATTCGTTATCCAGACTGTCTTCTTTATTATCTGGCTAAGCACAGTCAGTTATTTTCCAGATCTCTTTTGTCGTTAAAGATGTTAATTGCTAAAGAATTGCAAATACATTGGTAACATGATACTATACTTCCATACGTTCAGCATATGTAGACAGTATATTATCGATTAAATACATGAATTTAAAAATTATTTTCTCCACGAGCATTAGTGGAATGTGTTAATTCCAACATCATCTTTAATAATAGAATTCTCTTGAGAGAGAATATTTATTCTGAAACACTTGCTTCTTATGTATTTTCATTCTATAACAATTGATGTAATGAATATTTCGTAATTGTTCTAAACCATATCGATAGCCAAAGATGTCAAAACTGTCAATGTCAGATGCTCAGATACAAAGGGCAGCGTTTAATTCTATACTCGTGGTTCCACACGTTTCCTAGCGCTCGCGTTCGGAATTTTCCACTCGTATAGAATTTATTTCATTCTAACCTTGTTATAGAATCTAATATTCTACAACTTCATAAAGTTGCTGAAATTTTTGTACTTTGTATTTCACTAGCGTTCTCTTAATGTCGTTTGTTGATATTTTTTACAACCAGTTAGGGTTTTGATTTTTTGCTTCTATATCTGAAAATGTGGACCGCGTTGTTTATGGTTAATCCCTTGTTAAGGTCTTGATCAGGCGATTCAACGAAGCCTTAGTCGTTTGCAATCGGTATGGAAATTAGTTCTACGCAATAAACATCCGAAACTCCCTTTGTAACTTTGATTATGACACTACGTGTTGATCCTTGTTATAAGATATTTCACAAAAAACTTATTTGATAGTAGTAAAACCACATAAATACCCCTTTGTCGCATCAGCTCTGGCAGATCAAAATTGAAATTTTTTAACCAATATCTTTTAATAGTTTCGTAAAAAGACCACATCGATAGGTTGAAGTAGAAAAATAAAAATAAATATAAGCTTTTAACGAATTCAAGGAAAATGGATGCTTTTTATAGCTTTCTACAGTGAACTGAGCGACCAAATTTAATGAATGTGCGGAATAGTGAATTTATTTACTCCTTAATTCGTGCTTGTAAACTTCTGTGTTTTCCGTTTAAGTTGCTGGCATTGTGATAACTTTACCCACGACAAGACCTCGTTCTGCTAAAAAAATATAACGCACAACCATGCTTTTGCCAACTATAGTATTTTATGTACAGCAAATTTCTTTTTACACAAAAATGGTCTGTATTTTAAGTGGATACTAGATTAGAATCATCTATACATTAATACTATGAGCTGATCTTCTAGAACAAATCACTTCCATCGAATGAAAAACTGATAAAACGATTTATTTATTTATTAATAACTTTAATGAAGATAATTTAATCGACGTGAATGGGTATTACATATTTATTATGTATGTACGTCATCACACATTATATTGCAAAGTTTGCCGAGCGAAGCAAAAACCGGATTCGTTAATGTAACAGGTTGGGTTAATTAGTCGATAGTCATACTATAGGAATAAATAAAATTGGCTCTTACCAGTTTCTTAGGCCTTTAGTCCTGGGGCTCCGATTCTGGCGGTATAAGTATAATTATAGGTCACTCAATCAGAATGAAACTAACTAAACTGTTTCTAACTTATTTATTGAGCGAAGAAATGGTGAAAATTACATGTAAAAATTAGATGAATACCAACCAGTGACTTTACAATACAACAGATTGAATTAATGCGAGTCATTATTAAACCTCGCCGAGTTCTTTAAAAACCTGTTTCACTCTATTACTAATTTCACAAAAGTAGCGGCAAATTATGACTTACAATGTTTGACAAAACTGAAGATACTTTCTCACGAGAGTACTTTTCGAGGCTGATGCTAAACTACAACAGATCTCCGAATTTGTTCAATTTTAATTAATTAATTAAAGAGATTTGGGCTTTACAAAACTAACCATGACCCTCAGTTCTGAGAATTATTAAAGGGAATAATATTTCTAAAATACAAACTTGTTTACGAAAGGAGAAAATCCCCAAAAAACCTTTCAACTACATTATTTCAAAATTACAATTATAAAACTCATCTGTGGATGTAATTTGAAGCGTCAAATTATATTTTTAGTATTGTGCCTTTAAAAATTAAATTTAATATCTGTTCCTTGATTTTGAAATGCTTTGTATATTTTTCCGAAAGAACCCTTGAAAACCCTTTTATTTAAAAGATTTATAATATTTGGGCCAGCACTTTTTTAACTATTGAATTTGTAAATTTGGAAATAGCTTTAAGTATTTTTCTTGCGATATTTATATTTTTAACGAAATATCTACGTTCTTTCAGTCCTCTAATCAGTCTTTCGTAATACGTGCCGAATCGTCTGAATCCGCAACTTTACAAATGAAACAAAAAGGTTTTACTTTAGTGTCTGAATAACACAAACAATCTCTCACGTCAGTTTTTTCCGTTAGTTTATGTCCATATGTAGGAAATGACCTCTGACAGAAACGTGGTTTATTTTCATGGTTGTTCATTCGTAATCTTTCCATTGAACTATGGGTGATGTACCACACTTATGGCATGAGGTCCCTAGAATTTGATACCTCTTGCTAAGAGACTAATCCGGCACTGTATCAAGAATAACAAGAAAGTTATTGAACTTTGTCGTAAGATGGGTACACCGACTATATTTTTCATGATGTAATTTGTTGTATACTTGTACGTATTTTTTCTTTTTATTTATTGAAAACAGCTGTTGTTCTTAGAATAATATAGAAATTAATTATTCATAATAATTTGATGTCGGCAAAGCCATTAATAATTCATTTAATCAAAATTATTTTTGTAACAAAAATATGATACACTTTAATCAAAGCATCCCCTAAATACTCGCCCAACCTTGGTTTTGGCAACTGTTACAACTATATTTTTTCAGGTATTATTAAATTACTTTTTGTAGACATAACGTATAAACTTAAAAGCATACACACATATTTTTTTTTGTGGCATCAACCTCTGAGGGATACGAATCGGGGGTCATTCACCAGCTTACATTTTTATTTTCAAAATAATAATAATAATAATAATAATAATAAGTGGTTCAAAATGTTTACTATTATCATAATATCGTTGCTTCAATTTGACAGCAGTGGTAAACATAAGTAATATATTATTTATTAGCATTTTAAAGTAAAGTAGGGAAGTGTTGAATTCATCATATGAAGTCAGTTTGATACATGTTCATTTCGCAATATCTTGAATTACTGGTTATTCCAAAATATATATTGGTTGACAAAAATTCGGCTATATTTATTTCCTTTTATATTACTTGTTTAGTATTTGCGGATTTTATGGTGGCTACCAAAACGAGTTAAAACACATCAGACGTCGTGTACTCGACCTTGATTCTAAAAATACCTTTTTGATTTACGATAAGTTGCTTGTTTATTTATATATTGTTATTGTCTAAGAATGAAGTATTTTCATATTCTAGGTGGCGGGAACTGAAGTGAAAATAAGTCCAAATATGTCTACTGGTGTTACTAATGGGCACAACAGTACGGAGGACTTTACAACTCATGTTTTTGGAGGTAAGTGTTACTACAAATTCATTTTTTCTTCGAAAGTAACTATTGAATATATTGTAACATGTCATAAAAGAAGCTCGGTACATTTCCTTCGCTAGCGGTCAACTTAAACAGGGTGAACTTTCTGGAGCCAAAATCAATCATGTGGTTCAAAAGACATTAATTATTATGTAATACATTCTTCTGTTTTATGTCAAACTTTCGAAATTTATGAGGGTGATCCACTTAAAATAAAACGATTCGGTTACCAGAACTGTAAAATAAGAACAAATTCTATCGAGACATCACAAAGTTAAAACCTAATTTGATAATGTATGTATACAGGGTTGGGATAAAGTATGGAACCAAGTAAATATCTTTAAAACCAAACGGACGATATTTATGAAATTTTGTAGGTAAGTGCAATGGGGCAAAATGCATCTGATGTAAATTTTTTGTTAATAATATAATTCCGGTTTAACCAGAAATACCCTCAACTTTTTTAATTTAAATGGGACACCCTGTATATTTTTGCAGATTTTGAAAGAGCTTGTTATTTCTCGAATTTATACATACTGGGTTTAGTGAAAATAATTTTTAGAAACGAGAAATAACTCACTTTTAGTTGTAGAATAAGTAAATTTATTTACTTTAGACTAATGAGAATAATAATTTAAAATTAATTCAAATTTTCAAAATGCTCTCGGTTTACCTCCTGACAATATGCCAGCCTGTTAACAAATGTTTGAGTCTCTCTTTCCAAGACTTCTCCACTTATTAGTTCACATTCATTAATAATTCTT
The DNA here is from genome assembly GCA_951812935.1 of Hermaeophaga mercurialis. Classification (NCBI taxonomy): domain Eukaryota; kingdom Metazoa; phylum Arthropoda; class Insecta; order Coleoptera; family Chrysomelidae; genus Hermaeophaga; species Hermaeophaga mercurialis. The sequence continues at coordinate 24,653,986 of OX638358.1, read as the reverse complement.
GTCTCAATTCCTGCAAGCATGTTGGTCGTTTAACGTAAACACGTTGTTTTGAGATAACCCCAAAGAAAAAAAATCTAATGGGCTTAGCTGCGGAGAACGAGCAGGCCACTCTATGAGCCCTTTACATCCATTCCATCGATTTGGAAAATTCGCATCCAGAAAATCCCTAACCCATCTATCAGAGTGGGGAGCTGCTCCATCTTGTTGAAACCAAACATTTTGTGGTAACTGCCCATTCTGTTGAAGTGCAGGAATATTTTGATTATTCAGTAAATCTAAATACTTGTCACCATTTAAGTTTCCGTCTATAAAAAATGGGCCTATAAGCCTATTTTCGATAATTCCCATCTAAACATTCAACTTCTGTGGATGCAGGGTATGTGCTTCGCGAATCCAATGAGGATTCTCATTTGACCAATTCCTTGAGTTATGGCGGTTAACTGTTCTATTTAAACAAAAAGTGACCTCATCGGAAAACGTTATATTAGATGCAAAATGTTCGTCGACATTACAGATGTCCCTCAGTCGTCTGACAATTCTTGAACCAATTGTATCTTATACGGATGATACAGTTCACTTTTCAATATCTTCCCTATAGAACATCGACTTATACTATGGTTTAGAGCCAAAATTGTGGTAGAAGTTTGAAGTGATTCCTCTAAATTAATTGCAATGTTTTGTCTAATAATTTCGTTCGTTGCGGTCCGCGGTCTTCTAGGTTTTGGCAAATTTTTGACCATCTCAGTTGTACTAAAATGTTGTAATGTTTTAATAGTTGTTGAACATGATATGGGATTTTTTTCAGGATGCAAATCATTAAAAATATGACGCACCTCTTCATGAGTTCTAACACGATCACCATAACCGATCATCATTAATATTTCAATACGATCTTTTTCACTTAAATGAACCATTCTTAATCGTACAATTTCCGTAAATTACAATTTGACAGTTTGGCAACAGTTACCTACTAGATAGTGCTCGTTTATTTCTTACTTTTAATACAAATAATATGAATTTGTTTATCTAAATTGTATTTTACTCTAATGTATAAAAACTGTATAAACATTTTTTACACTAAACCCACTTTGTAGGAATTCGAAATAACAAGATCTTTCAAAATCTGCAAAAATATACAGGGTGCCCCATTTAAATAAAAAAAAGTTGAGGGTATTTCCGGTTAAACCGGAATTATATTATTAACAGAAAAATGTACATCAGCTGCATTTTGCCCCATTGCACTTACTTGTAAAATTTCATATATATCGTAAATTTCGTTTTAAAGATATTTACTTGGTTCCATACTTTATCCCAAGCTCGTATACAGGGTCCGGTAAACCTCAGTCGTTGTTCTGTAACTCCTACTATTCAAAACTGAATGATTTATTTGAAGAATATGTGTCAATGCGGGTCAAAACAAAATATTCTAAAATATTTTCATGTATACATAGTGGTCCAACAGTAAAATAGGCACATCATTTAATTTTTTTTAATGGAATGGCCCAACTTTTTTTACATTTTTAGATACTCTATGGTCATTAGTATATACCTACAAAATATTATTTTGAATATCCCACCCCTTCCGGAGAAAAAAAATTACTCAAAATATTGCATGATCAATGATCACTCTCCTAATTAAAAATGCTTTGCTCTCTCAGATGTAACGTTATAATTTAAAAAACTACAAATTTAGAAAGCCAATAGATCAACAATTTTTTAGACCAAGTTTTAATTTTTTATTTTGTACAGGCTAATTAAGACCACATTTAATTATACAACTATTAAAATTAATTGTTATTTTATTTAAACACAGGAAATTTATAATTTGAAGATCAAAATCAGAATGCTAATATTTTATCTGAAATACGTTTACCAATATGTATTGTTATTTTTTCTTACAAAGATAAGGAGGATATTGAATATTGGATTTTAAATCTCGACTCATCCTATGAATAATAAAAGTAAAGGTTTCTATTATGTTTTGAAATTACTTTTTGAAATAAAATTCCTTTTTATAGGTTTAAAAAACTGTTAAAAAAATATTTTGGATTTTACAGATCGCATAGTAATTATAGTAATATAATGAATTAACTTTAATGTTCACTAAGCTTTTTGGCTTTATTGTAAACCTTTCATTATAACTATAAATATAAATAGAAATAGAATTTAATGTTGATATTTCGTTTCTGAAAAAGTCGTAACTAGTTCATTTTTAAAATAAAAGTATTGTCAGTCATCTATTTTTAAATGTAGATATTCGATGCTTTTTGATTTGTATCAGCAAAAATCACAATATTTTTTATCATTGCATGCAAATAATTTTCTCTCTAGAATATAAATAATACATAGTCGCCCATACATTTACCACTAATTTCAATTAGATATATATATATATATATTTTCATGGGGACAGAAATCAACTTATGATTTTCAGTTTGGTAAATAAGTCAGTTGTTTGTATTATTACGTCATTAAAATTTTAGAGGACATAAAGATGCGCATTTCCCAAAGCAATGTGGTAAAATCCCAAAGCATCGTAATACTGTAAGCGAAAATGAGTTTTTTCTCTTTACTGCACAAGTAAAAATTAAATCTAACCTTTCACAGCCACAAAATTCTATAAAGGGGTTTGACGAGACGGGAACGTTTTCATAAAAATCTAATCTGTCACGAAAATTGAATTTTTTGCCTCTATAAATAAATTTTCATGAACCATCAATATATAATGTAAACGAAAGATTTACTCGAAAATGAGTATGAAGTAAACAAACCAGTGAAAAAACCTCTGCAAGATCAGGTTATAAAATTATTAAGGATTAACGATTAGTAATGAAAGAATAGAAGGAATCTAAATTTCAGAAATAGTCTCCTGAACAAAATTAACGCGTAAACCTTTTCATTATTAATTTTATTTCTGCAAAGGTTTTAACAATAAGGTTTAAGTGAGAAAAAAACAATAAATGTATTGAAAACAGTATCAATAAAAAGTTAATATAAAAATCGAAAGTGATATTGAATTTTAATTGTAATTTCAAATCAATAGCGTGTAAGTCCTCCTCTGGTTCTTGTCACTGCCTCCATTCATGCAACTGACCAAGTCCTTTAAGATTCATAGGAGGGGGTTTGTTGTGCTTGACTGATCGTTTAAGTTTATCCCATAGATACTCGATAGGATTCATATCATGATTTCTTCGTTCCTGTAGCTGAAACATTCGTGATTTGAAGGTACTTCGTGGGTTAAAGCGTTCTCTTGCATAAAAAAATTGTCTCCTACAAATAGGGCAACGGCCAACACGTGTTATTCTACGATGTTTTCTGTGTAGAAATGAGCATTCACGGATCTCTTTCGTATGGGGACCATATTCCAAATAACATAGGCAGCAAATTTCTTTTCTGCCCTCTACCAGACTTAACGTCTATTGGGTGAACTAAGAGTTATTCTTGTTTCGCCGAAAAACAAAACTCGCTTCCAGTCGTCAATAGTCCAATTTATGTGTTACCTTGCGAAACGCAGTCTAGCAACTTTATATTCACTGACAAGCAATGGTACAGTAACTTTTGTTATCCAATGCTCTATCATTAAACCTTTGTCTGCATAAAATGCTACGTTCAGCTGCTGCTAGGATTCTGCTTAGGTCTAAATTGATAGAACATCTGTTTCTTAGGGCAACTCGGATAAAGTAACACTCATCTCTTGCAATTGTACACTTTTTACGACCTTGTTTTGGGGTTCTGCAGTTCTACATTAAAGCGTTTAAGTGCTCAACTAGTTGTTAATTGTGTAACTCCTAACAAATTAGCCACATATATCGCTGGCTACATCCATCGTTACTTAGACTTAGAGTTACTGGTTTCACGGTCTCTTAAGTTGCGTCACCGATTCATTTTTTCTACTCCGAGTGCAACTGACAAAGTATTTTATTCAATTAATGTCATAAAAAATTACTAGTCATAGTGAATTTATTTCTTTTCACAAATCATTTTAAATATGGTTAACTGTCTTATGAATGAAAAATATTACTTTACATCTTTATATCATCAGGAAGGAGAGAGACTATCCTAAGATACCTACATAAAATATTTAATAGTTTAAACGTTGAAAAATTATAGTTATAATGAAAAGTTTGACTGATGCGTTAATTTTGTCTAGGAGTGTATTTACCAGAAAAAATATTTTGATTATTTATAATTTTTACCATTAATCGACCCAATAATGGGATTTTAAAATAATTATATTTATGTATCAATCCTGTATATTATGTATACAGTGTGTCTACGTATATTGGCGCCATATGGAAAATAGTTTTATTATTAATTTTAGGAAAAAAAGTTGTTCATAAAAAGTTTTGCGTAGCTTAAAACCAAAAAAGCAACCATCAGATTTTAAATGAATGAGTAAAAATTTGTATAATTAACTTTGTTATAATAAATACTAACGAACACCTCTATCCTTAATTTACTAATGCTTACATTCCTAACCATCTCAGCAGTTATAATAATAACTGCTTCTGTAGTTAATCTCTCTATGATCCACATTTTGAAAAGTCCTTTGAAGATATACCTTTTGTTTTAAGTAATCCCACCAGAAAAATATCCAGAGAGCGGTGTCCAATAAATTTTTGAAAAACGTTTAATAACTCATCCATTAAAATATTTTCAATGTGCTGAAGTCGAAAAAAAATGGCCCTATTATTTTATCTTTATAAATTTCACACTACACATTTGTTTTGAACGAATACTGGTCCCGAGTTTTTATTGTAAAATTAGGATTCGTGTCACTCCAGCAGTTTTGGGCAAAATCTGTCCCATCGGATGAGAATGTAACTTCATCCGAAAAAATAATATGTGTTAACATTAATGAGTTATCTTATAAATTTCCTTGTATCTCAGAATATAATTCGATACGTTCATTATTATCTCCTTGTCTTAATATGTGAATTAATTTTGGATTGTATGGGTGACATTTATTCTTTTTTAGAAACTTTACAACTGTATCTTTATTTATAGCATTTGTCATTGAAGATGCTCTATTTCAAAAAGAATACCCATGATGGACAATCGCAGAGAACATTACTTCAAACGCAATATTATTATTGTCAACCATGGTTTAGCGTTTTTGGCTAAATTTATTATGTACTTCTCTACAAGTCTTAAATTTATTAAATATATTTCTTACTGTTTCATGGTGGATGTTGGATGTTAAAAATATATCTACCTTTTCGAAATAATTGTCACCCACTATTAACACAATCTCACTTTTTTTCTAAAATTAATAATAAAAAAGTTTTCCATGTGGCGCCAACTTACGTAGACACACTATATATTGAATAAGTACATTGGGGAACAATTTGTAACACAATTTCTGTTGAATTTGATTTTTGTTTTAGAGTTAAATAGTCATGCTGATTTCAAAATTACTTATTTGTCTTCTACCACTTTTTTCTCTATGCGTTTTGTGAATGTAACCATTCTCCGCAGAGTCGAGTGTGGATCATTAAAGCATTATTGCTCTCCTATTATCTGATATGAACCACCTCTGACTGACGAGGGGTGAATAACGCCGAAAGATTCATACTTGTGTAGACTAGTTCTGTTACGCCTCAGATCTGTATTGAGACGTTGTGGTGCGCTTTAATATAGTGAAACGCAGGGCGACATGAAGTCTGAGTTCTTGTGTATATATCACATTAGCAGTATTTATTTTTAATTTATATATGTTCGGAAAACCCTCTCAATTTTAATTTTTTTACAATGAAGAAACTGAGAGAGACATGTAATACATACAAGAAAGGCAACACTATCAAAAATTAAACTACATAAAACATTGTATATATTTATTTAAAACCAAAATAGATATTTAAAAGACATTTCAATTGACCCACCTTTCTATTTAAAAATTTTAAAAATTTTTAAAAATTATACGTCATCACGCTCATAAATAAAAAGACAATATGACGAAGCGCCCATTTAAAAATAAAAATCAACGGGTTTCGGGATTTTTCCCTAAAATCTCCAATTTACGAAATAATGAATTTATTCCTTTGATTTGGACCATACTGTATACAGGGTGAACCAACGAAACTCAGAAACGAAGGAGTTTTTAAATAAAAAAAAAACAGTTTATATAAAATTCATACCCAGAAATCCAAACCGCTAGAGCCCCACAGTAATTCTCTTTTTCTAAATAGCAAGTGAGGTTAAGTCACTCGAAAGATATTTCTTTCTCTATGCAGCTCTATATTTTTTTTATTTATGAAACAATTTTTAATACACTTTAGATTGAATTATTTATTTGGGAATATCAATAATAACAAAAATAAAATAAAATTTCCTAAAATTAAAGAACGTAATGTTTAAAATGAACTCCATTAACTTCAATAAAATGATACAATATACAATTTTGAAAAAGTTTCAATTTTTTTCCATCTTCAGATACATCGTTTTTGATATAAAAGTGGTCATAACTTTTAATACAGCCGGAATAGATTTTAATAAACCCTATATTGGACGACTTAAAAAAGACAGCAGAATATATATATGCACCAAACAATATCGGATTCCATTTAAAAAAACTGTGCTCTGATACTGCGTTCGTGATAACTTTGTAGATATATTCTTTTCAAACGAATTTTTATTTTTACTAACTTTTCAAGAATTCGTAGATCCGTAGATTATTTCTACAAATTTAATTCTGATAAATTATTTTGTGTAAGTAGCTCAGAATCTATCGATATAAACTACCCCTATTTAATAATCATTACCGAATGTATTTATAACTAAACATTACTAAATAAAAATAAACCGTACATTCATCATAGTTGATGATAGTTAATGTTTTTTGTAATTAAACAAGGTAACATTAAATTGTACTTAAGGAAAGAACTGTGTTCATTTACTTAAAAGAAAATATTGATTTAACCCTTTTGTGATCATTCAGTCTTGTTTATAACAAAACGCAGTGGGTAAACTATTGTTATTATTATTTTATGTCTTTAGAAAATTTATAGAATTGCTGATAATAAATTTCATCTCAATAAAAGAGATTGTACAAACTAATTAAAATTCAATGTATTTTTGAAAATGTGAAGTTAACGTCCATGATGTTATTTTAACAATCACATACAAAAAATGATACCGCTTCATTACCCTTCTAAAAATATCTGTTCAACTCGCATATACATTTGCATGAATTTACATTAAAGTTTTCTCCATTTTCCACATGAACTACGATGAATTTCCCACATAAAGTACTCAATTGGGTCTTGACATAAAATGCAGCCACGTGATTAATTCAAAGAGCGTAAACAAAAAGTTAATTGTGAAAACAACTCAACTAAATATCATTATCAAATACCCTACCTCGAAATTAAAGCCATTGAATTTAAATGGATTTTGGATTAATTTAAAAAGGTAATCTACAAATTAGATATATCTATAAATATCTATAAATTTTGTGGAGGTCGTGAGAGATCACACAAGTAATAATATAAATATAGTTTTGTCGCCATCAAGTTAAGAGTAATAAAATAAAATTGCCTATCTCAATAAATTATCAAAATGTTACGGATCTGTCAAAGTGACGTTCACGAGTACAAACGCTCTGAGCTTTGGTTGAAGAATTAACAAATAATTTTTAGTTAATAATCAGTGATTTTTTATTATTTTCGCACACATCGAACATTAAAATGTAGCGAACCGTTTGCATTTGATCGATTAGCAGGCTACTGTAGATTTACGAAGAATTTTACATAGTAAAATAGACATCCACAGCGCGCTAGTGAAAGATGACGGGAAGACCAGCGCCTGTTTGTCCGAAAAACAAAACGGTAACCAGATTAACAACTATGAGACACAACTGGATACCCACCTTAAAAGTACCCTAATTATTAATTAGAACACAAACGTCGTCTCTAGCTAGATGGGTGACACCCCAAATATCCAATTGCCTACCGATAATACAACCACAATCAGATTAATAACTCATATGTCGCAGCTGCCAAGTCCAAATCACAACCAGTATTTCCTAAAAAAGAACAAGCCATAGTAATTCATTTTGAACCTAATGTTGCCTTATATAACTCAAAGCTATTGGTGATATAGTATGTTCTAAGAACATCTGTTACGCCTCTAGAATTTCCAACAACAGAATTTGCATTTACCTAACTAAAACAGAACTTCTAGATGAAATTGTTACAAACCACCCAGTCGTGACAATTAACTCCATTGAATTTTCAATAAGAAGACTTGTAACACCTGCTAAACGAATCGTAATATCTAATGTTTCACCATCTATTCCACATAATGTTATACCTACTTGACGCAGGATATAAACTAGCTTCACCCATACCCAATTTAAAAGCAGGTATCACTGGAGATGATTACGCTCATATTATGAGCTTTATAAGACAAGTTTACCACCAACCGATCATTTTGAACGTCAAATTTCAACGCTTATACCTTATGAAGATATAACATACAGAATATTCCTCTCAACTGATAGAATGGAATGATTCCTATGTAAGCAAACCGGTCATGTTTTCTAAAACTGTCCCAATACACAAACTACTCTTATTCAAGACTCTCAATCTCAAACCCCTTCACCAAAACACTCACAACCACCACTTCTGCAAACTGAGCAGGTATTCCAACCTCCACAGGCCTTTCACAATACACATCATACAAATTCATTCCAAGCTTCCCAAGATCCACAACTAAGTTGTGTCCCAGACTCCTGATCTTAGAACAAGTCAGGCTTTTGACGACACTCAAGCAAGACACAAAAGACCACATTCCATAAGCAGCGATACTAAATCTTCTATTCTACAAACTGTTAAACAAGCCAACAAAATATCAGCCGACAAGCCGCCCACAGATATCCACTACAAAAAAATTAAAAAAAATCTCCTAATTCTAATACCTCTGTACTCCCTGAAGGTACAAAATATAATATAAAAAATGCTACATACAAAACCGCGTCTCATTTATCCTACCTATTGAAAATTTTCTTGCATTTTTAGAAAACTCATCGGGAAATAATATCCCTCTAGCTGAAGCAAAACGTTTCACTCAGGATATTAAGACCCTTTTAGATAATATGCAACTAGTTCATCAGTCCCTAGAAGAAAAATCTACAAAAAATAGGTTTACTAGATTAACTAGAAAACTCAAAGAGGAACTAAAATCTGAAAACGACGATTTAGAAAGTAGTGCATCCCAATCATCTATTGACTACATGTCAGAAGCATACGTTTCAGACAATTCTCAAAATTCTTCGTTATAAACATATTTCGTTTTCACGTTAATTCAATGGAACTGTGATGGGTTTTATCCACGCCTCGAACGGTTACAACAACTAATTTCCATAACTGAAGCTAACATAATCTGCCTTCAAGAAACCACCTTTACTGATTCTCACCAAAAAAAAACTAAACTTTCAGTGATACCACTTTCTTAGACCAGAATTTGTTAGAGCCAGTGGCGGCGCCTCGATTTTTGTTTCAAATGAACTATACTCTGAATACTTTCACTTGAACACAGAACTCGAAACCATAGCATTAAATGTCTGGTGTCCAAACAAAGTAATAATTTTCTGTATATATATTCCTGCCAGGCACAATTTAATTGAAATCGAATTAGACGATTTAATATGCCAGCTACCGAACTCTTTTATTTTAACTGGCGACTTCAATGCTGATAACATTATCTGGGGTTCTACTAAAACGTTCGGCCGAGGAAAAGTTGTAGAAAATGTTCTTAACTGTAACAACACCTCTCTTTTAAATAGGGGCTACAGTACATATTTTAACATTTCCTCCGGCACGTTTACCTCAATAGATCTTAGTATTAGTGATTCAAAATTATATTCTTCTCTTACATGGCACACATTGGATGACGTATACGATAGCAATCACTTTCCCATAATCATAACAAGTAAAGTAAACCTCCTAACTATACAAAATGGAAAATTTCTCAACCCAACTGGCGTTAGTTCACCTATCATGTAGACAAACTCCTTTCTAATTTCGAACTATCAGATAATATTGATAATATTGTCAATAACTTTAACAATTATATTAAATGCAAAAGAATGTATCGGGTAAATTAACAAAACCTCAAATTGTAAGTCATTCCCTTGGTGGAACTCTGAATGTGAAACAGCAGTTAGACAGAGTAAAACAGCCCTTAATAGATATCGCCGAGTTAAGACTATAGAAAACTTGATTAGTTTTAAAAAACTTAAAGCCAGAGTAAATTAGTAATAATCAAAAATAGCAAAAAAGCCTGCTGGCAAAACTATGTTTCTACACTTACAATAAATACACCCATAAAACAAGTGTGGTCAAAAATTAAACAAATACAGGGACATAAAATACTTTCAAAAATACTCGCTCTTTTAACAGGGAAACAGACAATGAACAGATATTGTAATAGGAAGACTGAAGTTTTGTAAAATATAAGAACTCGTATACTATTATTTGTTAATGTCTCGTATTTATTTTTTTCTTTGTGAGGGAATAAGAGCTAATAAATAAAAATAAATTGAGTTAACTGTTTCTACCTTTACATTGTGGAATTTATCCATAGTCAGTATAAAAAAAAATTAAGTTATCTTGAATTTTCACAGTAATTCAAAGCTATTTAATCATTATCTTTTTATATCAATATCTTTCTTTGATTCGAGTTTCGCTTAATCACATTGTCAAAGATTGACAAATCTCTTCTAAGCGTACTTAACTTCATATCATAAAGATTTAAATCAATAATTAACAAGCAATATATAGAGCATGATTTCTTGCTATAAAATTTTTAAATAATATATTTCTGTATCTAAAAACATGGTTAATATTGTATGTTTAGTCCAGAAATGTAGGTTTAAGTTGAGTGTCAGTGAGATGTTTTGCGTAATGTGACTTATCTGGTTGTTTTAATTTATAAGATATTAAATGTTCACTGTACCTTACTTCAAAATTTCTGAAGGTTTTGCTAAGATAGATGTCATTACAATTCGAACAATTTAGTTAATAAATACCTCATTTTTTAAATTTATTAATTTTAGATTTTACAATTTACATTTATTAAAAATGAACCTACATTATTTCTTACTTACAAGATATTGTAGAAAATTTTGTTTAAATGCAATAACAAACATTTTTTGCTATACTTTACAACTAACGGCCCGTAGACCAAAGAAAATTCAAAGCAGAGAACCAAACGTGGTATGTCAACTTCAAATAAGGCAAAGACAATACTGTCTGCTTGGAAATTAGTGGCTATTGTTATGTGGGTGTCCCGAAGAATGATTTTTATTGATTACTTGCGATACAGAAGATTAATAAGAGGTGAATATTATGTTTCATTAATAAAATTGAATGAAGAAATCTAAACTAAAAGGTCTCAATTGTTAAAGAAAAAAGTCTTGTGCCAACAAAATAATGCCCCGTTCTCCAAGTAGGAAATTGCTTTGGCGAAACTGCACAAATTACTATTCCAGTTAATTTAATGTCTTCACCAGACTTGACTTCGTCCAATTTTTCTTCAAATCTCAAGACATAATAGACTGGAAAGAAATTCTCATACAATACTGAAGTCATTGAAGCTAGAAGTGGACGTTTTGAAGGTTTCTAGAGTTCCTATTCTTTTGAAAGTTCAAAAGACCTAATAAGCGTTCGACTAAATATGTAAAGAATTTTTCTCCTTAATAAATATTTGCTGTGAGGGATCAACTAATTAAGCACAGTGAATATGGAATAATTTTTTAAATTTAGTCCTGTGTATGGAGAGTAGAGTTATGGACAAATATTCTAATATAGTTCCTCAAACTGAATAAAATTTAAATGGCCATACTAGAACTTGTGGGTAAAATTTAGGTTAGGTATAAGTTTCTAAGTATCCACGACAGACTACATTAAAATTTTACCATATATTTTCGGTGCTTTTATTAACTACTCTGTTAAAAAATGTTTAATATATTGTTCTGATTCTCTCTTAGCTTACCTTACTTTATCGACAACTGTTAATTTACTTTATTTCATACATTTCAGGTACTTTTTCTACTTCTTTACTCCTTTTAACCTCTATACTCCTTAGTCCTGTGAAAACGTATGACAGGTAATTTAGTACATCTATAAAATTATATAAAAGTGTTAAATCAACTATAAAAAAATGTGTCTCAATATTATTTTAAAAAAAATAAAACTTTTGCAAAAAGTTTTAGAGAATAAAGTATTTATTTTTTGCAACATGCAATCTACATTTTGTAGTTTATTTACTCGTATTACATTGAAGTTTCAAGCGATAGGTGCAGACGATCTCAGAATAATTATAGGAGTAAAACAAGAAGATCTAGTTGCACTAACTTTCTTCATTCTAGCTCTAGAAGAGACTCTAAAAAAGACAAATTTTAATAAGAAAAACATCATAACAGGCAATACCCGAGTTATAATTTATCATCTCATCTGGCTTGCTAAATTAAGAGAACAACTAATAAGAACCATAGAATGTCTAAACAAGGAAACACAGACATTAGGGCTAGATAAACGACACCAAAATGAAATATATGAGAGTAGGCAAGAAGATTCAAACTACAGATGACCATCTACGAGAACAAAACCAATTTGAAGCAGTATCCACATAAAACCTATTTAGTTACAATAGGACAAACACGAAAAGAAAGAATTCAAGTCAAGTCTTTGGAATAAACAGAAATATACCGAAAAATAAACTAATCAACAAAACAACAAAGATTGGAATATATAAATCAATAAAACGACCAATGGAAATAATTATACTTAATAAAAAAGAAGACCTAAAAATATACGAAAAGAAACAAATGAGAACAATAATTGGCCCAGATATAACAAAAAATCGAGAAAGAAGTGACAAATAAAATAGTCAAATAGAAGAGGAACTTGGAGGGATAATATTCTAAGATATAGAGATAAAGAGACAAGGGCACCTAATGAGGAGAGACGAAGAAAAGTGGTCAGAAGAATAACCATTTAGACCCCATTACATCTAAGACGCAGAGGAAGACCAAAGAAAATATGGTGGAAAGAAATAGAGGACGGCATCAAAACGTAAAAATGAGCAACTGAAAACTCAAATGCAAGAAGAGAGAAGAATAGAAAAAGACAAATACTGAAACGTGATGACTGAGAAGAGGAGCAATCTACTTCAATAAACAGATTTAAACGTAAAAAAAATTGGGTATTTCCATGACGACATGAACTCAGATATTTTTGAAGGGTGTTTTAGAGAAAATCATAAAATAATAAAAAGAGACATATGGACACACTATTGAACAAAAAATAAAACCTTCAATATTTACAATTAATAATAGTAAAGCATCAAGCGAATATTGTTAATTATGCCGGGTGTATTTCTTAAAAATGAATAAATTATTACATTTTCAAAAATATATTATAATAATCTCATTCTAGAAAATATAACATTCTTAAAGATAATATTGCAATGCCAACGATTGTCGTGTTAAATGTGAAAAACGAAGGCACTAAAGGGTGTTTTTTAGAAGAATAGAATTTTGAAATGAAATAAAATACATAAAAATCGTACATGTGGAAATGGTATTGGCTTTATTTGAATATAATTATATGCCACTAGGGTTTAAATGTGACTTCGAGCATATGGAGGCCGCGGTTGGCTCGAATAAAGTGTAATATGAATGGTCAATTTTCGATCACTTTTTATGCAAATTGGGCCGTATATCCGCAATAACATGACTAATGTTGGTTTTCAATTCTTCCATCATTTCTGGTTTCTCGGCGTAGACCAGCGATTTCATATATCCCCTCAAAAAATATTTCAAAGGTCCTTTACGCGAAATTATGGGTTATTTGAATGTTTCGTTGAATAAATTGATTGTGGTGTTGGTTGTGTTATTCAACTGAGGATAGAAAAAATTAACAATCAAGGATTTGTAGCGCTTTCCGTTTATTTTAACCAGCATCATTTTTGAATAAATGTAGATCATTGAATCCACCAGCCCGTTAAACACACCAAACAGTTATTTTTCCGGATGTATTATCATCATCCCAATGGTGCTAATTTGTCTTTTTGTGGCGAAATTGGCAATAAAGAGTAATCTCATTTTCGGCCTATTCTCTAAAAGTATAAGTTTCATGATCACGTGGCTTTAATTCACGCACGAGCTGGATCTTGTAATCTCGTGAACGAAGATTTTTTCGCAAACTCTTCAATAAAGTGGAACTCCAATTTGCTGTTCTCGATGGTGAATAGACTTATTTGACTATTTCTCAATACTTCTATCCACATTAGCAAACGCTTTTCTGTTTATTATATATATATATAATTTTAATATAAAGTTTAAACATATACTAATTTCTCCTCTGTAACAGACATCTCTATTTAAAAGGAATTTTACGTATCAAGGGACAAAGCGATACCCTATGAATATAAGCAGCTCCTTTAAAAATAAAATAAAAACAAATTTATTGTTAGGTCAGTTTGTGAATGTTTAGTACATTTTTCGATGTAGTAGGTTTGAGGCATGTATGATTTTTTAAATGCAGTGACGTAACTTTTTAAATATCAGCTTTCTATTTTGTCGTTTCTTTTTTTCTTTCATTTTTATTACTGTTTAGCCGACAAGTAGATATACAGAGGCTTAGTAATCAATTTTCTATGAAGAAGAAGTAAAACAGGGACAAAATTGAACAGAATTTTTAATAAACAATAAAATAAGTGAAAATAGTAATAAGTGGAAGAATAATATTACTAAGAATTAAATAGAAAATAGCAAACAATAATAAATATTTATGCCTCAACGGAAAATGCAAATGCGGAAGATAAGGGTAATTTCTACGAAAATTCAGGCAGAACCTGTGAAGAAACAGTTAAACACGATACGCTTATTATTATGGACTAAATACAAACCAATACATAAAATTACATGAACCACCCGTGGAAGAATAACATGGAATTATATTGATCAGATATTTATTACAAAGAAAATACAGAGAATGATTAAAGACGTCTGATTATACATATAGAGGAGTAGGGGAGAGGTGATATGAAAGGGACATTTCACTTCAAAGCATGGTTACAAGTAAATAAAATGATTTAATTTGGTGGTTTTGGTACAAATCTAAACTACGTTTAATCAAAAACTAAACTTTTGTGGCGAATAAGTTCTTAAAAGATTTTAAAATGGGAATTTATTATTTTGAATTTTTAATGCGTTTTGTCCCATTCATAAATAGGTGGTATTGAAAGAGACGTCTGCATTAATAAAAGGGACATGTTGATTTATTAATTATTTTATTGAATGTTTAACATGTTAAACAGTTGCATAGTGCACAGTGTGGTGAAAAAGTAAGGATGATAATGTGGTTTGTTCGCGCATATAGCACTATGTTTATCGTTATGTGAGTTTTATGATTATCACAAATTATAAAAGCAGAAGACTCAGCAGAAGGTTTCACTTGTTGAATGAAATGTTTAAGAGAATTTAAAAAGCAATCTTCCGTTATCCATCCAGAAATATTTGCTTGTCCTAGAGCACCAGTGGGTCCATTTCAAGCAAGTTCTTTAAAGTAGACGCGCGGAAATATGAAAAGAGGAGGAATGGTACCTCCTGCAGCATTTACAAAAGCTAACATGGTAACTAGTGATCCACGTTCCGCAGAACTGATTTGTCCAACTCTTTTTACACCAGCTTCTGCAATTATTTTGGGGGTATTTGTGACTGTACTACAACCTGTTTTATCTACGTTCCAAATCATTTGGGGAGAAAAATTGAATTTCTCGAAGCATTTTTCCAAATTATTGAAAAATTTTTCAACATTATGCTTATTAAAACTCGTTGTTCTTGCCAAGGAAGTACATTCCGGTTTTCTAACTGATAACGTATGGTTTCGTTTCAGAAAACCTTTTAACCAATCAGGACTGGCCTGCTTTGTGATGTCCCATGTGGTGGGTGTAATATCTAATCGTACTGCATATTGGTACGCTAATTCTCGTGTTTGTGTCGTTGTTAAGCCATAACACATTTTTGCAGATGTTTTTAAATAATCACACAAAATACTTTCTTGGTCCTTGGTAAAGACTCTTCTGTTTCCAATATTTGGCTTATATATAAAAATATTTGGAGGCTTTTTTTACCAATCGTGCCAAATGTGACTTCGCAATATTATAAAATTTTGCTACTGATCTCACTGATGTGCCTCTCTCAATTACCTCTTTAATAGCTTTTTCTATAACTAACGAATCCACACGCATTCTTTTCTTCTTTTCTGAAGGCATTTTATACTAACACAAAAAAGAAATTTAATCTGAAGCTAGACATTGCCATCTTTTTGCATCATGTATTTATTTAAGTATTGAAAGGGCCACTTAAATAATGAAAGGGACACGTCCCTTTAATGAATTTTTATTGTGTCCCATTCATAAATATTTACACAAAATAATATATTAATTTACCAACTGACAGTTTAAACATATTTACCTGTTATGATACGTCTGGATAGCCAAGTATGAATACTTTTTATGTACACATTAACTCTATTCGATATTTACCATAAAACACTTACTTAACACACTTTAAAAAATACAAGCGTTCTTTACTATTTACGACAAAAAATTTATAAGCCCCCTTACTCTGAAATTACAAGTCCAAATGAAGCGAACTCAGGCGAGATGGGTGGTTATTTAAGACGTAACAGGAGAACAAATATTCGTTACTTTGCAACGAATACTTTTCGAAATAATTGTTAAGTCCCTTTCATTACGTGTCCGTTTCATGGCCCCTCTCCCCTAAATATAGACACACATCATCAATTAGTAATAGCAGAAGTGCAGCTAATGGTAAGAGAAACAAAGAAAAGACACGGAAAAAAATAAAATGGGAGGTAGAAAAAATAAAAGAAAAAAAGCGAAAGTACGATGAAGAAATGGAGAAACCGCTACTTAACATACAGAAGAGGAATACGTAGTTAAGATATGGGAAAATCATAATTAAACAACAGAAAAAGATGTCAGAAAAATCAAACATACACTATGGTGGTTAGATGAAGAATGCGAAAATTTAATAAGGGGAAAGAAAAGGCCATGACTGAAATAATTAAGAGAAGGTGAGGAAAGGGAATATCAAAAATATCAAAAATAAGGGAAACGCCTACAAAAATAAAAAAAATAAAAATAGAATGGATAGTAAGAAATCAAAACCGGAAAAATGGACATCTAATATTGGAATAGAAGAATGGGAAAAATTACTTATAGAGGAAACAGGTTATATATTAGAGAACGATGAAAGACAAGAATACCTGGAAACAAAATCACCTCACTCAACAGAAGAAAATATTCACAAAATTATAAAACAAAACAAAAATTAAATAAAGTACGTGGATCAGATAACACAGTCAATGAAATTAAATATGGGGAAAAAGTCCAAAATAGAAAGTATACAAACTAATAAAAAATATATGGTAAAGAGAAAGAATGCCCAAAGAATGGCGCAAGGGAATAATAATAGTACCGCTACTGAAAAAAGGAAACGTCAAAGTCTGCCACAATTACAGAGGAATCACCTTATTAAATACGACGTATTAGTTGATTAACGATAGACTTAGAATCGAAGAAAGTGAAAAAAAGCTTTTGATAAAGTAAAAAGATAATAAAAGAAGTGAAAAATATAGAAATAGCAAAAAAACGAATAAAACTAGTACAGATGATAATGGATAATTCTAAGGCGACAATTTCAGAGAGCCTTAAACAAGAGATAGGAGAAGTATAGAAGAGCTACTATTACACCTAGCAGGGGTGATCAAAAAGAGAGGACTTGTTATTAATCAAGAAAAAAACAGTATAAGTGTGTAACAGTAAGCAGAAGGCAGCGTGAGATCAGAGAACAAACAGCAGCAATATAAAGTTTACATTCAGAATACTCAAAATCTTTTAATATTTGGGGACCATTATTAATAACTAGAACCAAAGGAAGTCCGAAGTCAGAATACATGCCTGTTCTAAAGCGTACTACAAGTATAAATCGATAACGAAAGCAATACAATGGAAAGGAAAACAAATCTAAAGATACATACAGCAGCAATAATGACAGTAGTCACATACGCCGAGGAAACTATAAACATCACACGTAAAAAGGAAGAAACATTTTTTAAAGGAAAATTATAAGAAAAATATACGTACCAAATGAATAGAATCACGAACGATTAACGAATTTTGAAATAAATGGAATATTTGAGGACAAAAACATAATAAAAACCAAATGTAAAAGATTAAAATGTTTTGAACATCTGCAAAGAATATTAATAATATATATAAAGAACGTTTGTTTGTGCTGTCCTAATACCCGAAAATTTCAAATTATCTGCAAAGAATGAATAACGACATGGAGGTTTAGAGATTCGCAATGGATCCCATACATAGGAAAACCAAAAAGTAGATGGATAGACCGAGTTAACAATACGGAGTTTACAAATTAGAGACTGAAGAAGAAAACAAGACAGGAGAAAATGGAAGAAAATAAGAGGGTCAAGACAAATATAAACTGGTAACAGAAAATGGAACACCAACCACAAGAAATGGATCAATAGTGCTCAATAAGAGCGGCTCCTATTCCTCCTAGAATGTATATATTATCAATCAATATATTATCGATTCATGGTTATTCTAAATCTTTTCACTGTTGGACAATTATATGGACCGTAAAATGTTTCGAGAAATGAATCACGATTTTCGAAATAAATTTTCACAACTTACGAGCGTTGGTTCATCAATATTTTAGAATCCACTAATTATCTATTTAATATTTTATTTATCCTTTCAAAATCTGTAGTAGTGTTCGCCTACATAACCTGAATTGATCAATTATTCAAGGATTAAAAAATTTAAAATTGCTGTTTGATAATTATTATTTATTAGTACTAGTAATTAACATAAAATTTATTAACACTTAATGGTGAAATTTATGGTAAAATAATAAAATTTTGGAACTGCGTTTTCATAAATGTGGTTATTTTATTAACAAATTACACTGTTTGCATATTCATAGCACTAATCCGTAACATGATTCATTAAACCGTTCACTAATTTTCGATAATGCGCTTTTGGAAGTGAAATATCTTTAGCTAAATACAGAGGATTTAACGACCGAGACGTCCAGGCAACATGCGGGGCTGATAAACTTTTAGTTATCTAGGAGACATTTAATCTGGGTTGAAAAATAAGGACCGGCTTATGTTTCTGAGTTACCTTCCAGGAAAATTGATTTTTAGCAATTTTTAGAAACAAGTAAAAATAATAAACATTTAAAATAACAGAGGTTTCTTTAATATCTCATGTTATAGCATAAGAAATAATAGGCTTGATTTTTGTTTTTATTATATAGCGTGTAATTAAAAAATATATAGAAAAATTAAAACTGTGGAAACTGTGGAAACTTTTTTAAATCTTTTTAATTCTTTAAAATGTAACGGTAGAATCAATTATTGTAATTAATGATTTACTTTGGAGGATAATTGGCCAATAATATTAGTACCTACAATTTCAAATTTATTATAAAGTTTGTTCAGTTCTCATAATTACAGGAAACTTAAATGCAAAGTATATTAAGCATGTAAAAATTACACATACATTGTGTTTGTTTTCGGTTTGTTCTGAAAATTATACCTAATCTGAGAAATAGCATCGAAAATTCATACATTTCAGTTAAATGAAATGTATTTGAATGATACAAAAATAGTTTCAACCATATCAAATTGTATATAAAATTTTATTAATGAAAATTACTGAAAAATAAAAATGCTTCTATGAATCTCATTTTAATTATACGAATCGAGTTTTATTCGCAAACTTTGATAAAAAGTTCTTGTTAATTATTTTGCGAATGTTGCAGAAATTAATTACGTGATACAGAAATGGAAATAGAATTATTAATAAATTAATTGTTTCAACTCTTACGTTATAGAAATTATTCATAATAAATATGGAAACATTAATAATACTAAAACGCTTTGGAAGACTCTGGAAATTCAAAATAAGTGTTATTTGTCTTTTCATATTTAGAATTATTACTCTTTGAATATACGTTTGAACATTTGCTAATCACGCATCTAAAAATACTGACAAATCTATACAAAATAAAATTTACTAAAATGTTTTCCTTGTTATTATTAAAAAAAAAGTATTTTAATATATATGATTCATAAATATTAACGATTTTTAAATTATTTATTTGTACTAAGAAGTTTTCTTATTTATTACAACAAAACAATTTAAAGATAACTAAGAACATTATAATGCCGAACATGTACATGCAGAGAAAATGTTAAAAAATATTAAAAAAAACACCAATTTATATGTATGTATGTATGTATACACAGTATAATTGAAATATTTTCAAATATTAAAAGGGTGTTAACTTAATTTACATAAGTTTCACCAATCACATCTATTTGAATAATGTCCTGCACTCATAAACATTTGCTACTGTAGCAGTAAACTTATTTACTAATTCTCTTAAATATTTTCTGCAAATCGGTTTATCATGAAAGTGCCCATTAAATAACCGAACATCCTCATGATAATTACTAGGAACTTCGAAAAAAAAATCTTATCGCATCATATATCTTTTATCCAGTCCGCATATTGTAAGAAAATTGACAATTTATTGCACAGGTGAACAATTGAAGTCAAAATAACTACTTTAAATTATTACGGCCAAATTTGTATAAGACAAGTTTTTATATATTTTAACAAATTCATAATTTTAGATCACTCACCTTTTTCATTTTAAAGAATAAATTGTTTTAAAAATATATATAAGTAAACATGATATTCCATTTATTGTATCTTTCTACCTTCGTAACTTCATTAATACTTATCCAACTTCACAAAACAAACCATGAATGTAAAGAGGTTGAAAAAACCTAGTAGACGTCGCGACGCAATCGTGAAGACATCGAAGTTAACTCTTATGCCAAAAAGTAATATTTTTGATATACTTTCACTGTGTCTTTGCATTTTGAATACTCAACCCAGTCAAAAAATAAAAGGGACGGAAGGGGAGGGGAAGGGAAGGTGACTTTATAAACGCACTGTATTAATTTTTATGAACTCGATTACCGGTTAAAATATTTTATCTGTACTTGGCCCATGAAGCTACAATTTCTTTAGTTCATACAATATATCAATTTAGAGTATTAATTTAATTAAAAAATGCTTGTTTTGAAAATGGAAATACTAAAAGTAAATTTTCTCTAAAAAATATATACAGTCTCATATTAACCACTAAATCCGCCCCTGTATGTGAAGAAAGATTATCGACACTAGTTAGGTTACAATGTCCTAAAGACAAAGGATTAACTGTGGTTTATTCCAGCCAAATGTCACATCGGAGAAAATTATTTAGAGCAACTATTCTTTTAAACCATTAAAAAGGAAAATCTCAAATTGATTTGGTACCAATATAAAAAAAGAAATAGTGTGAAGTATTATTTTTATTAAATAATATATATATATTGATTAAGTTGAAGGAAGGATATCGGTAATTATTTAATTTATTGGAAACAATTATTCACTTATAAGAATTTCTTGTAGACAGTGTTGTATGTTAAATTATAGTTGTTACATTTTTATAAATAATTTAGGTTTTTAATGGAAATCATTCAAGGATTATTTATTTTTTATTCTAATGATTTTCTAGTTATATTCACAAGTTTAAAACCTAACTTTTTATTTAGTTTATAAGTAATATTGGACACATCAAAATTTTATGGAAAATACAAATTGGCGGTTACTATTTATTAATAATAAAAATAATGATGACTAATAACTATTTTTAATATATTTATTTCAATTTTTTAAAATAATGTATTTTATGTTGCAGGAAATGCCCCGGGTAAGTACATTTTACATAATAATTATTGTAATACTATAGTTTTATATTTTCCACAAAAAATCACTAATATTATTATAAATATTTGCACTAAGAAAATTTTGCGCTAATATATTTAAGAATTTTAATATTTGTAATAAAACTGTTGTATACTATTTGAAAGAATTTCATAATTTTGTAGAGATTTGAGATTATTAGAAGTATTTAATAAGATTAATAAGACTATTAAGCCAGGTATTAAATAAAAAAATCCAAATTTGTCGAATTTTTACCCTAGTACTGTTTTTAAATTAAACTTTGTTATTTTTGTCCAATTGTAATTTTGGTATAAACTACATAACTAAAATTTCATGTCTTTGGGGAAATCATCATTATTCTTAATCGCTATTTTTATACCTCTAGAAAAACTTGTCTTTGTTTTATCAAAATATTCCATACCCATTCTATACTTAATGAGAATTTGATTACTTTTTTTATATCTATAATTACATACCTACATTTAATAACAAATATTTCATATACGTACGCTATTTATATTAAAAGATTCTTTAATAATATCATTTAAATGTCTAGATTTAGGTTTTTGAAGTCAGTATAATATATTGGGTATGTCAACAGTGAAAATTGCAATGCATATGTTTATATTCGTGTAATTCAATAAATTGTATTGTTTTCAGAAAAAATAACTACAAAGTATGGTTTGTTTGTTTTTCAGCACTATACATCCATAACGTAAATATCGGAAAATGTTAGCGATTTCTTTTTATACATATATGAGGATTTAAAACAACAGTTATTGATTTTAAAATTAGGTCAAATAATTTATTTAATAATAACTAAGTCGAAGGTTGTGGAAGTATATTATTAGTTGGAATTTGGAATGTATGAATATTTAAAAAATATCAGACCATTTTCAAATGGTACTTAACAGTACGATACTGTGACTGCTCTTGATAAAACTTTGCAATTCTTCATTAATTATAAAATACAAAATTAGTGCATATGGTGGGTATAATCGAAGGCAATTTTATTAAAGTTAAATTGATAGGAATAGTATTTTTACGACTTGCTTGTATTAAAACAAATTATTTTAAACAGACTGTTGAAAAATCATAAGCAAATTAATAAAAGTATTATTTAATTATTTAATATTATTTTCTTAAGCATTTTGATTTGAAACAAAAACAAATGTTTCAATTTCTTAATTAATCAGAAATTGGGACAGTTTATTGCGAGTTCGCCATTTTTGAATTTGAAAAAAATGGTGAACGTATCTAGTTCTTTATTAGTTAAGAAATGGTGACATCCACAGTACATTTCAAGAAGTTCCTTACACTACATCTTCATTGTTAATTGGGGAATGGAACCAATTATTTTTTACTTTAAAGTTTGAAGAAAGTATATTTTTAGATAAATATTTATTCCATTTTTCTAAAAAATATGTCAATAAATATATTTTAAATAACTCTATTATTCCGACAACAATTTTTTATATAAAACTTAGAATCTCGTGAACGTTTTATTCCAAGTTTAGTGCAACTATACTTACACTTAAAATTTTATCGCTTTGTTATGTTTTATTATTATAATAGTTTAAATACTATCAACAATACATGCTTTTAGGTATTCTTAATTTATAATAACGATTGAACATTTATTTGAATATAAAATGGCAAATGGCATTAAATTTGTTGAACCTTGTAGGTAAAAATGTTTTTTTCATAACGGGTGTTGCTTCCACAAGCTCGAATTATTACATGTATTCTTCTTGGCATACCTAAAATTAAATGAGAAATATCATCTTGAGGAATAAGTTTCCATTTCTTTAAAAGAGCTTGTTTTAACTGAGTTAAGATTATAACAGGAATATTTACATAATTTAAGAACTGTTGAAGGATTCTCGCGGTGTGATGTCTGGCATTTTCATGTATCAAACGAAAGTCGTCTCCAACAAAATTAACATCAGGAACAACAAAATCCGAACAATATATCATCAATGTACCCGGCAGCTCTTAAGGGTGTTACTACAGAAACCGTTTTGTATAGAAATCAAGCATCTTCATTTTTCTTCTTCTCTGAGTATTCA
This sequence comes from Hermaeophaga mercurialis, assembly GCA_951812935.1. Lineage (NCBI taxonomy): Eukaryota > Metazoa > Arthropoda > Insecta > Coleoptera > Chrysomelidae > Hermaeophaga > Hermaeophaga mercurialis. The sequence continues at coordinate 24,630,011 of OX638358.1, read as the reverse complement.
GATAGTTAATCTAGTGTTGAGAATTTCATTAAGAAATATTGATTTAAACTAATAAAGTGTTTGAAATATCGAGATGATCTAGACATGTTTGAAAGAATAAAACTTAATTTAGGTTGTAGTTTGAAATTTTCTTTTGAACTCAATGTTGCCATGAACAAATAAAATCAAACTTTTTCTCATAGATTTTATTTTTATTTTTGGTTATTATTTTGGCATTCGTGTTTATTGACAGATCTTTTAAGATTATGGTAAAATTCTGTTTATGAAATGTTTTTTCAAAGGTACCTTTACTTTTGGTTTGTGCTATTCTTGACTTTTTATATACAGGGTGATCAACTTATACTCCGAAGTTTGATATCTCCTTTATCTTAAGAAATAGGAAAGAATGTTTTAAATAAAATTTGTAGATACAGTCAAGCTTAACATTTTAAAATTATTTCGTATTATAAAATCAAAAGGGATTTCAAATTTTTGATCACTCATATATTTTTTTAATGCCATAGCATAGAACTTGAAAAGTTAGGATAGGGACATGTAAGCCGTTTTTATTGATTTTCAATGGTTTGGCTATTACAGATATTTAAATTTAAAAAAATGTGATTTTCAGGTTGCTGTAGATCCTTTCTTAAAAATAATAGACATAAAGTGTGATACATCGTTGAAATTAGCTCGGCAAGAGTTTTATAAAAATGTAAAAAGATACGGGGTATTTCCATTAAAAAAACATAGGGAGAAATTTCCAAGGTAGACCAAACTGCTCAGAAAAATCGGTGATTGCTCCTTTTGGGGATGAATTTTGACCCTTTATAGTACGAATAATAATATTCGAATATTATCATTTTGTTTATAAAATAAGTCTAGTATTACAAAATGAAATAAAATTCCCGTTTTTAGTCTACCCTAGGACTGAATAAGGCAGATTCTGCAAAATCCGACCTTCGCCAAACTTTCTCACGACCATCTGGAGAGTGATGGTTAAATCTGCACTGATCGGTAAACAAAACACTCCCCCATTCCTTTTCAAACTAATCCTCATTATTTCTTGCAAATAGACATCGCATAATACGATAACACCTGAGAACTTTAGGCTAATGTTAGTATATTTCGGACGCCATGAAATCGATATACAGATTCGGCCTGAATATTTGTAACCATACACGAATCTATGCGAGCGATAAAGAACGCGATATGAAAGAGAGGGAAGGTATTACTAATATCGTGAAGTAGGGATACGTCGAGGTGAGTTCATCGTTCCAGTCAATTCGATAGTAACGTACCGGCAGTCGTGGTCGTACCTCTAGTTCGGTCGAGAGGAGACACGTTGCTGACCGCTGCTTGTAATTTTAGCTATGGTCATTTAGACCTTCTGAACCTGTATAATACCTACAGCACGACGATTTAGCAAATTTTGAAAGGAAATAAAGCAATCATTATAGGCGTTATTTCTTTGCTGGGAACCATTTCCAGGTCATCTGGTGTACATTCCTGTTTCTAAAAAACGTCTAAAAATACGGTACACAGTTTAATTTGATATTTGGTACTGTTGGACAACATATCCTTCACTTCTCCTACTAATTTGGAATTTACGGCCAATTTTTTTTTATCTAAATTAATGTATTTCAACTTTAAAATGTGTTTGACACTAGTAACTGACACTGTACTTTTAAGTGAATTGAGCAACTTTTTATTTTTTTTTGGATTTTTCTACAAAAACAGTCTTTTTCTTCACAAAGGGTTCAATTTTTGTTAGAATTTACTTAAAACAAATTGTTTTGTTTGTATTTAAGCTATTATAAAAGCAAACCATTAGAAAGCGTTTAAATTTTGAATTTTTTTTAAATACAAGTGCTCCGTTTTTCGTGTCTATGAATATATAAAGTGTGTTCCAGAATATGTGGCCAATCTCCCGGATTCAAATAGAACACATAAAAATAATACGAGAAGTTCGTGTACATTTTTTCCTACGGTCCCTCTCTACGGAGATACGGGTTCATAACGGCCCACCCTGGAAATCGTTTGTTTTTAAATAACTATTGAAGTACTAGGTGTAATTTTTTATTATGATGGGTTTTAGGTAATTCTTATTAAAAGGTCCCTTTTAATCTAATTCGGCTTATTTAAGTTGTCAGGGACGTTCTAGCTCTAACACAGTAATACTATTTTTTACACCCTGTACGATAAAGGCGCAACAATAATGTTTTTGGACAGCTTAAACCTTAAACTAAAAAAAAAAAGTATTCTTGTTGACATCGATAAAATGAGCTGTTTAAGAAAAAAAGAAAGAAAAATGTTTTTGGACAATATTGGTTGTTATCTTCATAAAATTCCCTATTAGTTGATATGGCATTTTTAAAATGTATCTATTTAAATAAGGATATTTATTGCAGTATCAGTTAAAAATAGAATGTTTTTAAATTTTCGGCAAATAGAAGCTATCATAATAAAAAATTATTAAATTACACCTAGAAAGTTATTTAAAAAAAACAAAAAAATGTAATTTTTATGTGTTATATCGGAATCCGGCAGATTGCCCAGTTATTTTGAGACATACTGTTTATTTATTATATTTTGGAGTTTTAGGCACACACGACCTAGAGTTTTTAGTAGTAGTTTTAAAATATTTACATATTTGCTTACTTTCATATCATTTGTAATATTACGTAGGTAATACACTTATGTACCATCAAATTATCTCTTTATAGATTTATGGTAATAATAATGTTCTGAGTACGGATATCAAGTAGCAAACGATAATGATACTTTATTATTTATTTTCCTGGCCATTAGTAACGAATTTTGTATATTGTTACTCACTTTTATTAACAATTTTTTTTGAGATTGAAGCTTTCATAACTTAGTATATTTAATCATAGTATTATATGGCCTTTGTTTCTGCTTAGGTGTATCTGTACGTAATTTGTTGAAAAGTGAAGCGAATAATGACAGTAGTGCAGAAACAATGATTATTTTTCTTTTTTGAGAACTATAACTATTAATACCCCCCTCATATTTTTTCTAGTTGCGTAATATATACTTAAATTTTTTTTAGCAGAATTAAAAAATCACAATTTCAATTTCTTTAAGTATCAGATTAAAAAACATTAGGCAGAGAAAAATAAAATTAATTGTTTTACTTCTAATAATAATTTCTTATTTTAGAGATGAAATCAGTAATAAAACAATTCGAAATAATTTTAAAATTAAAATCTCAACTCCCTCATTTTCTGTAAAAGTTAAATATCGTACTTTGCTGCAAACGTGTATTAGATAGCAAACTCGCGGTTTATGTATTTAAATACTTTGGATGGTGGTGATAAAACTTAGATTAACAGCGATGTGAGTGGCATCCATTGTAATTAAGGGGAGAATCAATACACGAAGGAAGTACAAATTGTTGACATTCAAGTGAAGTGCACACAATAATAGGTTTCCAGCTGATAATCCCAAACTTCGGAAAATACCTTTCGAGGAGGAACTTTGAAGATAATCGACATCCTGTTGACTAGGACTTCTGTATTCAGCTTTGACAATGTATGGTGGAGGTAACGTGAACTTTAAAGAGTTTGCTAAACTTAGTTATTTATTAAGGCTTTAATTTGAGATAATGTCCTAGATTGGGCAATTTTCGGCTTTGTTGAATTATTTAATTTGTTGAGAAGGCCCCAAAAAATTATAAATACGCGTTTTTGAAAACTTTGTTGTTAGAATTATGTCCAGTTAAAAAACTAATATTATTACTTCTAACAGCGTGTCGGATTCTTTATTCGGCTAATATCAAGTAGTACAAACATTACATTGAATATTTGCATACCTCTTATTTGCCCTTCATCAATAGAATTTAGAGACTATCTAATACAACTTAGATATATATTATTTTCTGGATTTTTTCAAGGTGTTTTCTAACATAACGTTACCTCATTGCCAGATAACATCATATCGAACCGTACGAATTAAAATCGTTGAAAGACATGTATCTAATAAAATAATTTGAAATAAATTTTAATGTGTCACAACACATTATGAAAAAAAAAACATTTTCCGAATACGTGTAATATTTTTGTACGTGAATGTGTACTGGTCAATTGACAAAGAAAATCATAAATTTTTTCGGTAAGTTTCAAGTTCATTTAGTTAAAATTTAAGAATTACAGAAAAATATACAGGGTGAGGCATTACTGAGGCAAAGCTCGATTAGTTCGCTATTACTGAAGTTACGAAAAAAAAAACATTTTACAAAAAATGTAGGCAGTCTTGAGACATATTTAAATATAAAATTATACGGGGTGTTCCATTTAAAAAATCAAAATATTGGTCTGACATTGCGTTTCTAGCACCCTGTATCTTGGGGACTAATTTTAAAATGTTTAAAATCTTAAGACAGCCTACACTTTTTGTAAATACTTTTTTCTTTAATAATAGCGAACTAATCGAGCTTTGTCACATTAATGGATCACGATGTATATGTAATTTTTTTTGCTATTTTAGACATTTTTATACGGTTTTTATTCAGTTCTTTTTAAATTATTACAGTAGATTACGGTTGGTTTTAGATTTTTAAATTTTAATCGTTATTAGTGTTTGGATGAAATTGTAATTTGTTAGCAGATGTATTATTAGTTTTCTTAACTGTACCTAAATCCACAATCAAGTTTTGAAAAGATATCTTATTGGTTATAACCTACTTAATTAGAGTCGAATTTCCATGGTAGTAATAATTATAATTGACTATGAACATTGGATTAAACGAGTATTTTATCTAAAAAAATGTATTACAATGAAATTAATTTTGAACTAGATATTACAAACCTGAAATAGTTTTTTATCAGTTTGTAAAGTGATGCAGGTCGAATTAGTCTAATGCCGACAAAAAAATAAAATTTATCAGCATAGGCGAAATTCAAGGTTCTTTATGCCTATAGGCCGATTAATTCAGTTCTTTCAAATATCACTTACTTACTTATATGCAATATTTTTCAAATTGGATGCGTAAATTCGTTTTAAGTGTAGAAATAAATCCGAAGGAGCCACGACTGACGTGTATGGTGGCATGGGGCAGTAATTCAAAGGTCAGTCCAATAATTTTAGCTATCAAAAAATGGATACAGCGCATTGTCCTCATGGAACAAAACCTTTATTTTCAAATATCAAGGCTTTTCTCCAAAATTTTCTGTTGCAGCTGATCAAGCACGTTATCATAATATTGTCTATTTATTATTTTCAAACTTTTTAAGGTACTTAAAAAAATAATGTCTTTCTAACCTTTCTAGCCAATGAAACTGTTTTCTCTTTTCGCTTGTATATTTTATTGACTTATAAATCTGCTTAACAAGTCTTTTGGATTAAGTTTAAATAACAATAAATACTCTTTTGAAACAATCATACGAATTAACCCATCTTGCGGAGAGTTTCCTTTTGCCCAAAATTTCGTATATATGTATATTATGGTTTCATGTTTCGTCCTCTCTTGTCAAAATTCTACAAAACGACCAACAATTTCGAGAAAAAAAGAAAAATCAATTTATTTATGCAATGACATTTTTAATGTTATATTAAAAGTGGAAATGCAGGCTGTGATGCAGACGATGGAGACTCCAAATACTTTGAAGAAAAACATAAAACGTAAAATTGTTAATGAGGGAGTAATTACAACTTGTGGTTCATTGGAAAATTATGCAACTCATTTATGTGTCATCAAATATGTACAAAGCAACTCCATAAAATCGGCTTCTAGAAAGCGTAATATTCAAAGTGTAGAAAATTGGGACAACTCTGCATTGCGATATTTGACTGCAGTAACCAACAAATGTACTGCAAATAGTGACAAGAATAAATACTCCGATGAAGAAGCTAGTATTTTAGTATTTCTAAACTTGACGATGTTCAAAAGATGCCGTTCAAACTAATTTTGCTTCTTTATGCCAATGAATGACAATCCTACGTCAATACAACCTTTTCAATGTCCATATTCTTCCGCAATATTGGTCTCCTCTTATATTCATATGTAACAAAGACAATGTAATCGGATTATATGCCGATCTTGTAAATGTAGCTTTTTTTTAAACTTGGGAGTATTGTTACATCACTATCATTATGTCAACCACTTCAGTCTCCATTTTAAAATACAACTAAAATTTTGGTTTCTTTAATGTGTAGGTGCAGGAAATTCCAATTTCATATTTCTAGTTTCTTCGATATATGGCCTGCCTCAATATATACGTACATTCCTTCAGTTAATCATTATTATTATTATAATATATCTATTAAATTCTCTAAATTGGGCATACTGTTGGATCCAAACTTACCATATATAAAAAGTGGCTTTCAATATTTTTAATATTATCGGAATAATTCCTTAACTTCTTTTTCTTCGATTGTTGGAATCATCTTTTACGTGTATACAGTATCACTTTCGTTTAATTGTTAGTGTAGTTGCTTCTGCCTTTTTCATTTGTGTGCACTACAAAAATTATTTTTTATCAGAAACATGATATTCACGGTTTGGTCGTCGAATTAGTTCAATTACTGGAATAATCTGTGAGTGTTCCCGGTTCTCATTAATGCCGGCCTGGTAGTTATTTCGTTTTAACAGATATTTCGCTAATGGGAAATAATACTTCGTCCTGTCTAATAGTTGGAGGTACACTTTATAAGAAAGAAGACTGCAGAAAAAATCCTCCTATGCCTGAATACAACTTACAACGGATATACAGTGCCAGTTAAAATAACTTTTTATTTCAAGTAAATTTAAGGAAAACAAAAAACACATCAAATCTTATATTAAAGAGGACATTTTTCTAACATATTCGCAACTATCATACGTCATTTTTCCCTCCTCAATTACATTAATCAATACAATTTAAATAGGGACAGTACTAAGTAAAATACATCATTGAAAGTTACTTTTATGGATAATTCAGCAATCTGATTCTTCTTTGCTTTACTTTTGATTTCAGTGCTTTCTTGCAGGAACAAAACTGTTACGTATTCCAAAGTGTGACACTTCATTTGAATGGAATAGATACATTTTTTGGTTAAAATTTTGTTCTCTGACATCAATGGGCAATAGTCTCCACTGTTACCTCCAGTTTTAGATATTTCTGCCAGTGGGACATACTTTAATTCGAGAGACTAATGATAATATTGTAACTTCACAACACGTAAATTTTTTTTGTCCCATCCTCTCAAGCAGGCTATAATTCCTGCAATTTCGCAAAATTTTAGTTTTGCTTGGCTTATTTAATATCAAAGTTTATTTACGTTGTTTTTTAAATTCGAACTTTGGCTTCCTTTAATGTTAAGTTTTCATCTCCTGTATTTTAATTAAAAAGGGTGTCGCTTTAATTATATCTATAATGAATTTGTGATTTAATTTCAATTTAAAAACTTTTTGTTATATACTTAGCGTTCTTTCTTACTTTAATAATCTTTTATTCATGAACGAGATTGATTTAAGCACGTATGTAGTTTGTATTATATTATTTTTAGTTTTATAAAAATAGCCGTAAATGTTCTTAAATACATCATTTAAAGGTTTTACTGATTTCTTTGTTCAACCCATAAGACATTAGTATCACGTATTGAGATAAAAACGCTTCAATTTTGTCTTAAATAATTTGCCAGAATAGATAATTTTATACACAATACGCATTCAATTTTTTGCAACAGTTTTTAAAAGTTAATTAATATTTTTTCGTTCCCTATTTATTTTTCGATACGTGGATGGTATTTATTAACATGTAATCCATTTCTAGATATTTCAAAAACAGTGGTAATTTAAATTTCGCTCACGTAATTTACCAATGCTGAAGCAACAACAATCCTAGTAGTGTAATCACATTATTAATCAAAATACAGATAATATGGTGCAAATGATTTTAGTTTTCCGTATCAAAACTTTTTTCAGAATTTTAGATCAAACAAATAATTCAAAACATTTTGGAAGGAATTAAATTAGTGGCGAAGGATACTTGTTTCTATTTTTGCTACCATTAATTATATTTCTAGTTCGAAAATTAATTTTTCAATGATTAATGAAGTTTTTGTTGTTATAAGAGGAATAACCAACTTGAAAGGTGCAAACAAGTTAGATTAAAATTAATACGAGGTGCGTAAATTAAGTAATGAAACTCTTTAAAAAAACGTTATACGATTAAAATTATAATTTAATCTTGTCTTCTTCAAAATAACTTCTTTTAGAAGATACACAGCGCTGGAGCCTCAAAGCAGTGCTGGAACTTGGTTATAGCCTTTTTAATTTTTTATACTGTCCTATAATGACATTCCTTAAAGTGATTTTTCAATCTCCAGAAGAAGAAATAACTACATGGATTATAATCAGGTGAATAAGGTGGCTGAGAAGACTCAGGAACGTGTTTACTGACCAACAATTGGTTTATTGAAAATGGTGTATGACAAGGAGTTTGTCGTGGTGACGCATGATTCTTTTTCGAAAATTATTAGGAACTTTTTGATAAATTTGTTGATTAACTGGTTGTTCTCAATATGGAAGATGTTGTGTTAATATAAAAGCAAATCAACATGTATTTTGTTCATTCTTCCTTTGTGGCCTTTCAAAAAGATTAAAGTGTGTCATTTCATGCTCTAGCGCTTGGTTTTTGGATTGTATTTAGAGACCCAAGACTGGTCACCATTAATTCCAATAAATGGGAATAATTCTCAATCGATTCCAAAAACATCAGGGCACCGTTTCTTTTTGATGTACTTTTGGTCTTGGGGAATAATTTTTGAAATCATTTTGCATAGATTTTCCTTATCTGCAATTCATTTATTAATCAACATTTGTTGAAAGGTGGCGTGATTCAAATTTAACTTTTTCCCAATTATTTTGATCGTCTGAACGCACCATATCCCAGATTTCAGTTTTCATCAGTTCTTGAAGATAAAGTCCTTCCGTTACGTGGCTCATCTTTCCTTCTGAAAATGCTTTACAACACCCAAAAACTGAGTTCTTCAAAAAACACTGTTTGCGTAGGTACCACGTGTTTATCTACCGCCTTTCCACTTACCACATTTCTAGTATCATTACTTAAATTATACACCTCGTAGACCTCTTCTCTTCATCGAATTAATGAGTCCTTTAACCTTATAATGCTACTATTTAGCCTATTTTCAAATAAATCATAATTAAGGTTCATATTTTACTAAGCTCGCTGATATCTCCCACAGAAACGCAATTTCAACAAGATGTCAGTCCCTATAGAAATAGTCCCCGTGTAACTTAGATCTTAGTTCGGCGAAGGCCTGCGCTGAATAATAAATTAAGTAGATGTTAGTTTCCAAAGTTAATGAACTTTCTGTATTGCAGTTTAATTGATTTAATTTTCGCTAATGAGCCAAATGGAAACAAAAAGGTTACGCCATTATTCTTTACAATATGCTTTGGGATTAGTCTCATTAACTTCCTTCGAGTGTAATTAAGTAAACTTTAATGGCTTGGGTCCACTGTTACTTTTACGTTTACTCAAGCTTCTCAAGAAAAAATGGAAGTTTATTTCTACCGGAAGGTACAATACTAAATTCTACAAAACAATTTATAGAAAATGTTAAACCTAGTGTTAAGTGTTAAAAATTTAAAATTATTATTCAACAAAATTTCCTAACACTTCCAGTTTGTTAAAATATTGGCAATATCGCAATTTCTTGACAAAAAACTTTCACTTCATACTTAACAACATGTTCTCTGTTTCACATCTCCATTAATTTATTCGTGTCACTTTTGCCACATTGTGTCATTAGAAAAAACAATGAATATAACATTCATCTATTTGTTGTATATATAGAACCAATTCTAAAGTAGGTATAAATACACATGAAAAAATTTTTGAAATTAGGATTTAGAAACTTAAGTGTTAATAGTTATTTTTGATACAAGTACGTTAAGTTGAACATTTGCGCACGAATGGCATACAATATTTTATCTATGACCACATTAAGAAGAAATAAAATATGTGAAATCATCAGAACTAATTAATTATCTGGTGTTCCATTAATACATTTATAATCTGTTCCTTTGTGAATATTTGAGACTTTTTGGATTTTTGTTTTTTGATTGTCGTTTTATGAAGATAATATTTTTTTAATAATAGTTAATAATAGTTTTCAACATTGAATAATATGACCATAAAGTTAATGATTTGCATTTTCAGAAAAATAGGCAATGATATTGTAATTCTTGATTTTTTTATTGTTGTACCAATCGGCATACAATTTCATATATATTTTTTGGGATTTTTCTGGAAGCAGGTTTTTAGCTACTTTATAGGCACCTTCAGCAATTTCTGGTGGAATTTAATCAGATCAAATGCATTCTTCTTCCATATTTATGTATGAAAATTTAAATAAATTATCGAAATTTAGAAAACATTTTGCAAAATTACACTACTCAAACAAAATTCGAATTTTTTCGCTTCCAGTTAAATTTTCAATTCTTAACTAGTCCTTGTTCACACAAATAGAGAGGTAAACAACATATTTTACATTCGAACATATTCTACAGTGTGTCTACTTAAGTTGGAACCATATGGGAAACTTTTTTATTATTAGTTTTATGAAAAAAAGTTATTCCTTATAAAAAGTTCTGCATGGTCTAAAACCTGAAATACAACCATCGGATTTAAAATTTGTTGAGCCGTATACAAGGTTTGTCTAAAAATATAAATTTTGCTCAAGAGTAAAGTATCTCTAAATTTGACAATATCGAAAAATGTTACTAAAAATAGTTGTTCAGAATAAAAAATTACGTTTAAATATGCAAGTACATCCATTTAAATTAAAACTTCAGATTATTTTATTTTTTACTAATATTTCTATTTTGAATGAACATTTATCTCTTGTGATTACGAAACACATGATAACCTTTTAGTTTTTCGATGTTTTCTAATAATTTTGCAATTAAAACGCGTAATAAGTGCACTACAGTTAAATTTGCATTATTGTAGACATACGTTTTAAAAATAATTTTATTAATGTAAATGGATGTACTTGCATATTTAAACGTAATTTTTAATTCTGATCAACTTTTTTTAGTAACATTTTTCAACATATTGTCAAATTTAAAGGTACTTTACTCTTGAGTTAAACTCATATTTTTTGACAAACCTCGTATACCACTGAAAAAATTTGATATTTGATGACTGTATTCTAGGTTTTTGATAATGCAGAACTTTTTATAAAGAATAACTTTTTTTCCTAAAATTAATAATAAAAAAGTTTTCCATATGGTTCCAATTTAAGTAGACACACTGTATATTAAATGTTTTGGTTATTTTAGACTATTTTAGCCATCATTGTCCATTTTTAATTATTCAATAATTGTAAATTTATTTATTCTAAAAAGAAACTTAAGTATTTTTTTTTAATTATTTCTAGATTTTTTATTTAATGTTTATAAACGTGCATGATAATTTTCATGTTTTAATTAATATTTTATTAATAATAATTACAAAAAATCTTTTGGGCACTATTTTTAGGGACATAAATTGAAACCCAACCCTTCTCTTAAATAATGTACTCTAAATTCGAAGGAATGATCACATTCAAAGGAGAACTAAGCCCTCAAACAGTGTATTTGAAAGAATAGCTCTAACTAGATATCTCTGATGTTAAGATCTTTTGGGCATCCAATTTCGTATCTATTGGATTAAGTTTATAATTATAATTCCTTTCGGCTAAATCCTATTCTATAACAATTACAATTTCAAATACACGTGGTTGGTATTTATGAGACGTGGATTTTTAATATCAACGTAGCTAATTCAATCAGAGAATAGAATATGGTACTTATTCTTGGAAAAAAAATTAAGAGTTTTGTTTCACTTAAACACCAAATTAAAATACTTAACTCGACGTGGTTTTCGTTAACTATGTTAGCATCATCGGGAGGGATTTAAACCAATCTTAACGCGAAGATACAATAAACGTATATTTGAAAGGAAGTATCGAAGATGACGTAGTTAACAATATGTACTTTTATACAAAGTGTTAAGTATTTATAGATTAGCATTTTTCAAAATTGCACCAAAATTGGAGAAGTGGTAATTATAATATGCATGTCTATTTGTGACTCAAATATGCAAAAAATGTTTCTCATTCATTAAAATTTCCAAAATAAATTGATGTATTTAATATTTATCTTTGTTGTTATACTTAAGGCCCTAAACTGAAATATGCAAATACAACCATTGTTCAACTGTCTTTAACACTTTCGTGATTTTTATTATTTCCGACGATGTAATAAGGGACGAGGACTTAATGTTTGGGATGGTTAATTTAAATAATAATTTCACCAAAATATTAAGCGATTAACAAAATAAACCAATGAAATCTTAAGTAGGTTTTATTTATATAATTATATCCATTTCATATGAAAGATCAAAAAGCTGTCCTCTGGACTGTGTTTTCTTTTTCTTGAAGTCCACAGGAGTTTAATGAAATTGATGTGATTTGTTAAAGTGTAGAACTAACCACATCTTCACTTTAACCTACTCGGCTATATTTCTGATTCTTGTGATAGCCTCTGTATTGGCATCTAAAATTTGTAGATCCGCTTCAGCGCAATGTTGTTGGTTTTTCGCTGTATGTTCTGTGATCTGAATTACAAATTTCACCAATTTTTTTTGAGAAATCAGTATAGTCAATATTTGAAGAAATATGCAAAATTGTGGCTAATATGCTTATTCGTTGCTAGGTAACCACGTCAATAATACAAATGCAACACATTAAGAGTCTGTAAAGTAGTGTTTATTCAACGAATTTAAAACAAGTCTCTATTCACATTGAGATATGAATACCCCTAGTGCAATAGTCTATAATTATTTGCTGGTAAAATTCTTGTGGCTGTTTGCGGAACAATTATCTAACAGCAATCTTTACTTCAGCGTCTGAATTGAACTGCTATCCTTTCATTTAAAAATCGAAACGGTAGGCTAAATATTGTAAAACTTGCTATTTCATATGACTAAGCAGATTTTGAAACGTCTGAGCTATAAGATCGAGCATTATCATGCACCAGTATGACACCAACTGCGAACATATCACCACGTTTATTCTTGATGCTGGTACGTAAGTCTTTAAAGGTGACTGCATAGTGTTCTGCGTTAATGTTGACATCTGATTATTTAAAATCCTGTTACAGCACACTTAGGTAATCAATTAATACGATCAACTTTATTTTTCCTACCGAAGGTTGAGAACGAAATTTTTTCACATTTGGAAATTGTGTATGTTACCACTGCATACTCTGACATTTTGACTATGGTGCATAGTGACATACCAAGAATCATCACTGGCAACAATTTGGTGTAGAAAAGTATTTACTTGATGTTGTTAGTGCATAAACGATAAGGACTAATCCAAATCTTCTAGCCATCAGTAAGAAATCGTGGGATTCACTTAGCAGCAACTTTATCATAGTTGTTACCTTAAATGATAGAATAAGTAGTTTCCATGTTGATGTTTAAGATTTGAGAAACTTCTTTAAATTTGATGCGTCTGTTTGGGCGTAATGCAGTTTTCAGCTGTCTTATATATCCATCTGATGCTGCAATACGAGGATGGGTTGATTAATTCGCGGCCTAACAAAGAAAACAAAAGATTATAAGAATAAATTTGTTTTTATTTTCCAAGATAATCTCTTTCTAGTTGAATGCACTTGGTCCATCGATGTTCCAAACTCTTTATCCCATCCCTGTAGGTAGATTCTTTTCAAAATAACTGTTTGTCGCTTCAATTGCTTTCAAGTTTGAAGCATATTGCTTTCCCGGATTAAATTTCTTCAAGTTGAGGAATAGGCTGAAGTCCGACGGGGCCAAATAAGGGGGTAGGGTGCATGAGGTACCAGTTCAAAGCCCAGCACATTAATTTTAGTCATCGCAATAACCGGCTTGTGGCACGGTGCATTGTCCTAATGAAAGAAGATTTTCTTTTTGGCCAACCCGGGTCTTTTTTCTTGAATTTTTTGGTATAGTTATTTTAGAAGATTAGCGTAGTATTCGCTGTTTATTGTTTTTCCTTTTTCAAGGTAGTCAACCGTCGCCATCACCTGTTTTGGCCTTTTTAGGAGGCGGTTCTCCCTTTGCTGTCCATTGTTTGGGTTGCTGTTTGGTCTTTGGTGTATCCAAGTTTCATCCACTGTTATGAATCGCCGCACAAATCTGTTGGATTGCGCTAAAACAGCTCCAAACATAGCTCAGACGTGATTTTTTTGGATGAGCTTCTGTTCAAGGGTAAGGAGTCGTGGCACTCATCTAGCCGATAATTTTCTCATGCCCACAACTTCATGATGGATATGATGTACCCGCTCTTTTGAAATCCCCACAATCTCTGCTATCGCATCCCACTTTAATCTACGATCTTGCAGTACTGTTCTGTGGACTTTCTCGAGCATTTCAGCAGAAGTCGCAGTTTTCAGCTTTCCAAGACGTGGTGCATCTTTAATGCTTGTACCCCCACGTTTAAACTCCACCATCCACTTTTTAACCATGCTGAACAATGGAGAAGATTCACTTAACGTAGAATCTATTTCATTTTTAACCTCTGTAGATGTTTAACTTTTAATATAAAAATATTTTATCACGGCTCCAATCTAAGTTTTCCTCATTTTTTTCATACACCGTCATCGTTTAAACTTTGACTAAATCAAAACTACTTGACAGACTCGGACAAAATTTTAATGTCAAACTATGACAAGATGTTACTAGAACATAAAAATTAAAAGGAAAAACCATGCCTTACTATGGTAGGCCAACCCATCCTCGTATATGCATGTCCGGAACGAACCAAATCTTTAGTGGCTCATTTCGAAATTTATCGCATTATTGAACCATTTCCGTTTAAGAATCACTATAGTTACCACAGAGCATTCCTTTTCTTATAAATTTCCGTTGTTTGATATCCTTAGCGCCCAGAAACTGAGTAAAGCAGGCTGCACATTATCGCTGAATGGAATGGAACGAAACCGAAATTTTCAAAAGCATATAACTAAGTTAGAGTCCGCACTCTACCACGGATCGGAACAGCTTGGAATGGATCGGAACGGAACGGAATCGTTGGGAGCGAATTTATCCGATGTTCCATAGTACCCTCGACTATGTTGTTTGCTGTACGAAAAAGAAAAAAATAAGTCAGTAGCAAGTACAACTTTCCAAATGTCGTCTGAAGTGTCTATTGCAAAAGAACAAGAAATACTAACTATGAAACTATAGTAATACAAATTTTTCCGGGGAATTTCCCGAAGACGACCAAAAATGAAAAAAAAATGTAAATGGGTCCATAAAATTAACCTGAAAATACATGAATCTGGAGAATTTGATCATCTATTTCCAGGCCTCTAATACGACGATCAAAAATTAGTACTTCTGAATGTCTAGCGAAAATTCTATGATTTCTAGATATTCAAAAACATTTCGAAAAGTAGTACTTGCTATTAACTTCTTTTTCGTACAAAAAACAACATGAACTATAGTCGAGGGTACTGCAGAACATCGGATAAATTCGTTCAGTGAGCAATCCCAACCATTCCGTTTCGTTCCGATCCATTCCAAGCTGTTCCGATCCATGGTAGTCTGCGGACTCTAACTTAGTTATACGCTTTTGAAAATTTTCGTTCCGTTTCATTCCATTGCGATCCATTCCGTTCCCCGATAATGTGCAGCATTCTTAACGGCACCCAGATTAACGTTGGACGAATTTTCGTCGTAAATATTTACCCTTTTTAATTCGGTCACATCACTTGGAAAAGAGTAAACTGCAAATAATTTTGAAAGATGCGTCTAACTACTTACATAAACTATACTGATCAAACGTGTTTCTATTGAATTATCCCAGTATCAAGCAAAAGGGCAGAGATTTATAAAGTATTTAAAAATAGTTAAACAATTATTGTATTATATTGTTTAGTCGCCTATAAGGACAAAGTTGGATATTAAACCAATTCAGTTTAGAAATTTTATTGAGTCACAAACTTTATCACAAGTGGATCCCAGTATATCAATTAAATACATATTTAAATTGACAAGAAAAGAGTCGAAAGCAGATATAATCCTCGAATACACAGTATTACAATTACCTACTTATATGGAATAATTCACCGAGCTAAAATTTTGACAAGTATTAATATCTCAAAATACGTAACACTTTGTATCATAGTACACCTGTATGGTTAACTACGTCTAAAATTATTCTTCCCAAGTTCCCTATCAGATATAGGTCGGTGACCCAAACACCCTGTACATACTTTTAGAATTCGGAAGTTAAATAGCAAAACTACAGAAGTTAGATTTATAATTTATTTTTATCGCGCACACTATTGGCAGTTTTGTCTATCTTCTACGGCATGTAGGTCTGGCTTAAATTCTTAAACGGACGATCCACTGCGAAATTTCGATATTGGAAGCTGATGGAATCACGTGCTCAGGAACAACGCCAGGCAATATGAACGTATGATTAAAGTTATGAGGGAAGATTATTCAATGAAATGTTTATGAAATACAGTGGCATCTCTCATATAATAAATCTAATATTTAAGTCAACGCAATTCTTAGCGAAAGATAATTTAGATCATGCAATGATGAACATTTTTAAAATATATCTTTTTTATTTGTAGAAATCGGTGTTATTATAGAAATGTATTTGAGTTTGTTGATGATGATTATATTATTTTTAATAAAAGGGGAATTAGCGTGAACTGAAAACCAGGGCTGAAATTGACGGCATTTATTAACACCTGGTTATTCAATTTATCTAACAAAATGTTTAATAACGGAAGATGATTACGTGAGACAATAAAAATAGAATGGTTTTAATTGTTTTATTTAATTATTATATTATCTAGAATAATAGAAAGATTGAAAAAGGTGTTTAAAAATAAAGTAAATAAATATGAAAATAAAAATGTAAAGCTTCTTAACTTTGTTAGTTACATGTAGACCTGCATGGTATGCCCATCCTAAATAACTTGAAGGTAAAAAAATGGTGAAATACGTCAACCTTTATTTCAACGGGGACATATTTTAAACGTAACTTCATCTCTTTACTATATCTCTCAAATGTTGAAAATTCAAGATCTTTGAGTTCTCAATACGCCTGTAATTTTTTTATTTATTAATTGATTTGTGGAAAATAACTGTTTTGGATTCGGAAAATAAAAACAAGAAACATGCAATTTAAATTATCATATGTATTTATCAAGTATCTAGAAAAAGGTGGAAAGAATAAATAGAAAAGGTTATGCAAACTAGAACAATATAAAAGAATGGCCCAAAGGATGCGACAAACGTCCTACAGTGATTTAAAAACGTCATATATATATATATATATTTTTCAACGTATCAACTGTTGGAATTACCCAAATACATGACACTGAATAGCAATTTATAAAATCAACTACACTGTTGTAATGTTTAAACTAGTAGGAGTTTGTTCGATGAAAAAACTTTAATTGTCTGTTTGGTTTTAGATCAATAAAACATCCATAAAGTATTTGGGATTCATTCCATACATTTGGAAAAAAAATAGTCACAACTAGTATTAAATTGAGTATATTTACCTATTATGTGTATATGATTCAGGAGAGAATAGAAATTTATTTTAAAAATGATAAGCGCGCAAGAACGAAAGCGCTCATATTCAATAACAATCACCCGAATAAAAAATGTTAGTTATCGATATGTTTTAAAATTGGTAGAAAAATTTATGGAAATAGGTTCTGTGGGAAATAAACAACACAAACCTCAGCGACTTTTCAGGAATGAAGTAATCAAGGTGGCAATTCGGGGTTATTTGCAGATGGACAATACCTATAGTCGATAAGGAAAGTAGCTCAGGCATCTGGTGTATCGCGAAATAGTGTCCATCCAATTCCAACCGTCGGCTTCAGTTCTGCGAGATTTTTACCGAGTAAATCCAGGATAAAATCCACTCTATTGTAGAATACCTGTTTTTCTTATGAATGTACATTTTATTTAAATGATGAAGTAAATAAGTACAATTGTGAGTATTGGAGTGTAACTAATTCACATTAGTTTGTTGAAAGTCATACCTAAAGGGCTCAGAAATTAAACATTTACGATGGTATCTTAACAGATCACATTGTCGGAACTTTATTTCTTTCTGGCAACATAAATACCGAGAGTTACTTCAATCTTTTAGAAAAGTACATCTATCCAATAATTAAAAAATATCTTCACGACGATCACAATCTTTTAGAGGACGAAATGTTTTTTCCACAGAATGGTCTAATACTTCATTTTGCTGTAGCCGTCCATCCAATTTTAGATAATCGATTTCCTGGCCATTAATTGGAAGAAGGTCTGTGGAGATCACCCGATTTTAACCATTTAGATTTTTTTTCTTAATTGGTTATACCTAAGCATACTTTTTTGTATATCGGTAAGTACTTGTTTGTTTTATATACGTATCAGTTTGAAAATTGATAAGCGTGTCAATGAACTGAAACAAATTCGGATGGCAGTGATAAAAATTTGCAAATCTCGCATAAAATGTTTCACACGAATTAGTCGTTCGTGTTAATGACGAAGAATGTTCTGCCCAAAAATGAGGTGGATATAAGACATCTTTGGCTATAAGGTTCTCTACTAAATAATTATCAATTTCAACAATAGCCTCTTTTTGGGGTTGTACCGAAATTAACCGCAAAGAAATCACCAACATCTTTTGGATCTAGGAACGGTAAACCAAATATATATGTTAAATATGTCTTGATCTCAGAATTTTCATCACTGTTATAGAATCGTGATAGACCTAAATTTTGAATATTTCGATACCTAAAAAGATAAGTGTTGTTTATATTTTCAAAATGCAAAATATACCAAGATTGTTTTAAATGGAAAAGCCAACCTTTCTTGAAAATGTCAGTGAAAACACTTTTAATAGCTAAATGAATAGCAATTTCAAAATCCATTGTAATGTTTTTTAGCAAAAATGTGCCAAATTTGGAACATTCTCTCTTTAAGTATTTTAAAGCTTTTATCTGGAAGCACAAAAAATACTAATGGGACATTTTTTTATAGCATGGATTGTAAATAATTTCGTACAAACTTCATGCAAAAATTAAAAGTCCCGTCTAAGTAGATATCTTCACAAGTAACCGTAAATTTTAAATTTGTATGACAAGAAAACATAATATTGTCTCTGCTGTCTTCACTACCAAAAAGTTTTCTCCACGATTTGTCGTTATTGGGTAGTCTGA
Source organism: Hermaeophaga mercurialis (assembly GCA_951812935.1). NCBI lineage: Eukaryota > Metazoa > Arthropoda > Insecta > Coleoptera > Chrysomelidae > Hermaeophaga > Hermaeophaga mercurialis. Next base: position 24,610,786 of record OX638358.1, on the reverse strand, counting down.
TAGTGCTCTGTCTACTTTATCTTTAGATGCTGGTAATTTTTGCATAATCTAGCGCCTAGTCCAATAAAGGCTTTTTCTTACTAAAGTAAGATCATGGCTTATAAGACTTTCAATATAATTTTCCCTCAATTTGAGAAAAGCTGTCGACTTAATGTAGCCTCCTCTATTTTTTCGTGATTGTGGTGTAAATCCTAATCAATTATCACATTGTCGAGACCTAAAAGTTGAGAAAGAAGAATAAAAAATGCCTTATAAATTAAAACTCAACAGACATTTTTTACTTACCGTCAGTTACCGTTTACGTGTTCGTGAACTCCACGTCCACCTTTTTACACCAGCACTTAACAGTTTTTGAAAACTAAATTTATAACCGTCGATTATAATCAGAGTTGTGCCCTTCGAACTAACATTTTATGAATTCAATTTCGTCAGTACTAGGCTATATTGAATTTTTATACCAAATTTTGCATAACCTATCTAAAGAAATTATATTGTCATTATCTAATCAAATTAAATTGTTTAAAAGAAAATAATTAGAATATCATTAGCGAATAGGAAGACAAGTCGCCTATGGTTGTGAAACATATCGCACCTTGGATTAACTACCCGACCCGGCCTAGGAGACAAGTCGCATTTTCCGAAAAATTTAATAGCATGAGGCCCGGTGACCTTGGCGGCCATGCAATGGGTCCTCATCTTCTAATCCATTTGTTTGGAAAAACTTGGTTTATATATTTGCGAACGTCGACTGCATGTTTTAATATCAAAAAAATGATGTTTTATGAATGTCAAGAGAAGTTAAGTTGTGTCAAGGGTGAGATAATTTAGTTAATTAAATATAAAAACTCTTAGAATGAATTAATTTTCGTTATACATATATGTATGTAACAATAACAAATTATATCAGAACAATATATTTGTTAATCCTAATACAAATTCTTAATGTCGAATTTAAATGAGAAATGTCAGAATTATAAAAAGTTTGGAAATGTAACATTTTATATGCTTATGGAATATCCGCTAACATTCATGATTGCGACTCTTATGAAAAAAAAAATATAAAAATAAATTAGCTACATTATATACTTAATTCGTGCTCCTGTTCATATGAGAATCCTAATGGCAATGTATTTTAATTAAGTTAATTATCGGTATATTCGCTTTGGTGTAAAGGCAGGAAAGGCCACATTAATTATAGGTGGTATTAATTCTGATAGTTTTCGTGGTTATACATATATACTCGTATATAGGATTCTCTGTTGGCTTTTCTTGCTCTCGAATATAGTTAGTTAAAGCAAATAGGTATATCTAATTAAAAAAATTGTGAATCTGCTTTAATCAGTGAAAATAAATATTTTAATTTTATTTAATAAATCTGATGTTTTCTAACAAAAGGATAATTTTACATATACGAGGTGAGTCACAAATAATGGGCCAAATTTTCTCTCTATGCTCAAAAACCAAGAAATAATGAATCAGTCATTTTTTCAGATACAGGTTTAAAAATTTAGCGTGAGCTCTCTTTTGTAACGAAAAACAAGAATATGGATATATGATTCAAGTTATTAAACAGAAGAAACCCGCCATAAATATTTTATCACTCATTATTTTGCAACATATTTAAATTAGAGAGCGTTATCATGCTTGTATAAAAAAATTATACTTCTCTGATCTTCATATTATTGACGTTAGAGAGAGTATACGGGATGTTTCAAAATGTTGGTTGTTCAAAAAATGAATTTTATATTGAAATAAAATGTATTTATTTAACGTACATTTTACCTGCCTGCTTTGGTGCAATAAGAGATACTGGGTTCATTTGATGTCTTTACAATTTAGGATTAAAAAAATATCTACATTTCCACTGGTCGTACCTGATTATTTGTACCAAACTCCCACCATTGGATTAGTCCAAATGTTAATCCACTGAATTTCTATATGTAAAAGTTCATTAAATCTGCATGTGGTTTATTCTTCCTATAAGCACACGAGATGAGATACAAATCTGATCTTATTATTACTTGTAGTTACAAAAAATAGTTCATAATTTATTTTTCTAACTTCAACAACCTGTAGCCCAGAAAGAAGCGGTCTTAGGGCGATTATTGTTAAATAAAACATAATTATTTTTAAATATAAAAAAATAAATTATACTTATCTGAATTTCCACAGTTACAAAGATTTTTAAGTTATTTTTAAGTAACCAATATGTACAACAATATTCTTCTTTTCCTAAAAATGTTTTTGGTTATTATTATATAGGTATTTAGTCCTAAAGGTAATCTAAGATAATTGAACTTCCCAGGTTTAATTGTTTATTCATTAGATATTCAACTTAAAAAATGACTCCTTTTCTATTAAGAACTTTATTTTCCACTTTGACATGTAGAAAAAAATCAATTAACAAACAAAATGTCACCTCAGTCCCCTGGTAACCGTCAATATTGCCACGTTTCGGTCACAAGTTCTTCTTTCTTGTCACTTATATGAAGTATTTATGTCAAAATTTCTAAGTGTATGGCCAAGATAGATAGATGGACAATTTAGTTTGGAAATACCCGATTTATTTGTTTTGTACGACCCGTTATCTTTAGATTGTTTCGGAAAGATCAGGTTAACGGCAACCTTTTCTTTCTTTTTATTAATCAACATATTTATTAGATGTATAATTTTTAGGCTTAGCTATTTGTTTCATTATATTCATTTCCCTTTTAAAATCATCCTTACTCATTGGTATTGAAAAAGTTCTGTGCATCATGGAATTATAAGCTGCTAATTTATATGACATAAGCTGATTTGAGTTATAAGGGATAGTCATATTTGTACGAGTTGGTTTACGATAAATTGAATACTGAAGATTACTGTTTTGATATTTATATCGTAAGAAATTTATAGAACTGTTCTCTTCAATTTCAACAGTACATTTTATTTTTGGGTGTAAATTGTTAATAAAATTAAAGAAAATATATATATATATAAATTGTCTGTGACTAATTATAAAACCAGCTAAGATATCGTCAACATATCTATACCAAAACAATACATTTCTGGAGATATTTGAAAATAAATTTTTTTGTTCCAAATTATTCATAAAAATTGGTGATATTAACTACCCATTGGTAATCCTTCATTTTTAATATAAATTTTATCATCAAAAAGAAAATAATTTTTATTCATACATAAATTAAATAGTTTCATAATTTCATTATTTAAAATTTGCCTAATGTTTTTTCTTTCTATGAATTTAGTTATTAATGGTATACATTCACATGGAGGAATTTTTGAAAACAAATTACTAACGTCAAATGAAACGAAATTTTTTATTTTAATTTAATTTATGGATATTAAGTTTATGTATCAAATCCAAAGAGTTTTTTACTACTGAATATTTTGATATGTAACCGTAATTAGTTAAAGATTTATTAAGAAACTTCTAATTTTGTATTTACTGTATTGATATTATTTACCTTCTCAAAGTAAATTTACATCTTGGTCCTTATGACTCACCCTGTACAATTCTTTACCCACTATTTTAAGTTTTACATGCATTTGAGTTGCTTCATTAATTTTTTAATGTGTGGCTTTAGTATCTATTCATAAGAAAAACTTTTTCGTTAGATAATTTCCATCTTCCAATTATACAATATTCCAACAATAGCAGGGTTAACGCAAACACTTCGAATAGTTCTGAAATAACAACTGAGGGAACAGCAGAAACTATATCTCTCAGTGAACATGAAATGCGATAGCTCAATAACTTTATGGAATATATGTAATTAACTATATCCGCTTTAGTACATTTCAATGTTTATATTCTTTTAGAAGTAGGTATTCAATTTAGGATTAGTTTGAGAGCAAAAGCAATTAGTTTTAATAATTTCTGGTAGTAGTAATAGTAGGAGTAAAAAGTTGATTATTACCTTTTTGGAAGAGAAGCTGTCTTTATTTATATAACATAAAGAGATAAAACAGAACAGTACTAAATGGGTTCAGGAAAAGCAACAATTAATTAAATTCATGTAATAAACCAAATAATATAAAAGTGTTACGAATCTTACATAGAATTACCCATTCGTAGTCGTTAATGTGAAAAAAGGGTTTAACAGTCAGTACAAAACGAAATGTGATCCTAAGATATATTGAGAGATAAGAAATAACAAGGAAACTGACAATATTAACAGAAATGACAATGAATAAAATGAAAGCTACAGTATACACGAATGGAAAAACAATAAAGCAGAGAGATTGTTTATCCATCTCACTATATTTTTAACATAACGCTAGATGGAATAGTAAAAGGAATTAACCTAGAAGAATCGATTATTAGCAAAATGGTGAGAGTCTTGCGCATGCCAATACTATAGAAAATACTTAGATATTTGAAGAACTTTTAAGAAGCATTAAAGACAATTTAAATAATTTGGGGATGCAAAAATGTAATATTAATGAGGAAAAACAAAATATACCTGTGACATTCAACAAAAGCCATTTGAAAAATATGAAAATAAATATATATATATATATATATATACATATTGGAAACCTTAAATTCCAAGTAGTAAATAATTTCAAACATATCGGGCTCACACTTGGAGCTCTTATAAAAAAATCCATTAGGCTATAGAGATTATTACATACAATTTTCAATACAATGTTAAGAAAAAAAATTAGCATAGCCGTAAAAAATGAAAATATAGAAATCAGTAAGACCACATACGCAGCCGAAACAATGAACCTAACCAAAAAAAAAGTGAAGAGCACTTTCGACAATTCGAAAGGAAAATAGTCGGGAAGATACATGACGCGAAGAAACTGGTAGTTGACCTGTTTCAAATAATTTTGAACAGTCAGATTAAGGAAATATTTAAAGAAGAAGGCGTATTGAAATTCATTAAGTTACAAAGACTTCGATGATATAGTCACATAAAACGAATAGATGCCGGCAAAGACATAATGCAAAATCTTAAGATGTGTCTTGAGATTTTTAAAGAAATTGTACAGAGAAATCATTTTAGTTTAGTAAATTTAAATTGATGAACTCAACATTCATTCAGAATCATTCGATCTTTTAAATCATATTATAAATTTATTCAAAATTTGATTTATATTTTATCTATACACTGCTGGTCAAAGAAAATGGGTTTCCTAAAAATTTAGTTCTCCCTTTTGTCACAATAAATTTATTGTATACTGATTCAGTCATTCTTTTAGCACGTTTTTCGACGTTGTCATGAGTTACAAACTAAAAGTAAGTAAACATTTTCCAATTCATAAACTTATCGAAAAATTACACTTACCGTTTATAATAATTAAACTAAAAAGATTAGAAATGAAAAGGATCACTATTCAATATGGTTTATTTCCACCTAGTTTTTGAATGACACTCCTCATTCGATTTGACATAGAAATTAGCACATTCTGAATGTCAACTTGGGGAAAAATGGTCTATTCCTCAATAAGAGTCAATTGAAGCTGTTCACGTGTTGTTGGAGCAGATATGCAACGTATTACACGCCTTTTGAGCAGTCCATTTTTGGAATAACAATCTCTTCAAGGTACTGTGTTACTATCCTTTTCATGTGCGGTCGGGAGTTATCCTGTATTAGCAGAAAATCATTGCGAACAAACCGAGCCTATGGCATCACATGCTCTTCTAAAATCTCTTCTCTGTATCGTTGTGCTGTTAATGCACCTCTATTATCAAGACATGATTCTTTTGCTCCTCAAAAGAGATTCGTTCCCAAAAATTAGTGATCCATACCCAAAAGCAATCCGACGTGACCGTGTAGGCAGCATAACATTCACCATCTCTTCCTTAGGCCTCATTTCGGTCATCTTTTTCACAAAATGCATATCTACACTCATCCGTAAAGAATAGGTTTTTCAAGTGCTCCATTGTCTAATTGCTTTGTTCCCGGGCAAAAGCAAACTGGCTTTTTTTTGGTAGCTACAGTAAGCAAGGGTCCGATAGCTGTACTGTAACCTGAAAACCTCGTTTACATAACCTTCATCGTACAGTAGAAACACTTATTGCTGTTCCATGAATTTGCTAAAGGCCGCTTTGGAGCATTCTAGCGAATTACGTTCGGTTTTTCAAAACAACAACCGAACAAAGCGATATTCCCTAGTTGTTGTTTTAGTACCCGTAGCGGGACGCCGATGATAATAGTCGGTTACAAGAAACAGTTGGTGTATTTTCTGAACAGTCGAACGAGTAACATTTAATTTTCTCGCAACGTTCTGTTGACTTGCTCCATTTTCCAGCAATATTATAATCTGAACGGGCCTTCGTTATAAGTATTTAATCCATTATTAAGGATTACTGTTTACTCTACGAAGGTTACTTTAGTACAAGTTCATAGAATTATTAAAACTGTCAGTGTTGCCAAAAGTATTTGAAGAGTAAAGAATCTATTATGAAAATTTCATGGTTTGCGGGGTTATTTTTTAATACTGTATAGAGCCTATCAGCCTTAGCAGTACAAATTTTCTCGTTTGACTTCATTTAAACGCAAGAACTTTTTAAAGAAATAGATAATTAGGTACATTTTTAGATGGCCCGTTTTCTCTGATGCCCAGTTTAGTTTGGTAACCTTTCGTCATATTTTTAGCTTTGATAATACGAGTTCTGGCCGTTAAGAAAGTAGGTTGTTTTGTTTTGGTGCATGTCTGGACAGCTCATTACAGAAATAGAGCAACGTAATTTTGAACCTTTGATAAAGTGGTTCAGGTGTATGGTGTCGTGCCCAGGTATTTCGGTGGCATAGAGATGTTAAAAACGGTCGTGAAAGCATCGAAGATGAAACGTTATGTAGGAGGCTTGTTGACGATCGAAACGATGCGAATACTCAGCGTGTTCGCACTATGATCAGACAGGATTAACGACTGATCATTCGGATATTGTCTGAGGAATTGAATATCAGCAAGTAAATATTTCAACCGAAGATTTAGCAGTATTTGGCCTCCAAAGGTATCGCAATGTTACCACATCTCCCTTATTTTCGTGACAAGTCAACCTGTTACTTTTTCTTGTTTCATCAAATGAAGAAAGTTGTCAAAGGAACACATTTTGAGTCCGTTGCTGACATCTAGAGAACAGTGATGAATATCATCGAGGGGTTACCACTTGAAAAATGCCAGAGGTGCTATGAAGGATGAAAACCGCGTTAGAATCTTTTATCGAATCAGATTCATTATGTAATGGCTAGACCTCGAAATATCACTCCATTCTCCCAATATTGAACAACTCATGGCAAAAATCCCTTTACAATATACAGGGTGGCCAAACGAAAACGAAACAGAGTCATTATCAGGAACTGTGTCAACGTTTTAAAAAAACGCAGAGATCCGTCAATTTTTTATCAAAAGGGGACACTTCTTTCCGGTATTTTCGACTTCGCTGCTGACACCTCCAAGCGAGTGTAACAATCACTCTAAAATATTTAAATGGCATTAGGGGTCAAGTAAGACATAATTTTAAAGCCCTTTCAATTCTCTCTATAACAGTCTTTAAATTTTAAAATTCGGCCTGATACTTTTTAAAAAATTACATTTTTAAAATTTAAATTATGTACTTGTTTAGTTTTTAAAATTGGAATTTTTTTCATTTTTGTCAAAACAGTGAAAATGACACATGGGTCGTTGAGTACGCCAATGGTTTAAATGTTGATTTTCTTGGTTTGCATTGTTTTTGTAATTTTTTTATCACATTTGTAAAAGACAAATTGATACGACACCGACACACAAAGAACGTGAAATTAGTGGATTCGTATATCGAAGCGAAGGTTTGTTTAATTGTGTTTTTGAAATTTAAATACCATGGTTTATTCCATTGCGGAAAGGGTAGATATCATTTCGCTTTATTTTAAGAACAATAAGTGTGCAAATGTAACGGCTCAGTTATTTAATGAAAAATATCAAGATAAAGAGGTCAGTATGTTCTAGAGTTAGTGAATAGATTTCAAGAGACTGGAAATGTAGCTAATAAAAAACGAGAAAATAGACCGCTTGTAGTTAATACACCTAGTGAAGTTGCAGTTTTGGGACATGTTCATATAGATCCTACGTTAAGTACAAGGCAATTAGCATCTGTGTCTGGGATCAATCGAATTAGCATTCAAATCATTTTGAAGGAGAACAAATTCCATCCGTAAAAATACATTTAGTGCAGAAACTTAATGAGGATGATTATGACCGCTATTTGCAATTTTGCGAAATAATGAGTGAGCGAGTAGCGAATGTATTTGCAATTACTGGAAGATGCTATTGACCTTACCTTGACCGATATTATTGAAAATGACCAACATTATAGTGAAGATCATTTAATGTTTCAACAGGACTGTGCTCCTGCGCATTATGCTTTCATTGTTCGTCAGTATTTAGACCAACATTTTCCACGGCACTGGGGATTGGGAGATTGCATTGAATGGCCTCCACGGTCACCAGATTTGTCGCCCCTTGATTTTTTTTGTGGGGATACCTCAAAAGTAAAATCTACAAAACACAACCAGCCGCTTTAGAAGATTTGCGTCAAAGAATTGTCGAGGATTTCCATCAAATCACTCCGGAAATTCTTCGGAATGTGCGAGAACGTTTCGAACTAAATCTTTATTATTGTAAGGACGCGGGTGGTCATTATTTTGAACATTTAATTTAATTAAGAATTGAAAGGGCTTTAAAATGATACCTTACTCGACCCCTAATGCCATTTAAATATTTTGGGGTGATTAGAATTTCAATAGTAATCATAAAATGTCTTGTTCAACGTGATATTTTTCAATAATATTGACCTCGCTCCTTTGATAAACCTCTTGCCTCAAACTAAATTTATACAGTGTAACTAAATATATTGAGCATCCCTCTCGTTGTGGAAACATTTCTGATATCCATCCGGCCTTTAGCTGCGGACTGCATCGCATCGTAAAGCTACAAGTGAATTCGGCATAATTCGTGCGTGGCCCGAAAGCTTTCGAAAGGTTGTGCAAGTTGCAGGAATTTGGAACAAAAGCTTTTACGCTACGCTTTTGCAGGTTACGGAGCTATCGAGCTTTAGTGTTCTTCTAGATGCCAGCGTGAATCATGATATTGGCATCGGCGGTCGACTTTTGATGAAAAAGGTGAAATATAAAGAACATGCCACCAGAAGGTCAGTTACCTTTTAATCTGAACCATTTTTTTATACGATAATTTTGGCATGGCATGCGAAAAATTTTTAAGAATGTTTTGTAATATCAAAAGTTGTGAAATAATAATTTTGGTTATCACGTGAATACTTTATTTGGAAAAAATATGAATGTAATCTAATAAATAGTAGTTTATTTAATATAATTTTTGTAATTAGTTTCACGACCATTTTTTTATTCTATAAGAAGTTTTTCAATATTTTCCCAATGTTTAGTATTTTATTATCGATAAATATTTCTGTTTTAAGATATGAAGTCGTATTTTTTTTAAACAATTAATCTATGATTTGGTTGTATTGAATTGTAAAAGTATACGGTACTACGTAATTTCCGAATTAAATAGAATTATACAATATGGGTATTTTATATATTTATTAAAATATTATTTTAATTAATAATTAATTTTTAAATAATAATTACCCGTTAAAAATATTTATTACATACATTTAAAAACAAAATTACACTTATGATATATATAATGGCAATTAATTTGTATTCTTCTTGTATTAAATAAATATTTAGTTTAAAGCCTGTTGAAGAAATAGGTAGTCTAGTTTTATTTTTGTAACTATTTGCAACGCTATACACTTTAATTTTAAGAATTTAAACTTAATTTTTTTTTGTTTTGCACTTGTTTGGGTAACTTTTGAAAATGTATTAAATTATTTTATAAAAATAAGAATTTTCGAAATATATTTAAAAAAAACCAAATATTTTTTCACAATACTTTATTGAAATTTTCTACGACTAGTTTTCAAGTAAATTATACAATAATTTATTTTCAAAAAGAGTATTTTATACCAATTTTCCTTATAATTTAAATCCTTTTAATTTTACTTGAAAATGGAGTACAAATGTAATACTTTCAGAAACTAGTTGCAAGAAAGATTAAATAAAGGATTGTGAGAAAATTCTTTATAATTTCGGATATTTACATGAACAATCCACTAAATTTTTGTTAATTTAAATTTTATATTTCTTGGTTATACATAGAGTGTGCACAAGGCAGGGGTTCACAGAGGAGAAACATTTTTATTTTTAGTTTTATCGAAAAAATGTAATTCTTGATAAAAAGTTTTGCTTATTCTAAAACCCCATGTAATGAAAAAAAAAATCTGTTATATTCTACCTGTTTCTTTTTATAGTTAATTTTCTATGAAACCCTATGAAATTTTGCACTAAGTTCGAAACATTAACAATAATCTACTGGATGACATTTATGTCATGATCCAAGCAATATTATTTCAAATTATCATTCTTTTGTAATAAGAAAGAATTTATCTTGTAATAACATAAGCGTCATCCAGTACAATATTCTTAAAGTTTCGAACTTAATCCAAAAGTTCATAGAAAATTGAGTTTTAAATAAAGGTGGTAGGATAAAACATGTTTTTGTCTTCATTTCATGAAGTTTTAGAATAATCAAAACTTTTTATCAAGAATGATATTTTTCGATAAAACTAAAAATAAAATTTTTTATACTCTTGTGAACTTCGTCCGTGGAAACGCGTAAAAATAAGAATTTTCTTTTTTTATTTTATGAAACTTCACTGAATTTAAAGCAGTTGGGAGATACAACTATGCATTGTACAAAAAAAAACACATATTAAGTTTTTCTTTCTAATCGATCGTAGATTAGGAATATTTAATAAAAACTCCCGTGCAGTGACCTATTAACTCTGATTAAAAATACTCCACAATACCCAGGTCTCCACCACTGGACAACTTTGATTAATAATTTGTCAATACACTTGTACATGGTATAGTAAAAATACTGAACCAAATATAAAATGTGTTCCAGTCAAAATAAATAACAGCCCTATATCGAAATCTGCGAAGAATATAAAAATCATATTGATTTACAGTTATGCATATATAAATATAGTGAGTAGATTACGTTTTTAAAACGTAATTTTAATAAACTAATAAACTAATAAACGATATTTGGGAAATAACTAGCTTGTTAATGGTATAATTTGAAGAAACCTACTTCCTTGTTATACCGAGTATAAATGAGTCACGGGCCGCCTATATAAAATTTCAATGCATTGACAGATTTTTTTAAATGAAATAAAAATTCAAAATTGCGAACTTCCCATTTCACCGTAAATGATGCAAAAACTAAAACATTTAAATGGGATATTCTGTATATTTTTTTTATTTGGATTCTACAATTTCAAATACAATCTAGTTAACCGTCAAATGTCACTTTAGGTCTATTTTTCCAATTTTTTAAAAACCATTCTCTTTTAAATTTAGTGGTCGTGACCTTATTCAAATTAGCAAAGAATGTTTAGAATCGCGTAGAAAGTATTAGTTCTAAAGTTATAGGGGTGACCCACTCATTTGCACTCGGTATTTTGTCGTCAATATATTTTTTCTTGCCAGACTAATATAACAAAAAATGTGGGATTATATTTTAAAATATCTTAATCTGAATACTTTTTATCAGCATTTGACAGGTGATGTAGAAAATATTTAACTTAATTTATGATTCTACTTAAGTATGAAATTTTCATTTATATACAAAAGTCATTGGAACAGTTTGCGTTAATTTTATTAAAAAATTTCCCACATCAATAAATTAAATAAATATTATATGTAATTTCATTTGGCATTTAGTTAATATACGTATTATATCACAAAATTTATTTTTCAAAAGATAATTCAAAATTTAATAAGAACCATAAAAATTCCATTTTTTTATAACAGCAAAATTCCAAGTAAGTCAAATACACTACTTATACCGAAAAATTTCCACTTATTGGGATGAAACAAAATTGGTGTCATGTGAACATTTTTGACCAAATTCCGCATATGTTTCAATATATCTTTACTTTTTACATAATTTTTAAAAAAATATTAGTAATGATTAAATCCAAAAATTATACTGGGTGTTTCTAAATTCATGCAAAACACTCAGTAGGCGGGTGTCTTGTTAAAAATTATAGAATCTTTCCTACAAAAAAATTACTCAGCCCAAACTCCAAAGAGTTATATCCCCCAGGGAGGAAGGGAATAAAATTGAATTTTTAAAATTTTTATCTAGGCTGATATGATTTTTTTCAGTATTATCATTACCTTATATTTTTTATAAGTATTTTAATTTTAAGTTATAATTTATAACTTATGTTCTTTGTTTCTCTATTTTTCGCATTTTCAATTATCTTACGTACGTTACTATTCTATTTTGTTTTTATTTTCGAAAACTATTTGTTCTATGGAAAACAAAGCAATAGATAAAAAGTTAGGAAATAAAACACTAATTCCGAATAACATTTTTAATTTATAATATATAATATTGTTAGTTTCATCCCCTTATAACGTAATGTTAATACTGATAAATTCCCATAATCACCTCTTAACGACCGTATCTATTCCCAAAACTTTCTACATTAAATCGGATTTGAGAAAAAAATTAAATATTCAATATTAATTCCGTCTTTCGGAGATGATACCTCTTAAAAGGTTGTGCTGAGAATTTTTTTTATAGAAAAGACAACTCATAATTTTCAAAGAGGAATCTCCTCCTAAATTTTTTCGCATGAATTTTGAAACATTCTGTATGGAATCGGCAAGAAAAACACGGTATTGGTGTGGTTTTTTATTTTTATTTTTCGATGTAGTCTCCTTGAAGATTAATACACTTTTTCAAACGGTGCTCCAATCTCTTCAAGCCGTTGGAAAAGTAGGATGTCTCGAGGTCCGCATCTGTAGTGGCGAAAAACTCCTCATTGGAGACAAATCTCTTTCCTGCCAGTGATTACTTCAGGTTTGGAAATAGAAAAAAGTCGCTGGGGGCTAGGTCCGGTGAATATGGATTAATTAGTAGCGCAATTCATTCAATTTGGACGCGACGATGCGGGATGAATGAATCGGTGGATTGCCGTGGTGGAAGCGCACTTTTTTCCACTGCAAACAAGGCCGTTTCTCCTTCAATACTGCAACAAATCGGGTCAATAAATCGCGATAGTATTGCCTCGTGATCGTCCTTTCCTTCTCCAGATAGTCGATGAGGATCTCACCTTGGAAATCCTAAAAAATGGTCGCCATGACCTTTGCGGCCGATGGAACGATCCTTGGCGTCTTCGGAGCCGATTGGCTCGAAAAATCCCACTGTTTGGACTGTACCTTGGTCTCCTCCAATATGTAGTAGTGGATCCAAGTTTCATCCATGGTTACGAAACGCATGAAGAAATCCCTTGGATTCCGTTGAAGCCTGGCCAGACACTCCTCCGAAACGTTCACACGATTTCGTTTTTGCTCCGGTGTGAGCAAACGCGATACCCATCGCTCCGAAAGCTTCTTCATGCTCAAAATCTCGTGTAGGATACGGCCAACGCGTTCTTCTGAGATGCCTGTGGTCTCTGCTATTTCTTTCAACTTCAATCGGCGAGCGGCTAACACGACATCATGAACTATGATTTTGGGCGTCCACTGTGTGGTTCGTCACTTGTGCTAGAGCAACCACGTTTGAACTCGCTCACCCAAAAGCTGATGGTCGAAAATGATGGAGTAGATGCGCCATGAACCTCCAGCAAAATATTTCGAATTTCCGTGGCCGTTTCCCCAGCCATCCAGAAGTGTTTTTATCACTGCACGAAATTCGATTTTATCCATTTTTGTGAAATCGCCTGACCTGCTAGATAAAACATGCTAATAAACAACAACTATTGACAGCAGTCGCCCGAAGATTTGACAGCCTTCATAAAAAAGGTTGCCCTTGCCGGACAATAAATTCACTTCATCTTTTGTGATCCATCCCTTGCCGATTCCGGAAACTATTCAGATTGTCCTCGTAGGGTGTGTTTACATCAATGCATTATCCATTTTCGTAAAAAACGTCCTTCACTGTAGACCACCGTTAATATATTTGTTGAACAATTATTGGGCATAGGAATTTCATTTAATAATATATATTGATGAGAATCAGTTATGAAATTTCCATTTTTCTATTAAACCTTTCGAAAATCACAGCTATAAATTGTAGATGAAAAATGAGATTAAATTTGACGCACATCCAAAGCGATATTTAGATAAACAATAAAGTGATTTTTGTTTTATCATTTATGATGCTTTTAATTGATTAATGCATTTCGCCAATTAACGATAGTGATAGTAAATCTGTTAAGTCGGTACAGAGAATGTAAGGGTGTACAATCCTTTTTCTTTTAACATTTTAAACCTTGATAAAATGAAAAATTTGGAAGCAAAAATGGTGGGAGAAATATATTTCCCAATAAAATTGCCACCTATTTTTATTATTTCGAATTATGTTGGCAAATATTACATTATTAGTTTTAGTAATTTTTGTTAATAATTTAATGTTATTCTTAGTTTAGTCCCGACAGAAAGACTAGAGTAATTTTCAGGTTAAATAAAAAATTTAAAGTTCTAATTGTCCTCTTTTCTGTTTTAGTGGAAGAGAATATCAGCTAAAATAATGTCGAATAAAGATAACGAATTACTTGCCGAAAAGGGTAAAACTGAATTAATAAATAGCATTTTAAATTTTTTATTTAGATCGAGGTACTTAGAATGCATGATTTATACTTGGTTTGTAGAGATATTTTGCTTTTTGAATTACATTGTATAGTTCTATAATAAGCTTTTAAATCTTTATATAGAACATCATTCTAGTATTTTCATTTTAAATTCATTGACAAGATCAAAGTAAGAAGCTTATGTTCTTTTGACAGTTATAAGTAGTTCTTAATTTTTCCCTGTCATAATTTTTATAAAGTTTCATTATTTGGTATTCAATAGTTCCATGAAATTTTATCATATGTCTATTATTACTTTTATAATATACATCACGTCCTTAAAGTAACGCATAAATTCATTATTAGCTAAATAAACAATAATAAGAAAAAATCCCGAAACAGGTGGATCTTTTATTTTAAGTTGCTATTTTTTAAAAGAATAATCTATCATACAGGGTGAATAACCTTTGAGTGATGACGTCAGCACTAGTTTTTTTAAATGAAACACCCTCCTTTTTTTCCAATTTGCGGATTTCCCTTGCTGAGCTGATTCCAAAAATGCATCACAAATTGATTCAATTTGATACAGGGTGGACAAAAATGCAAAAGTTGTTTATAACAGTTTATTATTTACAAAATAATTGATGAAGAATAAACGTACACTCTAACAAAAACAAACCAGAGAAAATTTACAGTAAATGTTCAAATTGTTCTTCATTGACCACTAAACAATGACTTAACCTGGTAATAAATTCGGGCTTTTAGGTCATGGATATTGTCAAGTCTGTTAGTGTATACTTTATATTTTAAATAACCCCATAAAAAGAAATCTAATGGGGTAAAATTGGGTGATCTAGCAGGCCATTCCACTGTTTCCCTTCTTCCGATCCATAGATCTGGAAATGTTTTGTCTAAAAACTGGCGCACAGATATAGCGAAATGTTGAATCCATATTTTGCAGTCTAAATTGTTGGATATGTGGATATCGGGGAAAAGCTGGGTCAATTCAGGAATTAATGTATTTTGCAGAAAATCCAGATATAATTCTCCTGGTAAATTTTCATAAAAAAAATATGGACCAATAATTGTATTTCTCACAATACCAGCCCATATGTTGATTTTCATAATTTAGTTCTGCGATCACAGTCATTTTCAGCAAACTCATGGATGAGACGTACTTTATAAGGATGGTATTTTGCCTTTTTAAAAATATTTGATACTGACTACTTTCCAATATCCAAATTTCTTGATAATCCCCGCACTGTATAGAATTGATCGTCTACTGCCGATAAAATTACATCTTGTTGAATATTTGCATTAATTAAATTAAATAGGTCTTGCTTCGGTACATCCCTATCGTGTCCTAATTTTCTATATTTCGTTTCTATTCTGCTTACCGTAGATTGAGAGATACGTTCACTATATGGGTGCATTTCATGAAATAACCTCTGCATAACCTCTTGTTGAGTCCGCATCCTATCGCCAAAGCCAATAATCGTTAAAATTTCAATTCTCTCACTTTCAGTTAAAGGCATTTTAACAAAACAGTTTGTTGAATAAACATGATAAAATGATTTGATAAATTAGGTGAACAATACGGAATTGTACTTGGATATTTATAAATTTTTAACGTCAAAATAAACAACAAATGGCAAAAAATACTTTTTCTGTTTAGTCGAGCGGTTACAATTGCTTACAAGTTACAACTGCATAGATACAATGTTAAAATAACAAACAACTTATGCGTTTTTGTCCACCCTGTACCAACTTGAATCAACTTGTGATACATTTTTGGAATAAGCTTAGCAAGGGAAAATCGCAAATTGAAAAAAGGGGGGTGTTTCATCACTAATAGGTTACTCCCCCCTGTATGATAGATTATTCTTTTAAATAATAGTAAATTAAAATAAAAATCGAACTGTTTCGGGATTTTTTCATATTACTGTTAATTTAGCTAAAAATGAAATTATGCGTTACTTTATGGACGCACTGTATATTGAATCTATATATTGATTACATTTTGTAATATAATACAGATATAATGTAACCTTTGTTATTTATCAGCGACTTTTCAGAAACAGATTTGTGCTTATTTTGATTTTCTAGTGCAAGGGAAATGTTTTTGACTTTTTAATTGTCGTTTAGATTTATTATTGCGATCTCTCTTTTGCACTTCTCGGCAGCATTATATTTACCTTATTTTTTGCAAAGAAGTGGTGAACTATGCAATATTGTTTTTTAAATGTACAAAAGGAATGTAAATATTAACTTAAGCGGGTTTTTACCCATTACGTAACTTGGTTAATGGAAATTAAAGAGGCTGCGTAAAAACAACAACAATTTATTTATGGAAAGAAAATAAATAATATAAAATATAAGGGCAATTTACACAATTAAAATTCTTTGAATTTAAATTATAATTCATGTTTTTTCATAAAATTATAAAATCATTCATCCTTCGTATAAATTATTTAATTTTATCTACATTTTATCCATTTATTTTAGGAATAAAAAAGGTCTCAATAGGTCTTTGTAATCATGTGATAAGAATGCGGTTCATTTTATTATTTCGTTATTCGTGTTCTTATTCATCAAGCAATCTCTTATTTGATAAAACATAAACAAAACAAAGTTATCCAATTTTGTATGGTGAATGTGTAATGTATACTCAAGAAAAGTTTGCCACATAATAAAATTTTGAGTTAATTCTAAATAAAGGTGACCTCAAACTGTGCTTTAGTATTTACAAACGGAGGTGGACAACATGTATCCGAACCAAATTGTAAGTTCCCAAGTTTGTTGTTTGTTGTTGGTGCTTGTCAAAAGTTGTTTCCATTGACATGTTCCGAGTGTAAAGTATTCTACCCCAAAAATGCTTAAACCGAGAAGGATGGATGACGGTCTTTTATAGACATACAGGGTGAGTCATAATTAAAGGGCCAAATTGTAACTGTAAAAATAGAAATATTTTTTCCACAACACAATGGATATCTTTTAATAGAGGCGTGGCTAGGTGCATTTTTTGTTAACCAGTAAAGGTAGTAAATTAAAAAAACCTAGAATATAAAAGTAAATGAAGGTGTTAAAAACCTATAAAAAATAGATTTTTTTTTCGGATTAATCCTAGTTATACATAATTAGGCTTCCTTTAACGTATTTTAAGAGAGAATTTTCAGTATTTTAATAGGTGATATTTTATTGTGGTACTTTACTAATCAATAAAAATTAAAAATGTTTATTATACCAGGGACTGGTGGGTGCTGTTTTATACATAGTTTTTTTTGTTTACTTGTGTTATTCCGTGTCTAAATAATTTTGTATACAGGGTAAAAAAATTAATAAAACTTAGAAAGTATATTAGTTTTCCAGAATCTATAAAAATAGTAAAATGGAATGGAAACTAGGATAAATAAATAAAACACGTAGAAAATATGTGAACAAACGGAGACAATTTAAAAAACAAAAATAATTTACAATGAAAAATTTTTTTTGCATAAGACCAATGAAAATAAAATGTATGCATAATTAAAAATAAAATGTATACCAGGTTTAGAAAGTATCTAAAAGGTCGTAGGCGAAATTTTAATTAGCGTGCAGTGATGTGTCCCCTCTCGACCGAAGTAATTTTGGTGTTGAGTTTGCAGTTTTTTTTAATAACTTTGTTTATTATTTTTGAATCATAATTGCTTCATAATAGTAAATTCTTAATTTTATTGAGATAGGCTACCGTCACTAGCTAAATAAGTTAGAAATTGGAAATTTTATTTTGAGGGAGGGAGTCTCACGCTGTATTATTTTTGTTTGATATATCACGAATACAATTTTTTCGATTGTTCACTTTGAAAATCTAATTAGTGTTGATGTTAAATTTGATATTTCGTCTATACTAACTAATACCTTAACATATAAACTAGAATAATCTTCAGAAATTGTTTGCTGTTCTCATATTTTCCATGAGTAGCTGACACCGTAAAACCGAAGTTGCAGGAATAGCGTGAATTCATTTCGAGAGGGTGAATATTTAACAGGACGATGAGCTTTTTCGCTAACCAAACCCCTCAATTTGACAATCTCGAAAATTACCGTCTATCAAAATTATTTTAAACAGAAATAAGTAGGTAATGCTTAAATATGCGATAAGGGTAAGAAAAAAATAGTGCTAATTTGGTACTGTTTAAAATTTAAATGTCGAAAATAAAGTATATTATGGAAATAGCTAATGAGTTAATAATAGTTGAGATTTTTTTACTGTAGTTATACGTAGAACCAGAGAAAATAAATTCCTTTATTTGTGATTATTAATGATAAAATAAACTAAATCTAATTTAGCTACCTACCATTCTTAAACAATTTTTTTGGTTGACAGCATTTCTTTTGCATTTTTCCTTTTTATGTATGAATAAAGTTGAGTACATAATATTTTTGTTAATAATTCGTAACAAAAACTTTATTTGCGGTATATAATCTTTCTTTACTTTCTGGAATGTCCGTATGTGGATAAAATACAATATATACAACCATTCTTTCAAAATATTTAACTTTATTAATTTCTGCATATTCACATTTGTATTTAATTACTGCACGGTGATCAACTTATAATCCGATGTTTGATATTTCCGTTATCTTGAGAAATAGGAAAGAATGTTTTAAATAAAAGTTATAGATAGAGTCAAGCTTCACATTTTAAAATTCTTTTGTAATATACAGGGTGTCTCATAAGGTCACAGCATATCAAAGTTATGTTTTTCTTTAATGGAAAATCACATTTTTTTGAATTTAGATGTTTGTAGCAGCCACACCGCTGAAAATCAATAAAAACGGTTTACATGTCCCTATCCTAACTTTTCAAGTTCTATACTATGGCATAAAAAATATTTGTTTATTACGAAATAATTTCAAAATGTGAAGCTTAACTCTGTCTATAACTTTTATTTAAAACATTATTTCCTATTTCTCAAGATAACGAACGGAGATATCAAACTTCGGAGTATAAGTTGATCACCCTAATTTTAGTCCTTTTTCTTTTTTATAATACAATACAATATAATATAAACATTTCTAATGTATGTATATTACAATTTTTCTACATTCTAAATTCTAATTATTAGAATATCGGTTTTGCAATACATTTTTGCTTCATATTTTTCATTTTTCAAATTTTTCGGATATACCTGAGCTATTGGTTTCAATTTATGTACATTTATTTTTCCGCTTAATTAGAATTTTAATATTTTTTTGTATCATAATTTATAATAATTACATTGAAAGAATAAGTTTTGAGAATGAGACGTAGAACTCTGCATTATTAAACAAAATATTGATCAGATATTGGAAAACCGTTACCTATATTGTATAATTATGTTTTCAAAGTGAAATAAAAGAAAAAACAAAAAAGGAACGGTAAAACAATAATGTTACTGTTCTGTAACTACCATTATGAAAAGGTATTTTTAGCGAATGGATAAATATTTAATAATAAATGATATAAAATATTCAAGTAAACTGTGGAAATGGTTATTTACAAGTATAAATTATTGTACCAAAGAATATAAATGAGGCTATCTAATTTTTATATTGAAAACTGATACATTTTTTGTACAAAATTTATCATTTCATTGGAACTATAACTTATTGATAATAGAAACATATTTCCTAATTCCTTTAACATGTACAATTTATATTAGTAAAATTACTACATTAGAGCAAATTTCGAACTTAAAATAATTTTCTTGAAAGCTAAAATATTCAATAAATTGTATTCCTACGTGTCAGACTGTTCCGAGGTTAAATAAAAATATAGTGAAAGCAAAATCGTGTTTCTTAACGAACGCTCCATTTCGGATTTCACTCTTAATTGATTCGTATTTCTGAAAACAATACTGAAACCTTATCTACAATGAAACGGTAATATGGCAAAATTTTAAATATTTATTCAAGAATACATGAAGTATTGAATATTATATAGGTAGTGCTCTTCAGATAATTGTATCTATTTAACTAACTTCTAAAGGAATGATTTTTACAACTAAAAATATATCTATTAATATATATCAAAAGATAAATTGTACTTACCTGAATTTCCACCAGGCTTTTCTAAATTACCACGGTTTCATCACTACTGTGACATTTTCGAAGACAAGTAAGATTAACAGATTTTGACCAGCGTAAACAACTTCACATTTGAAAAATTTTAACAAACCACCATTAAGCAATATATACAATAATCTTCTTTCCTATTTATTTAGTATTTAGTCTAAAAGGTAATCTAAAATAATTGAACTTCCCAGGTTCTTCAATTTCAACAGTAAATTTTATTTGGATGAAAATTGTTAATAAAATTAACCATAAAGGTATTTGCCAAAATTGGTGATATTGGTAATCCTTCATTTTGAATATAACATTTTATTAATACATTAATGAAATAAGTGTATAATTTCATTAGTAAAAATGTTATTAACGTTTTTTTCTTTCTAAGAATTTAGTTATTAATGGTATACATTGACATAAATTAAATGAAAATACAAAAATAGTTTTATTTGACGTTAGTAATATGTTTTCAAAAATTCCTCCATGTTGTTATTGGTGAAGATTAAGAAATAAACTATTGTACACGCAATTTTGTAACAGTTAGTTATGTAAAATTTGTCACTGTTAGAAAAACCAATATTAATTGACGTTTTTTTTAATCAGTCCTCTAAGAATCTAAAAGTTATTTGAGGTTAATGATACGTTTATTTGATAACACCGTGTTTTGAGATGGTTTTTCTTCGATTGTAATTTCTTTTCGATTTTTGGACTATGTTTTGTTTTATAAATATACTCAAAAAATGTACCATCTAACTTTCAATTAATTAGCTTACAATTCACTAAATTGCAAAATTAATTTACAAATTCTAAATGTTGGTACTTCAGGTCCAAATTAATTTTCTAATATCAAATTTGCTATACGTAAAAGCATGTTGATGTTGTAATGGTAGATTTTTTTCTACTGCAATCGTTAACAGAATTTGGAGCTATACTAAAAGTATTTCTAAGTCAGCAATTCAGCAGTTTTGTTATTGCCACAGCAATAACTTTCAATTATCAGTCTTTTGGAAAGAACATAATTAACTTAGGAGGGGCGATGTTAGCAGGAAAAAGGCTTGGGCGTCATACGTAGTTTTTGTTTTATTTACTTTTTCTACCATAGGCGTACCAAACATGCATTGAAATATATAGGGATTGTAATAAAATTATATTGTTTTTTTATTCTTTTTGAAATGAAAGTAGTGGAAAATATTAAAAACTTGTGTGCCAAAATTTAAAATAAAAAAACAGAATATAAATCTCAGGGTTAGTTCGTGTATTAAATCAAATATTAAATTTTACAAAAGCTGAAATCTAATGTGAATGATTAATTTATAAACCATTACAATCAATTAATATAAATTTTAATTTTTCCGCTATTAGTTCGTAACCTAAGTGTTCAAACTAAATTGTCTATTTAAACATTTTTTAAAATTAACAAATATTTTCTTTTTCTCTTCAGGTACCTTAATTACTGCAAATATTTTCAGTAAGTGATATTATATATATTATATATAAGTTTTTCTGGTTAAAACCGAATTATTGATGTAGCATACACCACTCTTTTAACTGTTGCGATCATACAAAGTAAAACACAGAAATTTTAAATACTTTTCACTTGTGACCAAATTTTGAGGTTATATTTGCTTCTTTATTTAAATAATTCAAATTATGTTCACACGATGAGGACTTTATAACATCTTAAAATGGAAGGGAGATATCTTTTTTATAAATTTGAAAACAACAGTCTTATAGTAATTTTTTTCATTTCAAAGGCGCTTCTGATATTTATTAAAATTACGTGGATTAATAGTAGTTCAGAAAAAGTCTCAAATAGATCGAATTCTAGTTTTAATTTGACCTTTTTTTAGAAAAATAAATATTACAACATGTAACGAATGACGCTATCGTATTTTTATTAAATGCAATAATCAATATTTATTTATCTGTATGTTTGTAATAACTTGATGTATTTGTTAAAAACACTGTGTATATATTTAAGTATGCTAGAACCTAATATTTCATCTTATATTTTCTTACAACTTAGATTTCTAACTTACTGTATACGCATCTGAATGTACTTTACAGAAAACAAAGTCTTTCTTTCCACCACACAAGAACATTTGTACATAATGCTCCCAGGAGAATTACCTTTAAGGTAATTAGTTGAGCAGATGTACCTATGTATACAACAAACGGTCTTGTTAAGATATTTACAGTAGTGAATAGGTTCTGATGTAGTTCACTCTACTATGACAATATAGGATTTTACATTCAGTCAGTTATTGTAAACATTGTATGCATTCGAAAATGTGCCTCTAATTCTAATAGGTAGAAATTTGTAAAATGCTTATGAAAGACTTTGTTGGAAAAGCATTATCTATATCCGTTTATTTGATAAAATTATTACTTGAGGCGCATAAATCACAAAAGCTGCATATATGAATAAATTAACAACAATTTTTATTAAATAATGAGAACTCTCTATTTTTTAATTTGGATATCAAAAAGCTTCTGGTGAAAATCCAAATTATCAGTGTTTCACATCCCAATCGATGAAGTGTTGTGATCAAAACAAAATTCACATGTAAAGTTTTAAATACTCTTCACTTATTTGCCAAATTTTGACGTTAGATTTGCTTTTAATTTAATAAATCAAATTATAGTAGGCTGGGATTAAACATTCACACGATGTGGACTTTACAATATCTTGAAATGGAAGATAGATATCTCTCTAAAAAGTTTTTCAAAGCATAACCATCTTCTAAAACCTATAACATATTTTTATGATTTAACATATTTTGTAAGTTAAATAATGATATTAAACAAATTTAGTGGATTTAAAGCTACTTAAGGTACACTCGGCTTTTGAAAAAAGATTAAATTTAATAAATATTTATTTTTCAACATGGACTTTATGAGTGAATATCCCAGTTTTGCGGTATACGCAAATACAGCTTTGCAATTTGACAAAATATAAAACAACTACTGGGAACTTTTAATACATAGAAGAAGGTTTATTAGAGGTCTGAACAAGACGATTTTTTATAAAAAGTTTATATTTATCTAAATATTTTGATACGCCAATTCAGGTTTAAGTTATTATTTAAAATGTGTTTTATATTAATACTTTAATTTAAAAATAAAATAAGGAGATGTAGAGACATCATAGTAATTATTGATAGCACATCCTAAAAATAAAAATAAATAAGGCAGAAGGACATATTTTGAAAAGTTGAATTGTTTGAACGCCTGTTTTTTAGGCAATTTTCATTACCCCAGAATATTAATAATCATAGTCACGCCTCCTAATCGGTGGCCTGTATAACCGAAATTAGTACATAGAGTTTATTTTTTATTACCTCAACACGCTCCTCCAGTTTTATCACTTTGTTTTAAACTCCGCCCTACGCCTTCCCCCCGCTTTACACCTCGCACTAACTGTTCGTTTAGGGCCTTTCACTCTTAAAAACAAAACAATAATTAGTGGACTTTAAAGGTGAATATCGACACAAAGTATTAGATCCCACAAGTTGCATTTATGAATAAATTAATAAGAATTTTATCAAATAATCAGAACGCTGTCATTTTCTTACTTGGTTGTCAAAAAATTCATTAAGTTCATATAGTCTTCGTTAATGTTTCCCGGTGGTACATTAAGAACCATAGTTTTAATTAGAAGCCATATATGTATCTATCTGATTATTTAGGAAGATTTTCGTATTGTAAGGTAATGTAATAAATGTCATAACCATGTTTTCACATGTTACTAAAAACCCTTTTTAGCAAAATGAGTTCCACGTACAAACACACTTGATTTTAATACCTCTTAACAATTGGCAATTTAATTAAAATGAATGTCCCAATGGGAATTTAATTAATTTGGCCATTGTTTCTGAAAGGTCTTTCATTTTAGGCGCATAAAGAGCTAACATAAAAGCCACTTACTTCGAAATTTTGGATTCGTATAATAATAATCATAAACGGAAAACGAGTAAAATTTATAAACTTGAATTACATTCTTTAGCAACGATTTATTTATTTGACCTAAATTTATAATTGAAAGATTATGAAATAGAATTTGAGTTTCTGTTAATAAAATGGTCTGTATAACGAACTTATCTGTCTGACACCCAATGTACCCTTTTCAAATCGGATACTATAAATATGAGTCCTAACCATTTAATGTTCGACCTTTTTTAATGTTATTTCCAATATTTAGTAGGAAACTTTCTGTTTGGAAAAGGGATTTCTAAAAATTTTCTTAGATTTGTTGTGATATTCTCTTCATAAAGAAAATATTTTATTCAGTGATAAACTGACAATGATAAACTGACCATTAAGTATTCGGACAAAATATATGAATAAATTTTGAATGTCTTAATACGGTCTAACGTCTTTTTCTCTTTTGAATTCAAATAACAAAAGTTTTGAGAATCCTCTGGAGTAATCGAATCCGACACATAGAATTTCAAGTCGTAATCCTTCTTTTGTTTGGGTTGGGGATTGTTTCCCAAATTATATTTCACTTTGTGTCACGGGTTTTGAATTAAGTTTAAGACCGATTTGGTGTATGATATTTAAAAACATTTATGGTACCCTCTACAAATTTAATATCATCGACATCATGTTTTAATGTTTTTAGATTCTTCGTGTGCTTCTATTATTTTAGTAATCCGAGTATATAAATCAATGTAAGTTTTCCTTCTCTTCCCCATAAAGTATAATTTTTTTCTTTTGTAGAAGAAATCGCTATGTTCTGATTCTTCTTTTAAATATTTGAGTAAATCTAAGATAGTTGCATGGTTTCTGCGGACTAGAAAAAATTCTTGCGGTCAATTATAAGATCAAAAAGTGCCTCCATTTTTTTATGGTAATTTTGGGAATGTTCTGATCATATTCTCGGCCTCGTTTTTGGAATTTTTCTTTCTGAATATTAATTTCCAGTTGAGCACGATTTGATTTCATTTGTATTGAGGTACTGAAAGAATTTGTAAATTCTTTGTTTTCAATGTCTCCCGACATTTTTCAGTCTTCTTCTTGACACGCAACCAGGTCACTACCAAAACAAAAACTTGAATACGTCACCAAATTGCTGCCATTCCTAAACCTGGAAAATGTGTAAAGAAAACTTAAATTAATAAATTAGGTGTAATATCATTTTAAAATTCAAGTAAATTACTTTGAACAAGATGAGACCTCTCTTGTGGATTCGCTTGCTGAAAGTTTCATGGCCAAATGTTGTTCTGGTATCATCATTTCATTCATTTATGGTTTGTGCCGTATGAAATTATGATGCATCTTATAGGAGATTTTACCAGTCCCATTTTTACGTCCGAGGCATATTTGTTTACTATCAAATCTTTTTTCGAAATTTCAACAGTGAAACTAAAAAACAATGCTGGAAACTGTCTTAAAAGTTACGGACACACGTTTAACAACCTTAAATAAAAATTCCAAAGCCACACATTTTTTATTTATAATTGTGCAAAATGTTGTCTGAATATTTAATGGTCACTCATCTTTCAATTAAATAGTGTTATCTTGAAAAAATATAATAACATATTGGTTCAACAGGCTCTCACAAATAGTTGTTAGTTAAATAAAATATTAGGTTCTGTAAAAAGTTATGCAGCCTATTGAATTATGTCCAAATGCTTATAAGAAATAGAGAAAAAACATCTATTAAACTCTCTTAAAACTTTTCAGGAACATAACCATCAATCTCAAACTCATAGAGAATCAAGAATTTTCTTTGGAAATTACTTTCCTGAAACGTCAATATGGTTAAATAGGTAATTTTTCCAAAGCGGGCCCTTCTTACTCTTTTGAATTTGTCAGCAAAGAGAAATCATAACAGAAGAAAAAACATTAGGTTCTTAGTGACTGTCAAAGTTCAGTGTCCTAGCATAATAAAATGTTAAATTAAATTTAAACACCTTGTTAGTTTTAAATCCAGTTATTTTAAAATGTTTGAACGCATGTGAATGATTTTTTTCTTATTTCTTTAGAAATAGCTTGTCGTTCTTAAACGGTGTATGAGTCGTCGAAACACTCTACAACCGGGATTGGGGATATTGAATTGCATACACCCTAGCCGAAAAAGTTGCATTTTTCATGCAATTATTTGTAAGAATAATCGTATAGATTTATCTTTTATGTAAACTTTATATCGAATTTAATAAAAACAAGTCGCAATGAACGTAAATGAACAAATTACTATGTTTAATAATTTGGCACAGGTCACTAATGCCGCACCATGTATATATATATATATATATTAACATTTGGCAAATGTTTGATTTTTTTACATGGCCCACAACTTGTTTCGTTATATTTTCATTTTAACTTCCTTAATAACAGTAACTGTAGTATTGAAATCATTATTAATAGGATAGGGAATGTCAATTTTAGGGAGTTCAAAATTATTAAAAGCCTTTCAGTAAAACCATAGTAATCTATACTTAAAGGAAAATGCTTAAAATTACACATAATTTAAAATATCTCGAGATAGGAAAGAGATATCGATATGCAGTTTTCGCCATTTTGCTGCCAATTTGGTCTGCTAGATTTAGGGAAAAAATGGCGCATTCTAGCGTATATGTTACTTATTAGGTTGTGTCGAAATTATTACTCTTACATTGGTGGAAAAGAGCTGTTTTCAACAAGACTAAGTTTGCAAAGATCGGTGTTACAGGCGTTTTTCCATAATAAGGCTCCTACTCTCTCCCGCCTCTTTTTTGAAAAATAAATTAAAACATGTGAATTCAAATAAACGCAGAAGTTTTGGAAGGATACGATAATCGTATTTTCAATGCCTCTTAATTAGGCAAAATTTGTGAAATATCTATTTTTTAATATTTGGTATTGAACTACGCCCTCTAGGAGTGGACATGTAAACTTAAAAATAATTTCCAGGTTTTTCTCAAGGTCACTTTTGTTATATTTTTTTTCCCGAAGCTCTACTATATACGGTTTCCAAGATATAGCCCAGAACCATTCTTAATGTGATCCTACACTTAAATTCTATATAACTATTTCCTCTTCCAAAAACACATTTAATAAAAAACCAAATACTGCTTCATTTTTCATTAACTTGAATGAAAAAAATGGCTTTATAAATATCTACACGTTAACAATAAAACTTTGTTAGTGTTCACTGTGTGGGTTTTGTTTTCACTTGAACAAATTTCACTTTTCACAAATCACTACTTAAAATTAAATGACATATCTTTATCGTAGTTACTAAAGAGTTGTTAACTATAACTATATATTTCATAAATTCATAAATCATTTACATTTTCAATGTGTGAAGTTGAAATAAAATTGTTGTCTTGTGTTGAGTCCTAATAACTTTAGAGGGGTGAATGCATTCTCTTAGGTCTTAGGCCTTAACAACTTGTGGGGGATGAGTCTGTTCTCGTCAATTGAATCTTAGCGACTGTTTGTCAGAAAGGGTGATTTACTGGTCAGTTCTATTGGTTGAATCAAATATTGCCTACGTGATCCAAGTCTTGTAATCGAAGTTTCGAGAACATGTACACGATGTACCAAAGAGATTTAAATGTTGTTTTTACTTGTTTAAAATAAGTGGATTTTAAACAGTAAAACTATTTTATTTTCAAAAATAGTATTTTTTGTCATAACAAAATTTACCACGTTTCTTATTTAGAGTGGTTGCGCCGACTATAAGACGAGCTCTTAGAAAAGGTAGATATATTAAATAGGACGTATATTTATCCATTGAAAATTGAGGCTAATATTAACCTAAGCTTTTAATTAACCTAGGTAAAGATATTATCCCTCCAATATCAATAGAAACCTTATCTCATCTACTAGCACTTACTAATTTACTGTGGTGGTCGATTCTGGCGTCGAGCATTTGGTTTATTTAAAGTATCTGTGTATCAATTTAAAAGCAACGTAAAGTAATTAAAACATTTTAAATTATGTTTTTTTAAAAGGTAACTAATATTGCGCCTTTAGAAAAAAAGTATTTTCCCTGCTAAATTAAATAATAATATTGTGAATTTTTTTAAAATAGTTTTACTTAAATCTCTACATAAATACTTTAGATAAGTTGTTTCTATTTTTTTATGTAAATATATTCAGACTAATTAAATACTATACATTAAATCCTAAATCGTATCCTATTTTAATTATTAAAAGTTTTGCTTTAATATGGCGTACAACACAGACTCTGATAAAGGATATATTATTGCTTTTTGTGAAAATTACACAATTCTGTATGTTGGAGAAAGAATCGTTAAAACCTGATTTTGTGCCAAGCCAAGTGAGAACAGGAAAATAATTGGTTGTAGAAAAGGTTCAAAATCCAATAAAGGAAGGTCTGAAAAAGAAGTGTGAACACAACAAACTGAAAAGTAAGTTTAGCTTTCGATAATTTGATACAAATCATGCTACGCATGTAGCATACTAAGAGAAAACATGTAATTTGCTAAATTGGAATTTATCACTTTCGTCTGTTTTTTAAAGTATCTAGATTCTAGTTAAATAATATCTGGCAGATATCTGAAACTAAGTGAAACTATTTTTTATAGAAATTGTGTTTGAAGCACTTATTAATTGATCCACCTTACCAGTAATTCATACCGGGTTTAAATGGATTATGAGCCTCACCGCTTAAACAATTTTTTTAAAATTCAGGTTAGTTATATTAGAGGAAGTTTGGAATTATCTGAAATAAAAATTCAAAATGGCTTACTTCCGGTTTCACCGAAAATTATAGAAAAGCTGAAAATTTAAATGAAATTTCCTGTATATTTTTTACATATATTATTCTACATGTTCAAATACCTACTAACCAAATGTCACGTTAGATTTACAATTTCTAATAAAAAAAAATGTTTAAATCTTGTGGTTGTTGTGACCTTATTTAAATTATCAAAAATGAAACAGAATCACGTAGGAAGTATTATTTAAAAAAAATCGTTTGTGTATTTTTCATAGTTCTTAAATAAAGCAGTAATTTATAATTTGCTAATTTCTAATAACAAAAGGTGTTCCTGAAGCCAATCCTTTTAAAAAAATAAGTTAACTAATTTCGCTGATGATTTTTTTTTGAAAATTAATTAACCTGCATTTTAAAAGAATTTGTAAAAGCGTTTAAAAGTTAAAGGAGTGGCCCATAACTCATTTACACTCTGTAAATGACAACAAAAGTGATTTCTAAAAATACTCGTAAAAGTGTTTTAAAATATTTATGTGCTCGAAATTATTGATAAGAAAATGAATTTGAGGGGTGGAAAGAGGTTGGAAAACAGATCAATCATATGGCAAGGAGGCACATAAAAACTAATAAAACAGAATCTGAAAGAAACTGAATTAGAAAAGAAAAGTGATGAGAGCAAAAAAAAGACGAAGAAGAGAAACGAATAAATACACCAGATACAGAACCATTCAAAAAGGAATTTAAATTGGATCATATAATGAAAATGGTTGTGAATATAGAGAGATATCTTTAGAAAGGAAAATATTTCGGCAACAAGACAAAACAAAGTACTCGTATATAAAAGGCATATAGTTATAGAATAGAAATTAATATTACAATATAAAAAGATAGAATAAACAAATAAAGAAATGAACAGAATAGAAAAAAAATTACATTTTAAATTTCGAATAGTCCACGTCGGTTTGTAGTAAACTTCTGCTCAATAGATGAAATGTAATCAAATAACTAACTTAAAATTTCTGGTTTGTAATCATTAAGTGAACAGTGAAAGACAACTTCTTTTTTCCACGATCCATTGCTGAGCGACAGCATTGACTGAATAGAAACTTTGGAACAGTAATAGAATACATTTTTCCGGATTATAAAAACTGAATTCATTGTGTAAGTGAGCATCCAAGAAGTGTACAATTTATTTCCGTAAATTACAATTTAACAGTTTAGCAACAGTTACCTACTAAATAGTACTCGTTTATTTCTTACTATTAATACAAATAATATCAATTTGTTTATCTAAATAGTAGTTAACTCTAATGTATAAAAACTTAAAAGTGGTTTATTAAAGTGCTGTATTCCTCGTTTTTACAGATTTTTTACACTAAACCCAGTATGTACGCAATCAGCAAAAATATACAGAGTGTCCCATTTAAATTAAAAAGTTGAGGAAATTTCCTGTTAAACCGGAAGTATATTATCAACAAAAAAATGTACATCACCTGCATTTTGCCCCATTACACTTACTTGTAAAATTTCATAAATATCGTCCGTTACTTGGTTCCATACTTTATCGCAACCCCGTACATAATTATTTAGAACACATTACAATATTCTATATGACATAAATTTGGTTTTGCTATTAAGCTTTTCTTTCTATACTTTGTAACATTACAATACTCTATCCTTTGTTAATTAAACTTGCAAAATCACACCACGTTCTTCCCTTGCTCTTCATATTTAAGATGAATATTGTATGCATTATCATTTGAAATTATGTTCAAGGGAGATCCACACTGATTAGGAATATATGCAAATTTCAAGAAAACTTTTGTTGTCAGGTAATTTGTTACAGGATGAAATTTTTGTTGGAAATCTGATTATGGCCCTCAAGGAAGCTTTCAGCCTTTCAAATATTCAGGGCGAGTAGGCCACAGGATTTCCGCCAAGACGGACACTAATACCGATAAAGTTACATTCATAACTTTATAACATAAGGACTAAATGCTTGGTCTGATTTATGTATATATCTTATTTATTTATAAGAAAAACTTTTATCTAGTTCCTGAAAACCAACACATAAGGTGTTCCAATAATGGTAATATTGATGCGACATTGTGGATTCTATACAGGATGATCCATTTATCATATGCTAATACTGCTATCTCTTCAACCGTAAGACATACAAAGATGGTTAAATGGGGAAAAGCGGAAGAGAAAAAAGTTTTTTAATATAAAATTTTTAATAATAAGGAGTCATCAAATCTTCATTGCGACATTTTGTTTCTTCAGGATCACACCCAAGTTAATTTTTTTAAATACGGACGTTTTTTATTAAAATATCGATAAAACATTGAAAGACTAATTGACTGATAACGTTAAGTTTCTTATAAGTTTTATGTGAAAAATAATCATCAGTGTTAAACATTTTTTAACACGATTCTGCTCCTACTTTAAACTTTAAGGTACCTAATAGTACAATATTTATGCCTCTGAAGAAAAAATTGAGAGATATTAAATCGTTCAACAAAAATAAATTAAGAAAGTGACATATTACAAAATATTTCACAGAGGATACTAATGTTTTGAGTAAAGTAGTAAGATTTTAGGTTTAATTTAGGAAATCATAAAAATGTTACAAATAAAGGTTGTTCTGTATGAAAAATAAATCGGATATTTTTTGTCCAGCAAGAAGAATACTGAAGAAAAATAAATTCAAGTGTTATAGGGTGCGAAAAGTTCATCATTTCCATGAAAGAGACTTTGAGCGGAGAGAAAGATTTTCAAATTGGCTGTTAAGAAAAAATATGCAGATAAGGAATACCTGTGAAAAATATTTGGGTCGGATGAATTCCGTTTTAAGAAATACGGCAGGTTTAACAGGAATATACACTGCGGATGGGATAATATAAATGGGCATAAAAAATAAATTTCCAGGAGAAATTTGGAATTAATGCGTGGATTGGAATTTTAAATAATAATTAGACCATTTTTTTATGGTGAAGTTTTTAACGGAGAAATGGGCAAGAAATTCAAGAATATTGGGACAATTTAACTTTAAATTTTGACACAAATCTTAAATATTTTCATCAAGTTGGAGCACTTTGTCACAAATTGTTATTAGTGAGAGAATATCTAGATTCTTTGTTAGGAATAACGGTCCAATATCCTGGCCTGCACGATCGCCAAACTTTACTTCCAGATTTTTTTTTATCTGGGGGTCAAAAAAAATGGTATTTGCTATTGCAAACACAGATGTAGAAAATTTAAAACAAAAAATTAGGGATATGTTACAAATTTCTTATAGAAATTGTGTGAAAATACATCAGTACTGCACTCAACAACGAAAATGCAATTTGCTTTGCTTATCAATAATCAAATTATTTGAGAATACATTTTGAATATTATTTGATGCTCTACGCTTCATTATAAAGAAGTTCATACTATTAAAACAGAATCAAATTCCCTTTAAAACAAAATTAATTAATTTTAATTAAAAAAAATAGAGGTGTTATAAGTGAGGGCCGATATTTTAATGTTGAAAAATGGCAATTTTAAATCTTATTTCAGGATATTTCTTAAAAATTGAAAGAAATAGAATTAGCACCAATTAATAATCATTTATAAATAAAAATAACAAATAAACAATAAATAGTTCAGAGGCAGAGTTCTTGAAATTAAGTTCAATATTAAAATTTTTATCCTCATAAATACTTGTTTAATTATAAGTTAATTGTTTTATATTATTAAAATTTAATTAATTTAGTTTTAAAATAGCTGTAATTACATTTATAATTGAACTTTGGTCAAACTGAGCCTTTTGGTTTAATTTTTTTATATTTGGCTTAAAATTTGCTAAAGGTTGTTAAGTTTTTTTCTAAACATTATTTACATTACGCAATTGTTTAAAATCTTTGATTTGCATAAGCTATAGGAAATGATACGTTATTTCTAAATTCAAGGTTTCATTTAACATTAATGGTTTAAATTAGTCAGTATCCCAGGAGTTACCATGATATTTAAATTTATTAATTATAATTTACTGAAAGATTAATTTTAATTTCTTCTAATTAAGCTTGTGAACTTTGTAGTTACTTCGGATATTCTAGTTTATTTAAAAGAAGTCTAATTTTTTCTTCTAATGCTACATTTTTTATAAAAACTTAATTTTACCGTTAATTTGTTATATAGTTAATTATTCTTATCACATTTATTAATTTAATGTCTTAGTTTCGTGGGAAATCTTTTATTTATTTATTCATATATAATTCTTTATTATATATACTCATGTAATTCTGTAATTCAAAACGCATGTTAAACATTTCATATGTGTGTTTACTATACTATTTTTATCTCTATGTTTTCAATTTTCCGTATCATTAATCCCATTGGATATTCAAATGATTTATTGCGAATAATAACTCATACTTTTCTTTGACAATAATTAAATATGATATATCACATTTCGCCAACACAATGCCAGACTGGTTTATCGATATGTATGGGTACGGTATAACAAAGAATCAGTGATTTGTCTTTTCATAGTTAACAGAAATTTTTTGTAAATTTTTATTTTATATATATATATATATATATATATATATTATATATAATTTATAATTTCAAATCGTAGTTATCACAAACGTAAAATTTTAGAACGTTTCTTATAAATACAAGAAGCAATTTGTTCATTTTTCTTTATTTAGAGAAGCTGTATTAGTTTTCCAAAAATTCTACTAAATATTGATATAAGAAGAGACGTATTGTATTTTTAACATTTTAACTCTATTTAATTAATATATTGGATTTCTACCGTTTGTGTAGGATGTAATATTTATTTTATACGCATTAGTAATCACAATTTAGTCGACATTGTAATACATCATTGCAAATTTACATTTTCAATTACTACAAACCATATATTGATACAGATAAAGAGCTTATCAAACAACAGAATTATTTGTTAATCTTTACCAACAAAGCCGTTTGATCAATATTTAGAGAGTCATCCATAAATGTGAACAATTAACTAAGTGATAGTACATACATTTATATACTCAGATTTAATAGGATTCAGAATGTTCCTGCTTGAGTACAAATCTAAGCTTTAATTCTATATTTCGAGTCGACTGATTAAAACATTATAGATTATAACAGATATTTCATTCAAGTACAGCCGAAAATAAAAAGTATACTACGTGGACCAGCGAATTTCGACAATCAGATTATTTTGTTTGATGCGCTAATTTTTGCAATAAATTTCAAAGCACATTTTGGAATAGAGAATGAAAATACCTTTCAAATGACGTATTACAAGTTACAACTTCTTAATTAAAAATTTGGGAGTTATAACTGTTACTCGAAGGGGTTTCAATATTGATATAAAAATTTTTCGTTGCAGAATCTCATTTTAAAATCTAAAATTGACGCGTTTTGGTGTTTTT
Source organism: Hermaeophaga mercurialis (assembly GCA_951812935.1). Taxonomy (NCBI): domain Eukaryota; kingdom Metazoa; phylum Arthropoda; class Insecta; order Coleoptera; family Chrysomelidae; genus Hermaeophaga; species Hermaeophaga mercurialis. The sequence goes on along the minus strand of OX638358.1, from coordinate 24,575,928 downwards.
TTATAAATATGCACAATAATTGAAATAATGAATTTATTCCATATGCATGTTCCACACTGTATAATCACATTTTTTGTGGACAATGTACAGGATGTCTCTAAGCAATAATTTGTAAAGCCATCTCCATTTTTTTAACTATCGCGTTTTACGCACCGAATAAGATACGGGCTGAAGGGTTTCGTTGCGTAAATGATAAGTACCAAATCAATAAGGATATGCTTCGTTAAAATTTATGAGTATAGAAAACAAGGTTTATACATTAGTTATCGGTTTATTTTGTTGTTGGAAAATGTAACTTCTATGAAAAATGAAGTGGATTTCTTTAATGCTTTTAGCCTTCGAAGAAGTGGTGATACGTGTCACACTGTAGGTTACGTTCATTTCGTATGTACTGGGTGTCCCAATAAGAATGGTTCTCGACTATATCTTGGAAACCGTATACAGTAGAGCTTCGAGAAAAAACATTATAACAAAAGTGGCCTTGAGAAAAACCCGGTAAAGAAAATTTGTTATTATATTTTAAATATTTTTTATTAAATATGTATATATATTGAGGGCGATTTTATTTTTTCAATCTAATTTTCAAAAATTTACGATAAATTTTCATTTGTTTGCCAATTTTGTATCCGATATGAAGAACACATGAATTAATTAGATATTATCAATTCTGCTTATACCGCCATATTAAGTATAAGTATTAAAAGAATGATGTTATGGAAACCTTAGAGAATGGAATAACAAGTTAAGTTAAGATAAGTAATATTCAGAAATATGAAAAACAAAGACAACAATCATGGAAAATATCGGAAGAGAACGATACTACACGGGAACTACCCTGGAATGTTCCTACAACGTACCCGTGAGGTTCCATGAAATTGTAGAGACCGTAGCCAGATCGTAGCAAATACGATTTGGCTACGTGACATTTGTTCCCCACTTTGGTACCAGGAACGGATTTAATCCGTTCCTATGACTTAGCGGCAACTAAGGCAAACCACTATGTGTTTGTTTTATAAATTTACATTTTAATTTTCTTAACGCCGGTTCCTGGTAACAGTAACTGTATTATTGAAATAATAATTGAAATCGTTCTTAATAGGATAGGGAAAGTGAATTTTAAGGAGTTCAAACTTGTTAAAATTTTTTCCGCAAAACCATAGTAATCTATATTCAAAGGAAAATGTTTAAAATTTACATCTAACCTATTTTAAGATATTTCGAGATACGTTATGACGTGTTAATCAGTTTATATGAAAAATGATTACAGAAAATTTTTATTTTGTTGGATATATTTTGGGAAAAAAATAGTAAAACAATTGTAATATCGTTGAAGCATTTCATATCTTCGTAAATTTATTGAAATAATAGCGAATTATATCATTGAGGGAGCTTCAGCGTGGTGTACTCAGAAATTTACACGAATATCCACTCATTCTAATTCTTAATTATTGTTGGAATAATACAGATAACCCATTAATATATATGTATGTAGTTAGTAAATATAGAGGGAATGCGACTTAAAAGTCTAATATCTAATTTCTCTATAAAATATTGTCGGTAACGGCGAAGTTTCTACAAAATTCTTAAAAGAGTTAGTTTGAATTTTAAATTTTATCTTCAAAGTATAATTCGTTATCTTTAAAGTATAATTTGTAATCGTTTTGGAGGTTACGAAAAATGATATCGGAGAGATTTTTGTAAATTTTTCGGTTGAAATGAATTTTACTTAACTTATCTAAAGAAGCATCCCAAAAATTGAATTGACTTTATATGTTTAAATACAGACCAGTGGAATACTTAGGATATAATCATTCAATCATTCAATATATGTTTCGAATATTTCAAACATCCTTTATAAGGATAGTTGGAATCTATGCACTTGCTACACATTTGTAGATATCAAGACTAGGCTACAAGAAATACATTTCTGCTTTCTAAGGCGATAAAAATACTTATTTCCACCCTATATATACAATGTGTCTGAAAAAGTTGGCAACATATGGGAAACTTTTTTATTGTAAGTTTTACGAAAAAAAGTTATTCTTTATGAAAATCTCTGCTTTCGAAAATAATAATATTCAGGTATTTACATTTGACATTAGATGTAGAGGGTGTCCACAAATTGCAAAAGATTAATAGGAATATTTTGACCACTTCAATTTCAACTGAAATGTTGCAAATTTTAGTTGTGAAACACGTCAACTTTAATCTTATTTAACAAGTCAACACACCTCAAATGTTTATTTGTTGATTTGAAATATTTTAGCAATGAACTTAAATTAGTAATAAATAAGTAATACCCAACAGAATAATGTATTTTCTACTGTAATACACAAAAATAAACGAAATAATTTAAAATTAAGGTGGCTCTTACCGAAAGTCAGTTTAGTAAAAGTTTTCGAGAAATAAATAATACATTCCATCTATGGAAAATCTAGTGTCAATCTAATGTCAATTGTAAATACCTGAATATTATTACTTTTGAAAGCAGAGATTTTCATAAAGAATAACTTTTTTTCGTAAAACTTACAATAAAAAAGTTTCCCATATGTTACCAACTTTTTCAGACATATTGTATATACACTTCTAGTAGTTTCATTTACAAAATTTCTTATATGGTTTATTTTTCTTTTGTGTAATGAGTATTAAATATGCCTTACAACTTTCTTATCGATAAACCTGTTAACATTTGGCATCAGTGTCAACCTCGCACCGAAGATGCTGAACTGACGAAAACAACCCGTTTATTTTTGACCAGAATTCTGCATTTAGCATGCACTGGTAACGCATTATTATTACGTCTAAGTTAAGACTTTGTGTTTATTATTCTTTATATTTCCATAGTTAATTAAGTATTAAATTTGAACTAGCAACGAGTTTTATTATTCATATAATTTAACAAAACCGGAGATATTTTATTTGATTATGGTAAGCGGTAGTATGTAGAATTGGACATGCTAGAAGTGTACCTCATGTTATGGTTACGGAATAAAAAAACATCATCTTTATCCAATTCATATACAAGAAGTACAGAGACTTCAAGTAGGGGACTAAGTTCCACGAAGTACTTTTAGTAATTCAATCATTTGAAACCAAAGACTTTAGTTTTAAGTAGATTTTTCTTCACAGATGAGGCTGAGTTCACATAAGCATTTATAATTTACGGAACTTTGACAAGAAAAAAATTCATTTGCTACAAGAGGGGCCCGATCACAACCTAAATTTTTTATTAAAGTTTGGTGTGGCGTCACTTCTAATAAATTAATAGGACCACACATCTTTCCGCACGGATTGACTTACGAAGCCAATCTGAATTTTGTGGAAAATATTTTGCCAGTGCTTTTAAATCATACTTGTGTATACGTAGCCGGATGGAATTTTTAGCATGACAGTGCTTCGGTGTATTATAGGATCATAATAAAACATTTTGTAAATGAATCTACTAGAAGTGTATATACCCAATGTAGGATGAAAATAAGTACTTTTATTGCCTTTGGAAGCAGAAATGTATTTCTTGTAAACTGCTCTTGTTATCTACAGATGCAGCAAGTGCATAGTTTCAAATATCCTTATACAGAATGTATCGAAACATATTGAATGATTATGTACTAAGTACAGCCTTGTAGTCATATTTCCAGTGGTCTGTATTTGTAAAAATACAAACCCAATTCAATTTTTGTGATGCTTCTTCAGATAAGTTAAATACATTTCATGTCAACCGAAAAATTAACAAAAATCTCTCCGGTACCATTTCGTAACCTCCAAAAATTATACTTTGAAGATAAAATTTTGGTAGAACATTTGTCTGCTGAAAAATAAAAGTAGATGAGTAGCTTCGGTTTTTTCTGCTCTTTAGAATTACAAAAAGCGATTTAAAAAATTTCGAAATTCAAAGTGTTGTTTTTGAGAAAGACGAACTTTAAAATTTTTTGTTAAGCCGGTCCTGGATTTTCTTTTTGCTAATAATTTGACAGATTTTCACAGATATTCAAATATGATTGATTAATTAAATCATTATCTACGACCCACTTAAGCTTTTGTTGCTTCTAATTATCAGTGCTTTTTATACAGTGTCGTCGATAAATAGTAACAAAGGTTACATAGAAGACCCGACTAATGAGATTAGGTAGTAGTTAAAGTAACTTAGTAAAAAAATCTAAAAGAGAAACTGTAATATCAGAAATAAATAGATCATTTTGGAAATTTATTTAGATCGGGTAATTGACTTGAACTTCATCCATGCATTTTAGTTATTGCAAAACTAAAATAATAAAAAGTTCCTTCAGTAACCTTTTAAATATACGTAATTAAACAAACAGCTTTGGTCGCTTTTAATAAAATGAAAGCGAATTTTAAGAAAGTCCGCCCCTTTTTGGAGTGAAAGATTATAAATGTACATTGTAAACAATTTGAAAATAAATAACTGCGGTTTCATTCTAGTCCCCTTTGTTTGCAGTATAAAAACTTCTTCAAGAAAACCGTCGGGAGCTGTTGAAAAAGTCGTTAAATGTATAGATCCCGACTCAGCGTTACGTTGAAAAGCTTAATTAAACTTTTGTGCGTTCACTGTATCATTTCTCCTTTTTATATTAATTTTCACTGATGTTCGCGATCAGACTCGTTCAATTATTCGGGGTAAATTAAACCAGTAACTGTCAACGACAGAGGTCTTGTTGATTTTTATTAATCTTGTAATCCGAGAAGCTGACTTTTATCAAATATTTATGACAAACGTTTTGTTCTGGTATTCGACCACTTAAAAACTGCTCAGTAATAACAATTCTTCAGTATTTTTATTACAATTAAATATATGTTTTCTTCCATTTTGACAAGAATCTCCCAACTTTTGTGTTCTTTTCACTCAATTTCTTTTTCTACGAACGAATAATTTAGGAACTTCCTTCTCAATTAATAAAATATTGATAGCAATTATTTCATTAACTAAATTCTGTGTAATATGTCTTTCTAATAACTTTAATAACATTAATTAAAAAAATTATTCAACTTAGTTAATTCTTATTATATTCTTATTTTCCATCACAGGACTATGAAATCAAATTATTTTACTTTGCTTATGCCCGGTTTCACCAATGATAAATAAGACCTTATTCAATGAATACATTTAACTGTCGAATAAAAATATAGGATTTTGTTTAACCACCTTCAAACAGCGTTATTTGACGATTAAATTGATTAAATTAAATTAACCATCGAAATTTCGTTAGTTAAAAACTTATTTGATGTTTTCTAACCTCTAATATCTACTGAATTCTCAATTGTATAAACGTGTTTTTGAGATTGAATTTTTTTTTGGCTATATTTGTTACTTTGTTTGATATTGCGTAATTACTACTACTACTAATTACTTATACATTTATAAATTATCCCAGATTATTAGTACCATCATCATCGTCGTCTTCGTCATCATCCTCATCATCCGATGAACGACGACGTCGAATCATTTTAGAGAAAAGATCCCACTACTCAGTGTGATGAAGTCGACTTTAAGATTAAGTTTAGAATATCCAGAGAATGCGTAGAAGTTTTTTATTTAAATGGGCAGAATTTATGTAATTTAAGCCACACAAATAGATCCATTAGACCCATGAATCAATAACATATTGTCTTAAGATTTTAGGCTACTGGGTCATTTCAAATATGTACTATTGATCATTTTAATGTTTCAAAATCATTTATATGTCGTGCTGGGCAAAAAGTAACGCACAACCTTGCTATGGTTTGTCAGTAGTTTATCAGGAAGCCTCAAATAGCTAATGAACAACAATACAAAATGGATTTTATATGATAAGCGTATTCGCCAGAGTAGTTGGAGCTATTGACTGCATACATATCCGTATTCAGTGACCAGGTGGAGAGAATGGAGAAATATATAGAAACAGAAAGGGATGGTTTTCCATAAATGTTCAAGTGAGCATAAGCAATTAATAAGAGACATTGTTGCACTTTTCCTGATAGTGTCCATGATGCCACAATTTTTATACATTATTATATATTATTATTATATTTATACATATTTTAACAATGGATATGGGTGCCGAAAATATCTGCCTATTCCATTATTCAATACTGAAACAAGGTCAGAACATGCCTAAAATACTGCATATATAACAATATTATAGAATTAACTTTAGGGGTTCTAAAAAGATGTTTTCCTGATCTTAGTTTAAAAATAGACACCATTTTTAGTTTAATTGTAGTAAACGCGGTTTTACATAACATTGCCACTGAATTAGGTGATGATGAGCCAAATGAAGATCCAAATATTGTTATCCCTCTATTTGAAGTTGATGCATATATTGACTATTTCGGGAATGATAATAATATGTCACTAAGAACCACATTAATAAATACATCTTTTTTAAAACAGTTATGATTTAATAATAAATATTTACAAATGTACTTTTTTTCCTCGTACTCTAACTTCTTTATTTTTAACTCATATTCCTCCCGTTCCTTTACAATTTCTAAAATTTCAATTTTTTTGGTGTGTTTTTCTTTTTTAATTTCAAAATGTCCTTTTGCTATTCAGATATTTCAGATTATTTTTTCTTTACATTTTCCATAAATTGTTTTCGTTAGAAGGAATCTTATCCTCTACTAAGACCTGGAGTTGTGGCAGGATTTGCTATATTTGATATTATTCCTGAACTAGGCCCTGGAGCTGTGGTAGGAATTTTGGGAATATTTTCCCCATTAATTGTAGCGAAAATAAAAGATACTTTTAAAAATATGTCTTCATTGTTAAAGTAATTTTTTTTTGAGAGTAGCTGTTGGATATGGAAAATTGATTTTAAAAAATAATATGGGTTTATCATTTTTTTATTAGTGCATTTTGTGTGTCAATTATTATTAAATATAAACTTTCCCTTCCAATTAATTTATGTTATTTATGGATATTTAATTTTTGTAACAGAGTCTGCGTTGCTATCATTTTGATTGGGATGACCTTCAGCTTGGTTTCCCAATATATTAAGTATTCTTGTATCGAAGGTACCTAAATTAAAAGAAGTACTTCCTCCCCCAGTTTCATATATTTCAATCTAAAATGTAAAAATAGAAAATATATGGTTAAAGTTGTTTTTAATAATTTTTACTATCTTTTCATCAGCTTTATGCTTTTTCGCTGTTTTTTTTAATGTCGAATAACAACTTTAGCTAAATTCCACTTAGTGTCCTTGTTTTAGCAAAACTATTGTAGGATACAGCTATTTCTTTCCAGGCATCCGCTTGGGCTTGGAAATAAGGAGCGTTGGTTTTTGATTTTCAATTATATGGTTGTGGTCTTCAATAATGAATACATTTTCCTTCTTCTCCAAATAATTTTTCTTTCTTTCTCTTTTTTTCGATTTTCAAAAGAAATAATAAATAATACACGTGTAAATTAATCTGCTCTACAGGTTGGTTTACAATAATAATTGATTAAACTGTTAAATAGCTCCCACTGATTAAAATCGTTGGTGAAACGTCAAAATACTTAACCAGAGAATAAAAGCTATCAATTGAATAACTATTTAGAAATGTATTTATAATTGGTGCATCCGGCCATTATGGGCTATTCTTGGAAATTTCACTTACATTTAAACTGAAGAAAAACCTGTTTTCGATAAATCGATTTTTAATGCCAGACCAAATATACAAACAATGGAAATATTTTTGTGTTGTTAGTACATACATGGTTGGGATAAAGTATGGAACCAAGTAAATATCTTTAAAACAAAACGGACGATATTTATGAAATATTGTAAGTAAGTGCAATCGGGCAAAATGCAGCTGATGTACATTTTTTTGTTAATAATATACTTCCGGTTTAACCGGAAATACCCTAAACTTTTTTAATTTAAATGGGACACCCTATATATTTTTGAAGATTTTGAAAGATCTTGTTATTTCGTATTCGTACATACTGGGTTTAGTGTAAAAAATCTGTAAAAACGAGAAATTCAACACTTTAATAAACTACTTTTAAGTTTTTATACATTAAAGTACCATTTAGATAAACAAATTGATATTGATTTTTTCTTTGTGGTTATCTAAAATCACGTTTTTGCGTTAAATGTTAAAAAATCAGATGGGATATTAAATTTTTGACCACACTGTATCAAATATTTTGTAATGCCCTAGCATAGACCTTTAAAAGTTAGTATAGGGATATGTAAGCCGTTTTTATTTATTTTTAACGGTTTGACTGCTACTGACATAAATTCAAAAAAATGTGATTTTCAGGTGGCTGTAGAACGTTTATTAAACATAATAGACATCAAGTGTGATACATCAATGAAATCTCAGCTTGGCAAGTGGTTCATAAAAATGTAAAAACATACGGGCTGTTCTATTTAAAAAAACATAACTTTGCACTGACACTACGTCATGGAACACCCTGTATATATGCGACTAATTTTAAAATGTGAATCTCAAGAGTGCCTACACTTTTGTAAATATTTTTTTTCGTATCTTCAATAATAGCGGACTAATCGAGCTTTGCCACTCTGTATAAACAGGGTGATAACTATTTCTTGTATATTTTAAAGCATTTTTTGTGTTTATGTTTTGGTAATGGTAAATATTTCAATAAAATACTTATAGTAGAGTAAATTCTGCATTTTTAGTAACAGATAGAAGTCTAATGGAGAAAAATCTGGTGTTTCTGTGGGACTTCTTCTTCCAAACAATATAACCGGAAATTTATATTCTAAAAGCAGTATAATTATTTTTTTGTTGTTGCACTCATTACAATAAAGTTCATACTCTGTTATATATAATTGATAGCAAATTTTACAGAAAATAATGAAAATTATAACATAAGTTATGGAACATTTCTTCATGAAATCCAAGAATTCTTAGTCAGTTACGGAAATTATAAACATTTCATATTGAACAATAAAGTATAAAGATTTATCTGAAATAATTATTTAAGATTTGGCCGTACTTTATATAGAAGTAAAGGTTATTTAAAAATACATTTTGCATTAAAATTTTTAAAAAGTTAAAAAAACCCATCCTTCTAATTAATTGGAAAAATTTGTTATTATTCTGTATAAGATAACATAAACTCAAAGTTTCCATCAAAAACTAAAAGTGTTTTAAAACTTGAGTGTTTATTTTACTTTTCTGTAAGTGAATCGCCCATTTTTAAAAAGTATTCCGACCAAATTAGTCGATTGTAGTTAGAAATAAACATTTCTAAAAAATAATTTTAAGTTGATTTATGACCCTAAACTCATTAATTTAGAATTTGATTTTATTTGTTTTATTCCTTATTTATATACTTTTTTAATTAGCTTTGGTGCTTAGTTTAAATTTAAATTTTATTTAATAAAATTTAATATTAATTTTGAATCAAAATTTCCTTTTAATTACAAATCCCCAAGATATGTTCGAACTAAAAATCTAAAATCTACATTCTACATTATTTATTTCTCTTGTAATATGTAAACAAGGTATGAATTTTAAATTTTTGTACTATAATAATTTACATTAAAAATTAAATTAAATTAAAAAAATATAACCTAGAAAAATGTAGCAAACTTTATGCTTTTTAATAAAGATATCAAAGAGAAAAATTAGTGAACGCCAACATCTTTTGTTCTGTGTACGTCTTGACGTTTAATGAGAATAAAAGTATTGGTAAAGGAAATGAAAAATGAAAAACTATAAGAAATTTGTAAAGTTCTTCAGCCAACAGGAAATTATGAATTATTTATTTGTCATATTGTCTGATGAATATTTACTCGAGAATTGGTTTCTTATATAAGAAAGTTGGCTTGTTCGAAAAAAAATACAAATAACGAAATCTCATTACCTAATTGCTTTCTTGAATAAACCGAAAGAGTTCTTGAAGAAGCGCCATAGTTAAATTAAAAAACTAATGATAAATTTCCATGTACGCACTTGCTTTTCGGAAACCCAAATGAAAAATTCGGAAGTGGAAAGTTGAATTTATACGAAAAATCTTCTTTTGCTAATAAATATTAAAAAAACCTTATTTCCACCGATACATAAAATATGTTCATTTTTTTAAATTTTTTGCGCCTTCTACATGTATCTCTTGACCTTTCCTTCAGTCGTTTTTGGCTTGATTTAAATTACAAAATTCTTTTCCATTGCTTTACTTCCTTTATTCGCATAATGTGTTCAAACCTCTTTCGATGCTTTTTAGTATTGGTTTAACTTTTATCATCTAATTTTATGAGAAAAAAGCTATTTTTCACTCTGAAATGGGTCAGGAAATGGCTTATTTTTCCGATTAGTGGAAAAAGTAACTCAGAATATACTTCTTTATTTTTAAAAATAATTTCAAATATGGGTATTTTAACCTACTGATGTGCGAACCACTCGACTGAAAATTGGAAAAGCATTTATGAGAGTAAATAAATTAAATATAGTTTTATTTGAAAGCTAAAAAAGGTGAAATTATCATGGTTTTTTTAATTTTACAGCCCATTAATTTGGTTACTAAAGTAATGGAGAATTTAAATCATAAGCGGTTTAAATGAATTAAACATATTTGATAAGCGTCAAGTAGTTAAAATTTGTGCTGCAATCACAATTTTCAGCTATGTTTCGTAATAAATTTTTAATCAAAATGTCATGAGAGGATTATGTCTCTGGTGTTGACACATACATTAATGATCTTTTATGTTTAATCAATACGTTAAGGGTTTGGTAATTTAGAAAATAATCCAATATCAGTGTACTTATAATAGGTGCATATTCATAATATTTGTTAAATTGTTCTAAAAATAAATAATTGTTCCATAATTACGAAAAAATGCTAAATCATATGTACCGATGCCGTTTACTTATTTCGAATGCAGAATATTTAAAAAAGACTAGAATAAAAATTTTCTTAAAAAAATTAATTCTCTTTATTTGCTGTTCAAAGATGATTTGTAATAAAACTAAAAATTATAAACTAATATGCTAACAATAAAGAATAATGACCTATACATCGTTTACGAAGTAACTATTTATTAATATGAGGTAAATAAATAATTTCCTTATGATGTACTATGTACTTGTTTATAACAATAAACTAATGCAAAAGACAAAAAATTAAATTATTTATTTATTTTCTCCCCTATTTTAAAGATAATATGGACATAGATACGAGTCTGTACAAGTAGCAATGTGTGTATAAGAATACACGAATAGAGATTAAATTTAATATTAAAGAATATATTTAAATATAATAAGTTAATATAGACACTTTTCACTTAAATTCTTTATCGGAAGTAGACTCTAACAGAATTCATTTTTGAGATTATACATTTTATTTGGAAAATATTTTGGGGTTTTGTAATTAAAATCAAAATTTGAATGAAAATTATTATTAAAGTTTAATAAATGATATTAACATTTAAATTAAAATTAAAAAAACTATAAATAAGTATATCTCAGGATGGGATCATGTACTAAATCGATTGAAAATTATATTTTTTTTTAACTACAAATGACTTATTTAATAACTATTAACAAAAAACTAATTTTTAATTCAAATTTTGCACTAACTCTCATCTACAAAAATAATGCATATTTTTGAATGGTATGTAGAACATGTCATTTGCAACAAAATACAGTAATATTTTTTTTTGCTAACATCATTAGTTTACACAAAAATTCGCTTTAAAGAATTTTTTGACAATTTATACGTGAGAACATCTCACACTTTTACTACAGGTGGGCCCAACGAAAACTTGACATGTTGTTTTGGACAATATTATCGTAGGGGGATATTTTTTTACGCTACTGGCAGCATCGTCACTTCAATCCTAGACCAATAGGGTGAACAACCTCTAGAATACGAGTCGAGTCGCATATCGTTTGCAAGTTCGATCAATTCTCTACAACTATATGTAGTTTTTTAAATTTGAATAAATTATTTGTTTTCGCAAATGAACTGTATAAATAAGTGTCGTAACCAAGGAATATATACCTGATTAATAATAAAATTGTGTTAGATTTACAGATCGTTTAATCGTTTTAAGTTTATCGTTTGATAAAGTAGTTTCAATAATTCAGTGAAAAATGGATGTTTATTTAAATCAAGAATATCACGACATGTTAATTAAACTAAACCGCGATGTTTTGTATCAGTATCCCAGAGATTGTTGGAAAGGTGTAGTGTATTACCTAAAAAAGTGGTGGTGGAAATCGTTCGAATCGTGTAATAATTGCCAAGAATACATTTTTCACTCTTCTACCATTGTTTATACTTGACTGTGTTATTGGTGTTGTCGGTTTTAGTTGCTTTTCCGTAAATAATATTTAGATAGATCTAAAACACTATTATTTATTTCAGTGAAAAAGGCTGACTTTAGGAAAGAAAATTAAAAGACAGATTTATTCTGCATTTTTATACCTTATCCGTAAATATGTGCATTATTTTCGCAGACACCCCATATAATGTATTTTTAAAGTTAATTATCTTTTTGAATTATTTCAAATAATAATACAAAATTAATTAGGCAAATATTTCTTTTTTTTAATCAAAGTTCCGGTCTAACTTGAGGTAAATCCTTTTTAGAACTAGATGATTCACTTACGAGACATTATGCTGAATGAAGAGATTTGGCTTCTCTAAAGAATACACATTTGCGTTGTTATTACAAACAAAAAACGAAAAAACACATCGTTAAACTAAATCAATAAGTAAATATACCCGTTTTAAAAAATTCAGTTATATTTTATTTGTATGTGGTTTATTCCATTTCACTTTAGAACTCTTTCTAGGTATTAAACTAATATGGCAACGATGATCGCATCCCAGGAAGTTTTGTTGTATACTTTTTAATTTCTTGACGTAAACATGAAAATACACATCGTAAACAACCAGTTCAAATGCATACAAGCGTAAATATTCTAGTTTAAATTGGTGCCAAGAAAATTGTGTTTTCTGGGAATAACTATATTCTATAAATTCAAAATATAAGTAAACTATAGTACGGATGCATATTTAAAAAACAACTCAGATGATTACAATTTTATTGTATTGAACATATGTCTGGTGGTACAGAGTCAATAAAGACATATAGGTACAAAATAAATACAGTGTTGCAATGTTTTTGGCGAGTGGGTCACAACATTTTGGGATGGCGTGTTGCAAGTGTATTAAAAAAATTTACAAATTGCGAATGTTTTACCTAAAACATAAAACTTAACCTACTTAGATTTAAAAAATTATTTTTCAAATCGTTATTTATTCATTAATAATGAAAAAATAAACATTTCTTACTTATATCTTACTTGTATAATATATTTGGTCTACTTACTTACCAACAGTCTAAACTTTTTCAGACTACACTGTCATTATTAAATAATCTTATAAGAATAAAATAATGCTTTAAAAATCCTGAAAACAAATAATGAAGAATTAGAAATGAAACTACTATAATCGCCGATTCAAGTTAAGAAAATAAAATCAGTAAACTTCACAACACAGTCCACTAGTAAAATTTAACAAAAATAAAATTTAAGGGAGATACTGAAAATCATCAGCCGGTCATAGTAATAATATAATAATAATGTAAACAGAAGGTTATCCATGACACTCAAATGTGATACAAAGGTTCAAATCCAATGAAATACGAAACCAAACCACATAAAATTTTTATTTTAAAGACAACTAATTTCGACCCTATAGGGTATCTTCAGGTCTGAAAGAGTATAAAACATCAAAAATCTTTCTAAATATAAATTAGATTCGTCAACTTACCAACTAATAAAAGCACTGAAACAACAATGTTGAAAATACAATGTAAAATGTTATAAAATTAATTTAAATAAAATAACATATGCAAGTGTTAAAACAAATAAAAGTTGTTAAACATCTTAATTGTATATAGGTTTGAAAATCATTGTACGTAAAACAAAAGCGAAAGAACAGGTAATGCTGTCAAAAAGTAAAAATATTATGGAAAAATTATTTTAAGAACACAAGTTTTTTAATAAGGTGTCAAAATTGGAAAAATTGTGAAGGCAAATTGACCAAGTCATGCAACCCGTAATAAGCGTAGAGACTCGTGTACAAATGACTCTTCTCCTGTTTGGATGAAGAGAATAAACTAAATGGTAAAGAGAACTTAACAACACCCACCACAACAGCCACCCGACCCTCCTAGATGTCTGGCATCCAGTAACAACAGAAGAGACATCATTGGAGAGGAATGGAACCAAAGAACTTGTAAAGAATAAAACACACGTGCAAACGTGGTAACAGATTAGCACCTTAAAAAGAGTGTGACATAACAGCCCCCTAAAAATGGGGAAAGGACGGAGAACATAAAGTACGTTCCAAAATGACTCAACAAATAATACAGATAGTGCAAAGGGTTCTTGCTGGGGTATGTTATCGAAGGGAAACATGGCACTATTGTAACTTGGGCACTAGATTTTGTCCTAGCGCTTTTATGTTACGTACCGGGTCACCAAGTTCTTGATCCGGGAGATTCATTGGCTTGACCAAAGCTTATTTGTCTAGTGCATTTTTGTATGAGACAATAGTTTCTAACAGGAAAGGTGCTACCAATTGGATCTAGAAAATATTAACATTGAGGTAGAAGTTCTGGTTTTTATTTTCTATTCCTAAGTACCTCAAATTAACACAAACTACAAGTTGAAGAAGTTCATTTTGGAAAACCACCATTTGCGTTCACTTTTTTAAAGTTTTATATATGATAGTTATACTTTTGACTCTATTGTAAACTTTAGCTTCCAGGTATTCATATTTAATCGTTGGAAATGTGCATGTTCTTTTTATATTAAAAACAAGTTGATCCTCTTTTTCTTTATAGATTTAAATAAACATATTAATCACGATTTGTTTTAACTAATCTTATAATTTTAACATACTTTTGGAAGAGTTATTTAGAGTTTCAGGTACTCGTATTTATTAGCTGCAGGCTGGATATTTTATTGCAATTTTATAGCAATCTAAATAGGTAAACAGAAAGTATCTCTTTCGTCCATCAATCTGGATCTTTCTGCTAATAAATACGCATCTATTGGGTATAAAGTCGATTGGACCTTACAGCGGCTTTCATGCAATGATGGATTACTTTCGATAATCTTTCTATGTTTGAACAGGTTCCCTTTTTGGTCCGCACTAGACCTTCAGTGAACGACTGAAAAAGTCCTTTACGAATTTCTGCACTTAATCCTTAATCCATCAAAGAATGTCAGGAGAATATTGGATAGAATTATATATATGTGATAGGGATTATAGAATAGGATATAAAAATATGAAATACTCGCTTGTTACTCTTCAATAAACATTCCAGTTTATTAATGCAAGATTGAATTTCGAATGTAAAAAATCATATGACGTGCTTTTCAGTTTCCAGAGAATTTACATAATTAATTTACATATTTTTGCATATTCGTGGCGAATATTGTGATCAGTTATTGATAAATATTTTCAACGTCAATGACACATATAGAGACCTGAGAGCTTCAGTTTCAAATAGAGTGAAAAAATGTATAAAATGTTAATAAGATCGCAAATGGTGGTATTGTTAAATGTCACACACACCAATAATCAACTTTAACTCTTTGATGATTCCACCTTTTTATTTCTTGTTAGGTCCTGTCAATAACGCGACAACTGCAAGTAAATGGGACTAAAAATTATTGTGTGAAACAAAATTTATCTTTTAACAGTTTTTGAAAAATGAGTGAAAACGAAAAAAAGCGTTATTATTAAAGACCAACGTGAAGTAATATCAAATAATATCACTTGTGTGCAATTACTCTAAAAGAACGAAAGGTGAACAGGACACTTAATTAACACATCAGAACCAATAGATAATGAAATTTAAAATACATTTTAATAATATTTAATATTTATTGAGCTCTTCTAAAAATTGTTAAAAAATTCTTCGATTTTATAATTATATTTGTTTTTTAAAATGTTTGCAAATTAACACCAAGTCAAGAGTTGTTCTAACAAATAAAAAAAGCATATATAACAGATCTTGCGAAAAAAATATACAAACGGTTTTGAATACTATGTAACAGACGTTGAACCTTATTTTAGAGGGATTTATTACTTACAATTTCAAACGATTGCAAACATTAGTTTTATGATTGTAATTTGGGCACGTCTAAACGACCCGATGGGAAAAGGCAGAGTTGTTTGGTGGGATTTTTTTTCTCTAAAAACCTTTGCCTCTACCCGGCATTGTAACATCTGTTAATAATATTTTAACTTTTATTTTTAAATTACTCCACACCTTTTATTGTTAATGTTTAGTGTGTAATGGTTTAGGTTCATTTATTAATTATAGTGTGCCTATATACTGGGCGTCACTACAGTTCTGAAACACATGAATCTGATGATTGCTAATTTTCTATGCAGTATAATTGTCAACTGATTTACTCAATTCGTTAACAAATCTATCGTAAGGACTCCCTTGCTTTCTGCTCGGCATAAAACATTAAAATATTACGTGTGATACCATTCTTACATAACATGCATACAACATCACATTATTACAAAATACACAATCTTTATTGCTTTGATATTAGAATTAGGAACATGAAAAACTTAAATTTATCACGGAAAATGTATCCAGCGTTCAATGGAAAATAATGGCAAAACAAATTTTTCTGAAAAGAAATCAGTGAGAATGGCCCTGTTTCGTAACTAAAGCTTTTTACATTTTAAAATAGCGATGAATTAAAGGAAAAATGAAATAGAAAATGTTTGTTTTCTTTTTAGGTGTGAGTCGTAGTTTTTTTTGACAAAAATTTGTGATCAATATTAAAAATGCTGGTTGATATATTAGATTTATTCCAGTTCTTGTATTGCATCCGTTGTGTCTCTGATGACCTGTTAGTTGTGTTTTTTGTTTGGTTTTGTTATTTATATAAAAATTTATTTCTTAATCAATGTATTATATACATTTAACGTATATTCTGTGACACTATTGAATTCATATTTTTAGACGAGTTCTCTGTTTGGTTTTATCATTATTAAATATTTTAATTCAATTATCATGAAACTATTTCTTAAATTTCTAAATTGTTTTATGTTTTATTTATTATTATAGTTCCATTTCTGCAGCCCTCAAGAAAGTACAATAATCACCGAAACTTCGGCATTAAATAAAAGAATTTAACTTAGCCCCCTTTTTTTTATACGCCTTCACGATTTCCACCCATAAAATTCTTTCGCATCGAATCATCACTATATGAAAGTATACATTGATTTTGCATTATGAATATAAGTCGGGATTTTCCAAATGTATTTATGTATATATAAAATGAACTTCATCATGTCATGGTTTGTGCTAATTTTATGCACTTGAACAAGGATGTAAAATCCTGGATTTCTTCATCAATGTTCATTTATTTGATGTTAAATGTTGAAAGTTTAAAAATTATTACAAATTTACTTGTGAATCTTCTTACAGTCCGATACTCTTGCAGAAATTAAGTTGTTTTATTAGATGTTCACTTTTGTTCACTAAATATTTTGTTAATTTCTAATTTACAAGTGTTGGTTTAATTGCTACTTCAATGTTTTTAACCATTACTCTGCCTTTAATACATATTTTTAAGCTATTTTAGATACACAATTAGGAAGTTGTTGCTTGGTTCAAAATACTGTGTTTAAAAAGTTATTAAAAATAGTCGTGAATATAGAACTTAGATATGGCGTATCTGTGATTCGCTAATGAAAAGCAGGCAAAAAGTCTTACGCCCTTATACGAAATAAATGTGGTGTAGTCGATTTGTTTTATATTATTACAATAATATAATGAATGAGTATAAGAGGTGGATGAATTATATGTTCAATGTTTTTGTAATGAAGCAATTTGGCAAATGGCTCCGGGCTATCGCTTTTGATTTAAAAAATGAGAGTTTTTTTGGTAAGAAGTTTGCGATATTATATATTTATTTTCCTGGCAATTAATTTGCTGTAATAACCATGTCGAAAATAAGCAGTTTCCTGTTAGTCTGAAACTCTGAAATAATTTGTTCTTTAACATGTTGAATAGATTGTAGCGAAAAACTTTTATTACGGAAATACCTTACAATGAATAGGAATGCGTTCCTCATCAAATGATTTCTGAAAATCAATTTAACTTTTTCAATTCATTGCCGTCATCTACGGTGAATAGCCAACAAAAATTGTTAAATGAAATAGAACATCAAATTGCATTTGAAAGTAAAAAACTCCCTGAAATTTTTCTCTCGTCAAATTAAACTTTTTTCATTTCGATTTAATGGGGAATTAGAACCCATATGACTCTATTTCTTATTCATTTTATGAAAAGTGATATTTTCTGTTGGTTTAAAATTCCATCATGCTTATTTCAAAAATAAATAATAGTGTAGGTACTTCTACAGTAATTGGGAAAGAAAAAATAATTCTTGAAATATCTTGCTTTATATTTTTTCTCGATTATTTCTAGAATTTTTTTGGTCATGTAAGTGGAAATTTTGGCAATCCTGCTGTAATTGTTTCTTAGGAATTCCCTTTTCGTTCGGCTTTTCTTTTGGCATTAGCCAAATATTTTTCTACTATATATTTTTGTTCAATTTTGATTTTTTGAGTTACTTATTGTTTTTCCATGTTTTTAATAAAAATCTTATTTTTGTTGTACTGTTTCTAAAATTTTATTATTTGCTTCTTCAAGACTTACTATTTGCTTTGGTTTTAATGGCCGTGTAATCTGCTATTACAAGTACATTAAATATTTTTATTTTAATTCTGAAAAATTTTAATATTTTAATCATTTCTGGCAGAGAAAAGGAAAATGAATAATTAACACGCGCTCATATTACATTTTAATATTGCACTGAACTATATAAAATACTATACAAATGAAATAAAATGAATCGTGGGTGTTTCATGAATAAAAATGATAAATTTTGCTTCAAAATGAATGAAGGAAATAGAATCTCCTCTACTATATAATTTTCCACTAATTATGCCGAATATTGATTAGATGCATTCGCCTTTTGGTTTAATATTTTGTACGTAAAGCAGTCACCATCACTGTAAAATGTAATTATTTTAATTTAACATAAAAGGTTGGATCAAGCAAAATGAGACATTAAAAAGAACTACAAAGATAAAAATCGATAAAACAGTGATAGTGATAAGACCAGTATGTATATACATGGCCGGAAGGATGAATCTTACAAAAATAGATAAAGAACGATTAAAGATTGTTCAAGAAAAAAAAAATAGAAAGATAAATAGAGCTAAGAAAGAGAGTACTAAACACTTATGAATCACACAAGGGGGTAAAAGTTCATGTGGAACTAGACCCAAAGGAACACCAAAAAGTAGAAGGAAAGATGATAGATCAAGTAAAAAACAGACAAAAATAGAGAATTATAATGGGAAAAATGGAGACAGACCTAAAGCTGCAGTAATACAAATAAAGAACGTGGAATGACTCTCGACAAAAGGAAGAGTCTAAGAACTCGAAGAAAGCTGCCACCATCTCGTAATGGATGTAAAGCTATATATATAGTGTGTCTAATTAAGTTGGAATCATATGGAAAATTTAATTATTGTTATTATGATTAATTTTAAGAGAACATGTTATTTATCATAAAAAAATTCTGCATATTTTAACAACTAAGATCATTTTTGCCAACTTGCTGACGACAAATTAAAAAAGTTGTTTTAAAATTGAAAACTGTATTCAAATATACAATTATATCAATTTACGTTAAAAAACGAATATTTTTTAAAATTTATCAATAAAATAACAACGAAAATTAACAAACTGATTGAATCACATTTTTTTGCAACAGCTTATAAATGCCGAACGTTACTTCAAATTTTTTAAAATCAACGATAAAATACCCTTACAAGATCATCAACGTATTTGGTTCCAACGAGACGTGCCTCATGCTACAGTTCATTAGCTCTTAGAGAACACCTTGAAAATATATTCAATGAAAAACTGGTTTAGAGATACTCTATTTTTTTAGCTTGCTAGTTCCCCTGATATAACCACTCTTGACTATTTCTTATAGGAGTTACTCGAAAGAAAAGGTTTATCAATAAGAGCCATTTTAGGATGTTGATCATTTGGAGTGGATCATTTCAGAAGCATGACAGGAAATTACTCCAGATTTGATAAGGAATATAGTTACAGAATTTGGCAATAGATCAATTACAATGTTTTTTTTGAATACTTTTTTCCATAATAATTGTTATACAGGGTGATTCATTGAGAAATGGCCTAACTTTAACTGTAGATGGACATCACTTTGGTGGTTTCAAATAACCGACAATTAATGGGTCTTCCATCCGTTATAACTGAGATAAAGGGGGTTTTATCAATTTGGCCTATTTCTTTCCAGAGTTGAAGTTAGAGGTTACTAAGAAGGAATTGTTATATGTATTTTAATGATTCTTTCGTTATATTTACATATACAGTGAAAAAATTAGATTTTTCAGATATCACAGTTACATTTATAATTCAAGAGATGTTCACGTGCTTCAAATAGAATAGCTTAAGTACGGCGTTCGTTTAATGATGCATAATCCACTTTTATGACTTTTTATTGGATTATTTCAAGAGGATATTTAGACTATATTACAGACTAGAATATAAAAATTCCCTTTATTTTATCTAACACAAGTTTAAGTATATTATAACATTAAATAATGATAATGATTTCAAATTAAAATTATAAAACTAAGATTAAAATATGTTTAAATCATAAAATTATTTTTCAATTGGTTGGACAATGAATTTGTACTTTGGTAATAAACGACAAATAAATACCTATTTCGTATTTAATTAATTAAACAATAAATCATTGGAAACATTATGGGAGAATAAAGCTTCAGAGGGGAATGTGTTCTATTGTTTTAAAAAACCGAAATTATCTATCTCAAATCTAAATTGAATATTTGTTTTTTATTTCAGCTGAGCAAGTTATTGAGGAAAACAAAACATGCGGGAAAATCCTTACCGTCCTGTCATGGATCGTAGTAGTTCTTACTATGCCATTTTCCCTCATGGTGTGTTTCAAGGTAAGCTATTTTTTTTTATTTATGGTTCACGAAATTCAGATTCAGATTTTGTTTTGATTTAAAGAACATCTATAAGACCAATAAAATTGTATAAAAAACTATATACAATAAAAATGCATATTTAAGCAGATGGAAGGAAGAAATTAAAGAAAAGATTAAGAGGAACAACCCAAGTTCAAAATTTACAATTTTATTAAACAAAAAATGAAAACCAAAACCAAAGTTACTGTTTGCAATATCCATTCAAAGTTAATTATACTCCTTTAAATAGGGAGTAAAATGTTTAGAACGAGTTTAGAATACGTTAGGAATTATTACGTAACTGAATAGCTTCCTTAATTTCCTATGATGTGTATTAGCGTTGTCATGTCTATAGAATATTTCAGAAAATTACACCGTGTTGCTCTATTCTTGCAATTTAAATTTCACTTACAATTGCTACACTTCGCCATAAATTCTAATGATATTTTAGTATAATTTTGTTAATAAAATTACAAATAGATAAAGACTGTTAAAACCTGCTACTAAGACTCCTGTCTTTATAATGAAAGATATCGTTCTTGATTACATGCATTAAAATCCGTTATCTCTACTTGTTCTATAAATTTTTTCTAATTTCATTTAAGCTACAGATTCTCCAAATTTGGAAATTTTTGTGATAAATAATTTAAGTCTCAAATTTTAGAAAACTTTGTCTTTACAAAGTTATTTTAACCTTTGTTAAAAATAATTTTTATTAAAAAATTGGAATATCGTGGACGATTTTACTTTTAAAAAGTGATGACATGGGTTTTACACAGAATTGAAAATTATATTAATTAATGTATCTTATGGTTTACAATGTGATTCAAGTACAAAATTTTCCAAAATTATTAACTGCGATCTGCCACCTGTTTCCAAATATTTAATACTTGAAAAAAATCTACTACCAATAAGTTCGAGCCTCCAACCTTTTTAAACATTAGTAAACCCCATCGCCATTTTTCTATTCTTAGAATTCTTAAAATTTTTAACTGGCAGTTTTTTGATATGAGAAATCATAATTTGCTATTTACTTGGATTCATGTTTTAGAGGACTCCACATAAGCCATATTCTTGTAAAAAATGTTTATTAATTGTAAGAACCAAAAAGTATACTTGTAAATAGCCTTAATACTTAATTATTTTCTAGATAATCGCATTTTATAATTCTTATTTAATTCATAAAATGTCCAAAAATATTTAAGTTATTGCAAAAAATAAATTTTGAAATTTCATTTTTAACATCCCATATTTTAAAGTCAAAAATCTACCTTACTTCTACGTACAATTACTTAAGCACCACTCTGTATACAGTTTGGAATCGCTAAATGGAATTAACACGTTTCAATTATTGTGCATATTTTTAAAAAATCCCGACTTACGTCAATTTTAGATTATGACGTGATATCTTGAAAAAAAAATTCGAGTGATTTATAACCCCCAAATTTTAAATGGAAAGTAGAGGCGTGTCATACATTATTTTGAAAACATTTTATTGTTTTTTCAGACGTTATCAATTAAAAAGGCAATATTTGTTTTGCTTAAGGAGGTATGGTAGCTAAGTCGAAATAATGAGATCAATTTAAAATTTTTAGGATCGATAAAACTATATTTAATACGTGTTGTGTTAAAATTTTAGAGACCTAGGGTTCATAGTTTTTTTATGAAACGAAATTAAAATGAGGTCATTTAACGTTGTAATGGCATACCAGGTATCACACATACTCATGTTATAATAAATTTCATGATGAAAAAATAATGACAAAGCTTTGAAAAACTAAAGGTCTATAAAAAAAAAATTCCAAAAATTATTGAGAAAATAAAATCATGTTCAGGGTACTTAGTTATA
Source organism: Hermaeophaga mercurialis (assembly GCA_951812935.1). Lineage (NCBI taxonomy): Eukaryota > Metazoa > Arthropoda > Insecta > Coleoptera > Chrysomelidae > Hermaeophaga > Hermaeophaga mercurialis. The sequence goes on along the minus strand of OX638358.1, from coordinate 24,553,033 downwards.
AAAATAACTAAGTTAAAAAAATCTAAATTTAAATGTGGGTTATGTTGACGGCAACGTCGCAAATGGTGGGTCGCGCGGGAAATTTAAAGTTTTAATAGAATAGGTTAAAAGAAATGTCAAATGGGTTAGGGAAAGCATTTTTAAATTTTTATTATTTATTATAAAACATAACATAATTAAATAATAAATAACTTATTGCTAATATTCTTAATTTTGGTTTCTCCTTTGAAGATTTGTTAATTAAATATCAGACTGTCTGAATGGCATTACTTGTAAACATACACACACTTACACATCACAAACGCGGTTGGATTTGCGACGTTGCCGAAATTCTTATTAATTTTACTAAGATATTAAATTATTTTATTTAATTATTTTACTTATAAATCCTGTTGACTAACGAAAATTAATGTTATAATTTAATCTTAAAATTCATAAAATAATAATTTTAACATGCTAAAAGACGGTTATTGCTAGCTGAAATTTTGGAAGTACAGTCAAAAGTTCATTCTCCCTATAGGTACGTACATACTGTTGACATGTACAATGAGACGGAACTGTCTGACTGGACTGTACGTACCATACCTCCTTAAAACGCCTTACCAAATTTTTGTTTGTTTTTAACTGCTACTACTTATCTCTGAAGGATTCCAAGTTTTCTGGAAAATAGAGTGTAGTTAGAAATTAACTTTAGAACTTATCGTGCATCCTGCAGCTACCTGGAGGAAAAACTCCTTTTTCAACTTGGCTTCCGACAGTTTTGGAAACTGGCATCACAGATATTTGAAATATCCTCATTTTTTCTCAGTTAGTTAAACTCCTATTTAATATGAAAAATTGGTAATAAAACAATTTCAAGAGGACTAAGGTTGTATTAATGAAGTTATTTTCACCGGGGTTAATGCGACTTGAAATTGGTAGTCTTTGTCCAATGGAAAGGTCTGTCTCGAGTTTCCCACAAGTAAAGATGTTTCGTGTAACCTGCCTGCTGACCCAACAACATTGTTAGTATTTTGAAATCTCCACAAAACATCCAGCTATGTTTTTGATATTTTATTTTTTTTAAAATCATTGGCACACACATCGTTGTAGTGTTTCTCTAAATTTATTCGCATTATGGAGCAAGAGTGTTTGAGGCTTGTGTTTGACCAATCGTCATAGCTAAATCAAATTCAGTGTAGTCCAAGAACCACCAAACCTTTTTAAAAATGATTACTAACGGGCAGATTTTTTGTGAATAACGCCTAACTTTTCTCTATGGAAACTCTCGATAGTGGTAGATAATGAAGTGCGAAGGGATTAAAGACGTAAATTGAGGGCATTATCTAATTTAGATCTAATCTTCAGATTAGTTTAAAAAATAGAACTAATAGTAATTGTAATAGAATTGATAATAAAAATTTCAGAATATCCCAGGTTGGCGGACCCAATTTGTAATATAGTTGTCAATGCGTTTTTTAATTATTTTATTTGAGAGAAAATCTTTTGGAATCTCATGGTAACTTCAGGGTACTAAATCCATTTAGAAATGATTTGAATAATAAAGTGGAGATGCCAAAACCTAATTAGAAAGTTAAATTTCCTGAAATTAAATTTGACAGTATCATTCCCTAGATTATTACCAAATGTTTATTAGTTCAGTGATAAATTTTAAAAACTATTGACTATTTAAATAGTTTTAAATATTTGCAAAAAAAAAATAGTAAAGAAACTAATTTTTTCTTTGCTTCAAGTTTTGGTGTAGTAGCAAACCCTTTTTAGAAATGGACGATACACTTATGTTAAGTTTTGTTGTATTATGATGATGCTGGATGAAGAGATTTGTTTTCTATGGAAATCCCTATTATTATTTTTTTGTGAGGATTACTGCTTCCGGAGGATCGCGTCATTTTATGAGATATTTCTCAACGTTTCGTCGTCTGTTATAAGCGGCTTCTTCAGGAGGGGAGGGGTGCATGGTAACTCAACTACTTAACGTAGCCAGAGGCGAAACACATCTCATTGTTGTTTTTTTTTTCCAAATAACAATCGAAGGAAAACACCATTACAGTAAAGTCCATAAGTAAAGACAAAAGTTTTAAACATTTTCATTTTTAATAAAAATTTACGGTTATGTTACACTTGAAAATAATAATAAAACCTTTTAAATACATTCAATTTAAGAAGGCTGGATTTCAAGAAACGATGTGTCTTATGTTGCTGATATAATATTATTGCATTAAAATGTAATTTTAATTTTTTTGTATTTAAATATATGTATGTGGATAGCACTTGAATCTAATTTTTATTGTTTGCTTGATAAGAAATGTACATTTGCCTTTACAAGCTCTAGACTTTATGGCTGACAAATGCAGAACGCTGAGCCGCAAAATTAGAAGTAAAGCTTCTCGAGTTGAACTAGGATTGTATTAAATTCTGCCAGCTGCCTTACTGTCTTCCTTGACATTTTCATTTATGACGAAGCAGTATGTTGTTTGTGAAATATTCCTATAATATAAATAATGGAGATAGTTATATTAAAAAAGCAATATATTATCTAAGGTGTCCCTGTTATTTTCTTATTTAATAAAAAACTGGAACATTGAAGATGGATGGATGGATAGTGTGTTTCGGTTTTATATCAGTACCTATGACGCGAATATATCGGAACAAATCCGTTTTATTTGCCAGCTTTTATTGGATATATGTAAATACTGTTTTGTCCCTGATCGTATCCCTTGGGGCTTAATGTATGTATTTGCATACACGAGTGACTAAAATGTTCTCTATCTCGAAACTTACTGAATGGTTTAGAACGTGTCAGACAGAAAATTAGGGATATTAGTATTACAGATAATTAACAGAAATGCAAATCTGTCCTCGTATACAAAATGTTTGTTTACAAATATTTTGAAAGCAAATATTTTCAATGCATTCATATAATGTGTACTAGCAGGAAATGTTATAATGCAATAATTTCTATATTATAACAGAATCCATTATAATAAGTAAACACTTCTCAATATGAGTATTTTAGTTTAGACGTTCCAGGTATTCCGTTCGATGTTATTTCCAGTTTTCCATTTTCTTCGTTTCTCTTGCCTTTTCTTTTCTTATTTCTTCTTCGACTTCCTTTAATATTTGTTCCGCTTCGGCATCAATCCTTTTCTTATGTTCTTTCATTTTCCGTCCAAATTTCTCACCGAATATTTGTTCTTGTATTTTTTCTCTTATTTTTGGGTTATTCATCGCTTGCAGAAATGATTCATTGTTATAGATCTCCCTCCATAATGATAAATCTTCGCTTTCTTTAGTCTCTTCTTCTTCTATTTCCTTTTTCTCTATTTTCTTTTTCTTTATTTCCTTTTTCTCTATTTCCTTTTTCTCTATTTCCTTTTTCTCTATTTCCTTTTTCTCTATTTCCTTTTTCTATATTGCCTTTTTCTCTATTTCCTTTTTCTCTATTTCCTTTTTCTCTATTTCCTTTTTCCTTTTTCTCTATTTCCTTTTTCTCTTGCTTGATCTTACTCCTGGGTCGTCCTTCACTTTCGGATTCACTTCCTATCTTCATTCTTCCTTTGTGTTTGTAGTCTTTGTCTTTAGACCCAGTTGGCTTCATCACTCGCGCAATATACTCAAATTTTTTCCCCGAAAATTGGGCAATTTGGGTTATTAAGACCCGGAGTATATTCCAAAAGTTAAAATTTGAACTAACTTATTAGAGTCTATAAACAAATTATTTTTAATTCCATATATGTATTTGGATTCATGAACTTCAAGTTCCTTCGGAAACACTCAGTTTTTACAAAATGTTATAGTTTATCTAAAATATCATCACGTAATACGAGTATAAATTCAAATATATTCAACTTTGCAAAAATTTTAAACCACCCAATTAGTTAGTTGAAATTATGAATATTTCACTCAAAAATTACATTTTTGATTTTATAGCTATCATTGTTTGATTCAAATAAATCGTTTAGATGATTAAAATATTTAGTAAATATTGTACCTTTCAATTTAAAGTTTTTATTTAATTCAATAAATGATTTCAGGGGTAAAAGTATTTATCATTTAACTTAAAATTTTATTTCTTCTTTAAAAAGTTTAAATGGTTATCTAAGAGTAAAAATATTATCATGAAATACAGAAAAATCCACAAATATCATTTAAAGTAAAACTGTTAAATATAATGTATTTATTTTATTATATAAAACTTTATACGTCTAGTATTATTCAGTACAAAGTGTAAATTTGTTCTTTTGGCTAACCCCAACATTCCAATTCGTTAAAACCCATCTCATAAATTAATCCCTTAGGTCATTACGATTTGCAAAATTTAATATCTCAATTATCCCTACACTTCCTCTGGATTCAGGAGTATCGTAATCTAATTAAAAAGGGCTAACGTACTTATTAAACCTTCAAAATAGGAACAAGTTCCTAGTACAATTTATTTCCATTTATGTAGGCCCAAAATGGAGAATTATAGAAGCGTATTAATAATTAAACATATAGTAAATTTGGGACAAATAGGTATAGAATTTCAACGGATATATTCAGTTCATCAAGGATACGAATAGTGTGACATTCGCTGGCGATGCGCAGAAGAAAAAGTGAGGCAGCATTCAGAGGGAAAAGTATGCACTTTACGCGCCGCCAGATCGAGCTCTGTGTACATTCTCGTTGAAAAGTTGTTTAAATATAGGGTACATTTCTACTTATACATTATATAGGTTTTCAGTTTTTACCAAAACAAAAACATGATAAATTTGTTGAGTTCGGACACATTATAATACAATAATATAACAATATAAAACGTATTTAAAGAGGTTCAATACCTGACAGGTCACTATCAGAATCCGAATCATATGCTTCAAAATTATTCACTATCTTCTTGTAAATTTATTATTAACTTGTCTACTACTAAATCTAATGCTGGTTGCTTCTCCATGAAAAACTTTTCAGTCTTTATCGCGTTCACATCGTTTTTTCTGCTCTGCTTCAGAAAATATGTTGAAAAATTCGTCACATAACTGTTCAACAGTTTTTAATTTAAAATATATGTTTTTTTGAGCAACATATTGTTTTAAGGATGCCCAAACTAATTCAATGGGGTTCAAGTCGAGATAATATGGTGGGAGTCTTAGAACTGTATGTCCGTGAGCACCATTATTCTGTCGATCTCATATATTTTGTACTATGATTTATGAACTTTTATTACACTGAACAAGTTTATTTTTAACGTGTCATCTGTAAATGGTATATTTCGTGTTCTTAACCACTCCCTCAATTCGTCTTTTCGATAACCCATAGTAGGACACTTTTCAAACCGTTTTCGCCTTCTGCATTTACTATAATTAGTCTTTGTCCTTTTGAAATTGGTGCATAGAAACCATCATTAGTGTTTGTTGTCATTCCAACTTTTGACGTGGCTGTGAGACGAATAGACATATGTTTCATCCATATAGATTATAGGTCTCTTTTCTGTCCGGAATTGCTTTATACTTCTTAAGAAGTTTCTTCTGAGTTGTTGTATTTCAGGTTTTTTCATGAGCAATTTTCTGTTATTTTTTGTTTTTCTCATTTTGGCTAAATTTCCGGTGTATTCTTCGCAAAGTTGAAAGTCGAAGCAGACCTCTATCACAGTCATCCACATTATACTTAGACGTTGAAAACGACGATAATTCGCCATCCTCGATAGACTTTATTCCCTGTGCAATTTTCTGTACTGAACTTAAACTTATACCAGTGGCCATGGCGACACGCTCCTGAACCTTTTTTAAATATTTTATAGGTTTATTCTCATTCGCTTCTCGTTTCATAAAATGAATAATATTGGCTACGACTTCCCTAGTTTGTCCAGATAAAACTTTATGTTTTAGTTTGGATTTCAACTTCATTATGCAACACTCTACAATATCCACATCTTTCACTGACTGTACTTTTACTCTACAAACGTCTCAAACTGAATGAGAAAAACCTGGCTATTTACGGCGCATTTCATGGGCGGTTCGATCTCGGTGTTTTCAAACTTGTTCCTATTCTTGACAAGCTGTACATCGAAGTATCCAACTTTCAACAATAGAAAAATTGATTACTGTTTTATTTTACAACTCGGTAACCCGGGTAATTTTGTTATATACTAACATAATGAAAAAGCGTATGCAATGAATAGCAATTCAATTTCAATTTTAAAATTGCGGCTAATAAATTTAGCTATTGTTGTAGGCACATTTGTTGAAAATAATGAAATTTTGGGTTATAATAAAAGCCCTTTAGATAAAAAAACAAAAAATCTAGAGATTCAGAAATAAATACATTCAGCTAGATCTAGAATTAAGAGAGATATTAAGTGTAGAGGGATTTGAAAAGGAATATAACACTATATAGTGTTAGTACTAAAGAACTATATCAAGAAAATAGATGACTAAAATTACTTCGATGGATTCAGGGTAGAGGGAGGACGAAAAAAAAAACAAATATTAATTTATTTAAAATAGTGTGGAATATATACTCCTTTGAAAAAAAGTGACATAACATGAAAACAAGGTGTTGTAAGAATGCTGATACAAAATAATGAAAAGTGATGTGTTTTTGAGAAGGTCGTAAAGAATATAATTAATATTTTTTATTATTCTGTTTCATTTTTTGATCAGATGATACAAAACTCCTCTAATTAAACCAACCCGAATTTTAAAGAAAATCGATGAAATCGTCTTTAAATGTGTTACGGAACGAGGTTTTAGTACGGCCTTAAGCCTGGAAAGGATAAGATTATGAGTTACTTAAATTCGTAAAAACAGTGAATATTACAATCTTATTATCTAAAAATGCAACTTTTATTCTTCTCACCTCCGCAGTAAAGTAAGAAGACGGACTTATTAAAAAAAATGTCAATTTTAATGCGAAAATAATATAGTGGAATACAATAATTTTTGGAGTCTATTATGAACTTACCCTTTTTAGTTTTACAACTCAGAAGTCAGGGCTTTCTTCCGACTATACTTTCTGAATGTTTGCTAAACCCGGAATAAACTTTTGGCCGACATTAATATTACATCAGTCGGTTTCCGCGGTGAAATCTGTTAAAAGTTCCCAATTTATTTTATATTCGATTCTCTTTCATAGCATCCCTTTTTCAGTGAGGATGCGGAACACGTTTTGGATAAGTTAGAGGGAAAACAGGAAAATATGCATTAGAGTCGCGCTTGTCGCAATCTAGATGCGATATAAAATGTTTAAAGTTTTTAGTTTTAATATCATCACTCGATGTAATTCGGTAATGCACAAAATATTTTAAATTTAGTTTATTTCGATATTACTTAAAGATTTCTCTTTGTGAGCTTAAATCAATGATTTGTGTATAATTATTTGTGGGTATAATTATTCCTAACAGGCATAAAATCCTCTTCGACTGCTTTTCCTGTGTAAACACATCTGTTGCTTTGAAATATCAATTAATTTATTTTGATACTAAATAAAGAGCGTTTCCGTTTCTAAAGCCATTTTGACACAATTAGCATTAACTTCAATATGGGATTCCTGTATCCCCAGGGAACAACTTAAATAATATTATTTTATTTGTGCTTGCGTTCCGAGGGTATTTTACTTTTGTCACAACCCTACCATATACTGTTATATATGATTTCTGTGATTTTGTTGGCAACACTTTTGATTTAGTAAAGCATAAATGTATCTTTGAAATGAGTGTGTATATATATACAGGGTGTCCCAGAATATGTGGGCAATCTCCAGGATTCAGATAAAATATGAAAAAATAATATGACAAGTTCCCATAAAAAAATTTCCTACAGACCCTCCCTACTGAGATATAAGCCCCTGAAGGACGCCTCTGGAAATCGGTTTATCTTGAATAATTCTTAAAGTACTTGGTGTAATTTAATAATTTTTCAGTATGATGGTTGCTAGGTAAGTCTCCTCAAAATGAACCATTTTAATTTTATTCGGCTTATTTAGTTTTCCAGGGACGGACTAGCTTTAACAGAATAATGCTTATTTTTTTTACACCCTGTATGATAGAGGCATATCAATAATACTATTGAACAGCTGAAACCTTAAAGTAAAAAAAAGGTACTCTTCATCGACATCGATAAAATAAACCGTTTACGAGAAAAACATTTTTGTTCCATATGCGTTTTTTTATTAAATATTCGATAAATACCTTATTTTGTTGATATGGTTTAGTTGATATGTACCAGTTAAAATAAACAATAGTGTCAGTTGGACATTGAGTGTGTAAGTTTTTGATCTTATTTCTTCTGCTTCTTTTTGATATGGAATTTACGTTTGAGGAATATGCCGACATGCATTTAATGTATGGGCTTGCATCATGTAATGCCTTAGAAGCCCGAAGGCTTTATGAAGAACGATTTCCAAACAGAAGAATTCCTGACAGAAAAACCTTTGAAAGAGTAGATCGTCGTTTAAGAGAGACAGGTAAAAACTAAGTTGTTTTATTTTTAATTTGTACTTATCGGATGATAAAGATTTGATTTAAAGTATTTAGGTCGTAAATAATTTTAGGAAAGTTTGACAAAGCCAGTCACAATTGTGGAAATCAAAACCATCGCGTTGATGGTCTTGAAGAAAACATCCTTAATGCCGTACAAGTAGATCCTGCTGCAAGTGTTCGAAAATTGGCTGCCGAATTTGATTGTTCAAAATCAATGGTCTTTAGAATCCTTATTGAGCAACAGTTACATCCATACCACCTTCAGAAAGTCCACGCGCTTCCAAAAAGTCCACGCGCTTCTTCCTGAAGACTTTCCGCGAAGGATGGAATTTTGTAACTGGGTTTTAGATCGGCACAGAAACGATGCAAATTTCATTGGTTCAGTTCTCTTCACGGACGAAGCTGGGTTTTCCAAAAACGGCATCATAAATTCTCATAATTTACATTTATGGGCAGAGGAAAATCCCCATGCTTCTATTGTAACGCATCACCAGCACCAATTTGAACCCATCAACGTGTGGGCCGGAATTATCAGACAACACTTAATTGGACCATTTGTATTGCCATGGAGGTTAAATGGAGAAAGGTATTTGGAATTTCTTCAAAACAATCTGCCAGAACTTTTAGAAGATCTACCTCTGCAACTACGACATAATATGTGGTTCATGCATGATGGGGCTCCGCCACATTTTAGTCTAGTAGTTCGAGAACACCTGAACAGGGTCTTCGAAAATCAATGGATAGGAAGGGGAGGACCAGTGGCTTGGCCTCCTCGATCACCAGACCTAAATCCATTAGATTTTTTTTGTGGGGCTATCTAAAATGTTTAGTATACGCCAATCCAATACAAAATCGGGAACACTTATTGGAACTGATTAATTTCCATTGTCGCGAAATAAGGAATAATGTTGGCGCATTGTGGAGGCTCCAACAATCTACAATTAAAAGATGTAGGGAATGCATTGCAGTAGAAGGAGCTCATGTTGAACCGACGTACAAAATGAATCAGTAAAATATGGTATTTATCGAATATTTAATAAAAAAACGCATATGGAACAAAAATTTTTTTCTCGTAAACGGTTTACTTTATCGATGTCGATGAAGAGTAACTTTTTTTTAGTTTAAGGTTTCAGCTGTTCAATAGTATTATTGATATGCCTCTATCATACAGGGTGTAAAAAAATAAGCATTATTCTGTTAAAGCTAGTCCGTTCCTGGAAAACTAAATAAGCCGAATAAAATTAAAATGGTTCATTTTGAGGAGACTTACCTAGCAACCATCATACTGAAAAATTATTAAATTACACCAAGTACTTTAAGAATTATTCAAGATAAACCGATTTCCAGAGGCGTCCTTCAGGGGCTTATATCTCAGTAGGGGGGGCCTGTAGGAAATTTTTTTATGGGAACTTGTCATATTATTTTTTCATATTTTATCCGAATCCTGGAGATTGCCCACATATTCTGGGACACCCTGTATACAAGGTTGGGATAAAGTATGGAACCAAGTAAATATCTTTAAAACGAAACGGACGACATTTATGAAATTTTACATGTAAGTGAAATAGGGCAAAATGCAGCTGATGTACATTTTATTGTTATACTTCCGGTTTAACCGGAAATACCCTCAACTTTTTAATTTAAATAGGACACACTGTATACTTTTCCAGATTTTGAAAGATCTTGTTATTTAGAATTCGTACATTCTGGGTTTAGTGCAAAAAATCTGTAAAAACGAGGAATACAGCACTTTAATAAACCCCTTTTAAGTTTTTATACATTAGAGTAAAATACCATTTAGATAAACAAATTGATATTGTTTGTATTAATAGTAAGAAATAAATGAGTACTATCTAGTAGGTAACAATTGGCAAACTGTCAAATTGTTATTTACGGAAATAAATTGTATGATTAAAAATGGTTCATTTAAATGAACAAGATCGTATTGAAATATTAATAATGATCGATTCATAGAGTGGCCTTCTCGTTCTCCGGATCTAAGCCCATTATATTTTTTCTTTGAGGTTATCTAAAATCACGTGTTTATTAAAAGATCAACATGCTTGCAGGAATTAAGACAAGGAATTATTGATGAATATGAATTAATATGTGGAGAAGTCTTGGAAAGAGTGACTCAAGAATTTACTAATAGGCTGGCATATTGTCAGAAGGTGAACGGAGACAGACCATTTTGAATATTTGAATTAATTTTGTTTAAATTATTATTCTTATTAGTCTGAAGTAAATAAATGTACTTATTCTACAACTAAAAGAGAGTTATTTCTCGTTTTTACAAATTATTTTCACTAAACTCAGTATGTACATGTTCGAGAAATAATAAGCACTTTCAAATTTAAATTAAGAAAGTTGAGGGTATTTCCGATTAAACAGGAAGCATATTAACAAAAAAATATACATCAGATGCATTTTGGCTCATTGCACTTACTTACAAAATTTCAAAATATCGTCCGTTTCGTTTTAAAGATATTTACTTGGTACCACACTTTATCCCAACCCTATATATATATATATGTATATATATATATATATATATATATATGCATATACGAGGGCGGTTTAATGAAAGAGTGACTTTTCAAAAGTTAACAACATTTTTGCTATGGTGATTGTGCTGGCTTTTACAAATGATTCATTCGTATGTTCTCTGTCTCACAAATCTGAAAGATAGGTTATATTTTATAATCATTTGAAAAAACTGTTTTCGTTGTTGTGGGAATATGGAGATAAAAGAATTTCATGTGATAAAAAAAATATTTTTTAAGTGCAAAAACAATTAAGGAAACCGAAGAAAAACTATGTAAATATAATGAATGAGCAAATGGAACGATTTGTAAGTGGGTTTTTGTTTTTAAAGGTGGCCATTTGAGCACAGATTATGCAGAACCTTCAGTGCAGTTATTTATTGTTACCACCACAGAAATTGTTAACAAAATCCATACACTGGTAATTAGCCATTCTCAATTGAAAATGCGTGAAATAGTTAATAAAGTAAATATTTCAACCGGAAGGGTATGCAATATTTTGCATCATATTTTAAATATGAAAAAGCCTGTTGTAAAATAGGTGCCGCTTTTGTTTAATGCGGATCAAAGGCATTACAAATTCAAAAGAATGTTTGGTCATCTTTAAATATAATTTAAGGGCATTTTTCTGTCGCTATGTCACTGTAGATGAAATGTGAATTCACCATTATACTCCTGAAACTAAAATGCAATCAAAACAATGGATTTCTCCCGGGTAACGTGCCCCAAAGAAAGCAAAAACAGTATTTTCCGCCATAGTTTTTTTTGGAATTCCAAAGTTGTTATCTTTATCGATTATTTACAAAAACGAAACACGATAACTGGACAATATTGTGCTGAGTCGCCGACACATATCGATACCGAACTTAAGAAGAAAATACGAGATTTGTTCAAAAAAGGTGTGTTGTTCTATTACGATAATACACCATTTCGTTCGTTAGCAATTGCTACTGCAAAATTAGTCGGCTTAGGTGTTACAATCTGCTGCCTCATCTACCATATTCGCCAGATCTGGCTCCCAGTGATTTCTTTCTGTTTTCAAATTTAAAAAAATAGCTCGGTGGAAAAATGTTTCAAACAAGTGAAGAGATGATAGCAGAGCCAAATGCGTATTTTGAAGCCTTTTTGAAATACTACTTTTTGGATGGTTTAAAAAAATTAGTAACCTGCTGGACTAATGGTTTAGAAACAAAAGGAGATTATGTTGAAAAATAGAATGTATTTATACAGTGAAATACCTATTTTATTGAAAAGTTACTCTTCCGTCAAACCGCCCCCTATACATAAATATATTTCTTGAATGGAAAGACAAAATATAGTGGTAAAGTATGTGAATTGTAAATAATTGATTTGCTCTGCAGGAAGAAATAAAACAACATTTCCATTGTGGAACCGAAGGTGTTCTTTGGAATGGAAAATCACAAAATTCAGGTTAATATGGAGAATAAGGTTATAAATTATAGCATTAAGTGATGATAAAGGTTTGACTAATATGAAATAATTATATTAAACATTATACATTACTCTCCAAAGGATGGTGGAATACCGAAAGTCTATTTTATTACTCTATATTCGACACTATGTTTTAAAAGTGCTTTTAGAGATTTATTTATTTTTGAAATATATATTATAAAAGTATACCATTAGGGATTTCCCAAGTTAGTGGAGCTAATTGCAAAGTATTTATTTGGAGTTTTAGTGTGAAGGAAGTATTTATTTAGTATTTTAGAGAAAATAAAGTTGGCATTATGAGTAAAATTATAATTTATTAAGTAAAATACAATAAAAAAAAGAACTAATGTAGACTTGCATTAAAATTTTTAAACATTATCAAGTATTGCTACCCATTTATTCACCTAATTCACTAAAGTAAAATCAATATAATCGTGTAGCAAGAATAAAAACACATAAATTAAAGTAAACACTATTACGTGCAAATCACTAGAATAAATATTAACAATGACAGACAAAGGACAAACAAGTCTATAAGTGGCTTCAGCATGACCTGAATTATGTGATGATGTGGTGAATAAGTATTATTCATTTATATAATTTTTAATGGCTGGTTAATTATTAATGCATTTATTGATATTGACGATGTTAATAGCATCAACTTTTTATAAAAAAAATTATAACCTTTGATTGGGTATAAAATTTATATTCAACGAAATGTGTGGTAGTATTTCACTAATGCTACTATTTAAATAATTTGTATCTTTACCGGCAATGGGGATATTATTATATTAAAAATTGTTCCCTAACCAAGTGATGATTAGCCAGTGCTCTTTTTCTTATTTTTAGTGGTTATTTTGCAGTTTTATCGATACTGTTTAATTTTATTTATTAGGTGGTATTTTGTCATTCCTATAAATTGTTTTATATTAATTAATTTTTTATAGGTACTAGATTTGATCTGCCCTTTTTTAGCAATCTGATCTTTAATGATGTGAAATATTTCTTACCATCTTTATTGGTATTATAAAAAACTGGCTTAATATTAGTTTGTGTAACAGATAGTTAATTGATTTTTGTGAGTCTTGGAATGTATAGAAATTTAAACTATGGAATTTCATTAAATTACTTATAATAAGGACTAAATTACTACTGACATGAAAATTTATTTTTTGTAAAATTTGATAAGAGTTCAAATTTTAAGAAAACAATACGTACACGATGACAAAAATACTGTTTAGTACACTAGATTATATTGATTTATAATTTTTTAGTAATTATTGCACATAGACTAAAGCTCTCGCAGAATTAAATTAAACGATTTATCTATCGTATCTATCGTATAAAATAAATTTCCTAGGAAATCATCATTTTTTTATATTTTTAATTATCCATAGTAGTCATAGTTCTATTTAACTTACTATAAGAGTTGCTTTGCTAGAAATATTAAATTAACTTTAATTTTACAATTGGTTAAAAAAGTGATTCTTAATTTAATTTAATTTAAAATACTGAAAATCTTTTTGTAGTAGTAATTTACCAATTTTTTTGATAAACATTTCTGGAAAATGCATATTAAAATTAAATTTTGGACCTTTTATGAACCTCTGTTAAAAAATATGAAAGCTAGCAAAAAGTGTTCATATTTTGTTTTTAATTCTCCATTAGTTCCTAACTATTTTGTCACATTTTTTTTTCGTACAATCCCTTTGGTTTACGACTTTATATAATAAAACTAGGTTCGACACATCCATTTATCTGAAAGCATTTTAGTTTGACATATCATTATTGACATAATTCGAATAAATTTCAAAAGCTTGCCATAAAGTTGATGCCCACTGAAAATAACACAACCAGTGTTTCAGCGTAGCAGTGACACTTTTAATCTTGTAAATATTTTTACGTGTCCTTAAAAAAAAGGTAAAGATATCCTTAGATTTATAAATTAACCTTCAATTGTTTACACTCAAAGTCTTTTTTTAGTTATTTTACTAAAAGGAATGTAATATCATTATTGCGAATATTTTAAGAATGACTCAAGAAACTATCTGAACTGTTTTATAATATTTTCAGCAAATTAAATAAAATCACGAAAAGCAGAGTCACTTGGTACAATAAAGTTTGTAATGGCTTTGTTCTTTTTTCAAAGCCGAAGTTTTTTTACATTTATTCTATTTAAACATTTTTTCTTTATTCTGGCTTGAAAATGAACTTATTTCGTTTGACTCCATGATATCCAATGCTGCATTAAATTGGAAATATTATTTAATAAAATTTTCTGAGTCGTGTTGAATAATGGGCATTATCTTCCAAATGTCTTTCTTGTGTCATATTCAATAACATCTTATATTCATCGATACCCAATGGATTTTGTTTCATTTTGCAATAGCGTATAAAAAATATCGAATACCCGATTGGATTCAAGTTGAGAATAAACAGATCGTTATTTTTTGTTTTTTGTCTCTTAGCACCTTCGAAACTGAAAAAATGGTTTTCAATTTCATATCTTGATAAATTATAGGGTGCTTTTAAATTAGAGGCATATATTTTTACAGTAAATTCGCTTTATAAATTTAATAATAATGGCTATAGGATTTCTGGAAAATATTAACATTTTTTATTATAAATTCCGTATTTTTAATAAAATTTTAGGCCAGTTTCTTACTTGATTATTTGTATATTTTAGAAGCAATTTCAAAATCTGAGGTTCTGACAGTGACGTGTTGTAGGGTAAGGCTTCATCTAAATTATTTGTCGCCATAAATTTTAATAGGTCTGTTTTTTCGAGTTAATTGTTGGTATTTTCCTGGTTTGTCGAGAGTAGTAAGGAGTATGGTTTTTGTATTAAATTTTCGTAAAAATAGTGATAATT
Source organism: Hermaeophaga mercurialis (assembly GCA_951812935.1). Lineage (NCBI taxonomy): Eukaryota > Metazoa > Arthropoda > Insecta > Coleoptera > Chrysomelidae > Hermaeophaga > Hermaeophaga mercurialis. The sequence continues at coordinate 24,537,711 of OX638358.1, read as the reverse complement.
TTTTTTTGTAAGTACCTGTTTCCATAGTAGTAAGAAAATTTGAGTTTTCAATATAAAATTATTTTCACGTTCAAGAAGATTTTTTTTTGATGGGAGAATTTTTCATGTTATGTAGCACTTTTTATGCAGATTAAGCAGATTTTAAACTAATTTGACAAATCTAACCATTTTATATTTAACACTTTTGGTATCAGCAACAGATATTATAGAAAGCGGAACTTTATAAAAGTAAATGCTTCAAACCTGTTACCTATTTTTTAACCTATTTTTTACTTTATGGTGTAGCAGTTACTAATTTGTTACTTAAATTGACTACAACAAAGGTCCGCAACATTGAAGACATTTTAAATTTAATGAACTACCCGAGTACTATTAAAATAGCTTTTCAAAAGATTACTACTTTGAAACGGCAAATCTTTGAGGCAGTTACTAGTTTGTGGAACTAAATTGTGACTTACAAGAGATGGTACTTTATAGTTCCAGACAGCGGATCTGGCAACGTATCTGGAACAAGCAAGGGGACTTAAAAAGAACCCGGGTACCCCCCAGTAGAACACTGTAAAAGAATGTATTTTCTTGAAAGTAGCCGCTTCTTTGACATGCCACCATATAGTGAATTATACTTAAAATCACTACCCTATGTTATCATTATACTATTTAGTAACATCAACTTTAACAAAATGGCTTCCAAATTAATTCGTCTGATATATTTTTTTTATCTACTTTTTATAGAAAACTGAAAAAAACAGCAAACAACCAAGCGAAACTTAATTTATCTGTTAATTACACTCAACAATAAGCCATCTAACAATTCTAATTTAATCTACACGTACATGTCAATTGTCAATAAATAAAATCGATTTTTCAAATATCGATACTTTGATTAGGTATCAGACAAAAATATTGGTTGCTGGAGAATCCGTAATTTTTCAGAAGTCATGGTTAAGTTGCATGACTATATACCCTTTCGTAATAGTTTGTAAGTCATAGAATAAACTAAATAAATCTGACAATATAATATCGATACCTAGAGTATAGAAATATTACAAAATTCTTGCTACTAATTTCTAATAAACATTAGTAGATAATTTTCCTTTTAACATGTGGTAGTGCCGTATTTTCTAAAACCTTGTTCAAATGAAAATTCAAATCAGAAATGCTTCTCTGTATTTCGGGATAAAAGCACCGTGTTTGTTGATCTAGTATCAAATTCACGTTAATAACTTGGTTTAATGGACCCTTTTCAATCATTGAGGATCACCGTAAACATTAATGTTTTCATGTTTGTTCTCTTTAGTGGGTAATAATTAATATGAGTTACTTACCAAAACCATTCTTTAAACATCGGTTTTGATTAAGCTGTCTAATTAGTTGAAGGTAATAGAATTACATTTTTTTGTTAGTTTATATCAAAGAAATATTTCTTACCATAAATATGATCTCTAAGTTTACAACGACGCAGAATTCTACTTAAAATGTGACCCTTAAAGGAAGGTAGTGTAAAAGTGAAAATTCACAAAGAGACTAAATTTCCCAAGAGACATATGTATAAAGCGAATGAAGATTGATATTCTTAGAGACCATGTTTTTAAATTAAATTAAATATATTTAAAAACCTTTATGATAAATAACTTTAAAACTTTAATACGAGTATTATTATTATTCTCTAAAAGTTTATAATAAAATTATATTTTTTTTTATTTTTTATTAACTCTAGTGGAACGTTTATTAGAGGTTTATGTTTGTGAAGTCATAACAACAAAACTTGTTCTACCAAAGATTTTATTCCATAAAACGGAAAAAATGGTTGCACCAACGAGCTGCTGTGCTGTTAGGTGCAACTAACGAGAAAACAAAGGATAAAATAGGTGGAAAGCAACTAGCTATTATTATCAGTCATGTAAAATGTTTCAAAGTATATCCTACTAAATTAATTTTTTAACTATTTGTTAATTTTATTATTTATCACAAATAAAATAAATACTTTATTTTTCACCGTTTTTCCATAAAAAAGCATGCATGAGGTACTATATTATTATAAATAACATTTAAACACGAAAACATTTTTATTGATTTTGTTACGTATTGGGTTGTTCTTTCTGAATAATAAATGTTTAAAATAATCTAAATGTTAACTTTGGGGGTTTTTTACCCATTACGTAACTTGGTAATTGGAATTTAAAGAGGCGGAGTAAAAACAATAACAATTTATTTAAGTAATAAAACCAACGACACTCGGTAGGATTTTCGCAATCCTAAATTAACCTCGCCCTTATCATCTAAAAAAAAGACTGTGCGGCACGCAACGCTGCAATTCAACAATTTCTAACTTTAGTAGGGTTTTCACAACCCTAAATAAATCCGGCGCTGTAACATCTAAAAAAAAACTGGGCGGCACGATAACGCCGCCAATATCGCTATGGAAAAAAAATCTTCACCTAGAATGCCAAAAATATCCTGTCCAATTGTAGGAAGATAGGCGCCAAAACGCCAAATCTTCAAATCTCTCTATAATCGCCTGATAGTGCCTCGAACGCTGAATACCCTCAGAATTTCTGGATGATGTCTACGTTGGGGATACTGTCTAAGTTGGGGATAGTGCCTAACCCTGCAATTATGCAATATTTAAGTTGACTTAAAAAACTTTATAAAAATAATTGAAACATTAACAAAATTATAAACACTTATTGTAATTTTCCCTTTATTATTCTTAAAAACAAATATCAGCTTTAATTTCCATTACCGTTAAAAAAAATATTTGTCGTTTTTTCTCTAAAAACTAATGGAACTCTTAGATTTCATTCATTCATTCATTCATATTACAATTTAATAATATTGACATTAAAATCATAACAAAACCAAATATAATAATTCTGCAAAATAAACATCTATATATTACTTTTTATTGGATTTTGAATATTTTGATTATTGGCACACGATAATTATAATTTTCTACGCTCTAGCGACCATATAAAATTTGCATCCTGTCAAAAATAAAAACTATAGTTGAACGTTTACATTAGAATAATCTTTCACTCATAATACTAAATTTTAGATCTACCTGCGACATTAAATTGTAATTATATCACCAAATTTAAATTACAGAAAAAACAGAAGAATTAAAAAACTGTAAGGGTGTGATGAAAAACAACCCTTAGGATCGAAACGACGGCGCCTCCACCATATGTTACGTATCGGATTGTTCTTTCTGAATAATAAATGTATAAAAGAATCTAAATGTTAACTTTGGGGGGTTTTTACCCATTACATAACTTGGTAATTGGAAATTCAAGAGGCTGAGTTAAAACAATAACAATTTATTTAACTAATAAGACTAACTAAATTATGAGGGCAACTTACGCATTAAATAACTAATACATTTAATCGCAGGGCTAGGCACTATCTACTTCTCGATCATCCGAGAACACAAAACTTGACTGCCGATCTTCTATTTTACCAACAAGAAGACCCCATTGTTTATTAATTTCGATGACTCTACTAAAAATATTTATTTAACATTCGTTGGCGTCCTTGTCCCATAACACTCGCTCACGTAATGTTAAATAAATAGTAAATATTATAATTCGGAAAATACAAAATAAGTTTTATGTACAGGGCGATATTTAACTAAATCCCTGTACATACTATCGTAACACTATTTTAAAACATAGAATGATTTTTTATCATGGGAATATATTTTTACACACCCCTAAATACCATATGTTTATCGAAAAAGATCTACGGTGACTCATTTAATATAAAATGTATGTAAAAAATCGATAAACACAACACGGAAACTAGAATAAGTAGAAAACTTGAATTAATATGAAAATTATCGACATATGCACATAAAATATATGTAGGTACATCTGACAAAATGCACGTGCTTTAACGTATGAATATAGGACAAAACGAATGTTCTTAAATTTATATTTTATATTAATTTTTTAAATAAACTGTACAATATCATTTTATACAAAATAACCAGGCAATGCATTTCACCCATTTTTATTTTTGAATGTTATAATTTAGTTTTCAGGATAACACAAACATTGTTTCATTCCATTTATTTTCAAACATAAATAAACTGAAAAATTCTGAGTATTGATATATAGTTTACATTTATGTCAATGTGAATTTTTGAGATTGATTCAAATCTAAGTTTAATTTGCCAAAACTGTGTAAGTATTTTACTATTTTCATTAGCCCTAATTATATACCACCCATGGAAAAAATGATCGATAATTTTTATTTTTTATTTTTAATACTATAACACTTGTGTGGGGTTAAACATTTTATTTACAGGAAAAATTTCACAAAACTGCCTAAAAATACAAATTAACGTGAATAACAATGACGTTCTCTCGTACTTTTACACTTCACAGCTGGTTCTATTGTCGTTTTTCTTTTTTTACTATCTTGAAGGATAGAAAATTCTAGACTTTTACAAGAATATTCTTTACGTTTTCGAAGCTGCAGCATTATACTTTATATTCTTCTCGACAGTCCTTTGCAAACACCTGCGAATGTTATTATGTTGACGAGCAAATTCACTTAACACCGCAATTGAACGTAGGTAATTTAACTTTAATTATATTTCTGAATAAAGGCTAGTTTTTTATTGAATAATAAATGTAAAAATCCATCCATTCAAGTTTTCATCCTTTGAAGATGGAAGTTAAAATAAATAATATTATTCAAAGTAAAACGCCTAACGCATCTATGCAACAGAAGCATTTACTAATAGAATTTATGAAAGAAAATACAAGGCTTTTTCGGGAAAATGTATGCTTAAATCACTACATCTTCTTTGGGGTATTATAAAGTATGTTAGTTCACCTATAAGAAATCTACGCAACAAAATTTGCTCGATTCCATCTTCTGCGTGGTCTCCGTTGAATGGTCCTAGTCGACTATATTGGCTAGACCCTTAGAAATTTTGAAATAAGATATAATGAACACGTACTACCTTATAGATTAAAACAACCAGATAAGTCATATTACGCAAAACATCCCAGACACTCAACACAAACATTTAACAAAAGTGACAAGAAACAAGAAATGTATTATTTGTAAAAATTTTAAATCAAGAAATATCTACGATATTTTCAATGTATGTATAGTACTGAATGAACGATTAAATCTGAGAAGGTCAATTATTTTAGGTTTCCTTTTAGACTAAATATACAGGGTACGGCATTAGTGCGTCGAAGTACGGTATATCCGTTATTAAAGGAGAAAGTGTATTTTCACTTTTTAAAACAAAGTACTGGATGATTCATTTGAAAAAATTGACAAATACGAAATATCAAGTTCCCTGGATATTTGTCTAGTACTCAAGTGTGGATTATTTTTTTCTAACATGATACAAACATCTAAAGATTTATCTTCAGTTGATGCAGTTTTTCTGCGTCCTGATTTGGATAAATCTTTTACTGCACCTGTTCGGTTAAACTTCTTTATCAACTTACTCAGAGTAGATCTTGTTATGTGATTTCGGTTAGGATATAAATTATTAAAGATATTATACGTTTCTTGTTGACTTCTACGCATATCACCATATCCTAATATCATTAAAATCGCAATCCGTTTTTTTCAGATAAACGATTTTTTGTGATTTTCATTAAACACCAACAATAATGGTTTATTGAAATGTCAAAGTTGTTATTGTTGCAGTCATAGCCATTTTAATGTATTATTTTAACTTGGGCGAATATAATGTAAATTTAGCTATAACTTCGAAATTTTATTACATATAAAATATATCTTGTTTAATGCTGATTAGTTCGAATATTTATAGTAAGAAATCAAACATGTACGTAAAAATCTGTCAATTTCTGTCAAATATCTGATGATGCTAGAAAAGCGAAACTTGAGTCATTAATAATTTTTTGAACAAGCTTTGGAAAATTGTGGACTTTTTTCTAAATTCCAAAAAGTAATAACAATTTTCAAATACTCGATAATTTTATCCATGGGAATATTCTTCAGAAAGTAATAGACATTTACGATCTTTTCAAAATTATATATTTTCTTTCTGAAATAATTTTTCCCATTGAGAAATTGGGGTTTTTCGAATTGTTATATTATAGAACCCCAAAAGATACGGAATGTTTTCTGTTAATGTGGAGGCTTAGATGAGTTGTCATTATTTGGGTGTTTGTTAGATTACAAAAGGACACATTAATTTCGCTAGCTGTGTTGTCAGTTCAGATAATATTGCATAATCCAGCGTCGAACTTTGGTAACTATTTCAAATTTTAACGTGTTATGTCGGACACACAGGGTGTTTTATAGATTTTGGTGATTTATTTCTGACGTTATAAGTAACTGTTAGCTATTTACTATTTATATTTTGTGATTAAAACTAAGGTTAAACCATCTATCTAAACTTTATGTTAAGTTGCCAAATATTTTATTAAGAGTGAATTATTAACTTTGAAATAAAACTTAAAGTAGGAACCTTGGGTCAAAATATGAAAAATCTTTGCCATAAACATATGTCCGAAAATACCTCTTTTCGGGGATTCAGTGATAAAATTTTTTAATACATTCCTTTTTTTTATTATGACTTATGAACGTTATTGCCGATTGTAATGACCTGAGGATATAAATATAAAGCCCGCTACATACCCCAAGTGGTCAGAAAAGGGAAGACCAATTTTCGATTTGAAGATTAATTAACTAATAATAATAATTCAGTATTTCAGTCTTTATTTCTGAAAATAAAACAAAATCAATATTTTATTACAAAAACAAAAGGTCAAAATATTTTTAACCTTCTTAATTATTTAAAGTTTATAGGAATAAATTTGAAGCATATAACAAAACAAAATATTGACATCTTTTTTTCATCATATTCTATTATTAGTTTATTAAACTCTATTTTTTGCGTATAATTTTAATATTCCATTATTGCATAAACATCTATCTGCCAATTAATTACCTCGTTATCGAATTTGAAAATTTTCCAATGTTGTTAGTAGAAAAATTAATTAAATTTCGAATGAAACGATTTACATATATTTGTTATGAGAGACAACAAGTATTGTTTATTACACCTCCCATTAATGGGGACCAACGGTGTAGATGAATATTTTTTTAATAAATAGGGTTCAAATTCCTGTTATCAGTTGAAAGCATAAAATAAAAAAATCTGTATTGAAAAAATTTACTGTGCCTGATGGGTCTATTAAATGAAGTACAAAGAATTTAAAAAATAAAAACAGAACAAAATGGTTAAATAGAAAAAAGTATATAAAAAAACAGAAAGAATATTATAATGGCATATAAAAATGTAATTAAGTATCTTTCACTTACTAATACCAAATTGTAGTACTAAGATTATATCATGCAAATATTAAGAGACTTGACAATGGAATAAAAGTCCGTAGTCATACAATTCTAAGAAAAAAAAAGTATAACTTTAAATATAGTCCGATTGTTGATTCTTTGCATTTATGCTTTGCAGAAAAACCAAAAAGTCGAACTTATTTGAATCAGCAGTATCAGATGAAAACCTACAATTTCATTAGGAAATAAACCTAAACTTCTGGGAAGATTAAAATGAGCAGGAGTTGCTGCCAAAAAATTTAGAAAAATTGTAGAAGTAGATTTAGAAAACGTCGAAATCCTAATGCCGCATGTAAGACAGAAACTTCGTCTTATTCAGGATAGAAGCCTTCTAGCAACAATATAGCAGTCAAGTGTTAAAGTCTAAAATACATTGATTGTAGATTAATAATATTATTCTATATTTTTTCTCAAAACTTATGTAATGGATATTATTTGTAATTCAGTTATCTTATTTCGAATAATAACTTCGAAGTGGAAAAAATAACTTAAGTAATTGATAAAATTTAGAAGCATTTTATCTGCGGTTTTTTCACATGCATAATAGCTCTCAACAATTCTCCCTACATCCATATAGTGATAAACATTTTCAGACTTTTATTGTATTTTGAAATAATTAATTAATTATGGAATGCGTTAATGGCGAACACGAAAATATTATTAGCGTAGCTTTCATTGTATTGTAATAATCAAATATTTTTTAAATTAAGAGAGCATACACTGTATAAAATAGAAAGTTTTAAAACAAACATTAAATCGTAAATACATTTTATAAACAGAATGTATAATTTATCGACACGCTCTATTGAAATGTGAATAAAAATAAAACGCAATCGTTGCAGGCCCAACGGAAATTGGGCCTAGGTTTGAATAAAATTGGGTATAGGGTGGGTACAAAAAAATCAATCAAGCTGTATACAATCTTTTTGTAAATTTGCAAAAATCAAATTTGTGTAGAAAAAGAGGGGACATTGTGGTGAAGGAACCAGAACAACAATCAATCCAGAATTAAATTCACTCTTATGGCGAGAATTCGTGGTAAGGGCATCGGATATCGAACAATCGGAAACTGTTATTTTTTTTGAGCAATAATTGGCCTCTGCAAAGTTAATTTGAGTTAGAGTTTTGGTTTTCCTTTTTACGCATTAAGAGTTTTTTTAGCAGATTAAAAATAACCATTTTAAATTATAAAATTATATAATTATAAAATAAAAGTTACAGAATAGACCCCTAAATGGGTTAAAATTATCTTTCCCGGCATTTTTTAAGAGCATTAATCACACATTTGGTATCTTAGCGAAATTTAAGGATAGGAGACTGTTCTGGATTTTGCGGTACTTTAGAGGTCAGTAACTAAAACTTTATGGTACAACTAATGAACATTATTATTTTTCTGGCTCTTTAGCTAAGTGTATTTTTTTGGCACAATTTAGTTTAAATTGCCGAATTCTTAAACGAAAACAATTTTTTTGCCTTTAGGAATGCAAGTTGTGTTTTATTTTAATTGATAATAGCATCATAGGGTTCTCACTAGTTATAGAGGACATTTTTAGTATCTTATTTATTTTTAACATTTGCAATGTTGCTAGATTTGCCGTTTCTCTGATATTATTAGTCAGTTTGGTTTTTTAGATACATCACGCTGTATAGTCAGTCATTTTTAGAATCTTCTCTTCAATACGAGTTCAACCATATATAACACTTATGATTTTATGTAGTCTAGAAGATCTGTCCAAAAATAGGCATATCCCAAATTTTGTAGAATTCGGACACAATTTACGAGATATCTTTTTAAAAAAAAAACCGATAGTTCTCTTCAGTTCGTCTACCTAACAAAAAGAACGGATTAATAAAGTGCTCTTCAACAAATCCGACCAAAAGATTAAAAACATTCATTGAAAATTGGAGAACAATCGTCTGGTAAAAGTGGTTGTGCTTGTTAAATGCGATACGTAAACAAAAGCTGATTTTTCAATGTTCTGAACACCTTTAACTGACTAATATTTACATTTACTGCAATCATTATTGTATTTGTGGGATTTTCCTCAATTTCACGGAGCATTTGCTTCTTTCGCTTTTGTAGCTGAAACTGTCAGCGGTAAGTTGTTTAACACTTTCGCTTTCCTTGTGACATTGATGTAGACGAATGAACATTAATCTAGAAATAAATTATAAAAATATCATTAAATTTGACCTAGAAGGTTGCTTTTAGATGTTAAGGGTCGATATGGTCAGCAACTCAATTAAATATAAACAGTGTTGAAGTTGCCAAGTTTCCATTGTTTTCTTACTAAATTGCTGTGAATAAGGCCAACTGAAATACGTCAATTTAATCGTTGTCTTTACTTAATCGAATGCTGATAATATCGGTCCTTTCATCTTTTCAAAAATTAATTACTAATAGGCTAGTCTACACTAATATACGCTGGGTAGCACCCGTTTTTTATTTTTCCTTTCCAACTTGTATTGAAGGCAGAAACGTCAAAATATTCTGCTTTCAAAAAAATGTTAAATTTACAGGTAAGTGTTTTTATAATTAATGTTGTGATATTTAGTGTGTTTACATGTTTTTAAAAAAAAATTTTTTATGATGAATAAAATATTACAAAGTCCTGATGATGGCCTAAAAGGCCGAAAGCTCAAGCGATTTAATTTTCACAGAGCCACTTTAAAATACAAAAATGTTTACTTCTGTGGTCAGTGTTATCATTTTTGATTAATATGTTATATTTCTTTGATTTTCTAAATATTAATAGCTTTCAAGCTATTTAAAAGTTGCTAATTAACCGCAACGTTATAACGCTAAACAAATTCATAAGAAAACGTTTAACTATAGCGTGTTCTCTAATCCTTTCATAAGTACGTAAATAGTATATGCCATATACTATATGGGATGTATCGAAAGGTTGGTCGCCCATAAAAATAATTTTATTTTGAGATAAAGTGTATTTATTTGGTGTAAATATTGTAACTAAATGAAATAAAAATGATAAAACAATGATTCAATATTCGTTTATTTTAACGAAATGTATGGTACTGACCACATCATTAATAAAGGTATCATTTCTGGTAAGTATATTAATATAAAAAGGAAGACAAAAATAAGAAAAATACTTTAACTAGAACCAATACTTAAATCTAAAATATACGCTCCAAATAATCTTGAAGTGTTGTTAACATTAATTTCATTCCTGCAAAATAGTTTCGACATGGCCACCAGCAGCTCTTACTCATCATATTTAACCGTTTAACTTAAGGATCTTCTGAGTGTAAAAAGTTGGCGTTTTTAATTGAAATTTTATGTAATTCCATAAATAAAAAAAATAAATTCCACTGGATTAAACACGCCTGCGAGGTGGCGATTGAAATCTACTACCATAATCGATCCAACGATAAGGAGAAAGTTTGATTCAGATAATCGCGTACAGCTAGTGGAAAATGTGGAGGTGCACCATCTTGCTCGATCCATTTTTTTTCCTTAGTTGTAATGAAAGATCTTCTAAAATGTCGAGTAAGTCATTAATAAAACATATAAATTCATAGGTAATTCAAATGGACTTCAAAAACAATTGATATTTTGAAAATTAAAAATACATTTTTTATAATGAAATATTTAAGTTATAAATTAATGAGAATGGGTAAAAATTAATTCTTGAGTGATTTCTTCTGTTCAATAAGGCGTATGCGGCAATATATCAGATCTAGCACGATATTCTTGTTTGTTGTTCCACTTTAATTTTTCACACGCGGATTTAAAAAATTAACTGATTTATTAGCAAAAATATATTTTATTTTTTCAACTTCAACTCTGCAGATGGGAGCGATTTTAGACCCAGTCAAATACTATTATTTTTGACTTCTGAATATGTAGTTGCAATTTATCCCATTACTTATGAACTATTAAGACAAACTAATATACACAAATGTATATAACAAGTGCGAATGCTTTCGATTAACGTTAATAAAATCGATTTTTTAAGACATTGTGAAATGAACCTATGGTAGTTATTTATTCATGAATCAATATCTCTTAAATGATTGAAAGTTTTGGGTAATTTAAGTTAAGTCTAATACCTCTTAAAAACTACACGCAAATTCTATATTTGGCTAATGTGGAAATAATTTCAACTATTTCAGCAATAAAGTAGATTATTTTAGACGTAATCAAAAAATACCTATTATATTAGCTAGCACCACTGTTATACGCTATTAAATGTCTTAGTAACTACTTAGTAAATCTTTGCAATTTGTTATTTTTGACGTGATAAAAAAATGTGACATATTAGCCAAACATATGCGTTGCATTTAATTTTGAAGAGCTTTTATACTTTAATTAAATTAAGAGTTTTTGTACAAACATAGAGTTAATATCGAAAGAAAAGTCATGGATGATCATATGGCTGATTAGTCCATCGCAATACCTTTCTAATGATGTGCCACACATGGTATATTCCCTATTTAAAATTAAGGGATTGGAGACTTGAAGGTTGACATATGATAGATGTCTATATCGTAAAAATGAGTTCCCTTTGGAATAAAATTCAACGTGTTTCAGTAGTTTCTTAAAATCTAATAAATACTGCCAAATATCAGGGTGGACTGTTTTCAGTGGCCCACTCTGTATATGATTTTCGGTACTAATTTTTGTCATAACTAAGTATTCCAACTGCCACTTTGTTATTGAGCACGTCTTTTTATTAATTTTCTTTTACTAAAAAATTCGAACCTTATAATTCAACAAAAAAGGGAACAAAATTGGAAGTATTTTCATACATTTCTCGATGATTAGATTTTGCCCAGTGATTTTGAAATAAACTTTTTTTTATAATTAGGATTCATACTTTATTATGGAATTCCCTTGGGGGTCCTTTGGAAAAAAGACGCTTTCAAAACAGTATCATCAATAATTTAAACGTAGATCATTATGTTCAGTATTTAGTTTGTTCAATTTTCAAAGGCAGATCGAAATAATGAGTTTAAGGTGATTAAAAAAAGATAATTACTTTTTAAAGTTATTATCAAGTTTATTTCTCGCTTTCTTTTCTTCTAATTTTCAATATTTCCATATATGAATCAGGTCGTATTTTGATAGTGGGTATCCATTTAAATTATAATCTTGTTCAATTGTCTACATCTTTACCAAATTAATTTTCACTCTGTAAATAAATGTTACTAGTGAAGTTTTTGGTATAATTCCCTTTTATCCCCCAGAAACGTTCTCTCTTAATGTTTTAAGGAGGGAAACTAAGATAAAGATAAACTTTGTATACTTATGCACTATATTATAAAACCGAGGCTCTTTGATGCTAGTGAATTTTTGAATAGTTCTATCCACAAAGGGCTTTTGCGAGACACTCTTAGGTTTATCTTACAAGTTTCGCGTTTTTACTAGAGAAAACTTTAGGCTGGATTGAAATTTATTATTTTATTTTTTATTAATTCAAGAGATTAGAATACTTCTAAATAATATGTATTTATTAAATATAAAGTTAAATAGAATAAAATTATCAGTTTTTAACGAAATTATTTTGAGAAACAGAAAATTAATAATTCATAAATATTTATGCTGTTGTTTAATGAACCTTAGTAGATGGTTATCTCCATAAGTCTATGTTTCCTGATGCGACGATTTAAATCAGCACTTTGTAAACTACTGGGCAAGTTGGAGGCGGGTGCTAGCTCCAAATTTCAAGTCATTTAAGAAAAGTCGAGAGGAGGCCGCAATGGACGTCTATTAACCTTCCGAATCGATGAGAACGTGACGCGTGTGCGTTATTGTTTTAATTCAATTCAATTCAATTTAAATAAAAACTTTAAACATCGCATTTTAACCGAATCTTTGAACATCAAGAACGCATGAAAACTTCTTCACCACAAGACAAGCCAGTGCCTTCGTTGTCAACGATTTCCAGACCAGTATCCATACTCCATTGTTTCCTCAGCTTCCTTACCTACCCAACTTAGCTTTTTTGTTTCCTGGGTTAAAAGGAGACCGAAGAGAAAATCATCGGGACACGATTGAAAATATCAAGGCTCATGTTACATCGACTTTAAAGGAAATCGAGTAGAAGGCCTTCCATGATGCCTTTCAGCTCTGAAAAACTCGTTTCTAGAAGTGTATCGGCACAGCAGGATGTTATTTAGAAAATTTTTGACTATAGTGCACCAAACAGTTTTGAAAATTGATCGTGTGCTAGTTCCTGTACGAATTATCCGGAATCACGCAGTTACCGCGTGATAAAAGTACGTCGACTATGCAGCGGCATATCAATCAGAAATTATTACTGAATGTATTTTATTTTATTTCTAATATTTACGTATTACTCCGAAAAAACTAATAAAGAAAAACAAGACTATGTTGAAGAAGCAGCGTCATAGAGAATCTAAATGAATTACATCAAATAATTCAATGAAAGAAAGGAAGCACCGTCATAGAGTATCGAAATCAATAACATCAAATAATTCAATAAAAGGAAGACATTTTTATATAGATAATGTTCTTAAACTTTTCCCGAAATGACTTTTTTTAAACTTGTAATTATAATAAATAAATTATAGTTGGATTTTTTTAATTTAAGCTTCTATAATGCAAAGTTTGTACGTAGCCATATTCTTCAATTTTGAAAATTACTATTTTTTAAGGTTATTTAAACTAACAAAAATGATCATGAAAACTAACATTGCTTTTGTAGATGCCACTATTTTATCAAAAATCAGCCCAGAAAAGCAGTTATGCAGAGCGATAGTCATGTCTATACAGGTTAAGAAAATATTTGTTTTCTTGAAGGTCGTAGGCATCCACGTCTGAGGGTTACTATTTCCATAGGACTGCGTCAATTTATGAGATATTTCTTAACATTTCACCGTCTGTTATAATATAAGCGGCTGTTTCAAGAGGGGTGATGTGGACGGTAACTCAAATTGTTTCAAAATAATAGTTCTGAAATTATTAATATTAATAAATCATTCATCAAAACGCATATACCACTGATATGACTTAAACAAAATGTTTATTTGAGATTTAAGTCGAACTATAAAGTATTCATAATGTAACACATAATAATTTAGCTAAGTAATGTTGGTTTGCTGTAATTTACCTGCTTCTGGCATACGCGAGTAGACTTTCACAGCTACGATTGGTGAACTGTACAGTTTGATCGTTAGTAAAATATGCATTTGGCATTCCTCGTATAATAAGTATTTTAGTGTAATTGTACGAATTAGTTCAATAAATGAGTTTAGTCTCGTTACTTATGAAACGCATCTTCTGTAGTATTTGAAATGATTTTTCAATTCCGTTTGTAAATCTGTTCAACCGATGAAATTCGTAGGCCAGGAAATAAAAATAAAAATATCTATTGGCAGGCAATAAAACTCAATTTATTTTGTTTCAGGTGGTCCAGGAATACGAGCGGGCGGTAATTTTCCGATTGGGACGCCTTATCTCTGGAGGGGCCAAAGGTCCAGGTAAGTCTCGTTTTTCTTTTTCAACGTCCTTTTCTTTTTTCTATATAAGTAACGTAGCACGTCTCAACTCCGACCCATTAACCTACTCGGCACGTAGATAACTTCAGGGATTTCAAGAAATAAAAGGAAAACATAATAACATGTAGGTTAATCAAAATGTATATAATATGTTCTTTAGCTTAAATATAAATAATTATAGTGTTTTTGGTGTATTAATTGTTTTATTGTTGTTTTACAAAAGAAACTTTTCGAAAATATTAAGAAAATATTATTCCATAATTTACATTTCCACTCATAGTTTTGCAAAAATGCTGCACAGCATAACAGATATTTTTTATTAATTTATAAGAGAATAAGAATAGTAATACATTTAAATTTATACCCATTACTTTATTCGTTTTCATCATTTTGTTCAGCATATACCCATCGGTAATTATAATCAGTAACTTATTAAGTTTGTCTGGAGTGTTGCTGACTTTTTTAAATCCTAGTTTTCATAGAATTTTAATTTTATTTTGTTTAACAAATTGTGATAATTTTGTTAACTAAGTTTTATTTTTAAAGCTGAAAAATATTATTTACTATATTTAGCTATTTTTATATTTAAATTTTCACAAAAAAAGTGGTTACGTACCCCCTTTCTGGGAGAGTAACATTGTCGTGTAAGTATGCAATATAAAACTACATTTATTAGCTTTTATTTTATTATTTACTCAAAATTTTACCACAAAGAATTTTAATACCATAAAAAGTTTCGGCTCCAAACAAAAGCCATCTTCATCTTAATACTAGTACAAGACAATACAAAGAATGTATTAAACTTAAACGTTAAAGAAATATAAAGTGCTCAATAATTAAAATGATCCGAGTGACTAAACTGGTATTAAAAGGAAACGAGAGATATAATTATTTTATATGTGTTTACTAAATTGTAGGGTACACCTTTGTGTATCAAATTTATTTATATATATTTACAATGTTAGCACAAAAAATGCATACAAGTAATAGACGTATCATTATTATTATTATTTCAATTGTTACTAAGAGTCTGATGTACAAGTTGTGTTTTTGAAGTTTTTGAAGAAAATTAATTTGACAAACTACTGGTGTTGTAATACCGACTCAGACAGTAAGAAGAAGGTTGCATGAATATGGTTTGAGGTCAAAAAAGCGTGCCAAATGCCATGCGCTTAACGATGGTTCACAAAGTTGCTCGAAGACAATGGGCACAACAACATTTGCATTGGGTTGAGTCCGATTGGCGTCGAGTTATGTTTGCGGACGAGACGAGAATCACATTTTTTCGCTCAGATGGCCGAATTCGAGTATGGCGGAGGAGAAATGAACGATATAATACAGCACTTATGGAACTTATGGTGGAGGTGGAATTACCATCTGGGGAGGCATTATTTGGAATGGACTCACAGACTTGATCTGCCTCCACAGAGGTAATAATCAGTTCGTTATCGAGATAGATGTATTCTACCTGTTGTAGTCCAATTTGCTGAAAATGTTTGTCGAGATTTTTTGTATGCCGAATGCTCGCCCACACCGTGCCAATCTGGTATCCACAGCACTGAGGACCCACAACAATCAACGAATGGACTTTCCCACAAATTCTCCTGACCTGAACCCAATCGAGCATGTTTGGTCACGTCTCAAACTACAGGTATCCCAACGAAATGATGATTTGGAGAACGTTGGAGCTCTAACAAATGCCGTTTTAGAAGAATGGAAGAGGATTCCTCAAGATTTCATAAATGTCCTTAGAGTTCGTGGGGTCCAACGAACTACTCATGTTATATAATGCATCTTTGTCACACTTTTTTGACAGATTCTTTTGCGACGGTTTGGTTGGTTTTGTGTTTTTTACATTTCTGCAAAAGTTTTGGAACGTTCGAACACAATTGTTTTATTTTCTTTATTTAGTCTCGCATAAGTAATTTTTTTTTATTTACCGTTGTTTACGCTCAAATACTCAAAATGAATGCTGGATCATTCGAATTGTTGTGCAGTTTATATAAATTAGATTACAATTTCACCGAAAATAATGTCTTAGCTATAATGAGGAGAGAGATATGAGGAAAATTTAGATTGGCTTAAACCATAA
This sequence comes from Hermaeophaga mercurialis, assembly GCA_951812935.1. Classification (NCBI taxonomy): domain Eukaryota; kingdom Metazoa; phylum Arthropoda; class Insecta; order Coleoptera; family Chrysomelidae; genus Hermaeophaga; species Hermaeophaga mercurialis. The sequence goes on along the minus strand of OX638358.1, from coordinate 24,520,781 downwards.
CCTATGAAAAAGAAATACCCAAAAACAATTGAGTATCCAAGGAAAGAATGTAACGAAAAAACAGGAAAGAAGGGAGGGTCCAACTGAGGAAAAGAGAGCGAAATAAAGATCCTTAAGAGGAGGAAAGTAATCATGAATTAATCAAACATATCTTGGAATATGATCAAGATGAAAAACTTCTACCGAATGAAGGTGTGAACGTACATGGTAAAAATGCTCCGTAGGATATACTAAAAAGAAACAAAATTGAATCCCAATAAGGAAAAAATCTACTAGAAGCAAGAAAGAAATCACAAGCATTAGTAAAACAGACAAACTTTCCCATTTAAAGCAAATCCAAGTTCACTATAAAGGTCTGTGTAAGATATGGTTTTTAATCTACGTAGTCGTTTTAATGCACCAATCTGTATTTTAGTGAGTGCACTATTACTATAAGTTTATAGTTCGATATGAATGGCAAACGATATTCACAAAAATTAATAACAATGAAACTGAGGGTATATTAATTAAAGTAGATTTTTCATGCTTGCTTCAATAAAATGCGTTGAAAATTTGATCTCAGAAGAAATCTTTTTTGTTACTCCAAAAGAAGTTGCAGAAGACATAAAATCGGACCCAAGTTCCCAAAAGGCACAAGGTTTGGATTGAGTCAGTGATGAACACTGGAAAGTAACAGTGGTCATCATTTCACCCAAGCCTAAAAAAAAATGAAGTGAAATCTTAAAGATCCATTTCATTTTTAACAGTAATTTCTAAATAATTTGAAAAACTGCTGTTTAAAAATTTAAAACCAATAATTTTAAGAACCTAAATCATTCCTGATCATCAGTTTAGATTTAGAAAAAATACTCGACAATAGATCAAGTTCACTGAAAGAAAACAAAATCTGCTCAACTCTAATCCTAAGAAGAAAGAAGGACTCAAAATTATGCCTCTTCAAATTTTATTTCAGAAGACTTGTCATCTCATTCCTGAGAAATTATAACAGGTTCTGTAGAGATACCAATTGTTATCATGCTCACAGATTTTTTTCTCTATTCCTATAATATGAATAATACATTTTTACCAATTCTCACAGGGTACTTCAGATAATGAATACATTTTTAACATGGTAATTTATAAGTTGTATTATTTCTAACAACCTGTCTTTAATCTTCAGCCCATATTAATTCTATTAGATTAAGCACGCAGTGGTAGGATGGTAAGCGAATAATTTCACTCCCTTTTTTTGCCAATTTCCCAATAATGTACATTTCGTAATTTTGCTTATGTCTATTAACAATGGTTAACAATTCTGCTTTCAGCATTACATCACCAAATTTTTAGAACTTTACCGTGTTGCAGTTTGACCATTGTTCCAGTTAGTGGTTGGTAAAATTTCAAGAGTCTGAAGTACGAACTTAGATTGTCCATTACAGTAATCGAATGTTTCGGTATTAATTAAATCATTTGTGCGAAATAATTTTTTGAAACAAATAAAAGTAAACCACTCTCAAGAAAACAGTTAATACTAGCTATATGTCAAATAACTATTCTTGCACCTTTACCTGTAGGTTTCTTAATACAAGTAATAAATCCTTGTAAAAACGCTTCTTGAGATAAATTTATATTTTTGTCTTGCCAAACTTTCTCTACATTTTTCCTGCATTAACCCAGGTTTCGTCTAAATAGAAAATGTTTTTATTTTCTGTCCTAATTGTTTTTTTCTTCTAAGATACTGTCGTCTCCAACATACAATTTCTTCATAAAAAATTAGCATTGAGTGTCATCCCATTTTTTCATATTTAAAGTGTAATTTAATAATTTCAACAGTTTATCTCGGCTTATTGTGGGTAAATCAGCATCGTCTATTATATCTTATAAAACTTTATCTAGCGTCAGTATATGCTTGTTATGAAAAATGAGTGAACTAGCTGACGAATTGCATTTTTTTTAAATTCATTCTCGTCTATATTTAATTATATTGGTCTATCTGGTTTTGGTTTTGGTGAGGTTAATCCAACTGATGTTTCCTCTAAAACTTTATAAATCGTAGATTTCCCATAAGATGACATTCAATATATCCATCCCTCTTTTCATTGCTTGACAATTGATCATTCTTTTAACTGGTGAATACTTCCATCTTCAGTCATTACTATTTTTCACGGTTATCAAAAACTAAATAACTGAATTTCTACAAATTTGAATTTTACTTAAATAAATTTCTCGCGGTCGGCGTTACCATTAAAATATAATTATTCCTTTCTATTACGGGTACGGCTATAACCGGTGTTAATCCTTTTACGTACTCTGCTATGACAATGAAAGATAATACATTAATAGGATAGTCCGAAAAATGTATTCAGTTTTATACTGAAGTCGTCGAAAATAATTTAAAATCAGTTATAAATATTTGATTTACCGTATGTACCGTACTATAATTTGCCTATTAAATTAGGTATTATCACAAAGCATTTCTAGAAATTTACTCTCTCTTAATGTTCAAATGAAGTGTAGTACAAATGTATTATTGGAAGGTGCTCCAACAAAGTCTCTATATATACTAAGAAATATTTGGAGAACACATTAAAACGAGTTAAATGAAAAAATATAAAATTTTCTAAGAAATGCTCTAAGCGTAATCAATTTCCGTGATAACTGTAGAACATTATTGCTGTTCAATAATAATTAATTTAATTAAAAACGTTTTAGGTTTGTCAAACCAAATCTTACCAATGTACGTATAGTTTTTACTATCGATAAGTATAAAAAATTTTAATTACCCGATCAGGGTAATTTCAATGTCGCCGATTCCTGGACTATAATCAATTCAATGAAATCTATTATTCGCGTTGCGAGACGAGATTAGCTCGCGGCATCTATATATATATATATCGCGCTTAATTGTTCTTTAAAATAATTGTATAAATATTAGTAATAAATATACTGAAATCTTGACCTTTATATCATATTATATTTAGTTGGATAAAACTTTGACATCTCCGCGAGCATCCAACCAATAAATTGTTTGTTGATGATAACAGTTATTAAATATTCAAGTTGCATCTATTATCTTACTCTGGAGTAGTTCACCAACAAATAGTTGAGTTTGTAATTACTTGAATGAAGGTTATTGTCTTTAGTGGAGTATGAATTATTCGTCAACAAATAGTTTTACTATGGTTTTACTAAATTTTAGAAGAAAATTAAAGCATTGTCTTTCTCTTTGAATTTAAACTTGTAGAGTATTTAAAATAGTTTACACCGCAATTTTTCCTTAATTCTACTATAGTACATATTTTATGGCTAAGAACAAATTAATAAAAAATAACACTTAAAATATGGTATTTATATATACAGATTTTTAAGATCAGTTTCATCTAAGGCAATGCAAAAGTTTTACAAAAAATAAGGCAAAAAATTGATACTTTATGCATGAATTTTTCTTTTGTGCCAGGGATTTTTTTTTGTTACAATTACAGAATAATGCTTTGTGTATAGCACCTATAAAATATTTTATGGCAGCTAGATGATCATAATAATATATATTTTCTTCGCACATACCTTCTATATCAAATTTTCACAATCATAAGCCGATATTGAATTGATAAGGAGCGGCAAACTTTATGTCACGACCCTCATAAATCACTTCATGTATTCGATTTGGATCTTCACCAGACATTAAATCTCGAGTTTGCGAACTTATAGTTACAGTATACATCCTATCTACACATAGATTGACGTAAAAGGATATATTATAAGTATGTGCCGTATTTTTGATGGAATTCGTTATCAAATAAGGAAAATAGTATTAGGTGCATATACAGGCTGACGCATTAGTGTGGCAAAGCTCGATTACTTCGCTATTTTTAACGTTACGAAAAAAAATTATTCATAAAAAGTGTAGACAGTCTTGAGATACACATTTTAAAATTAGTTCCATATATACAGTGTGTTCAGGAAAGCAGTGTCAGTCCAAAATTTTTACATTTTTATGAACCTCTTGCCGAGCTAATTTCAACGATGTATGACACTTCAAGTCTATTATGTTTAATAAAAGATCTACAGCCACCTGAAAATCACATTTTTTTTGTATTTAGATGTTTGTAGTAGCCAAACTGTTGAAAATCAATAAAAACGGTTTACTTCTCTCTTTCCTAACTTTTCAAGTTCTAATGAGTTATATTTTTCAGATTCAAGAAAAGTCACGTTTTAAATTCAATCCCTATAATTACGCAATGAAAAAGATACGATTAATAAATAAATTATATCAGATGGGATTTCAAATTGTTAATCACTCTGTATAAAATACTTTTTTGCCATGTGTAAAACTTGAAAAGTTAGGAAAGGGGCATCTAAGCCGTTTTTATTAATGTTCAACGGTTTGGCTGCTACAGAAATTAGCTCGGCAAGAGATTTATAAAAATGTAAAAACATACGGGGTATTACATTTAAAAAACACTGCGTTCCTGAACACCCTGTATATTTGGGACTAATTTTAAAATGTGAATCTCAAGACTGCCTATGCTTTCCGTAAAAACTTTTTTCGTAACTTCAATAATAGCGGACTAATCGAGCTTTGCCTCACTAATGCCTCACCCTGTATGTATGAGGTAAAATTGCTGAATGTTGAATTGAGAAATACTTAACTAAAAACGACTGAATTTTATACTATTTTTTAGATTTCGATATTCAGGGTCTATTAGTTGAGACAAACTCATTTTTAAGGGCGATCTCTTTTTATACTCCCTTATATACTTTTAACAATTACATTAGATTTTATGAACTATCAAAGAGGAACATCTTTTTGAAAAATACCTGTAATACCAACACGATGATATAATAGTATATTCTGTAAAAAGGTAAGAATAAAAAAAATCTATACGAATGAAACGTTCAGAACGCGAGCGCCAGTGAGCGTAAGGATCCACGAGTATCGAATTTTGTTATTCTAACTGAGTAACAGACTATATTTTCTCCACGACCAGAAATTTACTTGATTTTTCAATCATTATTTTATTTAAATTAAAATTTGTTGTTACGGAGTCGCCATTTACATCGGACATAGACATCAATGACAATCGATATTGTTTAGAACATTTACGGAATATTCATCTCAAAAGTGAGAATGTTTACATTCTATTATTAAAAATGATTTTGGAATTAACACTTTCCACTAATAATGATTAAAATAATTATTCACGTACTGATGATATTAAGTATACTAATAAGAATATCAATGATTATAGCTAGAATAACTAGAGCAGCAATTTGTATAGCGACCATACTAATATAACATTACTAAAACTAATAAAGCTTACTATAATAATAACACCGAGAATAATTTTATTATCAATATTTAAGTAATTACTAGAGTAATTCTTATAATACTAATAATACCAGTTACCAAGAATTTTTACAGTTCTAATAATAAAATAAGGATTGCAGAAAATTTAACACTTTTCATAATAATAATAATGATTAAAATAATTATTCATGTACTGATAATATTAAGTATACTAACAAGAATATAAATGATTATAGTTAGAATAATGAGAGCAGCAATTTGTATAGCGACAATACTAATATAACATTACTAAAACTAATAAGGCTTACTATAATAATAACACCGAGAATAATTTTATTTACAATATTTAAGTAATTACTAGAGTAACTTTAAAAATACTAATAATACCAGTTACCAAGAATTTTTACAGTTCTAAAAATAATATAAGGATTCCAGAAAATTTAACACTTTTCATAATAATAATAATGATTAAAATAATTATTAAAATACTGATAATATTAAGTATACTAATAAGAATATTAATGATTATAGTTAGAATAATGAGAGCAACAATTTGTATATCAACAATACTAATATAACATTACTAAAACTAATAAGGCTTACTATAATAATAACACCGAAAATAATTTTATTAACAATATTTAAGTAATTACTAGAGTAATTCTTATAATACTAATAATACCAGTTACCAAGAATTTTTACAGTTCTAATAATAAAATAAGGATTGCAGAAAATTTAACACTTTTCATAATAATAATAATGATTAAAATAATTATTCACGTACTGATGATATTAAGTATACTAATAAGAATATTAATGATTATAGCTAGAATAACTAGAGCAGCAATTTGTATAGCGACCATACTAATATAACATTACTAAAACTAATAAAGCTTACTATAATAATAACACCGAGAATAATTTTATTATCAATATTTAAGTAATTACTAGAGTAATTCTTATAATACTAATAATACCAGTTACCAAGAATTTTTACAGTTCTAATAATAAAATAAGGATTGCAGAAAATTTAACACTTCATAATAATAATAATGATTAAAATAATTATTAAAATACTGATAATATTAAGTATACTAATAAGAATATTAATGATTATAGTTAGAATAATGAGAGCAACAATTTGTATATCAACAATACTAATATAACATTACTAAAACTAATAAGGCTTACTATAATAATAACACCGAAAATAATTTTATTAACAATATTTAAGTAATTACTAGAGTAACTTTAAAAATACTAATAATACCAGTTACCAAGAATTTTTACAGTTCTATAAGTAATTGTATAGGGATTCCAGAAAATTTAACACTTTTCATAATAATAATGATTAAAATAATTATTACCGTACTGATAATATTAAGTATACTAATAGGAATATTAATGATTATATTTAGAATAATGAGAGCAGCAATTTGTATAGCGACAATACTAATATAACATTACTAAAACTAATAAGGCTTACTATAATAATAACACCGAAAATAATTTTATTAACAATATTTAAGTAATTACTAGAGTAACTTTAAAAATACTAATAATACCAGTTACCAAGAATTTTTACAGTTCTATAAGTAATTGTATAGGGATTCCAGAAAATTTAACACTTTTCATAATAATAATGATTAAAATAATTATTACCGTACTGATAATATTAAGTATACTAATAGGAATATTAATGATTATATTTAGAATAATGAGAGCAGCAATTTGTATAGCGACAATACTAATATAACATTACTAAAACTAATAAAGCTTACTATAATAATAACACCGAGAATAATTTAATTATCAATATTTAAGTAAGACCCCGTGTGCTAGTTTGTTGGAATTGTTTTATCGGAAGGAATACAGAAAGGCACAAATATACAGATTGTCCCATTAATAATTTTGAATGCGACGTCACGTGACCAAAAACAAATACCTCATTGGGTAACACAATAACAAGAAAAGATGCAACATTTGCTCTAATTTACACCCCCAAAATTATAATTCTCTACTACTGCCCAATTCTGATATATTACTTGTCTTAATCGTCGTGGGACACCCAGTATACAGATGAGGCATCAGTGTGGCAAAGCTCGATTAGTCCTCTATTATTGAAGTTACGAAAAAAAAGTGTAGGCAGTCTTGAGATTCACATTTTAAAATTAGTCCCAAATATACAGGGTGTTCAGGAACTTAAATGGTATACCCCGTATGTTTTTACATTTTTATAAACCTCTTTCCGAGGTAAGTTCAACGATGTATCATACTTGATGTCTATTCTGTTTAATAAAGGTTCTTACAGCCAGCTGAAAATTACATTTTTTTTTATTTAGATATAAAAAATATTTGATACAGAGTGATTAAAAATCAGATGGGATTTCAAATATTTTTTTATGCTATAGTATAGAACTTGAAAAGTTAGAATAGAGACATGTAAGCCGTTTTTTTTTATTTTCAACGTTCTGGCTGCTACATACATCTAAATTCAAAAAAATGTGATTTTGAGGCGGCTGTAGATTCTTTATTAAACATAAAAGAGATAAAGTGTGATACATCGTTGAAATTAACTTGGCAAGAGGTTTATAAAAATATAAAATTATAAGGAGAGTTCCATTTAAAAAAACAAAATTTTTGTCTGGATCTGCGTTCCTGAACACACTGTATATATATATATATATATATATATTTTAAAATGTGAATGTTAAAACTGCCTATACTTTTTGTAAAAACTTTTTTTCGTAACTTCAATAATAATGGATATATCGTACTTCGACGCACTAATGCCGCATCCTTTATATACAGATTAGGCCACGCAAAACAGTCTAGCCTGATATTTGGCAGTATTTATTGGATTTTAAGAAAATAGTAAAACACGTCGAATTTTATTCCAAAGGTGACACATTTTTACGATTCAGACATCTGTCATATGTCAACTTCCTCTCTTCCATGTTTCCAACCACTTAATTGTAAATGGGAAGTATACCATGTGTGGCACATCATTAGAAAGGTATTGCGATGGACTAATCAGCCATATGATCATCCATGACTTTTCTTCCGATATTAACTACATGTTTGTATAAAAAGTGTTAATTTAATTTAAGTCTAATACATCTCTAAAATAAATGCAACACCAATGTTTGGCTACTGTGTAACATTTTTTTATCACGTTAAAAATAACAAACTTTGTAAAGATTACTAAGTAGTTACTAAGACATTTGGTAGCATTTACCTGTGGTGCTAGGTAATCTAAAAGATATTTTTTGATTACGTCCAAAATAGTCTATTGTATAGCAGAACGAGAAATTATTTCCACAGTAACCAAACATAGGCGTTGCCTTCAATTATTAAGAGGTATTCGACTATAATTAACTTAAGAGTTTTTTTACAAACATAGAGTTAATATTGAAAGAAAAGTCATAGATGGATCATAAGGCTAATTAATCCATCACAATACCTTTCTAATGATGAACTACATATGGAATATTCCCTATTTAAAATTAAGGGGATTTTATGTGTATTTCAGAAAAAAGATAAGTGGCTTCAAAATAACTACTCTTTTTACAAAAAATGTATCTTCCTAATATTTACATGATGTAACACATATTAGGCATCAGAAACAATTAATCGAATACAATATGTTAGAATAAGGAAAACATAATTTTTTATGTATCTACAGGAATACCGATATATAGGATTTTTAATACAAATCCCGTTGCACGTCATATATCAATTATGAGATCACGACCCTGCACTGTTGTCGGCTTGTCTAAATTTTTTGGCATTTTGTAGAAATAAACGTCAATAATCAGCTTATTCACACTATGTTTGTTTTGAAAAAAACAGTTTTTTTATATAAAATTAAAATATACAACTTAGCAGGATTCCTGATGTCATTGTGAAGACGTCGAAGGTAACTTTTATGCTAAAAAGCAATATTTTTGTTACAGTTTAACACTGTCTTCATCATATTTCTTTAACACAATAACTCACTCATAAAAGGAGAATGACTTTATAAACGCATTGTATATACAGTGTGAATTAGTCAAATCATTCAATATGTCCATATTTTGACACTTGTCATTAATATACCAAAACACGTCAATCGATTTTGATTGTAGCGGATATTTAGAGCCTAGTGGTTGCACTAATGGCTCACGTAACTTCTGGAAATAAAGAGTAGAAGAAAGTTTTTTTTTTTATTTTCATCACGTTCGCATATTTAAACTGGCAGACTCCGGATAATTCTTAAATGATTTGACTAGGTACTTTATCATCTAACAGTACATCATATACGGGGTGTTATTGAAATACACGTACATATTAAAATGGGGAATAGTATGTAATGACCAAAAACGATTGGCACCAATTTTAACTTCAAATTCTAAAATTTAAATATTGGGGAAGAGTCCCCTTTTCCGACCTACTAGTTTCCATATTTAAAGAAGTAAAATAAATCGAAATTGAACTTACCCATAGAAATTGCACTGTTGCCGTAGCAAAACCAATTAATTCAAAATAAAGTTTATTACAGTAATTGTTCAAAATGCCGTCCATTATTATTTACACACACTTGCAATCGTCTTTCCAAAGAACTTTGAACATTAGAAATTAGTCTTGGATTTTGTCGTAGTTCCTCGGCTACCGCATTAACTTTATTGGTTAATTGTTCAACACTATTAATAGGTTCATTATAAACCAGTTGTTTTATGTGACCCCACAAAAAGAAATCGCATGGATTTAAATCCGGAGATCTCGAAGGCCACTTAGTAGGTCCATTTCTGCCTATCCACTTTTGAGGAAATCTAATGTTCAAAAACTGCCGTACGTTTAAATCAAAGTGAGGAGGAGCGCCATCTAGTAGGTACCACATCCTGGCCCATTTAATCTGTTCTGGAGAACATAAGGCCCGATTAAATACTGATCTATTATGCCAGCCCAAACATTTATTGAAAATTTTCTTTGATGCCCAGTTTCCCTAATGGCGTGAGGATTTTCATCACTCCAAATATGCGTATTGTGCATATTGAACACGCCATCACGAGTGAATGAAGCCTCGTCAGTATACAATAATATTTTTAGAAAATCAGGAATATCAACACATTTTTGAATCATCCATTCACAAAACTCCACTCTCTTTTCTTCATCACCTGGATATAAGGCCTGGACTTTTTGGATGTGATAAGGATGTAAACCTTGTTCTTTAAGTGTCCGCCACACAACAAATGAGGACACTCCAATTTCAAGACCTAGTCTTCTACAACTTAATTGAGGCCGGTTTTCAACAGCTTCCAATATTTCTTCTTCGGCCGCCAATGTTCTTTGTGTTCTTGTTCTCCCTCGATCTGCATTGACACTCTCAAATTTTCCATGGTCTCTTAGATGCTGAACAGTTGAAATAAACGTACGACAGTCCGGAATTCTCCGATTTGGAAACCGTTCGCGATACAGGATTTGTGCTTGCCGAGAATTTTCTCCAGCTGCCCCATAAACCAGCACTATATCGGTTAGTTCAATATTCGTAAATAGTGGCATCGTAAAAAAATATTTAAAAGTAATCGTAACAACACTTTTTACCAACTTGGAAATGACGCGCTCGTGTTAGCCAGATTCGTAAATCAACTAAAATTTTAATAATCTATAGTTTCAAAAATGTATAGTTTAAAAACAATCATTTATCAAATATTCTAGTTTTTTGATAACGAGGGTAGTAAAAACCAGTCTTCGGAAATAGAAATTAATTCGAAAATCTTGGCAACATGGTTATTTCTTACAAGACTAGTTTTCTTATCATCTGACAAAAACTTGCATATTAATTACTGTTGATGTTTAAAATAGGTAAATAAACCTAATTTATATAGGTCATCCTCAACATATCAGTGAAGTACGTTTGTTTTAGAATTAATTTTCAAAAATTAATAACTCCCTTAATAAGGGGTATTTTTAAAAAATAATATTTTTCTACATTCAGTGGGGATCTGCGCAATACCCAGTTTTAATATGTACGTGTATTTCAATAACACCCTGTATAGGATTTTTAATACAAATCCCGTTGCACGTCATATATCAATTATGAGATCACGACCCTGCAGTGTTGTCGGCTTGTCTAAATTGTCGAGGAATGTAGGAAGTTTCAAAAATGTAAGGTTAGGTTATGTTGTTTAGCTTTATTATTATGAAAAATTAATTTATTGAAGCGTATATGAACAATATATGATCCTCAAACTCAAGACACTTCATCCTGCCAGTTTTAAAGTACATTTGAAAAATGTTTTTCTCAGTTGATTCATTAGCAATCTACAACTGTGATATTCTTCTTCTTCTTGCTGTATTATCTACTTTTAATATTCAATAATCTGTTATAAAAATCGTTATATTATGTTGTTTATTTGTACTATATTTTTATTAAATAAATAAAATAGAGACATATAAAGAAGATAGCAAACTATTTATTGTTATTAAAATAAGACAATGTTTTGTTTAAAAAAATATATATATATTTGGCATTTTGTAGAAAACCACGTCAATAATCAGCTTATTCACACTATGTTTGTTTTGAAAAAAACAGTTTTTTTTATAAGTTAACTATCTAGCAGAGCAAAAAAATAAAGACAATATTATAAAATTACCGAAAACGTGGTGAAAACACACAACTGGTTGACGGCCGGACGTCAGAAATCGTTGAAATATTTCAATCTAAATACTCGACAACGTCGCATCAAGGCATGCCAATCGCTACAATGTCATTTCTTCATCATAAATACGAGTCTCATGGGCGTAGAAAATTTCAAAATTATTTAATGTAAATTATGGTTTTTTGAGTACTAAACATATAATAATGATTTATAAACTTTATATTATAAAGAATAAGACGTATATAAGCCAATATAATTGAAATAATTCTAAAATTATCAAAATAATTACGATTACTTTTTCGGTTTTTTAGTACTGTGACTACGTTCATGAGTCCTCGTGAATTTTCGTGATGTTTCGTATGATTTATCTTAGTTAGGGAAATTTTAATTAGTTGGCAGTACTATGACGAAAGAGGTACGTCACTCCTGACGTGCAACGGTATTTGTACTAAAAATCCTGTAAGTCTATCATTCTAAATAAAACGAATCTATATGTTTGGATAACTAAATTATATTTATTTTTTTGAAAATTATTAAACCAAAAACATTAAAATTAAATTATCTGTTTTAATCGCCTACAATGTGACGTATTCGAGGTTGCTCCAACAATTCTCCACTCCGTAACTGATGCAAAATAGAATTTTTCTGTGATTTATGATAATCTCTAGTTTGAATATATTTGGCGACTCTTTCTTTTAATATCTTTTCAAAATATTTAAGAATGTCTGGATGGGTTAAAAACATAGGTTTAAAGTTTTTATAAGTAATTTTAAACACCTCAGTCATTTCAACTGCTACAACGTAGTGAGGATATGCCTTTTTAGTAGTTAATGAAGTAGAAAGTAATCCAAAAAGATCTCCGTCTTCAATATGATAGAATTCTGTACCATTTTGATTATAAAAAGCTACCGTCCCCGATAAAATAAAAAATATGAAAGAACGATCTTCCGAAGTCATGATAATTTCTTGAGGGGAATAAATAACCGACGTCATGTTCGAAAATATCTTTGCTATCTCTTGTTTATTTAACATTCTTAGAATTTGATTTTTCCTAATCAAAGTTCTAGCTGAAAATAAAAACAGTTCAACTTTTAACTGTTCTGGAAGCGTTGCGAAAAGCTCTTGTTCATTAAAATACTTTTTTTTGCACTTATATTCAACCCTTTCCAAAATTTTCATTTGTTTAGATGTAGGTACGTTCCAGTGTCTCATATAATTCGAAATTTGTAATAACTGATTCTCATAATTACATTCTGCTACATTTGCTACTCCGAAAAAGCACAACATCTTTGCTAATATCATCAAGATGTATAACCTTCCAGAGAAAGTTATTAAAAAAAGTAAGAATTGTTCAACTGCTTCTGTTACCTTATCTGCATGATGTGATCCAAAAAAATAACTAACTACCCAAAACATTGTCTGAATGTAAGCTTCATGATCAAACTTGTTGAATGCTAATCCATCCTGCACAATCCAAGAATTGTTAGGGAAGCTGTTGGTGTGATAATATATACCAGTTGGTATCCAGTACAACATTATGACAATAGAATGGAATACCATAATTATAAGGAATACATGAAATATTATATAGACCATAGCATTACCCAATCTCAAGAATAATGCCGTGGATGTAACAACGTAGAAAACAGATAATATCCTTGAAAACAATAACACCATAACTAGTATTAAAAGAACTACTCTTGTAGGTATTTTATCATATTCAAGAAAATCTTCAATTATTATATATAGATCTATAAAAAAATATGTCAGTAAATAATGATATATAATTTTTGGAGGATGCATTATAATCTTATTTGTACTTCGTTTAGTGAAGCCAGTAAAGAAATAAGTTAAGGCTATTAGAGCATGCACAGACACTAAAATTATTCTAAAATGAAACATTGAATCTCTTCCTACCATCACCATCGGTGTTGTAGCATATCTAATTATCAATAAAAGAAATAAAACGTGTTCTAAAAATGCGCTCATCTTACTAAAGGGATGAATTATATAGAAAAAAGGTCCGCAAATATGTCTTCTGATTTCAGTTCTTGCACTACTCTCATGAACAAAGAATTCTTTAGATTTTCTGCTAGTAACATCCAAAATAATAAGTTTCTGTATACATCTTTGGAATCTATCTACTAATCTTATTTTAGGATGCAGCCTTCGAAATGGTGAAAGGTATCCAGCACTCAGGGTGCAACTGTGTTTATCACTTTCAAGAGGTAGTATCATCCTTTGTTGGATATTTTTGACTTGACGTTATTACTGTTTGACACAAGCAAAAAAGTTTTAGAATATAGAAAATAGTACACTTGGTTGTAGACCTTTATTAGAAGAAAATCCAAAAATGCTTCCTAATGCTCTTAGATGGCGCTCTAATAGCGGTTTAATTCAAAACGGATTCCTGTTTAAGAATATCATTCTGTACATTTATTTCTTGGAATGTGTCCAAACAAACTACGTGAATACGATTTTTTAATTCTAATCTAAGCGGCTCGTTTCAGTTAAGAAAAAGTCTTATTAAAAATTAGAATGAGAAAATACTAGTTTAAGGAAAAATATGAATTGGAAATTAAGTGAGGACGAATTTATTTACCCTGTGAGGTTGAGATTGAGTGTATGCATTGAAGTCGGAGTGATGTGTGGAATGAATGTGTTCCAAATGGGGGAAATTTAATAGATAAATCTAATATAATAAATAAAAAAATAATAAAAATGTCCACTATCCCACACAAATGAGCCGTTTATGACTAGAATTAAGAAATGGTATTGACGCAAATTGAATTCGGAACATTTCAAGAAATAAATGTTTCATCGAATGAAAACATTTAATAGGAATATATCTTAAAAGAATTCTAACTTCCTTAGAGAAGGTGATTTATATCAAGTCAACATAAAGTAAGGCTCTACATTTTGAAGTTTTTCTTTTACGAGCTATTTTGGACACTCTGTATGTGACAAATAGTTACATTGTGCTCCAAGAGAATCACAAAATTAATAAAATCCCTAATTTCAAGAATTTGTAAAACGTAAAACATGCCAAATAGTAATTAACAATGGTCTTTTTTCTTCTCTTTGGTCATATTTTACCTCATAAATATTTTTTTAGAGATATTTATTTTATATAGAAACTATATGTCATCTAAATAGCTCTTTCTAAAAAATTTTGAAAGATTAAAAAATAGTATTCATCTTTAAGAGCGTTTTTTAATTACAAAGTTTTCGAGAGATGCATAGCCCTAGGTATCTCATCCATAAAATACGTCTTATTCGACAACGTACGATTAAGGAGTGTTTAAGGAGTGTTTATTTACTAATATAATAAAGAACGCTGATCGTGCAAGCTGCACGCTACCGGTATTTATCAGAATATAATAATTTACTCGGAGACTTTCTTAAATACATTTGTATCCTTTCAAGATTAAATATAATTTATGTTAATTCGGAAGCTTACCCATATTATGCAGGGTGCTTTTTCAGGGTCTAATTTTGTAACCGTGGTATAAAAATATTAAATTACCTGGTTAGTTGGTTATTACTTTTCAAAATTAATGAAAATTTAGAAAACCCAGGATTGGCTAGAAACAGTTTTATTTGCAGAATTGTTAAATCTAGCCTGTTCGTTTTATATTTTAATAAATAATTACATTTTCAGAAAATAAAAATATCGTCGTTTACAATACATTTTGAGGATAAAACGGTATGAATTGAATTAGTAAGTACCTAAAGGAGTGAAAGTGGGTGAAATTGTTAGCTTTATAAATATATACCGGGTTTCCCAAAAGTCCCGGGACGGAGCTATAAGTTTCTAACAAGTGAAGAAAAAATCTGAAAATTTGGAGATCACCTAAGGGCCATAAAAACTACATTTTTAGATAGTTTAAAACTTTCATACACTAGGGAGTTTTTTTAGGGGGTGATAACCCCAACATTTTGAAATTGCAACTCCTATCGAGTTTCACCTTATTTTAAAGGTAATGAAAAAAGAAACACATCTCCAAAACCAAAACCCGATATTTTGACACGTTAACTGCCTTGTGTATCAAGACTGATACACACTTGTTGGGTCCAGTACGCCGCCCTGTATCATTTTGTAACAGAAATCATTTCAAGTCTTCAATGATTTTTTTCATTAACGACCACAGATTTCCACCTTAACGATCGAAAGAACTGTTTGAAAATTTTAAGAAGAAGGAGGTGTGAAAGATCTTCCGAGAACTAGAAGACCGAAATCTGCAACAACTCCAGAAAAAACCAAAGAAGTGTTACTGTCTTTTGTTGAAGAACCTTCAAGATCCTTATTAAAAGCGTGTCAGATACATGAAATCAGTAAAAGTTCTGTTCACAGAATTTTGCAAAAAATAATTATTTCACCTAGTTCAGAATTTGAACGAAGATGACTTCGATAGAAAGTTGGAATTCTGCGAAATAATGCGTGAAAAATGTGATGGTGACAGAAATTTTCTTCTCAATATTGTTTTCTCTGATGAAGCAAATTTTTACTTAAATGGTAAAGTTAATAGGCACAATTGTCGTTATTGAGCTGACGAAAATGAACATTTAATAAAAAAAGATCATACTCAGACACTGCAGAAAATTAATGTGTGGGCTGGCATTATGGGAGATAGAGTAATTAGTTCTTTTTTTTATTAATGAAAATTTAGATGGAGGCAGCTATCTAGAACTATTGGAAAATAAAGTGGTTTGACGTGTTGGTGCCGTATGCCCTAATGGTATTGACAATAAGAGGTTCCAACAAGATGGTGCTTCTCCACATTTAGCCGAGAAGTCCGAGACTTATTAAGTCGCACGTTATAAATGGTTCGATTCAATTTTTTCTTTTGGGGGTTACTAAAAAGTAGAGTGTATGCAACAAATCCAGAAACAATAAATGATTTGCAAAATCGCATACTTGACGAAATCACCAATATCACTAGGGATATGCTCCAAAGGGTTCAAAATTCCATTATGAGCGTTTGGGTCATTGCGAAATCGAGGAAGGTCGACAATTTGAATATTTATTATAAAAATCGTAATAAACATGTTTCTTTCTAATTTGGTAGTATAACTCTTAAAATAACTAAGATACCGGGTTTTAGTTTTGGGGATGTCTTTCTTTTTTCGGTGAAACTCGACAGGGGTTGCAAATTAAAAATTTTGGGTTTATCACCCCCTAAAAAAATTCCTCAGTGTTCGAAATTTTAAATCATCTAAAAATGTAGTTTATTATCTCTCTTAAACTAGCTCTACTCAGACTCTTTTAATGTAATCAATTTTTATTTTTTGAAAAAATATTTTCTTTAATTTTTTCTTAAAAAAAAACGAAAAAGCAAGACGCATCAAATTATACTATTTTTACAATGTTATAGTGAAACCCGTATGAGAATCTGAGTTTCAGGTACAAAGATATATAGATTCGGCGAAAATATTGTAGATCGGATTCTATACATGCGAATGATAGAAAACGCGTTATGAAAGAGAGAGAACGCATTACTAATATCTTGGAATACGGATTAACAATTAATAATCATATTTTTTAATATAATTTAATAAAATAATAAAAAATTATTAGAGCATATTAGAGCAATATACTTTTTTGATTTTTTGTTTGGTCAAACAATTTTTATTACAAAATACTGTTTTACGACATCGCAGATTCATAAAATATGAGAAAAAAATTGTCAAAAAGTAGGGGAGAGGTGGTATGAAAGGGACATTTCACTTCAAAGCATGGTTACAAGTAAATAAAATGATTTAATTTGATGGTTTTGGTACAAATCGAAACTACGTTTAGTCAAAAACTAAACTTTTGTGGCGAATAAGTTCTTAAAAGATTTTAAAATGGGAATTTATTATTTTGAATTTTTAATGCGTTTTGTCCCATTCATAAATAGGTGGTATTGAAAGAGACGTCTGCATTAATAAAAGGGACATGTTGATTTATTAATTATTTTATTGAATGTTTAACATGTTAAACAGTTTTATAGTGCACAGTGTGCTGAAAAAGTAAGGATGATAATGTGGTTTGTTCGCGCATATAACACTATGTTTATCGTTATGTGAGTTTTATGATTATCACAAATTATAAAAGCAGGAGACTCAGCAGAAGGTTTCACTTGTTGAATGAAATGTTTAAGAGAATTTAAAAAGCAATCTTCCGTTATCCATCCAGAAATATTTGCTTGTCCT
Source organism: Hermaeophaga mercurialis (assembly GCA_951812935.1). Classification (NCBI taxonomy): domain Eukaryota; kingdom Metazoa; phylum Arthropoda; class Insecta; order Coleoptera; family Chrysomelidae; genus Hermaeophaga; species Hermaeophaga mercurialis. The sequence continues at coordinate 24,502,658 of OX638358.1, read as the reverse complement.
AGAGCACCAGTGGGTCCATTTTTAAGCAAGTTCTTTAAAGTAGACGCGCGGAAATATGAAAAGAGGAGGATTGGTACCTCCTGCAGCATTTACAAAAGCTAACATGGTAACTAGTGATCCACGTTCCGCAGAACTGATTTGTCCAACTCTTTTTACACCAGCTTGTGCAATTATTTTGGGGGTATTTGTGACTGTACTACAACCTGTTTCATCTACGTTCCAAATCATTTGGGGAGAAAAATTGAATTTCTCGAAGCATTTTTCCAAATTATTGAAAAATTTTTCAACATTATGCTTATTAAAACTCGTTGTTCTTGCCAAGGAAGTACATTCCGGTTTTCTAACTGATAACGTATGGTTTCGTTTCAGAAAACCTTTTAACCAATCAGGACTGGCCTGCTTTGTGACGTCCCATGTGGTGGGTGTAATATCTAATCGTACTGCATATTGGTACGCTAATTCTCGTGTTTGTGTCGTTGTTAAGCCATAACACATTTTTGCAGATGTTTTTAAATAATCACACAAAATACTTTCTTGGTCCTTGGTAAAGACTCTTCTGTTTCCAATATTTGGCTTATATATAAAAGTATTTGGAGACTCGTTAGCTTTTTTTACCAATCGTGCCAAACGTGACTTCGCAATATTATAAAATTTTGCTACTGATCTCACTGATGTGCCTCTCTCAATTACCTCTTTAATAGCTTTTTCTATAACTGACGAATCCACACGCATTCTTTTCTTCTTTTCTGAAGGCATTTTATACTAAAACAAAAAAGAAATTTAATCTGAAGCTAGACATTGCCATCTTTTTGCATCATGTATTTATTTAAGTATTGAAAGGGCCACTTAAATATTGAAAGGGACACGTCCCTTTAATGAATTTTTATTGTGTCCCATTCATAAATATTTACACAAAATAATAAATTAATTTACCAACTGACAGTTTAAACATATTTACCTGTTATGATACGTCTGGATAGCCAAGTATGAATACTTTTTATGTACACATTAACTCTATTCGATATTTACCATAAAACACTTACTTAACACACTTTAAAAAATACATGCGTTCTTTACTATTTACGACAAAAAAATTTATAAGCCCCCTTACTCTGAAATTACAAGTCCAAATGAAGCGAACTCAGGCGAGATGGGTGGTTATTTAAGACGTAACAGGAGAACAAATATTCGTTACTTTGCAACGAATACTTTTCGAAATAATTGTTAAGTCCCTTTCATTACGTGTCCGTTTCATGGCCCCTCTCCCCTACATATTTAATTTATTAATCTACTTACAATGGTCAGTTTTAATAATCCTCATTCATCTAAGTTTAACATAAAGAATAATAAGGATATGATCCCCAATAAACATTTTTTCCGAAAAATAATAATCCTTTAATACACCGGTAAAAAAACTGTCAAATTCAGACAAAATATTCGGTATAAAATAACCATTATTTAAACCCTCGTATTTTAAAATACCTGTAATTTATTCTATTCAGGAAATGTGGATATCTTTATTTTAGATTTATTTCAGAATCCTATAATGGTTCGTGGTAGCAAATCCTAATAGATTTAAAGGGTAATTGCATTCGTATTTTATCCTCTCTAAATTAACCTCACAAATGATTGCAATAGTTGGGAAATTACATTATGTGTTATATTTAATGACAAATTTATTTTGTTTAATTGTTTAAACTGGGTGAAAATATAATCTAAGAATATATTTTTATCCCACAATTGTATAGGATACAAAAATAGTTCATATGGATTGTGAAAGTATACACAATTGGCAATTAGATACAGTAGAGTAGTCACAAGAAATGTTCTTGGATCCAAGAAAAGCAATTTTTCAATGCTGTCATTTTTCATGAACGTGTCTTATTTGTTTCAGGTATATTCTTCATTCTGCCATGTATTGATGCTTACGCCAGAGTTGATTTAAGAACAAGAACATATGATATCCCTCCTCAAGAGGTGAGTAAGATTTTAATTTATTTATTAGTTTTTTATAGGCAATGGCAAGCCATGCACTTAAAACTCAAATAATTCACATTTTAAAAAAGTTGGTGCTATCTACTTTTAGTGAAATATATATATACAGGGTACTTCAATGGTAAAAGGAAATATTTTAAAGGTAGATAAAAGTCACATAGCTGATTCTAAATAATAATATATAATGGGTCTCTTGGCTTCCATAACACAGTTACAGGGTGTTTTATAAATTATACTCAATGTTTCATTCGGCCATAACTTTTGAAACACTCTATATACTTTTCCCTTTTTGGCATACGGCTTACACTTCGGACGGAACGTATATTGAATTATTAAGAGAAATGAAAATCCAGGTTCCGTTTAAGGAAAAATTAAGAAATATTTAAAATATCAAGATGATTTTTATATCTCTTAATAATTCAAGATATTCTTCGTCCAAAGTGTAAGCTGTCTATCAAAAATGTATATTAAGTTATCCAAAAATTAGGGCTGAATGAAAAATTATTCATAATTGATATAACACCCTATATCTCAAAAATATTTCCCTTTACCTATGAAACACCCGGTAAATATAAATAGCAAAATAAAGGATTATCCAAATAATTCTTGCACTATATTGTAATTCAACCAAATACCGAACGAATACTGGTATAATACTTACATTCTTATATATATTCTGTGGTTGAGAAATTATATAAAAATATTTATAACTTTCAGGTACTGACAAAAGACAGCGTCACAGTGTCGGTCGACGCCGTGGTATATTACAGGGTGTCAAATGCCACAGTGTCCATTGCAAATGTCGAGAATGCCCATCACTCAACCAGGTTACTAGCTCAAACTACACTTCGGAACATCATGGGTCAAAGACCTCTCCACGAAATCCTGAGTGAACGTGAAAGTATTTCCCAACATATGAAGGCACTTTTGGATGAAGCCACTGACTCTTGGGGCATTAACGTAGAACGAGTGGAAATGTAAGTTTCGAAGACAATTTAATTTTATGTTACGAAGTACGTTGTGCAATTACTAGAAAATGTTCTTTTTTCAAATAGAAAGCTATTATAAATAAAAACATGTAAGGAAAACTATTTATAAACTTGGCGGGAAGTATTTTAGATTGATTCTATTAACATTTTCTCTAAAACATGAGTTAAACCTTTTATATTAGATGTGTATACATATAGTGATATTTACCGATAGTTGACTATTGTATAATTCGTACATATTTTTATGTTAACAACCTTCTTAATGTTGCTTATAATTTTTTCATTCATATTTCATTTTTGATAGCCCCTATCTCTAAAATTGTATGTAAATATAAATAACATTTTTGGTATACACTTATATTTTACTGTTATCAAGAAAATGTCAACAAATTCAATATTATTTATAGATCCTACTTTATAAATTTTAACTCTGTTGTATATATCTTGTTTCCACAAATTCTGTTTCCTATATCGAACGCTTTTATCCACTCACACTCGCGCCAGGCTTTATGATGAATAAGCCGGTTCCAAGAAATATATATTTCCATTCGGCATTGGATATTTCGTATATCATTGGAAATTCATGGAGCACAACACCCAGTGACTGCTTTTAAAGCACATATGAATGAAGGCATTCTATATACAATGTGTCCACGGATAGAGTTTGGAAGAGGAAAAACTTTTTTATTTGTAGATTTAGAAGAAAAAGAAATTCTTTATAAAAACGTCTGCTTGTGTCGAAACTACAATTTTGAATATTAGATTTGTGGCTACTATACAGGGTGAGTCAGAAATAACATTTTTAGTTTTTTGGATTTCATTTAAAACTAATTTCACGTAAAAACAAACAACTGTTGTTGCTTTTCTACTTAGAATATGATTTTATATCTGGCCGAATAATGATTTTGTTGTAAGAAAACTATTTCTTATTTGTATTTTTATTATTACATTCTCATAATATTTTATTATTTTAATAGTACCTATAAATTTAACCACTTTGAGAAAAATGTTTATTAGACTTTTTTGCACAATTGGTGTAATAAATCACGGTTTTGAAAAATTGAAGGAAGAACTATAGCCACTGAATTGTTTAAGTTTACAAATGATGCTACTAAGACGAGTTTTCATTGGAAAAATTCTGTTGGGATTTTCAACGATGGAACTCTAGCCATATCTGATAAATACAACAGTGTACATACGGTGGTAAAGAAAGAGTCTTCAGAAATTATCTGGACACATTGCATAAGTCATCGGGAAGTCTTTGCATCTAAATTGCTAAGTCTTGGACTAAATATGTTTTTGACAGTAGCTATTGAGGTACATAAATATATAAATGATCAATGAAATCAAGGATTTTTTCGATTCTATGCGAAGATATAGGAGCTGATCAGAAATCTTTGCTGGTTTATTCCTCATCCAAATGGTTGTCATGAGGTAAGGTGGTCAAGCGTGTCTACGAACTAAATAGGAAAATAAGCGATATTTTTGAGCGGGGAGAGTTACAAATATTCAACAGAATTCTCCGACACTAATTTAGTAGACTTTTTCAAAAACTTAATACACTTAATCTTCAACTCCAAGGAAATAATGCAAATGTATTTGATTTGATTAATAATATTGCTCCTTTGTAAGAAAACGTAGTTATGGAATAACAAACTAAAACAAAACTGTCTTGAAATGTGTGAATTAATGTGAGATTTCCAACTGTAAGAAAATCACTGAGCTGTGATCTTAAAAACTAAGGGAGATTAGGAGATCATTGAGCAAACTTAAGTAAGAAATTCAGAATATACTTCTTTGCAGAAGATGATGTGAAATTCTTAGATTGGAGCTTGGCTTTAAATCTATTTAGCATTACAACTGTCGGGCTGTTACTATACAAGAAGAAAGATAACTGATAGATGATTCGTCAAGCAGCTTACAAAAATAAAATTTTATTAAATAATCTTTAACATATTTTTGGACTGAACTTCCTTTATAAAGGAAAAGGCCATTTGAATTCTGTTACCTGTTCCTACATCTTATCTTTTTGAATCTAGAATTTCTACTTGTTATTCCTGCCTTTTAATCTATATATCGAAATAAATTTCATGCAGAAAACGAACTAAGAGTTACTTTAGCAAATCCACACTTAAACGCTTTAATTGGATGAAACCTCTTGCGACACACAAGAAACTAGGACGTAACTTGCTAGTGAGTCTCTAATGAGGACTCGTGGTAATCAGTTCCTTATACCTAATTTATTTACACTAGTTACAATTACCTAAAAAAGGGCAATTGTCTCAAATAACGGTTAAATGAAGTTGTACTCTCTTACACAAAATCATTGTTCATTGTGTTGATGAAATTTATTGCATTTACCATTTCGCTTTTGGTGAATAAATTAAAGGATTTTTTGTTACTTGTTTATTTTCGTTTTAAAATTTTCTCTGAGCTTTCCACACTATGATTTTCATTCGTTTAATAAAATCGCAATCAGAAAATGGTTTCGATATTTTGGCGATTAAATTTGGGACCACATAAGAGACCTTTACAATAGATTCTGTGTGGTTCGTAACGTTAAAAAAAACTTTTTTGGTGTATAAGAGTCTTTTGAGTCCCGCTACTTTGTTTTTACGAAACACTTCTTGATATCTACCAAATTTGGAAACATGCTTCAGCGAATAAAGCGTTTTAAATTATGCTCTTTGAAGATAGGTATGAAAACACGACAAATTAAAGTTCATCTCAAGAAAAAAGTAATCGCCTGCACCTTTTTTATTGAATACTCTATTTTCGATGATTTATTTCTTTTTATACACAGAGGTTATTATTGAGATATCGAGACCATATAGAAATGATAAAATTTCAAATTATTTTTTGATAAAAGTAACGAAATTATAAATATTACAAATTCTGTTTCCGCTCGTTTCACTTGTCACAATTGATCTAAACGATTAGAAATTCAGAATACATTAAATCTTATTTGAGCGCATAGTAAATATATGTATAAATTACATATGCTAGTCAACGATGTTTGATTAAAACATTATATTTATTATTATATTTATAGTTTGGAAAGCAGATCTGATATATATTAAGTCGAAAAATGTTCATAAGATTGCTGTTTAATCATTGGAATTCTGTCAATTAATACTATATGCTCCGTTTCAAATTAATTTTAACATAGTTGGAATTAAAGCAGAGGATTGTAATTGTATACTGAAAGGCAAATATTTCGTGTGAAGTATAGTGAATGTCGGTATAACTTTAACAAATAACCTTTGACCTACTGTTTGATTATTTACGTTTGGAATGTGAAATTCTTAATCAAAACTGGTGTCACTTAATGATTCATATCATCTATTAATTGGAACTACAAAATCAAGTATTTAATTTTGAAAATGTTAGTTGGTATAAAACCGAAATCAATAATGACGATTTACAATGTAGAGTAAATTTACAATGCAAAAAATGTATTGAAAATGTAGATTGGAATTAAAAGCTCTGCATTAGCAATTATTGGATTATTCATTAAATAAAAAACATCAAAATCACTTAAAAACTAGTTAATAGAGTATGTATATATTCTATAGATTCGGAGGTGAAAAAAACTATTATTTTCAATGGGGAGCCTCCTACTGAATATTTTCGCATATATTTAGTAACGCCCTGTAGATCTGAAAATTCTATAAAAGATAAATACCCACATATGGTCTCTAGTGCCAATTCTCTACTAAATGTTAGTCATGCAAATAAATAACTAATAAGGAATAAAAAAACATGTTTCCATCAACATCAAATGTCCAAATGAGAGCATTATCAACTATTCCTGAAATTGACATGATGAGATGTTCTTTGTGAGCAATTATCCTCCAGTTCATTGTTCTTAATAATTGATTTGTTTTGTTAACTGTTCTATCTCCTATTGCGTAAATTTTCCCTTTATATAAACAATAAAGCAATCGGTGAAATTATATTGGCTATAATTCCCTTCTGTATAGCGATTTAATTAAAATAAACAATACTGCTTTTTATTTAATTTCACAAAAGAAATCGGTTGTAATGGTAATGAATAGAGTTTACAAAAATAAAATAGTAGCAGAAGAAGGACAACTTTCTAATAAAATAAATAAGTAAAATGTTTGATTCATTTCGTTTTAGTTAAGTATTTATAAAATTTTTATGAAACACACACCATAAAAAAGTTTTCAGGTATACTTATTAATTGAATTTATTTGGCTTTATAATTAATATAAACTGCACTCTAGTGTTATTTTGTTTTAATAATTTATTTTATCAGAAAGTACTACTTATTAAAATTTTTAACTACTAATTATAAACGCCGTAACGTAATTTAGTTTAGTGGAACTTTAACGTAACCTATAAACATTTAAACTAAACAAATTTTATAACACTTTCAGTCAAACTTTTTCTTACAAATGTTTACAATATTACTCCCAATATTTGCTATCTTTTAATATACGTACGTTAAGATCTTAAGTTATAGTGATTACAAATTAACCATTAATTTGTTTTCTGACAAATTGTCATTAAAAGCTAATTTGTAATAGGCATAACGTAACATAACATAAGATTTTACCGCATATGCGTGTTAATTTTAACAAGCTGTACTCTAGTTAGTTTTAGTTCATTTTCCGTTATATTATTTTACGTTACGTTATACGACAATTATAAACTAATTTGAATAAGTTTATACTATGTAATACCTTTAAATCATATTTAATAATTTACTTAATATCATTGTTTATGTTTGTATTTGTAATATCCAGCGGGTGTTAAGAAACTTAAATTACAAATTAATGAATTCCATACGAGGGACTCTAATTCATTTCTGTTAAACTTAATAGTTTACTACTACTTTTCAACGTCAATTCCTCTTATTTACATACTTTTCTTGACTTCTAGAACATTCCAGAAAATTATTGACATTTACGAGAATATTCAGGAATATATTGAGGATTCAGGTTATTCTGCTTTTCCTGAGTCTTGGCCTGTGCCTCCATCTAGCAAGCATTCTCTCATCTAGTGGCCTTGGTCTGTGCTTCTTAACCGTTACAATATAAATAAATAAATATTCATACATATTTCTGTATACAATTCATAACATTTAATTAAATTGATGTTGTTTATGTAAGATACAATTTAGGTTTACTCGCCAAGGTTTTTGGATGAATTTTACATTTTCTATTTACGTCAGTCTGCTTTCAAAAAGTTGCTCGTATAGATCTTGCGTATGCACATACATATGAAAGAACTTCTTACCTAATTTACATAAAGTTCAGACATTTTTGGGAAGGTATTTTCATGAATATATGATGCCGTGTATACGGACCAGGAGAATATTTTAGAACAGGAAATAAATCAATTTCAAATTTTTAGTTTTAAATAAGAATGAATAAATAATTTATCCTTTGTCTTTTTTGCTCTTAAATGATATAAATCACAAATATTTATGAAAATATTTAGCTCTCTTACATGAAGGGTAATCCAATTAGAATATATTAAGTGATACCAGTATTAGAGAATGGTATTTTAAAACTTGATACCAGTATAATCTTTTTCTTTACAGAAAAGACGTACGTTTACCTGTACAACTTCAAAGAGCTATGGCCGCTGAAGCCGAGGCGGCTCGTGAAGCCCGGGCTAAAGTAATCGCTGCTGAAGGAGAACAGAAAGCTTCTCGAGCCCTCAGAGAGGCTTCTGAAGTTATTGGAGATTCACCAGCTGCTTTACAATTGCGCTATCTACAGGTAAGTTTTAGGCACTTTTACAAAAATAATTGTATAGCATGTTTTGGACGAGTACAAGAGCTGCTGCTTTAATTTCGAGATAGATGCAAACAAAGACCTTTAGAATTCAAAATTGGCTTTATTGCTTTTCACAATATTCCCCTTAAAAATCCAGCATTTTTTCATGCGAATGAAAAATGTGTCAAAACATTTTTTCCAATATAAAGATGGCACGCATTTTTAAACACTTCAACTACATTTTCTAGGGTTGAAAGACGATGACCACGCAATGAATTTTCCATTTTTGGAAATGTATGATTATCATTTGAACTTAGATCAGGATTGCATGAATTATTTGTTATTAATTCCACCTTTTGTGTGTTAAATCATCAATCTTTCGTGTTGCTGTGTGGGGGATTGTAGTGCTCTGGTGCAGAATGATATTTATATATTTCTCATTTCAGAGAAAACTTCTTGTAAACATTGAGCATTCGCCGTTCTGCTATTTGTTAAATGGATTGTAGTGACATGCTTAGTTTTTTCCACAAAACTAGCAATCATTTACTCGAAACGTTCTAACTTGGAGTAACTTTTTTTGGCTTTACTTTGTTTTAAAACACCCAAAGAGTGTAATGTTATTTTGTTTCTGGTTCATAAGAATATATGAAACTTTCATCACCACTAACGATGTCATAGATTAAATTTGACGTATCTGAGTACAATTGTTTGTGTTTCTTTACACCACTCGACCCGAGCCAGTTTTTGACCTTGTGTTAAATTATGCGATATCCATTGAGAACACAATTTTCTTAGACCTAAGTGATCATCAAAAATTTGATTAATTTGTTTCACATTAAAACCTTAACAAGATTGAATTTTCCTATATTTCACAATAGCAATGTTTTCTGCTGTTTTTCAGGTTATTGGTTGACCTTCACAAAATTGGTCACTAAGATTGCTCCGGCTAAATTTAAATTAATAACCCAAGAATATTGTTCTTGGTGGTGTCTCGTCACCAAAAGCAGTTTTCAGATTATCATAGTCATTTTGACTATTTTTTAATCGAAGATAAACCAAAATAATTGCTTGAAAATGCTCGCCCCAATTAAACCCTTAATTTCTTTTCGCTTAATTAGTTTAAAATTAAATTTTACTTGAAGAGCTAACTACATTCAACTTCTGTCACATTTGCTTATTACAACAAATGTCAAATTTTATAAAGATTCATGCATCTAATATAAGATAACATTTCGAAATTAAAACAAGAGCCCTCTTACTCTGTACAAATTGCATTCCTGTATATAATATACTTGTAGCTTCAATATATACGGATACGGTTTTAGGTGTTTGGCTGTTTTGTAAATTTCTAGCATGTTTCTACATAATGCTGTTACGTTTATATTTATGATATTTGAATAACTTTTGTCTATTTTTTTGGTTATTAAATTTTTTTTTCAATATTGACGTATTAGGTAATTAAATTATTAATAAGTAAAAACATTTTCTTAACTATTTGACAATTAAAATATTTATATTAAATATTGAGAACTGTTTCGTGAAGGCCTTTTATAATATTACACATGTTTACATTGTTGTGCTTTTGAGCCATGTCTCTAAGTAGAAGGCCCCGTGACAAAAAAAGTATGTAGAGTAATTGCAAAGTGGTACACTTTGTAATATAATGATCCATGCACTTGGATTAGAATTAAATAATTGACAAACCTGAAGAAAACATCATGAACAAGTCAACTGTAACATCTATAAACTTTAAGGAATATATTAGCCTTCATATTTCACTTAAAAATAGCTAGTCTTTCCATATGAATCCCATACCTAATTGGATTAATATTATACAAACTATACATTGGATAATTCAGAGAGGTAAAGAGAAAACAATAATCAATTCTGAACATGTAGAGAGGATTATTGCTTAATAACATCATTTAAAAAAATTTTTGCAAGCACATGAATTTATGAAAATTATGAACATTCTTCATTCTGCAAAATCGTCATATTGAAATTCAAATAAGTATACGCATTAATTTCTAGCGGGAATTTACTTGAGTGCCGACATACATTGCCCAAATTAACATCAAGTGATGTTTTTGATATGTATCTCCAGGATATGTGGGTGTTGCATGTATATATGTATGTATGTACGAGGGTAGTTCCAGAAGTGAGTAGATGGCAGCTATTCTTTAAAAATACTGACTGTGGTAAAAGTACCAAACTTATAATTTGTTTGGGCTACAATTTTCATTGATTATCTTTAGAAAGGAAAAACAATCAACAGCTATTATGCGAAATTATTGCATCATTTGAGTGATAATAGTAAGAAAAAACTATGGAACAAAAGTTTTGTTTTAATAATATACCAGTTCAAAGGTCTGTTAAAACAATAGTTTCCTCAACCACCCTATTCGACGGATTTAGCCCTCTTGAATTATTTCCTATATCCAAACATGAAAAATTGATTCGTTGATAACAGATGAAGCGCTGGGGACATGACTTTTCTCACTATAAACAGGGTATCGAAGCTATTACATTAACATTAACATTAACGAGAAAAGTTTATCGAGCTAAAAGGAAACTATGAAAAAAAAAATATTTTTCTCAAATTTTTTGTGTTTTCTGTATTAGGTCGTATACTTCTGGGACTACCGTCGTATTATACGAGGTTGGGATAAAGTTTGGGACAACATTGCACACACCTACAAAATTTCACAAATATCGTCCCTTTCGTTTTAAAGACATTTACTTGGTTCCATACTTTATCCCAACCCTGTATAATTTATGCCTGAGGTGTCTATGTTCTGCAAATAGTACGCATGGTTACTCTCATATTGTTTGGCGCAATTTACCAGCTAAATGTGAGATAATTTAGAGTCACAGTAGGAAGAGAAAATCCTGAATTCAGCAATAGCGTTTCGATAAAAACTGGAGTTAAAAATATTATTGTAGGTCTAACATTTTGAAAATAAAAATGTAAATTTAATTCATATTAAAAAATATACAAATGAAAAATGAATATTAAGATAATAGAAAGAAAAAAATATACTTGAACGATATTTCTGTTTTCTAAAAATATTAATTTGAACGTCATTTCTTATGATACATAACTTAAAATTAATTGTTAATATAGATTACCATCGAGGGACGAAGTTTTGTTTAATTTCAAAATAGAAGTCAAATGATAATAAAATTAAACTTGTAATTAGTTCTTAGTATTTTATTTCAAATTATAATGTGTATTAAAATTTTCAAATGAAATTGACAATTTCTTTGAAACCACCAAAATATGATTTTATAAAAATAAAAATTGTAGAATGAATTGCAATATACACAATTCATTCTACAATTTTTATGTAATTTTTTTTAGTATATGAAAGTAGATCACCCTGTGTGTGTATGTATGATGTATGAAAATGAAGAGTATGACTTTTAGAGAGAGTGCATATAGATTAGATTAATAACTAATACCACCGTACTGTGAATATCGATTCATGGAATCTGTGCCACTAACGTTTAGTGAGTTTAACGTTAACATAAATGTTAGGTATCGAGAATTTTGAAGCCGAACATTACGCAACAACTTTCGAATAATAAATCGAAACCAATTCCTTAAATATTGATTGGTTTTATTAGGTCTTTTTGCGTATATTATAATTTTTTCAAATTTCAAATCTTCATACAACTTTTGTTTTTATTATTATTCCACATTTCTACCATCTTAATATTCCCAGCTTTTTGTCTTATGGTTTTTATTGTATGAAATGCACTTTACCAGATTACCTAAATCTATTTTTGTATTTCCACAATATATTTTATATTTTTTAATATTTCAGTTTATAAGATTATCAAGAAATTATTTTACTAGTTTTTAAACCCTCTTTTAAGAAATATTGGCTAATATAATACTTTTATGTTTATATTGTTAAAGACATAAAAGAATCGTAAGCACTTTTCTTTAAATATTGAAGTGGTGTATGTTTTTAATTTTGTACAATTCTATTTGACTCGTTTGAATAAAAATTTATTCGTCGTTTCAAGTAACTGCTCGAAAATGCTTTTATTTTCTGTATGTGGTAATCCACCAGAAAATACCGATGTATAGAACGGAATTGAAACAGTCTGTAATACATAAAAACACAGAGTTAAAAAACATCAATACAAATTATTTATAAGAAGATTAATTACCCATTTATAATCGAGCCCTCAATAAAATAAACCTACGCCCTTTTTCTGCTTTGGATAAGCTCACATTTGTCTATTTATTCTAGTATAAAATTCACCTTGGTAATTTCAGCAAACTTAATTGCATATGTACTTTTAGTCATTTGGGAAAACAGCCATTTAATATATTTGTGAATTTTTGAGTACTTTATATAGTTGTTGTTAAAGTATCATTAATATTATCAGAAATAATGAAATAATATAAAATAAACTAATACATGTTAAAACTTAACATGCAAGCTGTCCCACTAATAATAAAATAACCAATTTAATTAAACATGTTTGGGCCATCCCTATAACTTTTAAACGACGGGACAGATTTTTTGTTAAATTTGGGTTAGGTTAAATTAGGAATTAGAAAATGATAAATTACTGTTTTAATTAGGAACTAAGAAAATAACTATAAACATCACTTTAATAGTTTTTAAAAAGTGGGTCTAAAATGACGTTTGACAGTAGGCTAGCATGTATTTAAGCTTGTAAAATCTAAATATGTTAATATTATGTAAAGTGAGATATAGATTCTTAGCTTTTGCATAATTTATGGTAAAATCAATCATTATGAATTTTTCCATCAAATGATTCAAAACTGCCTCTAATATAACCAATCTAAATTTAAAAAAAATCTGTCAGAGCCTTCAGAAGTTGTAGGGACGGCCCATAACATGTTTATATCTAGTATTGCTTTTCTGTATTAGGTACATAATAATGTAAGAAATTTGATAATGCTAACTATCAATTTATGAAAAATGTATAAATTCATTCTACTACAAAATGAAATGTATATATCTTTTCCTCAAATCAAACTGTACTTTTTCAAATAAAATTATCGTATATTCCAATTTGTGGAAGTCTAACTATGCCTAAAATATCGGTTTTTATAATATTTATCGGAATTTATTTATCACATTTTATAGCACAGATTGTGTGTAGTGTGGTTAGAACAAATAATCTTGACAGGTTCGGTAAACTAATAAATTGATCATTCACTTTTTTCACTGCAATTTAATTTTCTTTTCTTTTTGTTTTGCCGTCTGTTAGCGTTTTCTTCAGTAGGGGAGGTTTGTACGGTAAATCAACTACTTAACATAGCCAGAGACGAAACACATCTAGGGGGGGGAGATATGCACGGTAACTCAATTACTCAACGTAGCCAGAAGCGAAATACATCTGAATTGGAAATGGAAATTTATAGCGTGATGTTGTCACTGGACCGTATGGATTGGTTTTCTAAACACTGAGTGACCTATTCACCCGTTGGTTGTACGTGTAACCAATACATCCAGAAAAAGAAAGGAGGCATTGGATTCAAACCCACATCAATAGATATCTTCACTACACCTCACATCACCATCCTTGCTAAAAGAATTCAGTGATTAACTCTCTAGTTACACGCGCCATCTCTATTTCTCAACCAGAATATCTCTCACATGAACTGAATCACATCAAATCGGCACTCCGCTCAAACGGCTACAAAAAATCCCATATTCAAAAATCCATCTCCAAACTGCAAGAACCTAGACCCAAAAATTCCTCTTTAGAACCTTAACTTCAAGCCCCGACGCTGCATTACAGACCGTATCGGTAAAATCCTCCGTAAGGAAGGACTCCGTACGATATAAAAACCATCAAGAAAAATTGATGAATATCTACCATCTGAAAAGTATCCATTGCTTCCCCTATCTTCAAAATGCATTTACAAGGTTCCTTGCTCATGTGGACAAGTCTACATTGGTGAAACAGGACGATCAGTACAAACACGTATCAAAGAATACCGTAAATACATGAAATCTGGCCTTCTAACACATTCCGCAATGGCCGAACACCAACACCAAAGAGGTCAATAGATTCTCTTCGACAATACGGTAGTACTAGCAAAAGCACCACACTTCTACTATAGGCCGATTTGGGAAGCAATAGAAATACAAAAACACCCTAATAATATAAACAGAGAAGATGAATACTACATTTCCCCTATTTGGCACAAAGTCATTCAACTGGCCACTCCTACTTCAAGCCAAATCCCCACTACCGGCCGTTCACGGTTCAGTGACGACAGCACCCCATAAATTTTCAATATTCAGAGGTGTTTCGTCTCTGGCTACGTTCAGTAGTTGAGTTACCGTGCACATCTCCCCTCTCCCAGGTCTGTTTTGCTTCTGGATACAACATTCAGTAGTTAAGTTACCGTGCACATCTCCCCTCTCCCAGGTCTGTTTTGCTTCTGGATACATTCAGTAGTTAAGTTACCGTGCACACCTCCCCTCCTGAAGAAGCCGCGTATAACAGACGGCAAAACGTTGAGAAATATCTCATAAAATGAATATTAGAACCCTTAACCTACTATAGGTACATATAAGTCCAAACAATCCAAACAATACACAGAGAATCATGGAAATTAACTAGTTATTTTGATCAATTGCTTTATTAATGTACAATAGGAATTTGTTTATAATATTGAACATAATATTCTTTAAAATGGTACTCTGAGGTACGAATGCTGAATACAAAATTATTTTTTTATTGGTACAAAGAAAAACACCACAAATACATGTGGTTTCGATTGAATCCTTTAAGCATTAGACATGTCAAACCCTCCTTTTTTGCCCACAAATTTAAGCTTTGTTCCCCAAACGAATTTTATTTGAAACGATGTTCTAGTTCAATCTCTACTTATAACTTATGGTAGCTTTACTGTATCACTGTATTAATTAATTGAACCCTTTTATAACATCCTAATATTATTTATGATCTCTATGAAGATGGCAAATTGATATTAGTATGACGTGAATTGCGATACCATACTTGAAATGTTATTTACCAGATCAGGCTTTTGTCATCGGAATCTCTAGCAGTGATGGAGTAGAAGTAGATTAGGTTTTTTCCATTCAGTAATTAATAATATTAATTTTTAACTGCAAAACTTAAGTATATATTTATTTATAAAACGCAATAAGATAGTTACAATTAATTATACAAAAAAATGCGTATGTTTTGCTGGCTGTCTCTGGATCTTGTCTGCGATCGAAGTTAAGGTTGCAGGAGCGGCTTTGTCGTATTTCTTGTATTTCTTGAAGAGTTGAACAGCGATACACGATTCAAAAATGATTCGATTGGCTCAAAACGTAGAATTCAAGTTCGAAATTATCTCCCTTTTGTAATTATCTTTTTCTTCTGTCTTCTTGTTCATCTTAACAAACTAAAAATAAGGTAACCGCTCCCTAAATATATGGTGACCAATCAATTAATCTCTTCTTCTTTTTTAAACTATTCAGTAGTACACTAAGGTGTATTTATAAGGTACTGACAAGTTATTTAATATAATTTAAACAGATTTAAATTATAATAATAATTTTCTTAATTTTACTTATACCTAATTAATAGTTTTTCTAATAATTTAACAAGTATTATTACACTATTGATAATATTTGTCCTTAGCTTGTATATAGTTAGAGCGTGCGGTATCGCGCTCACATCGCGATTTCCTGCTTTTTTCTTTAAAAAATTTATACAATTTAGTGTCCTAATATGACAGTTGCTAGGTCTACTATGCATTTAACAAAAATTCTTTAACATAAGTTTCTATAAAAAAGAGCTTTTTTAAAAAAATTAGACATCGGAAATTTAACTGTACTGATATACTTTCCTGAATGTTATGCACATGTTTCAAACCATCCAGGTTGACTCTAAAAATCTTTACTGCCAATAAAGGACATACCAAAGGCATTAGTATGAGCTGAAGATGATTTTACAAAAAAAATGTGAAAATATAGAAAATTAAGCTAAACTGCATTTTTAGAAACCCAATGTAAAGATTTAAGTGGCCGGTTTTAGTATTAGTTCGATACAGTGTGTATTAAGATTGTCTAAAAATATAAGAAATATTTAGTTAGTAAAAAATAAAGGTATTAGCGATATCTCATCTATTGTGTAAAAAATATATGAAAAGGTCCATATTTCAAAAATAGTGATAAAATGTTTGATGGAAAATATGAATAAGTATTACTCAGTGAAAACTTTCTATCGACATACTATGGAAGGGGAATTGAAGAAGATTATTCTAAGTAAATGCGACTAGAAAAAAGATCTATAAAAATTTTTGTTGGAGATTCAGAACTGGAAATTAATTGTCTTAAAAGCTCTTCCTGAAGTTCTGCTTCTAAAAAACCAATATATATTTCTGTAAAAACCTTCTGATCTAAGAAACCTGATTTAGTTGCGTTTGTATTTCTGCTCTTTACTTTCTAGTTAAAATAAATAATATTAAAACCACAAAATGCCAGAAAATACGAATAAATAGAGAATTCTTGACAAATAAACATTATTTTAGTAGTTACAATTAACTATTGTTGAAGCGTATGTCGAATACACCGCACGTATTGGCTCCAACTATCCGATAAAGGCTTTTGAAAGAAAGTAAAAATAACGCCAATGGCCTGAACGTGGTCAGCGACAAACCTTCATAACAATAAATTCGTTTCCACTCACTTAACGACCAGCCACACACCAGTTAATAACCCTGGCGATCCTCCACCATTACTAAAAATTGGCTTAAAAAATGGTGTACACACGAGTAAACAATATTTTTCATTATATTCACCATCGTTTTCATTATTTAATTTAATATGAATAAATACTATTTTCATTAAGATATTCAAGATACAGTTGGATTTTTAAAACACATACGTCACTGATTATATTCATATGAAATAAGTTTAAATGTTTAAATCATCGGTTCAATCAAATATAAATCCCATGAAGCGGCTACTTCCCCAGCAATTGTATGGGTAGTTAACATCAAACTGAGTGTCTTAGATTACCTAGCGTGTTTTTTATTTTTATGGGACACTGCCTACAATTAGCCGTATGCTCTCCTTTACAATTTTTACATTTACCTACACTTGTTTCAGTTTTCTCTAGTGAGCAATCTCTCATGGTATGCTCTTTTGTACATTTCACGCATTTGGGTTTCATGCAACAGTTAGTTTGGAAATGACCAAATTTTTGGCACTAATAACATTGAGAGACTTTATTTTTTCTGCTGTATGATTCTCATTTTATCTTAATGTTTTGTACACCTATAACCTAATCTTTCAAATTATTCTCTTTTTTGACCATAACTAAATAGCTATGGCTTTTCATTTTAATATACCTAGTATTTAGTTGTACTATTTTTTCGATTTTAATTCTACTATTTTCTTCTAGCTCTTTTTTCATATCGTCAATATTTAAATTAGGAGCTGCTTTTATTACCATTATTTTTACTTTATCTATCCTATCCGTATAAGTATAATGGTTAACTCCCGCTACTTTTAATTGCTGGATTAGCATATCTCTATCGTGCTTTGTATTTTTGAAAATCTTAGTATTATATCTGTGAATTGCACTATAAAATTATTACTATGTAAAGTTTATCTGTCCTGATTAACAAATTATGTATGTTCTTCAATTTTGTCTTCCACGACTACTGGTGGTGTTTTAGCTGTTGGCCTCCCTTCCTTTTTATCAATAGTTTCTTTTCTGTCCTCCATTCCTACTATTTTATCTGCTTTCTTTTCGACCCTATCTAGAGTCTGGAATGTGTTAGTAATCTTTACCTTTGTTTCAGTATTTTTATTTTTGGGTCCAGGCTTTGACCATTCTCCCCCCATGTTGTTATCTGCATTTTTTTCTGTAGATTTCACCATTTTATTATCACTATCTGTTTCCATTTCCAAATCTTCTCTGGTTTCCATTTTTTGTGGATCTTCAGGATACTCTTTTGGCTTAGTACAGAACGAATTAACTCATCTATCTACATTACTCATTTCTTTTTGTTTCGATTGACTCCTTCCCAATGTTCTTCCTTCTGATTCTCGTATTATTCTCACTCTCCGATCTCTGTATCTATACTCTAGGCTTTTGTGGCATCTAGAGTTGGACTGTATCTGCTTCCACCACAGATCTTCACAGTTGAACTTATTCTGCTCAATTTTCACAAAAATTTGGATTTTTCCGAAAAAATTGTAATTTTTTTTATATATTTTAAATTTAAAAGATTTATTTATAGTACCTACCACTAACTTCGTTTATTAATTCAAACAGATTTTTGTATAGAAGTAGATAATACGTTTGTTCATTAAATAATTCACAGTTCCTCCCCATTTCCAAGTTCAGAACAGTTTCCAACATTATTGAATACCGGTTCAATTTCTATATCAAATTCATTTTCATATACCACTTTATTATTAGTGATTTAGGGCGTTTAACATATTTTACCGAGACTTTTGATTGCTATATCCCTCTCTGCCAATATATTGTCACAACCGAAAAGACACTAAATATATTTTTCCAATTTAATCCACTAAGTAGTACTTTGGCTTAATTGTATTTAATAATCGTTTTGTTTGGTAAATATTATTTGTTCTACATTCTTGAGAGAGGTTCTGATTCAAGAACATCAAAACAATATTTAATACAAATACGGGACGATCACATTGAGGTAGTATAGCGGTCTCAGCCGGTACGAATTCGGATAGTACCTTGTATCCCATACAACTTTTGTTATGGCTAGAGCTCTTTTATTATTTATTGATTTTAGATGAAAAGTTAGTTTAAAAAAATCTGTTTTCGGAGCAGTTTCAACTGAAGATACTCAAAATATTGTTAAATTTCAACTGTAAATAAATAGCACTAAGGGATCATATTTATCATATTCAACCTGTCATACATAAAAGATGCGTTGTGTTTTCTATTTTTGTCTTTTTTGAGTGTTCTTATTTAGTAATTACGAATTATAACAACGTAGTTCTTCGATTAAAAGACATAAATGTTAAATACTTTTGACTACATTTTTACTGCTGATAAAAAAAAGATATTTCGTTAAAGCTAGTGGTTTATATCTTCAGAGAAGAGTGACGTATGAATAAAGTCGTAACAATTCAACTGTATGTAATCTTAATCATCTAAATCTAAACTTATCCATTTACATTTCATTTGATTTCAAGTCAATCAATGTGAAAGAGAAATCGCTTTTAGCATTAATTTGTCATTCCGCAATGCAGATCAAATCTAAGGAAGAGGCGAAATTGTGTGGGTAATTATAATTGGAAAACATTTAGCTTTACAAACTGTTTCTAGGAACAACCTTTATTAATTATTATTATTATACTATAATGAGAATATGAAGATTAAGGCTTTTCACGATAAAGTTGAAACGACGTCACAGGGTAAAGAATCGCGTCGTTGTCATTTCTCAGTTTTTTTCCTTCACTTAAAGATAATACTGTGACAGTGCTTCCTTTTAATGAATATTGTATTGTGCTTTGTGTTAGTTTATTTTATGTTTCAAATGTAAACGTAGTTTTGAAATTTACAATTTCAAGATATAAAATTAATTTTGAATCGAAACTCTAAGAATCTATACTTATGTCTCTTACAGCAGTAAGTGGAAGTAATGAACCTCTATTTTGGCGTTCGTTCTCGAAATAGGTTTAACCAATGTGAAAATGTCGAAAAATGACAACTATTTTGACAAGATTCATTTAACAACAGTGTAAAGTAGTGCCAATTGAATTTCCCCTGTCCGTTAAGTGTAAATGGCTTTTATTCCTAGTTTTTTTTTGCTATTCTGTTGACTATAAAAATTACTAAAAATGACATCATTTCAAGTTTATCGTGAAAGACCTATAATAATGATTTTTTTTTATTAGGGAACATTTTTCTGTAATTAATATTTTCATGTTTCAATAAATGACCATTAATTTAATATTCGTAAAGAGAGAAATATATTTACTAATAGTTAGATTTATTTAGTTTTTCACGCAGCAAAATAAATAATATTATTTTACTTTATATACACCATTATTTTTTTACAAATCTAATAAGCTCATAAATCCTTTGTATTCCGATTAATTTAATTAATTATTCTTTACTTAATTAATTATTCTTTGTAATGGGAGCTTTATATTCATTTTTGGTTTTCAAAGTCTTTAAAATATTCATTGTAAATTTTTCCTTGTTTCTTGATTGTACTAATCCGTATATTATCTAATAAATTATGGCTTTTATAACTTTATATTTATATCAGTAGAATATTAAAAAAACAAATTTGCTTTTCCTTTGAAACGTTATAATTTCATCACCACGTCATTTGCACATATTCTTTACTAGAGTACAAAAGCTTCTTCCAATCTTATATAATAAAATGCAATTACAACTTTGCCTTTTGATCAACCTGAAATATAAAGTAATGAAGTTCTAATTAAATTCTCTTGCTACCCATACGAATATATTTTTAAAATTCCACAAGAGGTTCTTTTCTATACAAGGTGCAGCTTGAAGACATTTTTTTTGTGGAAAAAATGCAAAATTTATTTTATAGGGGATTAATCCATATGGGCGCCCTTTTGCGGAAACCAAAATTGTTACATATACCAAATTATTTTATTTGAAATCTAATTGAATGCAAAATTACCCATGGAATAGAAATCGATTTGTTTTTGCGTTTTTCCCCAAACAAATTTGTCTTTAAAATATTCGATCTATTTCGTTTTCGGTGTCGCACTCTGTATACGAGTATACTAAAAGAAAAGCTTTTTAGTGCACTTAGTAAAAAACCGTTGTTTCTTGCTGAATTGATTTAAAATTTTTAGTTTTCTACATAAATACTGATAATTATTCTGTATAGAAATTTTTTTATGACCACATAATGAAAAAAGTGCAAAACGTCTCAATAATTTATGAGAACTTGACCTGTAGTAAATATTGGAAATCACGAAAGACAAATTATACTTCGTGGAATCGCTGTTAGTCTTTCATTAATGAGTGAAATATTGATTGCGACTCATTTCCGACCACGTCTACCTTAAAAGTCCATCTATAATTCAAATGGTCTTTCCGAAGTTTAAGTTTACAGTTTAAACTCAATTACAAGTTCATAAAGCCAGTTTGTTTGCAAAAAGAATTTAAAGTAATGAAATTTTAACTGTAAAAAACTGAAACTCGGTCATTTCTAAGAGAATAAGATCTCGAGAATAATTTCACTTAATTAACATTAATAAAAATTGTTGTTATTATTTTAAAAGTTTTTTTGAAGTCGCAGTAAAATTTATTTTAATTAAATCAATACGTAATAAATAATCAAATCAAATTGCTTCAGTACTTTACATTAAGCTTTATAAAAGTTAATTTAATGGTTTTTTTAATGAAGCCCAGCATAGGGATACTAATTTACAATGAAAATTGATTATTAATCTAAAATTACAGAGGCACCGGCGATATTTCGCGTTTTAATTAAGAATTATTTGTTTGTAAAAAATTTAGAAAATTGGTTCTGATATCAAAGACAGAAGTTTGGTTTCTCATTATATTTTGTTATACTAATAATCTCATTATAAGAATGATTTGTTATTCACTTACAGAATCTTTTGTGGTACGTTTTTTTTTATACTAATAATATCATTATGTAAATGATTTATTTTTTAGAAACCGAATTAGCGGTAATTCCATAAGGCAAAAGCCTAAATTTTGAAGTAAATAGATATAAAATAAGTGAACACAGTGCCCTCTAAAAGAACAGCATAGGAATTTGAATTATTAATTATTACTTAAAGAACTTATTTGTTATGGCCGTTTGAAATGTAAATTTGCTGCAGTTAAATTTGACGTAAACATAAGAGTTTTTTCATTCAGGAAAAAATTGCTATGATTTTAATGAGTTTAAAATTAATAGTCTTTTTCGATTATTATAAATGTTTGCATGGAAAAATCCGGTAAATAGATATTTTCTCTGATCAAAATAAGTGGCAAATCCTTTTAGCAATGAAACGATTCCCTTACGAAAGTTTTGGTGTATGTTATGGTGAACAAAAAGATTCTTTCTTTCTAAAAATTTGTTGGTTTTCACAATAAAATTCGGTAAATTTCCTAGCATGTCAAACTAATATTCTAACATCCTTTTTATAATTTCTCAATATCAAAGCCTATTTGTGAGCAAGTTTTCTGATTTTATATTTTATACAGTAAATTTTCATATAAAATTAATTTCGTAATGCCTTGCACTTTATTATAAAACATATTTCTCTATTAAATAGTTAAAATAATAAGCTACTTTATACTTTCTTCTTTATTCTGCAGAATTGACGAATTCAGAAAAAAAAGAAAGAAATCTGGAACATTTTTGTTTATAATTCAAATGAATTAAGTTTCTTTTGTATGGACACATAATAAGTTTCATAATATTTATTATAATTTTCACTTAATTTTATAAAATTACCTACAAATTATAATTGATTTATCATTAAGATGATATAAATTAATTAATCTACCACTTTTACTATGAAATTTATTTCCGAAGCATGTTCTATAACTTCTGATGCTATTATTTTCTAATTTGAAAACATTTTATTACAAGTACTGTAGAAAACAAATTCATTAACTCAATAATTCAATAATTTTACATTTTGAAAGGGTTGCTAAAAATATTTTGTTGCAAAATGATAATAAAATATATATTTTAATACTCATGTGACAACATACTTATATTTTTGAATTCTAAATATTTCACAATTACTCATTAAAAGTTTGTGTAATGCCAAAACTTAATATATTATCTGAGCTTTCAAGAAAAATGATACAAACAAATTCCTTATTATTTAGTAAATTCAAAATGATGAACTTGGAGACATTCGATCTGTTGAGAACGATTTCAAATTGGTTACATTCTGGTTGGAATTCAATAAAAATTACATTTTCATTTATCATTTGGAATCTTTAGTTTTACTTGTTTATTTAATAAATCGAAAACAGATTACATTTTCTCAAAATTTATTAATTTCTATCTAAATTCCCGTTACAATATCGGCGTTTACTACGAGACAACTTGTATGTACAAACAGTACAATTGATTGACTTGTTTACTTATACCACAAACGAAAAACTCGATAATAGTACACTTTATTGAAGACAGTGGAGTCACTTCTCAAGTTACTAAGAGTTATTTTTAAAATAAATAAAAGTATCGCCTACGAAAAGCTTTGAACAGAATAACAAAGTTATTAATCGAACATAAACTTTGCGTCGAGATTAAACCGAAATGAAATAAGTTCTATTTCTACGGAGATATTAAAGCATGCTGCATGTTATATGTATATATATATATTTTGAGTTCCTTCGAGTGTTGACAGCATTGTACTCTAAAGTAAATTATAGAATCTGGTAAATATTAGGTTGTTAAGAGACTTTAGGCATGAACTGTGTTTGTAATAACCATTTGAGATGTTGAGTTGCATGTTGCTGACTGGTTGATAACTATGACTTGAGATGTAGGAAATAAGTTCAGGAGTTTATTTAAATATAAAAGAAACTAAGACGAAAGTCGAAGACTGATATATCAATTATACAAGGTAATCCAAAATTGTCGAGCAATACTTTTAGGGGTGATAGTTCACCTAAAAATAAAGGTATCTTTTTAGATACACTTTTTTCGATAGCCCTATAAAAAGGAAGATACAGCCTCTAAAATTGTATAAATAAAATATATTTTTTTAAATATCTTGAATAAAAAATTTCAAATTCTAAACATAGAAGCTTTGCATAAATATACTTAATTTTATATTATTAGTCATTAAATCTCTTCTGATTATAGAGTAGTTTTTGGCGATAAATGCCACTGATTACGTCATATTTTTTTAAATAAGTAAGAATTAAAAACAAAGTTTGGTAGCTAAGATTCTCTGGCCTTTTTTACGCAAAAAAGTACTTTTATACTTTTCCGTAAATAGCACCGTTTTCGAGTAATTTAAACTTAAAAGTAGATGTATAATTTGCCAATAATAACAAAAAAGTGTCTAATAATGCAAGTAAGCTTTGAAACCGACAGTAATGGATATTTGATTGTTTGTCCATTGAATTTCTCTGAAACATTTGAGTTTTAATTTCTTAAAAAAAGATCAATTTTGGGATCATTCACTAAGAGTAACTTTTTGGAGAAAAACTTCAGGATATAAATAGTTAAATAGCATTGAAGGCATATTGTCGATTTCAAAGACTTCTTGTCTTATTAGACACTTTTTTGTTCTTATTTACAAATTGGACGTTTACTTTTAAGTGTAAATTATTCGAAAACAGTGCTATTTATGGAAACACTTTGAGAGTACTTACAAATATTTTTTAATTAAAAATATGACGTAATCAGTTGTACTTACCGTCAAAAACTACTCCTTAATCAGAATTATGTATTTTTATGCAAAGCTTCTATGTCTAGAATGTAAAATTTTTTTTCCAAGACATTTTCAAGATATTTAAAAAAACCGTTTTTTATACAATTTTAGAGGCCTATATCTTCCTAATTATTGAGCTTTCGAAGAAAGTGAATATATAAAGGTACCTTTATTTTTAGGTGCACTATCACCCCCAGAACTATTGCTCAACATTTTGTACCACCTTGTATATTGTGAAAACATTTGACTTTTTTCCGAGTCACAATAAATGTATGTTTTTTATTGAATTTTTATAAGCTGTCTGTTAATATAAATAAAGTAAAATGCTTTTTTAGTATTTCATTGCAAAAAAGGGTACAAGTGATAAATATACGAAATAGTAATTATTATGTTTGTGTGCAGCGAATGATCTATTCAATATACCTAGTCAAATAAGACTAAAATACGATTTAATAACAATATTAAGATTAAATCGAATTAATTAAGAGTTATATTCAGTGACTGATGGTGCCCATTTTGATGATGGCTCCTGAACTAAAAGTAATTGCATTAATTATTTACTGAGCGATGCATTTTACCAAGTTTATTTAAGATAAATGTTTTTGTGTATGTACGTATGTATTTTATAATTTTTAACAAACAAATGATCCGTGACCTGACAAATACACACCTATATTAACAAAATAAAATATAAAATTAAAAATGCAGTGAATTAATTCTCCAATAAGTATAATTACTCTGCAACTTCTAATTTTTATAACATTTAATAGTATATAAATAATAAATGTTACATAGTTACTTAATAATTGTGTACTATATACAGGGTGTAAAAAGAGATCCAATATTTGACCAGTCTATTTTTGAAGCATTTTGCGTTTACACATTATTTTTATTGTGTACAAACAAACGATAGAAACTTATAAACAAAATCATTTGTAAAAATCGTTTGTACGTCGAAGAATAGGCAGGGGCGGGCCCGTATCCTGGCCTGCAAGTTTTCCTGATTTAAACCCCCTTGATTTATTTTTTTGGGGATATTTAAAAAGTTTAGTGTACGCTGTTCCTGCAAATAGCCTCGAAGAGCTGCAACAACGAATTAATGTCACCAAATCCTAGCTAACGTAGAAGTTTTAGAAAGAGTATGAATTTCCTTCCGGGAGAGATGTCGTGCCTATTTAGAAATACGAGGAGGGCATTTTGAACATCTTATTTGACTTTCTTTCTTTTGATTTTATTTATAAGTTTCTTTCGTTTGTTTCTAAATAATGAAAATAATGTGTAAACGCAACTGTATATCTCCAAAACTGTAAATTTGCGGGACCATGTTTATTGAGACTTTTTGACTTACTTTGGTCCATACTGTACCCTGTTTAAATATTCGATCTTTTTTTAACACCGTGTACACAAATATTCCTTATTGTAAGATACTGATGAATCCTTCTAAAAATAAATATAGGTACTTTCCATTAATGAAATATATTTTTTCGACATTACATACATACGAGTATACATTAACACAGCAGACCAAGTAGACCCATAGCTTCCAGTTCATTGAAATTTTCCTTCTTTGTTTCCAGTTTTTAGCTTCATCTCTCTCTCTCCAGCTTTCGATTCCTAATATTTTTAAGTCTTCTTTAACTACTTCAATCCATTTCTTTCGTGGCACCTCTTCATCTCCTTCATACTTCTTTCATTTCTAGTGATCTTTTTACTCATCGAATCCTATTCTTTCTGAAAATATGGTCCAGTTATCTCGCTCAAATCACTTGTTAAATAACTCACTTCCCATAGAGTTCATACAGCTCTTTGTTTCACCTTTTCCTCTATTCATTTCCATGCTTTTATTTTGTTTTTTTATTCATGATCCATGCTTCCGATCCAAATAGCACATCTGGTCGGATTAGTGTGGAATGTATAGATACTATGGCTCTTTTTGGTGCAATTTTAGATTTTATTTCCCCTGGCTAATCGGTTTTCGCTCTCCTCGACTTCATTTCTACCTTCTCTTGTCACCACTTTTATTCTTCTTTCTTCATTTTCCAGATTGTTATTTATTAACATCTATTTCGTTTTGTGCTAGTTGATAATAAGCTCATATTCCTTGGCTTTTTTCCATTCCATGAGTATTAATCCACTCCCCTAAACTCTACCTCTAACACCAGATTAAATACTAAGTACTGAATTGACAGGAGAGGCTACTTTCTACCATGACTTTATTTCTCGTCTCTTATAATGTCGTCTTTAACAAATTTGTAATGTTAAAATATATTGTCAATTTTTGTACTGCTTATTACACCTTAGGTCTTATGTCTAATTAAAATCGCTAAAGAGCTTGAGGTTTTGTTCATATGTGCTATTTTGGATCCTCTTCATAGTAGAAATTTGTTCAATATTGCTTCGGAATTACTTGAAGCCACCTTAGTATGTTTGTTAACTTTAGTTATTTTAATTGTCGTTAATACTACATCCAGCATTGATATACCTCTCTTCGAGACTAATATTTTTTATTTTATTTTAAAACATACTGGGTACTTATTCTTGGTTAGGTACAATTAAATTGTTATTTATACTACTAGTGCAAAATTTATTGCCCGAATCGTGGATTACCGTAAATGTAACAAATATAATTTTTGGAAATGCAACAATTTGTGTACAATTTTTATTGGAGTTCATTTTATTAAATCAAGTAATTTAAAAATCATTCATTGACTAATATGTTAAAGTTAATACTTTCATAAAACTTTTAGCTAATTTCATTTTTAATACCCCTCTTACGAAATATTTTTAGAAAGTTATTGTACTGACTTTTTCGAATATCAAATTTCTTCGTAATATTTGATTCAAAGTGTTTATTCAGGATAAAAATATCGATAAAATAAGAGGGGCCTTTAAATTTTTCTTTTCTGTATACTAGAAGAATTTCTCAATTTGTTTAAGCACAATTTTTTCTCCTCTCAATACTTTTAATAATAAGAATATATTAAATTTTCAAATTACAAAATGATATATAAAATAAAACAAATGTTGAAATTTTCATTAGTATCAATAAACATGAAACGTTCAAAATGAAAATAAAAAGGGTAACAAAATAATCACATATGGCTTAGTAAATTCACATAATAAAATTGTGGAATATAATAATGTATTTCCAATGTTAATACATAAATCCAGATTACGTTGTACACTGGTGAATACAGAAAGAAATTTTTTGCACTAATAAAAAAAAGTAAAACTTTCGGTACCTGTAACTTTTATTTGGTTTGTTGATTTTGTTTTAAATTTCTGTACATTCTTTCATTCAATTTTTATTTGGAAATAAATATAAAACAAAGTAGTAATTTATTTAGTTTAATTACTTCGAAAGTCATTCCGTTCGTTATTTTTCTCCTGACATCTTGATGCCACAATGAAAATTTGCGGGCACTAAACTGATTATCACTTAAATTATAACAGTAACAAAGATGCGACAGCAGAATATTTTAATGCCAATTTATATGCAAAATGGAAAAATCCAATAACCCAAGACCCAACAACGATGGAAGCTTCATCAAAATTTGATGAAAAATTCAATTACAAGATACACATTTTCCAGTAGATAATCGTGTTTCACTTTTTAAGCTTTTTTAGAAATGCATGGTGATCCATTATGGCTGTTAGATGGACACTAGATATATATTGTTCGTTTGATATCAAAACTCTAATGCAGAAATAAAAAAAATAAATGGTTTCAGGCATGAAACAGTCCTTCACAGGTTTGAAAGTAAATTTCATACAGGAGCTGTTTTTAGTATAAGAAAGCAATCCTAAAAACTTATTAATTCTGTCTAACAGAAAAGGAAAATGTTCAAATACTCACATTTATAACCGATGTAAATTTTAATGAAAAGTTTTTTACCGTTTCATATATTTCACATATTTCATTTTCATTATGAAGGATAATTGTTTTACATTCTGTCCACCTTAAAAGATCAATCAAGAAAAATATAAATCGTTAAAATTTACTCGTCAAAAGTGTTCAAATATTCATGGCTAATTGAACTGAATTTTTTAAGATTTGAATCGATCTATAAAGTTTTCCGAGTTTGATGATGGAATTTTTTTTTGTCAATATAAATTAAAATTTCTAATACGAATTTTATATTGTTTAAAGGTATTTTTGATCGAATCATAAACTTACAATGGAAAATTTAGTGTAAACATATCGTTGTCGTTCTATTTTTAATAATTAAAAATATATTATAAAATAAGAAATCTTCCAAAATACGAAATTTATTTTGTGCATGCAACAGGAAAATTGAACCCATATGCTCGAAAACCCTTTAATCCTTAAGTAAATATTAACTTTTTTAAATTCTCTTGCGAAGGTTTTAGGCGGGCAATTTATAATGTAAAAGCTTACCAAAGAAGTAGGATAATTAAAAAGTTAGGTACGTTTTAAACTTAACATCACTGGGAAATATACACCCAAAAACAGAATTTTATTCTATTTTTTTATAAAAAAACTTGTGGCTTAGATGAGTATATCTTGTAAATTAAAGCCTTAGGTTTAAGCTTTTTGGAGCAGTATTTTGTCTAATTAACCTTTTTTATTTAAAAACAAAAAAATATGGATACTCTCTCTTAAATCAAAATTTACTCAATAAAAAAATTAAAACTGTTTAAAAAAATAATATTCTGCAAAAAATTTTAGTTTCCCCTTATATGTATTTTACCTTTATTTACGTTTAATAGAATCCTCTTCTTAGATAGGCAGAACCCGTCTATATAGATTTTCGGTCAACCCTATTCGCATATTCATTGAGCCTATAAAGTGTCCTGTCATGAGCCTCAATAAACTTCCTGTTTGGGATTAACACATCCTATGTAAATTTTTGTGCCTACTGAATTTTTTCGATCTCAGTCCAATAAATTTACGCCTAATCTGTCTTGAAATTATCCATTTTGCGTTAGTTCTGGATCAGTCATACTAATGCAAGTGTTATAATTCTGATTATTTATAAATACAGGGTGTAATTAAAGTATATACAAATTTAAAACTACGACGTGTGATATCCGTAACCGATATTTTCTATTTTTTTTAATACGAGCATATTCTATAATGAAAATACGGGGCAATTACGCCTATTTTCCAATGATAATTCGGCGCTATCTGGTCAAATACGATTTGTAAAATCATGCATTATTATACGTTAAGTGCGAAATTGTCAAGTAGATCATTAATGATTATTTCTACCCTACTTTGTTAAAGAAAAGAAAAGAAAAAATATACTTTTCCTAAAATTTCACGATTTTCCAAAACTTTTTAAATTAACTTATGACAATTGTTTCACCATTTGGCATCTTCAGATAAAATTAAAGAAATTTACAGGCATTACACACACAGACTTGAGTTTGTATTATAAATGTTCTAACTAATAATATTCTTCTTTTTATAGAACATTTGCTTATTATATGTTTATTAAAGAAGGCAATCTAATAAAGGTAAACTTTTCGGGTTTATTTTTTCGTTTAGTATTCTACACTGAGGATATCGTAGATGTCTCTTTATTTCAAATTCTTCCAAAAAATAAAATGCTTGCTTCCTATTACATGCAGGCTTATTAAGCAAGTTAGGGGCGTTAAAAGGATAAATTTTAAAAATGTTATGTTTTTAAATTGTAAGCTTAAAAAACGAGATAAAACTTAGAATAAAAACTAGGTTGGCATAAATTTTGCCCCTTAATCAAATGGTGATATCAAAAAATTATTTGTTTAATCGGAAAGCATAGTTCTTGCAAGAGTATGAGCTTGATTTAAGAATCATACATACATAAATCTAATACAGTTACGTACTTCATTTTGAAACCATTTTTTTTAAGTTCAGTTCAGTTAATAAAACGAAATAGTAATTTTCGTAAGTCTGTTAGAACTTCAGTTTTTGTGTGTTTGTTCCTAGGCATTTTGTTTACACTCTTCATACTTACATACCTATAAATTGGTACTTTTTTAAATTTTTATAACATTTTAAGATCTCTGTAGGTACATGTACATTTTTATAACGTTTTTGAGTTATCTTTAAATTGTTTTGTTGTATAAATAAGAATTACCCTCATTACAAACAAACAAGTAATTTAAAAATTATTATTATCTTTGGATCATATGCAACTTATTTTTTTAAAGGTGTAGATTAATAAGTAGATGTATTATTAATATGTTCAAAGAGTGCTAATTCTATTTCCACTTCTATATCACGTTATTAATGTGTGCTTTTAATTATTAACATTAGCAAAATAATTAGCAAGAACAAGAACAAGAACAAGATTCAGTTAATTAAAATGAGGTTTAAAAAGTATTTTTAATTTTCAGTAATCTCCGTTAATAATATATACAATTTGCTTTGGTTGAAACTAATTTTGAATCATTCAAATACATTTCATTGAACTAAAATGTATGTATTTTCGATACAATTTGTCAGGTCGCGTATTGTTTTCAGAACAAACCGAAATCTAAAACAACATATGCATAATTTTTACTATTAATTAATTATGTTTTGAATTTTCCAGTAAATATCAGAATTGAGTAAGCTTTATAATAAATTTGAAATTATAGTAGATTTTTAAAAAACATACATTTTTTGTTTATTAAAATTTTATAATGTAAAATATTTATTTATTAACAAAAAATTAAACTGTAGAACTATTTTTCCATAGGATTAAAAAATGTTCATACAATTAATAATCTAATGTTTTTAATTTCAACTATATATCGTATACCGTCTCAACGACACAAAGAACTATTCAAATTACAAATTACGATAAAAAAGTATTCTAATTCTACAGCAATAATTCTTTTTTGCTTTACATTCTTATATGTGAACATTTGGAATATGGCCTTTTTTCTATGATAATTTGGGAATGCTTTCTAATATATTTCTAAGGTTAATATAATATGGCATTGTGAATTTTTTTATTTGTTCTTTCCTGAGTTATTCGTTTTCATTTAATTTGAGCATCTAAACTTCGCTCTTATATTATAACTAACTTTTGGGCAAATAAGTTCATTCTTGGACTATCCAAATACAAGTAGTTTTAGAAAGTAGTACGATAATATGAAAAGTTTTTGGAATGGAATACACAAACTAATTATACTGTGTTAAATTATTTTCCTTCAATCTCGATGCATTTTGATCAAAGGTGCTCTAAATTCATTATTTATTAAATTAAATGCTTCCTTCGATTTTTTTATGTAATAAAAACTGTGTTTTAAATTATACACCTATTGCCATGTATTTTTTCAGTCCGAAAACTTATCAAATACGTTTGGTAATCAAAAGACGAAAATAAAAAAAAATAGATTAATAAGATCTGGGAGCTTCTAATCTACTAGGCTTAATTGTCTTATAATAAAATACCTAAATTTGAGCAAAACAAAGTAATTGTGAAAATTATTTGTGCTTTAAGATGTCTTATAATTAACGAGGAAAATGTGTTTTTTGACTGCTTTTGTGTCAAATGTGGATTTAACATTAACAAAACAAACGCTTTTTGATATTCGCCACTTTAAATACACGTAGATATCTCACTAAACAAAATACACTTTGCACAATCCAATACAGTGTAACACAACAAATATTTTTTATATTTTAGTTTTTAACTTTTTTAATATTTTTTAACAGACGCTCAACACGATATCCACAGAGAAGAATTCTACCATCGTTTTTCCTCTGCCAATTGATATTTTATCTTATTTCGTTAAAGCTATGGATAAAAAGCAGTAAATTTTTACAGAAAGTCTAATACAATGATGTAGTATTTTTAAAATATGAACGATATACCGAGATAAATTTTAACATTTTTTTTTACTTTTCTTCACTAGACACTCAACACCATATCTACTGAGAAGAATTCTACCATTGTATTCCCACTACCGATTGATATTATTTCTTATTTTATGAAAGCAATGAATTCACAAAACCATTAAATTTGAACGAATAACAATGGCTTATCAAAAACAAAGTTTCAATTTTAAAATTATCATTAAAAAAAAATTCTCAGAAGAATGTTTGCTTTTGATATGACATTAGTTAAAATGTTGTAGGATAGTCATGGTATAATAAAGTTCATCCCTTTGTGAGTATAATGAAACGCCATAAAAATCAGAAAACTCACAAGCGAACCATCAATAACTCATCTGGACAAAATTAACCATATTTACTCTTCTTTTGGAGCAGGTGACACTTATTGCCAAAAAATAGTATATTTATCGAAATGTGTTATTAATGGGAGCTTTTTTTATTATTTTTGTGTCATTTCATTATTCTCACGAAGCTATGAACTTCACTAAAATTGGATAGGAATTCTATTTAAGAGTATATCTCAATGTATTTTATTCTCATAGTTATATGTAGACTAGAGTTACTGGTATACCAGAATGACAAAGTTGGAATTGTAGTTCGATGGAATTAGTTTGAAAGCGCGGTTCATTATTACTTTTAGACTTGTAGATTTTTTAGTTGTGTTGTTATGAGAACTGATAAATTATTTATTATTAATAATAATCTAGTTAAATTAATGTGGATAGTTGGATCAAACAAAAAAAATTAAAGAATGGTAAATTCTAAAATTACAAAATATCTAATTAATATTTACCGACTTCAAATATATGAATATAAAAATAAAAAATTTTCAATTTTCAAAAGTAAATTAATGGCCATTTGCATGTAACCATTAGTCCAACCTTAATTATATTTAAGCTTAGTTCAGACTTCAATCATTTAAATATACGTCAAGAAGAAAAGTCTAAGCTAAAAATGGCTGCTATCGTATTTTATGATGTTTCTCAATTTTTAAGTATTTGCCGACAATCATGATTTATTTTTGGAAAATGTTGGGAGCAAATTTAGTTTTAACATTAGATATTCTGGAGTTTTGTAATATTTGAAAGTTTCAGTTTAAAGGATGAAGATAGTTTTCTAGCTAAAATTAAAAAGATATCGTATTTTTCTTTTTAATTAATTGTACATTGCCGAGTATAATAAAACAACGAGCGAAATATCCTTAGGGAACATCTAAGAACATAGGGATTTAAAATTAAATAATACTTGTTCGTTTTCAAGTCGGTAGAAATAGCAAGAAACGCATTACGTTTTACTTTATATACGAGGTTCGGCGAACGTAAAACACCAAATTGATTTATGTGTGGGTATAAATTAAATTGGCAAGATTTTTTTATTGTATTCCACTATTTTAAACAATCTAATGCAAAATACTGGAATACACCAAAAAATAACTTTTCAACATTCATTTATTTAAATTTAGGGAGATATTAAACTTATTTTTGCTGTAGCCTTTAGGAAATGAACTAGAAATTTGCATATTTTTTTATTAAAAAATTAACCTAAAAACTTTGAGATTACAAATTAGATTATTGTTGTAAAAAATGATTAACAACTTTCCACATAACTATTTTAAATAATTCAAAGGCATAGGTATATAATAAAAAAATAATAAATAAAGGGTGGCGCATTAGTGTGTTCTATATAAAATTTCTTCATCATATATATAATATATACATGGTGATCAACTTATACTCCGAAGTTTGATATCTCCGTTATCTTGAGAAACAGAAAAGAACGTTTTGAATACAAGTTGTAGACAGAGTCAAGTTTCATATTTTAAAATTATTTTCTAATGTACAAGGTGTCGCATGAGGCCACAGCATATCAAAGTTATGTTTTTTTAATGGAATATCCTCTATATTTTTACATTTTTATAAACCTCTTGCCGAGCTAATTTCAACGATGTATCATACTTCATATCTATTATGTTTAATAAAGGATCCTTAAAATGTGAAGCTGTACTATTTCTATAATTTTTATTTAAAACATTCTTTCCTATTTCTCAAGATAACGGAGATATCTAACTTCGTAGTATAAGTTGATCACCCTGTATATAAGTATATGTATTTACAACGAATAAAGCCTTAAACTTCACTATTTAAAAAATTTTCAGAGTGAAGTTTATATTTTCTTAAATTAAATTACATTTATATAGTACTTCAAAGTACTTCAAATTTTAATTTTTAGATATTAAATCAATAGGTTTCATATAATAAGTTTCAAATGAAATTTATTTAAAATTCGAGGTAATAAAATATTAAATATTGATAGAAATTTTCTGGTTTTCGGAAAAAAGACCATAATTTCCAATATGCCCTCAATAAATATTAAAACACTATGTGTCATCCTATATGTAAAAAATAATATTTAAGTGCACACTAATTAACTAAAACAAAAACTGTTATTATTGAAAAGATAATGAAATCAACCTACATCATTTTCGACGAAAAATTTTAAAAGTACCATAGTCCGAGTAGCTAATTTGTTTTCCTTTTTATTATTTCGTGCAAAAATAACTCGATTATTGATAAAAAAATGAAAAGGCTGTACAAAGTGGTCCACTGCATGTTGCTGTTTAGATTTCCTTCAAAACTTATTTAATGAAATTTAAGTTTTATCGCCATATTTCAATTGGAAATAATACCTTATGCATTATGAAAAGTGAATTTTATTTCTAATTAAATGAATGAAAAATTAATTAATTTTGATTCCTTAAAAAATATTGTAAAACGTGTGGCTGGCAAAAAATATAAAACAATGATTCCTGGATCACTTTATATATCATTTTGTCAAATAACTTTTAATAGTTTTAATTTGTAACATATATTTAAAACTAAAAGATTTAAAACCAGTTACAATAAGAACGAATTTATCCGATTGTATAACTTTTACAATAAATAAAAATACCCAGAGCTTTCTTAAATTTCAATTAAAGAATTAAAGTAAAATTAAAATAGGCTGTGCACTTGAAAAAGCCATCAAGTATTCTGTGTTATAATATAATAAAAACTTAATCATCAATATAAAATAACTTTTTTAATTAAAGCACTAATCAATTTAATTACACAATTAGAAATTCAGATTTTATTCTATTAGATTTAAAATATATATCTTCGTTAACAAACCTAGTATAAGGTAATATTCGATAAAAAACAAGTGTATACTATATTAATTTCTATGAATAATTAACACTTAAATCTGCTTTTTCTGCGACAAATGCTTTTAGCTATAAAATGTAATAAACATGGGTAACTGCAAATACATGTGGTACTCTGTCCAAATAAAATTTCAGCATTGTTGGTCCACAAACTATACGAATTTAGATTCAAGAATATAGAATGTTTGTAGTTACTATAAATATATATAAAATCGTTTTTAACCATTTTAGATAGTTGTTATAGTTACGATATATTATCTAGATGGAATACGGAGCCATCTGCATTACTATATCGGTATTTTTACTAGATAGGGATAGTTAAGAATGAACTAATATTATAATTATTATCTGTAGAAATATAAGGAATATAAGTATAGAATTCAGGAGTGTCAGGTCACGGTTCATCAAGATAATGGTTAGACAACAAGATTTTTTTTTGTTTTTAATGTTTAATGAAATAATATAAAATATTTTTTAAAATGTATGATAAACTAAAGACCGAATTAATGTAATATTCTTAACTGTATCTATCCTAAATAAGACTAATTAATAAGAATTTTAAAATGTAGATTGAATATTTTAGCATTTGTAAATTGTGAACCAGGGAACAATTATTAAATACTTACCAAACCCTTGAGCCTAACCCAAAGGTCCAGGGCTAATGGCTGAATTGTAATTTAATGTAAATAATTCAAAAAATTACCAAAAATTTTGTAGCTACATTTATAAAATCATTTATTAAATTTTTATTGCAGCAGCTGTTAAATATTATATACATCATCAAAAAATATGATTTTGGTATTTTATTTATAATTGCGTTTACAATTTCCCTATTTTATATATATTCGGAAAAAAACGTTTTTCTATCTCAACCACCATTCTTCAAATCTTCCAGAGGGACATATTTTTTGTAAAATTTTTTACGCTCTACTGAAAAACTAAAATTTGATTGTTTATAAATGTACCTACTTAAAATCGTGTTGTAGCTGTATCGTATTCCAAAAACATGTCGGTATCAATCAATATTTGAAAATTCGAAAAACCTTTCGGCGTATTCATCGCACAAATGCGAAATTTAAATTTTCTACGCTTCTCATTCTATCAATTTTGAAATCTCACTGACCGAATACAGACATTGACTCTTATCGTTGTTATTTTATACAGACCCTGACGAAAATATGCACATCAAAAAGTTCAACCATTATTTTTCCCATTCCCATTGACATGATGGTTAGCAAGTTCGTAGAGAAATCTCCCTATTGATTGTGGATGCCAGGGTAACAAGTCTTTTTATGATGACTCAAAGATAGGATCTCCAGAAAAATATTACCTAATAAAAAGTGATGTATTAAGATGATCTTAGGTAATTCTTTTTATATTTTATCAAGTGACACAGAATATAAAATTCTTAAGTTTACTGTTGAAGATATTACGATTGAATTTTCTACGAATACCAATTTTGATCTCTTGAACAATGTTAATAGAAAATACTGAAATATCATTAATTCTTATTAACAGTTACACTATGTTAAATATTATTAATAAGAAATAAGTAAATGCCTTATATAATCTTAAACAATACATGAAGTTGCAAAAGGTGGTAAAGACTAGTTGTTTTCTTCTGGTTTATATTATAATGTATTGTGTCAATATCTTTTACTGTCTTAAAAAAAAATTTCAACTAATTTCTACTTGGAAATATAAAACACAAAATCTTTACCACAACATTGAATTTTAATAAAATCAGAGTAAAATCAACTGAGAGAACTAGTTTCGGCAATTTGCCATCATCAGGTCTACAACAATGAGATAAACATAAATACAGTGTTAACAAATAACTTACCAAAAATTATTAAATGCTAATAAATTAAAACATATGCGAAAATTAAGATCTGAGTGGTAAAATAACAAGAGTATTAAGAAAACTAAATATTAAATGAACATATGATCAAAATAAACAAATTTTCATTACTGCTGCGAAACTCAGTAATGATGGGGTGAGTGATAGGTTTATGATGAAAGGGAACAATGTAATCCCAACCTCATTCGAGGTCAATCGAAGAAAAAAATTTGAAATAAATGGACCTAAGTCACTGAAATAGTTCCTCCAAGAGAGCAACCAATCAGAGACCAGATCGAAAAAGAAAACACTCCCTACAAAGGGGAGCGCAATATTCTTGTCGCAGCAGTAATGAAAATTTGTTTGAATTTTATTTTAATCATATGTTATTTGTTATTTTACCACTCATAACTTAATTTTAATTTTGGTAAGTACTTAAGTATACCGTTATTTGTTAACACTGTATTTATGTTTATCTCGTTATAGGCCTGATGATGGCGAATTGCCGAAACTAGTCGTCTCAGTTGATGTTACTCTGAATTTGTTAAAATTGAATGTTGTGGCAAATATTTTGTGTATTATATTTCCAATTCCTAATACCATATTTGAGAAAATGGATAATTTAGTTCAACTAACTTGTACTGCCAAATGAAAATTTAAAATATAACTGTTCCTTAAATTAACAAGAAAAACTTTTTTCTTAAGTCAGCCGCTTCCAAAAAAAAAACGTTAATTATTATATCAACATATTATATATTCATTTTTATCTACAGAAAAGCACCACTAAAGCTGACAATACCGCGCCATGTTTCAAGTAGTTACAAAGAGAAACATTTTTTTAAATGTAATCTTGATTCATAATATTCTCACGGAAAAGATGTAAGATTTTTTTGTTATTAATGGTACATTTTGAGTTTAAAGAACTCACTATTTTCACCATGTGTATTTGGTAATAAATTTAATAAAATTTGTAATATCAGCCCATAATTGGTGTCACTTGATATAATATTAGACTGAAAAACTTGTATAAACCAAAATAACTAAACCAAATTATTAGAAAATATACTTTGAGAATTTGAAAAGCTAATTGCTATACCTATATAATTTTTATAGAAGTTCTATAAGTATATTGTCTAAAATAGATATTTATTAAAAACGTGTATTTTATTAAAAAACTAATATTTTAAGCCTTAATATATATTTTTTAATATTACGACTCATTGATAGGTGTTTATTTATATATGTATTTTTTTTTAAACTAATGAAATTCAAGAAAGGAGTACTAATACTGAACGGAATATTTTCAATGATAGTTGTTACATAGATTTTAACTTAGAAGTATCGTGTTATACTTAGGCTTTTATCCTTATTTAGGTACAAATAAGTGAATGCAAAAGAAGATAAAAGTTAAATTACGCGTTACTTAGATTAGCTTGAAATCAAAAGTTATTTGACACTAAATAAGATATTAAAAGCTATATACGATTTTGACGAGTTGTTAAATGCAATTAATAAATATTTGATTAGTTAGGATTCTCTCTTAATCGGTGTATCTTTAGAAAGTATATTTTATGAAAACGTTAATTATAAAAATATACTCGTAGACATTTTTTGATGCAATTAGTTTAGTTTGGGACCAATCAATAACAACAAAAATAATTACACAATGCCAAGTTTTAAGCTCGTGATTGGCATTTGCGTAATTAAGAAAAATACTTTCAACAATATACATAGTGCCAAAATTCAATTTATTGTCGTATTCAATGAAAATTGGATGTATTCTGAACATGTATTTGTAGTAACCTATGGCTTATTTTTTATTTTAAATTAACAATTTTCACTGCACATCTTTAGTATGTATATGTATATAAAGTAAGTTGCCTATTTCTTATCTTTATCACACCATCATCAGTAGAAATTAATGTAGCTCATTTAACTTTAAGTAACTGTATTGCACTAAACGGATAAACCAGACCATATCAACTTATAATATAGCTTATAACTATTTTTTACACAAGCTGTAAACGATATATTTATACACTCATAGTATTTGTGGAAAAAGAAAAAAGTTAGGTACTGCTAGCCAGCAGCCTCCTTCTTTATAAAGTTAATGCCCTATTTTGATTTCAAAAACATCATATAAAATATTTTTTTCACTAACGTTGGGCAGTCAAATTGAATACATTTGTATGTCACAATAATTTAAAAAAAATTAAAATTATCCATAATGTAAAAATAAATTATAAATACACAAAATAACATTTATTTACCTTATATTCGTTTTGGTCACGTATAATCAATTACACGTAATTGCAAAACGAATGTTAAAATTGATTTTATATCAAATTCAAAATTATAAGCAATTAATTTGCAGAATGCATTAAATATTAATGGGACATTTTGTGTACTCATCTGTATACGCACCAACTTAAAGTTTCGTAACTTTTGCACAAAAAGAAGAGTTTACTTTTTTTAAAGTGAATGAGATAGTGCAAAAAATAACGTACGTCAGGAAAAAATACGAATTATGAAAAACAAAGAGAAACCAGAAAGCAACACTAGAAAAATATAAATAGAATAAACAAAATGCTCTCACTTTAATAGCAGAACACAAGAACGAAAAGCAAAATTGAAATCAATCATCAAGAAATTATAAATGATTTTTTGCAATTTTGAATTTAATTATTAATGATTGATGATAATTATTAGCTAGGAAGCAACAGATTCATAATATACAGATTTATACTTTAAATAAAAATAAATCTATTTTCGAGAGCAATATGTTGCTGGGAGGACAAATTTTGTAGCCTATGCATTATCCAGATCTAATGGGAGTTTTCATACATAAAAGAATTTAGAAAACCACAAGAATAAGATGATGAATTATAAATGACAGTAATCCAATTTTTTTGTGATTCACAAATTTATGTAACAAAAAGGAATATAGACGAAATATTTTCAAAATATTTGTCTCATTCTGGATATAATCTACTTAAATAACTGTACAGCCAAGAACTCATTCCAACCTAACTTTAACTTTTCTTCTTAATGAACTCTATTCACTTTTTATTACAAATTGTTGAGGGTTATATATAATTAATTATCATCTTATTAATATTAGTTAAATTTTTGTGCTATTATTATAAATGTATTCAATTTGATTAATTATCGCTTTGTTTGTATGTGTCACTATTATTGATTTACACTAATTTTGCAAGAAATAAATCGGCACTGTTATATCTTAAAATAATTAAGAGAAACAGAGACGAATTCAGTAGAGGACACACTGTTTTCATCTCATGTAACTTCACGCACTAAGATTTATTCTTTTCTAATAAAATGAGATAATCTAAGTTTTGATTGAAATTTTGGATTTTCTCATTTTACGCTTACATAAAAGAATGAATCCGTTCATGCACCCAGGGAAGAATTCAGTATTGGACACACTGAATTCATCTTTAGATGTGAAAATTATCTCACATTTTTAGGTTCATCTACTGTATATAACAAATTTTCAATTTGTTTGTAATATTTGAAGCATTTTAACGCTTATTTCATATGGTAAAAATGGGTAAACACGATTTTGCTTTGAAAACTCCATTGTTGAAGCATTAAATATTGTGTTGTCGAGGTAAAAAATTAAGATGTTTGAAATTTTTTGCAATAAGAACTCCAAGATTAATTTTTAATAAATGTGAGGATAGTCGATAATTTGTTAAACCATGTAAAATCTAAGATCAATAAAGTTCTAATAAATTTAATGAAAAGGCGCTTTAACAATTGGGATTTCAATGCATCGTTTTATACTTTTCCAACACGAAATAAATTTTTAATTCTCATGCTGTTATAAAGGCACATTCGCTTTTTACATTCCACTAATTCCACGGTTTTACCACTTTTATTGAATAACACATTTCGACTTCTAACATAAAATTTGACTTGCTATTTGATTATACAGACTCTGAATACAATATCTGCCGAGAAGAACTCAACCATAATATTTCCTCTCCCGATTGATATGTTAACGTATTTTGTAAAAGCCAAGGAAGCTGCTGGACACTCAAAGTGACTCGCTGAGGGTGGAGTGACACCTACTTAAAAATCTAATTTAATTCTATATAATGAATCAGTGTCTGAATTACAATAATATTAATACTTAGGTGTAACTTTGACAATTCTTTAACAAAGCGTTGAGCTAAGATGTTTATCTAATATGTACACTATACGAGTAATTTTAATGTTTTAGCACTTGTAATACTCACTCAGAAATATGTGTAGGTTTGTTATATGTAAAATGTATTTTCTGAAATAAATGTTTTGATTTTGTGACTAAATTATTTCCCAACGTCTTTATATTATGGCAACAAACATGGTATTTAAGTAAAAAAGAAAGAAAAGAGAACACACATATATTTTCAAAATTACATTACAAAGTTCAAAATTGTCCATTTCATCTATTACTAAAATTTCATTTTGGAACTTTTGTTATTTGGACCTTTGAGATTATTAATAATAAAATAAAAGCAAGGACAAGATATTTGCATTTAAAAATATTTTCTTTTGTTACTCACGATCTTAACTAAGAAAATATCCTAAAGATTGATGACATCTGGAAATTGCTCCCTCAGAAAGTTAAATACTTCAAAACGACGAGAAAATGAGAAAAGGTAAGTCAAATTTATTTATACTTTATACGCTTGGCAAAAGGTAAAAGGACACGATGGTTATAAGTATATTAATAACAGAAACTGAGGGAAAATACATGAATTTAAATAACGGTATACAGGGAAGCTTTTTTTCTAGTCT
Source organism: Hermaeophaga mercurialis (assembly GCA_951812935.1). NCBI lineage: Eukaryota > Metazoa > Arthropoda > Insecta > Coleoptera > Chrysomelidae > Hermaeophaga > Hermaeophaga mercurialis. The sequence continues at coordinate 24,459,830 of OX638358.1, read as the reverse complement.
TAATATCTTGATTTCATCCCTTTAAAATTGGAACGACTAATCTGTAAAATTGAAATAGGAAAAGGGGGATGAGGTGTGAGTCAAACATCATTGAAAGATTGAATGCTCTAATAAAAGATATGCAGTTTTTCTAATTTATATAAACTATTTCCGAGAAGTATTTGTTTGATACTTTCAAAAATTACAAGCAGAAAAAAACAATCCTCCGCCAAAATTTTCTTTACATTTACGTCGATGTCACCCCAAATATTTAAATTTTCCTTGAGCTACGCTGTATTAAAACTCACATATTTTTAATATACTTGCAGAGGCTTATGAGAATATATGATTAAATTTCATAATACGGTTTCTATCTTTCCCTCTTTCTGAAGCACTTTTGACATCTAACCTCGATGACACTGAAAATACTTACATTTTTCACTTGAAAAAAGTTTCTATATCTGCTTATTAATATTTTTTCATTTAGTTTAGTATATGATATTACTACAATAACTACTAACAATATCAATTTGTTTATCTAAATGATATTTTACTCTAATGTATAAAAACTTAAAAGTGGATAATTTAAGTGCTGTATGCCTCGTTTTTAGAGATTTTTTACAGTAAACCCAGTATGTACGAATTCGAAATAACAAGATCTTTCAAAATCTGCAAAAATATACAGGGTGTCCCATTATATTAAAAAAGTTGGGTGTATTTCCCTTTAAACCGGTAAATTATTAACAAAAAAATGTACATCAGCTGTATTTTGCCCCATTGCACTTACTTGCAAAATATGAATATCGTCCGTTTAGTTTTAAAGAAATTTACTTGGTATATTAAATTAATAATAACATACATAACATTAAAAAATTGTTAATAAAAAAATGTGTTTACAATGTCAAACTATAAATTGAAATTAATATAATACAAATCAGGTTTGGATTAGGTCAATTTTGATCTACCAATGTTATTTTCTATATACGAGAGACCGTGGAATAAATTCAAGAATATGGCAATACCGCCCGTGTAACTAATCATGCCAGCGCAGAAATACAGTACAATATATCCAGAATCAGTCAATTTTTCCGATTGATGAAATCTTTGTCCGTTTGTATACTGCGTGGTCATGAAGTTTTAGGAAGCGTTAAAAAATTGAATTAATACGAGAAAACGTGCATGCTTAATTTGTTATATTTTTCGTCATAGTTTAACACAACAGTTATCTAAGGAATCTTTAATTTTTGTATCTGGAGGTGAAGTTTTGTTAAAAAATGATATATCGCTGTTAATTCAAGAATTGATGCTGTGAGTCGAAAGACTAACAAAGACCATCATGTGACTTACCATGAGATTCAGGCATCTTCGCATGTTTTTCGGATCTCGATACATTGCATAATCATTTAGCCGCAAAGAAACTTTGTCTCGATACCATATAATCTTTCCATGACACCAGAACAAGAACGTGTCCACTGGTGCAAAGCAATATTGAAAAAAATTAACAACGGAACATCCAATCACATATATTATTACTGGTGTCAAAACGTGATCTATTTCTAGGAACCGGAGGAAACATAGCAACAATCGACAGTTTATATGTTTAAAAATGAATAACATAACATAACTTACAAAATGTTTGCATGTTTCGAGGCCGAAGCTAGTCAAGTGGTTACCAATGCTTTAGATGATTTTCGAACAGTAAATTCCGAGTGTTATGCAACAGTGGTTTGCCCGAAATAACTGGCGAAAATCAAACCGTAATCATGCATTCATTTTTATCATGATAATGCAACATCCCAATCGACACGCGCAACAGTTGATTATTTGGAGAGTACAAACTTCGTATTAATGACCGAATCGTCCTAAAGTCCTGATTTGGCACCGGGTGACTTTTTTATGTTTCCTCCAATTAAAAATCAAATGCCTGTTCAACGTTTTTTTGCCCTGAAGTGGATGTGTATTTATTCAAAGAACAATTTTTGATACTACCAACTTCTGAATGGAATAAGTTTTAATAACTATTAAAAATTGCCTAGAATGTAATGCTGAAACCTTCGAAAAACAATTATAAAAAAATGGTTTTTTCTCCACTTTTAGAGGGCATAATTTTTCCACCCGTTTATTACGCTGTGTATACGAGGGTCTTGTTCTTTTTCCATTTCTTCTCTATTTTCACCTTCAATGACGTCTCTTCCATTTTTACCTGATGCCAGAAGTTTAAGAGGGTTGGTTGGCTGTTTTTAAGCTCTCTTATTTCCTTTTCTCTCCCTCCATATCTGAGAGGGGTTGCTTCTACACGAGTCTCTACCATTATTATCGCTTGTATGACTTGTGTAGTATTTCCTTTTATTTTGTTTCCTACCCCAGGTTGGTATTTTATCCTTTTCTGGGTTTATTTATCTAAACCCTTTTCAATATTTCTTTATTTTTCCTTATCACTATCTGAATTTCATCAGTATGTTGGTCTGGTGGCTAAAGTTCTTTTGCAAACTTGTAGATTTGTGTTCTCTACCTGGAACTTGCACTTTCAGGGTGTTATTTTAATATTTTAAATTTAACATTAATTTTTTCTACAAGTTTTTGACTTTCAATTTTTTAATTGGCACATTTAACCAGATTTTAATGTAACTAAAGTGTCATAATTTAATTTTTATTTTGTATCAGAGTGTATTCTTAAGGATCTTATTTAGTATTGTTGTTATTCCTGTTTTTACTTGGTAAGTTTAGGTTTATGCTTATTGTAAATTTTTGTGATTTGTTTTCTCAATTTTAGAACTGATGATGACCCAGTGAGGTCGAAACTAGTTGTCGCTTTTAATAAAGAATTTTATGTGGCTTGATTTTGGAATTTTATTGGATTTGAATAAAAAAATCTTCTATATACCTTAACTTTTTTTCATAGCTGTTCATGAATTTATTTGACACGCCCTCGTATTAATGAAAATATTAAGAAATAAAAATCTTATTATTTGATTATGATTACAAATAATCATTTATTAGTAAAAAACATTGTCAATGCCATAAAAGTTAAAACGATTTTATTCGTCTTTTTACAGAACCATTTATTCTAAGTAATATCTCTAACAGTAATAAGTAATAAAATTAAAAGAAATAGTCCAATTTGTACTTTTAAAACCCAAGTCGTTTTTTATGTCCTTACAAGGAAGACATTTAATACGAACCACAAATGTAGGAATCACATATTTCTTCTTTACTACTAAACATTCATCACTGCTGTTTTCAATGAGTTTAGCGTTGGATATTTTTCAATGTTTACGTAAAGGCACTGGCGCAAGGAACTTGTACATAATTAAGGCAAAATCCTTTATTGTCAACGTCGTTTGGAGCTTCTATGCCATCAGCGTGGAAGTATAAATTAAACGGTTTAACATTACCTAAAAAATATATATTGAAAAATAATGTACATCTATACAGGGTGTCCCAGAATATGTAGGCATTCTCCCGAATTCAGATAGACTAGGTAAAAATCATATGACAAGTTCCTAAACATTTTTCCCACGACCCCGCCTTAAGATATACTTAAGATTTAATCACATTCGGCTTTGCCAGGGATAGACTAGCTTTAACACAGTGATGTAATTTTTTTGTACTTTGTTCAATAAAGGCACAACAATAATATTTTTGGGCAGGTTAAACTTTAAACTAAAAAAGGAACTCTTGATTGACATCGATAAAATAAACTGTTTACGAAAATAATTTTGTATGTAGGTTCAACTTGACCTGCTTCTTCTCTTATGTATTCCATAGCTCTAAGAATTGAAGATAGTTGGACACTTACAATGACTCAACATTATTCCTTATTTCGTAACCATGAAAATTAGTATGAAAAATATGTATACGAATTTGTCATAATATTTTTATGCATTCCATCTGAATCCTTAAAATTGCGCACATATTCTGGAAAATAGTGCGCATTTTTATGGCTGAGGTATAAAAGCGTACGTAGAATAAAAATGTCAAAATGTCTTACAAAACTTTTTTCGAAATAAATATTAGTATTTTACATATAACCAAATATTACCTACTGAAGAGCAACTGAAGCCGACAACACCGCGAGATTTGAATAACTCAGTGAAATACAATGCTGATAAGATCAACAATAGTTTTTTAAACGTTCTAAAAATAAATTTTTATTTTAGTACAACTAAAGTATTTTCATTATAATGCAAAGTGACTAATCGTGTACAGTTCGATCGCATGGACATAAACTATTACAGCATGTATCTTTAAACGTGTAAATTGTGAAATTATTAATACTTGCTTGTAGTATTTTTAGTACAAAATGTGCAAACGAACGGTTAGACACTTTACATCAATAATGGAAGATATATATAAATATATATATATATATATATGTACATACATATATATATATATATATATATATATATATTAAAATTATTGATTACAAGAGATGTAGAAGAGTTAAAAATGTAATGGAATTTTACAAAAATGTTCAAAGTAACGTCTACTTGCACGCACACATTCATGTTTTCGAATCTAATTATTAATTTTATAAGAAAATAAATTTTTACCTTAATTACAAGCTACATTAATAGCAAATGATTACAGCGATGTCATTATTGTTTCTAAAAAGTATTCATAATGATTTCCATTTGCCAAACATACTGTCATAATTATTTAAATTACTGCGACATATATCAGCTGCTTATAAAATTCGATCTCGTTGTCTACCTCGGGACGATTATCAGATACATTTATTTCATATGACCCCAGAAATAATAATGTAATATTCCCTAACATTAAGATCGGGAGATCTTGGGGGCGGTAAAATTGGTCCATTTTTACTAATCTATCGGCGAGTATAATTTGTATCAAGAAAAGGCTTAATTGTCTTGGCAATTCAAATGGACCTACCAAGCGATTACCGATAACACCAGCCCACATATTAATGCTAAATTTTCTTTGAAAATTGGTCCTACGTATTTCATGTAGATTTTCACCGTCCCAAATATGGTAATTATGGAAATTAAAATTACCGTTTCTTGTAAAAGTGGTAGTAAATAATGAGTTTCTGGTAGTTTCATTTTGGAACCATCTACAAAAGTCTACTCCCCGTAGCAAAACTCCTTGACCCAAATATTGTTCCATTTGGATAAGGTAGGAGTGGAGAAATTGTTCTTGAAACAATTTTACTAACATCAACTTGCCTTGCCACTAATGGTAAACTCACTGTGGGATTTTCGTCAACAATATCTAAGATATTATCCTCGGCAATTATTACTTTTTTTATGTAATACACTACCCGTCTCCAACAATATTTGGGACATTGTCATAAAACATCGCGGGTTAGGTTGACGTATATTTGGATATTTTTCACAATGAAGCCTAGTAGCAGCACGTGCATTGCAATGTACTTCACCGCAGGTTATTAACATGTAGTGATATTCTTAATTTGAATAAAATGGCACTTTTCACTGAATTATTGAAACTACGAGTACTTTATCAAACGATTAAATTATTGGCAACATTTTATGATTCATCAGCTAGATATTCCTTGGTTACATGGACATATACTTTTATTAAAAGTGTGTTGCACTCATTTGAAGTGTCGCCACGTATAAATTTTCGAGTAAATGTTTAAAGTGAATTTTTGGCTAAACTAATGATATTAGAATTATTAGAATATTTTGTTACAAATGACATGTTCTACCAGGTCTGTTCAAAAAGTATCGCGAATTTTGTGTTTTTTCAAAAAGTATTTATTTATTCATTAATATCTATTTTGTCCACTTCAAAGTAATTAACCTCGAATATAATATGTGTATGCCAACGTTTTTCACAATCCTCGAAGCACTTAAAAAAATCATTTTTTGTCATCTTGTTCAACTTCTCCTTCGATGCCGTCTTTATCGCATCAATCATGGCGTAGCGTCGTCCTTTCATGGGCCTCTTCAGTTTTGGGAACAGGAAAAAGTCACAGGGGGCTAGGTCTGGGGAATATGATGGCTGCGGTATCATTAGAGTGTTGTTTATGGCCAAAAATTCGCGCACAAGCAACGATGTGTGAGCAGGGGTGTTTTCATTGTGCAAAAGCTAATTTTTGTTCTTACACAAATCCAGGCGTTTCTGGCAGATTGAATCTCGTAAATTTGCATATAACTTGCAGGTAATATTTCTTATTGACTGTACGATCCTGTGGTAAGAACTCATGATGTACCGCGCCCCTGCAATCGAAGAAAATTGTGAGCAAAACTTTCACATTCAACCGAATTTGGCGCGCGCTTTTTTCGGTCTTAGCTCATGCAGCAGCTTCCATTGCGATGATTGAGCTTTGGTTTCCACGTCATAACCATAAACCCATAGTTCGTCACCAATTATGACCTTCTGGAGCAAATTTGGATTGTCGCGGACCGAGTTCAACAGCTCCTTAGCAATGTTAACGCGACAGTGTTTTTGTTCGAAATTGAGCAATTTTGGCACGAATTTCGCGGCGACCCGTCTCATGCCCAAATAATTGGTAAAAATCGAATTACACGAGCCAGTCGATATGTTTAGGTCCTAAGCAACTTCTCTAACTGTGATTCGACGATTGGCCAATATTTTTTTCTTCACTTCATCAATGTTTTCGTCTGTTGTTGATGTGCTCGGGCGTCCTGCATGCTTTTCGTTGTTCACATCTTCTCGGCCCTCCGAGAACATTTTGTACCAACGATATACTTTGGCCCAAGGTAGATTCATCATATAACACAGTCAACATTCGGAATGCGACTGCGTACTTAATTTTGTATTTCACACAAAATTTGATACAGATTCTTTGATCCATTTTTTGAAATAGGTAAAAATCGAAGACAAGCCCAAACACGTCCAACCAAAATAGCTGTCAATAATTAACTAAACTTTCTAAATGGTTAAGTTTGTCAGCATAACTGAGCGACATGAGTACCAAACTAACGCCACAAAAAAATCGAAAATCGATGATATATGTAGCCCGCAGAAATTCAAAATTCACGATACTTTTTGAACAGACCTCGTACATACTGTTTAAAAATACGCAATATTTTCACGGACACCCTTTGTGGGAAACGAATATTTTCCTTAATTTCTGTTTAACATTAAGATTATAATTTCATTACTGAGTTTAATTAAATGGATAATGTCGGCGAGATTGATTGCATAATCAAAGTTTAATTCTGTTACAATAAGACAACACTAACTTCTTACTGTTGTTGGCATTGTGGTAACATCTGCGGCCAGGATTCCGCCACAAATTCGATCGACGGTAGCTGAAGGACCCGTAGCTGCTCTGCCGATATTCGAAACCATTGGAATGATTAGATAATCCGCCTGGCAAAAGTTCGAATTGCCTGTGCTTCCGACCATTGCTGGCACCCTGTTATTCGAATTTCCTGATAAAGTAAACGACTGATTGCTATTGCTGTCTAAACATAAAAAAACTTGTTAGAAGTAGTTTTACGAATACAAATAATCGAGTACAATGATAAGCGGACAAGCAAAAAATAGTATTTTTTATAGGCGCTAGTAGTTATTAAAAAGGAGTAAAATTTAGTTTTAATACAAATTTCTCTGGGTGGATTTTTAGTAGGAAAATAGTACAATTTATTCTCAAATAAAAGTCTTTGTTTGACCGTATTTAATTTTTGCAAATGTATTAATTAGTTTTATTTTCCTATTACATTATTCAATAAGTCCCGAAGCTAACAGATAAATTGCTTAACTATATAGACCATTTAGGAAGAAAAGAGGCAATTTAGTAAGTCATATTAACTTTATTTCAGTTTTTTTTTTAGTTTTATGTCAGTTGCCAACAAAAGTGACAAATTGTAAATACATATAGGGTTCGGATAAAGTATGGAACCAAGTAAATATCTTTAAAACGAAACGGACGATATTTATGAAATTTTCTAAGTAAGCGCAATGAGGCAAAATGCATCTGATGTACATTTTTTTTGTTAACAATATACTTTCGGCTTAACGGGAAATACCCTCAACTTTTTAAATAGGACAACCTGTATATTTTTGCAGATTTTGAAAGAGATTGCTATTTCTCGAATTTGTACATACTGGGTTTAGTCGAAATAATTTGTAAAAACGAGAAATAACTCACTTTTAGTTGTACATTAAGTAAATTTATTTATTTTACACTAATGAAAATAATAATTTAATCAAAATTAATTCAAAATGCTCTGCGTTCACCTCCTGAGAATATAACAAATTCTTGAGTCACTCTTTCAAAGATTTCTCCACATATAAGTTCACATTCATCAATAATTCTTTGTCTCAATTCCTGCAAGCATGTTGGTCGTGTTATTTTCGCCTTCCCATTATTTGACTTCGAAGAGATATATTAATGAAAATTGATGTTAATATTTCTTGTGAACTGAACTTTTATTTTGTTAAAGTTCCGTATAGACATGGATTTCCATATTATTTTATACTTGTCAACCTATTTCTAACGTAAAATTTAGGTTTATTTCCCTTCCTTAGAATTTAGGACGAAAAATGAAGGTAATTAGAAACAGTTGAGAAAATCGAAGTAAAATTTCGATAATTTTAATTTTAAAAATTCATATGATTCTCATTTAAAAATAATTGATAAAAAGGAATTTCGGGTAATATTTTTTTTTTGGGAAAAAATATTGTTCAAGTAAAGTAATGACTCGATACGTTACGGGTAAAGCAACCGACAAACGACGATTTACTGGGCGTACAAACCAAGGTCGCAAGGTGCACAAAATCGGTTTGGAAAATCGTAAAGTGATTAATAATCTAGGAAATGAAGCAAAAAGTTTAGGAATTTTTGCCTGCAAGTCGGATCGGAATGCGGTTTTTTGCATTCGCTTCCAAAAATTATTTGTAACATTCCCCCGTAATTTCCTGGAGGTAGAAACCTTAAATTGCATTGCTGCAGCCAAAAATGCATTTTTTGAATGCATTAGTTGGGAGGCCTTTTGGAAGATTTCAAAACTTGGTAAATAAGTGTCACAACTGGCCCAGATCGGGTACTCGGGGGGTTTTCGAGGTCGCTGATCACGAATATGATGTTCAAATTGACCCCCCAAACACCTGGAGCTCAGGAACGCCGACGAACGTCATCGTATTTGCAAATATTTTTTCACTATTTTGAAGACTGATTACAACATCCTTTAACAAATTCTACTTTTCCCAGTTCAAAATGAAAAATTCAGCAATCTCGGAATGCCATTCCGACAGCCCTTACGCCGTGGAAACCATTCCGATCCGAGTCTTTCCTATTCGATTTGAAGTTACTGAATAGGCATGAAAACCTCAAAGATATCAGATGGCAGAATAAATACTGTTGAATAAACATTTCTCCATGAAAAAGTTGCTCAGAGTCGACAAAAACAGCAGAGCGTCGATCATTAAGAACGCTGTTTGCCACTGTTAAACCATCGTAAACAGGATTTTCTGCATCGGTATTATCAATGGACGAATCGTGGATCCACCACAACACTCCGAAATTACATTGATAGAGTTTACAGCAGCTGATAAAAGCTCTCCGAATTGACCAAAAACGTAAAAGTTGGCCAGTAAGGTTTTGGCCTCCGTATTTTAAGATACCCAATGGTATTTTATTTGTCAACAATCTTGAGAAAGGAAGCAAACACATGGTTGGGATAAAGTATGGAACTAAGTAAATATATTTAAAACGAAACGAACGATATTTATGAAATTTTGTAGGTAGGTGCAATGGCGCAAATTGCATCTGATTTAAATTTTTTTGTTAATAATATACTTCTGATTTAACGGGAAATACCCTCAACTTTTTTAAGTTAAATGGGACACACTGTATATTTTTGCAAATTTTTAAAGATATTGTTATTTCGAATTCGTACATACTGGGCTTAGTGTAAAAAATCTGTAAAAACGAGGAATACAGCACTTTAATAAACCACTTTTAGGTTTATATACATTAGAAAAAATACCATTTAGATAAACAAATTGATATTATTTGTATTAATAGTAAGAAATAAACGAGTACTATCTAGTAGGTAACTGCTGACAAACTGTCAAATTGTAATTTACGGAAATAACTTGTACGATTAATAATGGTTGATTTAAGTGAAAAAGTGAAATATTAATGATAATCGGTTATGGTGATCGATTCATAGAGTGGCCTGCTCGTTTTCCGGATCTAAGTCCATTAGATTTTTTTCTTTGGGGTTATCTAAAGTCACCTGTTTACGTTACACGACCAACGTGCTTGCAGGAAGAGACCAATAATTATTGATGAATGTGAACTAATACGTGGAGAAATCTTTGAAAGAGTGACTCAAGAATTTGTTAATAAGCCGGCGTATTGTTAGGAGGTGAACGCAACTAAAAGTGAATTAGTTTTCGTTTTTACAATTTATTTCCACTAAACCCAGTACAAATTCGAGAAATAACAAGCTCTTTCAAAATTTGCAAAAATATACAGGGTGTTCCATTAAAATTAAAAAAGTTTATGGTATTTCCGGTTAAACCCGAAGTATATATTAACAAAAAAATTTACATCACCTCCATTTTACCCCATTACACTTACTAGCAAAATTTCATAAATATCGTCCGATTCGTTTTAAAGATATTTACTTTGTTCCATACTTTATCCCAACCCTGTATAACATGCCATTATTGTTTCGTTTAAAGGAAGAAATTGCAAAGAAACTACCCCCTAAATACAAAAGAAAAAATGCTCCTTCACGCATCTGAGTCAAAAGTTGTTGGCTACGATATCAAAATTGCACAAATTGAAGTTCGAATTACTTCCTGATCGACCATATTCCTCGGATCTGGCTTCCAATGATTACTACATTTTTGCCCAAGTCATAACTTTAACAAGTGCTTATTTTGAGTCGAAAGATAAAACGTTCTACAAAAAAAGCACCGAAATATTAGAGAGACGTTGGAATAAAAGTATTACTCGTGAAGAGAGATTATGTTGATAAAAAAAAGTAGAATTTGAAAAAAAAAATGTGTATTAGTTAGCCACGGGACTTATTGTGTGATGTGTTATTAAAAAAGGGGATATCGATGTAATTTGTACGAATTTTTAGTATAATTTTCGTTCCTATATACATTATTTGAAATTACTTCGAAACAGAATTGCCGTAATTACGATATTGCGATAAAATATGAACGCCACATTTCAATACAATTCAGCCTTGTACTTCCGTAAGCAACGATGAGGTAAATTATAGTTTCGTAGACAAATAACTCCAAACTTAGAATGAGCGATTATATTTTGAATTACGGAACTGCACATTTTGTTATAGCATCTGAGAAATTCAACCATAATAAATTATCGGATGTACTGCATTCAAAACCAAACCCAAACTTCAGTTTAAATGAACTTCATCTGAATGTCTAATTACTAAGAGCCTATCGGGTGGAATATGCATTACAATCTCTAACAGATATGTTACTACATATCAGTTTATGAAAATACACATGCTTTAGTTTTCAGCAAACTGAAAATAAATCCTTATATTTTTTAGACATTATTTAAAAGGGAAAAAGTAATACAAATAGAGAAAAATCTATTCCAAATTTTTCGTAATGACCTTTTCATTATTGATTTCGGCATTATACATATATTTTGAATATTTTCAAATTATTTTTAAAATCATTTTTAATTTCCTCATATCTAATTTAGAATAACAAAAATATTAGAATTATGCAGAGTAACATAATTAATTATGAACTTGTTATTGTTATAAATAATAAGTTTCTAAACCAAAAACTGCAAACAGTCTATTTATTATTTATTTTTTAATTATTTCTCCTGATTTTGTTGTTGCCATTCTTTATATTATTTTAACTAAATTGTTTTAAGAAAAACATACCTAGTTACATTCCATAACTTGTAAAGGAATAATATTCTACCACAGGCAAAAAAGAATATAAATAATTGGCCTCAAGATATCAGATACTTATATGTTATAATTTTCCAGTTTCTTGAATGTACACTCATTCGCACGAAAACGAAGGATTGCATTTTTTAACAAAACTTAACATTTTCACCCTCTGCGTTGTTTTATTATTATAATAGTTTAAATACGAACAAAAAACATGCTTTAAATAATTTTTAATAACGATTAAACATTTATTTGAAGAAAAAATGTCTTTATTAATATTTAATAATTGGTGTAGTGGCAAAATGACATTAAATTGATCAAAATCTAAAGTATTGTTACTAATAAAAAAACGCAATTCTCTAACGAAGTATCAGAAATTTTTAGAGTGGTAAGACTAAACAAAGTTTTAAGCACCTCATTTCCTTAAGGGTCGTGTAAAGTGGCCCTGCCCTGACTTACAAAAGACCTCCTATACTTAGCTTAAACGACGGGTTGTTAAAACAGAAATTTTAAATCCTTTTGAAATGTAGTTATGTTGATTTGAACAACGATATTAAAATTATAAAAAAAATGAGAAAATTAAACAGTTCAAAAAATTAAAACAATCCAGTCATAAAATCAATTCCATCTGTGAGTCAGAATTCCAATTTTTGTTTTTTTTACACCACTTTGCGTCCCTAAACCAGACTTTTCAGTTTCCAGACCCGACTTCTTTGAGTGGCTAAACCAGACTCGCTTGAAGCCTCTGAAAAGACTTTTCTCATTACATTCGTTTTCTCTGATCCTCTTGTTAAATCGTTCCTACTTTTATAATCCGTTTTAGATTTTTCTACCAGAGGGACATATTTCAACCCGAGGGACAAATACTAAGGTTTTAATGTCACAATACCTCATTGTTTTGACCCATTCTTTCAAGATCATTCATGGCTTACTTTCTCAGTTACTTCTATAGACGTTTTTTTTTAATGTGAGTTTCAGGTTAATTTAATTTTAGTTTCAGTTTTAAAACATTTATTTTATTCCTCCTAACCACAATAATCTTTGATTATTACAGTACCACAAAATGATTTTTATTTGCGGGTGTTGCCCCACGTGCCCAAATTATTGTATACATTCTCCTTGGCAAACCTAAAATCAATTGACGAATATCCTCTTGAAGAAAAAGTTATCATTCCTCTGAAAGACTTTGTTGCAATTGATTTGAGGTTAAAGCAGGAGGATCACCACTAAGTATTCTTCGCCGAAAGACACCCCAAACATGATCCATTGGATTCGACTTACAACTGGTTACACTATAACACTATTATTCACAAGGGTAGATCAAATATAAACGAAATATTTATTTCTGAAAGTCTACGGTTGCTAGTACTAGGCCCGAAATTCTAATAGATTTGAATGGAGTTAGAACTAGAAAAAGGCAACCATTTCGCTCTCCCAATCAGTTCGTCAATAGCTGTTAAAAAAAATTCTTACAAAGGAGTTCAACAGGCAGAAATTTTTCATAAATTGACTGCACAGTTCAGGGATCAAACACTGTCAAGGATTTGGGTATTTTCCCAGCATAAAGAGTTAACGAAAGAAAAGAGCAAGTGAACTTGTGAAAGCGAAGACTCAACTGTCGTCTGGTACTTTCAACCGGCAAGTTAATTTGATCAATGATTTTTTGTATAATATAAACTTTGATTTGGCGCGCAATTCTCCTTCACAACGCGGAACTCTATACTGCAGCTCTAGCTGTCTCAAAACTGGAAGAAATAAAGTCGACTCCATTTGATCATTCTCTTTACATCCCAAACCTATCACCCTGCGATTTTCTTTTATTTGGAACGTTTAAAGAAGCTCCAAGTGGGCAATGAAGATGACCAGTTCGTGGAGGCAGTAGCGCACTGATCTCCAGACCCAACCAGCTTCATTCTACGATACTAGGATAAATAGCAGAATATTAAGTAATAAAAAAATGAAATATCATCGCTTTTTGTTTTTCATAAATATTGTTTCTTTCAAAAAAAGTCATCTTCAATAAAATCGACATAAAGGACAACAAAATCTTGGAGAATTTCATTAAATTACCGAGCAAGTGTTACAGAGCTTTTCACAGTAACGTATAGTTCTGTGTGGGCCTTCAGAAAAATTCCAGCCCACACCACTGAGCTTGCTTGCTAGCGTACTCTAGTACTGAAAGTACATTCTGTAAACAGCTCATCTGGGTTTCGCCAAACTCTGTCATGACCATCTGGAAACCGCAGGCTACATCTGAACTCATCAGTAAAACATGGGTATTTTCTTTACCCATCATTTCCCATTTTGTCACGCGAAGGAATTTTACCTGTTTTAGTGTCATCTCGTCCCACTAACTTTACTCCCTATATAAAACAGTATCAACTGGTCACATTACCCTCGTATACCTTTAGTTCCTAATTGATTCTCAGTTTGAAAAAAATTCTTAGATTAATATACTATTTGCGAATTATGACGGAGAGACAGTATTAAACGAGAGCTTTTTTTACAATAATAAAACTAATGTTTGCTAGTCGTTTGAAGAATCAAATATGCATTGGAGCAATAAAATCTTGTCTCTCAGTGAAATCTCTGACATCTGTACGACACCTTTTTAACTTACCCTGTAAAATAATTTTAGTATATCTTTTCCGAAAAGAACGATTTTATATCAAAAAGATTTATACGTTTTAGGACAATTATTGAAATATTCTAGATTTATTAGAAGCAAACGGATAATAAACTTTCGAAATTTTGCTATGTGCTACAGATGCTTTATCCTCTGAATAAAAAGTAATATTTTATCAATAAATTCAGTTACAAAATAACAACGCCCTGATAAGGTCTTAAACTGTAAAAAATAGCGACATTAAATAATGGAGTTTTTGGAAACACAAAGGGGTTGTCCGAAATTGGCGTATTTGGATAGATTTCATAAAAATAAAAATGGAACTAAAACGTGGCGCTGTGTTGTACGAAAGTGCGGTGGTTTTTTAATTTCTTTTGAGTTAAACGTTGTGTGCCAAACACCTCATACTTGTGTATCGGACCAGGCTAACCTGGAAGTAGACAAAAAAATGTCTACTTAAGTGTAAAAAGCGTAAAAGGAAAGAATTAACGCTAATTCCACAAATTTTTAATAAAGCTTTGGTTACTGTAAAGCATGCAAGTTTGGGAGATATTACTGAAGTGTCATCTTTCAAGTCAAAAAAGTCAGCTTTATACAGGGAACGCCGTAAGGTACTGGGAGCCGTTAATTTTGAAAGTATTGGAGATAAAGTTAGCAGTAAGCTTATTGGTTTTAGAAGACACAACTAACGACCAAAGAATGTTTGTTTTTGCTAGCCAAAGAAAAAAGAAAAGACGAGGGATTGTTAAACATTATGGAAACATCTCCACAAATTAGTGCAGTAGAAAAGTTTAATGACTATTTTATTGAACAGTGGCTATAAAATATTGTAATACGTAAAATGTGGATTTGTTATAAAGAAAGACACCGCACTACGAATTTTTTGAAAGGTTGGCATAATCGACTAAATCATTCTCTTGGAAAATATAATCCTAATTTTTTATTACTTTTATCCGTTCTTAAAGAACGATTTTATTTCCTCACAAGTTGATTTAAATATGACGCCGCGACACTGATCCAAAAAGAATATATATCAACATAGATTTTTGTATTAATAGCATACTGGATAAATTTGTTAACGATCAAATTAGTGTAGGAGATTGTTTAAATAAACTTAAATATATTGTTACACTTAATTAAAAAGAGATATGACAAACTGAAATGAATATGTACTTTTTAGTTAATTTTAAATATTAGTAATTACGCAATATGATTTTATGTACAACTGATTGTTTAGATCATAAATAATGGTTTGTTATATTGTTTAATATAAAAAATTAGATATTACATAAATTAATGAATCAAGTCTCATAAAAATATATTTACTTTACACAAGTTTCGAGATTTTATATTTTTTATGACTAAGTACATTGACTTGATTACATGATAAAGATTCTAAAATTTAATATTGTTGAACAATATATTGCTCACTTCTTCCGTCTTGAAGCAATAATAGCAGCCGCTATTTTTGTAATTTCAGCTACAATTTTTACAATTTTTAGATTAAACTAATGTAAGAGAACTTTAAAGTACATGTGACACTTGTCCTCAAAAAATAAAAAGAAAATAATGCCATAACCAATTTCGCGGGAATAATTCCTTTTTTCTTCTAATATATATTCAGTTCTTATTAGAAACTGATTTAAATATATTGTTTAGTTTGTATTTAAGTTATTATTAAAATCTCACAAAGCGTTAAAATTAATCTTTTTTAATGATATGCTCCGTTGTTCGTACTGATGATTTTATAAGCATTTTAATATTTGTGGGATTAAAACACTCTGTAACAAGTAAACCGGAGGTAGAATTTAAAAATGTTTTTCCTAAAATTGCAAAATACATATAGTTATACCAAAAGCTTGCCGCTGCAAAACCGAAGTATGTATATAAAATCTATTACGTATGCACTTTTTAGAACCTAGCTTTTTTCCAAATATAACACTTTTTATTCTATTCCTTTCCGTTAACATATGTATTTCTCTATTGTTTTTTAGCAGTAAAAATATTTTTTCTAATATTATTTCCTTACATAAATAATACAAATATAGCTGTTGAAGTATCCAATCTGAACTATAAAAGCGTTAGTTTATTTTCTTTCAGCAAAAATGAGCAATTTATCTTTATCAAATCGCAGACCTTTATATTTCATCAACTTAAACCGACAGAAGAAATTAGGACGGGACCTTTATACGTTAAATGAACTATATAATCTCTAACAGATCAGTTTACCGTACATTTAATCAATCTCCTGCCACAAAATAAAAACAAGTAATTTTTATAGAGAGAAACTGACAAAATAATTAAGATGTAAAGGCTCATTAAACTATACGAAATTGCAATATTATAGTTGAGTATTCAAGATGGTAAAAAAAAACATATTATTGCATTAGTTAGTCTATATAATCTCAAGAAAACTTTAAAAGATTCAGGAAATCGTTTTAAATTACCATTAAACTTAATGAAATTCTAACAAGCAGAGGTTGCTGAATATATTTTAAGACATGGAGGGTTGTTGGAAAAAGTTTTTCTTTCAATAATGACGTTTCGGTCTACATAAGACCATCTTCAGGGAGTACAATACTATGAATACATCTTTATAGGTACATGACAACCTACTTATTTGTTAATTAACAAAGTAGTAATATACTGAAACACGTAACGAGATATCATTCAATAAAGGTACTAAGAATTTACCGAAAAATGAATTTTTCTTTATTATCTTCAATCTAGTTATTTATAGTTTGCCTTTGTTTAACATATTTTATTTACTTTAATAAATGATATTTATTGTGGTATCTCAAACCAAATAAAATTAAAAATGTTTGTTGTTTGTTTTATCGCTTCCAGGATTTAATCCAGTAAATAAAGGCCGGGAAACCCTGGAACCTGGACATCAGGTCGCGTGCAAATTTTTTTTTTCTCAACTTGTAGGTAAATATGGGTACATTAACTTCTGAAAATATGTCCTTCGGGAGATGAGTGGAGGGGTCCGGAAAATGGCCAGAAACCCCGAAAATCTAGCTTTGGCTAGAAATGAAGAGCAGTCGATTATCTTCAAAAACGGTCCTTATCATTTTTGTCAAAAATTTAACCGTTTTCGAGATAACCACCCCTAACCGTAGCCTGGTTTTCGAGCTGCTGCGCCGCGTCTCGGAAAGCACGCTCCGTGAATGTCGGCATGGGTGGGCAGACAAATTGTTTCATAACTTGGGTAAAAATTAATCTTTTTTGATGACTCAAAGTTCATATGAAAGGAGGGACCTGTAGCTATAATATGGTAATTTTTTTTTTATTTTCCTGGAATATTGAAAAATCTAGCCAAAGTTCGTTTTTCCTCGATATTTTACCCTCCTTATCAATCTATTCATATTTTTTTTAATCAAGAGTAGTTTCACCGAATCCTTTTGGATAATAAAGCTATCATAGGCGACGAATTTATTCCGTAAGAATCAATCAATAATTTTTGTGTATTTTTATAAACAACGCGTTCTTCTTGGGACGTTTTTTTTTGTATTTTCGGAGTTTTTGAAAATGCCTGGGTCTATCGATAATTGATAAATAATGAATAGCCATATTGGGGTTCAATGCACATTATTTGAAAGCTGAAAATGTCCCCTTATCGATGGCTTTTTTTATTTTTCTACAAATTTTTCAGTTTCCCGGAAAATTGAGAAAATTCTCACCTCGATGAAAAATCTACGTTTTTTTTTAATCGTTGTTTTCTTTTCAGGGTTGAATTTTTGGAGGTTAGTGATTGTACTAAATAAAAGATAAAACTCCCAGCTTTCCATCATTGTATATATCGACTATTTTATTAGGTGTACGCGAAAAAACATTGCCTCCAAACTTCCTTGATTGTGATACATGTCCCGGTCCCGGCCACGCGTCGTCTCTGTATAGTATCAAAGCGGGACTAAAGTGCTCGATTATTTGTGGTTCATGTCATACTATATTATAGCTACAGGTCCCTCCTTTCATATGAACTTTGAATCATCAAAAAAGATTAATTTTTACCCAAGTTATGGAACAATTTGTCTGCCCGCATTCAGGGAGCGTGCTTTCCGAGATGCGGCGCAGCAGCTCGAAAACCAAGCTACGGTTAGGGGTGGTTATTTCGAAAACGGTTAAATTTTTGACAAAAATGATAAGGACCGTTTTTGTAGATAATCGACTGCTCTCCATTTCTAGCCAACCCCCACTTCTGTAAGTGTCATATTTCGGGAGATATCGGCCATTTTCCAGGCCCCACCCCTCACTTCTTGGTGGACATATTTTCAGGGAGTAATCTACCCATGAACAGCTACAAATTAAATAAAAAATTCTGCACGCGACCTGATGTCATGGTTGATACCTTCGTTTATTGGACTAATTGCTGGGTACTGTAATAATCAAAGATTATTGAAAGAAAAAATAAACCCTTCAAATACGAATACGACTTTTTAACCACACGTTAATAAATAGTTTTTTAGTCTAAATTCATATTTGATTAGTATTGTTACTAGGATCGTATAGTTGGTAAGTTGTAAGTTTCCTTCATTGTTTGTATTATTTTTTGTGACACTTTCATTGTACTTTCAGACATGAAGTTGGCTTGGTTATGAGCTGAAACTTGTCATCATAAAATTTATATAACTTTTATGAAATTAAAGCAATTTATGATAAGGATTTTTTTTTGTTTCTAATTCCCAATACCACATTTGAGAAAGCAGATAATCTTTATCAACAAAACTAACATTGCCGTGGTAACTTTTTATGTTTGTTTTTAATTAATATCGTTGAAAAGTTTTTAGTGTATTGTAATGAATTTCGTCAGTTAGATAATTTTATTTTTTGAATGATATTTTTTTCTAAATTATCATTTTTTGTATAAAATGTTCAAATGATGCAACACAAGCCCTTACTTCTCCTTTTACGATTTGGGGGATATAACTGTCACTCGAAGGGGGTTCAATGTAGGGATGAAAATTTTTCATTCCAGGATGTCATTTCATAATTAAAAAGTGACGTATTTCGGGATTTTTTATAACTAAATATAGCTGTTTTTTTATTTGTTTTATGTCACGTTATATTTAATTATTTTGTATGGGAATAAAATTTAATAAACCGTAGAAGGTAAAGTATTTTTTTTTAAATTTAACAAAATAGTAAAATAAAAAAATGAAGACTAGAGAAGACCAAAACACGTAGAAAAAATAAATAATTATTAAATAAATGATAAAGTTGAAACTAGGAATATTAATAAAGAGAGAAAATTAGAAAAAATTATTTACAAGTAAAAAATATAACAACTTTTAGCACAAGAATAAAGAAAAATTAAATCTTAAAACCGTACAATTAAGGAAAAATGAATATAACAAGTTTTTTATTATTTACATTGTTTTTTGTTTTTTTCTATTTGAACTCTAATCAATCTTCTTTTTCTACTTAACTGACTAGCAACTACTCCAACATTCTTGAAGTCAAATTTAAGTAGGTATTATTTATTATTAAATGTAATTTTATTATGGCAGCTTTAATTATTATGTATATATTTATTAAATTTTAGTCCCCCTGTATATAAAATATAAGGGGTGATCAAAAAGTTTCCTTTCCAGATTTGGTACGCCAGCCATGTAAAATGCTTTTGCTTCATCAGGTTTATATAATTCTTCTTTCTGCAGCATGAAGAAAATCGAAACTGCCAGCGTTATGATATTTGCGATATTTAGACGTTATCATGAAACAGAATTGACTTGCATCTTGAGTCAAATAGCGACTAGCTATGAAATTTAAGCACCATTCCCCTATGGTGGTTTCAGGCACACACTTACCCATAAACATTGTAGGTGCTTATATACCTGCCCTCAAGTAGCAATTTCTTGATTAGTCCTTATATTTAGATATAAAGATATGATATAAAACATAAATAAAAAAAATATATTTAAAAAAAACCCAGCAATCTTAAGTAAAATGAAACAAACGACAAACATTTGAAAGTTTTAATTTCTAAGAATATATCACTTGTTAAAATAGTGAAAATTCTCGCATAAAACATGTAAAATCAAGCTAAAATGATTCCAAGGAGGCCTTTCAAATAAAAAATGCACGCATTGTGCACGTGACTTTCAAATATGGACGCACTATGCAGGGCCGCACTGGGTATGTTCACTATATTTTGATACACTGTATACATAATTTTAGAAATGAATAAAATAAAGCAAGTAAATATTACAGAGTTTTAAAATATTTTTGTTGAAAAAGTACTTGTATTAAACACCAAATGAAGAAAAAATTTATTGAATTAAATTTTATTTAATTCCTAATTTCCACGTTATACCCTGAAAGAATTTCTAATATTTACGTTTTATAATAAAATATAAAAATAATAATTATAGGAGATTATGAGAGAAAAAATCTAACAGTTAAACAACTGATCTGCATATTGCTTTGATAAAAGTATAATGAAACATTCTATTTAAAAAAATATAAGACGTAATTTAGTACCATTACGCCACAACACAAAATAAAATAAATTGCAAAATAGATGTTAATAATTTACAAACATTTGAAAAATAAAAGAAAAAACTTATGGGTTTGATTGAGTGGCAAAAATAAATAAATAAATTGGTTAATGAACTCATTTTTTCTGAATTAATCCCTCTATTACTACTATTACTATCCCCCATCATTTTCACGAAAGTTTTATCTTCTTCGTCCATAATATTGTCTAACTTCTACAGGTTAAATCCCACTTTTTATTTTTATTTTTTTTTGACATATTCTACACAATTCTTCCATTTCTCTGAAGTTACGTTTGAAATAGTTTTCCAAAAGATGTCTTGCAGATAAGCAAACTCCAATGTGTTATTTTTGTCAACGATATAATTTTTTACTTCAGTCAAAATGAGCTCAATGGGATTGTAAGGAGGAAAATGAAGAACTGTTTTATTTTGTCTCTTGGCCATTGTATCTTTGTTGCATTTATTAAACTAATGATTGTGTTGAATTTCGCTTTTTATGGAGGCTGTCATTAGTAACTTCTTCAACTTCCTAGAATGGTACGGACCATTGTTTAGCACCACTATTGTATTGTCTTCCCGCCTAGGGAGTATACCGGAAAATCAGTGCTCAAAGGATGAACCATCCATTTCTTCGTGGTAGTCTCTACTTTTAGGACTGAAATGTCTCCAAATCACCGGGAAAAAAGTTGTTTTCATTGTCATTATGACAAACTATTAGTCTCAAACTTTTTGTGTCGTTAAAAATCTAAACCAGGAAAAGTGACAATTTATGATACATTTGGTACGAAAAAAATGTTTCGTATGTAATTCGGAATTTTTAATAAAAAGCATATTACCTGATGGATTTTTAATCTAGGGGAAACCACATCGAGAAACGCTTATGAGGAATATGCAACCGATTTATCTATCAATAATAAATATTACATTTTCTTATTTTCACGTTGTAAAGCATTATTTTTTGTTAATTACTTCTTTCCGCAGCATTTTATATAATATCTACCATAAAAAAGGTACTTCTTTCGCGTCGCGCCCCCTTCCCCCCCTCCATTCCCTTCGCAACTTTTACTGCAACACCATTTAAAACCATTGGTGGAATTTCTAATGTTATATATATATATATATATGTATGTATGTAGAATCATTGCTTTCGTTTTGACATCAAACAGGAACATAGAAACTATAGAAATTTAAGTACGAACCTGTTCCAAATTCTCACTAGGGTGGTCGCTTGAATTTGATTTTTATTTACGAGTACCTCTATATTTTATTAAATGTTTCAATAATTAATAGTCTTTTAAGATGCATACACAGATTTCTGATTATTCCTGCTTTTTTGACTCCTTCCAACAACCTTACCACTCCTAAAGTTAATGTGAATTACAAATCATATATAAATTAAAAAATATTATATGCTGGTTAGACACAGACTCGAATATAATACACCACCCGTTATAATTAGTTTATGTAAGAGTAAGATTCTAAGCCAAACTATAAAAAGTCAATACCATGCTATTTTTCTGGTTAATCAGTAACAATTATTCTCGTAAATAAATGTAAATCCAACACAGCCTCGACTAATTGCTTTATAATTATCTATGGCTCCTGTTTCCTTTCTTGCGAGTGGTATCATAATTGAATTAGGTGAGTTCTCATGAATTTCAACTTTTACTATTATCTAATTTGCCATCATTGTACAGCAGACAAATTGAATCGTAGCCGGTGAGAAGTACCGCCCTCGATACGCGCACGAAATTTGTACCCTTTTAGAACTCTGGAATGGAATTTAAGAATGTATTGAACAATCATATTTTAAACAGTCAAACTCGTGAAGTGATTGCTAACGTTTTTAAATATATGGCGTCTCAAAATTCCACTTTATTAGTTTGAACGAGTTATTGCTGCAACGGGTGTTACTGAAAGAAGTATTTGAACATTGTCAAAAAAAAAAGTGAAATAGATGCTGGTGCCAATACATCTTTTATATCACCAAAAAAAACTAAAAATAGGAATAAGCCTAAAACCGACTTAGACTATGTAGATAAGGGTGTTCTGCGTAGAATAATTATGAACACATGTATTAATGACAATGTCGACCATTCTGAGAAAATTTAAAGGAACAGGATACATCAGAGGGACAGATTTTTTTCGGAAAGTAAATAATCAATGGGCCTTCATTAAAGGGATACAAAAACGAATAGAGAAAACTTTTGATGGAAAAGCACAAAATTCCTCAATTAAGTGTGTCTTATTTACTTGCCATCAAGACTTACAGAAATAAAAAAAAAGGCTTATATATATATCTCCATAGTACTCATACCGTGGCTACTTGTTGGAATGGAATGGAAGCAGAATCTTTTATAGACGAAGTTAAGGACAATTTTATTATTAATTTGGGTGTAGATTCTAAATCGGAAAGTGAAGAGGAAAATAGGATTGTGATCTTAAATATATTTTTTGTATTTATTATATTAATTATATTTTTATATTGATTCTAAGTAGTTATTGGTTAGGTGAAATTTATTGCAAACAAAGGTTTTCTTCTGATTTTCATTTTAATGATTTTGATCATTGATTCATAATTATTAATTTATATATGATTCAAAAAAATTTTATGAAGAAGATGTATTTGTCAACTTTTTCTTTTTTTAAAACATATTCTTTAAAGACCTAATTAAAATAGTTAGACGTACATAAATGTACAGAAATATATATTATAATAATTGAACTAAAGTTTCATTCGAAGATCACAAGTAAATCAATTTAAAAATAGACACTGACAATAAAATTTTCATTCAAGTAAAATTAGTATGAAAATCTATTTAAATTTGTGAATATCCATTATCAATTTATTTTTAATGTCTTTTCGAATTCTAATATTAATTACTTTGAAGTCAATACCTGTCTTAACTAATAAATATTGATTTGAAATAAATAGTATGTTCCAAATGAAAGGAATAAATTCATTATTTCGTAAATCGGCGATTTTAAAATTACCTCTTGCCGAGCTAATTTCAACGATAAAATATGAAGCTTGACTTTATCTAAAACTTTTATTTAAAACATTTTTCCTATTTCTCAAGATAAAAGAGATATCAAACTTCGGAATAAGTTGATCACCCTGTATCAAAGCTCATTCGATTTTTCCGATTTAGCATTTTTAATTACTTTTCGAGTAGTTGTTTTGCAAAATACACGATGTATTGGAAACGACAACTCAAAAGCGCTATTAATTTGGAGTTAAACTGTTTTATACTAACAACTATTGTAAAAAATTAATTCACTTACCTGGGTTTGGATCGGGACATTGAGTGTATTGAATGGCGCAAAAGTTCCATTCAGGGCGAACACAAATGCTGTAGTCTTGATTGGAAAGTTGTGCTCCTGTAACCGCATCGTAGTTGAATGACAAGATTTGACCGGAAACTCCGGTGAAGTACTGCAAACAACCCTCTTCAGCTGAAAAAATATTTGAAAATGGTTTTTTAGATCTGTACTTCAAGTTGTTAGAAAGGATGAACCGGTGGAAAGTCAACGGAAAACGAGGAAAAGGAAAGAATGTTTACTTTGAATGGGTCATTTTAATTTAATAAAATAAACTCGGCTTTTTGCTTAGCGAAGCGATTCAATTTTACTCTTGACTTATTTATAACTGTTTGAAAGATAATCCTAAAGAAATATATTTATGTTTCTTCATTATTGACTGAGACATGGAAACAAAATTTCTTTTGTTTACAAGCCTCAGGCGTATATATTTTATTTTTTAATACATTTTTTCAGACAATATACATACAACCGAATGATAACATTGATAAATATTACAGCAAAATGAAAATAATTGAAGAGGATTAAAATTAAATGTATCAACTCTTACTTTATGTTCATTCTATACTGTATATTGAGGATATATTAAGTACTTCTTTATTTATTATTCCTCCAAAAAATCAAGTTCTTCTTTCTTTTCACTTATATGGAGTAATTCTACTGTTGTTTCCATTGTATTATTAAGTAAGTGTAGGTTTGTGTTTGGTGTCAATGAGGTATTTTGTGTAATGTGACTTATATGGTTGTTTTAATCTACAATAAGCTCGTAAGTGCTCACAGTAGCGTATGTTAAAATTTCTTATTTCAAACAAAATATCAAAAATTACATCTCGTACAATATCTTTTAAAATAAGAAATAATGTAGGTTCATTTTTATTAAATGTAAAACCTAAAATTAATAAAATTTGAAAATCGTGTATTTTCAAATTAAATTGTCCGGATTGTAACGCCATCTATCTTAGTCAGACATTAGGAAATTTTAACATACGCTACTGTTAGCACTTACGAGCTTATAGATTAAAATGACCAGAAAAGTCACATTACGCAAAACACCTCATTGACACCAAACACAAAACTACACTTAATTACACAATGGAAACAACAGTGGAAGTACTTCATATAAGTGAAAAGAAAGAAGAACTTGATTTTTTGGAGGAATATGAAATAAAGAAACTTAAAATATCCTCAATATACAGTATCGAAAGAACAATTAAACCTGCGAAGTTCAATTATCTTAGATCATCTTTTGAAGTAAATAATACTAACCAAATATATTTTTAGAAAAAGAAGAATATTACTTAATAATGATTGGTTGTCAGGTTTAGGACATAAAATGTGTTTAGGTTTTTTAAAAGGATCTGTCAAATTTCTATTTGTCTTTAGAATGGTATTGTCAGATACCGAAACCTAGGTAGACCAGAAAACATATTAAAATGCTTTGGAAGGCTGTGGAAATTCAAGATAAGTATTATTTGTCTTTCCATATTTATTAATTGAAGAAGATTCTACATACAATATCATAACGATGATAAAATTAATTTTATGTTATTATAAAAGATAAAACCGAATATTTGAGTAATTTGTAATATATTATTTCCATAATCAAACCAATATTATATTTCAAATAAATACACTGCGACATTTTACAAAAATTAAGAGACCCATCGATTTTTTATTACAGGAGGACACTCTTCTCCGGTATTTTTGACTCCGTCACTTCCACCCTCAACAGAAACTAAGAATAATCTCAAAATATTTCAATGGCATTGGGGATCACCTAAGGTGTCGTTTTAAAACCCTTGCAATTCTCTTTACAATAGTCTTTAAATTTAAAATTGGGAGAAGAGTGTCTCCCTTTAATAAAAAATCGAAGGGTCTCTGAATTTTTGTAAAATGTTGGTTCTGTTTTGTTTTCGATTGGCCACCCTGTATTCACAATATTTCTTCGGATATAGGTTGTTGAAGTACTCTATGCAGGGTGAGTCATGAGGAACTTTTCATACTTACACAATATACAGAGTCTCTCAAGGGGAATATCATGTGACCATTAAAAAGTATCAACTGCCGTTCTTTATGGGTGATTTGAGAGTTTGGAAGGAAAATTCATTTGACTGTAGTATATAGACGGAATGTTTGATTTGTTTAGTTTTTCGGTAAAACTGTACAGTGTCTCAAATTGATATGTTAAGCAGGCTAGCTCGAAAACAAGAAGAAGAAAAAAAGTAGTCAAGATGATATGATTTATTTTTTTGATAAACAAATTAGATCTTTAAGAGGTTGTTTTGTTTTCAAGATACAAGACGATTTTCTAAAATGATAGAAAATTACACGGTTCTATAAATTATTTATTAAGAAATGTATAGTTTAGTGAAATCTGCAATATTTTTTTTCATTACGGAAATCTAATATAAACCCTTTTTTTAATAGAACACCTTGCCTATTTGAACTTTTTTATGTATTTTCAGTTTGCTTTTACCTAATATAACAAGTTATATGTCAAAACTTCAGTATCTGCCACTGCAGGCTAAATACATTTTTCATCATTGATATTATTTTATAATTAAAGACACTTTTAAAACGGAACACTCAGAAACCTCGAACACATTTTATTTTTCCAACCAAGAAGACCCCAATGTTTATTAAATTAGAAAAAATTAAATAAAAATTAAGTTTTATGTACAGAGCGATATTTAACTAAATCAGCATACCACGAACCATAATATTAAAGAGCCTAAAAAGAAGAGAAGACAACAATAAGTTAATTAAGAATATGGCCTCCATCTACAAATATAAAAAATTTGCGACCAAAAAAGAGTTAAAACAAGCATGGTACTAAGCCACATATATATATATATATATATATATACATAGTGGGCCACAGAAAACAGTGCACCCCGATATTTGGCAGTATTCATTAGATTTTAAGGAAATGCTGAAACACGTCGATTTTTGTTCTAAGGGGGACACATTTTTATGATACAGACATCTGCCATTTGTGAACCCCCTCCCTTCCACTTCCCCAACCCTTTAATTTTCAGGCATTTTGCACAAACAATATGATAACTAATTGTAATGTAACTGAAATTAATTAAATTAGAAGTTATGATACAGTTTACTCAAATTAATAATGAATTAATGAATTAGATGTTCAAAATGGTGTCCATCGACTTCCATATAATTGTAGAGTCACTGTTCGTAATTACATCGAACGTTTTAAAGCATTTCAGGGGTTAGACTGCATTCATGTACGAGTACTATTCGTCGTCTTAGTTCTTCCAACGATGCGGGTTCAGTTTTATAAATTTTGCTCTTTAAATAATCCCACAAAAAGAAATCCAGGAGCGTTAAATCGAGAGATCTTGCAGGCCATAAGATATTTCCTTACAGCTCTACTACAATGTGGAAGTGCGCCGTCTTGTTGGAAAAACAGATCATCTTCTGAGTACCTATTATCATTTCCGATTGTATCTGTGAGAGCGGGATTAATAGATCCTCTAATAATTCGAGATATGTTTCTCCGTTCAAATTTTGTGGTAAAAAAATGGCCCAACAATACGATTCCCATAAATTCCTGCCCACACATTTAATTTAAGAGGATACTGGGTATGTGTTTCGTGGAATACTCTAGGATTTTCGTCAGTCCAATAACAGCAATTATGTCGAGTTACGCTACCATTTACAAAAAGGGAACATTCATCCGAAAAACAAATATCGAATAAAAAGTTTGCATAAGTATTTATTTTGTCAGTCATAATCTAACAAATCTATAGTATGATGTTTCAAAACCCTACGAACGGTAGTGCGCGAAAAACCAGATTCTTCTGCCGCTTCAATCCTAACACGATTTTCATAGTTCTTTTTTTTTTATTAGCTACTGACCCTGTTTGACGAAATTTTCTCACTAGCTCTAATACGTATGAGTGATGAAATTGCTTGTCTTCATGAAACTGATTAAATAAATTCGGTTTTCTTCTTGCACACTTCCCGTTTTCAAAAAATATGGAAGTAATCTCAACTCGTTCTGCAATAGAATACACCATTTTGTAAGTATTCAAAAAGTACCTAAATTGATTAACTAACAGCAATGTTAAACAAACTGTCTTAGTATCAAATTATTAATTTTTTGCAAAATTTGTTTTAATTAACTTTTGATGTGAAAGAAACAATTAAAACATTAGCAAAACATAGGCGTTGCGTTTCATTTTTAAGAGGTGTTAGACTTTAAATTATTTAAGATACGCCATGTAAATGCCCTTCTAATGACGTGCTAAGGGGTTGGGGAAGTGGAAGGGAGAGGGTTCACAAATTGCAGATGTCTGTATCGTAAAAATGTGTCCCCCTTAGAACAAAAATCGACGTGTTTCAGGATTTTCTTAAAATTTAATGAATACTGCCAAATATTGGGGTGGACTGTTTTCTGTGACCCACTCTATATATATATATAATCTGAGCCCTGTTTATACTCTATAAGGGTGTCAGGGTACTAAGCTTGATACTATTTAATATTATTCTAGATGACTTATCAAAAGAACTAAAAATATGCTAATAGGGTACCTAAAATGATTCTTTAAAAAGTTATTTAAAAAATGGCGAACGCACCCGAAATGCTTTTATTTTTTGTCAGTTTAACGCAACTACTTTCTTGTGTGTTTATAATTTTATTTTTGACACCTTCTGTAATTTTAATTTTCGAGAGAATTCCTTAAAGAACCCCATCATGGTGTAGTATTCTAGTAGCTGTTTTAGTTCTGTACTTATTGACTATCATTTTAGTTCAGTAACATTATATTTTAGTAATACTACGAGTATATATTTATTTCTCAAAATGGAGTCTTAAGACTACACAATGATATTTAAAACTTTTTGTTATCAGTTTAACTTTACCCTTAAAGTTACGAATATAAGATAATATTCTTTGTAACATATATAACTATCCATATTTTGTCATACTCAGTTTATTTCTTAGAAAGCTATTCATTAAAATTCGAAACGAAATAAGTTTTGTTTCTCATTTCTTAGTTATACTTAAAATGTATTGTTTTATTAAGTATCATTTTTGTTGTTATCACTAGAAACTTATTTTTCTTTTGAATTGTAATTTTCAAGTCCTCTGAGATTTCGAAGTCATATGTGCTTTTGTTAGCTCTATAATTCGTAATTTGTAACATACTATTTCCCTCTACTTTTGTTGGAATATAACTGATTACTTGACACTACACAGTTTTATTTCTCAACCTTATAATTCAGTGTGTGAGTTCACAACAATGGTAAATGACATTTAATTTTTTTTGTGTGTATAAATTCCGACAACTATTTTGTTTTTCATTATTATAAAATACCTAAAATATTATGAATAAAAAAAAATAAGTAACCCTTTTTAACTTATAATTAAATTTCGCTCGGTTTAATCTCACAAGTGCATTATCGACGAAGATTCCTTTTAACAAATGCTATTTTCTCCTTTTTCCCACTCCCACGTCCGTCTGAACAAAAATCGAAGTTTCCAACAACTTCATGGAGTAAAATGAAATTATATACTTGCATATGGAGCACAGTTAGCTCACAAAAAAAAACATCAACATGTTCATTATAGTTTAAAACAATAGCATAGGCGAACAATGAACATTTCTAATATGTAAAAATTAAAGCAGCGTATGCTAATTAAAGTTGTGCTGAAAACCTTATCAACAATTCTGTTAATAAAACGCACATTACTTTGTTTATTTTGTTTATAAGTATATTAATAATATATAATAAGTGAAATTATGATCGTAAGATTTTTTTAAGTTAAAAGTTAGGTATAGCAAAAAAAGTAGAACTTATAGCTCTAGAATTTGTTTTATTTTTAATAAAGAAATTCTTTTGGATTATATATGAGAAATTTAGATATTACCTTTATAGTTGGTATTGCAGGGAATTTGTAAAATTCTAATTTTCCAGTTTCTTTGAAAAGATGGTCCACTTGTTACCACCGTCAGTGTAACTGGAGAAACGAGCCCAGGAGCTGTGCTAATATACACTGAAAATGAAGAAAAGAAATGAAAACATTCAACTAATTAGGTACCCAGATAGTATACCGGGTGTAAACAGGTAGGGATCTTTAACGAGCCCAACATCCATGAACTCGGGACCGACAGTTTAACGCCTCCTCCAAAAGACGGCATATATCTCCACTATACCTCGTGCTCATTGGTATAGAGTCTGCGAGCTATGATATGCTACTAGTCGATATAATTTTTGAACGCTCTGATAGATTATTTAAAAGTCTGGTTTGTTATATATAGAGTGATTCATAATTATTGGGACCTAAGCTAAGTGCAGATTATTTGGACCAAAATATGGCGATAGAACCAAATATATTGCTATGGAATAACATATAGGACGTTAAAGTTAAATTTTTTTTTCATTATATTTATCATTTGTTATTGGTACAGAGGGATAGCTTTGGTATTATTTCACATTTTGTTACAGGGGGCGCCACGTGAATGATTCCTGATGATGAAATTAAGTAGTAGCTTTTTTTTGACGAAACTCCATTGCTACGTAATATTGGTGGTCTTGTTTAAACACGATAATTTCACCCGTTTTCGAGAAAAACGCAATTGAACAGTTCAGAGTTACAGAGGGAATTTCAAATATTATTTCATTTTGAAAAGTGTGCTTTGGACTATCAGATAATTGTTTCTGGTAAATGTCATTTCTTGTCAGTGAATTATTTTTGCTGTGAGATTATAGTCTATTGTTGTATTTTTTAAAGCTTTTTCGATTGAATTGCTTCGTCGCAATCATTTTACGAATGAAGAAATGCGGGATATGGTTTGTGTATATGCACAAGAAAATTTTTGCGATCGCATTGCAACCAGAATGTATGAATCATTATATCCAGACAGAAAGCAAATAAATCACAAAGCTTTTGTAAATCTATTTCGTCGTTTGGGTGAAACAGGGTTTATTTCATAGTGAAAATTTTGTAAATTTTGGTTCAAGCAGATGAAAATCCTGAATTAAATTCACGTATTTATATAGGCGACCAACTATTAGGGCCATATGTTCTTCCTTCAAATTTAAATGGAGATTCTTATTTATTCTTTTTTCAAAATACTTTTAGTGAGATTTTGAATGATATGTCACTAGATGTAAAAAGGAAATTGTAGTTTATGCAGGATGGAGCTCCACCTTATTTCCCATTAGTTGTTAGAAATCATCTACGTGGTATATTTCCTCAACGATGGATTGGCAGAGGAAGTGATTTTGGATGGCCACCAAAAGGTCCCGATTATAACCCTATTGATTTTTATGTTTGGGGACATGTAGAATCCTTAGTTTATGCCCATGGAATTAATTCACGAGACGAACTCTGGAGAAAAATACAAAATGTGGCTACTTTTATCAGGGGACAGAATAATGTTTTCTTTGACATCCGAAAGTCCTAATTTAAGTTTGCTCTTTTTATGTAAAATTATTTTTAAATCTGCTTTACCGTTGAAAAAGAATCTTTACGTTACAAGTTTTTTTAATATCTGTTATTTGAAATCCCCTTCTGTGACTCTGAACTGTTCAATTGTGTTTTTCTTGAAAACGGGTGAAATTATAATGTTTAAACAAAAGAACCAATATTACATGAAAATTATTTTTACATCATATTTTCTGATCAAAATCACTAAAATCAAAGAAAGCTGCCACTTAATTTCAACATTAGGAATCATTCACGTGGCCCCCCTGTAACAAAATGTGAAATAATATACAAAAGCTTAAAATTTAAATGGAACACGCTGTATATTTTTTACATTTTTGGACTCGATGATTTCAAATACATAGTAGTAAAGTGTTAATTGTTACTCTAGATTTGCTTTTTCTCAATTGTAGTAAATATTATTTTTTAAATTTAATGCTCGTGACTATATTCAAACTACAATAAAATAAATAAAATCATTTAGAAAATACTAATATTTAAAAAAATGTATTTGGGTTTATTTTATTAATGATTAAATTAAAGAATTACAGTTTTTTAACAAAAAGTTATTTTTTTAGTAGAAATATATATTGGCCACTGTAGCTCTTCCAACTACCACTCGAATGATGTACATAGTATTTTTTTTAATTCCTAAATAAAACTTCATAATTGTCTATAGTGTGTGTAAAAAGATTTGAGACAAATTAAATTGGTTTAAATCAGTTAAAGCAAAGTAAAATAAAATACTAAATTAAAAAGATAAAAACCACCACAATTTATCAAGGTGTACGTTAAAATAGATACAGGGCGGCTGTTCCAATCAATTTTTTTTTATCATTTTTGGTCAAACCTGATGTCCCCGAATTTAAAAAAAAATCTGTCCATTCAAAACATATAGGAGTGACCCATATCTCGTTTACTCCCGGTATACATTTTGTTGCTTATTTTAGAATATTTTGAACTAGGTTTAGAATAAAACATGGGTTGTTTCATGGAATAAAAGTAAGTAAAAGAGGAGCAAATATTAAATTTAAATTCACAGTAAGATTGGAATAATTAAAATAAAAAAGAAATAATGTGATAAGCTTAGTTCACCAAGAAATTTAATGTATACCAAATTAATAAATATGTTCCAGTTGAGCAGTAGAAAATATGGCAAAAATAGAAACAATTAAGTATTAAGATAGAAATGAGAAAGTTTCCCAGTAGAAAATTTTTAATAAACTGGAATATCTAAAGAGAAATTTAATACACATTAGAAGAAATAGTATCAAATGTAGAGAATAAGTTTGGCTATTTAGAGCGTAATGTACGAATATCACAATTTAAAGAAATATCTATAAATCAGTTGTAACAACTTGTAAATGATTTAAAAAATAAAAGTACGAATGACAATTTCCTAAACATTCAAGTACTTAAAAAAGTGGAATGACCATGATAAAAAAGTATTTTGAATTTGTTTTCTAAAATAATCTTAAATAACTAATTTTTTAGATGAATGATCACATAGTATTGATTATTGATATGTAATATCCAGAAATTAAGTTTGAGTATGAAAAGAATTCAATTTAATTATTTAAGAAAATTTTTTTTTGAATGTGGAGAACTGATATTAATTATTATAAATTTTATCTTAAATTAGGGATATAGAAATATGTGAATTTATTTATAATAATTTTTATGGTTACTGAAATTATTTAAATAAAACGGTAACAAATATCTTTTTATTTTTGCCAAAATGTCATTTTTCCTCTATCTACAACAAATTCTTATTTATAGTTTACTAGAAGATTAAATTATTTCTTCTGTTAAACTTTTATCAAGAGATTTAATAAAATTAAAAAGGCAAAGTAGGGTATAGGAAACCATAAGAAAAACAATATCATTTAAATGAAACAAAAGTGTTATTAATATTGATGTATTGGCTTTAGCTAATAAGTACACCAAAAATAAAATAAATTATGATCCTTCCTAACTAAAGATAATATTTAGTTTAATGCAAACAGAATAGTTATTCACCATTAACTTTATGGTTTCAAACACTCCAAACTTTTATGGATGAAATACTTTAACATCACATTGATGTTCTTTATTTCAAAAGTATTCCAAAAGTTTTAAAATTATTAACAAGAATTTTCATTTTTAGAGTACGTACAGTGATTTCCCATATTGTTTCCGCATATTACAGGAACTGGATTTCCTCCAGATACTAAAAACTGGTCATTATTGCATATGTGGTTTAGAGGTTCCGGCTGCATTAAATTTAACTCTTCAAAATTTAGCCTGAAATGAAAATAGCTTTAAACGTATCAATTAACAAACTAACGAATAGATTTCATTATAGTATACACTAATTTAATTAATTCTGGTATGTTTTCTACATTATTACAAAATAAAATACATGTATTAATAAAATGAACCCGGTGCTCATTTGTGGAATTGTATATAAGTTTATCCATTAATTATTCAGATTTGTATTTGTATAGTTCTCTTTTTGGGATTTCTGATCATGTCAGCGGCGTAACTGATTTAATTATAAAATTGGCTCCCCAAAAACCTGAATAAAATTAGGTTAAGTAAAATAAAATCCAACATCAAAAAAAAACCGAATGACTTTTATAATAAACGAGTACACACCTTCAAACTGGTACAACTTGTATAAAAAAATTATCAAAGTACAGGTTTGGAAAAACGTTCAATTTAGTGAAATAACACACAGACCTCAACTTGACACATGTTAAATGTTTTCATTTCCCGGATATACCCACTGGTAGCAAATCATATTGAAAATTTATTGCTGTAAATCTGCAGAAACACAAACGTACAAACAATGAAATTTAATGTTAACAGACGATATTTTTTTCCAGAAATTCATTGTCGAACATAAATTTCCAAATTAATATTTACAATTTAAAATTTGCTAACATAATGAAATTACTTCAATTAACTAACTAGTCGTTTCGAAAATAGGCAAATTTACTTTTTTTTGTAAAAAATCAAAATATTCACATAACTTCAACTTGGACACATTATATTAATTAGTTTTCTGTATAAGATCTTCATCTTACACTATCATTGTCAAATTGTTTCTGACTACCTTTAGTAAAAAATTTTCACGCCGTAGCATACACAAAGCTATATTAGGAATTGAAAGAGCAATTAATGAGAACGGCAACAGAAAAACAGGCAGAAGTCGTCTGGTTCATGGAATGCTCAAAAATCTGGAACAAACATACAATAGCGATCCAAGTTGAGATTATAATAATGCTCGAAGAAGCTATTAAGACAAGAGATTACCAAGAAAACTAATGCTAAGTTATCCAGCAACAAAGCAATGTTAAAATGTCCTATAGGATCGAGTTAAGACAGATTGTCTATGCAGTAAGAATAATTAAACTGATTTAACCTGGCTTCCCGGATACTTCGGTACCATGGCAAGAAAGAGGCAAACTTTCTGACCCGAGAAGTCAAATCTTTCTGCAGCATTATAAAAATAACTATGTCATAAACGCCATAGAATAAAATCTGTAAATATGTCGGAACATAAGCTTTAGATGTAATAAAAATGTTAAGTCTGTATATTCTAACACTCCTGTGGGTCTATCTCAGTTTAATTAACGGGAAAATGAACGTCTTTGTTTATATACTTTTCTTTATTACTTGAATCTTCCAGAAAATTATACACATTCACCAGGCAGTTTTGACGTTTCTGCAAGTATTCGGGAAAATGCCAGCAGTTAAGTTAGGTTTATGAGTCTTGTCTTCAACGTTCATGGAGCCGTTGTTCTTATGGGCAGTGGCCTTGACCACCAAACCATTAAAATATAATACAGTAATCAGTCTAGTTATAACTATGAACTATGAAATAAGAATGTCTGTTTCTTTTCTCATTATTTACATAAAACAAGTTGTAGGTAAAATGTTCTCAAATTTAAATTCTGAAAACAAAGCATAGTATAAGCGCTACGCATCTTTTTTCCTGTCAGGCGTTCCGTCCTCAAAATTAATCTCTTCTACTGGTTTATCTGGTTTTTTAAGCAAGCTATCCTTATGTTTTTATCTTGAATCTGACGTTCATTAGTTTTCTTTTGGTTTTCTACTCTATTTTTTCAATGACTGGATCTGGATATAAATCTCTATCGTGAGGACTCTCTGTCTCGATTGATTTTAGATTCACAAGAAACTATATCTATTGAAAAACCGGTAAATGGTGGTTTACTAAATGAAGTATCTGTTGTTGGTATTCTAAAAATCGATTCTAGATGAGGACCTTAAAAAAATCTAAATAATTTTTACCAGCACTTTCATTTTTAGTAGAGAAACTGTGAACTAATTAACTTTAACTGTCATAATTTGGTAAATGGAAAAACAAATATTTTCGACTGAATTTCTATAATATGAGAAACTATCTTCTTTAGAAAATTAAAACCCAAAATATGATATATTTCGGATAAATTCTAATACAAGGGTAGATCGGAATATTTCTGGAACGAAAAGGAAAAATAAATTTTTAGGGAAAATAGTATTAATTTTTTAAGCATTGCATATAGCCCAATGTTTTTCAAGACCTTTCAACTCTTCAAATAGATGTGATTAAAAACTTGGTATTGTCCATTTTTATGATTTTAGTATTGAGAAATTGAGAATGCGTTTTCACCCAATAATTTGTTGAGACTTGAAGCCAAGTCTGGTGAATAGTAGGTATGTTCAAATTAACTAGAATCGTAATTCGTACAGTTTCGTTTGGTGCTACAAGACTTGGAATTGTGAAACGAGACGAGGCATTATTTTAGGTACAATATTTTTTTCTTTGGCAAATGAAGCCGTTTGTTATTTATATTTTCTTTCAACCTGCCTAATAACGAAGCGTAATACGTATTTACCTAATATTCCCGTTCCGTGTTGCAAGTAATCAATAAAAACTAATCCTCGAGAATACTAAAAGACAGTAGTACTCAGTTATCACTTTTTCAGCAGACGCAATCATCTTAGTTTTCTTTGGAGTTGACTTCCCACGTTTGATCCACTGCTTGGCTCTTTGACTTCGCAGTATAATAATATATCCAAGTTTCATTTACGGTTGCAAAAAACTTCATTTTGTTTGAACATGTCTAGACATTGCTGAGAAATGGTCAATGTAGCTCGCTTTGGGTCGATTGTTAAGAAACATTGCACTCATTTAGCGCTAGGCTAATCATGTCCAAATATTTACATAAGATGCAATGTAAACGATCGTATAAAATGCTTACTCTCGCTGCAAAATACAGGAAAGGAGGCAAATTGAACTTCGTGGATGATAAGAATCGAGGAATGGACTCCTTGGGTGATAAGTATCGAGGAAATTCGTCCTAAATCCATTTTCCCATTCTTCCGAGGAACAAAATGGTGGATATATTCTGCATATAAATGGATTTGAAAGCTTGAAAAGGGGCAAGGGCCCAGCTCTATAGTGGATACGCCTGTGATGCGATAACTATAGTCAAGCAGCGTCCAGCGCGGTTAGTAGTTGGATGGGTGACCACCAGCGAACACCGTCGTAATATGTTAGGTTAGGGGTAGCGTGCTCTGCTCCCGGCGTCGGTGATTAGCCCCGGTAGCAGAAATATATATTTCTATTTCTTTTTCTTTTTTTGAACTCTATTCATTTCCCAACTGCCTCTTCATTGGTTCTACTTCATTCTAAAATTCTAAAATCTTTCTGATCTATCCTCGTATACATATTGCCACAGCAAAACTAACATTGTTCATTAAAATACTCGGGTGATTTAATTTATTAATGTTAGGCTATGGCTGTTATGAAGCACTACAATTACCTGAACTGACACACTTCCGGTCCAGCTTTAATCAGAGTAACTTGACAGGAGCTAGTGCCATCGTACTGATTGGGGTATTCATTATTCACAAAATAAGTTCCATTTTCACGTATCGTTGTTCCGCATGAAACCATAACTGAAATGACAAAAAAATATTAGTGGCTCTACATTTTTTAAAATGTAAACTTTTATTTAAGATAACAAGTTGGTTTAAATTTGAAAAAGCGGGGAAAACTTAAAGTTCTGCGGATCCGCTGAAATAAATACTGAACAAAAACTTAAAAATTTGTATATTGTAACTAATTATTTTTTAAATTGACACATTTAATATATTATGAAATATTTGAGTTTATGGCGCCAATTGTTTATGTAATAGTTCATTAAATTTTGGCTGTTCTAGAATCTTTTGATGATACATATTAATAATGAATATATAGAGTGGGCCTCAGAAAACACGCCGATATTTGCAAGTATTCATTAGGTTTTAAGGAAATACTGAAACACGTCGATTTTTGTTCTAAGGGGGACACATTTTTACGATACAGACATCTGCCATTTGTGAATCCCCTCCCTTCTACTTCCCCAACCCCTTAATTTTAAATAGGGAATATACCATGTGTGGTACGTCATTAGAAAAGCATTTACATGAAGTATTCAGGCATATGATCATCCACGACTTTTTTTCGAGACAAGTCGGATTTTGATTTTAATTTAATGTATTTTTACATAACAATGAAATATACAGGGTAAACCATTTGTGAGTAACGATGTTATCAACTATTTTTTTAAATGGCACACCCTGTATATTTCATTTTTTTTTAGATTTCAAACTTCAAGACGATTGCAAAAATATATCGTACTTGTAATTAATACCGGCATACCTTTGGTTATCATTATTGTGAAAACTTGTCAGATGTAAAAAGTTGTGATAATAACTTAGTAGGCTACTCTTTAATACTTACTAATGACAGTGACACTTATGAAGTATAGTACCAGTTTAGTTATTCTAAATTTGCTTGTTAACACCTTTAAAAATTGGTTTATCTATAAAACAAAGGACAACAAAGGACTGAAGTTCTTATGTTAATTGGTTGTGG
This sequence comes from Hermaeophaga mercurialis, assembly GCA_951812935.1. Classification (NCBI taxonomy): domain Eukaryota; kingdom Metazoa; phylum Arthropoda; class Insecta; order Coleoptera; family Chrysomelidae; genus Hermaeophaga; species Hermaeophaga mercurialis. Next base: position 24,421,180 of record OX638358.1, on the reverse strand, counting down.
TGATAAGATAAGAAATCAAAAAGAGTATGTGCTATGTTTAATACTAAATTGAAAAACAAAATAGGAGTTTGGTACCGTAGAAAATCTACCTGAATCAGGCCGGAGAGCACTTGCCGAGGATACTAAATTAAACGTTTTATTGGCTATGGAAGAAAATCCACACAACAGCGTTCGGCAAGTTAGTCGATAACATAATGTTCCTTTTACTTCTATTCAGAAAGTATTAAAACATGAAAAGTGACATCCCTTTAAGGTGCACCTTGTACAAGAACTATCAGATGACGACCCGGATCGTGGAATGGAATTTAGCGAAACTTTAATGGATGGTTATTTTTTCTGATGAATGCACATTTACATTAAACGGTGAAGTCAACAGACAGAATTGTAAATATTGGGCAAAGGAAAATTCTAAATGGATAAGAGAACATCACACTCAATATCCACAGAAAATTAATGTTTGGGCAGGAATTGTTAGAAATTAAATCACAGGAACCTATTTTTTTAATGGAACTGTAAACGGGCCAACTTATCTACAATTTTTATTGAACTTTTTGATTCCAATTTTAATAAATTTATTCCCTAGTGCAAACATTCTCGGAAATATCGATGAAATTCTATGGTATCAACAAGATGGGGCGCCGCCACATTATGCAGCCGCCGTTCGAACATACCTTGACGAAGTTTTCCCCAATAAGTGGATCGGTAGTCGAGGTTCCATTGAGTGGGTCACCGGATCTCAGGCCATTAGATTTATTTTTGTGTATAAAAGAAAACCCGACAATATAAATGATTTAAAAGATAGAATAAGGCAAGAAATAAATAACATTTCGCAGGAAACCATTAATAAAGGTCAGCTGAAATTTATTGATCGCTTAGAATACTGTCAAGCACAAGAAGGAAGACAATTCGAAAACTTACTGTAATTTATTGTGTGGCAATTTATTTTTACAGTTGTATTATTTTGTTATTTTAATTTAATTAAAGGTCTTCAAAAATACAAATTTTAAAATTATTGTATCTTCAAAACTATTAATTATCGAACACATGTATGATATATTTTTGGAATGGTCTTGAAATTTGTAATCTAAAAAAATGAAATTTACAGGATGTGAAATTTAAAATAATTGTCGATGACATCGTTACTAACAAATGGTTTACCCTGTATATTTAATTGTTATGTAAAAATACATTAAATTAAAATAAAAAACCGACTTGCCTCAGGATTTTTCCTCAAAATTGTTTGTGTAGATTAATATGAATTTATTCTATACTTTAAGTACTGTATATAGAAATTTAAATATTGGGAGCAAGTGGACTGTATACATTTATACGAGTATTGCAAGTTCCACACATATAAATTCTATGTGACTTTTCTCCAACAAAAAATAACAACACACTATTGGTAACAAGTAAATCTTCTTTATTCCAACAATATTTATTCGAAACAGTTTACTGCGGTGCAAATTTTATATTCTACCAATACACTTTCAATTTCACTGACCTAAAAAATTCATTATTTTAAATTATTTTAGGATAGAAATTCAAAATATTTTGAATTCTACCTGATTATCCAATACCAACTTTCTTAATATACTTCAATCTATTTCTTTTAGGCGAAAATACTTTTTTTTTCGATAGAATTACGGATTTGTTATTTAATATTTTTAATCAAGTAATGCTGTGGTAGTATTTATTTTGAGGGTATAAGTTTTGAAATTTATTTGCTGAATATGTAGTTTAAAATTTTAATACACTATGTTGTTAATATTTCAAATTAAGTGGGAAACTATCCTGCATCCTGCCATGTAGAATATGGCTATCTAACTTTCACATTTACTATAAAGTTGATAAAGGTAGGATAATGAAAATTAAACCAATAAAATAAAAGTTGCCGAATAAAAGTTTCGAACTTTCGCGGAAGGTCAAAAGTTGTGAGCAAACTAATAACGTAATGTACGAAAATACTAGAACTAGAACAAACAATACTGAAACGTGCTTTGTAATTGCATTTAGTGATATTTTAATTCTACTGACGATCCACTAGAGAACTTCAAGTGACTAAACATTCCCATAGTCGAATTAATTGATTGAAAATAACTATTTATTTATCTTGCCAGTATTATAAATGTATTGCTCCAGAACTATTTAAATCATTTATGTAAGAATAAGACAAAGTGCAAAAAACTTGTTCAACTGAAAATGGCATTATTTTTATTTAAGTAGAATGTAGAAATATACAAAATATGCATATAAGGGAATCTAAAATATATATTTAAGGTAACTTATTTCTACATTAAAATGCACCCCCTGAGAAGTTATACGCCTTGAAAGTTAGGTTTCAAATTTTGAAAATAATCAATATCTCAGTTACATTGGAATTTAGAAAAAACAAATTTAGTACACGTTGTGAGTATAATCGACAGTAAGTAGAGTTCAAATGTAGCATTCTAATGGGTTGATAAGGTATGATGCATCATTAAAATGTAACAGAACTTTTTACCCATCAGCAGACCTAAAAAGTTATAACATTAGTTTATTAGGAATTAGTTTTTTGGAAAATAATGAGAGTAAGAAAAGTTTTAGAATTAAAATCCCCATAAAAAAAAGTAATAACTTTTTAGGTCCGCTAGCAGATTAAAACTTCTGTTATATTTTAATGCTGCATCATCCCTTATCAATCCTTTAGAATGCTGCAGTTGAAGTCGATTAATTCTTTTGGCACACTCACAACATGTACCAAATTTGGTTCCTCCAAGTTCAAGTATTACTGACATATCGATTTTTTTCGAAATTTGAAACCCCACTTTCAAGGTCTATAAGTTCTCAGTGGTGCCACTTATTATAGAGGTAAGTTTCATAAAATCACCATGTTTTAGGTTCCCCTACAAGCCCCTGCTCTGTGTCGGTTCTTCTACGAATCCTCCTTTATATACTAAAAGCGGCAATGGTTACCAATATGTCCACAAAATTGGTAAATCATAGGATTTGACTCTTAACAAACTGGCAGAAAAGTTAGGCCTCTCTTTACAAGACAAAGAGATTACAATGAGACTTTTTCTCGATATTGAAGGAATGATCAACAACGCCATAAATCAATCCCTTTACGTCAAAATTCGTTGTAAGGGAATAAGCGGGATAATCTACAACTGGATCAAAATATGCTTCATAATCTATTTTTGAAATCTTCTCTGGCCGCTCTTGGCCGATCCTTTTCTTTACAGACTCTTCCAGTGCTATGTTAACGTTTTGTGTATAGAGGTGTACTTAAAGAGACTATGTCTAATATTCTTTAGGAAACCCTCGTCTATAGTTGATGTAAGAAGGAACAGATATATCTAAACTGTAGTAGTTCCTTAAAAAGAAGAGAAAGCTCCGTTATCTAAGTTTAGAAGACAACCGTTAAAATTTTTGAAGAAAAAAAAGGACAACCCTCTGGGATATCAAAACAGTGTGTGGCAAATTTGAGATAATTAACCCAAGTTATATTTACTTAATTTAGCAAACACTCTTTGACTTTGCCAAAAGCAGTTCCAAAAACACTATGTTTAAAGAACACCATATCGCAAATCCTGGGATGGAGTAAAAGAGATCTATACATTTTAATTGGGCTGCAGGACACAATCGTTTGAGATGCCACCTGAAGAACATAGATGTGTATTATATATAGTGAACTCTAATCTTTAAGGGTGAGCAATAATAGACCTCAGTTGGTCATAGTGCTGGGACGGACCAAAGTCAAATTAAATCTAAATTAACCTAATTTATTAAAATTATATAAAAAAATTGAAAAATACAAGATTATTACTAATAATTTTTGCATCATATAATTATATAATAATAATTTAATTAAATCAGTCTCTAGTCATACATTTTTAATATGTCAAAATAGTTCCCATAAAAAAATATGACTCCTGTTTGAGAAAAAAATTATAAATGGCAAAAATAAAGGATTATCTCTAATAATTCTTTTACTATATTGAAATTGAATAAAATATTAGACCAGTACTAGTACAATAATGAAATTTCTGTGTTGTCTAATATTTATTTATATTTCAAGTGAGTAAATTAATTCCTTATAGAAGTATTCTGAGATTATGAGTTGAATGAAAAAGCACTCTACTGACGTGGTACATACAAACTTTTGTCGTCAACAGTAAAAATGTATCAATACTTTTTATAAATAGGTCGAAATAAACTTTCACTGTATTTCTTGTGACAGTGACAAACGATTTTTGTTTAATTCTATTCAGTCATGACCATGCTAATAAATATTACAGACAGGTAAAGTGATTGATTTTATAGTAAAATGAAGTGTTTGTTTATTTCCGAAAATCACTGTGATGCACACTTCTATTGACAGTTAGTAATAATAATTATTTAATTTATCAATGGAATAAGGGCAACAGCGCATGAGTCTGTTAAAAACACTTCTCACACGAATTAAGACACAACACTTTATCTACGACTGTCAGGAATTACTAACAACAGCAAATATTGATAAATATGAATGACATTTTAATTTAATTCAAAGTAGCGATTCTATAAGAGCAATTATTTATTGACAATTTGTTAAAAACAACACCAAATATTTTTAATTTCTCTTAGTTTCTAGAAAAGCGTTAATGTGAATGAGTCTGAACCTGAAAGATTTTGCAACGAAAGGAATTTTACAAAAATCACGAATAAAATATGACTTATGAACGTTTTAGCAAATGGTGTAAGGGGAAAGAAAGTCAAAAATGAAACGAACGAGATGTTACTAGCTTATTTCGAGAATCCATCTGAAAGTTATAAACTTTCAAGCCTTTAGGCATATGATTCAACGATCCGCAAAATGAAAGCTACAAATAAAAAAAATGAATATTGTGGACATTCTCAATCGATTGAATTCTCAAGCGAAAATCCGAAATATATAAACCCAAGAAATTAAAAATTTGAATGAAGTTGGATGTAACTAAGTTTTTACAAAAAGCTGATAATGGAGAGTGGTTACTAACAAAGGGTTGTATATAGAGTTATACCAAAAACTATTCGTTTACATTCATAAATAACAATTTGCAAGAAGTTTTGATTTTTGGACTTTGTGGAGTCTGCAGGAAGGAGGAACTCAGTAACATGCAAGTAGAAGACGTGAAGAATGAAGGAAAAGCGTTCTTCGTTATAATACCAAACACAAAGACTAAGGTGTCTCCTGAATTTGATAATAGAGTTTTATGCACATAGTCATAAATAAAAACATTTTACTGCACTGTTGTTTTATTTGACAACATTTTACAAATCGCCATCGAAATTTCTAGCAATATCAAGTAAATTTTGGTAAAAATACAAAATAATCCCTTATTTAGAGAGAAAGATGAAATCTCTGAATTTTTATTTTGTGACCTCAGTAATTATTTGATAGTTGCTTCGGTTGGTTTCAAGTCAATGAAAACAGTGTTAAAGATGAAAAATTTTAATTTGCCGACGTTTCGACCCGCATTCGGCTATCCTTAGTGCACTAAAATTTGAAAAATTATAAGCAATAGGCATTTACAAATTTCGGTATTTGTTTATTTTTAAAATAGAGTATATAAATTATTCACTCTTTTAAATGAGAAAAAAAAAGTCAAAATTAATAATCTATAAAAAACATGTTCATATTAATCATTTCTCTATGGAATTAAATTAAAATATATAATAAGTAATAAGTAAATAAAAATATACACAATAAATGGAAAATGACATAATAAAACATATTTTTTAGGGTAATTTAATTGAAACATATTCGTTACATCACTAGTTATATAACCCAATATATTGTCGCCTTTGTGAATTGATGTGCTTATCTTTTAAATGATACGAATTATATTTTTACATTTTGCTTATTTTACTTGTGTGTTCCCAGTGCTTCTACGTCTTTGAAAGACATATTTTATTCAAAGAGTTTATTCAAAATCTTTCAAAGAGTTAAGATCAGTTTGAATAAATTTCTCAATTTTGTATCTTAAATTTTCAATAAAGTTTTTACAAAATACTTCGCGATTCTACAATTATTAACTCACTCCGGTGTTATGGTTGTTTTTTTTTATGAATTCTGGAACTTGCTAATATCGAGAGACGTGGACATTCATATGTTCAGACAAAAAATACATTAAATCAGTCTTTGTGGTGGACAAATAGTTAAAACGTAGAAATAGACCAAAAATAATTATTAGAAACGATGTAACGAGTAAGTAAGTGAAGATGATATTGGCTTATCAGTGGTTAATAAAAACGGTACATACTGTGATAAGAAAAATAATAATAATAAAAAAGAAATACTTGGTGATGTTATACAGCATGTGGCAGATATTTAAATATTATGATATATTATACTTTTTCTACGTCTTATTTTTTAGTTATATTGTTAGGGTGTTTTTTTTATTTCAACCATCTAAAAACGAGTGTGTCGGAACACAAACGCAGTATATTACTACCCAATATTCTGAATAATAAAACCAAAACAGCATTGGCAGAGGACTTTGAGGAAAACAACATGATTTCATGATTTTAATTTCAACAATGGCCATACTAGGAAAAAAGCAATTACAAATAATAAATGAGATGGTTGAAATCAAAAAACACCCCAACAATATACTTAAACAAGAAACAAGATGTAGAAAAATTAAGTACGAGCTATCAGAATATCTTAATGTCTGTGCAACATGCTGTATAAAATCACCAAGTATTTCTTTTTTATTAATATTGTTCTTATCACAGTACATACCGTTTTTATTAACCATTGATAAGCCAATATCATCTTTACATACTTACTAGAAGAAATTCACCTAATTCAGTAGGCAGTAGACAATACATAACATCGCTTCTAAAAAATATTTTTGGTCTTTCTACATATATGTTTTAATTGTTTGTCCACTATAAAGAGTGATTTAATGTATTTTTTGTCTGATTGTTTAAATTTCCGCGTCTCTCGATATTAGCATGTTTCAGAATTAATAAAAAAAGTAACCAAAACACAAGAGTGATAACTTTAAGTAAATAATATCTGTTTTAAAAACAAATATTTTACCTTAAAAATATGTTTTATATAACTGTTCTTTGTGTTTTATTACGTCATTTTAAATTTATTATTTATTTATTTATTTATTTACTTACTTTATATTTTAAAGTAATTCTATGGAGAAGTGATTTATGTGAACATATTTTTTATATATCATTTTTTTTGTTAATTAATTTAAAAGTGTGAATAATTTATATACTGTATTTTAAAAACAAACAATAACGAAATTTGTTAATGACTATTGTTTATGATTCCTATTTTTAGTATCCTGAGTATGGCCTAATTCTGGTCGAAACTTCGGCAAATACAAACTTTTTATCTCCAACGTTGTTTACATTGACCTAAATCTATCTCTGCCTATTTATTATTTTTTTAGCGGAACTAAAACAAGCCTAATAAACTTAAATATTCTTACATGCAACAACTTTTCAACTGGGAATCTTATAGGAATAGGAATATAACGTTCGGTGAATAAGATTTAAAGAAAAGATAAACTACTGGAAACTTAATAAATAATTGGTAATTATTTCTAAAGAAATATATTTAAAAAACTAAAGTTGTTAATCTCTACTTAAATATTTAAGAGTTATACAACACCCATTACCTTACATTTAGAGACCCTTAAATTTTTGAGAGTAACTTAATTATTTAGTAGTATGGTAAGTGTTTAATATGGCGAAAGCCACCATTTTATAAGACATGATAACTACTTATTTCCTCATTAGCACAATATATTTATATTATTGACTTACACGTGCAGCAAGATCCGTAACCAGCTGCACAAGATCCAGATATGGTTCCTCCACGAGCAAGACAATCTGAAGCTGCTGTGCAGGTTCCATAACTTCCATCTTCTCCCAGGCATTCTGGATTTTGAAACTGTACGTATGTAAATAGTGATAAAACTGAAAAAAAACACAGTAGATTAAACATTTAAAAATGGATATACTTGGTGATTCATTAGTGTGACTAAATCCAGTATGTTCTATATCCTTAAAGGCATCAAAACAAAATTGTGAAATTCGTTGCAGTTGTAGAAATATTCCATAACATCATACCAGATCAGTTACACCAAAAGTCTGGAAACGGCCATATATCTCGTAAATTGCTAGTCTTAATTCTATAAAATTTGGGATTAGCCTATTTTGGAATACGGAGATTCCAAATTTCACATTTGCAATGTTGCTAAATTTGCCGTTTCTCTAATATTATTAGTCCCTTTGATTTTTAAATACATCACTCTGTATATTCAGTCATTTTTAGAATCTTCTCTTCAATACGAGTTCCCATATGTAACACTTATGATTTTATATAATCTAGTAGGTTTTAAATAAATAAAACAAAAGTCTGGCAACGCCTAATTGTCTCAATAAATTATTTAATACAAACTATATTCAATTACATTAAAACGTAACAATTGAAAGATCACATCATTTTTAAAATATTGATTACTTAATCAAGTGTTAAAAATGTGCTTCATTTGTGAGTTGACAGTACCCGAATCGATGGTAGAATGCGTCTACCACATTTCTACATGATTGTCTAGTAATTAATCGAGATTCATCTGCAATTCGTTGCCTTAGCTCTGCAAGACTTATGGGTTTATTTTTGTAAATTGAATTTTTCAAGTATCCCCAATAAAAATAATCTTTAGGATTGAAATCAGGTGAACGTGGAGGCCATTCAATACTACCTCGCCTACCAATCCAACATAAGTGTTATATAGGGTTGAACACGTATTGGAGAGAAAATACCCAAAAAGACTGAATATATAGGGTGATGTATTTAAAAAACCAAATAATTTCAGAGAAACGGGAAATCTAGCAACATTGCAAATGTCAAATCTGGAATCTCCGTATCCCAAAATAGGCTTATCCCAAATTTTGTAGAATTCGAGCCAGCAATTTACGAGATAATTGGCCGTTTACAGACTTTTGGTCCACTCAGTATATTTTTAAATGGAATATTAAAATTTTTATTGCATATATCAATTCTTGCTGACTTTTCAAGTAGTTCTATATAAGGTTTGCTAGCTCCATTCCGGATGAATAAAAGTTATATTCACTTTTATATCAAAATCGATATATGTATATTTAGCGCTCTGCACCTGAAGAGAAAAAAATTATTTTGAATTTTTTTACTTCTAGTTTAGGAACGTATTGTACTTTACCAAAATTCTCCAAAAAATCATAAATAATAGACAGGGTGAGTCAAAACTCGGAACCAACATTTTCTCATTTTATTTAAATGGAATATTCTCTATTTTTTGTATAAACATTTAATAGCTCTTTCAATTCCCTATACCCAATTTAAGACTTTATGAGATATTTCAAATCAAATAAAAAATTGATGAAACTAAATCGTAACTTTTTTTTATGAACCTGATGAATTTAGTAATTTAGATAAAAAATATAAATATAATTTTTAAAAATATTTATACTTGTTGAAACATAATCATTTCAACCGTTATTAAGAAAAACATAATTGAACATTGGATTTCAAATTTCCTCCAAATTTTTTTTTTTTTTTTTGAAATTACTCAACGATATTTTGAATGCTTTCTCGGTAGATGTAAAAATAACAAAGTGGTTTATACAGAACCGCGCTCCTTATTCATATTATCATCAACTTTAAAGAGAAATAAAAAATATGCTTTTAGGAATAGAACCATGTATCACTAACAAGTTTTTTGAATAGAAAAGTTTGCTATATTATGACGCTGTTTTATTTAATGTTCTCATTATTTTTCTTTTTGGTATTGTAAATGATTTTTGAAAATAAGGATATTAGGTATTAATTATTAGTTTCCGAGACTCTGAATTATTCGATTGCGTTTTTGTCGATAACAGATAAAATTATCATGTATCAAAAAGTATAACAATTTTGCATAAAAATAATGTTTACATCATGTGTTTTTCTAACCAAAATTACTAAAAAGTTTCGTTAATAAAGGTACGACTTAGTTTCATCATCATTTTCTTATTTGATTAGAAATATCTCATAAGCTCTTACTATTAGGTATAGGGAATTGTACACGAAAATGGAGAGCTATTAAATGTCTAACCAAATTATATAAAAAGTATTCCATTTAAATAAAATGAGAAAATGTTAGTTTCGGTTTTTGAGTCACCCTGTCTACAATTTATGAATTTTTCGAGCATATTTAAAAAAAAGAAAAGTATGTATGTAATAAAAAATATAGTATTCTGTTTTAAAAAAGTTTATTACAACTAATTTTAAAATGTTAACCTTAATAAGGCTGGGCTACAATCTGCGTTTAAGCATATAGACGATACTAGCCTTTGTCGCATTATCGAACCACGCTGTATATAATCGTACATAGAAAAAACTCAATTAAACCAGAAATGGTAATAGCGTTGGTAGGGCGGAATCTGTTATTATTTGCCAGTTTAATTAATTAGTATTAATTTAAGGAAATAATTGCTTGAAAAACAAGTATAAATCAAAATGTACTCAAAAAAAAATCACATGAGGGCGAAAAGAGTCGTTGTTTTGTTTTTAAAGAAGAAAATAATTTTTATAGAAAAATCCTACATTTTAATCTTTAACACTGTTCTTAAATTTTTTATCTAATTCCTAATTCTATATGGATAAATTACTTACATCTACTATTTCGGCCTCTAATAGTATTCGAACCTTGGTCACTATTTCTTCTGCCGAGAAACCCACCAAGCCAATTATCAGACCATTTGCAATTTACGTTAGAAAAAATAACCGACAAAATAATAACAAGCAACATCTCAAATTATCAAAGATTTTTAAAATCGTTAGTCTTGAGGTAACAGGCACTACCTCATTCCAAGCAAGAACTGTTCTGAAAACTTTATAACCGAATCAAGTGTATTTTATAACATCTTGCACATTATTTAATTTTCACTTAAGGAATTAATAAGCGCAACTGATAGGAAGTAAATAAACTAACAAATCGTGAAACAAGTTCATTGTTTAAAAAATGCAAGTGCAGGTGACACTTCAACTATTTGAATGCTTTCATTAAAAACTTTTCACGGTGCTAAGTATTAAGCCGAACATAAGGTTACGTTAGTTATTATAAAATAAAAAATTGTTGTTATATAAACAGATAAATAAATAAAACACAATTCGCCCAAGATTCTGGGTTAGATTTAAATATAATGAGTTATTTTTTTTTTGACCTAGATTTTATCCAAAATTTTTTGGTCTATAAGTAATTACTGGTAGTACAAATTGTCTCTTGTTAAGTAACTATGACGCATTTTTCTTATATAACTTTTAGTTTATACCATGAATGGAATTTAAAAAACGTTAATTTGTACAATTTTATACACCGTTGGCTTAAATTTGGAATAAGAGGATCTTATTATTCTTGCCTCGTCAAAGAAAAAATTATTTTGTTCCAAGTTCTTTAAAAAAAATATCAAGACAAAGTCGTATCTTCCATAAATTTAAACTGGCGATGCCGAAAAAATGAATAATTGAATGTAAATTTTCGTCGACTTACAAGTCTATTTTTCTCGAATTTGTCTTTCATTATCCAGAACTTGGGATTATGACTATTTTCAGCTTGACAAACCTTCATTATCGAAGCTATAACGTCGAAAGTTGAATTATTTATTATTTCAATAGAGTGGAAAATTAAGTTTTGTGATCAATATTGGCACGAATTAATTTGGTAAATGAGAAAGCTGGAGTTACAATAAAAAAATATATCGTTATTAAAGGAGTTACTTATAATTCATATTTCGGGAGTAATAAATAAAACACATCTCTACAAATACCTCTATGAATGTTCTTTATTGATGTAGATGAAAAAAAACGTGTACAGGATGTTTTAGAGTAACATTTACAAACTGTAGCTTTTTAGTTCAATTTTGTTTTAATTTCAACTCAATAGTCGTAAAAAAATTAAATTTCCTAAAGAGCTTCCTTATTAAAGTAAATAATTAATTCAGTAAAAACCTTAATTAAAATCCAGGTATAGCTAACCAAAATTTGTTGATTTGTTTACAGCTAAAAAATAAATTGTTTAATATGAAAATGTTTTCACATTTGCAGATGTGGCTTCATACCAAAAAATTGTTTTAATCAAATTAAAATTTAGACAAAATCGATAAACAAGAATTAACCGAATATCCCACATATATACTTAACATGTATAAGTACATTTAATTGTAAAACAATCTATATATTGTTAGGTCTTATTAGTTATAAGTTCATTTTTGTTGGTTGTTGAATTTAAATTATTTAGTTCACTTATGCTGAAACACGTCCATTTTCGTTCTAAGGGGGACGTATTCAAAAAATACCTAAATTGATTAACTAACAGCAATGTTAAACAAACTGTTTTAGTATCAAATTATTAATTTTTTGCAAAATTTGTTTTAATTTACTTTTGATGTGAATGAAACAATTAAAACATTTGCAAAACATAGGCGTTGCGTTTCATTTTTAAGAGGTGTTGCACTTTAAGTTATTTAAGACTTTTTTTTGCAAAAAAGGTGTAAATGACTTTCTTATGACGTGTCACACATGGTATATTCCCTATTTAAAATTAAGGGGTTGGGGAAGTGGAAGGGAGGGAGTTGACAAATGGCAGATGTCTGTATCGTAAAAATGTGTCCCCCTTAGAACAAAAATCCACGTGTTTCAGCATTTCCTTAAAATCTAATGAATACTACCAAATATCGGGGTGGACTGTTTTCTGTAGCCAACTTTGTATAAGTGAGCTCTCTCTCAGAGGGGGTTCTAAGCATCTAACAAAATTAGCGGGATTGTTTTAGTGTCTGAGGTGATAAACAAGAAACAAATCTATAGGAAAATCGATTTATTGTAAACGAAAGGAAAAACTTCGCAAACGTGCACAAATAAAGTGAAAATGTTCGGTATAGATACTTGAAGGTAAGTAAACGAAATATGAGAATTTTTTTAAAAGTTATATCACACTTGTTATTAACAAAAAAAATATTTCTAACCTCTTATAAATGGTTGCAACCATTAAGCTAACCTAATACAACTAATATATTATATACAATGATTGATGCTAATTATTATGTTGTTTTTAAAAGATGATGAACTTAAATTTAGTCTTTATTAATACTATGGCCTACTTGATACTAGCCAAAAACATGTAAATTAATTTGAATGTTTCTGAAAAATTATTTCGCGATAGTTTGTGTTTAAATCAAATCACTAAAGTGATCAGATTAAATAAATCTTTCTTTCTTACACACTGGTGTTCTTATATTGTGGTCAGATTTGTGGCTGGAACCTTTAACTCTCTTAGCTGGAGATGGTATGGAGCCTCTTCGGGGTTGTGGAAAAAACACAGAAGGGATTCCCACTTTCCCTATAGGTATCTAAGCAGATGCCGTTTTTGTTTAGACACTCTTTTTCAAAAATTCACTTGGCTTTACACACATATATGAGCCGATTTTATGGACTCAATTTCATATAAGCACTAGAATTAACTTTTATACAACTCTGGTATGGACAAAATATAAGTAGCTACAATCTACTTTGACAAACCCAAATTTTACGACAAAGTTTTCTAATTTTTATCAATTTTAGGTTTTACATCTTGTTGTAACAACTAGGAAAGCATGAATTCATCATATTGGAAATGCAAGGCTATTGATACCAAAAATAAAATTTCAAAATCACTCCATCGGGTTTATGTCAAAATTACCATCTATTGGGTGTTAAAATGATTCCGAACCAATTCCAAAATTAGAGATTAGTTAAATTTTCGACTATGAAATGTAAGTACAACAAAAATTATTATTGTCCTGAAAATTTGAGGTCTCTGGAGGCATTCAAAATAGTTTAATTTTGCTCTTGAAAATTTTCACCTTTAAAATGTTAATTTTAATAAAATTTTATGACCATATCTTGTTTAAAATAGATTCTTTAAATCATTTGTGAGGTTTTAACATTATTTCTATTAAAATTAATATTGAAAATTTTCCGAGTTGTGTTGCTATCAACATTGCCACACAAATTATGGTACATCTTTTAAATTCAGTCCAAATAACTCTTGCGTATCTCTACAATGTTTCTACAATTCTACAAGTCGTACACTTTTACTTTTCCCTTGATATTCGTTTTTGCCCACTATTAAATGTAAAACTTGACGTGATCTATTTTTTTTGTGGTTTATTCTCCTCTATATATTTATAATACCCCTTTACCTAAATCCTATTTAAACTTTCCCGTATTGATAAATAACTTAATCTTTTTTATTTTTAGGTACCCTATGGTGAAAAATAGATCCCCATCATGATACTACCATAGCTCCAACAATTGGTCATTGATTATGTAATTTGTTTATGATTCTAGCTATAGTGTTCTCTATTAATATATATAAAAAATCAACTCCTATTGTACCTTTCATATATAGAAATTTTTGTTATTTCATGTAGTTTATCAGTGCTTGACCATTATTTAGTGAATAGAAAATATCCATACATAAGCCTGACGACCCAGACACAATGTAAAATATTTAACAATTAATTAAAGCATTAAATTTAAATGGCTATTGTTTATTCTTATTTAAAATTTTTGCACGTTACAGCATAGCAATGCTTTTATATCGTGCATTATTATATAAATTCACTGTTTTAAAGGGGAACGGACTAAACAATTCAACAATTTAAATAATTAAGTCTCGTGTAATAGGTTTCATACATTGCGTGGATGAGAAAAAATCGACTGTTTCAGTATTTTTTTAAATTACTTCCATGTCACTAGATAATTAATGTTACAGTTGAATCGGTTCAGAATATTTTATTAGCGTGTTTGTTTAGAGAAATTAATTACTAATAAACGAGATTCATAAGATTGGTTACTCTTACCAAATATTTCAAAATCCTAAAAAAAACTTAGGTAAGTGACATAATAAAACAACAAAATATTGCTCATGGTGTTACTAATAGCATACATGAAAAATAATCTCTTTACGTTCTTTCATTCATTGAATAACTTCACCATTATTTTTTTACAGAGTGGGCCACTCAAGACTGTGCACCCCAATAATTGGAATTAATTCATTAGACTTTTAGAAAATGCTGAAACACCTCGAATTTTATTCCAAAGGGGACACATTTTCACAATTCAGATATCTGTCATAGTCAACCCCCACCCTTCCACGTTTCCAGTCCCTTGATTTTAAATAGGGATTTACCATGTGTGTCACATCATTAGAAAGGAATAAAACTTTTCTTATTCTTGTTATTTTTCAAAACACTTTCGTTTTCAACAAAAACCCGAATAACTAAAAAAAGCTGTGTTATTTAAAAAAGTTTTCATTTAGCAGAGAAGTTGATATACTATTACAATTAGATTTCTGTACACAGAAAGGCAGAAGAATATCGGAGAAGATTTCCTTCGTGTAATCCCCCATAGATTAATATTTTCCAATGTAGAAAAATGGGCTTTTCAGTAACCCTTGAAAACGTGGTATTACAATCTGGGCACAGAACGAAGAAGTTATTTTGGATATAATTGAAGACGACCCACATATTAGTACTAGAATTCTAATTGGACAAACTGTTATGTCGCAAATTTCTGTGCATCAAATTATCAGACCTAATCTACCTCACCCATATCATACCCAAAAAGTGCAAGAATTTTTACCGGAAGATTTGGTTAAACGAGTAAATTTCGGTCAGCCTATTATGCATCAAGACATTAATTTTCAAAAGGAAATTCCCTTTACTTATGAAGCCTGTTTCACCAGCAGTAGTATTACAAATTAAACCTTCATTCAGTAACTCCTCGACATTTCCAACGCCAGTTTAAAATAAATCTTTGTAAGGTGTTATTGATAGGTATTTTATTGGTCCAGTTATTATACTGAATCGACTAAATGGGGAAACTTATTTGGAATTTCTTTAAAACACTCGTTTGGGTCTACTTGACGAAGTGCCACTATAACTCAGACTGGAATATTGATTTATGCATGATGAAATAATTACCCATAAAAGTTGCATCCACAATCACCAGACCTCAACAAATGTGAGTAGTTTCTTTGGGAAACGCTATAAGAAATTGTGTATTCATCGCCAAATGCGTCTTTAGCAGAATAGTGAAAACGCATTACGGATAAATGTATGTTAATGAACAACAATCATTGAATATAGTAGACTTCTATTTTCAGCGAAGAATAAATTTATACCTGAGAGAAAACAGTGATCAGTTTCAGAACAATTTCTACACTAACATATTAGTACAAATTTTATGTTATTTCTGTTGTTTAAGTTGCTTGTTTTTCTATTAAATTACTATTATTTCAACTTTTTTCCCGATCTTCAAGTTCGATGTTTAATTTCGTAGCCAACTTTTGAATTTAGGATTATTTTAAATTACACGGCTACAATACGTGTTTTTATTGATATTTTTCGAAATTTGAAATCCCACTTTCAAGACCTATAACTTCTCAGTGGGCATCTTAATATAGAAGTAAATCACCATATTTTAGGTTCCCCTACATGCCCCTGTTCTGTGTCAGTTCTTATACGAATCACCCTGTGTACAACTAGTTTAATATATGGTAAGCTCTCACGTATACTGCATTATTTTATGATTTGAAGCTTTTCTTTATGCACTCTAAGATCTAATATGTTAGCAATCAAAATGAAGCATTGCTTTGAAAATATGAGAAGTTCTTTACCACTTGAAATGGTTGGGTATCATAGACATTCAAATGTTTGACATCATCCGTTATCCATCGCAGCTGACGTTTGTTCAAGGAAACCATAGCCTTAGAATTTATTCGTAAAGTAAATTTGGTGTGTTACACAAAAGTTTGCTTGCCCGAAGTAATTGATCACTGGCGAAAAACATACACCCTGAATAAAATATATTTGTTTAAATAGAGATGTCTGAAAACAGAAATATCTCGTAACTATCCAAAACCACTTAAATTTATACAATAATGAATTATTTTCAGTCCCTGAGATTGTTTCCCTAATAATTCAAACACAAGTTTCGCAGAAAAATAATTTCACATGGTTTAGCAACAAAAACTGTAATTTTAAAGCAAAATATTTTTGGGATTTATTAAGAGTTTGGCATTCAACTGAAACAGTTATATGTACTTTATTTTAATGTTTAGTTTATCCTTCTAGTTTAGTCCAATAGTAATATTTAAACATCGAATTATAGAAAGCTCTTTGTGTTTATTGTATTTTATTTGTTCAATCTTTTAGTTTAGTCAGATAATTACTATTCCTGCATCCAACCGAAACAGTTATTCATAATTCTAGCTTGATATAAGTTTTATTTTTTCTAAATATAATAAACATCACTCTTGAGTTAAAGAAATGAGTTTAAAAGTTAAAACTATTATTACTATCCTGTCAGTATCCAGGTCTTCTCGTGCACATAAACTTTTTTCATAGCTATTACCCGATTTAACCAACATGCCCTCATAATAAGTTGAACTTTTCACGGTTTTTATAAAATCTTAAAACTTCTAGAAAAGTATGAAAAATACAATACTAGATATAAAAGGGTTCGATAAAGAGGACAAAGTTCCCATTTTTTAAGTCTTTCGCCAAATTCCATTTGGAGAATGACATTCCTGCTGTCCTTATCGACTACGTGGTATTTAATTTTGGCTTTTCCTTAAAGTATGACCAAATCCATACAAATTTTGTTCTTCTTATTTGTATTCCCATTCTCTCTTCTCCTGTTTGTTCCCATAGGTCCTTATTTCGTATTGTTCTGGGCCACCAAATTTGTAAAATATTTTTAAGACATCGGTTTATGAATGCTTGTAATTTCTTTGATATAGTGGAGAGTGGCTATCTACGATTAAGATCAATAGAATAGATTTGATTTAGCATGCTATTAAAGACTTTTATTTTTGTCTACGGTATTATATTTCTTGTTTGCCAAACCTTTTTTAATGTTACAAACGCACTCCTTCCTTTAGATATTCGATGATGAATGTCCCTGACATTTTCATTCTTTACTGCTATTACACTGGTAGTAAAAGGCTTCGATTTTCTTAATTTCCTCCCCATCCACTTTTATATCCTGCTCTCTTCTTGTATTGAGATACATCAGTTTAGTTTTTCTTTCATTTTTTCTCATTCTGACTTAACTTGCTTCCCTATTCAACGAATTTATTTTTTCTTGTAACTATTTAATTTTATCCGATATCAAGCATATATCATCTGCCAAGTTTAAATCTGCTAGTTGTTCCGACATATTTTATTGAATTCTTCTCTCCCCGTTATGTAATGTATTTTCCATCAATTCATCTAATATTACAATAAATAATAACTTCTGTTTCGGTTTTAAACTTTTCATTCATGTTTAACTACGAACTTTTATTGATTGTAACCTTCTCTGGATTAGATTATTTTTTTCAGTACTCTTCTTTTCCTATCCATATAGTTTCTCAGTCTATAGAGTCAAAAACATTTTCAAAATCAACAAATAACAACTGGAGTTTGATATTCATCTGATTGTTTTGTTAGAATTCTCAAGTTATTTATTATATCTACAAAGGATCTTTTGGATCTAAATTTTTTTGTCTTTTTAACGCAATAAATAAAATTGTTACGTTTATATCTTAGTCTAGTTTGTGCATTAAGCTGTAAATTTATTTTTCACTTACATTGTTACAGTTGTCTATCGTATACTCATAATTCTGCTGGAGAAAATACAGATTATTAGCAATATATTTTGTTTCGATTTCCATGTTTTGCATACATTGTATAAGGTTGAGGATTTCAATTAAATTAGTATTTCGCCAAAAAGAAATCATATTACACAAGAAATTAAGACAAATTCATTATTGACTTATCAGGTATCACAACGGTATTTCACTTTCTAAAGTCCACATACAAATGATGTCATCTACGAGAAAAAACATTTTTTGATGTGTAGTTTTCATGGCAAGTACTTACTAAAGTAAATATACTTATCTAAAGTTGTATTACACACATTTTTATATTTTGCTTTATCAACAGAATGATCAATTAGTAACAAAAAGCATGTAATGATTTGGGCAATATTTTATAGGGATTCCTTTATGTTCATTACAAAATGGCGTTTTTTAGCCAATGCTTCCATTACCCACGAGTATCACTTGTTTATTACTTTTTTATGTTGCTTTCACATGAGACTTTTAGGGACGACGTTTTTATATTTGGCAATAAAACAAAAAGGGCATTAAAAAAGCGTACAGGAGTCGGGGCTGAATGTTTTTATACTCTATGGTGAGTATATATTAAAATGAATTGTCTAGAAAAAGCATATTTGTTAAGCTATACTTTTACAATACTAATTTTCGCAATTTACACTAAATTATAATCCGAGATTTAAGAACTGTTGCTTCTGAGAGTTTTCTAATTTAGAATATCTACTTAAATATGGGAATTTTTTAATTTATTCTCCCACTTTTTGTTATGTTTGATGTGTTCTATATTTTATTGACCATATTGCGCAAAAATTGTGTGTAAAAAGCAAGAAAAATGGCAGGTGACAATCTTATAAGTCTCATATTTAAAATTTTATTCCCTTTCAGCTTTTTAGGTTTTTGGTTACTACTAAAGTTTACACTGGAACACTTATTGCTATCTATTGTAACTATAACAAAGCAAATTTATATAGATAACTTTATATGACTGTATAACATAGAAACTTTATTTGTTTAACGGTAATGTATAGATATCTCTACTCATATTCAAACGTTACGTTTATCAAACTCTGTAAAAGCAGAAGAAAACTGTAGCGTGCATTTATAAAGTTGTTATCTGTTCCGTATAGATGGAAGCATGTAGACTCAAACATTGGTTTAAACGTGTTTAAACGGTTTTTACGTCAATAAATAAAAACTATTTATTATTGTAGTACCTATCATTATAAGGGATAAAATATTTACATAAAGGAAGTAAAATCACATTTGGTTCAAATAAATATTTTTTTTATCTGAATGCAAGTTAATTAATTAATTCTTATTATTTTCATATATAAAATTAGGTTTCTATTTTTTGTTACTTTTTTTTGTCATTAAGATCCATAAACGTCAATAAATTATCTAGAAGTTTGTAATCATACATATATTTTTTCCTAAAATATGCAAATTACTGGATTTTTAGGCATATAATGTTTATAATTTTTAACTAGTTTTATGCTATTAATCATTTATTTAGTAACTCTCGTTATCAATAACTTTCTGGCATCTTGTGTGCCAATTTCAATGGCGAATCGATAGAAAACAATTCCTTTTTAAGCAACTATTTAATAAATTTTGAAATTTTTACAAAACATTATTTTCCACAGTCATCTATGATAAGTAAATTCTTGTTAGCCAATCACCCTGTAAAATGCAAATCATCCACCTAGAGAAAATTACTGAATATGAAAACAATATCATTTTGGTCTAGAAGATAGTTTTATTTGTGCGATTATTCTAAGTAAACTAATTATCAAAGAATTAGTGTACGAGGAGCAAATAAAAACACATATAATAATTAGAAAATTCTTGAAAAAAGAAAAAATGCCATTTACCTTATAAGTAGCATTACAATTCTATTTAATAAGTCGACCAAATTGAACTCAATGTCGTACAATTAATCATTTCATGATACAAATTCATTATCGCATTGGACAACACCGGATTTAATTATTTTATCGAATTTCATTCATGAGCGAATTTAAATGGAATTTAAAAGAAATCATTTTAAAATATTAAGGGGGAGTTGCATAAAACAAGTAATTACCAGTGGTTTACTGACCGGGTGGTCAACTTTAATCGTTGGTCACAGACAATCCCGTTGCATAAATACTTGAATCAAAATACTCACCAATCACTCAGTATTATGACAGTTATAACCTAAATGGCCTAAATAGGATATAAGAACTTACACGAATCCAAGTGAGTGATAAAGAACGCGTTATGAAAAAGAGCGAACGTATTACTAATATCTTGAAGTAGGGCTATCTCGAGGTGGGAACATCGTTCCAGTCAATTCGATAATAACGTACCTGCAGTCGCGATCATACCTCTAGTTTGGTTGAGAGAGGACACATTATCGTGCTCTGTCTCGGATATACATGGTTGGGATAAAGTATGGAACCAAGTAAATATCTTTAAAACCAAACGGACGATATTTATGAAATTTTACAAGTAAGTGCAATGGGGCAAAATGCAGTTGATGTACATTTTTTTTTAATAATATACTTCCGGTTTATCCTTCTCTTTTTTAATTTAAGTGGGACACTCTGTATATTTTGTGAATTTTGAAAGATCTTGTTATTTCGAATTTGTACATACATAGTTAGTGGTGTTCCAGAAATTTTACACACATCTCAACTAAATCATTTTTTTAACTTTGTGACTAATTAGCAGACAAGACTAAAAAATACTTGTTACTATTTTTTTCCTGTCAAAGGAATTCGTAACACCCTTGGTTTAAACATTTTCAAATTAATAATTATCATACATTACTTGGCGAAACTCTAATTTATTATAACTAAGTAGAAAGCATACGACTGCTTATTAATAAAAGAAATAAGTTTTACAATAATCAAAAATCTCAAATTCGGTGTAGAAACAATAATAATAATAACAGTAAATGGGCTAAAAAAAAGAAAAAAATTTAGAATAGATTTGTAAATAAACGAAGTGCTTAAATTTCGTAGAAGTTATTAATATTTATTATTTCATTTGTATTTCTGTATTTGTATAAACACTGAAGTACGCCAATGAGCCTCATTGATTTCTGCCTTGATAATATTTCACTGAGATTTAAAAAATATTATAGAACGAAGTTTTTGAATTAGTGATCAAGTTAAATTAGAAGATGCAAAAATGTTAGCTGAAAATAAATGTAAATCCATGACCCAAGGAGATTGAAAAACAGATATTAGGATTATGATATCGTAATTATTATCATACCATTGATTTTTTATATAAAATGTAATTTTATTATTAGTTTAGTATAAACTACTTACTAAACATCTAATGTAAAAACGTTTAGAAATAGTAATACTTTAACACTAGTTTTTGTGTACTTATTATGAAAGAGGAAAACCGATTAAATTTTAACTCAATAATTTTCTTATTTACACAAATTACCAGGCATAAAATTGTTTCAATTATAGTTTTTAATAAGCTACAAAATTATGTAAAATAATTCATGCATCAAAGTTTAAAAGCTCTTTAAGATTGATTTGTTTTGCCGGTCAAGAAACATAATACAATATAATTTACAATTATAATTTGTAACTACTTATCTATCGCTGTAATTATTTGATATACAAAATTTTTATTGTGTTCCATTTCTTCTCAAAACTTACAAGGCTACTAACCATAATAGTAACCAACTGCTCAGGTCACTTGAAGGTGTATCAACAAGTGCGCACAGTTTAACCCACCCCACGACTGCAGTAGTACTTTTTATTACAGAACTGCAGTGTAGAACTTCAAGCAATAATCAAAAAGAAAAAAGTTACGGAAAATTAACAAATTTGTATGAGTAAATTTAGTGGTATGTTTCTATAAATATTATTATTTCTATTCTTTTTTGCGCCGCTAAAATTGAATCACGATAATAGTCGTCAAAAATTTGAAAGCACCGCATAATTTTATTTTATTTCTTTCACTCGAGAATATTTGCTGGCGACTTTAGTTGCAGTAAAAGGAAAATAAAAATAAAAAATTCTTCCATTGCATTGTGTGAGAACTACCAGCAGTTATTAGATTATAATCATCCACAAACTTTGACGGTTTGGTTCTTTCAAATGAAACAGCAAGTCATGTTAGAATAACGTAGACACGTACTTTGTGAGCTAAAGTAAACCATACACAACATTTCAAACAACTGGAAAGACTAACTTAACTGCACAAATGACGAACTGAAACAATATTAGAAATAATATCCAGAAGTAAAGCAATCGAAAAAAATAAAGGTTGATAAGTCGTTTTAAGTAAAAAAAAAATAAACCTCGACAATTAAAAATGACAAAAAGTCGTTAATAGATCACCCTTAATAAAAGATAAAGGTGGTATAATGATAATAGTTAAGTATACATTTCAATTTTGTGCTTGAAAAGAGACGAGAGCTTAGAAACTTGCTTGGAAAGATGAGCAAGAATTTCTGAGTTCGCATCGATATGATGTTTAACAAAATTCCTAACACTTTTATATTTGGCTCAGAAATTTTTATTTTCTCAAAGTGGTGGTTTAGAAATTCTTATGCACACTCAGCAATTTCTATTTGGTCACTTTTAGTAAATTCCTGAGCTGTCGTTCCGATGTAATTACTGAAATTCTCTAATACAATGAAATTCTAAAGGTTTGAAACAGAGTTGCTGTACTATTTATTAATGATGTGTGTATGGTCTCTTAATTTTGATTTTCAGACGGGCGTCAGAATAAGATGTACAGCCAAAATATCGGTAGTTACCGACTTCACAAGAACCCATAACTAGTGTCAGACAGCCAGACGTAAGATTTTAGTTAAATTATTGCTGCGAACGAATTATTTACTCCATTGTTAAAATGAATCACCTTTTAAACGGAGATTCTTTCTAAACATAATACTTTCTGTATTATACTATTCATGTCAGAAGTATTGTTCAAACAAAAAACTGACTAAACAGTATATTTTTAGTGAGTTACATTGTTTTGACTTCTCACAGCGATAAATTTTATATCTCCGATTATCTTCAGTGAGATAAATAAACAAATCTCGAGGGTGTCTTTTTTTTGGATTTTAAATCGATGCATCCATTGATGTGGCCCTTCATTTTTTGGAAGAGGTCATTATGTAGGCCAATTTGATTTGAACTAATTCTCTTCTTTTTTAAGATTATTTCTGTTTAAAATTCAGATGTATTTTTAACTAATCATTTTTATAATTTTATAAAATTTTATTACATTTTTAATTGCAAAAATTATTTTATTGACAACGTCTTTAACGAAACGGCTAAATTACAATTTGGTAATAATATTGGAACGTTAGGGGTTCCCATCATTAATAGTCAAAGTGTCAGCTTCGGATGAAAAATAGAACGCACAACTTATCTTCTCTTCTATCATCTAATTATTCATTTTTTATGACATATATTGTTATTACTTGTACATCATCTTTTGTTTTAATTTTTATAGTCGAACGGAGATTTCGTATTTCACCATTAGTTTTTTGTTTTTATCAACTACACAAATAAGGAAAATAGTACTAAAATACTTTAACTTGCGATAATAAATCACGCCATATAAATAATAATAACAATTAATTTAAGAAGCTATGTAAATTACATCCAAATTGTGAACACGTGTATTATTTTCGAATCTTTATCAAATAAATCAGCGGTGTATTAATTCTGATTTTAATTACCTCCTGATATGCTGAAAATAACACTAACTAGTACCTGTATAAAACATTGGACCATAGAAGATTGGAAAACATTTGCTCTGATGTGCTCTCCTTTTTCATAGAAGAAACGAACGGGAAAGTGATTTCTGTTCCAGGAATAACCTTCGTACCTTGCCCAGATGATCAAATACTCCAAAAGTAGTAGGAGAAGAAAACCGCGAGTTGAGATTTCAATAAACCTCGGTAAATATGCTACCTTCAGTCAGGTGGAGTTATTCGCGATAGAATTGTGTGCAAGAGGGTTGTCAAATTATTTGCTTGTTAACAAAAGTATTTACATTCTGTCAGACAGCTGAGCACTGAGCTCCAACCATTTGAACTCGAAGCTAGTGTGAAACAGTGACAAATGTTTGGATTCCATAAGGAGGTAGATGGCAAAAAGACAGCCAACATCCTCTTTAAAAAAAGAATCCGATAAAATTGGACCAGAACAATATTTTATCATTGCTAAAAGTAGTAACAAAGACAGAAATGAACAGAATGAAAACTCTCCAACATTGGAAAGAGATTCCTGGTTTAACACAACCTGAGATGTTTATATCGAAATATTTGTCTCCATATCGGAGATCTTGGAGAAGAGGTCTACACATTCCAATTTGACTGCCTGTAGGATACTGTTTTCTACGATTTTACCTGAGGCAGATACGTCTAAGTCATACATTGGACTATCGTTTTTGTAGCGTGAAGGGCAAAACGTCCGGACATATTATCTTATGCTCTTGTCTAGCTCTGAAAATGAATAACTTTGGTTAATTACAGCTGAAGCAAAACGACTTTAATAAAGCTTCATCGAAATTAACAATGACTTCCTAAGAAAGTGTGTATTATATGGTGAATTATGTCCCTTAGCTACAATAAGCATCAATTGGTCGCACTGGAGGTGGGTGCTAATGCCCCACTTTCATGGAATCTAACCTAACCTCACGTGCTAGCTATACTATTCCAGCCTTGGATTGTTTTTCCCTTTCTGTAACAGTTCAGTATTTTTTCATTCTTACCTCTTCATGTCGTTTGGTTTCCCATATCTAAGTTATTTTCCTAATTCACGTAATATGAATGAAGGTCTTGGTATTATTGTGTATTTTTTGTTTGATTTTTGCAAGATTGCTTCTGTTTATCCTCGACGTGAAGTATTTTTCTATTTTAAATTCTCGAGCTCCATTTAGTAAGAAAAGTAAACACAATATTGTTTTTTTTTTGTTTTTCTGCCGTGTGTTTCAGTCTTATTTAATTACTTTTTAACACATTTTTTCTGTAGTGTTATTCAGATCTTCTTTTACTCTTGATTTCTCGCGGTAGATGGCTTTTATTACCCATCATTTTGCGCAAATGGGAATGCGTTTGAACTACGGGATACAGGCCTACACCGAATAACAATAATTTTTGGAATTCGTTACCTCTTACACATCTATGCCAAAAATTTGAACATTGATAAATTAATTAGCGAATATTTATGTAACTACCAATTAAAATCGGTTTACATTTATCGTAGAAATTACGTAAGCCGAAATCTTTTATAACTTTAACGATCTACTAAAATGTTTCCATAATAAAATAATAAAAGATAAAATTGGTTTAAATGAAGTTAACAAAAATTTTATTGACAAAAATAAGCAGTTTGATATTAGGTGGTGATATGGAAGCAGAACATCCAAATAAAACTTGAATTTTCAAGTTTTATGTGTTCTCAGAAACCAAAGTATAATAATTAAAGATATCATCAGGAAAAGAATTCTTTTGCTGACATCTAACCGCACAAATATATAAAGCTGTGTTTATTTCGAATGGGTGATAACGATTGAACCAGTGCAATAGACTGAACTTTTTCCTTCAGGACAAGAATTTTAATAGGATAAGTTTCTTAAAACTAAAGTATAACATATCTGTATTTTATAATCAGTTCTGCTTCTTTTTCCCTTTAGTTTGGAATTTATATTAAACAAAATTACCATTTATTTTCAAAGTTGAAATATCGATCAATCTTCTGTTATTGAAGTTAACGTGAATATACTTAAAATTATTCGAGTTAATTTTTATTCTTCTGTTCTAATGTATTAGTATACAGACAAATTAACTGTTTATTTAAACTTCCAAATAAATTATTTATTTGATTAAATTGAAATATTATTATTTTTGGTTGTTTCAATCAACAAAATATTTATTTTGACAAATAAGTTGAATTGCTGAATTTATTATTTTTTCTATATTGTTATAAACCTTTTGAACTTAACACGCTTCATATATTTAAAATGCAAAATTTGTTTGAAATGTAACAATAAAATAAAATATATAACCTATATCAAAATCTCATCATCTTAATAATTACTCTTCACATTTTTAAAGTTGTCTTGATATTTACAATATTTCTCATTAAGTAGTGACAGCAAATAAATACATTTTTTAAATAGAACATTCTGTATTTCATTTTACATATTTTAATTATTATTAAAATATTATAATATTAAAAACAATTTTTTTCAGTATGCTATATTCTGTCAAATGTCAGATTTTTGATATTTCTTAATTTTGTGTGCAGGGTGGTAGTAAACTCATTTTGTCGATTTTATGAAATAATCATATTAACTGCAAGTTATTATATAATAATATTATAAAAATTTTTGATAAATTAACTCTATGTATAGAAAACTAAAAGTATCCTTAAAGTACTTTTTAATAACAATATCAAATACAGAGTAAATTATTTAAGATGTCACCGAGTTTTGTGTCACATGTTATATAAAATATAATCTATACCACACTAAAAAACTTACAGCATTAAAAAAAATATTTTTTGATATTTCAGTCTAAAAGATACACAGTGTTGAATACAATGTGCTTTTTTCACATTAAAATAGGTCCATTTTCTAAAATACCCAGAATAACGCAGAAAAACTCTATATTGTCGAAATGAGAAAAATGAGCGAAATTCAAATTTAAAATAAAATAGAGAGATTTCATTTAAAAAAAAAAAAATTTGTGCTGTTACTATTGTATTATTGTAAGATATGAATCTTAGAATTGATTTTAATTTTTAATAAAAGTTTTTTATAGTAACTGTTAAGATAACGACGATTTTAAATTTCTGACAGATGTCTAGAACTCCTGTAATTGCAGTTATTAAACATATTTGAACAAATGGGAGAAATCAATGAAAGGAAAAAATATGAAGCGTTGCATTTTAAAGTTGTTACGAAAATAATAAGGTATGTATATTTTTATAAAATATAAATTTAAGTGAGCAAAAAGCATTAATGATTCCAATAAATAATTATTTTCTTCTAGACGCAACTAAATTACGTTAGTCTTAATTTTCTTCTTGAAGGACACCACTGCATTGGTTAAACT
The DNA here is from genome assembly GCA_951812935.1 of Hermaeophaga mercurialis. Lineage (NCBI taxonomy): Eukaryota > Metazoa > Arthropoda > Insecta > Coleoptera > Chrysomelidae > Hermaeophaga > Hermaeophaga mercurialis. The sequence goes on along the minus strand of OX638358.1, from coordinate 24,393,403 downwards.
AAGCCCATCCCAAATACCACAGATTATATCGCTACTATTGACATGAATGAACATCTGAAACCGATCCACAGCCGTAGAACAAACATTATCTAGTTTTAGAATTTTTTCTCGAGACCTAAAACATTACCTTCACAAACTCCGTACCATTTGTCTTTCAGAATTAGATTAGTTGAAAGATTAACTTTTGTCTCCAATACCTTCAATGAGCTATGAGAAATTGATGGTACTTCCAACGTTTTTTAGCCATATCTTGTATCTTAGTGTGAGCGCTGTTTGTAAAAGAAGCTTGTTGCTTGTTTTCAAGTTCTGTCTAAGTTTGATATATCATGGGTATGTTCAAACGCAAATTGTCGAAGTTGTAAATTAAGGTGAACATTTTCATTGACAAAATTATCTTAATTACAATATATAATCGATATTAGCTTTATTTCATTTAATTGAAATTACTTGTTTACAGGATGTCTCAAGGATTCGGTGTTATACAAGAAATCTTGAGAAAAGGGGGAAAACAAAACAAAAGTGTTACGAAGCAAAACGATGTAAATCAGTGGATGAAAATAAAGGAAATAATTATTTTCGTATTTTATATTTATGTATTCATTTTATCTAATTTTTTTTTGGTCAAATCAATTAAATGTAATAGTGGTTGCATAACTGAAGAAAATTCAAATTTCTATTTGAATTTGGCGTTCACAACATTTACTAACTTCATATTTATTTATTAACAATATTTCTTTTATGAATCGTCTCTTAAGAGATTATTACAGTATATATTATTTTTTATTCAAGTTTTTAAATCTATATTTATAAATATGGTTATTAATATTTATCCTTGTTTCTCCCTTTTTGCTTTGTATTTTTTGTTCCTGTTTTCGGGTTGGAATAAAATTCTAATTTATTACTATTAATATCTGACGCAATTAAATATTTGAAGATAATAACAATGATTGAACTGTTAGGGAACACCTGTTTTATATCAGTGTTAAGAGAGTAAATTTTTGGAAAAGTGCCTTGTTGACTATTAGTACTTTTCATTTGTTGTTTTAAATTTGAATATTGCCCATGGCTATAGGTGACATAGGGCTTAGGTATTAAAATTGTTACAACTTTTCAATGTGTCTAATAAACCATCAAGATTGGGAACTGGATATTTTTCTTTCATTATATTCTCTTAACCAAACTACGCATTAATTATTTCCTTGTTTCTACTAATCAGTCGGACAACAAGCATTAAAAGAATACGAATCCTTTAACCACTAATTGTTTACTCGTACTATATGAGAATTCAAATTTTCATGTCCTGATTTTAGTACTATCTATTTGATTGTCGTATATTTCCTTTTCTGGAGTATCTTTTTCGCAAATCTTCTGTAAAGCTTTTACCAACAATTCAACCTACAAGCTCCTATCTGTTACGTATATACCTACTAGAATTTAACGATACGTTATCAAAAGCAATTAAACGTTCAATTATTTCAGTAAATATTTCTGTTTGTACTAAGAATTCCTATAATCGAACGTCTTTATCAAATTCAAAAATATCTTAAAAATCATTCAGTTTTTATAATGAATCGATCATTTCCACTAATTTTTTTTACTAATTTCTCATCTTTTTTTATGATTTTTGTTTGTCATTTTTCTTTAGAAATTATTAGAACTTAATAGAAAAAAAAAATATTCCGATTTACATAGAAACATTTTTATTTGTCTTATTAATAATCAATTCACTGAGGTCTGCTTAAATTAAACCTTTACGATATGTTTATGTTATATAATATCGAGCCATCGAGAAAAATCATAATTGGAGAAGGCTATGAAACTGAACGTTTGTGTTAAATTGTTTACAAATTTTATTAAGAAAATTAGAAAAAATGGTTTTTATCATAAAACAAAAAGAATAAAATAATCGAAAATGACTTCCGTATGGGTGTGAAACTAAGTGACCAATTACATTATTCAATTCTAGAATGCTAATTTTCATGAAAAATATCCTAAATTAATGGTTGCTACAATGGTTTTTACAATTTTTTGACATATTCTGTGCAGTTATTCAGGGAGACTGGTCGGTCGAAAAACTGGAATTGGACGCCGATCTAAACATACAGCTAAAAATATTGAAGCCGTCCAGTTTGTTATTAATAAAAATTCAAAACCCAATAAACAAATTTGTCTTATGGCACATGCCAACTAATTCTAAAATAAGACTTACAATGCATGCAAATTTGTCAATGGTTCTAACATACATAATATAAACAATGGGAATATTCTTAACACAGTTTGTTTTTTCAGATAAGATTTGGTTGTATCTGCCTGGAGAAGTTTATAAACAGAATGGTGGTCATCTGAAATACTCATTTTTTATTGGAGTATTATTGCATCCTCCTGGGATGGAATATGTGGAAAAAGATTGATGGACCCCATTTTTTTGAAGACACACTTAATGATGCACGATACCGCAATAAGATACTGGGCCCATTCATAAATCAACTGGATGATAAGAGAATACAAAAAAATAATTTCATCAAGATGATGTAACAGTCAGCGAAATTCTTCAATATATCTGAGAATTTTTTGATGACAGAATAGTAAGCGGTAATACTAAAATCCCATATTCAACAAGGTATTGTGATTTAAACATATGTAATTTTCTAATGTCTAGACATTAAAAGTTTACTTTGTTCAACGCCAATTCATAGTATAGATGAACTGAGAAATCGCATGACAGATAAGTATGAAGAGTTTTAAAACAACTCATGCAAATGTTGCAAAAAGCTTTTGCTAGATCGTGTTTAGACGTAAACGGACAACTTTTTCAAGAAATTCTGTAGTAAGTAGTAGTAAATGTTGACGATGATTTTTGTATTAAATGAACTATTTGTTTCTTTTTTTGCAGTATCATTTTCAAGTTATAGACTTTGTTTATTATGAAAATGTCAAATAAAAAATGTGTTTCTATGAAAGTGGCTAAAACACCTACCATAGTAGCCCATGGTTTTTCCTTTTTAATTTTTATGTTTGCATCTAGTAACATCCAGTCACAGTTTGACATTAAAATTTTGTCCGAGTCTGTCAAGTAGTTTTGATTTAGTGTCTTATCAAACTTTGTAAGTTGTCGGTGTTTGAAAAATGGAGAAAACTGAGAATCGAGCCGTGATAAAATATTTTTATATTAAAGGTTTAACACATATAGATTAAAAATAAAATAGATTCTACGTTAGGTGAATCTTCTCCATCGTTCAGCATGGTTAAAAAGTGGATGGTGGAGTTTAAACGTAGGCGTACAAGCATTAAAAATACACCACGTCCAGGAAAACCGAAAACCAAGACTTTTTCTGAAATTGTCGAGAAAGTCCACAAAATAGTACTGCAAGATCGTAGATTAAAGTTGGATGAGATAGCAGAGATTATGGGCATTTCAAAAGAGCGGGTACATCATATCCTGCATCAAGTTGTGTGCATGAGAAAATTATCGGCTAGATGGCTATCCCTTAACAAAAGCTCATCCGAAAATCACATCTGGGCTCTGTTTGGAGCTGTTTTAGCGCAATCCAACATATTTTGTGCATCATAACAGTGAATGAAACTTGGATATATCATTATACACCAGAGACCAAACAGCCGAAAAGGTGATGGCGACGGTTTTCTAGGACACAAAAGAAATTCTTCTGGTTGACTACATTGAAAAAGGAAAAACATTAAACAGCGAATACTACGCTAATTTACTAGAACAGCTCTACCAAAAAAATTAAGAAAAAAGACCCAGGTTGGCCAAAAAGAAAATCTTGTTTTATCAGGACAATGCACCATGTCACAAATCGGTTATCGCGATCACTAAAATTAACGAGCTGGGATTTGAACTTGTACCTCACGCACCCTACTCCCCTGATTTGGCCCCGTCAGACTTCAGCCTATTCCCCAACTTGCAGGAAAGAAATAAGCTTCAAACTTGGAAGTGATTGAAGCGACAAACAGTTATTTTGAAGACTTGCCAGAATCTACGTACAGGGATGTGATAAAGTGTTCTTTGTTAGGCCGCGAATTAATCAACCCATCCTCGTTGGAACTCAAAACATTTAAATTTCACAGCCTATTCCAATTATGATTTTTTCGATATTTCGATATTATTTGTAACTTGTTCAGCTGATTTCAATCTATCAATTTTCACTGATTGGTAAACGAAAAAGCTCTAGAAAGAATTTGTGGCTAAAAATATTCAGGAAAATCGTAGCATATCTATTAGAGTAAAAAGCAATACTTGGTATTTGTTATTAAGTATCCTTATAATAATTTTCTGAACTTGTGTTCTATATTACAGTTTCAAATTTTTACTGGATCATTCAAGTAGCTAAGGATTCAAAACTTTATCACGTCTTATCAATATTATGCAACGTGTTCTTTTACTAATCTAATCCACGTGTTAACTATGTTTATATATTTTAAGATCAAAATAGTGTATAAAAAGACACAAACGTTCTTCTTCTATAGGATTTTTAGTACAAATACCGTTGCACGTCAGGAGTGACGTACCTCTTTCGTCATAGTACTGCCAACTAATTAAAATTTCCCTAACTAAGATAAATCATACGAAACATCACGAAAATTCACGAGGACTCATAACGTAGTCACAGTACTAAAAAACCGAAAAAGTAATCGTAATTATTTTGATAATTTTAGAATTATTTCAATTATATTGGCTTATATACGTCTTATTCTTTATAATATAAAGTTTATAAATCATTATTATATGTTTAGTACTCAAAAAACCATAATTTACATTAAATAATTTTGAAATTTTCTACGCCCATGAGACTCGTATTTATGATGAAGAAATGACATTGTAGCGATTGGCATGCCTTGATGCGACGTTGTCGAGTATTTAGATTGAAATATTTCAACGATTTCTGACGTTCGGCCGTCAACCAGTTGTGTGTTTTCACCACGTTTTCGGTAATTTTATAATATTATCTTTATTTTTTTGCTTTGCTAGATAGTTAACTTATAAAAAAAACTGTTTTTTTCAAAACAAACATAGTGTGAATAAGCTGATTATTGACGTTTATTTCTACAAAATGCCAAATATATATATATATTTTTTTAAACAAAACATTGTCTTATTTTAATAACAATAAATAGTTTGCTATCTTTTTTATATGTCTCTATTTTATTTATTTAATAAAAATATAGTACAAATAAACAACATAATATAACGATTTTATAACAGCTTATTGAATATTAAAAGTAGATAATACAGCAAGAAGAAGAAGAATATCACAGTTGTAGATTGCTAATGAATCAACTGAGAAAAACATTTTTCAAATGTACTTTAAAACTGGCAGGATGAAGTGTCTTGAGTGTGAGGATCATATATTGTTCATATACGCTTCAATAAATTAATTTTTCATAATAATAAAGCTAAACAACATAACCTAACCTTACATTTTTGAAACTTCCTACATTCCTCGACAATTTAGACAAGCTGACAACACTGCAGGGTCGTGATCTCATAATTGATATATGACGTGCAACGGGATTTGTATTAAAAATCCTATATATGATGTACTGTTAGATGATAAAGTACCTAGTCAAATCATTTAAGAATTATCCGGAGTCTGCCAGTTTAATTATGCGAACGTGATGAAAATAAAAAAAAAAACTTTCTTCTACTCTTTATTTCCAGAAGTTACGTGAGCCATTAGTGCAACCACTAGGCTCTAAATATCCGCTACAATCAAAATCGATTGACGTGTTTTGGTATATTAATGACAAGTGTCAAAATATGGACATATTGAATGATTTGACTAATTCACACTGTATATACAATGCGTTTATAAAGTCATTCTCCTTTTATTTTTGGAATAAGGTGAGTTATTGTGTTAAAGAAATATGATGAAGACAGTGTTAAACTGTAACAAAAATATTGCTTTTTAGCATAAAAGTTACCTTCGACGTCTTCACAATGACAATCAGGAATCCTGCTAAGTTGTATATTTTAATTTTATATAAAAATATGTAAGTGTTCAAAATGAACACCAAGGATGTCTTGGCAAATCGTTAGGGGATTATAAAACGTTTCCTTTACCTTTTGAAAAGTGTAATCCTCTCTTCTAAACTATCTAGAGACTCTGGTTGAGTCTTATAAGTACTCTCAAAGGGAAAATTCTAAACGGACCACTGAGCACTTCGTCGTCATCCAATCCATTTCTACCAGAATATATTTGAACCAAATATTTCCCTACTGGTAGATAATAATGCAGCAAAAAAACGTCTTGCTGAAACCAGATTTCACTGAAAGTAAAAGAAAAAAAAGTCGGTTAACCTTTTTCATAAACTACTAACTATTAGATAAAGTAAATTGGATAGTGGAAGAATAAAAAAATCCACTGGTCTTACTCCTTTTTATGCATATGGCTAAATGTAATAAGAATTAAAATAGGTATAAAAATCTTTCATCTTACTCGTATACAATAAAACAAACAAAATTCCGAGATGCAATTCGGAATTTAGACGAAAAATAAAAATGAAAATAAATTTTCTCCAAATAGGATTATCAGGAAAGTGCAGGGTAAATAGTTCAACTTCCTAATGATAATTATTATTAGCTTCGAAAAAAAATCTTATCGCATTAATTTTTTCATCCAATGTTTGCATATTGCAAGAAAATCGACAATTTTTAGCACAGATGAATAATTAATTGAAGTCAATATTATTGCTATTACTATTTCGGCCACTTCTATTTAACAGTTTTCATAAAAATATTAAGTTTTCAAATCTTTTAAAGAAGTAATTGTAGGTTACTTTATTACCGAAACACATAATAGGAACAAATGACCTATTCATTTTATTTAATTAGTGTCTTCCTTGTTCTATTTGGGAGTATCCAAATCTATTGTAAAAAGGTGATATTGCATTATGCAATTGCTTTTTTATTATTTGACTGGTTTCTATCATTATTCTATTTTTTAGATCGTCCAGATTACCAGGTTTTGTTTTGTATACAATGTTTTTGAAATATCCCCATGAACAATAGTCTAATGATGAATATGATGATAATGATGATAAATCGGGAGATTTGCTGGTCACTCAAATGTACCCCTTCTTCCTTTCCACCTGTTTTTGAAAAACTTCATCTAAATAATTTTGAATTTCAACTCTAAAGTGTGGTGATGCACCTGTTAATATCACTCCAATAACTGCAGATGTAACAATTAACTGTACCATTTAACATGGACGTGTCTTCATCAGAAAAAACTTATCTTTAAAATAAAGATCCATACACCTTTTGCATTATAGTTACAGAAAATTCTATTCTGCGATCAAAATCATCTTCAGATAATTCCGGAACTAGCATTAATTTATAAGGATGAAACAATTTTCTCTTGAGAACATTACGAACGGATCCTACACTAAGATCATGTTCTAATGCAGTTTTTCGAACGGACGCACCAGAATTTTCTACAAATGTCTGTATAACGTCTAAAATTTTTTAATCGTTAGTTGCAGTCTTTGGTCGGCAACTTATAGGGCGATTTTTAGTTGAACCTACTTCTTCAATACGCTTCACAATTCCTAAACTGCAGTTTTAATATTCGGGTTACGATTAGAATATGTATTATTAAAAAATTGGGCCACCTAGAGTTCTTTTACGATCAACCTAACCTAACCTCTCATCATCAGAATCGTTATACTTTCCTGTTCAGTAAACATAATAAAATGTTAAAAGTAACAAGATAAACAAACAGGTTGGACTAATGACTAATGAATGTAAAATTATTATAATTTTTATGATTCATAAAAACAATTAATGACAGAAAAAGTGCCCACTAGTTATTTTTTGCCATAAATGCTTTATTTATAATTTTAAGAATATATTTTACTTTCAAGCCACTGTAACTTTGGAACGAATTAAGTTTTGACGGTTGTGAAAAGATATATAGGATCTGCTATTAAAAAATAAATCTTAATATTATTATAAAGTAACTTGATTTATTTGAAGAAACTTGCATTGAACACTTTTTTGTAAACCTATCAGAAAGCGAGATATTAGCAAGGTTACTTTTTGTACACCCTGTATAAACAGAAAACGGATGATCATCAAATGATGTTGTTTACGGAGACACCAAAAATGTTGAAAGAATCATTCTCTGTATCCATTTCGTACATAAAAAAGAATAAATAACCGATTTCATTGATAGAAAGATACCGGTAAGTGTAAAATCTTCAATGATGTAAAGTGGAATGCAGTGTTAGCAACGTTACGGCTATCTCTGTGACAGATACGAATGTGTGTCGTCCGACTACCGACTACCGTTGTCTTATTTTTGACTTTGTCTCATCCGGAGTTACATCGTGGGAAAAAGCCGATATAAAGAGAATTGTCAGAGGAAGGGAAAACATTAATGAAGGATATTTGTATCCGTATTGCTACTAATTTAATGATAAGCAGAGCAGTTTAATTTGGATATCATGTTTATTTCAGCTAATGCGGATTTCTGCGAGATTTGACATCGCGATCAAACTGAATTAACGTCACATAATGCAATGCAATTAAGCCTTGAAATATTGCAGGATGTAGTGAGAATTTGTTGAATTTTTTATTATGTATAGATATTGAGAGTTGTGGGGCAAGACCGTGAACGAATGTTAAATAAATATTTTTAGTAGAGTAATCAAAGTTAATAAACATTAGGGCCTTCTTGGTTAGAAAAATAAAAGGAGATTACGAGTCAAGTTTGGGTTCTTGGATGATCTAGAAGTTCGCAAGCAACACATTTAGCACCTGCTACGTGCGACTAAATATGTCACGTTCCGGCTACAGTCTCTACAACTTTATGGAACCTCACGGCTACGTTGTAGGAACATTCCCGGATAGTTCTCGTGTAGTAGCGTTGACTTCCGATGTCTTCCATGTTTGTTGTCTTTGTTTCTCATATTTCTGAATATTACTTATCTCAACGTAACTTGTTATTCCATTCATTAAGGTTTCCATAACATCATTCTGTTAATACTTATACTTAATATGGCGGTATAACCAGAATTAATAATATTTAAATAATTCATGTGATGTTCATATTGGATACAAAATTACAAACGAATGAAAATATATCGTAAATTTTTGAAAATTAGGTTAAAAAAATAAAAGCGCCCTCAATATATACACTTATTAAATAAATTTTTTTTTAAATATCATAACGAATTTACTTTTTTTTTACACATTTCTTTTTATTTCATATATTTCTTTTTATTAGTATAAATGTATAATTGGAGAAAGTATATTAAGTTTCTTTTGTTAGTTTATCGGAAATAGTATTTATATTAACACTTTTTGAACTTAAAAATAATAGTGTGATTCTATATTTTAATTTTTTAAATGGCGGAAATGGTACCTATGTATCTCAAAGTACCTTTTGCTACTTCTATGTTATATTAGCCATCTACAAGGTGGCAAATTCCAACCAGTATCTCTTTTAAAGTATTCGCTATGATAAAATAACAATCGGAACCATCCTAATGAAACTGTATGGTAGCAGTTTCTACTTTGCTACTACAAAGATCCTACGACTTTCTCGCCACCAAGATCCCATTTGCCACTTTATAAGTACATTTCTTCTTCTTCTTATGACGCCGTCTCCTTTCGAAGGTTGGCGATCCAAATAGCTAACGTCGTTCTAGATACAGCCGTGCGGAATATATCGATCGATGAACAATCAAACCATCTACGAATGTCTTTTAGCCAGGAATTCTGGCGCCTGCCGATAGCTCTCTTGCCCTGGATTTTACCTTCTATAATCAGTCGAAGGAGTTCGTATTTTTCACCCCTCATTATGTGTCCTATATAGCGTGTTTTTCTTTCCTTGATGGTAAGCATGAGTTCTTTTTGTTTACTCATTCGTTTAAGAACTTCTACATTTGTAACTCTTTGGACCCATGATATTCTTAACATGCGGCGGTAGATATACATTTCAAAGGCGTCTATTTTCTTTTCTAATGATGTGTCGAGAGTCCAACTCTCGCATCCGTACAGGAGAACCGAGAAAATGTAACACCTGACCATGCGCACCCGGAGCTCTAGACTCAGATCTGACCTTACGAAAAATTGTCTCATATTTATAAATGTCTTTCTGGCCTGTTCGATGCGGCTTCTAACTTCTCTCTTCGGGTCGCATTGATCATTCACTATACTCCCCAGATACTTGTATGTAGATACTTGTTCCACCAGTTCACCGCCAATAACTAGATGTGCCTGAACAGGTTTTTTGGTGAATGCCATAATCTTAGTTTTTGTGGTGTTTATGAGGAGACCATAGTGTTCACTATGTCGGACTATTTGATTCAATAGTCTCTGCAGGTCCTGCTCATTCTCGGCCAGCACAACTGTGTCGTCGGCATATCTGATATTATTAATCAATCTCCCGTTAACCTTAACTCCACATTCAATCCCCTCCAGAGCTTCTCTGAAGATAGCTTCTGAGTAGATGTTGAATAAGAGCGGTGATAACACGCAACCCTGCCTTACACCTTTCTTAATCTTGATTGCATCTGAATATGTTCCCTCAATTCTAACTACTGCGTTTTGTTCCCAGTAGAGATTTGTAATTAATCGGATTTCTTCTCTATCTATACCAGTTGTTTTGAGGATTTCTATTAGTTTTTGATGATTAATGCAGTCAAAGGCTTTTCTATAATCTATAAAACAAGCGATTACATTAACATTCATTTACAAAACATTTACAAAAATGTAAATTTGAACCAACCTCTAGTTAAAAATTTACCAAATTCATACGTTTTGAAAAATAAAATACAATTTTTCTATACCCTCTTTCATATTGAACTACACATATAAATGTTTTTATATGTTATTATACTATCAGTGTTATTCAGTTTGTTCTATTATGTAAAAAATTACAAATTATTATGAAAGAAAATATAGTCGTGCAACTTAACAATGACTTCTCAAGCAACCAATATTTTTGTCCGATACCTAATCAAAATATCGATATTTTAAAAATCGATTTTATCTATTGACAATTGACATGTAGGTGTAGGTTAAATCAGAATTGTTAGAAGGCTTATTGTTATGTGTAATTAACAGGTAAATTAAATTTCGCTTGGTCGTTTGCTATTTTTTTTTTAGTTTTCTATAAAGAGTAGATGAATATCTATAAGATGAATAAATTTGAAAGCCATTTTGTTTAATTTGATGTTACAAAATAGTATAATGATACCATAGAGTAGCGATTTAAAGTATAATTCACTATATGGTAGCATGAAAAAGAGGCTACTTTCAAGAAAACACAGTCTTCTACTGGGGGGTACCTGGGTTCTATGTATGTTATTTAAAGTTTCTCTACTTTTAGGTCCCCTTGCTTATTCTAGGTACGTTGCTAGAACTACTATCTGGAACTATAAAGTACCATATCTTGTAAATAATTTAGTTCCACAAACTACTAACTGCCTCAAAGCTTTGCTGTTTCAAATTAGTAGTCTTTTTAAAAGGTATTTTAATAGTAGCCGGGTAGTTCCATTAAATTTAAAAATGTCTTCAGGGTGGCGGACCTTCGCTGTAGTCAATTTAAGTTATAGTAAATAGGTAACTGCTACAGTTTTTCAGCACCATAAAGTTATTAATCTTTTTAAGTTAAAAAATAGGTAACAGGTTTGAAGCATTTACGTTTATAAAGTTCCGATTTGTATAATATCTGTTCCTGAGACCAAATGTGTTGCTTGGGTTGATAGTGCCTACTCCTGCTATTTAATGTATTAGTTACTTAAATGTGTAAGATGTCCTTATATTTTGTATTAGTTGTTTTCTTAACATAAATAAATTGTTGTTGTTTTTACTCAGACTTTTAATTACTATTAACCAAGTTTACATAATGGGTTGAATAAAAGCCTTTTAAGATAATATTAAGAGATTTTTATATAATATTCAGTAAAACAACCCAATACATAACAATATATCATATACATATTAGAAATATCCAAATATCTTCTTATTATTAAAATAAAAAAATATAAAAGTGAAATCTTGCGTTTTTTTCTATTTTGTGTTATGCTATAACTGATAAAATGCCATTTATTTTTAACACATAAGTATATATATTACACATTATAAATAAACGTGTGCAATTAATCAATATCACGAACTTTTATGCTAATTTAACCGTAATTATTTCAATCTCAACATGTACATTATCTTAATAATCTGTATTGTCCGAGACCATGGTATAAATCTCTAAGAATTGCACTCAGATATATCAATTAATCTCTTATTTCAAATACTTTAAGCCGCTAGTATCTATCTTTAGTTTTGTTTCTGTGAGTAAAGCTAGAGTTCGATCTGTTTTCCCAGAGATGAAAAAGTATTGATTTGTATTGGTAGCAGTTTGCAGATAGCACATTCCTTGTAGATCCTTTGTAGTTGAAAGGTATGAACTTCGTCTGACATTCCGGTTTAATATAGGAGCATAGATTGGAAAATTTCTGGGATGAGATGAAAGAACTATTTTTTATAGAAAATTATGCTCAGTTTTCTATACAGTCGGTCTCCTTTCGGTTTTACAGATTTAGTCAAATGCTTGTCAAGACCAGTCAATCCTTCCAAAAAATATCCATAATCAACTTCGAAAATTTCAATATCGATCAATTTGTCCAATAACGAAGCCGTAATACTGACTAATTTTTGTCGTCGCAAAAAAACTTTTTGATTATATTTGACAATATCTAAACATTGCTAAAATGGTCGTAGATGCTATAAGAAGGTTGTATGAAATGATTAATTACTTACTTTGTTTGTTATCTCTCTCAATTTTACTTCACATCAACATTTTATGGACTTTTACATTAATTTTCATTTGTAGTTGTCACTGATTCGGTCAGACGTAGTGCATACTCTGTATAAACAATGGCGCTTTTTTCTATCTACCCTCGTATTAAAATTATTTTATGTTCGTTTTAATTATGGGTACAAGAAAAATTACATTCTCATTATTATTATTAATAATATTATTATTATTATATATCAGAATAAATCAATAAATGTTTAAAATATCTTTAAGAAAATTAGCTCATTTTCATGTTTGAAGATATTCCTATAAAAAATGACCATTGTTATTAAAATTTATTAAGTGGCGTTGTAGGTAAAATTTATTTAGCGTTATTTATTGCGGCGTTATTCAGTAATCACATAAACCACTTGTGTAGTTTATCCAGCACCGAAGATAATCTGGCCGCCCGATAATAGTGTAGCGGAAGGAGAATCTACCGGTATTTCTAATTAAGCTCTAATTATTTGAGTTTAAGTTATATTTTTAAGCTACGCCGTCCGGATTATTTACATATTTAAATTGAGCGGGAAGAACGCGCTCTTTTTTCAGGATTAGTTTCGATCTAGAGGAAATGAAGAAGGAAGGAAGGATTTGGACATTACTTCCAACTGCGAATTCGCACATAAAAAAGATTTATATAGAACCCGACACTAAGTAGAATATAAATTGGAGTTTACGTTGAGTGTAGAAATATTTATGTTCTTTTCTGATTATCGTAGATACTTTAAAACCCCTTTTAATTTATATCTAAAAAAACATTTAAATCTACTTCCTTTAGTTAACAGTACCTTTTTTTTTACAAAATTTTCTTTACGGTCTAATAAAAAAAGAATACGCGAATTTGTATTTAATAGTTTTATTTCACAGTTGTTGCGATAATTACCACAATATTAAATAAACAGTCTTACAATTAATTTGTTAGAGCAATAATTCAGTTACACTGCTATATGTAGAAAATCTGCGAAAAGATGAAAAATTAAATTAAATGAATATTTCTTGCAGATTTTGTAAAACTCTACACTCTTGTTGAAAAAAGAGAAAACGACTAACCATCTAACGAATATCTATACATATTGATTTTTTTGATGTCTCAATGTTCGACACGTTACCTTATCTACATCTTATTTCCGTTCAGGGCAGCTAACTGTAAAAATGCAATGTAGAGTTGCTGTATTATGGGTTGTCTACGTAAATTTTAACATTGACAACAATAATGCCTTTTTGCAGTGTTTAAGAACCTAATGTTGATAAATTGGTTTTAATTTGTTCTAGTATCTTCTCCAGAAACACTCAAATTTACTTCAGCATACTTTGTAGAAATTAACGGACTTCCATGACAATTGTTATCTCTATATGTCATCAAGTTAAACAGAAAGGGAGACGTTGTCATGTAACTAATATGGCTTCTTCACCGACATATTGGATACATTTTTTTGTTATTTCGTCTAGAATTATACCATGGTCTTTTTTTTGATACTCTGATTGTTTTGTAATGTTGACAAACCTAAATTTTAATTAGAATTATTTTTCCATGTACTGCTAATGACCCATCATCATAACACCACCTGTATAGATTCTGTAGCTGTATTACTATTAAAAATCTAGTCAAAAGTATATACAAAATATAATTAGTAATATACAGTTCGGTAATTGGAAAAATTGAAGTGTTATTTATTTTCAATCTTTTCGTTAGTCCCAATTTCGTTTCAGATTTCATAAAGAACACAGAAACAATGTAATTTTACTGTTCTACCACTGCTTTTTGATTGTCAGAAGGATCATAATAAATTCATAGATAATATGTGATTTACGTATATTGTTACAATCCAGTTCTGATAAGTATTTAAAGCTTCTAGAATATAAGTCTTACTAAACAAAAATTATTAAGTGACCAGTATAAATTACATTACCGTGCTTGGGGGATGTTTTAGGGATTACTAAAATATATTAAACATTTATAATATTTATATAAGAAAAGAACATTTATTTTAATAATAATTTGTAAATATTACTGCTTGAGAATTCAAAAGAAAGAAAAAAAGTTTATTAAAATTTCCAAAATTTATTTAAAAAATTGTCAGATAAAAAAAATACTCCAAATGACTGTCATCGCTGTCTGAATCACTATTGTTAAAAAAAGTTACAGATTCTACCGTTTCTTCTATAAACTGGTTTAGCTTTTACATTTTCTCTTCTTTTTCGAGAACATCATTGATGCATTGTTCTCAATCTTTATTCTAAGATATCTTCTTCTCCAACAAATAAGTTTCTCATCATCAATAAGCATTGTTTCTTCTATCTTTCTTTGACCACATAAAATTGTAATTCTTTAAGGGTTTTCCAAAGTGTTGTTTGTTGCATGTTAGGCAAATAGGGAGGAATGTTCTTTGATGGAACGTTGGTCTTTCTTTTTTAAAATAAAATTCATGTACCTTCCTTCTGACCGCTCTTTTAACTTTATCTGGAAGTTCTTATTTTTGTTTACCACCACTATGTTGTTTTTGGTAGATTCATAATTCCTAACTTTTGCTCTCTAAGCAGTT
Organism: Hermaeophaga mercurialis; assembly: GCA_951812935.1. Classification (NCBI taxonomy): domain Eukaryota; kingdom Metazoa; phylum Arthropoda; class Insecta; order Coleoptera; family Chrysomelidae; genus Hermaeophaga; species Hermaeophaga mercurialis. The sequence continues at coordinate 24,378,036 of OX638358.1, read as the reverse complement.
TACATATAGTTGACTTTCCCACACCTGTCATATTTGATGTCGTTTGGACAGTATTTTCCAGAGTTCCAGATGAATTTTCTCTTCTTACGTAGCATACACATACACATTTTTTATAATAATTTTCTTGCTTACCGATAGTGGACAACCTTTCATACTTTTCACAGAACTACATTCCGCACTATTTTCCATTTTCACTCTCTTTACGGACACTTTTTAACTCAATTCGTCTATCACAGCAGGCACAATATACTAAATTACTAACCCATTTTCGACGTTATTTATAAATATTGCTATATTGCTGTGTTAATGTTAATAATTCCAAGAATTAGTTGTTTGGTAAATAAGTATCTAGAGAATAAAGAGGGTTTCAAAATAAATGCTGTAAATGGATGGTAACCAAATAAATAGAAAGTCAATTAAACTAAGGGACATTGTTAATTTAAATATTAAGAAGAAAACGGTATAGCAAGAAGCAAGAAGAATTTAATCTTCTTGGAACATAATTTGAAATTTAAAAATATTTTTATATTCTATTAATAAATAGGTAATATAAATGAAAACTCTAATCTTAATTCAATAATATTTTACATTTATGTGCACGCCCATGGTTTACTGATCAATACCCATTTTATTACTCTCTCCTGTTGGAGAAAATTCTATAACTTTTATTAATTTAGAACAACACTGGTCATCAACATCTTACATTTACAGAATAGACAAATCAACTTATTTTCATTGCCTATTAAAAATTTAAATGAACCAAAAGAATTTATCACTTTTTTTTAATTTTTCTCCTTGGTGAAATATTTTATATGGATAATTTCTTCAATTACTTGCATTTGTGATAGTTTCGAACTTCCATCGGATTTATTTAGCCATATTGCCAAAGAAAGATCCCATGAATCAAAACCAATGAAATCACACATTGTAGATATTTATAAAAACTCTTCTACGGCAAGTTCCAACCTTCCTGAGATTCATTTTCTATTAAGATATGTTTTTTTCTTTTTTAGTCCTTTTCTTCTAATTATGGTTTGTATGGTTTTTAAGTATCCGTGGATATTGTGTGAAGTTGAAAGAGTCCGGAAATTCATTCAAGCTGTCAATGTTTGTTCCTGCGAAAAATTAGCAGTAAAAACTGTTGTTACCCGTTCACAGAGGCTGGTGGTTTCTAAGAATATAAATCAAGAAACGGATAAGCTACAGGAGACAGTTTAACAAAATGGTTACACTAAAAGAGCTAGAGACGAAACACGACAAAAACCAGAAGACAAAACAGAAAACCCGATTGCCAAAGTAAACTCATTTCACATCAAAGGAATCACCTACTAAATCTTCAGGTTTTTACGCAGAAAAATCGAAAGTACATTCAAAGTTGACAAAAAGATAAGCAAACTCCTTCAAAATCCTGAAACACAAGAGAGATTCAAGAGGTCTACGAAATACCGTGTCGAGGCGGTATAACCAAATATACAGTATGGTCCAAATGAAAGGAATAAATTCATTATTTCGTAAATCGGCGATTTTAGGGGAAAATCCTGAAACCCGTCGATTTTTATTTTTAAATGGGCGCTTCGTCAGATCACCTTTTTATTTTTGACGTCATCTCTGTGAGCGTGATGACGTCATCAATAAAAATTTTAAATATAAAAGTGGGTCTTGCAATACATCAATTGAAAGCAGTATTATTATGATGTATTTATTAATACTCAAAAATAAATTTGGTAAATGCCATCACTGCCAACTACTTTTTACCTTTTAAAAAAAAAAACTAGTTATTAGTTACGTTATCAAAATTCCTTTATTGACATTCAACAAAATTGTTATTGTCAAGTGGTTAATGATATTGTAGTAGACGAAATAAAAAACTTTTAAACGACTCAGGACTTTCCCCTAAAATCACCGATTTACGAACGAACTTATTCCTTTCATTTGGATCATACTGTATTCATATATGATAAACAAATAGATGAGTGAATTGTCCAGCATGTCAGCATAACGGTACATACAATAGATTTTGAAAACACCAAAGGACTCTCAAACAGTGAACATCAGAAATCAAATATAGTAAGAAAAGTCATAAAAATAGTAATCGCCCAGATAATTTGTTGTCTATTCTAAAGCCGACTTGCCTTATTACATACTTTTTTGTTATTATTTGCAAATTGCACGTCTACTTTTAGATATTTAATAAAATATTTTTTTTATAAAACTTTAGAGGCCTGTATATCCTTTATTATTGAACTTTCCAAAAAAGTGTATGTGAAAAGGTACCTTTATTTTTAAGAGAACTATCATCCCTAGAAATATTGATCTACAATTTTGGACCACCTTATATATTGTATTAGGTAAAAAATTATAAAGATAATATAAATTAGTTGCCCCACGTTGAGGACCAATTTTCTAATGACTTTACAAATTTATAAATTTGTTGAAAAATTATAAATAAAATTCAAAATTAATTAAATTTATTAAAATTAAAAGAAAAACGCAATTGAGTGCCAAATTATAAATTTAAATGACATAAAATCATATAAGACAAAAAACATATAAGAAAAAAATAAATATAGTAAAACAACAGAGTGGATTCTTTTCTCATTGAATCAAACTTACCTTTTTCAAAAAATTTTCTTAATTAATCACTTACTTACAATTATTTACAAAATTATTAGGAGTTCTAATTTTAACTAATATTTAAATTAAGTATTAATTCCATTTTTAGGTAATAAATTTTAACCAACAGGTGTTATGTTCATTACTCGAGTAACGTTAGAAATTATGTAAAATCTTATTAATATTCCTAGTTTCTTGTTACCACCCACTACTCTAGCAAGTTTTGTAATAATTATTGCTGATTTCTCTATGTACATATAAGTTTATTGCCGTACATTGTAGATTCTCAGATAAAATTTTTATACAACACCATATTCCTTTTAATTATGTAAATATGGCTCACCGGGGTTGCTACTATAATTAAAATTAATTTGAAAGAAAAGTGTTTTTTACAATTACTAAATTAGCATACATATAGGTTCTACATTAAAACTTGTTCAAATGAGTCTAAACGTGAGTTTCCAAGAAATTCATCAAAAAAGTTAATTTTCGGTACATAGATTTTGTTCTTCGATAAGGATGGTAATTAGCACAGGAAAGTGTTATCTTTATTGTTTTTTTAACAGTTTTCTTCAGTTTCATCAAAAAAATATTAAGTTAATCGAATTATTAGTTGGTGTGAATGTTATATAAATTGGTTCATCCAAAACACTTCTTTTATAAGGACTATTTGACCGTCTGTTTGTATAATCAGAGTTGTCGAACTTTTAGTTAATCATTATCGTTTCTTAAACTGTAATACCCTTTTCTCCAAACAAATTAGTACTGCGTTTTTAGTTTGAGTTTTATATAATAGATATTCCCAGCATGTCGTTGATTTTTAAAGAGCCTCTGAAAATTAATGGCCTTTGTCTATTACAAAGTACGAGGTTATAAAAGCACAGCTCCAGTTATCGAACATCTAGAAGATCGGTACATTTATTTTAATGTGCTACTGTTGTCATTCGATTTTTATTGTTCCGGTTTGGATTTTTTTAGTTGTAGGTTTCAGTTGAAATGTGAACCCTCCGTTGATACTTACCTTTAGTTAACATTCCCCTGTCGGCTTGCCGTGAGCCATAATTTTTCCAAGTAACGAAGATGTCACTGACACTTTATGGTTCCAATTTTTTGGAAAGGGAGTGAGTAATGGTACAACGAAGTGAATTTCTAATTAAAGAAGCGAATGTAAGAGAGCCCTAAAAAATTGATTTTATGGAAAGTAAAGAACAATTAGTTTTGTAAGCCTTTGAAATTTCGAATGTATAGAGAGAAAAACTGAGTCTAAAGGTGGGTATAAAATGACAACATTAGAATAGTCATTCTTCTTAAAAAATTAAGAAATTATTGCAGTTTCAGTGACGTTAAAATAACAAATAAATATTGGGCTAATGTGTCATGTCATTAGATAGCAATAAATATTATTGAGCACGTGAACTCGAAGCAGTATTCACTCCCTTTTAAAAAGAACCTATAAAACATTACGCGTTTTACGACTATCTAGATTTTGTCCCCACCTTTAATTTTCGTTAGGATGTTGCTCGTCAGTTGATGGTTTATTTTTGTAATAAAATTCATGCATTTTTAAACACATGTAAATAAAAGAACGTTGTCTACATAATTTATAGAGGAGATTATTATCTTTGCGGGTGTAGCAATATACAAAACAAAATCGCACAAGTTAATTCATATTTTGTTGGCTACAGTGTGTTTAGCAAAAACCACCAAATAATTTTTTTTACCTGATAACATCATAGAATCTATCTAACATTTAGAATGAACAACTTCATGTTGAGTATTTTTATCTTTTAGATGTGTGTGTCCGATCATATTGTAATATCATATTCTATCCACGTGGCCTACTAGAATAGATTTCAGGCTTGGATCATTTTGTTTGATCTATTTTAGATAGTAGTTTAGTTTGTTTGGTTTTTGATGTTGCTCTTACAGTTAAATATTCAGCTTTTAGTAACTTAAATGTAGCGGCCAGTGGCGGTAAGACTGGCTTCAGATTTCCATTGACTTCGACAACTATCTTTGATCGTTTTCATTTGAGAACTGTTAGAAAGCTTCATCCCTTTCTTGGTGTATGTTTGCCCTTAATCCAAAGACATTGCAGAAGAAGAGAAGTGGTTTAATCATAACTTCAAAGAAATCGCCTATACAGGCATAAACTATCAGAGTAAAATAAAAACTTAGAAATTTAGTAATCGTTATTTTTCTAAGAATATCTCAATAAAACACCAAAAGTTATGTCAGGGTTTACAAATTCAATAGTTCTATAATTGTAAGAAAAAGAACAAATTTTCTCGGGAGATATAACTTACTTAAATATTAAAAGTGGTAAAGCTTAATTGACACTTGAACAGGTAACCAACAGTTTTTTTGTATAAGATACGGGTGCCTCTTAAAGACCGGATGGATAAGACAGAGTTTTTTGTGGGGTTTTTTCTCTGTAAAGATCTATCCCGCCCGGTAATTGTAGCTCCAATAGATCCTTCGGAGTAAGGGATATTGTTCAGATTTGTAAAGGGTCGAGAAGTTCATTAATAAATCCAAAAATTTGATTACGCGATTGTCACTATATCATTGTTATTTTTGAAAATTATATTTTGCTGGAATTTTTCTAAATTAGTTAAGAGACTCAATCTGTTTATTAATAAACTCGGCGAGAGTTAAGATTCGATATATTATTTCATTAATTAATTGAAACTTCTTTATTTTGTTCATTCACTAGTTGTGTTCTAGAATCAAAGCAAGAGGCCTGAGAATAAATGAATCTGGTAAGTGCCATTTTTTTCATTTAAGAACTTCATGCTTTTCCGCTCGGTATAAAACAATACATATTACGTGTGACGTCATCTATACACCCACGTGTATTATATTAGTAACATTAATGTTTTAGTAATATTTAATACAATTTTGGCAATAATAAGGCTGGCTCAGATGATTTGAAGTGATTTTGTATTATTCCTGGTTTGATGAATGAATTTTACTGCTTCTTTTTATAGGGCCCACCAACTGACCGACCTGATAAACCTTTATTGAAATTTATGTAGATTAATTCCCCAATTTTCATACTACTTTAATGAGAATGAAGTTAATTCATTGTTCAGGGCTGGCCAATAACGGAATAATATGTGTTGGGATTATACCTCCGCCTTGTAATTACTTGAAATTACTTCCCGGTCAAAATTAGGAAAGATGGATCAGCATTTTAATTTGTGCACCGGTTTAAACGATTTTTGAGAAATAAGGCCAATTTAAAGAAAATAAACGTATATATACTTAATTGTTATGCTTCCTCTGTAGATGTCGTAAATAATGAGAAATAGGAAATTACTAAAAAAATCTCACCATCATATATTTAAAAAATAAATACGTGAATATTCGTGGTAATGTTCTAAATTAAACTGAGATGTGTAGTCAACATTATCAATTTAAATAAGAAAAAGGCACACGTTATTTTTTACACCGTAAATCTAAATTAATCTCGTTGTCACCTCATGAGTGTGTTCGAATATAGGGTTAGTCTAGCAAAGAAAGCTCGAATGACAGTTTATCAGTATAAGCAAGATGGATGAGGATGGTGAAAACGTTCTAGTCGATTTTGATAATGTCGCATCGAGCATCTATATTTGATTTCGTACCTGTCAATGCGATGTTACATGTTCCGTGATACACAAACGATCACCATCTTAAGGCAATGTCGTATATTTTTTGTAATCTATCTTGGTGTGTAGGGGAGAGTGGTTCTAATAATAGTATAGTATACATATATTGTAATAGGACTTTATTATAAAATAATTTTGGAATTCAATATGCTAAAATAATATTTCGTATGGTTATTGGGAATTCAGTGTAATGGAATTCTGATCTAGAAGAAGTAATTAAAAATGAAATTCAAAAATAAGAATACATTTTAACTAGAAAATTCAAAATAATATGTCATTAACATAATTAGAAAATTTCAAGGTTTATCGAACGAATAATTGAATTGACCAATTTTAAAAAAATTATAACGAAAGATAGAGAAAAACATATATTAGAAACATGTTATATAATCATTTAATTTTAAGTATAACTAGAAATAAGAATTAAAAATTACACTATAATAAACTGTAACATTTGGCTATATGTGGTTCAAAAGTACATCTCAGAATAAAGCTAGATAATTTTTAAATAAAAATTAATATAAATCATATTATTATTGGATTAAGTTTTCAACGGAATTCCAACAAATTATGAATTAATTTAGTTTTTAAATACAGAAACGTGACTGAATTATTATTAAGAAAATGTTATTAATGATTGTTGTGTACAAAAGCATATTACGTGCATTTGAATAAAAAAAGAAATAACTTTCTTAACCTGTAATTACTTTTTTATGAGCAATCTAATATAATGAGTTAAAATTTAGAAATTTTGTAAAATTTTTCAAAAAGGTCTGACAAATTGTAAAATATTGGTTTTTTAGTGGGCTTTGAGCCCAAAAATATATAAATTAACTCTCAAAAATTGACAATTATCACTTGAATTTTGGCTTGCCAAAGGTTAATATTATTGATATAGCTTAAAAAAGCAAAGCACCCTTAATTAATTATAATGATATTTTGGAAAATATTGTACATAACCTAAAAAATGAAAATTTTCTATGAAAACTAATTTAAGTGTAAAAAAAAATGAATAATTATTTACTGTATTCCTGGTGTTCTTCGGAATTTATATTTTTATTATTGTGAAGTATTTAAAATAGACAATACCCTAGAATTTAAAAAAGTTTTCAAAAATTAGTGCAAATGAGAAAGTTGTTAGTGCTCCAGAATGAACAAATTTTGTGTATAATTTGTATTTTCATCCCGAACAAGAAGTAACTTGGTTCCACATGATTTTAAATAATTCGGACCTGTGCAAGAGTCTCAAGTTCATATTCAAAGAGATTTCATGTATGAAATTTTTATTTTTTTTTATTTTATGAACTCGCCTTGAGAAACGGTCTATAGTTGATTTAAAATTATGATTTTGTTATGATTATAATTTTTATTTTTATTTATTTTGGCGCTCTAAAATTTAATATTTTAATTTATTTTCAAAAACTGTTTTTTTATTAACCCACACATTAAAAAACTATTATTACTATTATTACAATATTATATTAGAGAGCCTCACCTTATTGGACGCCAATTGTCAAAATATTAATTTTGTAGTTTTAGAAATATTAAGTATTTATATCACCTATTTTAGAGGGATAATGAATTGAATTATATTAGATTTTTTTACAAAAATGAAATAAAAATAATTATATTGGTATTAATAAATTATAAACTGAGAGTTTCTGAGAGTAAGTACAATATTAAACACTTAAGAGTAATTATAAATTTTAAACATATTACAATTAAAATTTTAAAATTTGCGCAAGTAAATCTATAATTTAACTTTTCTCAAACTGTTACAAAATGTATTAAATCGGGCCAAACAACTCTCATACCTACTCGAATTTTTAAGAATAATTATTAACATTAGTAAAATTAAATATGGAAAGATAATTAATAATAATAGGTTTCGGTATCTGACAATATCATTTTCCAAGACAGAAAGAAGTTTGACAGATCTTTCTTAAAAACGTAAATAGATTTCATGTCATAAACCTGACAACCAATCAGTATTAAGCATTATTCTTTTTATTCTATAAATATATTGGTTTGTATTATTTAGTTCAAAAGGTGGTCTAAGATAATTGAACTTCTCAGGTTCGGTTGTTCATTCAATACTGTATATTGAGGATATTTTAGTTATTTCATATTCCTGGCGTTACAATCCGGACAATTTAGTTTGTAGATACCTGATTTTAAAAATTTGTTAATTTTAGGTTTTACATTTAATAAAAATGAACCTACATTATTTCTTACTTTAAAAGATATTTATCATGTGTAATAAAAATTCCCATATCTCCCTTATTACACAAGATAACCAACAAAGTTATTTACAAAATTTGTGGTAAATGTACATTTTTTGAATGCAACACCCTGTATATTTTCTCATGAATGGATACATATACTTCCCTATATTTTATTCCCTTAATGACTCTAAATCTTTATGTTTTTTTATTCAAATTTTAGGGGAATATTTAATATTAATTATTTTATTTTTAAATCAGAGTACATTAGATTGTTTGTATCTTAATGGCTCTCATTGCTTACCGATCTAAACAATATCTAAAGACGTTGAACAATTGTTTGATTTATATATTACTCATTTGTTAGGTCACTCATTAAATCCTTTTTGGGTAATATTCAACTATTTTATTTCTGCTTATGTAAGTAATTATTATTATTATTATTATTATTATTATTATTATTATTATTATTATTATTATTAGGCAATTCTTTTAGACAAAAAAGTTAAAATTAAATAGTCTATTTAAATGTTTTTCATAATTAGCAAACTGACCAGGTAAATTGTTGCTTAATTTGTTGTAACTTCTTTTGAAATTTACCTTAACTTAAACTTATGACGTTAAATTCTGGATACTTGAAAAAGTTTAGTTTCCATTGAAAATTAAAATTCTCAGTATTCCATATACCAATTGATGAAACGTTGATCAACACAAATTCACATCAAAATACAGAAGTTTTCAAAAAATTTTCCTACTTTTTACTGAATAATTGAGATTTGTATATTAATACTTAATATCAAACAATTATTTTTACTTTATTGCTCAATCTGGAACGCTTAATATTTTAAATTCTTAAATTTCATGGAGACATGTTCTATGACTTATGTTATAAGCACTCGTAATTTTCACTAATTTTTACAAAATTTCAAGTTTAATTAAATACCTAACACTGAAATTCGGCAGTTTGTCAGAAGGTAACATGTTATGGGAACTTACTAATTTAAAAAAATGTTTTTTATTTCTGTTATCGGGCACACATAGCTTTTGAAAAGCATTTTAAATTTGTTCTTATTACACATTTTGTAAAATTTACTTGTAGTGTTAATTTGTTTAATAACTTATCCATTTAATATTTTAAAACAAATTCAATTTTATATCGTTTGTTTTTTAATGTTAAACTTAGTTTTTCTATTCTTATTTTTAATGTTATATTTCTATAGACAAACAAGATAAAATGACTATGAAAGAAATCTTATATCAAAAGTGCCAATGTTCGGATAACAAAAAGAAAAGAAAAGTTGCTGGTACTAATTTTGCAAAAATTTACAACTTAGTCGTAAAAGTCAGGTTAATATTTCCCGAAGCAGAATTAAGCAATCTTTATAAAAATTCTCCTTTCAGCTACTGACTAATATCAGATAAGATAAGGTTGCCATCACGTTGGCGTTGCATTCCTTACTTTAGTGCCTAAAAGGAGATGTTGATAAAGTAGTACTAAACTGTAAATTAATATCTCAGGAAGCCGGCTATTGATACTTAAACCAAAAATCCAGTTTTATTTATGTTTGATAATTTATAGTTGACCATATTCTTCGATTCGAAGGAAAGCGGTTCATTCACAACAATATGATGCCAGGGCCGTACTTCAGCCCAATTAAAAAATAATAATACGAAAATAATGGTTTTTCATATAATAATAAATAGTTTAGTGTGTATAATGTCTCATTATGTATTATATGAAGAGTATTGTGCTGGTTAATTATAAAGTTCCTTGTATTTGCAACCATCAAATTCGATGATTGTCTGGTCCTGCTTTGTTTCTGTTCTTCCTTGAACTTAAGTTGTCCCTATCGTTGTTCATTTATTATGACTGGAATTAATTCCAGTGTTTTTTATTTTATCGTATTCATGAATTTCTAAGTGGATCAGTTGTTGTAAGTTGGGATGTAGTCAACACATAGGAATATTCTAAACTAGTTTCTGAGTAGCTAAAAATTATGTTATTAATTACCACCATACTAAGCATCCCAAGACTTTTTTTTATATTTTAACCTCAGCAATCTGATAAGTCTGAGCTCTGAATTTTCTTACTGATACTTCAGAGCGTTCTTTACTTGCAAATTGTTCGACAGTTGCATCGTCTGTAGGCCGATCTTCTAAAAAGTGTATATGTAATCGATGTAAATTTCTACTGCGTATTTACAACTTTCTCCGATCGGGTTTAACGGATCTATCAGGGTCAGTCGGTATTCATTAGACCACAAATTTATTTTAGAGAAGGATAAAATAAATTTGAACTTGCTTGATTAAGTACGATTTATATTAATTCGTAGGCATATCCATATTCCTTGAAAAATAGGATTTTAGTTTATGTCCTTTTTATTGCAATTTTAATATTTGTAATATTAATTCCTTTGTACTAAAGTTACAACTATTAATTAATTATTTAACAAACATTTCCATACCTTCAAATAAAGACTTTTTCTATTACACTGAAATATTTTCATTAAGTACTTACTAAATATTACAATTTTAATAAATGCAGTTTTAGAGGTATTAAATAATAATTCTGACAAGTGATTTTTATACATTTTTCTATATTTGGTAGTCGTTTTTACACCTGTTTAATTATATCACATGATTTTGTTGAGACCTCTACTAAATATAATAATTTTTCTACGTGCCATTTTAAAATATTATTTAATTTTGAGTTCTAAATTTTTACGGTCTTTTACATCTCTTTTTATGCTCTTACTCATTTAGTATATTTGTTAAAGACTTATGTAATTTTTTAATTTTTTATTTGTCGTTTGCGCATTTCGTCCACGCAGCTTATCACGTGATATTTGTTTAGCATTAGCCACTCTCGGCCAGTCCCCTGCTATTCCAAAAAGTACGTTTTGCTCTTCTGCTCGTGTTGTTTGTTTAGTAATACAACATTGTAGGTATCTATGTTAATAATGAAGAGTATGTGTAATGAATAGTAACATCTTTTGACGTGCTTCATTAAAAATTTCCTCAAGTTTCTAGATCAATAATTTATGAAATTGTTTATGATAATTCTATAAAAAAGAATGTGTATGACATGTGCCAAAAATAGGAAACACAAAACAAAGCGTATGGCATATACTGCGAGCGCTCTGACAAATGAGATCTTGAGCCACATTGTCACTTGTAACAAACTGTGAATTGTTTATTAAATTTAAAAAATAAGCAATAAAACAGTGAATGGCATCATTCGAATTCTTCGACAAAAAAACGAAAAGCGTTGTGCTGATTGACTTTCTGTCAAAAAGAACGACAATAAGTGCTCAAAAATTCAGTAAAAATCTTATTGATACTTAGGCGCAGTATTGAAAATAGTCGACGTTGCGACAAAGACGAAGACGTATTTGTTAAACTGTCTTTGGGAATTTCTGAACTAACCACCATCAGATTTTCATCCCAAAATTTCTTGAAGAAAAGTGCTTAGAGAAGAGGACGTATTTGAAAGAAACTATTAATGAGGGTTAAATAGACAGGCGGCAGAGTTCTTGGAAGATGGTATCAGAAGATTATTCACATCTTAACTATTGTTTAGATATTAAAATAGACTATTTTTATATTTTCACTTAACGTAAAATTTACGTTCTTAAGTAAAATTTCTCTTATTTGATTGTAAAACAGTCCTTACTTAACAACGCTCATATTATTATTTTATTGGTTCAATTGGAGTTCTATTATAACCTTTTCAAATCCCAAGTGGTTAGTTAATCTTATTAACAATCGTCGATGTTTTAGTTATGAAAGTCCGTTTCTGTCTTGCACCTTTTACACGAGGACACATTAAGACATCAGACGGTTTCCCACAGTATAATATCTTCTCGGGTTTATCTGCAAAGAACAAGATGGGTCCAAGTTCGGTCCCATGTAGGACGTCACGCGTCTCTAATGTATATCATTGTTTCGCAATGAACCAGAAAATTACTGGCGATAATTTTACAAAACGCACGGGTTCACAATAAATCTAACAGGAGGGATTCCTGCCAGGCCCACCTTGTCACTTGCTGGAGCCACTCAGGGACGGTGTCTGGGGATAAGATGTCAAATAAATGTCATAATGTTTATTTTTCGAAAAATTTCTTTCCTATAAGCAAAATCTAGAGAGAACAAGTGAATTCCTGTTATGATATTGTTTATTTAATTTTAGTCTATGGTTAATTTCGTTGCCAACAAATTTTCAAAAATTGATGATCGTGATCGTGGATCTATGAATAATAAATAATTTAAAAGAAATATGATCATTAATACCATAAATTAATCATTAAGAACAGATTCACATTTTTATATCTAATGAAAATATGTAGGTTATAAGAAAGACTTTTTTTTCGGAAACATTTTCATATATCTAATTGATAGATATATTGGGTGTAATAGAAATTATTGGTACAAAAAATTGAAACATAAAAACAAAATTTTTTGTATAAATATACACATAAGAAGCTAGAAAAAATACATTAGCTCCGCCTATGGATCCATTTTAAGTAAAATTTATGTTTGCCGACAACCTAACAGAACATAAAGCACAAATCTTTACTGTCTTCAATCTAATTCTCTCTACCTGAAATTAAGATGTTTTCACTGTTTTCTGTAAAGGCGTACGTTTCGATTTTTGTCAATTCATTATTTTTTGACAGGTTTATATTGACACCTGTAACCGTTTGGATCTAGTAACTTCCCAAAAAATTCCCAGCCATATCCATTTATATTATGTGATATTTCCTGAATTATATTTTGTATTTAATATTAAATACGAATGGTATTGAAAATTATTAATTAGATAAATACAACAAAGGTTTAATTACAAAAGCCTCAATGAAGGTGAGTTCTAAAAAATTTAGTTAATTTTATTTCTTTAAATGTCAAGACGAATGGGCACTCAAAATATTTTTAATATTTTTTGAAAATTAAAGTTCTTTTAAGAATGTACTTATACAAAAAAAACTAAATTAAGAAAATTTTTTTAGAAACAATAAAAAGTGGATTAAAAAAATTATCTGTTTTTTTTCTAGTTAAAATATTTCACTCATTTTAATTGGGCATGTTTCAAATGTTTATAAATGAGGTACCTACTAAAATTAACCACTAATAGGAACTGATAAAGTACACGATTGATTGTAAGCAACAAAAATAGAATCGTTAACATATCGATCAAACTTCATTTAATGTTTCAACAAAAATTTGAAGTTAGTTCAATTGTGAAGCAAAAGTTAGAAGTATGTACAACTTAAATATTTTTATTGATGGTTTAATTTAATAATTAGTGTTGCATACGTGTATATTTAATAGGTGTATACTAAATACGTGGTGCCTGCGTGTCTGGAGTGGCGAATAGAATATTTTTTATGGCATTTTTATTTATTTTTTTAGGATATTAGAAAGATTTAGATTTCAATTTTTACTAATGTTATATTTTACTTTTATAATCTAATACTAATTATTATATAAATATTTTCTATTTTTTGACTATTGTTCATTATTCATTATTAATTAAGTGAGTAATTAATTTCTTTATTATTAGATTCCTTACCGAATATGTAACAAATGTAATGAAAAAGAGTGCACTATTTAAAAACATGACTGTTTTTCTACAAAATTCTGAAATTTCTGACAGTAGCACAGACCTTATTCAAGAATCTCAACATAAAAGAACTTTATCAATATGTAAGTAATACTATCTGTGAAAATTATAAGAACTGTTTTCAATAGAAAATATCCCAAAAGGGCCTAATATAGAAAAACATATCACACTACCTTGTTTCTTATTTATTCTTAAACTAATGTTAATTTATTTGGTTTGATTTCCAGGGTCAGGTGATTTTGAATCTGCGATTACGGCTACGGGATTTGGTAAATTTAATGTGTTTTTGGTAATAGTGGCCATTTTTACAGGACTCACAAGTGTGTTTGAACCAAGATCAAATGCATACGTCGTTCCTGCAGCTCAATGTGATTTACATCTTGATCTTCATCGAAAAGCAGTGCTCAATAGTGTTCCTCTCGCAGGTAGTAATTTAATTTAAATATATGCATATAAAACCAATTTCCTCTAATAAAATTGATTTGAAGAAATAGAACAGTTTCAAAGAGAAAAGAATAAAGTAACACTAATAAATAAAATACGAAAACCATAATAATATAATATGTAAATAAAAATATATAGAAAAAGAAGAAGAGAGAAAGCTACAAGTATATGACTAATTAACAAAACAATACGAGAATGGACGGAAAATAGAAAAGAAAACGAAGGTGATATGGGGATAATTGAATAGAAACACTTTGTTAAACATAGTTCTAATTTCGTTACTATAGCAACGAAATTCATTTGTTTATATTGTGTATAAGTAGTATTGACGCATTTATCAAAATTATTTGCAGTTTACTTTTCTTAGTGTTGTGACTGATACAAATGACGTTATTCTTCTGTATGATAAAGTAACGATTCAGGATTTGCTTGATCATTTGAAATAGGAATTATCCAGTTTACAGTCCCGACTTTTCTCCATGTGATTTTTATTTGCTTGGCCATTAAAATAATAATTGAGAGGGTGACGGTTGAATTCCGACGCTGAGGTAGAGATTGCTGTTAGAAAATGATTCCGCAAATAACCACAAGATTTTTTCGAGTAAGGAATCTATATACTTGTCCTCTAGTGGGTCTCATGCCTTAATATTAGTAGATTTTTATTAAAATTCGCAAACACTACTTTAATGCCTCTAAACGTGATTCTATTCAACTATCGGGATAGATAAAATACGATAATTCTGCCCATGTCAGTGAGCTATGGATATGAATAAATAAGACATTCCTTAGAGAAATAGCAAGACTATAAAATGAAAATGAGACAAGAAATAATGAGATTAGAAACATGACAAAAAAAGCTGAAAATTGTGTGCACAAAGAATGACGCCAAATAGGGTTAAAAAGAAAAGTACTACAGATAGGATAGATTGAAGAATAACAAAAAAGGAAGAATCCGAAAAAGATGGACAGAGAGATAAGGGAAACTATGAGATAAAGAGGATCATCAATAAAAGACATGAAATAATTCGCTCAAAAATCAATAAAAGAAAAGAAGAAATACTAAATATGATTCTGTATAAGGTAAAAGGGTATCTGAAAAGAAAAAATTCTGCAAAAAGAAACGAATATATTGTTTGGAAATTTGTAACTGAAGATTTACCCTTTTTTTATTATTGGTAAAGTCATCTACATCAGTTATAACCATTTTCTAATCCTACAAGAATCCTTCAGTAACAATTAACATATTAGAAGAGCACATCCTTGTGTTGTAAAATATTTAATAATTTTATTTACATATTTGTTAATTTATATAAGAAACCGCAATTTCTTAATCTAAAATCTTTTTATGTAATATTTATTTTAGGAATGGTTATGACATCAATTATAGGGGGAATTATAGGTGACACAATAGGAAGGAGAAAATCGATTATAATAATTTGTTTTTTGGACTTCTCTTGTTGGATGATGGCAGCATTCTCACAGTCATTTGAAGTACTGTTCGTTGCAAGATTACTAGGTGGAATTGTGTAAGTATATCATTCTAATTTTGACTCTAGCTTCTAATTACAAGATTTGAGAACAATACTTGAGTATAGGATTTTTAGTACAAATACCGTTGCACGTCAGGAGTGACGTACCTCTTTCGTCATAGTACTGCCAACTAATTAAAATTTCCCTAACTAAGATAAATCATACGAAACATCACGAAAATTCACGAGGACTCATGAACGTAGTCACAGTACTAAAAAACCGAAAAAGTAATCGTAATTATTTTGATAATTTTAGAATTATCAATTATATTGGCTTATATACGTCTTATTCTTTATAATATAAAGTTTATAAATGATTATTATATGTTTAGTACTCAAAAAACCATAATTTACATTAAATAATTTTGAAATTTTCTACGCCCATGAGACTCGTATTTATGATGAAGAAATGACATTGTAGCGATTGGCATGCCTTGATGCGACGTTGTCGAGTATTTAGATTGAAATATTTCAACGATTTCTGACGTCCGGCCGTCAACCAGTTGTGTGTTTTCACCACGTTTTCGGTAATTTTATAATATTGTCTTTATTTTTTTGCTTTGCTAGATAGTTAACATATAAAAAAAACTGTTTTTTTCAAAACAAACATAGTGTGAATAAGCTGATTATTGACGTTTATTTCTACAAAATGCCAAAAAAACTAAATAGTCGTTGTAAAGAGCTTGTATATTCATTAATACAGTACTTTGAACGGGAGCGTGACAACATAACCTAACCTTACATTTTTGAAACTTCCTACATTCCTCGACAATTTAGACAAGCCGACAACACTGCAGAGTCGTGATCTCATAATTGATATATGACGTGCAACGGGATTTGTATTAAAAATCCTATAACATATATAAAATGGGTTAAAATAACACTAATATTTGTATATGTTTAAACCACATGCTATTAGTTTTTTTTTGCCTATTTAAGAGCCTTATTGTACTAGCCAAACATCATCTATCATTCATACATCATACATGATTAATATATTAGAACTACTCAGAAATAAGCCTCTGTAGTTGTTTTATCAAAGAGACTTTTTGGTCAATGTTAAATAAACATTTTTCAATTTAAATTGGAACAATGCGACACGCAATAATATTTGCTTTTTCAACAAATTACTTCTGTTCGATGCCCAGATTGAATACTAGTTTTCAATTTGCAGATCTAGTGGAATCTATCCAAGTTTGGTATCATATTTAACAGAAATACATGAAGAAAAATACAGAGCTGTTATGCAACTATTTATGGGAAGTATTTTTGGTTTAGGGGACCTTCTGTTACCAACGTTGGCTTTAATAATTTTAACGCGTGAAGAAACTTTTGAATTTTCATCAATGGGTAGTAAAACCAGATCTTCGTTATTTAGTCTTATGATAATTTATTTCAGTATTTCATCAATGGAACATATATTTGATTGTTTGTGGTATGTTTCCATTAATTGGCGCTATTGGTTTTTTATTCCTTCCGGAAAGTCCAAAATTTTTAATGAGCAAAAGCGAGAACGATAAAGCTATAGACGTATTTCAATCTATTTACATCATAAACATAAAAAATACTACTAAAGAAGAATATCCTGTAAGTAATCATCTAGCACATGTAGAGTTTTATAGTTGAAGGAACTTCAAATCTCTCTTAAACTTTTGACATTATAGGGTTTCCCAAAAGTCCCGGGACGAAGCCATAAGTTTCTAACGAGTGAAGAAAAAAAGTTGAAAATTGTGGGATCACTAACCGGCCATAAAACTACATTTTTAGATGGTTTAAAACTTTCATACACTGGAGAGTTTTTTTTGGTGGTGACAACCCCAAAATTTTTAAATTGCAACCCCCGTCGAGTTTCACCTTATTTTAAAGGTAATGAAAAAAGAAACACATTCCCAAAATTAAAACCCGGTATCTTAGTTATTTTAAGACTTTACTACCAAACGAGAAAGAAACATGTTTATTACGTTTTTTATAATACATTTTCAAATTGTCGATCTTCCTCAACTTCGCAATAACCCAAACGCTCATAAATAGAATTTTGAACCATTTGGAGCATATCCCTAGTGATATTGGTGATTTCTTCAAGTATGCGATTTTGCAAATAATTTATTGTTTCTGGATTTATTGCATCACTTTACATTTTAGAAACCCCCAAAAAGAAAATCGAGTTGTGTAAATCCGGAGATCGTGGTGGTCACTCGATTTCACCTGTTCTCCCAATCCAACGGTTTGGAAACGTCAAACTTAACTCGATAGGGGTAGCAATTTAAAAATGTTGGGGTTATCACCCCCTGAAAAAACTCCCCAATCTATGAAAGTTTTAAACCATCTAAAAATGTAGTTTTTATGGCCCTTTAGTGATATCCAAATTTTCATAATTTTTTCTTCACTCGTTAGAAACTTATGGCTCCATCCCGGGACTTCTGGGAAACCCTGTATATTAACTAAATAAATAATATTTTCAAATAGACTATATTTTTCAGGTAAAATCATTAAAAACCCCTGTAAATAATTCCAATGGTATATATGTGCGGTTAAGCTTGAGATCTCAAATGGCTCAATTTTTGGAAGGAAAAAATTTACGTAATATCCTTTTAGCAATGTTTGCTGAGTGGGCTATATTAATGGGGTAATGAGTAAGTACTTTTAAAATTTGAAAAATATACATTTATAAAAATTTCAGATTGAATGCTATTCTTCTGTGGTTGCCACAATTATTTCAAGAAATGAACAACCATCAAAGACAAAACAATAATAGCATATCGGTTTGCCAGACACTCAATAAATTGGAACGAAAAACCAATAAAATTAATGATAATTGTGAAGAGGTACGTATTTCACTTCCGAGAACTATAATATTTTTATATATTCCCATTTTTTCTTCTGGTAAATTATCTGCATGACACGATAATAATTAGAACTTTTCGGATATTAGGATAGCACGAAAAGACATTTTTTAATGTAATTAGCAATGTTTCGATAATTTATTTGATCTTCTTCAGGCGCTGAAATTATATTTGGAAGCTTGAAGAAGATCAAATAAATGATCCAAACGTTGCTAATCAAATAAAAACGTCTTTTTGTGCTGTCCTTATACCCAAAAATTTCAAATTACTGTTTTGTACATATTATGAATTTTAAATATCTGGTACATATTGGAGTTTTTCTTTTACATCCCATTGTGTTTTTTTAGGTACTTCATATACTTAGAGCTCAGTCTCTAGATAGGTTCGGAGGCCATTTTATTGTTTAGTCAATATCTCATTATTTATAATCAGTTTTTAAAATGAGTTCGTATTATCCCCTAGAATCCTACTTATTTTTCTTATTTTAACAGATAACTCAATAGCGTTAAAATACCAACCTTTTTTCTGAAAATTGTTTAAAATGTCTATTACGGCTACCCCGTCAGTTTTCCTTTCCGAATTGTTGAACCTGGTACTTCCTACAATGGTAGGTTAATGATAGTCTATTTCTAAAAAAATGAGCGTCCTCTATTACTCTCAATATTTTTCTAGTTTGACTTAGTATTACTGCTGTTAGTTTGGCTAATAGGCTTTTAAAGAAAAGAGAACCACCATGTCTCCGTGGAGATATTTCTTGTCATAACCATCTTTTCTATGGTCTGTTAAATAATTGGAGAAGGTGATAAATCTCGTGATAGGTAAAGGTGATAAAAGATAAATGGCGAAATTATAAACAACGTAAGGTACGCAGATGATACTGCCATCATTGCAGAAAACATGGACGACTTGCAAATGCTGCTGGATAGAGTGCATGAGGCTGGTCGAAAGTGGGGCATTAATGTAAACATCAGGAAAACGAAATGGATGACTGTAGGTAGAATAAACATAGAACCAATTCCGATTACAATCAACGGACACAACATTGAACTGGTATCACATTTCAAATATTTGGGCAGCTGGCTGAACAATGACATAACGTGCGATGAAGAGGTAAGAGCAAGGATTGAAATGGCACATAGGACATTCAGCAAATGGAAACCAACTCTCACTAATAGAAACCTCACAGTTCAGACGCGGTTAAGAACACTCCGCTGTTACGTATGGAGCATTCTTTTGTACGGATGTGAGACATGGACGCTTAAAGCTGACATTATGAATAAAATAGAAGCGTTTGAGATGTGTGGTACTATCGGAGAATCCTCAGAGAATAAGAATAAGGATCGAGAACTCCTAAACATCATAAAAGCAAGAAAGGTCAGTTATTTCGGGCATACAATGCGAGGTACCAAATATCACATCCCTCGCCTGATCATTCAGCGAAAGGTTGAGGACAGAAGATGGATAAGTCGCAAAAAACTATCGTGGCTACGAAATGTTAGAAACTGGACCGGACTGGGAGTAGAACAGCTATTCCGAGTAGCGACAGATAGAGACCAATTCAACCAAATTCTCATGGAGATGGCCCACGCTTGAAGACAGGCACGGTACTGAAAGAAGAAGAACATAAATCTTCGTAAACCAAACTACAAAAAATACGCGGTTAACTGAATATTTTACCAACTATAAACTGTAGAGTGTCCCAATCGTAGCTTTAAAAGTATACCCCGATATAATACATATAAGTAAGCCAACATTAGCTAGCTATATAATTAAGCGTAACATTATCGATATTTTTTGGGTCCACATAACTTACATCTAAAAATCTTTCCTTGAGTCATACCCCTAGTGTACGGATAATTTTATATATTATTACTAAAACCCGTCCTTTAAGTGAGATTGACAATATTCCAACAATTTGCCTATATAATTATAAAAATCATTTTTATCCTAAATGAATTCCTGTTATTTCCTCACATGGGAGTTTCAAAATACCTAATATATCAGTGTATTGTTTTTGCTATAGGGAACAGTCATAATGTAATAATCATTCATATTTCAAATACGGATACTACCAACAGAAGCACATGAATGCCTAACTAGAACAGGACAAATAAAAATGACGCTTGTTCAACCAAATCCAATAATAACATAAAAATTTACACTGGAAAATATTTACAATATGTGTCAAAAGAGTATGCAAACACCTAACCGAATATCACCCTGGTAATACATTTTGTCTCTCGTTCGCTAACCCCGTGTTGCGATAATTTGTAATCACGAGGTTAGCATGCGCTTAACACGCGCTTTTCACTGTTTATATCGGATATATTTAAAATGTTAATAGAAATTATGAGCATATAACTAGAGTAAGCGCTTAAAATATATTCACTGGTCATATTCTCGCAAATAGAAGTATATATGTTAAAATAAACCTATAAGGCATTATACTTAAATTTTTGATATTTCAACCATTTCCAGTCAAACCAAAAGTCCGCCATTATGAATGTCTTTCAGACAATTCCAAACATTTCACTTTTATTTTGGTCCTTTTAAAGTTTCCCAATTATTTCAATTAAAATGAAAACTAAAATTGTGTGTTTTGGAGTTCTATTAATTTCCTGTCGTGTTGATTCTGATAAACATGTTAAAAATTAACAGCGATTTACCGCTTCCTAACTTTTCCATACAATTTGTTTCTTATTTTTTGAGACGAGTTTGCGTTCTGGCATTGTATCCGTTTCTATGATCTGAGGACAAAACTAACTTTACATTTAATATCTGCAGCCTTTGTTAATCTACTTACCTTGACACACTCAAATATTTAAAAATAATAATAATAATAGTAATAATAATAAATCAAATTCCAATTTAAACAATACTAAGTACCTAGTACTAGCTGCAAATGAATTGATATTATTGTTACGTGCTCTGCATATTCGGCGTCCTATTAGCTCGCGTTAACTACGTGATTCCAGATAAGTTGTGTATCCACTTACATATAATCACCTTCTCCAATTGTTTGTCAGATAAAAGTTCATTCTATGATAAGTTTGTGCTTTTATATGACAATTTAGTGAGATAGCATATTTCCCTATTATGTTATGCTGAGCTTCCTTCTAGTTTGTCAGTTCCTTCGTTACCTTCTTAGATACCATGTCATGATTCATTTGGTTTTCGTCTTGTCACTTCCATACGCAGCATTGAAGAGCTAAGAGGGATTTCTATTTGCGCTTTTAGCCAATAACGCGTAATACATACTTAAAAAGTTTTCAAATTTTATATGGCAATTCATTTATGTCGAGATTACATTTTTTCTAGGATATGACCGAAAATGTAAATATTTACGTATATTGCATGATTGTAGCATCGGCAACAATACTGCTATTTGTAATATCTGGATCCATAATCAATACTATCGGTAAAAAGAAATTGCTGTGTAAGTACTAATAATATAATATCATATCACATTAATATGCATATTGGTTTATTTAACCAATCTGTACAAACGTTTAAATAACACTTTAATATTTCAGATATACTGGGAGTATTATCTGCCGTTTCTAACATATTGTTGTTCTTGGCTGAAGATATCCTTTTGACAGTGTTTCTTTCTTCAGTTATTTGCGCTATTGGGAATATTGGATTTAATGCATTGGTTGCCATTGTAGTTGATATTTTCCCTACAAATTTAAGGTAAATTTATAAAAATTAGAACTGCTCTTTGTTTCTTGAATTGTTAATATTAGAAATAGCAAATCAAAAATATACTTATTAAATTACACATTTTATATATTAGTCTATGAGAATTAAAGATCGATATAAGCAAAATAAAAGTGGTTAAACTGAGTTTATATATGCGCTATCAAATTTTAATTAATTCAAATGTTTTATTCTTTAAATATAATACAATAAAATGCAATTAGTTGACTTTTTTCTGATTTTGTACATTTTTATAGAGCGATATCAGTATCTTTAACAATGATGATAGGAAGACTTGGTGGTGCAATGGGATCTTTCGTTTTTCCATTTTTCTTAAAATATGGATGTTTAGATGCATTACTTTTCATTTCATACATTAATTTAAGTAAGCATGAATTTGTTAATATATATTTATTGTATGAAGAGGTATCTATATTATTTTTCAGTTTCCGTATTTGTGGTTTACTTCTTACCTAATGAAGAAAATCCGGATTTGCAAAAGAAATCTAAAAATTAGAGGTACAATTTAATATATGTATGTGTATATATGTATAAGACATAATATAGTAATAAAATAATTGAAATAATTGATTTGTGTTCTACTGATATTCTTTCCCAAATATAAATAACTAAAATTCAAATATTATTATACAGTTAGTTATATAAAAATAAATTAAACTACTACTTCTAAGGGTTAATTAATATTTTCTTAAAGAAAAAATATAGTTGTATTTTTTTCAATTTTACCCATACGTTACTCACATATGAAAGATATCCTCCATGTGATTTTCTTTTTTTATGAGAGTAAAAACATCGTCTCAAAAAATTAACACTTGTCTTTTAATAAAAAAAGTAAGTTGTTATGATCCTAAATTATAAATTAGAATACTATTAATAAGGTAATTTACAGTTTACATTTTAAATATACCTATTTTTTGTGTGTCTTGTATTGAAACTATTACAAAAACAGTATTTTTTTGTAATTGTACGCTAGAATATTATTTTAACTGTAAGTATGTATATACATAGATTTAAATATTTTTTTAACCTTTTCTCTCTGCTGATAAATAGGTTCTGTCTGTAATTCCAACTTAAAGGATTTTAAATATAACTAACGTTTAAAATCTGCTTTTTGAATGATGCCAAAACCCTCAAAGTATAAGCTCTACAATTTGTTTTAAATTTGTATGTAAACTTTGAAATGAAAAGATCTTTAGAACCACTATCATCTGTGCAAGAGGTAAGATTTAAATAGAAAGTCGTGTTATGGAAATTTTGTTGTTTTCTATATATTTTTTAAAGAGTATCAGGACGGAGCATTTAAAATACCCACGGAAAAGTAGATCTTCATTTAAACTAAAACCTGGAGATTTACCAAAAAAAGGGTCTTACGAAATATAGTCTATCTATCATGTGTACATATAAAACAAATCGCTACATCCAATAATTCTCCATTACATATAATAAATAGGTTGATCAATTAAAATGAAAAAAACCTAAAGACACAGATCATTCAAAACTAACACATATTTTGGAGATATTTAAAATAAATATACCAAAAACTATATCTCATACAACAACTTCGTAATATCTTTTAAAGTAAAGAAACATTGTAGGATCATTTTTATTAAATGTAAAACCTAAAATTAAAAAAATAAGATATTTACAAGTTAAATTGTTCGAATTATAATTCTGTCTATACTGGCCAGACCCTTCGACATTTTGTAATAAAATACAGTGAACACTTACGATGTTATAGATTAAAACAACCAGATAAGTCACATTACATAAAACACCTCATTGGCATTTAACACAAACCTACATTAAATAAACAATTAAAACAACAGTTGGGAAGTGAGAAGAAACAATAAATTTGAGGAGTTCTGAATATATAGTACTGAATGAATAATTAAATCTGGGATGTTTTAGTATTTGAGATTACCTTTTAGACTAAATATATAGTGTGTACATAAAGTATGGATTAAATTCATTTTAAGCTAAACTAACAATTTTGAGGAAAAACCTGAGACAAGTCTGTTTTTAAATTTAATTCAATGTATTTTTACATAACAATTAAATATACAGGGTAAACCATTTATTAGGATCGATGTCATCGACGATTTTTTTAAATGGCACACCCTATATATATACACATATATATATTTTTAAGTTTCAAATTTCAAGACGTTTCGAAAAGTATATCATACTTGTGTAATTTTTTAATTTTAATTCAATGTATTTTTACATAACAATTAAATATACAGGGTAAACCATTTGTGAGTAACGATGTTATTGACAATTTTTTTAAATGGCACACCCTAAATATTTTATTTTTTTTTAGATTGCAAATTTCAAGAAAATTCCATAAATATATCATACTTGTGTTCGGTAATTAATAGTTTTGAAGATACAATAATTTTAAAATCTGTATTTTTGAAGACCTTTAATTAAATTAAAATAACAAAATAATACAACTGTAAAAATAAATTGCCACACAATAAATTACAGTAAGTGTTCGAATTGTCTTCCTTTTTGTGCTTGACAGTGTCCTAAGCGATCAATGAATTCCAGCTGAACTTTATTAATGGTTTCCTGCGAAATGTTATTTATTTCTTGCCTTATTCTATCTTTTAAATAAGTTATATCGTCGGGTTTTCTTTTATACACAAAAATAAATCTAATGGTCTGAGATCCGGTGACCCAATTAATGGGTCTACCGATCCACTTATTGAGGAAAACTTCGTCAAGGTTGCATAATGTAGCGGCACCCTATCTTGTTGATACTAGAAAAAAATTGCAGATAAGTTGGCCCGTTTACAGTTCTATCAAAAAAATAGAGGTCAATGATTTTATTTCGAACAATTCCTGCCTAAACATTAATTTTCTGTGGATATTGAGTGTAATGTTCTCTCATCCATTTAGAGTTTTCCTTTGCCCAATATCTACAATTCTGTCTGTTGACTTCACCGTTTAATGCAAATGTGAAACATAAGAAAAAATAACGTTTTTTGCGAAAAGTGGATTGTTACTATACTTATCCATCAAAGTTTCGCTAAATTCCATTCTACGATCCGGGTCGTCATCTGATAGTTCTTGTACAAGGTGCGCCTTAAAGGGATGCCACTTTTCATGTTTTAATACTTTATGAATAGAAGTAAAAGGAACATCATGTTCTCGACTAACTTGCCGAACGCTGTTGTGTGGATTTTCTTCCACAGCCAATAAAACGTTTAATTTAGTATCCTCGGCAAGTGGTGGAAGGCCTTATTTAAGTAGAATTTTAAAATTTTCGTATCTTCAAAACTATTAATTACCGAACACAAGTATGATATACTTTTCGAAACGTCTTGAAATTTGAAACTTAAAAATATATATGTATGTATATATATAGGGTGTGCCATTTAAAAAAATCGTCGATGACATCGGTCCTAACAAATGGTTTACCCTGTATATTTAATTGTTATGTATAAATACATTAAATTAAAATTAAAAACCGACCTGTCTCAGGATTTTTCCTCAAAATTGGTTGTTTAGCTTAAAATGAATTTATTCCATACTTTATGTACACACTGTATAATATTTATCAGTTTTTTAGAAAATGAGTATTATTGCTTTTAAAGTTTACTGTGTTTATGTATTGTCTGATATTGGTTAGTTTGAATGTTTATAATAAAAATCAAGTATATACATGAGAAGTCTGTCAATATTTGTCAATATCCGACTATCCAAGAGAATTGCAAAATTTAAGTCACATAATAATTTTTATGAAAGCTTTAGAAAAGTGTGAAAATTAAAAATAAGTATAATTTATCTTTTATATTTATATTCAATATTCTTTTCCAATTTTCTGCAAATTACTGTTTTAACAGTCAGAGAGTTTTATCTCTAAACCGACGATAACATGTTAGTATCTTCAAAATAAAAAAACTTTATTGTTACATTTAATCATCTCTTTACCCCTTCAAGTAAATAATTCATATAGAGCCAATGTCTCGTCAGGAAATACCATTTTAATTTGACTAATAATAGTGGGTTTCACTAGAAAACCACCCATCTCTGCACGCTTTGGCCCTTATTGTCAACAATAGAGTTGTCGAAAAACGAGGGAAGAGTTTCTATCGCCTTTGAACTTCGGAACTCTCCCACTGAGATGGCGACACGTGATCTATTTACCTTGTATTTAACCCACTGGGGGTCCGTCAAGAATACTGTACTGTGGGAAAGTACGTTGGACGAAAATATGTGGGACTGACATTTCTACAAAGAAAAGAAAAGTGAGAAACAGTTACTGAATAAAGCTTTTGATATCTATAGAAAACGTAAATATACATATATCGTGAGATACCTTGAAATAAAGATTATTTCATAAATGACTAAAAAACCCCAAATTTTTTTTATTAAAAATATATCTAAGCAAAAGATCAAGGAGTAATTAACCTAAATAAATGTATAACAAAGGATAAGCTTTCACAATGAAATGTAGTGAGATTCAATTCTTAAAAACATATGTACAATAAATATGAGAAGATAAATCGTATTTATCTCAATTTCCACCATCTTGCAAAGCTCTTTAAATTTTGTCTGACCAATGTTTCACTACTGATGGAGCATTTTCAAAGACTGACGCAAGATTGACATATTTTTTACAAGCGTAAGCAACTTCACATCAGACCACCATTAAGTATACTATGTACAATAATATTCTTCTTTTCCTAAAATAATTTTGATTACTATTATATAAGTATTTAGTCTAAAAGGTAAACTAAAACAATTGAACTTTCCATATTTAGTTGTTCATTCAATAGTATATAGTGAAGACATTTTAGGGTATTTCTTTATTTCATATTCATTCAAAAAATCAGGCTCTTTTTTCTTATATATATAATTTTCGATATTTTGTTTGAAATATCTCCAAAATATGTAATTGTTGTAA
Source organism: Hermaeophaga mercurialis (assembly GCA_951812935.1). NCBI lineage: Eukaryota > Metazoa > Arthropoda > Insecta > Coleoptera > Chrysomelidae > Hermaeophaga > Hermaeophaga mercurialis. The sequence goes on along the minus strand of OX638358.1, from coordinate 24,350,480 downwards.
TGTCGGAAATTTAACATTAATGGCAAACTTTTCTTCATTTTTATTAATCAACCTATTATTATTATTATTATTATTAAATGTACTGGATAATTATTAGAGGTAGGTAGCAATTTGTTTTATTATATTAATTTCCCTTTTAAAATTATCCTCACTTTTGGTATTTGAGTTATAAGTGATAGTCATATTTGTACGAGTTGGTTTACGATAAATTGAATATTGAAGATCACAGTTTACTCTTTTGATATTTATATCTAATACATTTATAGAACTGATATCTTCAATTCCAATAGTTAATTTTATTTTTGGATATAAATTGTTAATAAACTTAAAGGAAACATCCAATTATCTATCACTACCTGTAAAACCAGCCAAAACATCATCAACATATCTATACAAAAACAAAATATTCTTGTTCTTTTCCTGATTTAATTTATTGAAATGAATAAACAGTTTAGTTTTTGATATTTATATCTAATGAATTTATAGAACTGTTCTCTTCAATTCCAACTGTAAATATTATTTTTGAATGTAAATTGTTAATAAAATTAAAGAAAAATTGTTTATTGCTACCTGTAAAACCAGCTAAAACATATATATACTAAAAAAAAGTGACCAAATTAGTAGACACCGAATATTAAAAAAGTACTAGGCTTTAGATAATGTTAAAACAGTTTGTATTACTACATCATAAAAAAACACCTTTCGTAACCGACTAACTAAAACAAACATTCGAATTACGTTAAGTCTCGAGTAGCCGAATTTCATAATAAATATCCCTCTCGATATGGACGGCTATCAACCCTTATCTGACACCAGTCCATCTATCCGGTGTTGGCGCGTAAAATAACAAACAGGAAGTGACTAGTGAAAAGGGTGAAATTCAACCGAATGCACTTGACTGTCCATCACGCATACCTCTCCCTATAAGAATGATTATATTGTTGATACAAAGTTCATACGACATTTCTCATTTTGCGTGTGTCTCATAAAAGTTCTATAAATGACACTGTTAAAATACACATCAACATTTGTCCAATAAAACTTTATTAAATTTATCTAAATAAATTGTTACCATTTTTAAAAAACAAATATTTAAAAAGGTTTTTATTAAGCTGGGGGACTAGTCAAGATCAAAAAGTATTCGTTTTCCACAATATTTTTAAATAATTATTTTTTAGATCTGTGATCAACTTATCAGTGATCACATATTATTGATGTATTATGTATCCAGAAATTGAGATTGAATATGAAAAATCTTTAATTTAATGGTTCAGGAATTATTTATAATAGGGGGATTAACTTTTGAGTATTGACACCTTTGATATTATTTATTTTGACTTTTCTCTCAAATTTATAACGAATTGAAGTAAGAAGTATAAATCATGCAAAAAAATAGATAAATATATAGTTTTATAAAAAATTTTTTTTGTTTTAAACAGTTAGCAGCCTGCATATTTGTTTGTGTATGTATGATGTGTAAAACTAGCATTCAATTTTATTTTGCGAAAATGAAACTAAGAACCTCAGGATGACATAAAATACCAAATAGTATGATTAGCTTCACTAAAATTTTCACTTTGTCCCCACAAATGTCTCAACATATTATTTATGGTTTGTTATAAAAATAAAATATTTCTAAATCTGTTTGGAGGATTTAATTTATTTTTTAAAAAAAGAGAAAATAAAAAAAGAACAGACTGGTGGAAATAAAAATGAAAATAAAACACGAGAAAGGGGACAGAAAAAAGGGCCAAAAAGAATTAAAAAAAATTCAAAAGGAGAATATATAGAAAAAAGGAATATATTCAAACAAAAACAAAACAAAAAAGAAAAGCTGGGTTAATTTTGGAAAAGAAATAAATCGAACCTATAAGTCGGATAACAGAACAAACAATTAAACTGGTACCGTCATATCATAAGAATGGACCAGAATATATTGATCAAGAAAGACAGAGAACAGGTAAGCTCTTACTCCCTAGCTCAAAAACTGGGAGAACTATAGTATAAGAGGAATGAATATGTGAGTGAATAATGAGAATTCATCGGATGATGGAATATAGTGTTTTTAAAAAGTCCCACTGATAAAAATACTTTGGTAGTGTAATCAGTATTAGAAAAAAATCAGAAACAGATTCACAAAAAGAAATCAATAGATAAGTACTAAACAATTCAACAAAACAAATGACAATTGATAATTGACTCATAAAATATTTGGTAAATATAGAAGAATTATGTACTGATGGAACTATGTCCTTAATTCTTTTTTTTTAACTATTTACTATTTATGGTTTTAAAAACGGCTAAATACACTTCAGAAAAGGTGTATTACTGCATTTGAGTTCATTAGGAAAGAGTGCCAATGGATACTAAACATGTTTTTAAAGTCATTGAAATGTATCGTATATTTTAAAATTTATAGAATGTCAATTTTATTAGGGGGGTTCAATTTGTTTATTGCAGACGTCAATGTCTATTATATATATTTCCATAAAATAACCAGTTGTGAGTAGTTTGTATTTACATCATATGTTGTGATGTTAATCAAAATAAACATATATTAATTTAATACATAGTCTATGTTTGTATATTCTTTTATTTGTATATTTTAGGTTGATTTAGCATAACCACAGATGAATACCGTCGGGAGTAATTTTTAAATTACATTTTTGGAATACCGCTTTTAGCTAAAATTATTGCGAGGACTATTTGCAAATTATTTTTGTTTGGAAATCAAATCTGATCTACTGGAAATGTTTTATGATTATTTGGTTTATAATTATAAGTGGATTCATCTTCTTTAAGTGAAACAATAATTGGCGACAAACCCTTTTAATAATCAATTTAATGAACCATTTCATAGTGCTCATCCAATTATTAATTCATTTTTGAGCTTTCTTGTTATTCTTATAATATTTCTATTAGATATTTGTCTCCTCTCTATTATTTATTTATTTCATCTAGGATACGTCATCATAATTATACATATTGTATCCGAGGATAATAATATAAGTTATTTTAGATTATAATGCCTGCTAATTTGTCATTTTTTATCGATTTTAAATAATTTATAAGAAAAAATATTTCTTCTTCATTTATTTAGTTTTAACAATTTCTTTATAGAAAAGTATAATTTTAAAGATACTTTATTTATATTAAAAAAATTATAAATTTTTTATGTCATAAGATTTCGTTTTTAGGTAGTATTGTAAAATTTAGTGAAGGGAAGTATACGAGTTTCCTCAAAGCAGTGAATAGAAAATTATACAATTAATGCGCAGTCTGACAAATTAACTGAAATTCGCAATATTTAAATACAAAACCATTACATGGGAGGACATACGATAAAAACCTTGAGATTAATTTCAATAAAAGAAGAAACATATAAGAGAATAAAGGATTGTAACACTAAAGCAATTATATTGCCTAGTTAGAAGAAAATTGAAGATTACCTCTGAAATGTTACAGCCAATATTATCGTCAGGTATCGAGCCAAAAAATCTCGAAGCCAGGTTCCATGGCTTATTATCAATGAAATTTTATTTAGGAGTGCCTTTTACTCAAGATTCAAGATACAATATAATTCATATCTTTTATGAATTGAAGAACTCTAGAAACTTAAAATATACTGGCCATTCGATTTTAAGTAAGATGGTAGTGGTGTTTTCTGGACGAAGTTCTAGCAAGGCAATTGTGAAACTTGTCTCTTCTAAATTCTTCTTTAAGACAACGAACAAAATATAGAAATTTAATTGCTGCTTATTTGAATATAAAAACAAAAAAAAAGGTGAAGATCTAAATAATTTCAAAAATATTGTTAAATTAACAAAAATTTGGAATTAGATATATTCCCACCGAGGGAAAACTTCGGTTAAGGGTACTAAATATTTTGTAATTAAATATTTTTCAATAACCATCAACGGGTTTTCTGTCGATAAAAATATAACGAGTCGACTTTTAGCTACTTTACCGATTCGAAAGAAAGTGCAATAGACATTACAAAAAAAAACAAGAATAAAAAATTAATGACGCCGAAAGGGACGAAGGCGGCGTCGTTGTCATGGTTACGTGTTTCGACGCCAAGCCAACTGCTCATTAGTGAATTCCGCTAGGCGTCGTTTGAAATCTGTCATAAAAAGCCGACGATCATCATCAAGTTACAGCATCGGACTTTAGAGAAGTATTCGAAACGAAGCGGTAATAATTTTTAAATGACGTTCGCTGTATACAATATATTCAACTTAAATGTAACGTTTATATAAAATTATGTTAAAAAAATCTTGTTAAATTTATTGATTATCTTTCATTGTTATAGCGGAGTGCCTAAGAGGATTAACGTAGGTTATCGCCATAACCGTAATAAAAAGTGATAATTATATTTTAATGTCAACTTCGTCCAGAAGTAACTGAAATTTTATAGTTTTCAAAAACTTATTTAGTTTTCGATAAACCCTAAAAATAGTAGTGACTGAAAATGGAATTAACTTGTGAGTATTCACCAGTTAAAAAATAAAACTATGCCATTTGTCTCTCAATAAATAGAAATTGTTATACACAGAATATCTCCATACTCTTGACACCCTAGTTGAAATGTTGTGTAAAGCAATGGGATATGGAAAATCTACGATATATAAAGTTTTCAAAGGAGTAAAAATCAGATGGAGTAACCACACCAAAGCCAAAACCACACAGGCAGACCAAAACTACTAAAAGTCGATGTGGATGAATTTAAAAAAAATGCAATTCGAAGTTTGTTAGATAAGGTTTTACAGGTTATAACCGATTATGCTGATTTACTCACCAAAAACCCGAGATAAACTGTGAAAAGTATTATTACTTGAATTAAAATTTAAATATGAAAAATGGGCCGTACACTCAATGCTAGTTGATGCTAAAGAAATTGTATGTTGGAGACGACAGTACCTTAGAAGAATAAAACAAATTAGGACAGAGAATAAACACATTTTCCATTTAGACGAAACATAGATTAATGCAGGACAATGTGTAGTAAGAGTTTGGCAAGACAAAAATATCAACTCAACTCAAGAAGAGTTTTTGCAAGGATTTACTACTGGTATTCAGAAACCTATAGATAAAGTGCAATAATAATTGTTTATCATGTAGGCGGTTTGAACGGTTTTCTTGAGGGTAGTTTACCTTTATTTGATTAAAAAAAGTCCGTTGATTATGCACGAAGAAAAGAATGGAGACGTGCTTGAAGAATATTCGAATAATATTCGAATATTCGATTATTGTAGTAGAGAATGCAAATTACTACTCCAGTTACTTGAAACTTTACCAACAAATAAATGAATGACAGGTGAAATTGCAACATGGTAAAGTTCTAAAAATATAGCATTTGATAATAGAATGAGGATAGCAGAATTGTTAACCATTGTCAAAAGTTGTAAGCAAAATTACAAAAAGTATATTATTGAGGAAATTGCCAAAAGACAAGGAATTAAAATTATTCGTTTACCACCCTACCACTATCACCTTAATCCAATCGAATTAATATAGGCTAAAGTTAAAGGTTACGTTGCTAGAAATACATAAATTTAAAATTACCAGATGTTAAAAATGTATTTAATAAGTCAATACCTGCAGTACCCTGTGATAATTGGCACAAAACTTATTAATCATGTTATAGGAATAGAAAATATAATGTGAGAACTAGATAACATAATTCATATATTTGCAGAACCTATTATAATTTCTCTTGAATCAAATGATAAGTTTTTTGAAACAAAATGCAATGAACCATAATTTTATTATTATTTCATATTTTCAATATATATATCATTATTTATGTAAAATTGATGAAAGATAGTAATTTTTATATTTTATTTAAATACATTAGAAAATACTGTGTTTTTGAATTCCCTTTTATTTTGGAATCTTACGTCTATGGATTATTAATTCTGGGAGTGACTAATTCAACATATTTGCGGGAATTTACTCTCTCTCTTAATGTTCAAATGAAGTATAGGTTAGGTTAGGACCTGTTAAAAGTAGCTATTTTGTCTATAACTGAAAACCAAAAGTATTTTCTGTTTATTCAGAAAGAAGTGATCGAAGCAACAAGAACTTTAACCCAATAAAGCTTCATACCCTGTGATATTTTGAAGCAGTTATTTACGAAGATTTGATTCTTCTAACCTATCTTTTTAGGGCAAATTTTGATTAGAATAAACTCTTGTTAAGTGCATGGAATGTTACAGAAATCGTCATATTAACAATAAGGGCACCCATCGCCCTCTAAATAAGAAAAATGTTTGATTGAAAATTACAATATGATTTCAAATTTCCAGGGAGAACACGCCTGATAGATGTATGTATGTATTTATGCGGGGGGGTAGATAAACTGCAATCTAAAAGATTTATTTATAGCAACTGCTCTAAGTCAATCACCCTATCTTAGGATATGAGATGACTCTAGGTTAGGTAAGCCCTTCTCTTTAACTTGGTGTGTACTCATGTGAGTAGCTCTTGGGTTCTGTAGGGCTACATATTCTGCAGAAATGTTTATGGAGGTTTCGTCCTTAAAGAATCTGCAATTTTTTTCGTCTTTTAATCCGATTTTCTTTAGATGTACTTTCAATTGGCAGTAACCTGTTAGGACTCCCGTTAGTATTCGCAGTTAATTCTTGCTAAAACTTATGCTGGCTCTCGAGCTTTTTTGGTTGTAGTTTCCCAAAAGTATCTTAGCTTGTCTAAGCCCTTAAAGATTGTTCCAAATCTTTGATCGTTTTGTTTCTTCTTCCTTCATTATGCCAAAATACTGTTGATACTGATCCCACAGAAAGGTTCTAGCTCTACAAAGGTCGTTTGAGCTTTTTTTTTGGCCAGTTTATTTGCTATCTCGTTACATTCAATTCCGGAGTGACATGGAACATTGGAGGGTGACTATGTTTCTTTTAGCTAGCTCAATCAGTTTTTGTCAGCATTGGTGATGAAATCATTTCTTGTCTACAGTAGTTTTTTTCAACTGTACACATTTTGCGAGGGCGTGCATTTCAGTTTGAATACTGGGATATTTTCCTAAACTTTATAAGCATTTAGTTTGAATCCCATATAATCCTATTCCAGTTCCATAATCCATTTTGGAGCCAACCGTCTACCACCTTATGGATCCTTGTTTGACCAATGTTTCCACAGATTCGCTGATCCATTCCTCTTTGGTGTTACAGATGAGATTATATTTACTTATTGAGATTTAACGATGGTATTCTGATATAATTTTTGATTTTATTTAATTAGAAATTTAAAATTAAACCATACCGCTGAATCTACATAAAATAAATACTATCTGATACCCCAGATGAAATGAAAAAATGTTCTAAGCCCGATCCTGACGAGCGCGTATTTTTATAAGCGTACTTGGATCATTTGCAAAGTACAGCTCTTCATTGTGTAAGGATTTCTTTTAGAAGAAAATTTCAGCCAGCTAACGACAGCATGCTCTAGCGCGCATTCATAGATGCGTGTATTTCAAAGACTATTACCTTCCCGTATACCTACGAGTTGAAGTGTTTTTGCTTTCATCTTGGTGTTTATCGTCAAATTACTCCGCCACCATATTACTGTTGGATTTTTTTTCTCGGAATATATTTAAAAACATAAAATTAGAAGCCTAATTAAAAAATAGATTTATTAACCGAAAATTATGACAAGAATTACAAGATGGTAACCAAAGAGCTTCTAAATTGTACATGGCAATATGTTTCATTTATTAGATTAATGAGGTGGGATCACTAGATAAAAGTAATGAAAAATGGAAAAATTATTATTTTTAGATTAATTTTATGTTTCATAAATTTTCTCTGGCAAAATCGAGATTATCAGGAAGATCCTTGTTGAGAAAATAGAAAAAACGATTGCATATGGGAAATCAGCCAAAATCATTCACGTTTGCAACGTTTTTTGTTGAACGAACAAAATAGTAATAACAATAAAACCAAATTTTAGTATGCGGTTTTTCAAATTTTGTCGATTTTTTTCATAAAAAATAGAGAACTATTGCTTTAGAAAACTCTTTCTATATTAAACAAATAATTATATATTAGTGACATACCGTTTTCGTCAGTAGCTAGTAGAGTGAACTTTGTAATATTCTCAAATCCCAATCACAGGGTCATATCGATTTTAAAGTTTGAATTCTCTCGTACATTTACATAGACTAAACATTTTTGTAGTGTATTACGAATAATTTTCTTGAATATTGTTCCTAAAAATAGGACTTTTTTATAAAAACAATAATAAACACTTTGGATTAATATTGCAAAATCAATAATAAGATAAGATAAGAAGTCATTTGTTTGGTATTTTCCTTACTCGCCACGTCCCATTTTGTCACGCGAAGGAATTTTGCCTGTTTTAGTGTCATCTCGCCACACTAACCTTAATCCCTTTATAAAACAGTATCAACTGGCCACTCTATCCTAGATGGTAGTATTTGTATGCTTTTGTAATTAATTGAATTAATTGTTTCAATCCTTACTTCAGTATTCATAATAAATATGAAAAGATAAATTATACTTAAATCTGAATTTCCACCGTATTACAAGGATTTTTTAAATTATTTGTCTGACCACTACTGGAATACGGTGGAAATTTAGATTTAATTATAATTTATCTTTTCATATTTAGTTCCTAATTGATCCTTGATTTTGAAAAATATCCATAGAATTAATATGTTATTTGGGAATTATGACGGAGTGACAATTTGAAACCCGAGCGTTTTTTGGAATCATAAAACGAATGCTTGCTAGTCGTTTGGAGAGTCAAATCTTTAACATTACAACAATAAAATCTTGTCTCTCAGTGGAGTCTCTGACATCTGTATGATACCTTTTTAACCTACCTTTTAATATACAATATGTCCCCCTAAGTTGGAATCATATGGAAAACTTTTTTATGATTAATTTTAGGAAAAAAAGTTATTCTTCATAAAAAGTTCTGCATTATCTAAAACCTAGAATACAGTCATCAAATATCAAATTTTTTCAGTGGTATACGAGGTTTGTCAAAAAATATGAGTTTTACTCAAGAGTAAAGTACCTTTTTGACAATATCGAAAAATGTTACTAAAAAAAGTGGATCAGAATTAAAAATTACGTTTGAATATGCAAGATAATGCAGAACGTTTTATGAAGAATAACTTTTTTTCCTAAAATTAATAATAAAAAAGTTTTCCATATGATTCCAACTTAGGGGGACATATTGTATATGTATATATATATATATATATATTTTATGACAAAGTACGCGTACATTCACTTGATATCAATGACAATGATTTAAAAAAAGTTTTCTGTACCTAGTCACAACACCTCGGTATACATAGATTCCGGAATGAGCAAGAAAAACACGGAGTAGATGCGCCATTTGAAAGTTAACCGCTTGTCATAAATTATTTTTAAATCATTAAATTAAAGAGTTTTAATATTCAAACTCAATTTCTGGATATATACAAAATAGTGATTTTTCTAAAAATAATTTATTATTACAAAAAAAGGTAATAACTATTTACTAAGAAAATACAATTATCATAAAAATACGAGACAATGTTTTAATAGATATGGTAAATTACAATTTAAATCAATTTTCCTATTAACTACTTTATTGCCATCATAAAATTCACTCGATTAATTTCTTAATATTGTCGAACAAGTAGTTTTAATATTCATTCATCATGTAATTGACATTTATCGCTGATGTAAATTGTTAACCCTATAAAAGTAAGTTTAGCCGATGGAAAAATACATACTTTATGTTTATTCCAAGTTAATAGCAGTTATTATTAGTTTAAACTCACACAGTAATAAAAATAAAACGTAGTAGCTATCATAAAGTATACCTACTTAATATTAAGTGTTTCACTGTTAAAAATGTACTTACTACCTTACAAACTTGTTGGCAAATAATACCTAATTAAATATTTTAAGCACACTAGTTGCTTTTATATATATATTTTAATAAAATTCTTTTAGTTATAAGTAAAACAAAATTGAAAATAAATTATTTCATTTTTCTTGACGTATATTTCCTAAAGTCATTTTGACTTGAAATAATTTTTTCGTATTGATTTTGATCTATAAATGTATAAAGGTAATATTACCTAACGCACCGTGAGTAAGAACGATGCGGGAATATAGAATCATTTAATTACCTTCATAACTATTGAAGAAGATGTTATAAAGAATAAAAATTGATTCAATTTACTTAATAAGGAAAAAATGTTCCTTAATAATTAGCTCCATCAGAAAGTTTTACCCCCATGTTTTTTTCAAAGTTTTAAGCTTAGGGCTTGTTTTTGCATACACGCTCCCGCATTTGAATAATATCAAGGTAACTAGTTTGTTGAAACTAAATAGTGTCTGTCCAAGTAAACACGTTTCTTGTTAACTTAAATTGACTGGAATGATAGCCACAGTGTTTATTGGCTATACTTATAATCAAAATACATTTTGGAGAATAATAGTAATTACTAAGCAGTACAACATGAATTAATTTGTATTTAAGTAATACACCTTGCGGTAGGCAAATAACAGACGAGATGTTTTTTTATCGCATTTATAGAGCCACTATCTATCTAAATCCCTTATTCTTCTACCGCTTTTCAAAATCCCGTTGCTGTAGTAAAGTCATGAAACAGTTGCCACGTCTACACTTAAATTTAAAACTGGTAGAGTCCTGGAAAGATGTCCATAGACAAATTACCAAAATTAAATTTCATTTTGATTAAGACTTGTAAAATTTTTACTTCGAATCTAGACAACAATAATAGTAGAGTAAAGATAAATAAAAAAAATAAAAAATAATATCAACTAAGCATCTGGGCGAGATATTGGACTGAAACAGTCGATAGTCCAAAATTATAATGAGGGTTCCAAAATTTATGAAACAAGTAGTTTTGATAGAAAAGACAGGTTTGTAATTAAAAATTGTCCCCACAGTATTACATGTTTTTTTGTTAAAATTTTCCATAAACCTAGACTTCAAAAAACGCAAAAGAAAAAAGTTCAACGGCGTTAAATCGTATGAACTGGGTGGCCAGTTTTGATCACCAGAACGGGAAATTACACGAACGAAATGGCTTTGAATTATTTTTCAGGCTATATGGTTTGTGACACCATCTTATTAAAACAACATATCGTTCACATCCATATCTTGCTATTTAGGCAAAAAACTGGATTATCATTCCGCCATTAATTGTTATTGCCACTACAGCTGCTGGTGATGCGTTTAGTCCAAAATTTACACCAAACAATGCCACGAATTGAATCTCAACAATCGAAAAATCGGCAACAATATGTTATTTTACAATCCATTCAACGAACTCTTTAACCTATACGGTGTCAGTAAGCTTCAGTTCTTGAGTAAATTGAACTTTGTAAGCATGAACATTATTTTTTCTGAGAACACTATTAGGAGCTTCTTGAAATGTTCAATTCTTGACCATTTTTGGCCGAATTATTGTTTTTGAATTCACAACAATACTCTCATGAACTCGGTGGATACATTGTGTTGAACAATTTGTTAAAAAATGGTTAGTGTTTACAGTTGATAAAGTTAATTCACTATTCCGACCATATTTAACGAACATTGGAAACTGTAGCTAACAAACCTTTATTTTTAGAATATTGCTCAATAATGAAAACTCGTTTTTTCAAGTAGAGCTCTATTTTTTTTAACTAAGCCAATTGTCAATCTACCAAATTTTATATTGTGTGTTTTTATTATAAATCTGTGTCGTTTAAGCTTTGTTAATATTTTAATAATAATAATAATATTTTAAGTCATTATTTAGATTTTTGTATGTTATTGCTGACGGTCTTGAATAAAGCACATTTTCTGTATCTCAGATCCAATACAAAATAAACATTCGGAAGTGGTAGGTCAAAAAAATATTGTGGATATTTTAGAAAAAGGTAAATACAAAGTTTTACGAAACTTAATTGTAGGCAAATTAAATAGAAGAAGAATGTATATGACAATTATAAACTTTTTATTGAAGGTAAGTATAACCCGAATAAAATTATGGATGAAATGAAAAATATGAAGAATTTTTTAAAGAAGCTAAACGAAAAAAATTGTATCGAAGTAACCTGTTCAATTAGACCTAGGAAAGCATTTAGTCAATAATAGTATTTAAAAAATTATTGAAATATGCATTTTTTTTTATAATGATATGGATATGACTAAGTATACTTTATCTCACTTTTCGGTGTATATGTAGGAAGTTGAATAATGAAAAGTTTATTTTGCCCACTAAATTCACAGAAATATACATGGGTTTTAATAAGTCATCAAGTGCTAAACTAGAAAACGTAAAACATTACTTTGTGTTATATAGTGTGTAAACGTAGCTACTGATAAAATCTTTAAAGGATAATACAATTTCTCGTAAAAAGTTTCCGATGCATTTGCATATCAATCAGTTTGATAGCACTTGCGTTACGAATCATTATACAAATACGGTTACACGACATCCGAGTGATGGTCAGCTGTCACACTTTTTCATGAAGACGGAGCTAAAGCTACAGAAAACACAGTCTTACAGGTGTTTTATATTCGCTGGACAGATGGTTCAAGCAGCGAATCTCAAACGCACCAAACAAATATATTTAATAACTAAAGACGATTGTGTCTAACAAAATTGAGAAAAAACAGTCTTACGTACTGTTGTAATTATATTCTGCAATTTGAAAAAGGTTGTAAACATTGGATGTTATACGCAGGTACAGTAACAAATAGAGACAGTATTTCATTGACATATAAATCTGTATTTGAACAATACTACTTAACTGGCAAACGCTATAAAAAATAAAATAAAGTAAATGCCAACGTTGAATTCGCAAGGATTTGCTAAATATACTTATTTGAGCTACATGCTATTTTTAACGAAATATTTTAGATATACTGCCATTTCTTCTTATCTGACTCTTTTACAAAAAATACTGGGTTACATTTTAACGCAAATTGTGGTTTTCCAAATGTGGTTGGTAAATTAACTGTTTTAGGGCGTGGTTCAAATTAATTTAAGGCATATTGGAAAAGGAAATAACATTCAAGATTTTTACCTCAATGTTGATTTCCTGAATAGTTAAAATTTTGGAAAGTTCTAAACAAATTTATTTGAGAATCCTGTTACAGTTGGTAAATGTCACACACTATTGCACAAATGCATATTGGTGTATCATTTGGTTGCTATTTTAATGTTTTCTACCAAAAATCTGTTTTTAATAAAGATTTTCAACTTATTCCAGATACAAAATTAGTAATTTGTTGTTCCGATGAAAATTTTGTGATTGAAAACTTGTTGAAAACAACTGCCGGTTAGGGAGTTTAGATACGGCGTATCTGTAATTTGCTAATGAAAAATTGGAATTGAAATTATGCCCATATATGTTGAAAAACATATACTTTAGCAAATTAGATCCGCTCGATGTTAGAGATGACATTGAAATGGCGATGTCGTTAACTTGGGTAGTGCACCCTTCATCTACCTATTTTTGTTGTTTGCTTAGCTATAACGTGAAAATCCAAAAGATCTATTTCCTTATAAGTGATGAATATAGTGTAGCTAATTTTATGAAAACACATGCAAGAGAAATGGTTGGTGGATATATTCAGTGTTTTATAATGACGCAATTTAGTAACTGTATGTATATCTGGAAGTTCCAAGCTAACGCTTTCAACTTTCAATGATAAGGATGAATTAATGGAGAAGTGAAATAGAAAATATTTTTTTTGCGTGATGGCTTTGACTGAAAAAAAAATGTTTATTTTCTTTTTAGGTGTGGGTAAAGCTTTTTGTTTTTTTATTAATAATAATTTTGTATTCGAAATTTATTGAATTTGGAATAATATTTTTAATACTAAATTGCCAAAGGTTTCAACTCTATGCTTATTTAAAATATTTTTAGTGTTCTATAAACAACTTATACATTTAAATTTGTTTTATTAATTTTTCGAGTCATTTTGGATGGAATTAAAGACAAAACTTCAAACTTCAAAAAAAACCTCGTTGAGTCAGATAAAGTTTCAAACGGAAATAATCATTATCATTGATAAATGTCATAGTTTTCTATTAATATACAGAGTATACAAATCTGAAAATAAAGTTCAATAATTACATTGTTATTATTGACATAAAATAATTTGTAAACTTGATTGGAAGATGCAGTCAAAATACACAATTTAAAATTATTTTGGGTTCTACAGAGTATTCCGTAATTACGGTACGAATCAAACATATGTTTTTTCAAAGAGGAATCCCTATACACTATTTGAAATCCAGATCAATCACATTTTTCTGACTCTTTCATTAGATTTGACTATATTGTACAGAGTTTTTAAGAAGATTTTATTTTTTATATTAAACGCTCGCTAGGTCAGTATTAAGTAGTAAGTAAGTACTTATTTTCACCAACATACAAATAATTGCTGTTTATAAACAAATATGGTGTTTGGAAAGATTAAAACGAACATTAACCTACGCTACTGAAAACAAAGTCAAAGATAGTTATAATTCACATGAATAAAATTCGTTTATATTGTAAAATACTGTTACGTATTGGGTGGTTTTTTCTGAATAATCTAAATGTTAACTTAGGGGGATTGTTACCCATTACGTAACTTGGTAATTGGAAATTAAAGAGGCTGAGTAAAAACAATAACAATTTATTTAACTAATGAAAACAACTAAATTAAGAGGGCAACTTACACATTACATAACTAATACATTTAATCGCAGGGACAGGCTCTACTATAAATATTTATTTAACATTTGTTATTGTTATTTTTGAATTGTTTGATAGAAAGATTTTTTAAGTTTGATGGTAGATGATGGTTATTATTTCTGTTGCCTGCATAAAGCGGGACTTTTCTTGTTTTTTCAAATTTGTCACTTGTAGACTAATTTGGTTACTTTTTATATTATGTGTATGAACTCTAAGAGAGTTAGTTAGTTTTTCATTTTTTATGAATTAATATTCCGATTTTAAAACTATATGTATTTGTAAATGTGAATATTTTTCTTCTTGATTCCATTGCTTGGAATACCCCAAAATTCGGTGCTAAATTGTTTTAAACTGTGAAAGACGTCTAATCAACTGATAAGCTGAATACACATTAATGAGAAACAAAAATGATTTCCCAATGAATGTCATTTCCAATAATGTGCTACTTGCCATACCATCTAATTTCAAAAAAATGTCGGTTACGTCATTCACAGAAGTCACGTGCACCATTAAAATATATTGACATGTTTCAGTTTAGCAGTGACATACTGTATGCATATCGTGCGAAAATGTACTCAAATCAACTCTATAACTGGAAACATACATTTTTCCTAATTCATATATCTACTAATATAATGATTTATATTCTAGACAAACAGTGATTTCGCAAAATGTGCCTATAGTTGTCGTTTTAATTATGAAATTTTTAACGGCAATATCGCAAAATTCGTTGTTTATGAAATAGCACCAGATTCATTTCAGATAAGACTTATGTTGTCCGGTTATGCAAACTTCAATCAACAACTAATGTCTTGTTTAATAACTTTCATGTTCATCGTACGCGAAAGCAAATTGTGAATTAATTTAAAACCACTTACATTTTATGGCTGTAATACCCTTTTTTTCTGGTATAAATTTTTCTTCATTAATAGTATGGTCTGGCAGTAATTTCTGGTCAGATGATTTTAAGTAAAAAAGAGGCTATAATTAAAATGCTCAATGCATACTTGCTTTGTGTACTGTAAAAATATTACAACTTTATTTAATTGGTATTATAATGTGTGCTTCTTCAAACACGCATGATATGTAGGTATGTATGTATGTATGTATGTATGTATGTATGCGTTTTGTAAATGGAGAAAATACGGTTTTAATTTTTATTGTTTTATTCCTTTTTACCGTTATACATGTTAAATTACTATTATACAAATGTTATTTTTTATTTATTATTATTACAATATTGTTATTAATATAATCTGAATGTCAATAATTTGCTCGATTAACTCACTTTCGTGATATGTTGTGATATGTTGTTTGGGTTTTTATGCTGAGGGAGGAGATTTTCTGAATTTTACTTGTGATGGAAGATAGTTTTAAATCATGGTCCAACGTCTAATTACATATGTATAATGAAGCATTTTTTATATTTCATTGAGTTGTTGGTTTAAAATATTTGGATAATGTTCACCGTTGTTGATTTGGCACATCACCAGACCTAAATTCCTTAGAACCATATGGGTTACAGGATAGCTGTCTTCAGCATTGTTTTGTTATTTACAGAAAATTTCGATTTTTGGTCTAAGAGCCAATACATCTGTTTTTTAAGTCCATCTAAGTTGGTGAACCGTTAGTTGAGATGGAGGCCAATTTATTTTGCTTCTGTAACACAGCAATTTCAATATTTTCCATAATTAGCGATGGGCAAGTGAATTGGCGCTTGGTAAAGGTTACGTGGACATAGTTCGTTTGATTGACATTTTTCTACCATTTAGTATACTAATTATTTAAAGAACTCAGATAGTTGGATTTTTGAATAAAGTATATTCATTTATACCAAATATTTTTACGTCGTCAGCAAATGCAGCGAAATTGGTGTTGTCTGTTTCTGGAATATCATTTGTGTAGAAGAAAAGGAGCAGTGGCTCCAAAATACTCCTTGCATTACACTTGATTCGATAGCCAAGAAGTTTGCTTGTTCTCCATTAAATCTGACAGAGTAGTTATAAACCTAAGATTTCAGTAATAGATAATTGGCTAATTTGAAAATCGAGCCCTATTCACAGTATGTATTTATTTTATTCAAAGGTTTTCGAAATGTCATTAACTATTCTGTGAATTTATTGAATTATTAAATGGTGTTTTCGAACGCCGAATTAGGTAAGAATGCTTTTACAGGCAGAAGCAATTGACAGGATGTACCAATATAATTATGTACCTCATGGTTCTTAATTCTTAGTAAAAGGTTTAAAAATATTGCTTAAGTGAGCAGCAAAAGTGTCTGCTTTTTCTTTATTTAAACGGACCATGTGTCATTAATTATTTGAAGTAGGTTATTATTATAAAATGTTTTTCTTAGAATAAATTAAGATGCCTAATAGTTATTTATTTTATTAGTGGGATAACGATATTATAAACATACAAATGCAGGAAAAATGAAACGAATAAGAGGGTGTGACTAGCATACATCGAAAATCTTTCTGAAAGTTATAAATATTGAAGCCTCAAAATATAAATAGCATTTTGCAGGTAGATTTGGTTTTTGAACTTTTGGAGCCTGCAGGAAGGAAGAACTCACTAACATGCAATTGAAAGATGTGAAAGATGAAGGAGAAGTGTTCTTAGTTATAATACCAAACACAAAGACTAAGGTATTCTCTGATCTTGCTATAACTTGTGTAGGCATTGATAAAATTAATTTTGTAGAAATACCACGAAAATACATAGTAATAATACTGATCACAAAAGGTTCTATGTTGGGTACAGGAATAGCAAAAGCATAAAATTGCCAGTTTTTATTAACACAATTGGTAGCAAACAAAAAAAATGGCTATTTGTGTATTAAGAGCGGAAAGTGGTACTTTGTCGCTTTGAAAGAGAAAGTTGTCGAAAGCGACACTGTTTCAGAAGGTGATCAACTTCACTGCTTGCAAACTTACAAGCAGATCTATCAACAGTGAAAAGACGCGCAGGCTGGAAAAGCAATACAGTAGCTGAGGGATACATTAAAACCTCCGTAGAAAATAAAAAACAAACAGCTACAAAAATTCTGGGAGAGAACAATTTACAAATGGACTTTTGAAAAAATAACGATAATAGTAATTTGGAAATTATTGATTCTTCAACAGCTTTGTTTAATTAAAGGCAAGAATATTCATAAATGATTGTTTTCAAATTTTATTAATAAATAATTAAATTTTGATTTTGACATCATTAACCAACCGATTTAGATAACGGGTTGATTGTCTAACTTAGGTAGATAATAGTGTTCGATACCTAACTTTAAATGAAGTTGATAATAGAATAAATTTATCTATAAATTTATTTGTAGAAATGTTGGTTATGCATCAAAAGCTGCGCTTCATAAATTTTAATCCTTAAAATTTCTGACGTAGATAAATTGATAAATGATTAAAACGTACTTTAAGTACGAGGCCTCTATATTAAAAACGTACGTTTCAGTAATAATTCAAAACGAAACTCGTCAAGTTAACCCGCGCTTTGATTACGTCGTGATAACTCGGGCGGAGGTTTTATAAATATTCACAGGCGTTTACGAGTCGCTTGAACCAGGCCATCAGAGAATGTGAAGATGATTGATAACTTGTTTGCATTATTATTAATTTTATATGAATAACCAGTCATCAATGAAGTCTGGTGTAATGAAAATAAATAGCGGAGAAGCGATCAAAAAGAAAACGGTATAATGAATTGATTATCAGTGTCATTTCGCGTGAAGACGTTCTATATTCTTCATTCTTATATTGGACATTCCACCAAGGCAAAGTAATATTGTTTGTATTGAAATGTTCAAATAAAGATAATATTTATTAAACGAAAATGACTAATAACGTGTTTTCTTTCAATAATTTTTTCAATCAGCAGTTTGTGAGTTCGTTTCAGTTTAAAGTTTAAAAGACCTATCAACATCTACAATTATTTATCTATACATAAGAAATAAGTAACAGAGGAAATGATTATGGTATTAAGAATGATTTGGTGTCATCACGTTACAGAAGAAATTAGTTTGTGAATTGGTAGCACTACAGTTTAATAACTTTTTGTTTATATAATTCCGTTATTTCATCCACTTCATTACCTTGGACTCTTGTAAGAACTTATATGTCTCAAGAATAAGTTTTTCTGAAACCACTTTCCCTTAATATTCGTTGCTTTATGTGATATTGCATTCTGCTGTATTTTCTCTGTAGAAAGTCTAAGACAGTTTATAGTGCTGCTGTTGGGACTATGGTTGGTTTGCATGTATCTTGCTATACCTAGACAGACAGCCTTTAAACTTATCTTGAATAATAAAGCAATCTGAACTACTAGCGCTTCTAAAGACAGGAAAATAGAGGCAGACCTAAGAAAACTTGTACTTACAAATAGAACCTGTTCTATCATATGACTTAACCAATTTTTTTAATTTATCCTTAAAAACTAATATTTTTCCGTCTATTTGGAAATCTAGTAGGATATTTCTGGTATTTAAGAAAGGTGATAGAGCCAATATGGAAAATTATAGACTCGTAACTATTATTCCTAATTTTTCAAAAGTATTTGAGATTGTTCTTCTCAATAGATTATATAGGCATATAGAAAGTCATTTATTTTCTGTTCGACATGGTTTTCTTAAAGGAAAAACCATAGTCACTAATGTGTTTTGTATTACCTAGTATATTGCGCAAGGTCTAGATAAATCATCCCAAATTGATGTTAATCATCTAGACTTTTCTAAAGCTTTTGACTGTTTAAATCACTATTTGCTATTGGAAAAACTTATCTTGAAGAACGCAAACAATATGTTGAATACATAGGTTTTAAATCATCTGATATAACTGTTATGTCTGGAGTACCCCAGGGCTCTGTTCTAGGACCCCTTTGTTTTCTCGTGTTTATTAATGATATAACTGAAGAATTAGATTGTAAAAATCTTCTTTATATAGACGACCTAAAGTTGTATGCTGAAATAAGTACCCTAAAAGACGCAAATAAACTACAACGGAACTTAAACTTTGTAAATAACTGGTGCAATGATTTTTTTTTAAATCTAAATATAAACAAGTGCTCCATAGTTTCCTATACTAGAAAACACAACTCACTCCACTTTGAATATAATGTTAACAACTTTAAGATACCGATATTTAATTCAATTAAAGATCTAGGAGTAATTTTTGACTATCAATTAAATTTCAATTTACACATAGAAAATGTTATAATCGCTACCAACAAAAATTATGGTTTAATTCTTAGAACGTGTAAAGCTTTTACGAATATAGGCGTCTTAACCATTTTGTACAATCCTTATATTCGGAGTAAACTTGAGTATGTTTCTTTAATGTGGCATCCAGAATATAGTACTCACTCAGAAAGATTGGAACGTGTACAGAGAAGATTTAAAAAAATTTTGAGTTTCACTAAGGATGGTACGTATCCACCTCAGGGTACTCCACATGATGAACTGTTCAACAGATTCTTTTTCAGCTCATTAGAAAATAGGAGAATATTAAACTCTCTTCATAAAGTAGTGAATATAGATATCAATTGTAATGAAATTTTAAGCTTATTAAAGTTTCGAGTGCCTAGAGTCAACTCAAGCTATTTAGCCACTTTTTATTTACCCACTGCCAAGACTACTATTTTAAAGTTCTCTTCTCTACATTTTATGTGCAAAAATTATAATCTTCTGGAAGATAGCCTGGCATATTTCGACATTTTTAATTTTAGTATTTATCTTACAAAGAATAATTTTAGATAAATTATTGTTTCATTTCCAATGTATTTATGTATTTTTTTGAAATGTATTGTTAACTTTTTCCCACTCTGTAAATGGTTTCTTAACTGTAGAGGGGTGTATTGAAAATAAAATAAAATTAAATTAAAATTAAAAAGTAACTATTTCTCTTTATGAGTAAATGAGCAAATTATTTAGGTCCGTAATTTTTCATTAACTTACTTAAAGGGATAAAAGAAAAATAGCAATATAAAAACTTTTAAAGGATAATAAAAATACATGTAAAAGAAATTCCTGGTTCAGAAATTCATGAATTAGTCGATTACAGTTCTAATCAAAAACAGAAGATATATCCCTATAGGGTTATCAACACAGACTTTGAGTTTCATATTTCCGTTATCTTAAGAGATATAAAAGAGAATTTTGAATAAACATTATAGATACAAATAAGCTTCACTTTGTAAAAGCAATTCGTAATATATAGGGTGTTTTATAAGCTTGCATCATATCAAAATTATAGTTTTTTTTTTTTTAATAAATTCTTATTAAACTTGAATTTTAATTTCGCTCATTTCTCTATTATTGTAATATAGGTTCTACAAGATGCTTTTTAAAGATATAGCCACTTTGATGAGAAAATATTAATGAAATCGTGGCACTGTATTATTTAAAATCCATAACTGAGGGTTAACCTTTTAAGGCATTTTTAGTTTTGTTACAACTCATTACATTTTTAATAACAAAACTCACGCCTATAATTTTCTCTCGGTTATTTTATATGAAATACCCTATATTTTACTTTTGTCAAGCATTAATTAATAAAGTATAATACTCGTATTAATAGGCTGACAGTAATAAACTAAACAGAAAATTCATAGTAATAAGTAACAAATTAATTGTAATAAATGATCAAATCTAAACAGTATCTGATTTTCAAATGGCATACCCACAGATCTAGCCAGTAGGATACTAATGTTTTGGAAAGTAACCTTAATTCTATTTGTTATGTCTTATAGTTACAGATATTTTATATAGGGTATTCTACGACGTTTTGACAGTCCAGTATCTCGAAAATGGAGATATCAAACTTTGGAGTATAAGTTGATTACCCCGCATGTTTAACCTGTATATTTTATAACTGAATTTATCTTTGAGGGACTAAATAAATGTGTTATTATTAATATTTTTATTAGAAATAAATAATTTAGTAGAACTCTGTTAATTATGGATGGATAAATAATACTTATCTTGAATTTTCACTGTCTTCCAAAGCGTTTTAATATGTATAGGATTTTTAATACAAATCCCGTTGCACGTCATATATCAATTATGAGATCACGACCCTGCAGTGTTGTCGGCTTGTCTAAATTGTCGAGGAATGTAGGAAGTTTCAAAAATGTAAGGTTAGGTTATGTTGTTTAGCTTTATTATTATGAAAAATTAATTTATTGAAGCGTATATGAACAATATATGATCCTCACACTCAAGACACTTCATCCTGCCAGTTTTAAAGTACATTTGAAAAATGTTTTTCTCAGTTGATTCATTAGCAATCTACAACTGTGATATTCTTCTTCTTCTTGCTGTATTATCTACTTTTAATATTCAATAATCTGTTATAAAAATCGTTATATTATGTTGTTTATTTGTACTATATTTTTATTAATTAAATAAAATAGAGACATATAAAAAAGATAGCAAACTATTTATTGTTATTAAAATAAGACAATGTTTTGTTTAAAAATATATATATATATATTTGGCATGATGTAGAAATAAACGTCAATAATCAGCTTATTCACACTATGTTTGTTTTGAAAAAAACATTATAAGTTAACTATCTAGCAAAGCAAAAAAATAAAGACAATATTATAAAATTACCGAAAACGTGGTGAAAACACACAACTGGTTGACGGCCGGACGTCAGAAATCGTTGAAATATTTCAATCTAAATACTCGACAACGTCGCATCAAGGCATGCCAATCGCTACAATGTCATTTCTTCATCATAAATACGAGTCTCATGGGCGTAGAAAATTTCAAAATTATTTAATGTAAATTATGGTTTTTTGAGTACTAAACATATAATAATGATTTATAAACTTTATATTATAAAGAATAAGACGTATATAAGCCAATATAATTGAAATAATTCTAAAATTATCAAAATAATTACGATTACTTTTTCGGTTTTTTAGTACTGTGACTACGTTCATGAGTGCTCGTGAATTTTCGTGATGTTTCGTATGATTTATCTTAGTTAGGGAAATTTTAATTAGTTGGCAGTACTATGACGAAAGAGGTACGTCACTCCTGACGTGCAACGGTATTTGTACTAAAAATCCTATATTCTAGTCTACCTAGATTTCGGTATCTGACAGATAGAAGTTGACAGATCTTTTTTAACAACGTAAATATATTTCATGTCAAACCGATAACTTATCATTATTAATCAATATTCTTCTTTTTCTAAAAATATATTTGGTTAGTATTATATAGTTCAAAATTTGATCATTCAATACTGTATATTGACGATATTTTATTTATTATTATTATTATTATTATTATTATTCCTCCAAAAAGTCAAGTTCTGATTTCTTGTCATACATATGAAGTACTTCCACTACTGTTTGTGTTCGGGGTCAATGAGATATTTTGAGTAATGTAACTTAACTGGTTGTTTTAATCTATAAGCTCGTAAGTGCTCATAGTAGCGTATGTTAAAATTTCTTAATGTCTGGCCAAGATAGATGGCGTTACAATCCGGACAATTTAGTTTGTAAATACCCGATTTTAAAAATGTATTAGTTTTACGTTTTACATTTAATAAAAATGAACCTACATTATTTCTTACTTTAAAAGATATTGTAGAAGATGTCGTACGAGATATAATTTTTGATATTTTGATTAAAATATCTCCAAGATATGTAATTGTTCTGTATGACCCGTCATCTTAAGGTTGTTTCGGAAATATCAGGTTAACGCCAACCTATCCTTCCTTTTTATTAATCAACCTATTTATTAGATCAAATGGATAATTATTAGAGGTAGCTATTTGTTTTATTATATTAATTTCCCTTTTAAAATAATCCTCACTCATTGATATTGAAAAGGGTTTATGTATCACTGAATTATAAGCTGCTAATTTATGTGACATAGAGTGATTTGAGTTATAAGGGATAGTCATATTTGTATGAGTTGGTTTACGATAAATAGAATATAAGAGATCACAGTTTACTCTTTTGATATTTATGTCTAAGAAATTTATAGAATTGATATCTTCAACTCCAACAGTTACTTTTATTTTTGAATGTAAATTGCTAATAAAATTAAAGAAAACATCCAATTGTCTATCACTACCTGTAAAACCAACCAAAACATCATCAACATATCTATACCAAAACAATATATTCTTGTTATTTTCCTGATTTAACTTATTGAAATGAATTAATATTGTGAATGGGTAACTGAAGTTGTAGGTAGTAAAACAACCTTGCTAATAATGCTTCAACCTACTCTAAGCTCATGTAAGATTATTAAAGTAAAAGGATTCTTAGTATACTTAGATTTATGTCTTTATACTTGACCACTTTGGTAGTACTGAAAAATAAATATGTCGTAAAGGCTCGAACAAATAGCAGACAGTCTGTCATAAAGATATGCAAACATCTGCAGTGATTATATTTCTTATTTATGCTCATGCCGACTTTGCTCACTGATGCTCTCGACTTTCCGTGGATTTTACTACAAGAAAAATATTATAAATTATAAAAACTGAAACTGTAGATAGTATTCAAAAAAATATTTTGCATTTGGTTTAACCTTTACTTAGAAATTAATAAAACAAAATTAGCAATCCATTCATGACAAGTTAAAACTAATAAGAAAATATATACAGGGTGATTCATAACCAATAAGACAAGTTAAACGCAGGTTATTTAGATCAAAATACCTACAAAATTGGCACAGAGGTATAACTTTAGAAAAAGAATATTATTTTACATTTTGTTTAAGGGGGCACTACAAGTTAAGGGTTAGGTTGCTAGAAATAATACTACTTTTAAAATACCAGATGTTAAAAATGCAGATTCCCATAAGAATTGGTAAAAATATATTAATTAATTAATAGGAACAAAGAAAACTATGTGAGATCTTGATAATGTAATTGATATCTCTTTATATCTGATTATAATTTCTCTGGAATCAGATGACAAGTCATCTGAAACAATATGTGAGGGACAATCATTTCCTTTTATTTTGGAAACGCATGTCTATGTTTTATTGATTTTGAGACTGATTAACATATTTCTGGGAATTTCCTCTCTCTTAATGTTCAGTGAAGTATATAACAATAATTCGCAAATTATATATTAAAACAAAATTATAATCATGCATTTGTTGAATGAACGTACCTACAAGAATTTCATGCTTGAGGACTTGGGTTATATATTAATCATGGCATTATGTTTGCATATCCAAATCTAATTCGCTCGTAACGGAAGTCATCTACTACAGCTTTTAACAAAGAGAAAGTTGCAGTCAAGATGAGCAAGGAATTAGTTTATCTCGCAAAAATCATTCTGCTTTGTTTCTTTTGCTTGCTGGATTGATGACGATTGTAATTTTTGTGAGTAGAATAGGCGGTGCAAAAACATTAATGCAACTTCTATTGTTATACAAGGTAATTAAGATTTCGTTAATCAATCTTGTTGTGTACATAAGTTACTGGTGAAGGTTGAAGGAAATTAAGTACCATTTTTAAAATGCCCTGAAGTGTATGTTTAAAGCAAAATTATATTTTCGACTATATAGAGCGAAAAATAATTAAGTGTTAATAATTTGTTAAATAACCGTATTAAAATTTTTAATTCCCATATTTCCGCCTAAAGGGCTACATCTTGGGAATTTTTTAGAGAGCCAAATACTAAGGAGAACTGAAAATTAATGTCGTTCTATGCGCATTAATTTATCATCAGTTGGTTAAGAACTCTAAGATCATGCAAACATATATTTTATGGCAAAAATACTTGCTTGCTTGTAAATAATTAAAAATCTGTTTTATAAAACTCTTGTGTAAAATAGCAAGCCAAATACCAGAAGAGGTACACATACGGCATTACATGCTTATTGAGTTTCGGAAAGGTAGCAACGTAACGTTGCTCCCAAAAAATTTTGCGATATTTATCCAAACGCACTAGACATTCGTAAATGCCCAAGATGGTTCTCGAATTTCAAATGCGGTCCATTTGAGCTCTCGGACACGTACGGATCAAGAAGATCAACAATTTTAGACATTGTGTTAAGGGCGCAAATGGATGTCATACCTTCTAAAAATTATTAAATAGTCTTGGCCAACTTTGATCGATTAGTCAAGAATATTTCAAGAAAATTGAAAAGTAATCAGAACAGGTGTTTAGGTTCTGCATATTCTTTCCGAAGAAAATAAAGCCAATCGATCCACCGTGTGCTGCTTATTACTTTAACGGCACAATGCTTCTGATCGCTTGATCACTGGAGATGAAAAAAGGGTTTTTTATGATAATCCGGAACACAAAAGGCAGTCTCCAAATGAATTACCAAAATCACCTACTAGGAGGAGTTTCGATTCCAAAAAGATCCATTGCAAGTGAATCATTTTGAAGTACAGGAACTTGGACAAACAGTGAATGCAGATTTTTAATGTGGTCGACTGAACTGAAAAGATCAATCTTTAAAAAAAAGTATCCAGGGATTGTCAACAGAAAAAGCATTATTTTGCAAAACGATAATGCAATACCACACTGTGGAAGACAAAAACTAGCTAAAATTATCTGAATTTGAAAGGGATGCATTGTCTCACCTACCTTACTCGCCTGACATGGTATCAATGGATTTCCATTTTTGCGATCACTACAACACTTCTATGTGGAAAAAAATGATAAATCTGGATGATGTAAAAATGCAATTTTTGGTTATTTTGCTAAAAAAGAAATTGATTTCTATCGATCCTGCATTGAAAATGTGAACACAATATGGTAAAAGTTTGATGATAACGAAGGTGACTACATAAATAAATCAAAATTGACTAACAATATTTATTAGATTGAATTATATTACTTTAATTACTTCCTAATGTACCTATCTCTAAAATTTCTTAATTTTTTTATTAACTATTTTGAAGCCCCAACAATATTCAATATTTTTCAAATTTTATCCTGTTGTAGGGCAGGGTTAACGAACCATATAATGAAAAGAACTGTATAATGATCTTAGTTCATTTCATTATTAGTGTAGGATAGTCAACCTGACTTTATATATGTATATCAAGCAATCTTACACATTTCTTGTATTCACTTGCTCTAATGTTCACCTCTCGCTAGTTTCATGTTTCTCATACTCTGGTGGCGGATACAAGGGGAAGAGGACCCTGTAAATCATTCACATCCGACTGAGAACAAGCCGGCGATTTATGGATCTGCCACTAGGTGAACTCACGTGTCGGTTTTTTCTTAAACAAACATTACCAGTCACTGCGAGTCAGCTTTGGATAAAGTTCTTGTTAGAAACGATAATAAATTGCCGTTTAAAAAGCTTATTTGCAATGAAGATATTTTTAATAAACCGAAGAAAATATGTATTCCAAACGAGCTTTTTAAGAGAAGTAACTTTATTTTTCGAATTTGTTCTTGGCCTGCCTTGTCTATTCTTCCAATATGGAGATGTTTTGAGTATTACAGGGTATTTCAAAATACAGGGTGAGTCATGAGAAACTATAAATACTTCTACAATATATGGTGTTGCTTTAGGGAAATACCGTGTGACCATTAATAAGTGTCAACTTGTGAATTTGGAAGGAAAATTCATTTGCCTAGTATCTAGAGGGAATATTTTATTTGTGTATTTTTTGGTAAAACTGTACACTATTGGCTATCATTCGATTAGTGTTCTCAAAATTAAAATTTTCAAGAACGGCTCCAGAAAAATTATTAGGGACGGATTATATTAAAAAGTTCACCTTGTATATGAATTTTTTAAATAGTGAAAAATTATTTTCAAAGTGTATACACAATAAAACTGTGTTACTGATATTTTCGTCACATTTTTCTTGAATTTGTTATAAACGAACAATTTTATCTAAAACGAAAAACATATCAAATAAATCAATTAATTTAAACAAACATTGTTAGTTGCAAATATTTTGGATAAAATAACTTTTTTATTATAAATACACAATTGATGTCATTTTATTTAATATCCAGGAGCGTCTTAGATATTTAATTAATTAGATATAGGTATAATTTTTCAATAGAGATCTGTATATTTTTTTAGACTGTGTGAATCATCTAACTACTCGAGTTAATTAATGATAAATTCATGTGTCCCAGAAATGTGTTTATTATTTTGATTTTAACTCAATGAATAATGATTCGTAATGAATAAGACAGAACAACAATTTTAATATAAAAAAATACCATTATATAGAACAAGAACATACGGACAAATACGTTTAGAATATTCAGTACCCCGTCAAAATAGCCCCGACAAAATAGCCCGGGACAAAAAAGAGCCGATAAAATAGTCGCCACAAAATGTTAATTAACTTTAAAGTCTAAGACGATTTTTTTGAAATATATAAGTTGTTTATTTCTATTTGTACCTATTCGCATACAGCCATCATATTTAAGACCAGTTTTATTCGCTATGATATTCATTGTAAACAACTGTCCCGTGTACCCTATACTTCATAAAATTATTAAATTCTTAATCCTAAAATAACACTTAACCAATTTTGCCAGGGGCTATTTTGTCCCGGGATATTTTGTTGGGTGCAATTTTGTCCGAGGCTATATTGACGGGTCACGAGAATAATCAATTAATAACTACAAATTTTAGCATCTAATCATCTTTAATGAAATCTTATTTTTATCTGCATTTAATGTTTTTTTCACTTTCAATTTCTAGGTATTATTTCACAGGAATATGAAGGTACGCGGTAATAGTTTGGTGTTTGGTTGAATTCAATATTTGTTACAAGTATCTATACATAATAATAATATATAATATATAATAATTCTTTTAGTTGTCTATTCAATAATAACCATAGAGTATTTATTGTTTCAACTCATTAAAAATGCCATATCATCAATATTCAAGTTTGGAACATGCAGATATAATTTTTGTTTACTGATTCTGTAATGGGAATTGCAAAGCTGCTGTGAGAGAATACCAAAGAAGGTTTCCTGGGCGTCGAGTTCTCAGTCATCATTTTCATTAGTTTAAAATCAGTTTCGAAAAAAAGGCATTTTTCCTAAATCAAATTAGGAAAGGGATGTAGATCATGTTCGGGAAGAAGATATTCCTGATGTTGTTATTTCGAACCATATAATAAGCAAAAAGCAAAGTAAGTCGAGAACTTAATGTTACCCAGTCAAAAGTATGGGGAGGGAGTCTTGTAAAAAAATTATTTTCACTCATACCATATTCAGCGATGAATAAAAATCACAGATTAGTGCTGCATAAGACACTGTTTTCAGACAAATCACATTTTACAAGAGACGGGATAAATGTAGAGAAAAATCCGCATGCAGTTCGAGAGTTTCATTCCCAGTTAAGGTATTTTGTGAACGCGTTGTAAATATATAACCAATTAATAAATATGAAAAGATAAATTATACTTATCTGAATTTCCACAGTATTCCAAAATTTTAAGTTATATTGAATCCAATTTTTTTTGTTCCTTTAACAGGACCAGTTTACTTAGATTTGTTATAAAATATTTTGCAAAATCTGGTAACCAACGTATCCATTCGATGAATGCACCTCAACATAATCGAGCATCTTCGCCTCAAGTTTTAATTGCAGCAAGAAATCATTTGAATAATATTTACGGAAGCAGGTGGATCGGGCGTGGTGGCCAATTTTATGGCCTCCAAGTACTGACTTTAACTCGATAACTTACTTATATATTTGGGAACGATTAAAAGAATTGGTTTCTTCAGAAAATATTAATACCCGTCAACAATTAATTAATAAAATTGTACATTATTGTAACACCATTAGAAACAATCCTCTTATCAACAGTGTATCGATAAGACTATTTATTCGGAAACTAAAATACGTTGAACCTGGAGAGCTTAATTTCAACAGTCTATTGTAATTATTAATTAAATACCATGATTTTATTCTTTTAATTTAAAATTGTTGTTGTTGCTTAATATTGGTTATAAATCTTTATTTAATGACAAAAAATTCAAACTGAATAAACACATTAAGATACATGCATTTATCATTACTTAACTCGAGTAGTTTGATTATTATCTAATACGGTCCTGAATATTAGACTAAATAAGAGTAATAGTATATTTATAACAATAAACATTTATGTTGTACTTATTATATTCAAAGAATCTGCCACTAACAATATTTGAATTATAGTGGTTTTTTAAACTTAGCTAAAATTGTTTATTTTTTATAAATTCAATAAAAATATGACGAAAATTTCACATATACCGTTTTAATTGTGTATTTTTGCACTGAAAATAATTTATTACAATATAAACAAACTGCATACAGAATAGACTTTTTGATATTATCCGTCCCAATTAACTTATTTGAAGCCGGTTCTGGAATTTCTAACTTTTGAGAACGCTAATGGAATGCTGGCCAATAGTGCATGGTTTTACTAAAATATTAGAAAAATTAAAGATTAAAATACAGTCAAAATAATTTTTCATTCCAAGTTCACAAATCCTCGAGATAAATCAATTCTGAACAGACTAACTCACCATATAAAGAACGCTTTAAATAAAACTTAATTACTACATCTCCAATTTAAAACTCCAAAATGACACAATATAGAAAGCAACCAATAAATTCAATATACCCGTTGTTGCAATTCCACCACTAAGAAAACCTGATGGAAATTAAGCTCGCACCAACGAAGAAAAGAGCAATATATTTGCGGAAGTTTTTACTCGACTACCATCAAATCCAAATACACATGCATAAGTAGAAACATATTTAAGCTCTCCCAACCAATTATCACATCCTTTAAGAGCAATATCTCCTGCAGTATACAGTATACGGAGAAATACAATTAATAAATCCATACAAAGCTACGACCTCAATGTTGGAAAGTATTAAAATATCTACCAAGAAAAGCCATTGTACTTATTACCACAATATTTACTAGAATACTGCAGACTAATCATTTCCCAATACAATGAAAAAATGCTCAAATAATAAAGTTAGTGAAGCCAGGAAAACCTCTGAAAGAAACCAATTCATATAGACCAATAAGTATACTGCCACAGTTATCTAAAATTTTCGAAAAGATCCTCCTCAATAGAATTAGTGAAATAATATCTAAAGATGAACTGAAGAGATCCTACAAGAGCATCAGAAAGGCTACAATTTCGTTTAAACCTACTACAAGATTGGACACAACGGTGGAGGATAAAAGTTAACAATAACACAAATCACGTTCACCACAAAAAGCAGTGTTTGTCTACAAGTTTCTATCAATAACATCCAAATATCAGTGAAAAAAAATGAACTGGTTAATTGGACGTCGCTCAGTTAACACTTGAAAACAGATACTTCTATATAAAGCCATACTGAAACCAATCTGGATATATGGTATAGAGCTATGGAGTTGTAGCAAAATATCGACCAACAAAATATTACAAACGTTCCAATCTAAAACACTTCGAATGATAACTGGTTCGTAAACAACCACACAATTCATAACGGCCTTGGAATTCAAACCATTCATTTATCTTTGTCAGACTTTACATTTGTTTTTATACACTTTTTTCAATTAATATAAACCTGAAGGTATAAGATTGAAATTCTGTATATGGCAGTCAATTTTCACTGAAAACTACAATATGCTATGAGTAGTAAGTAAAAAAACTAACCCCACAAGATGAGCCAGAGTTTAAAAATAATAACTAGTTTTAAGAACTGTAAACGATGTAAATTATATTAAAAGTATTTCAGTAGCATTTAACTAGCAGGTAAATAATTTCGTTTGTAAAATTAGCTCTTCTGAATATTTTTTCATATAAGATTTGTGTTGAGTTTATGTTTATGTGTATAATAGAATTTAAAGTCTACCGAAAAACTCAGATTTACAATTAAGAGGAATTTATTCTAAATTTATGCAAAATCAAAAAATTATAGAATAGAATAATATTGTGAAATACAATTACTTTTTGGTTTTCGTGATACTAATTTGTCATGCTTAATGAATCAGTTTGATACACTTCGTATTATTTCAGTCACGCCTATGGAGCAATTTGTACCAGGGACGCTTCTAATTGTTCCTAATAAGTTTGCAACGTGAGAAAAGTCTTTGCGCCGTACTATGAGGGTTAAATCAATATAAGGAACTTTTGCAAACAAGCGTTCTCAGCACGAAAATCTGATAAAACAACTTTAGCGTTCGCAGATTTTAAGCACCCTCATACTGTTTAGTTCTTTATTCAGTTTTAAAATATGTATACGAAGGTTAGTATTTATATATAATCTATCAGTTCTGCACGGAGATTTACATGTAAAAATTTAAGTCAAACAAACCATAACTAATATTAGCATTATTTTCTCTAATTAATTTTAAATGTTTTTAGCACTAGTATCACAAATAATTTTCTTTGAAAACATAGCAATACATAAGTACCTATTAATAAGACTCTATTTCAACAAAAAGGTTATTAATTAAAAAAATCTTGCAGGTCAAGTACTAAGTCAACATACCTTTTACCTTTTGTTTCCGGAACAATGGCAGTTATAAAGTAAATACTTAGAATAGATGAAGACATAAATATATAAAATATGTTGTCTATTCCAATTCGTAGAGAAATAGACAAATAGAATCTAGTTATAAGAAAAGCAAGAAGCCAGTTACAGGTGCCAACAACTGAACTAAGCTTTGCTTTCACTGATGCTGGCCATATTTCTGAACATGTCAGCCAAGGAATGGGTCCTAAGCCAATGTTAAAACCAAAAATGAATAACAATAAGGCTAGAAGAGGTAAAAAATGAGCCACTTTATTAATATCTTCTTCTTCCAATTTAGTCTTTATGGTAAAATATAATCCCAGCAGAAAAGTAGAGACGGCACATAAAAATGAAGAGACTTGAAGTAGTAAATTTCGTCCTAGTTTGTCAATCAACCAAACGGTCAATACTGATCCAAAAAATCCTACTACTCCAGTTATTATAACATACATATGTGGAAGAATTTGTGTCTTTGAATGTACAAAGATTTCTAATGTGTAAAAAACTACAACGTTCCTTCCACTAAACTGTTGAAAGAACATTAACATAAAACATATAATAGTAGCTTTAATTTGCGCCATAGTAAACATCATTTTGAAGAAATTTTTTAAATTAAGGGTAGATGGTCCTTCCCTCATTTCAAGCTCAAAATATCTTACTTCCACACTAAAATCGTAATCTTTTCCTCTTAATTTTCTGAAACTTTTTTCTGCCTTTTCTAGTTTATTTTTCTTTAAATAATATATAGGTGTTTCAGGTTGGAACGAAAATACTATTGCAAATAAAATAGGAATAGCCATACAAACTAGGTTAAAATAAAAAAGTGGGAGGGCCCACCCCAAGACGTTGCTATGTAGTACCCCTAATTCAAATAGTGCTTGCATCATTATACCTAAACTGCCGCGTATATGTAACTGGGCAATTTCTGTAGTATATAATGGAGCCATTATATTAAAACCACCTCCTCCTACTCCTACTAGAAATCTTCCAAGGTAAACCACTTTAACATTAACCGCGAGTAATATAAGTAGCCAACCACATGTTAATGGTAAAACTGTTAAGAGGCAAGCAAACTTTCTTCCTATGGCATCTGCTAAAAATCCCAAACAGAAACAGGATACCATAGCTCCAAGTGTAAAAATTGATGCAGTCCAAGCTAATTCGGTGTTATTCATGAAAATACCATTTAGGGATCCATTTTTTAGTTCTTGCGTTATATTAGAAGTCCATCCAACTGCGCTACCAAACGCATAAGATCCTATACACACTGTTAATGATGCTATAATTTGCGGTAATAATTTAGCTTTCGACATTTCTGTTATGTATTACTTATTGATTTAGAAAAAATATTCAAAAAAATGTAATATGATTCTTACAATTTTTGTGTTTTGCTCATTTTTGACATAATCACTTAAAGAGTAACAAATTGACATGACACGATCAGAGTAGATCCAGAGTACCGAGAAAGATAGAAAAAGCTATATAAGGTTATAAGAATGGGACGAGGCAAATGAATTACTTAAGAAAGCTTGTAGAAAAGGATTCTAAATCATTCGGTACACATGCGGGGGATCGGTTCCATGTCAGTTGTCATTTCACACTTAAATAACTTGCACATGCAACAAACAATATTCGTAATGAGACTGTAAGTTAAATGCTCCAATATCAAAAAGTGGACCTTTCATACTCTTATACTTTATTTATTTAACCCTTGCCAAGAAGTATTAATTTGAAAAATATGAAAATATGTCGACTATATAAAAGATATAGTACCTCGATAATTACATTTTAATAGATTGTGGTATAGACCGTCTAAAAAAAGGGTACAAAAAATGTAGTGACTTTATATACATATATATATATATATATATATATATATATATATGTATGTAATTCGTAAAGTTTGGGGTCATTTTTTTATTTAAAATTTTTTTGTATACATTCGTATCACATTCGTATACATTCGTATACATTCGTATACATTAACACTACAAATTGATAAATTCGAGAAATTTTAAAAATTTATGGGTATTTTAAATTTGGCGATATATAGTAAAGTTTGAAGTCCCCATATATTTTTGATATCGGCTACAAAATCTGGCACTTATAATACTAAAATTTATATAATTAAAATAAAGGATCAGTAATATCTATTCATCATTTTTCTGATTCGTTATTATATTAATGTAAACTATTGTGATGAAGTAAACAAAATAATAAATAAAAATGAGCTAACGCGCTGGTGAGATGATAACAAAACAGAAAGTAAAAAGTAAAAGTACCTGAAGAATCACAAAAACTCAAATAATTTCCAGTTATTCAAAATTCAGAAGGGAAAAGTTAAAATAAAATTAAAGAAGTCAAGGCGGAGAAATAGGGCAGTTAGGAAGAATAGCAGAAAAGGCGACAGGAATTACAGTAAGCTAAAAAATGTAGCAAATAAAGAAGGGAAAATTATTACAGAGAAAAATAACAACCAAAAGATGGAAAGAACTGCTGCTAAAAAAAAGCTACGGTTATCTCTAAGAAGATACCGACAGTATAGACATGAAAAAACATTTGAAGATGAAGATAAATGAATGAAGACGAAATCTAACAAGAGAAGAAATAGTAAAAACCAATAAAATCTAAAATCGGAAAGCACCACGTCTAGATGGGACCAGACCGGAAATGGTTTAATACACTTCAGTACACAAAATGTTAATTCAGAAATGGATCACTGAAATAGTACTAAATTAATAGATAATTCCTATTACAAAAGATTTA
This sequence comes from Hermaeophaga mercurialis, assembly GCA_951812935.1. NCBI lineage: Eukaryota > Metazoa > Arthropoda > Insecta > Coleoptera > Chrysomelidae > Hermaeophaga > Hermaeophaga mercurialis. The sequence goes on along the minus strand of OX638358.1, from coordinate 24,315,479 downwards.
ATGATTTATTTGAAAGATTTCCGTCAATGGTATTAAAAAGCACACATCTTAAAATTTTTTACATGTGTACAGGGTTGCCCAACATTCCATTTAACTTTGTTCAAATTGAATGAAGTAACTTTTTTAGTTATTTATTTATGAATTTTTATTCTGTACAGGGTAGTCAAAAATTAATATTAAATTCAATTTTTTTTTAAATGAAACAGCCTGTATTACTATTCACCAAAGGACGGCCAGTTTGATCCTATTCAACTTTTCTATTTATTTTCTGATACTGTATTTTTCATCCTTTACGAGTAGATTTCCAACACACATTCTACAAGAACTGGTTCGTTAACAGGCATAATATCCTTTATTAGGCCATCGAAAATCCGAATATCATCAGACAAACAAATAGCCAAGAGGAGTGTACCTATGTTTGGGGTAGTACAATTAGATATCATGTAATTTTTTCGAAGTTAGTTAAAATGGTCCGATGTATTTAGATTTTCCAACTTACGATCGTCCTGTTCTGCTTGAAAAAGTTTACCTTGACGTAAGGCAAAGAATGTGGTACTAACATGATGGGGCGGGAGCGTATTATTTAGAAGAGGTGATAGATGAATTTAATAAATAATTTCCTAAGTAAGAGATAAATGGATTGATAAGAATGGCCCTAAAAATCGCCACCTCAATCACTTGGCTTAACAAAACATGATATTTTGTGTGGAGTTATATTAAGAATCTAGTTTATCAAATACCACCTGCAACTCCAGAAGATAGGAACGAAAGAATAAGGAACACTTTCCGGTTTATTACACCTGAGATGCTTAGAAATATTTATCGATCATTCAATTTAAATTTACTCGTAAACTAAATTGTAGGTATAGGAAAATAAATATAAAAGTGGAAGAGGATGAATTTGGGCGGTCGTTTTTGAATAGTTATTAAAATGTTCCATTTGAAAAATCCTAAAAAACTCCTTTGAAAAATATTTGAATTTAAAATTAATTTTTGACCAACCTGTACAAAATAAAAATTTAAACCTTATTCCAAAAAATGCTAAGCCATTCGGAATTGTATATTTGGAGTTTTTTAATTAAAACATTAAATTTGAGATAGTGAAATTTGTTAATTTAATTCCACTAAAGTATACATTATTTTTTCTTCCAAGCTCACAATAAACTAATTATGAGTCCGAATTATTGTTTTAAAAGTATTGGGGTGTCCTCAAAGTTTACAATCGTCAAATGTACATACATATACATCCCTAGATATCTACGCAAAAACCGCCAGCAGGTCTTTTCTCTCTTTTTCTCTCTCTTTCTCTAAATTAGGTAATAAATTTGAATCGAATAAAAAGTAGATATACAGGAGGTGCTAAAAAATTACATCTCATTGTTTATATGAAATACCCTAAATAGCTTAAATTTTTACATATTAATTAAAAAATTGATTCCAAAAATATACATTCTCAGCAAACACAAGTATATTTTTTGTACGGTGTTATATATATATGTATATCTAAACCACGCCTTATGTAGTATTTTTGTCTTATGTACGTAGGTAATACTACTATTCCGACTGTTGGAAACTGGAAAGTATAATAGCTATTATAAAGCGTAACACAGATGACACAAGAGTACAAAATTATATTCCGTTATTGGTATTGAAAAGCACACATCCCAAAATTATTTTTATGTATAGGGGAGAGTCCAACATTCAATTAGACAAATCATTAAAATTTTTTTCACATGGAATGAAGTAACTTTTTTACTTATTTATTTATTTATGAATTTTTATTATGTAAAAGTCGGTCAAACATTAATATTAAATTCAAAGATTTTAATTTTTTTTAATCGAACATCCTATGTAATTATTCACCAAGAGACGGCCAATTTCATCCTATTCAATTTTCCCATATTTATTTTTCATCCTTTACGAGTAGACTTACAACATACATTTTTCTAATTAAATGTAGCTTTTATCAATAGACAATAAATATTCAATTTAACAAATTATTGCCTGACATTTTTTTTTCTGAATTAAGTTTACCTGAAAGTTGTTTTACTAAAACTGATTCAATTAATTGACATGATTTTTGTTTTGGGAGAAACCCATAGAAATATCCCGACAGACCTACCCCAAATCAAAAATTTTGAAAAAATATAAGCAAGATTTTAAAAAACTGACAATGTTATAAAAGTAATAGGTAAACCTGCTACCGATTATTATAAATTATCTGTTATTTTAGCAGCGAGAAAAATGTAAGTCAGAAAAGTTTTGTTGAAAGATTGAAAAAAATTGAAAGAATTGTTGGTGGAATTTTAAAACAAGGAAAAATAACAATCTAAATTAATTTTTGTTAATAATTAAATGAGTAAAGAAATTTAGCTATTCCCGGATATAGACGTAATAAAATTAAAACGCCCAATTTCAATTGTGAAATAAAATTAAAAATCTCAGGACATCAGTTTGTATATGTCCTCAAACTGACATTGTAAGGTAATATATGAAAGTTGCGGTACAATACAGAGATTATTTGTTAAACCTGATTCTAGTATCTTTAGATCTATTAACAGGTGTGAACTTTTCTTTTTAAAAAAATAAATGTTGTCAAGTCATACACTTCATTGTTAATTTTTTGAGTTTGGAAGATTCGCTTGAGGGTACCACCGACATGGCTTAAAAAAAATAATTGTATGAATATTTTTTGACGAACAATTAATAAATAGTAATTATGGGCAAAAAAATATGAGTGTTTTAACTTTTTGTGTTAGTTTACTTTTGTTTAAATCGACACGACTATTAAGAGCACATAAATATTAAGTGCACCTAATATATTTTTGATACCATCTTCTTCTAGAGATCATTAAAATAGAAATAGAATACATCACATAAATTTATTTTTTTTAATATCCTTGGATAAGCATTTTTTTTTTAATACTGGTCTTGGGAAATATAATGAAAAGTTGTAGTCATTATAATCGAGCAAATTTCCATTTTGAAAAATTTATATCAAATGTCCTCAAATGCATTAAGTTTTATGGTATACCTTAAAGTGAAGAAGGCAGGTATTTTGTAAAATTATCATCTTTATGAAACATCAGTAGAGCTTCTTAAACTAACCAATTACTATAGAAAAAAGTTTGAGGACGGACCTCAAAGTTAACAAATGTCCCCGAACTAACCAATAAAACTAAAAAAGCGTCCCCAAACTTTACGAATAACAAATTCTTCAACGTAAAGTTTGGAGACGTGACCCCAAACTAACCGATTAATACAAAAAAAGTTTGAGGACCGACCTCAAAGTTGACAAATGTCCCCGAACTAATCAATAAACCTCCAAAAACGTCCTCAAACTTTACGAATTACATACATATGTATATATGTATATATATGTTCTATGTAATGTTATTTATCTAACAGCATATCATATATTTGACTCAACTCGAGTTCTGTTCATAACCTATATACAGTTGGTTTGCTGACAGTAGGACAACCCTTTTTATGGCATATATTAGCGATGTAATATAATTATACACATAAATATGTATAATTGATCATTACCTACAATCAGTCCCTTACAAACTCTTCTTACAAAATATGGATTTTTGCCTTATACCACAAACATAAACTATTTTATTCATTTATCCAAATTATATTTAACTTATATAAAAAACATATTGAATAGTAAATTTTACCCTGATTGTTCAGTTCTTGGCTCTCACCACGCAGTCTATTTGTCCTATATAGTGTTTTTTTTTGTTTATAACAACAAAATAACAAACCAAATGCTACCAAGCAGAATAATGAAGAGGTATATGAGCCAGGAAGCGGAATATGAAACTCCAGTATTCGTATAACAAAAAACTCCGTCAGAAATTTAATGATCCTTCGCAGGACCAAATATACATATAGTAAAATATCAAGGGATTATTTCTTGGACATTTCTTGGAATATTATGCCCATCGACGATTTTTCGACAATAACAACATTTTATTACCAAAACTTACATGTAATGCAAGGTAATCAACCAGAACTATTAAATATACTGCACTGCTTCATGCAGCGATGCAAGAATTCAATGTGTTCCTATTTGAATTGAAAACATCAGGGTCATTTCTTATTGAGTTATTTGGCATCCAGATTAAACAAACAAAACAGAAACTTCAAGTTTTTCAACAATTCTGCAACGTACATGAACATTTTCTATTTTATTTCCCGTTTCTGTTTGGTCTGGACACGGCATTATTACAACTAGCAATTTTGTAGTATCCCAAATCTTCGACATTTTCTACTCTAGTCAAAACTAATGACTTTAGATAGCTCCATAGGAAATGATCCAGGAGGTTTAATTCGGGGGTCGAGCAAGCTATAAGTGAGGTCTACATCAATCAATTTAGGGATCTCCGTATGTTATTATTAAAAACTCCTCGTAAAAATATTGATTTAAGGTTTAACAAGAAATTATGTTGAAGATTTTTCGCTCTAAACAAAGCAGCTTTTCAAAAATCATCTTAGTATTACCCGGGTTCAGATTGAACACATAAAAATAATATGACAAGTTACTATATATCTTTTTCCCAACAGCCCCTCGTATGGGATCATAACGGACGACCCTTGAAATAAATAATTATTGAAGTACTGGGTGTAATTTAATATTTTTTAAAATGATGGTTTCTAGCGCACTCTCCTTAAAATGAACCATTTTAATCATTTTCGGCTTCTTTAGTTTGCCAGGAATGAACTAGCTCTAACAAAGTAATCCTATTTTTTAAACCCCGTACGATAAAGGCATAAAAATAATATTTTTTGACAGCTTAAACCTTAAACTAAATGAAGGTACTCTTGATCGACATCCATAAAATGACCTGTTTAAGAAAAGTATGGTTCAACATGACCTCTATCTACTCTTATGCATTCCATAGCTCTAAGAATTGAAGATTGTTGAACCCTCCCCAAATTAATACTTTCCAATAAGTTTTCTCGATTGTCTATTGGATTGGCATAGACTAAAGTTTTAAATAGCCCCACAAAAAATTTCCGATGGATTTAAGGCCAAGTCAATGGTCCTCCTCTTCCTATCCACCGATTTTCGAAGTTTCTTTTTTAGGTATTTTGGAAATAGTAGACTAAAATGTTGTCCCATCATACATGAACAACATTCACGCCATATTGTTAAGGGTACATCTCCTAAAGGTTCTGGCAATTTATTTTGAAGAAATTCCAATTTAAAGTTTTTTAGTTAACATTGCTGGCAACACAAATGGTCCGATTAAATGCTTCCCTATGATTTCGGCCCACACGTTGATGAGTTCAAATTGATGGTGATGATGCGATACAATAGAAATATGGGGATTATCCTACGCCCATAAATGCAAATTATGGGAGTTTATGATGCAGTTTTTAGAATAGCCAGCTTCGTCCGTAAAGAGAATTGTAGCAATTAAAATTCGTAAATTCCATTACTATTTAACTAACCATGAAGAAAAATCATCAAAAATTTCAAAATCAGTACTTGTTCAAAAGATCAGCAACAAATAAGGAATTTTTTGAACAACCAATGCAAAAAAACCAAATTGACCAAAAACATTTTTTTTTTCATAAACAGCTCATTTTATTGTTGTCAATTAAGAGTACTTTTTTTTTAATTTAAGGTTTAAGCTTTCCAAAAATATTATTGTGGTGCATTTATCGTACGGGTTGTAAAAAATAACATTACTTTGTTAGCTAGTCCGTGCCTGGCAAACTAAATAAGCCGAGTTATTATAGTTATTATATAATTAAAAGGGTAAATTTTAAGTGACTTGCCTAAAAACCATCATATTAAAAAATTATTAAATTATACTTAGTACTTCAAAAGTAATTTAAAAACAAACGATTTCCAGGGTCGTCCGTTATGACCCCGTATATCCATAGGCGGGGGCGTAGAAAAAAATGTATAGGAATTTGGTATAGTATTTTTATGTATTCTATCTGAATCCGGGAGATTGCCCACATATTCTGGGACACCCTGTATACTTCAATATAATTCTTGTCCTCTAAATTTCATAACCATGTAAAACCAATGAGGTTTCCATAAGGTTAACATCCTATATCCTTATCAACACCAGCCAGAGTCATAGATACTCTGACTAATGACTTGAAGTACCAAAGGAAAAAAATTGTTATTTTATTTGATAATCTGCTGGTTCTTCGTTTAAAAATATTTTTACTCAAGTGCTGTTTACAGTACTTTCAGGTCAATATTAAGCGTGAAATGAGCTCAGAGTTTCTTTGCATTCTTTTTTTACAAATATGGACATAATTACAAGGTAGCCATTTTTTAATTATTTATTACAACGAACACATAACACTTCTAATTCATTAAATATTTCTACAGAATTTTTACGTTTTGTTTCGGGTATGAACAATAATATGAAATAAGCGCAACCAAAGGCTAATGCACAACAGACATAAAATGTATTATGTATACCAAATTTCTTGGAGACGTCCAAAAAATATTTTGATACTATAAATGTTTGTAATAAGTTTAAAACACAAACAATAGAATTCATTTTTATTTTTATGGTGTGATCAAATAATTCTGTACACAAAAGCCAAGATATTGGGCCCAGACCTAAACTATAACTGAATAGAAATAATATTATACCAAATGCAGGAAGAAATTCCACCGTTTGCAATTTTTCAGTTGATGACCACTCTTGTTTATATGCAAAATATAAACCGATACAGAACGTACACAGTGAGCACAATAGAGATGATAGGCAAATTAATGGTATTCTTCCTAAACTATCCACTAACGAAGCAGATATGAATGATCCTAATAACCCTAAGAATCCTGTCAATACAACACCAATATAATCTTCCAAATCAATTCCAGATTCTGCAAATATTCTTCTTGTGAAGTGAACAATAACAGTTACTCCACAATACTCTTTAATTATCATCAACGTGCAACAAATAATAACAGCTTTTATTTGAGCCTTAGTGATCACAATTTTCATAAATGTTTTAAAATTATGATCTGGTCGAAGTTGATTCCGTAAATTAATAAGTTCTGATGATATGTCGTAATCTTCAGCTCTTAATAATTTCAAAGATTTTTCAGCTTTTTCAGTTCTTCCTTTTTGTAGATAGTAAAATGGAGACTCCTGTAAAAATATGAATAATAAACCAAATATTACAGGTTGTAACAAGCATAAAATGTTATAATTCCTCACTGACAAAATTAAACCAAAAAAGTTTGAGAAAAATACGCCATACATGTATTGAATTTGCATGATTCCAATACACAAGCCTCTTATACCTCTTGCAGCTATTTCATGTGTATAAACAGGAGCAATAGCTATAACTCCACCTCCAAATCCTGTAAGAAATCTGGCAATATACAACATCGGAATACTTGTGGAAAATATTAGGCAAATCCAGCCAGCAACAGAAGGAATAAGAACGAAAAAACATGCAGGTTTTCTTCCTATGGTATCTGCAATAAATCCAATTATAAGGCACGATATCATTGCCCCGAGGGGTGGAGCTGATCCAGTCCAAATTAAATCTGAGTTACTCATATTTAATCCATTAAGCTCTCCTTCTATCAAGTTTGGTGTTATGTTGGATTGCCATCCTACTGCAGTACCATATTCACATGCGCCTACTGATATGGTAAAAGCTGCAAAATATTGAATAAATCTACTTTGTAGATCAGTCATTTAGACTTTAGAAGTGATAAGCAATTTTTAGTTTATAACATTTTAATCATCCTCTACCTTAAATTAAAATGATGGGTTCTGATGTCATTAATGTGAGATATATCATAGAAAAATATAAGAATAGACAGTTTTGTATATGCATGTATTAACAATTTTTATTTTATCTAGCATAAGTAAGAGGCCATTGTTTATTTCTATTTGACTTTTTAAAAGGAAAAAGAAGAAGAGATCGATATTGGGCGTTATTGAATTTTGATTGTCATTGTCATTATAATTACAGTAATTATTTCAGTACCATTTTCTGGTAACAGATATTTCTTTGATCTGGATTGTTTTAGTTAAAAGACGAGGAGTGGAATTTAGAATAGTTCAGAAGTGAAAAATACCACATGTAGATTTTAAACGAACTAAAAGTGAAAATTTGGAAGTGTGACTAAAAACATTTTCAAAGACTTCCGGGAAAAGCATAGAAAACTACAATCTAAAACGAAAAAGTAACAACGTTCGAAAATAATACGCATAAAATTTTTATAAATGATCATATCGAATCATAAAGAAAACGCGAGTTTGAATGCGTTTTAATGCGATGATGAAGTCGATGATGGAAGAAAATAAAAAGAGTAAAGAAGCATCTGCAAAGATGTTGGTAAATCTAGTACATAAAAAATCAAGCACACAAGACAATTGTTAAATTATTTCTGATGTAACTAAAACGACAATTTTCATCAAGAAAATGATTGAATTCTCACTGAAATACTGTAAAAAATAAAAATTAACTCGTTTTATAATTACTATCAAAAATTCGAACCTACTTTAGGATATTACAGTTTTTATACAATGAAATATACCTTCTTTAAGTTGTGAATATTGAAATTATATTTAAGTATTATTGAGAATGTCTACTAGATGATGTTGTTTCTTTCTTCTAGTTTCGCGCTCTTGTTAAAATTAAGCCAACAAAAAATGTACTAGTTATTGTTAATTCGTAGAATATTTTTACAAGAATGGTCATATGCTTAAGCTTTTAATAATTTTTTAATATGTTTGAGATTGTTCTTGTAACTTCTCCAAATCATGTAATGCTTGTCAATTTCAACTTTTTCGTATGTGTTATTTTGTAATTTATAGACAAATAGTTTGATATAAAATTTATAACAGTTCATTCGACTAATTTACAACATCGGTATGTTCTTATTTTTCTGCTAAACTAAGAAATATCTTACTTAAAAACTACGGTCCTAAACCTAAACTCTATAACTAAAGATAAAACTCCTACTAACTACAAAAAATAAAAATAATTCTAAACATAAAAATAAAACCTATATATTCTACAATCAATAACCCTTACCTACGAATCGTATATACAAGTTATTTACATTTATTACACCACACTATTTGTTTTTAATTGTAGAATTTTTGTGAATGAACCTGAAGATGTGGCCCATTTTGTTACGAAACCGGTATTTCTTTTATGAGAAATAAAATTCATAGACTCTGAGATTAAAAACTTTATTATTACTCCATTTCTTTCTTGTGATTGCTTTATATGATGATACAATAAAAAGAAAGGCAGATATATTAAAGAAGAATGATTTTATAAGAAGCTAGAAAAGTAAGACAAAATATTTATATACATTAAACAATGAACTATTGTATAAAAAAATTGTAAAAACACAAGAAAATGATATTCATTTAAATTATTATATGCTGTCTAAAATATATGAGGAATTGTATGGTGGCAAATTTCCATGATCTACAAGGTAATGTAGGATTGGATAGAAACTATAAAGAGATATCTGAATTTTATTACTTTGTTGAAATGAAATAGTATACAGGTTTGGGATAAAGTACGGAACCAAGTAAATATCTTTAAAACGAAACGGACGATATTTATGAAATTTTGTAGGTAGTGCAATTGCAGGTACTAGTTCGAGTCAAATTATACGAAAGTTGAAATCTTTTATAAACAACTTTTATTCGCCTATTAGAATTATTTCTGATAGAGAAAGAAAACAAAAAAAAATGAGAAGAATAGGATTACACACATTTTAAATTCATCAACGCAAGCCCAAGCTAATGGTTCATTGGATTAATCGGACGATACAGCTCACTAATTCAAACCATAATTGTGGATCTAAATTGTAATTGAAACAAAAATGTAATGAAAATAGCTCGGGACTTAAACACGTCCGAAAAATGAAAACCCAGTTTATTTACTCTCTCATGAAGAAGGGAGATTATTATTTGTAAATGGTTTTACAATAAGACGTAAAAGAAACGATAATGAAGGTAGAAAGAAAATATAAGCAGAAGTATGATGAGAGGCACTTAAGGAAGTACAATATTGGTGACATTATTTTCATAAGAACTGTACCTCAGTCTACTGGTGAGTCAACCAAACTGAGTAAAAGATTTACAAAGAGAGAGTTATTCCATTATTGTACAAGTGAGCTTATTGAAATTATGAAAATTGTTTGAAAAATATGAAGATCGATAATGAGAGTGACTCTATTAGTGACTAAACTGAATTGGGGATACCCGAAAAAGCAACGACCAAAGGGCAACTTCTTCTTTCCTCAGACAGCTATAATGTACATAACGAAAAAATGGAAAAGAAAAGTTGTTCAAATATGATAAACCTGTTATCAGGATAGCCAACTGTTTTTTAGAGGCCTTTGTTTAATATTTGACTTAGAAAAAAAAGGTGTTTTTTAATTTTGATATTGTCATTATTATTAATATTACTGTAATTTTTTAATGTAATTATTTGTTAACACATGTTCCTTGGATCGCAATTATTTCATTTAATAGTAGATGGCCTAATTCATGGAGCAACGAACATTTTTTTAAGGTAAGGTATTTTTAGAACTAGTTACACCCAATTCCACTTACCATGTAAGGTAGAGGTACTTAAATATTTAATTACCATTAACTGATCTGTATCAAGTTGGAACTGCTACTCAGTTGCTAAGTTAACTTTAACAATAAGTAACAGATATTCGGATACTTAAAAACCCGAACAATTTAATACTAAAGGAGCTAATGCCTGTCATTTGTAGATGGATCAAACTTTAACTTACAATATAATCTTAATCTCCTTTATTATACGAAGAAATATTAGAGTCAAACAAAAAAGTAATAATTTCGCATTTTTTATACTGTGTAAATTTTGTCTGTGTGGACCTAGTGTGTAAAATAAAACGCTTATCAAAGAATCTGTAACAACTTTTTAAAGATAAAATTATTTGACATAATATTTTCTAATTTTCTGATCAGAATATTACAAAAAATATTCTCTTTTAGGGATTTTAGAAAAACGCACGAGGAATTCATCTTAATAAATTATTGCATATCTATCAAGCATGTGTGAGAGCAAATTGATTAGGTGTGCATTCAGGATCACGATAATTCGTGTTTTGTTTTAAATTTTCCGTAACCCAGTCGAAATAAGTAGGTACATGGATAAAGTGATAAAATCAGGAACGTTCAAAATAAATAAACAGGAGACACTATCTGTATTTTTGGATCTCGAGGAGGAACAATAGCAAAATGGTTGCATAGATAGGAATAAGCAAGCAACCGGTTGTTCGGGTAAAAAAAATAGTGCTTTCGTTTAACCAAGGTTACAGTTCACGCAATTTTGATAACAATCTACCAATTAGTTGTTTATTGTCTTATTCGTTAAATAATGCAATAAGAGATTAGCGTGCATAGCGACGCTGATTTTATATACTTGTATACCTACACCTTTCTAAAGTTTAGAGCACTTATACAAACTATAAGTATGTATTTTATGTTATTTTTAACTAAAGAGCTAAATTCTAAAATCTCCTTATAGTAATAATACCAAAGATCAAATTGGAAAATATGTCAACAAAAGTATTTTATCGACCTTTGGATACTTAATAATATTGCCATACCTTTATCTAATAATATTTATTTTGAAATTGACATCGTATTTAACTACAGTTCTGTAAAAAATTCGCTGACAAATTTATACTAATACTTTCGCAACATCATCTCGTGACCTTTTCTAATTCAAAACATTTAGTTTCCAAAAAATATATAGACCTCCAAATACACTACCTACAAAAACCAATCAAAACTATTTTGGTAGCATTGCTTTTGTGATATACACATCGACTAGAACACAGAACAGGCCCGGATCTATTAGAAAATTTATTAAATTTTTTTGTCGCACTTACGAATGGATGGGTGTAGTATAAAATAATATGCTTGTGGGGGGTTAAATATATAGAGAAGGGGTGCGTTACAAATGAGTGACAAAGAAAATTTCCAAGAATGGATCAATTAGCAATGAAAACATGGTTTCATAAAAATTAATTAATTTATTTAGGTGACAAAATTACGAGCGCGTAGGACGAATGATTTCGTCAGAAAAATATTTCATACATTTTCATTAAAACAAAGCAAGTTTTTAATTACAAGAATATAAAGATATTTTTTAGGCAAATTTTGAATAATTGAGTATAGGTCATTAAAAAATATATTGATTTTATTTTTTTTATCATTCTCGATGCAAGACCATTCATTCACACACTTTGTTATTGTTTTGACATGATTACTCAAGTTTGACTCAAGTTGTTTATAATTTTCGCAAATGGTACTGTACATATAGTAATTCAACTTTTACCCAGAAATTGTGTTAGGTCGCAGTGAAAGTTAAACGAAAAAAGAGATGAAAAGTGTGAGGTAAAAATAAACGCATCAAACGAGAGAAAAATTATAATGAAGTGAATAGAAAACTGAAAGCATAAACTGTAAAAATGCATCGACACTGTTGGCAGATTATAGATTTGTATATTTCCAGGATATAAGCGCATTCTGTTCACTACTTTTTTCTAGTATTTGAAATGTAATTATACTGTTAAGCAGTGGATATTAAAAAAAAAGTTGTATTAAAACATTACACTTAAAAAATTTGCACATAAAATTTAAAAAAAAAAGAAGATACCTTCCTCTCTTTGGTGTATAAAACCCTCTCTCTCTCAATTTTTCAGTTTCAGCTCATTTATTGTGTCCATTTTTGAAATATTTGCAATTTACGGTTTCATGCAGTATCGTTATAAAATACTCCGATATGTCAAGACGATAAACTTTACTGGTTAAAATGAAAAATGATTTTTTAAACGGCGCCACTCTTATCTCCATCTAATATACCAGAATTGACTGATCATTTGACAATTTTGCACAGTAATTTTCGTAACCAATACAAGTCAAGATTCTAAAGACTAGAACAGCGGGGTGTCTATCATCGTGTCAAGTAAAATATCAGGCGGGCAGGTGACAATAGGCGCCAACATATTTTTCAAAATGAAACTTTATACCTGAAATCAATACTGCACTGTTCGGAGTGATTTTTAAAACACGATAATGTCATTGTATCTTAATTTGTCTTTAAGGTTTACGTTTCGCCGGTGTTTAAAGGTGTGGGAAGAAAAATTACTGTAGGATGCTGTTAATAACCATTTAATTTGACAGACGTATTTGTCAAGAAATTTAAAACTCTCGTATGCTGAAAATATGATTACAAATAAACAATGTTAATTCTAAGTAAAAAACATCCTAAAAACTTATCAATAAGAACATAGTGAATTAAACCTGATATATATATATATATATATATATATAGTAAAATAAAGGGTGTCTAAATTTGATCTGATTTAATTTAATAATGAAATACATACATCAGTTTAAATGATGTAATTGTAATAACTTATTTTGAAGTTCAAGTAAAAATACAAATATTCTTAATAATAAAAAATAATATTTAATAAGTTACCTCCTCCATTTGCTACTTTGGCCTAATAATTCTTTTTCCAAAATTTTCGTAATCATTTTCACATAATTCTGTCCTATTTCTCTATTTGCTTGAGCAATATTAACTCTAAACTATTGAGTTCTTTGAGACATGTTAGCTTAAATAAACATTTTTCTTTAAAAAAATAATTTATCTCACTCTATATTCTGCAATTTTGCATGCTTCAGTATGTACCAATTTTGAAATGAACTTCGTTTCTAAAGACTAGTTTTTGCAAAAAATCGTAAATTCTTGCCTTATTTTTAAGGCCTAATTAACAAATGTGTTACTTTGTGCAAGTACCACGTGATGGTTTGGTTTTAATTTCCGAACTGTATTTTATAAGCTTTAAATGAAGATTTTTCTCTACAATATTAAGCAGACTCGATCTTTTAATGTTTACTTGCTGTGAACTGATACTTTCGAAGTTTCAGTGTTGATTTCCTTACCGCAGCAATGTTTTCTTCTTATCATACACCACGATTGTCATCGTTAGATTTTTTATTGACCAAGACTGATCAGATTTTGCAAAATCCTAATTTAAAAGATGGTGCCAAATCCAAACTACGTAGATGAGCAGCTAAATATTTTGCTAGTGAGTTTTCATAATAAATATTAGCTCTCAATAAAAAAATAACTCTATACTAATCAAGTCACAACTAATCGTAAAGTCTGTCAATATATCATTTTTGATTTTACTCGAGCATTCCCTGTTGGTTTCAAATTAAAAGTGTTATTCCTAAAGTGTCGCCCAGAAATAGTAACAAAGCCTACACAGAACACGAGGCTAATGGCCATAGCGACGACACTGTCATGCAATAACAAAAAAAATCAATAATAATAATAATAATAACAATAATAATAATAATAATAATAATAAGATCGTTTCTCTTGGAGTTATCTGAACAAAAATGTGGTATTCCGGAGCAACAACAAAAAAAGTAACAAACAAAAGGCTTTCTCATATACAACATGCACAAGGATTAAAACACCGAACGAAATGGCTTAGATATACGTCTCGTTGTACATACAGCAACACCTGATTTATGGCCTCTTGTTGGTAAGTGATATATGAGTTTGTTTAAAGTAGCTATTAAAAAAGTCTTTGGAAATTGGATGTATATATATATATATATATGTTGGATATTGGTGTAACTATAAATTCTTCGACATGCGAGATTATACAAAATGAAAAAATGCACTATCTACTAAGATTTACCTATGCAGCAAATATGGAATATTGGTAAATATACTGTTAGCTAAAAATTAATTATAACATGGCTAAAATATGTCGCTGAAAAAGTGAGGTACTTATATTAAAGTATTTTTCTGGAAGTTAGATAAAATTCGTACTAATATGTCAACATATAAATCTATAAAATAAATTCGTTATTTCACTAATAGACAACTTTGAACAAAAATCCTGAGACGCATTAATTTTATTTTTTAAAAGATCATCTCATGATGAAATGATGATATGTCATGGGTACTGGAATAACAATATAATCGACATTTTTTTTTATATTCAAATAATAACATAATTAATTGAATATTTATTTTCACACGGTCAACTTAAACGGTTTATCTTATAAAATAAGTATAAGGAAATTATATAAAAGTTAAAACTGATGACCTTCTTTAATGTTTTTGGGGCTATTTAAGCATTCTCCGTTTTGACGCGCTCCTTTAAATCTTAATTATTTGGTAAACTCCATACAAAAATATGGAAAGATAAATAATACTTATCTTGAATTTCCACAGTCTTCCAAAGCGTTTTAGTATATTTAAAGTTCTACCTACGCTTCGGTATTTGAATAATCAACTAAACCTGGGAAGTTCTATTATCTTAAATCACCCTTTAAACTAAATAATACTAACCAAATATATTTATAGAAAAATAAGAATATTGCTTAATAATGATTGGTTCTCAGGTTTATGACATGAAATTTATTTACGTTTTTAATCTGTCAAACTTCTTTCTGTCTTGAGAATGGTATGGTCAGATACCAAAACCTTGTCAGATATTTAAATATACTAAAACGCTTTGAAAGACTGTGGAAATTAAAGATAAGTATTATTTATCTATCCATATTTATTATAAATAATTTCTATAAAGAAAGAGTTGAAGCAATTAATTTAATCCATACAAAATCTAACGTAGTCAAATCTGGAGTTCTTGGTGGCAATTCCAGCCTCATCCCCATCCTGTTTGAACCAAGAATCGTTTCTATTTGAAAATATCTGATTTCTCAAAAAAGTATGATTTCTAATTTGGTTCTATTATAATTACTTTTATGAAAATATTTTCAAAGACTACATTAATACTACATCAACTAAATTTCAATGAGAATGCAGCACTTTTAAGAGTTAATGAATTTATTTTTTCTGAATCATTAAAATATGTAGAAGATACTAAGATGTTGTATTCATAATGGCGGTTCTTAGCCAAATTCAGTTCAATAAATAAGAACTTGTAATTTTGAACAATTATTTCGTTACAGTCGTAAAAAAATCGTATAAATATTTATTTATCAAATCTAACTAGCTTGGTTGAACAAAATAGTTTATATTTTATTTTAAAAATGAAATTTAGTAAACTTTAGAGTGTTTATTTTAATTCATTTTATCCCTCTAGAATTTGATTTAATATTTTTCAAACTGATTATGTAATTAAAAATTGGAACGATAACTAGAAGGAGTTTAGATGTAAAATCTTCTTCAAATAAATATATGGAATAGAAGGTTAGTATTTAGATTTTTAGAATGAAGATATTTTGTAAGTAGAGTACTCAATATTTTCAAATTTGTTTTCAAGAAAAAAACATATTTAACTCCCGTATTAAGCGTTTTCGGACATAAACTGTAAGTAATGAGTTTTTGGTGTTTTATAATTAATTCTAGAAATATTATTCTCTAATTTTAAAATAATTTTTATAAAAGACTATCTAGAGCAGCTTTTCATTTTTAAAATGGACAGTAGTCTCTGGTTTTTTATTATTTATTCTTATTATATTATTAATTTTCCAATTATACACAAAAAGCGACATTTTTCTTGTTTCTTTCTTATTTTTAGTAAACAGGTATATGATATTTTCAAATTGGACTGAAATGATTTCATTCATGAATTCTCCTCAGCAATAATGATTATAGAACAGATATAAGCATTATATTCTTGATTTACCTATTCAAATTCTAATAATTTTTGGTACTTTTTATTTGATATTGATTATAAATTTTATATAAAGAATAATTATACTGATTATCTCAATCAATTGTTCTAGAAAAGGGTAACGACCCGTAACCGAATGTTTTAACATTCTGAAACAAGTAGATCGGAAATTAAGGAATTAACTATTTTATTAAAGATTTTCACGAGATTATTAACCGGGCAGTCGTTCATTTGTGTAACACCTGCAAGAACAATTGCTTAACGAAAAACTTAAAGTTTTAATAATAATAAACATAATAATCGATCATTTTATTTTGGTCACGCTTTCACCTATGACAACATCATCAAAATTATCCATTAAACTATGAAAGGAAGGGTAAAAGCGTCAGTCGTTACCCTAATTAGCTGCAATGGGAAAGGTGTTGAACGGTCATTTTCAAAACGCATCATTCGGGTATAGAAATAACAAAAGCCGAAAGTCCGGCACAGCTCTAACAAGCGAGCATCTGATAACAGCAGTGACGTATCCAAAGGGAAGAAATATGACCAAAAGTATAAGGCGTTTAATAAGAAAAATCTTGGAATTTTTTAGGTCTTCTTTCTTTCTCCTTTTAAAAGCTAACTAGAAATAATCACAACCTAAAATAAAAAATATTGTGTTTCAGCATATGTTAGCATAACTTTTAAAGTTGCTGATTTTGTAACGGTTTCCAAATTGTATTAGCCCGTTATTTCTGAAAGCAATAAACATATGATAACATTACTTGTAAATTTTAGAGTCTGGAAGGTACAGTGCATAAAATGCAGTTAAGTTCCAGAAGAGAAATGCACCATGTGCTCTCTCTAAAATTTGTTTTTTAGCCTCATACACTCTAATTATCGTATACGTTTTGTATAGGCATTGCTCACGAATTAGAAGTTTATTACTTTTGAATAATTAGCTGGTAATGACAGATACGCAAACTTATATTCTTATTAACATATTGCTCATAATAATGGTGGTCACAATAGGTTTTTTTTTAAATATGTAGATTTACCAAAGGTGCACGGTTTGCAGTTTATATTATATATTTCATGGCTATAATTTATTATTCTCAAAAATATTTTCTTTTCGATGCTAAGGGGAAAGAAAGATGGTATTTTATTTTACTTTTTTTTACTTAGCTACAAAAATATGGTTACAAATTATGAAGTCAGGTTGTTGTACTTCAACATTTAATAAAGTACTCGAAGACTTTCAATAATACATTTTTTGAATTCACAGCACATTTATTTAATATAGATTGATCTTAGAAGACTGGCTTTTGAAATTCCTGTAATATATCAAATTCTAAACGCTAGGCTTAAAAACGATATAATGATAAAATTCTACGATTTATTTAAACAACTGGATCACAAATACGAAATTAATGCTAACACAGTAATTAACATACACGAATCAGTATAGTATATAGTAGTATATAGTATAGTTAAAAAACTATCAAAGGTAATTTCTGGTAGAAAACAAAAACATATTTTTGAAGTGACGAGGGCAGAAAGAGGAATAACTACAACAACAGTTTGTTGCACAAATACAGCGACAGCGAGCCTTTATTTTCCACCTATTAATATGCTGTAGAAGAAATGTTGATCATTAGATCTTAAAATTACATTACCTGCACCTATGCGCAGCTTAGTAACTATGTCTGATAGTGGATACACAAATCCTAAGTTATTTCTTCAATCTTCCATCATGTTATCCAGCCATATGAAGATAGACTTGTGTTGCTTCTTGTTCCATTCAACGGTGATTTTACGTACTCAAAGAATTTTCATCAAATTTGCACATGACCATCATATGTAAATGTTACAACTACTTGGCCACACTACCCATACATTGGATCATATTCAAAACCAAAAATATTTTGAACATACAAGGAGTGTCTTGGTTTAAATAAATATTTTGTGAGTATTTCTACAGTCTGATATTCTGTTGATAGATATTCCACATTAATAGTCTATGTACGATGTAAATCTCCAATGTTTGGTTTTGTTATGATATTCGGGGTTTTTTACTGGATATATAGCAGACTGATTGTCTCATTCGATACTGGTTGGTTTTTTCTGCAGTGTTTTGAAATCTGTCATTTGTAAACATGTAGCGTCTACAAGTGATATAAATTCAGAAATATGAAAAAGAAAGACAACAAACATGGAAAATATCGGAAGTGAACGCTACTACACGGGAACTACCCTGGAATGTTCCTACAAGTTGGCCGTAAGGTTCCATGAAGTTGTAGGGACTGTAGCCAGAACGTAGCAAATACGACTTGGTTACTTGACATTTGTTCCCCACTTTGGTACCAGGAACGGATTTAATCCGTTCCTATGACTTAGCGGCAACTAAGACAAACCACTATGTAGTGACATATTTAGTCGCTACCATGTAGCAGGTACTATATGTGTTTCTTGGGATTGTAAGAGGAGGAACACTTTTATTTTCCCTTTTTCTGTTAAATATCTATCATTCTGTTTATTTTCAACTTCTATAACTCTGTTAACATTTTCGGTATTTTATTTACATTTTGCGTTATTTCTAAAACTCTATTCTCTTGAGTGTAACTCTTTGGAATGTGGTGCACATTATAAGGAAATGAACTGGGTTGTGTACTAGGAATTTCATGAAAAATGACATCTCTTGAAAGATATTTGCTTAGTTTACTTATCATATAATCTAAAAATTTTTCGATGTTTCCATATATCCAATAAATAACAATCCATTGGTATTAGGTTCCCATTTACTCCTTAGTTCACTTCGTGTACTACATACAATTAAAGTTACCGACAGCAAAATTATATTTTATTTTCATAAACAAAACATATACAAGGTGGTCCAAAATTGGCGAGAAATACTTCTAGGGGTGAGAATTCATCTAAAAATAAATGTACCTTTTTATATACACTTTTTTCGAAAGCTCAATAATGAGGGAGATACAGGCCTCTAAAGTTGTATAAAAAAATAGTTATTTTAAATATCTTAAAAATTACTTAAAAAAATTGCAAATTCTAGGCATAGAAGCTTTGCATAAAGATACTCAATTTTATGTTATTAGTTATTTCGTCCCTTCTGACTAACGATTAGTTTTTGGCAGTAAATACCACTGATTACATCATATAAAAAAGTTTAGATAATTAAGATTCCCTTTTACGCAAAAAAGTACTATTCATACGTTTCCATAACTGGTACCATTTCGAGTAACTTAAACTTTACTTAAAGTTAAAGATTTCAAGGAACTTCAATGGACAAATAATCATATATCCATTCCAAAGCTTTAGAGAAAAGTGTATATAAAAGAAACCTTTATTTTTAGATGCACTCTCACCCCTACAAGTATTGCTCGACAATTTTGGACCACACTGTATATATTTATCAAAATCGACTAATGCACAGGATATTTTTAAAATAAATAAAATTAACAAATGCAGAAGACGTATAACAGATTTAACATAATTATGCCTGCCCTAAAATTTGTACAGGTGAAATTTGGGAAAGTAAGATCAAATTTAACAAACCATTTTCTTAAATTTTAGCGATTTCAATTTTTGTGTAATATAATTTTTGGGAAATCTATTTATTTTTTCTTAAAATTATCATGTTGAAGTGATGCGTAATCTAATCACGTTGAGTTGATATTTGCATATTTTAATGAAAAAAATAGTTTAATTACATTAAAGTACACCAATTTCTAACAAGGTAGTACAAAATCTACCTATTTTAAATTTCGATGTTTCACTATTACAAAATAAATTTCTAGTACGCCTCTTTAAAATTGGATTTCATGGATTCCGGAGTTTAAATGCTTTTAAAATAAAGTTAAAAGAGCCGTAAGCGGCATTCACGCATGTCAAATATTTGCTTATAATAGCCTTTACATACTACTTAAATATCTTTGTCATTAAAGACTACCTAAATGTTTAACTACACAAATGGCAAACACTGATAAAAATCTGCAGCCATTCGGGCTTTGTGCTAACAGATGACGAAGCTACTTCATAATAGGCAGAAGTGAAAGAAAATGAAATAGAACTAATCACAGTTTAACCAGCTGACGATTTACACAAAGATTAAAGAGAAATTGAATTTAGTTGGAAAAAATCGTTTTGAATATTTTATCGAAATATTATTCAAAAAGATTCGCAAATACAATTTAGAAAGAGTAGGTAGTCCCAACCACGTGATAAAGATATAAAACTCAATTTGATGATTGTTAAAAACAATAAATGAAATGTAATCATAAATACTTTTTAAGTCAACAAATATGATAAAGGGATTCTAAATTATAAAACAAATTATCGTTACAATTAAGCTTTAGTTAAATTATAGTTTTCGAAGGATGTTTAAGTTTATAATGTCATATATACAGGGTGCGGCATTAGTTGCTTCGAAGTACGATTAGTCCGCTATTATTGAAGTTATGAAAAAAAAGTTTTTACAAAAAGTGTAGGTAGTTTTGAGATTCACATTTAAAAATTAGTCCCATATATACAGTGTGTTCAGGAACGCAGTGCCAGACAAAAATTTTGTGTTTTTAAATGGAACACTCCGTATATTTTTACATTTTTATTTATTTATGTCTATTATGTTTAATAAGGGATATACAGCCACCTGAAAATCACATTTTTTCGAATTTAGATATAAAAAATACACAAAATATCCTAATCTCATAATTTTTTTAAGGCTATTTTGTATCTTTTAATTGGGAATTGTAAGACTTTTACAACATAAAAAATGACATAAATTCTAGTTTTAGGTATTTGTTTGACCTCAACGGCCATTTAGGATTATCTAATAAATTGAAAATTGTTCATATTATTTTAAAGATTTAAGATATATATTATTATAAATAATTATTATTTTAATTCAGACAATTTCAAATTTTTCCCAAGGATACAGATTATTATTAACCACAAATATCTGAAAAAGTAGGATTTGATACTTGTAACTGATTGATAAAAAAACATTTATACGTGAAATAGCCAAGAACTAAAAATCTACGCTAAAAATGGAAAAATAAGAACATATTTTAAATAATCCAGTTCCTTTTGCACCGGACCCTCTTGACAAATTTATTGTCTTGTGATTGTCAGGTAGATCTTCTTTTATAGCTTGACTTGTTGTTTATGTTGAAGATAATTCTCTCATTTGCGAAGCATTTGTTAAATACCCACATTGCTTCTTTAAAGCGGGCAAAGAGGTATGTTTGTTATTCCATCGGATTAGCAAATATAGCAAAAGGAATGAAAATGGCCATTGTCACGGTGTGAAATTTTCTTACAATTTATTAGTTAACACATTTTGATCTTCAAGAAAATGTTATACTCTTTAATCGATTTATACCTGTTACTTAGGGTATTTACAATAAATTTGCACTGTCACTATGTTACAATCGAAATAACAATGTTAATAAGAACATAATTTACAAAAATTAATATCACTTTGGACCATTAAAATTAGCATCATCTGTAGACTAAACTAGAGCAAATTATAAGGAATTATATTATTAATTTGAGCAAATTATAAGGATTTATATAATTAATTTTTAAGTTTAGTGGTAAACGATACCGGTTAAATAATTTTTTATTTGATCATAATAACCGGATATGCAAAGTAGTCCAACTGCATTATTATTATTATTATTGTTGTTTATATTTTTAATTTAATTGAGATAATTTTTATATTTGTTTTCTCTATGTTAATTGGGCAAATATAATTATATACTATAAGATTTTTTCACAAAAAATTATTTAAATCAATTTGAAATTTATTTGGGCCGCATATTCTCGTAACTTTGCTTCATTGGACTACGGTAATCTAAAAGTAAGGCCCTCCATTTTTTATAAATACAAAAATTCGTTTATTTTTTATAATATTTACATCATTTTAAAGTTAAATTAACTGTTTCAGCCATAACTTTGTTGAATCTATCCATAATGAATAGAAAATATAAATTATACATTTTTTTAATTTCATCAGTAGTTTTTTCACTCGAATTTCGTTAATCGAATTTTCAAACAGTACCTAACAGAAAATTGACAGATTTCTCATATGCGTACTTGACTTCACATCATAACATTCAAATCAAATAATTATCAAGCAATATATTGATGATTTCTTGTTATAAAATGTTTTAATTAAATTCTTCTTTTGCTAAAAAATGTTGATTAATATTATATATTTCGTATAAAAGGTAATCTAAAATAATTGAACTTCCTAGATTTAATTATTCATTCAGTAATATATTCTGTTAACATTTTATATAAAAAAAGTAACTTTCCATAAAGGAGCACCTGAAACCAAAACTACTTTTTCCGATAGTCACTCGATAATAGAAAATGAAGTCGTTATTTACACCAAAACATTGTACACATTGAAGGCTTATTGATAATAACCGTCGTATCTTTTTCTAGTAAAAGCCGACTATTAGTTTTGGGTAATTAGACGGACGGATGGTTAGTAGCCCTGTCGGCCCTGGGATGGGGACTTTGGCGGCTGGACAAAGTTTACTTATCGGTGTTATGGATTAGGTCGCGTGTCCTGTTTTGTATTTCTTTGTGCTTGCAGTTATTTCCTTATTTTCACCTGCTTGTGGAAGGCAGAATGACGTTTGACAAAGCGGTTTTTGATATGTGCAAGATGTGCAGCTACCTACGTCCATTAGTGTTAATCATCCATTAACTAGATTTATAAATAGACATATATTTAATTTCCGTTGCGATAAATAATATCATAATAAAAAAAATTAAGATACAGTAGTTTTTGTTATATGCACGTGCAAGAGTACTTATATGTGTAAATTATTTATTTAATTGAGGAAATATTTGTGAAAATATGAAATAGCAATGATACTGAAACATATTTTATTTATTAAATTTAAAAGCAAAAATTGTAAATAGATATGGTGTAAAGAGAAAAATTGTACAATCATACAAATACGAAGAAAACGAATTGTTTTGCAATAAAATATTTCTACTTAAATATGCAACTCACCAAAAAATATTAAAAAAATATAGGTACGTACATAATATTTAGAATATGGAAAATTCAAACATTGTATCGGTCATTATACCTTATTATAAAAATAATAAATAATTAACATTGGTTTCAAATTTTCACTTCACTGCAGTTATCTTTCATGTACTTGTACATAAAGTTTTTAAACATTAGACTGTTCAATTGTTTTAAGGGAATGTTGCACTCACTCATTAAGTTTAATAATAATAAATTTAAAAAAATGTGTATCTACGAAACAGAGTTTTGTGGTGTCTGTTATTTTTACTGGTGCACTACAAACTGAGGACCAAACTTTCAATAAATTTGGGTCCAACACTAAACCAAGCTACAATAGCTGGAAAAATATAAAAATATTATTGGTGGCTTTTACTGTTCTAATCCTATTAAATTTTTATAGGAAATATCCAAAATTTTTCTCAATTCGCAGGTAACTAGTTATCTATTTTAATTTATTTTAATCCCTTATTTAGTTCTTAATTAATGGGCTAGTGCCAAATCGTTTGTAAGTATTTTAGCAAATAAACATTTTAATAATTGTACTATTCAGGATGTTCAGAAAGTCACTTCACAGAAAAACTACAAAATCTAGATCTGATTTTATGTCTATTTGACGAAAACCACCTTACCCAAAAACATTTTTAAAATCGATTTAATTCACTTAATTCCAAACCGAATTCCTTTTAAATTATATTATTTTGTACATTTATCTCTTGAAATGTGCGCAATCAAATTGTGAATACGAATTTTAACGGTAGTCATAATCGGTTAATTTGGATGGGGTACTGGATATTTTTATTGGTAATTCTTTTATCTTTTACCATTTTGACGTGATATTTAATATACACTGTGTATATAAAGTATGGAATAAATTCATTTTAAGCTAAACAAACAATTTTGAGGAAAAATCCTGAGACGGTTTTTTATTTTAATTTAATGTATTTTTACTTAACAATTAAATATACAGGGTAAACCATTTGTGAGTAACTATGTTATCGACAATATTTTTAAGTGGCATACCCTGTATAATTTTTTTTTTAGTTTGTAAATTTCATGACGATTCCAAAAATATATCCTACTTGTGTTCGATAATTAATAGTTTTGAAGATACGATAATTACAAAATTAATATCGGCTTATCTTTGGTTATCATTAATGTAAAAACTTGTCAGATGTAAAAAGTGATAATCACTCAATAGGCTACTCTTTAAGACTCACTAATGACAGTGACACTTGTGAAGTGTAGTACCAGTTTAGTTATTCCAAATTTTCTTGAGCTTTAAACATGCGTTTATTTATAAAACAAAGGATTGAAGTTTTTATGTTAATTGGTAGTGGCGATAAGATGCGAACTCAACAAGAGGTATGTGCTATGGTTAATAATAAATATCCAGAACAACCTATAAGTCAGTCAACAGTGAGCAAAATTGAATAAAAAAGTTGGGAGCTTGGTACCGTAGATGATCTACATAAATCCGTCCAGCACTTGCCGAGGATCATAAATTAAACATTTTACTATGGAAGAAAATCCACACAATAGCGTTCGGCAAGTTGGTCGAGAACATGATATTCCTTTTACTTCTATTCATAAAGTATTAAAACATGAAAAGTGGCATCCCTTTAAGGTGCACATTGTACAAGAATTATCAGATGACGACCCGGAAACATCGATGAAAGTCTGTGGTATCAGATGAGGTGCCACCACATTATGCAGCCGTCGTTCGAACGTATCTTGACGAAGTTTTCCCCAATAAGTGGATCGGTAGACGAGGACCCATTGAGTGGTCACCAAGATCATCGGATCTCACGCCATTAGATTTTTTTTTGTGGGGTCATCGTTGTGTATAAAAGTAAATGATTTAAAAGATAGAATAAGTCAAGAAATAAATAACATTTCAAGGAAATCATTAATATAGTTCAGCAGGATTTTAGTGATCGCTTAGAACACTGTCAAGCACAAGAAGGAAGACGATTCGAACACTTACTGTAATTTATTTTGTGGCAATTTATTGTTACTGTTGTATTATTTAATTATTTTAATTTAATTAAAAGTCTTCAAAAATACAGATTTTAAAATATTTGTATTTTCAATCTATAATAATTTAAAAATATATTTATTAGTCAATGGAAACAGATTCATAGAGCCATGAAAAATTTTGAAAAAATATTAAATATCATTAACAAAAGAGTGATTAATGATAAATGAGCAGTTTGTGACTGTATTTAAGAAATCATATTCACGCCATTTATTTATGCACATTTCAAGATATAATTAAACAGAATATTGTTACTTAAAACCAATTTGAAATTATTTCAATTAAACTGATACTAGAGTTCTACCTGACTTTGAAAGCATTTTTGGATAAGCTGATTTGCGTCAAATCGACATAAAATGAGCTGTACATTTTGCAGTTTTTCCTGTGAAGTAACTTTCTGGACACCCTGTATACAAGATTTAATGTCCACTTAACGATGCGGGCCTGTAATATTATTCGCGCTCTCTGTTTAAGGCTTACTAACAAATCACACTGTACATCACCCCATCAGGTAATTTGTACCTTCAGTGACAGTTGCAACCAAAGGGCGCACTCTCAATCTCTAAAACATCTTGAAACTGGATTACCTCCGGTAAATTTTTGAAAGATGTAAAATTGGCCGAATGCCTTAATATGCTGTCAGTAAAACCAACAAAGACTGACCACCCCACGCCGGACCAGTGGCGATTAGTGTAAAATGTCCACAAGCTGCTGACAATAGACAATACTTCGGTCAACAATAGAATTTATAGAAATTTAACACTCAATAAACATTGCTTTTCCATCGGCTTAATATCAAATAGTCATTGTTCGATACTGAAAAGGGCATGCAGCAGAGATCTTATCAGATGTATGAGTTTAACAATGTTTGTTGTTCAAGGAAAAATATCTTTGTGAGATGTTTTTAATATATTCATGAATGATATTGTGAGAAAATAGTAGAAATTTTATAAAAATATCCCAAACAATTACAGTACTTTACCGGGTCGTTGATCGATGGCGAAAGTTGTCATCATTAAGAATACATTAACCAAATACTATACTTTTTTATATATTGATCCAATAATAAATAAACATAATATTGATATCGACATATGGATCTGTATTTCGTAAAAAAAATAGAATTTAAACGACGGGCCATTACTGACAAAAAAAATTAAAAATGTTAGTTTGGCAGCAATTATTTTTTTACGGCAATTGCCGAAAATATACTTGAGCTTTAATATGCTAAATATTTAAAATTTCTCATAGATATTCACTAAAATTATAGACTAGTTTTTTTAAAAATTGGTGGAATATATTACGATACGGTACTCTTTTATTAGTAGTTTAAACTTACATCGTTTTTATTGTCCTGAGTTCCCCGATTCTCAGTCCAACCATCTTCAGGTACATAATGCACATGAAGTATTTATCTGAAAACGATTGGAGGTACTCGCCATGACAAAACATTGCGAAAACCAAAATTATAAGGTAATGGGAGTCCGAAATCACAGTGAAACACCCCCATAATTGTCTGACACCTTCAAGCTTACATTTTTGTGTTTGAACCACATAAGAGGAATATCATTTTTATTTCTATAAACAAATATATAAATATTTCTTAGCATTAAATCAATACATATGATACAGATTCTATATTATAAAACAAATGCTGTTTTGTACATAACACTTGGCCCTATAAGAAGAAACCTAATGGTGTTAGATTAGACGATCTTGAACACCATTCATCTGAAGAATATCTACCAATCCAGTTCAGAAAAATGTTCATTTTCAAATTCAAGAACTGGTTATGCATAGTGTAATGGAGTGCCATCCTGTTGGAAAAATAATCAATTTCTGAAAGGCTATCATCATTTTCAAGAATCTCCACAATATGAGGGTAGATTTAAGCAATTCGAAGTAAATGTTACCCCAAATTATGAGGTAGAAAAAATGAAAATATTATATCCCAAAATCCCACTCCATACATTCAATTTTTCTGCATATTACGAATGCTGTTCTCTTATAATTCTCTGGAATATAAAGAGTGAGAATTGTTCAAAATTCTTCCAATCAAATTCTCATAAAATTTTATACGCCGATCTTGATCATCTTCGTTAGCCTCTTATTCGAGGTGAATCTTTTACAGATGAAATCGATACATTTTCAAAATCTTCTGGATATTTCTTCGTGGAATTCCTGAAGTAACTTCCAATTAGCTGGTGCTCGAAGTATGTTCTAGTTCAACATGCCCTAAAATTACAACCTGGTGCAGCCCCATTAGTAACACTATGTCGCCTTTCACGTTTTTTGTTAGCAATGTATCTAGTCTCCACGAATTTGGATATTAAATATCTTACATATACGTGATTTTTATTTGAATGCCTTGCAATAAAACTTCTTGAAGTTTCTGCACCATTTAATTGCTTTTGAAATATAGAGTGACATTTTCAATTCTCTCTGCAATGCTGTAATATATGAAGATTTAGATTATTTTAATATAGTCAATATAAAACCAACACTTTGTGAATAATAAGGATTACATTTCGATCACCTTATTAGGATTTCGATTAAAAACTAATTTTTTTGCAATTTAATTCTCCGATATTTATATTATTTATTGATTATTTTAAGTTTTTTAAATCAATTTATTTCCAACAAGATTTTCACGTTCATTTTTACGTAGAACCAAAAAAATTGTAATACCTTTAAAATAATGTGCCATTTGACTTCCGCGCAATTTAAGTTTTTTTAGAGGGGTTGCCACCCCATTTAGATGGATAAATTCATATTCATACCTTTACATTCAAAAAAGTGTCCCCATTTGAAAACAAAATCGACCTGTTTCAGAGTTTTTCGAAAAAAAAATCAATGTTTATAGTTTCTGGGAAGTTTTAAATGCGCCACCCTGTACATAATAGTATTTAAATTATTATCAGTTTTAAGATTTTATCATTCAAGGATGCTTGTATGTAAATGTTATTTTAACAACAAGCCATTTAAACGTGTTTTTGTTTTGTGTTCTACTAAATAAAATTCTGAGCTCTAGAAATAAGTATCGGATAAATAAATAAACTAAAAAATAAAACTTGTAGGATTTAAAAAAAAAATTGAACAACTTTAAGGATATATTTGGCACTTTCGGCTCAAATTTAAACAAATTACCCTCTCAATTCAACCTCAGAAAAGCACAAAATTTTAACGACCGCGAGTCCTAATTGGAGCCGAAGTTAAACAAACTAAATGCAAATCAATTCAAGTATATTGACGTAATATTTCATTGTAATGGGTTGTGTGAATATCAGGTGGTGTTTGGAATATTATCTGGCGGTATCTGAACAATCTGCTACTGCTACTGGCCTCAACTTCGCGAGTTATTCTGCTGCAGACTTTGTTTAAATCTCGATCACTTTGTTCACGTCAAAAACGGCATAGCAGACCGCATTGCTTTAAATTAGATACAGATAAGTCGCTTTTCGCAACAACTAAAAACTCTTCCACTTCAATATGCTGTTATTAAAGAAATTCTTGGTGCGGAGACGTCAATGCATAGTTAACAACTTAAATAACTCAAACTGGATTATAGTTTCAAAAAAGGCGAATTCTTTTACCTTCTCGAGGAAATAATGAACAAGATATGATTTTTTTTAAATTTTTTGATCAAAAATAAAATAATAAAGCAGCTCTGATATCATTAATTAGATGACGGCCTTTACTTTTCCGTAAAAGGTCAAAAAATCTTGATCTAATTTCTTTTGTGAATATAATTAATTTACTAATTAGCGATCTTTAGTTTTACTAAATCAAACCTGAATCTAAATAATCATATTTTAATGTAAGAGGTTTGTTCATTTCACAACAACGGAACAAGGAACACCTTGAAAAAGCTTATGTGGACTCTACAACACATTATATGTACATTTACAATGTTATAACAAAATTTCAATTTGAGATTAGATTCAAAATAATAGTACACAAAAGAG
Organism: Hermaeophaga mercurialis; assembly: GCA_951812935.1. Taxonomy (NCBI): domain Eukaryota; kingdom Metazoa; phylum Arthropoda; class Insecta; order Coleoptera; family Chrysomelidae; genus Hermaeophaga; species Hermaeophaga mercurialis. Next base: position 24,285,747 of record OX638358.1, on the reverse strand, counting down.
CAGTTCGACAAATATTAAAATTAGTTCTTCGCATAGATTACCTATATATTATATTTTGCCTTTTTACTTAATGTTTCTTAGTTATTAAGAAATGTTACAAAAGTAACAAACATTTCCTTTCTTACTAAGTCTATTTTTGAAATCATAATTCTGGTTTAGGTACTAGTAGTACCTTAAAAAATATAGGTTTATATCTCTTCATTCCCATTCGATTACTTCTATTCGCTGGTATTATTTCCAATTTCCTATATTCTTTTTTTAAGGTGTTTTGTTTCCTACTGCCTATTGACATTTTTTTAGATCTTTCATTTTTTTTCATTTTATCTCTAAAATATCCATATGCATTGGTCTTCTCAGCGTTTGTACCCTAATGACTTATATATTATTTTTATTATCTAAAAGTTATCCATATCTTTATTGGTTCTTAATTATTGCCCCTGCTGTTTTACTAATTTTGTCGATTTTCTCTATTTGCACCTCTTGCTTAAATTGTTGATTTCTTAACTTTTTCAAAATAGTCTTCCATATTTGAGTTGATCTGAAACTTTATACAATTTACTGTTCTTTAATTTATTGCTTTTATTTTTTAAATGTCTGTTTTTATCCCAAGGGATATTTAAATAGTATTACTTTTGTTAATAATATATATATATTCACTGGTAGAAAATTTTGATTTTCTGATCACTTTGCATTTGAATTTTCATAACGGTTTTTTCTTATCGCCCTACAGTCATATACATATTTCGCAAATTTACTAAAAGAAGAGGTAATTTACTTACTCCTTAATAATTATTTTAATTTAAAAAATATATTTAACTAAAACGAAAGACACATTTTTTTCAAATTTATATAGTTTTGGCAGCAAACGTTCTGTATATTTTGCCCCATTCTGAATGAAAAATTATTAATTTATTAATTGTCGGTCTTTAATGTTATTAATTACAACAAACCTGATCTCAAATAAATATTTTCAATATTAAGAAATTTTAATGGTTATTTCTACCCTCACTTTGTGAAATCTATCCATTTTAAATCTAAAAGATATGTTTATTTTAGTATTTCGTGATTTTCCAAAATTTTTAAATATTACGAAAATTGTTTCACCCTTTGGCATTGTCAGATAAGATTATTTGATTATTATTAAGTATTTGACAGGCATTTCATATAATATTATAAATGTTCCAATGAATAATATTCTTCATTTTCTAAAACAAAACCAAAAGGTAATCTGAAACAGGAAAAACTTCCCAGATTTATTTGTTCGTTTATTAGAAGGCACTTTATTTCAAATTCTTTCAAAACATCAATTTCTGGTTTCTTAATGCATGTATGAAGAATGTTCATTGTTGTTTCTATTGTTTTGTTAAGTGTACGTTTGTGTTAAGTGTTAATGAGGTGTTTTGAGTAATATGACTTATTCGGTTTTTAAACCCTTCCATATGGAAAATTATCAAAAAGAAATTGTAGATATAGAAAACTTTTTTCAAGATCATTCCAAAATCGATCATCGAATAAGATAATTAAGATCAATAAGTTCAAAAAATAATTTTTCACTACATGAACCCAAAAAATCAACAGGTTACGATTTAATTACTGGAGCGCTTCTGTAAAAATTAACAACACAAGCAGTTAAAGTTATTTCACAAATTTTAAGTGCATTGTTTAAGATAGGCATATATCTGAACACGAACGTGTATAGCCGCGTTCACACCGGGCTCGCGCGACAGCCTAGATGTGCGGCTCGCGAGGCATCCTCAATAGTCTGCTCAGAAACTCAGAGGCGACCTCGCGAAGCGGGCTGAGTCATCAGAAGTTTTCGAGCATTCAAATGGACAGTTATGTAATTTTATAATATTTCCGTACCAGCTGACTCTATCAACACAACTGTAGAATGGCCTTGCGAGCTGAGAAACCATCGTCCACATCGAACGACGGCTCGGCCCCGAGGCACGCTCAACCTAGGTAACGTGCGCCCGAACGACCAAGCGGCACCTCCACACAGCACGAGCATCTTTTCTTCCTTTTTTTAATAAACTACATATAAATTGTAAATGCACTACTAGCTACTATTAACTCGTCGTCGCTCACCATGTTTGTACTTTTTCTACCAGGTGTCTTCTAATTCGACCTGTGCTCGTATCGCAGCTAAAGCCGGTCGGCTCAGGACTCTCGCGAAGTAGCACAAAGTTGGGCGAAGTACGAGAGCGTGAAAAGCTGCTGGTCGTTCCGGCTCGTACTATTCTACCTCGTCTCCGCTAACTTCGCTTCGGAGGCGGCATCTGGTGCCTGAGTCGAAGTAGACTAGAGTTCCTCATCCCGAGGCTACTTGCGTTAGTTTCTCCGCGAGAGTCGGCAGCCGGCATAGAAGGAGATTAAACGAGGCATTTGTTCTGCCTCGACTTGCCTCATATGCTTTCGTGCACACATGTATACACACCTTTAGACATAACTGTTTTCCAAACCAGAAAGTGGCAGAGATTATAATAATCCCGAAACCACGGAAAAATCCAAGTGAATTCAGATCCTACGTGTTTATGAGTCTTTTGCCAATCCTATCAAAAGTCTTTGAAAAATTACTGTTAAAGCAGTGGAACCTGTTTTGAAAGAAAATATATTATACCAGATCATCAGTTTGGTTTCCGAAGAAACAGCGTACTATAGAAAAGGTCCAGAGGGTTCAGCTATAATACTGAAAACAAACGATTCTCCCCTGCAGCTTTTATTGATATAAGTCAAGAATTTGGTAGAGTTTGGCAAAAACGTTTCTCCTACAAACTTAAACAAAAACTAGTCCATCATTTTCATATTTGAGGAATGAAAAATTAAAGACAACGAGTCTAACTCTGTGGGATTATTTGTTTTTACATTTGTTAAAAACTCTTAACTATAAAAGATATTACTGAAGATGTTGCTGATGAAGACATTTTACTAATGTAATGCATATCCAAACTTACAATTTTTACTGTTGGAGCTGCGATAAACGATATCATTCATTCATGACCATATTGATAAATATTAGTGGTAAAGTGTTTGATTTTTACGCTAAGATAAAATGCTTGTTAACTTCCGAAAATCGTTATGGTAATGCTTGGTTCGCGATAAAATTATTTTATTCTGAAGTCTGCATGCGAACGTTAAAAACAATAGATTTATTGAAATTGAAACTCGTGTGTTATGCCCATAGGGAAACATCCATAAACTACCGGTATTCGCTACCGACCGCTTGCTAGATCTACCTATTCATTTTCGCCTCTTAGGTGTCAATCAAGGGCGGCTGGATATTGACGTTTGGTAAACGCCCTCTGACGTGTGTCTCGCGAGACAATAGATCATGGTCTGGCATCCGCTGCTCTGTGCCACTCACAATAACGTGGGGATCAATTTTCGAATCATCACAAAAGTTACATGCGTTTCATCGTTTCGAAACAATGATTATTTGTATTAAAAGGTATATTTCTCTTCGAACCGGTGAGAACAGTGTTTGAGGAGACTTTATAGTTATTTGCATATTTCCACAGGAGAGTATCTAAAGATACTCGTGGGAACTATTGTTTTATAAAAAAACAATTATTAAACCAATACTATAAGTAGAGGCTTTTGCTATTACAATCGAATAAAACTTAAAGTAAGATTGTGTGACAGAAAACACTAAAACAGACGTGATATTTTAGGAGAGAATAAAAAAGAAGCAGAATCGTGAATTTAATTGAAACGGAATGTCGAGCCCATCCGCTGTTTATTTTTTCTTCTTGGTAAGTTTAACCTTTTCGCACATCCTTCCTTTCTTTAATGGAATATTTTCATATTTGCTTGTTTTTATGAGTAGCAATTTTCCCTTTCCCCTCGCTCTCTCTGTTTCTTGTTTCCTTCAAGCGTCTCAAATTATTGCCTCTTCTTCATTACGTCTTCCCAAGTTATTTAGCAATAAAGATAATGGACAGCGAAAAGCGAACCAGTCCCAAAGAAGACAAAAACGATTCCATCAGCTGGAATGGTTATGGTGTCGGTACTTTCTGATGCAAAAGGTGTTATTTTTATTGATTATCTTGAAAAGGTTAAAACCATAAATGAATAGTATTGTGTAACTTGCTTGATCAGTTGCAACAGAAAATTTTGGAGATCTGGACTATGGTAAAAAGTTTTATTTCATCAGAACAACAAGCTTTATCACAAGTTCATTATGCCGTTGATTAAAACTAATGAATTGGGCTTTAAATTACTGTCAAATGCACCCTACTTGCCTCACTTAGTCCCTCCGGACCACAGTTTTCTTCCAAACTATCACGATGGCAAGAAATATGCATCAGATTTAAAAGTAACTGCCAGCACAAACGCTATAGGAGTGGCATAAAGGGTCGAGGGAAGTGTATTTAGCGACAAAATGAAAAATAAAAGATCTTTTGACTCTGTGTTTTGGTCTTCTCTCTTAGGCTTGAATAGATATTATTTGGACTGAATGCTTTTATTTCCATCAAATATTCTTATACTAGTGCCTTTTTTATTATGATACGGTTGCTTTTGTTTAATCCAACCACTAGGTTTTAGATATTTTAGCAACAATTTAGCTTTTCTATTAGGAGCCATTTCCCAAAATATTTTATTATTTTATGAATCTATTATTTAAAAACATTTCCTCATACATATTTATGGAAGAAATTATGTTCCTTAGGCCCATGTTACCATAAAGCGTTCTTCAACCCTTATCGGATTTCGTAAAATGTGTTAAATATAGGGTTTAACATGTAACTTTACAGAATCAAAATCTAGCCTCACTCATTCGCATATAATTTTCCATTTTTCAATCCAGGGCCTTATCCATAAAGGTTTTTTTATTGTTATAAATATTACACTTAAACCAGATTAACACACAAATACGCAATTATCGTCATATGTTTTATAAAACTTTGACAAAAGTGTAATATACCACCAAATGATTCTCAAAAAAATGTGATAATGACTTTTATAAACACTTTTACAAAATATGTTTGTCAAATATCCTTTATAGTTATATATTTAAAAATGCTTTAGAATACTGTGAAAATTCAAGATAAGTCTAATGTAATTTTCATATTTATTATGGATAGATTCTACAAAGTAAATGTGGAAACAGTTATTTGAATTTGTATGTTTTGTTTTTATTTCTCTTTTTCAACTCCACTGTTCCACATGCTTCTTTAGCCCATTATGACTGTAATCTTGTGGTAGATCCGATTAGATCATTCGTGGGATTTAGGTATTTAGCTATTTAGCTATTTCTCCCAGTTTCTTGGTAGTATGAGTATATTTATACACTAAATTTTTTAAGTATTCCTCTTTTCTTAATTTTCAGTTTTATAGTTATTAGTTGTCTACTCCTCAGATATCTTTATCCATCATAACCTTTTGCCATGTAATCTTTGAAATCAATCCTTGTATATTGTTCTTCACCATTGTCAATTCCGACGAAGTACAAATTGAAAATAAAAATCATTTTCAGAGCGCGTAACGAAACTTCTAATAGGAGTGCGTATATGACTAATTTGGATTGCTATTTGTGCCAGTATATTATCGAGCCGCACATTTAACCTCACTTGTGGTTCCGCCTCGAAGGAAATGAACCGAGCATTAACATTAATTTCACATTAATCTATCATCTGTCTATAAACAAATAGCATCTAGATTCGGATAGGATATCGGGACCCTTCCGAAGCGCCTCCTAGGTGTCCCCCAAGGCCCCTCTCTAGAGCGGGGCGGAGCCTCACAAGTCGTGGCGCTCACATGCGCTTTCCGACTATCGACAGCCGCATTCAACCCGTCCAAGTGCGCGGATGCTATATACCTTTCTGATACATGAATACCATAAATGAGTTTTATAAGTTTCTAAGGTGACATGCGCGCGACAATTTTATTACCAATTGCTCATTACGAATATTTTTTGCACACGATTGTTTACAGAACGTACAAGTGCATCGGTTGTTACATAACATCAAAGACACTTTGAACACACCGTCGATACGCGCGCTTTTTTATTTTGTGCACTTTTTCGTTCGGGAGTGAGTGGTGACACAAATCTTCCCTTACTTTTACTTGGATACTTAAACTGTGCCCGGCATTTTGATATTGTGGCGGTTTGTTTTGTGCCAAGTTCCGACGGGTCAAGAGTAACGCTGTCAAGTAAATCCAGAGCTACCGAATTGCCGCCTTTGCAGATGGGAGTGTTTGAAGAAAGACCTTCTCACACACCCGGGATGCATTGGGTAAGTCAAATTTAGACGATTACCCAAATTTCAAGTGCCAATGTCATCTGCCAAATTGACCAGTATTTTTGTAGACTTAGATCCAGTGCGTTCGATTGTTACAATTCCATTTAAAAAATCGGAATTATTTACGATATGGCCAGTAAATATTACCCGGTGGATCAATATGTGATTTGAATGCTTTTTGTAAAAATATGTAAGAAAATGAAAAAAAAAAATTAAACTAGTACAATTAGCTACTGATATTCAGGAATAAATAGTAAACGAATTGCAACGATACATTTAGATAAATAAAACAATTTTAGTTATATTGACCATTTTTTATTAATACTCTGGCGATTGTACTCAACCAAATACCTCTTCAGCAAATAATTATATTGTGGAACGAATGTACCCTTTGGTTTTGGATTTTCCATTCCACGCTTATTGGGCCATTTCTATCTATTTCCTTATGTCTTTACTACTTTCTCTCCACCTTATAATATATTGTTCTCGAAGTGCCTCTTCTACTTATCTTTTCCAACTTGCTCTATCCTCTATTATTAATCTGTATGTATCTGCGATGTCGTTAATCATGCCAATTGTTTCCTTTTTTAGAGAATAAGAATTAATTATTTAACTTTTTTTCTTTTCTATATTTAGCGTTTTTTCTTTCCACCAAATATCATCTGTAGCATTTTTCATTCGCACACATCTAGTTTGTCACATGAACACTGAAAGTAATATTTATATAATGCATTTAAGTGGTGTACGAAGTTGTGGATATATTTGGAAAAATTGTTAGAGGGCTAGTGTTAACAAATATTTCCATGTTTTTAACGATAAAACATTTTAAATATATCAATGAATTATAATGGAGTTGTTGAACCTCATAACAATAAAGTTTTATAATCTATGACAGAAAATTAAAAAATATAAAAGTTAAAGTTGAAAAATTTTTCTAAACAAATTTAATTATAATGCAATAAAAATTGATTTATTAAAATATACGATTCGAAAGAATTAAAATCTGCATAATTAATCGTTAAAAAAAAGTAAAAAATTAGGCAATCACTAAATCTCGTACCTACTAAAAATGTAATAAAAACCAAAAAAAATATTAACTGCATTGGAAAATAGTAACCAAGCCGACACAGAACCGGAAGTGTATAACATCAAGTATAAAAGTTATGTATACAAAATAAATTTCTTGACATACAATTGGATACTATAGAGGTTGTCCAGGCAAATGATTCCTTAACCAAAATCAGTAAGGGTCTTACATATGACAGTCAAAGACCTAAAAGATAAAAGAAAAAATGTTATAAGAACATACTTTTACTTTGATCCAAAGAACTATATTTAATTTATTCATACTTTATGTTTTATTTTATATGGTTAAATATATATGATTTTAGTAAAATTATTGAAAATATATAAATAATCAATCGACAAATAGGTACAAAGAAAAAATGTAACTAAAAATCTATTTGCGGATTCCATACTTTCATATTGACCTCATTATTATCATAGTAAACCTCCTATTAACTCGCGATTTGCGGTAAACTAAAACAACTTTGTGGATCAAAATATCAAATTATCAGCTAACCACGAAAAGATTGTTTTAAACAATTTGTTTGTTTGGCTTTAAAAACGTTTAATATAATCGCGCACTCTTAAATGTCAAGAAAATTGTGTTATCTGGAAAACTACTCATGTATGTTTTAAAAATGATATAGATAAATCTACTTTTTCAGCTATTATAGCATACCTAATTTAATCTAGAATTGTTGATAAGAAAGAACTATACGCTCCAAAAGTTTTAAAGAGATGTAATAATCTATAGTTTGTATATCACTATTGGGAGATATAATTGCTTTGAACTAACATAATAAGGTGTATATTTTTGTTTGACCTTAGAATATGCTAATACAGCCAGACATTTTCCTTCTTTTTTAAAAATATAATAAAAATAAACAAATACCGTATTTAACTCCAAAAATAAATCCAAACCACTTATATGGAAGGGTTACTTTGATGTCGATTAGAAATCTTGTTTAGTGTAGTTTTTCTTTTTTATTATATTTCTAATATTTTTTGGCATAATACTTTCAGTTTTTGTTTCATTTTTCCGTGTAAATATTGTATTGGATAACAAATACAAAAAATAATAAGCTATTTCCATTCACCGATATATACATAGAGACTTAGCGTATTGGAAATATGGGTGGTATTAAGAATAATTTACCACTGATAAAAATCCAGAGATACTATACAGAGTGCTCTGAAGTAACCCGAGCTACTCAAAGAATTACAATTTGGTTTAAAAACACACTCTTGAGTAGTTCAGCCGAAATTTTACAAATTTGACAAAAAATTTTGATTCACTATTAAATTTAGTAAAAAATGTATTTTGTTTGTTTTTCAAAAAATTTTCTTAAAATAAAAAGGTTTGTATAAGATTTAAAAGGTATATTTAAATATTTTAAATATCCAAGAACTAGACTTTCTGTTACTTTATAGTATTGGTAGAGTATTCATTATTTATTTATATTGTTCTTTGAATCAGCGAAGTAATTATTTTGAAGCAATTTTAAAAATGAATCATACAAGAGTCGGTACATTTTTTTCTATAAATTAACGAAGGACTAATTTTTTACCGAACTAAAATAATACATTTTTATGTAGAAAATTTGTGCTAAAGTACTAAAGGTCTAGTCCACTTCTCTCTTCTAACAGCTAATCATTTTGAGTTCTCTACTAATTATAAAATTGTTTATTTTATTAACTCTTGATTTAATTATGATGGAGGTGTTATTTAAATTTAACATTTGTTAAATATTTTTTTCTTGACCACGGAGCCTTTTTTGGAAAACAAACGATAGTATATTTTTTCATAATTTTTAATCCAAAATCACAATTTATCTTCCAATCAATAAAATAATCTTTTAGTTAAAAATGCTAAATTACTGAAAGGGGTGTACTACAGACCTAGTTTCTTATAAAAAACTAGCATCTGCACTACACCTACTTATTATTCATATTCTGTAAATTTGAATGAAATCCATACGTGGTGCAGATTTTCTTAGCAAATAACCGTTTTCGAAATTGACCCTTTAACAAATTCTGAAGAGACTGATTGTCCAAACCTTAAATTTAAAATTTTATAAATAACACATAAGGCCATTCATAAATCGGTCATGTTGGTCCCAGGTATGGAGTATGTCATATTGATACGTATACAAAGTTGATTTTTTGAAAAAAGTTAGGTAACATCAATTTTATACCAAAAATCGATCTTTTACATGTTGAAATGAAAGCAAAAATATAAACGACAAATATTTGATGTAAGTAGGTATATATCCAACAAAATAAATATTCGCTCGACTACCGAGAAAGTCAATGGACACTTTAGCCTCCGGGCTGTTTTCCGTGCTTATATAATAGGTATTATTACTGACATAAATGAGAATGTTTAATTTTAATATTAAAAAAAACTGCTTTTTAAAAAAGGTCACTCCCCTTTGTCGATGTTGATGTTACATACTTTAAATTTTCCACTTTACACGCAACATTCATGTTCACCCTTTTAAAAAATATTTCAATTAGCTAATGTTACCAATAAAATCAATATTGAGTTTTTATATGACATATACGCATAGGTCAAGTTTTTTGAGTAACAAACCAATTAGTTCAATTTCTCTAAATACCCTCCAAACGTTTCATCAGGTTTGCAACAGGATTCTTAACTCAGTCCCATCTTGTTTTCATAATTTATAAATGTTATAACAAAAATGTTCAAATAACTCAAATGTCACACTTTAAAAATGTCGTTGTGGTCGGTTTGAAAATATTTAAATTTATATTTGGAATAATTAAAAATTGAGGCAATTACGATAAACCAAAGGTTCCACTTCCCGATGTAATTTATACCAGAATAATTATTATGGTACTTGAAATATAAATATTATCTTATTTTGGGGATATACATATATTGTTGTGTTATTTAAGGGGTTGGTGTTTCTATAGATTTAAAATTGTTTTGAAGTTACTAGGAGATAAGTTTGTTGATAGGTTGTATTATGAGAAATTATATACTTTTGAAGAATGTCAGTTAATAAAAGATTTTAAAACCAAAAGGAATTTAAAATAGTTTTATGTTGGAATATTAAGAAGATTAATTAAATAAAAAAAAATATATACAAGAAGTAAGAACACAAATTAATAAATATATCATAATAATTGGCGCTCAACGTGGGTAAAGAAGTTAATAACCCAGAATATGGGAACGAGAATGAATTCTCAAAACCGGGAAAGAGAAGATGCAGATACAAGTGATGATACAAGAGAAAAACAAGAAGGTTCAAGTAAAGAAAAAGCAGCCACCAAAGAAGGAAGTAATAGGATGGAAGAATTTTTATTTTAAATGATCAATAGAATAGATGAGTAATTTCAAGAACAGAAAAAAAATCTGAAGAACAGAAGAAATAATTTATAAGAATTGAAAAAAAAAATAGAAAACAATTTCTAAAGAACTGAGGAAAACTTTTGAAGTAATGAACAATAAATTCGAGGAAAATAAAAAAAGTATGAATAACACGAGACTAAAGAAATGGAGTGCAGAGTCATGAAGAAACTTGAAACAAAGATAGAAGAGTATTTCTAAGAAATTTGAAAGTGATTTGGGGAAAAAGGTAGAAGAACTTAAGAAGAAAAGAGAAGTAAATAAACAGAATCTACATGAAGTAGAAGAAAAGATTAAAAGTACCTTGACAGGGATTCAGATAAAATTGGCAGAAACTATAAAAGAAGTGAAGGAATGTAAGAAAAATAAAGAAGTTGTAATAACTAGAGCAAAAATATTAGACAATACCGTGAAATTGGAAAGATACATCCGAAAATATTAATTGAGCAATTCATGATGAAAATAATAGGATTAGAGGAAATAAAAGGGGTCATGGATAGTTTACTAAGTGGACATACATTGTTATGGTGGCACTGTAAAATGAATTTGATTCCAAAAGAATTGAAAATTAAATTTTTGGAATATTAAGTCCAAGAATGAAGAAAGAGAGTAAGAGAATTAAAAAAGAGTAAGGTTTAAAAAAATAGAAGATTTAGTGTTTTAGTGATAATATAAATTAAAAATTTAAATTTAAAAATAAAATTTTGTAGCATTGTTGTGTTGGTGTTTCTACAGATATAAAATTGTTACAGAATAATGTGACTATTTAAGTAAAGAAAAATATATAAAACAAGTAAGAACGCAAATATTTAAATATATCATAATAAATATGGAAAGATAATTAATACTTACCTTGAATTTCTACAGTCTTCCAAAGCGTTTTAGTATATTTAAACATAGGTTTCGGTATCTGACAATACCATTCTCAAGATAGAAAGAAGTTCTTGGATTTTAATATACTACTTTCCATTTAACAACAAATTTTTTGTCTGGCATTGCGTTCCTGAACACACTATATATTTGGGACTAATTATAAAATGTGATTCTCAAGACTGCCTACACTTTTTTTAAATCTTTTTCGTAACTTCAATAATAGCGGACTAATTGTAATTCGACACACTAATGCCTCACCCTGTATGTATGTGTTTAAAAATGAGTGGAGGTCTACTATATTGTAAATTATCGATTTCATTAATTTTTTTTGTTATTTTTTTGTAATTATGCTTCAAGGTACCAAACTATTGATATTTATTTCGTATCTTACAACAAAAATTAAATTAAGGTATAATTACATTTTAAAGCTAAATTTAATCCAAGCTTGTGATCTTTTCGTCTTACACGATTTTTAATTTACCGGGTCCAAGCTCTACATATTTTCAAGAAAAGAGGTCGTTGGCAGATATTATTATTATTATGTGAACAAGCTTCAGCTCTTCAAGTAAGCGTTATCTTAATTTCCAAATATATTAATTGGGACCGGATATCACAGTCTGAAACGAGTTGTGTGGCTAAAAGAACGTAGGTTCCGGCAAATAAGATGTAGTTGTTTTTTTAATAATTTAAATCCCAGTTCGGCAGGATATTCTTCAAAAACAAACGTAACCAGAATGTTGTAAGAATACCAATTAAAGATAAGCAAGACATGGTAAAGAATTTTCTGTTCTAAGAAGCATTAATTCGCAAAACACAAGCATATTCTATTTCTGTGTATTAATACGATATTATATAAAAAAATTGCAATATTTTTTTGGAAATATTTTCATTATGTCTCTCTTCTTGGCAATACATTGGCACGCGCCTCGTTCATGGCATATTTAGTTGCTTTAAAAAATGTTTATTAATAATTCCTAGATTTCAATTTTGATTTTTATTGTAAAATATTGGTAATTTAGATAGTTTAGGAAATGTGAATATAATTGAGAGAATAATTGTTGTCTGGATATCTTTAAAGATTTAATGGTAATATTTATCGAACAGAAACCAATATTATAAATCATGTTGATTATTTTACGGGTCAAGTGTCACATTCAAATCCGTCTAAAGAGATATGAGGTCATGCTTTGAGAAAATCTTCTGTTGTTTCTTGCATGTACCGACTTTTTATCTCAGATCAATGAGTTTATCGTTAAATATTCTTTTCTTGTTAAGGGAAATAAAAACAACGTTTATACAAAGTTTCGTCTTTATTTATATATACAGAGTGAACCAAAAGTCTGGAAAAGGCCAATTATCTCGTATATTGCTAGTCCGAATTCTACAAAATTTGAGATAAGCCTATTTTGGAATACGGAGATTCCAGATTTGACATTTGCAATGTTGCTAGATTTGCCGTTTCTCTAATATTATTAGACACTTTGGTTTTTAAATACATCACCCTGTATATTTAGTCATTTTTGGAATAATCTCTTCAAAAAGGCTTTTAGTGTTGTCCGCAAGTCATTGGTTCAGCCAAAAGATTATTAAATTGACACTTTGGAATACGGACATATTGGATTTTCCCAAAGAAGAAAGTTTCGGTCTATGTCGGAATATTTGAACCTCACACTCCCAATTACACAAATTCAAATGTTTTTAAACAAATAATTTATTTTAAAATTATTCTATTTGTGACAATTATGCGTTGCCAGAGTTGATACGTCATTGCTAGACAATTTGACTATTCTTAAAATTATAAAATTTATTTGGGGCAAATTCAAAATGAATATAATTTAACTGCAATCTTTGTAGAAGATCCAAGTAAATTATGAGGCTGGCAAAATTTACTATTATAATAGAATTATAAATTGATAAAGAAATTCATGGAAAGAATAATTCCTTTAAATTTTATTTTATTTTTGATAGTATCTCAGATATTATTTTTATTTTTAAATATTATACAAATGTGTATTTAGAGTAGTCATAGTCAGTACTAACTAAACTTCGCATTTTCATAAAGAAATAAATGTGTAAAACTATTAATAAGAGTTATACATTACCGTTTTAATTAATATTAATTTTGTAATAGACAACATTATTGTTTATTGCATTTATTTGCAATATCAGTACCACTATAATAAATGTATAAAATATTTAATGTAATTTTATGTAAAAAGTTTTTGCGGCTTTCATTTGGATATTATTTATGAATATAGACAGTAATAATTTAAATTAAAAATTGAATCTTTTCTAAAGAAAAAGTATATTTTCTGCAAAGATGATAACAAGCAGATAATTACCTAGCGACTGTCATCGACAAAATATTTTTAATTTTTTTTACTGTTATTACAGTATTACAGAGTATTTATTTTTTGACAAAAACATAAATTTCTGAAATATAAAAAACATTTCTGCATATATTTAAATAAAATTATAAAAAATTTAACGAAAAATATTAATTATTCCACAACCGTTTCACTCATCCTATCTACTTTTATATTTTGTCGAAAAAACAATAAAGTGAATTATAATAGAAGTTTATATATTTTTATGACAAGCAATAATTCTATTTATGTCTATCCTAAATTTTATTTTATCTCAAAATAATAAAAGATAAATATATGTAAAATTCGCTACAGGTTATTTAAATATATGCGAAATATTTTTTTTAATATAGGCACATTTATTTTGGAATCTCAATAAAACTTTAATTAGATAAACTACAATCTAAACTAAAGCATTGCTAAGTACGTTTTTCTTAGAGAAACTATCTATTGAATAACTTGAGATACTTATCTTTTTTTACTTTTCAATTAGTGAAACTACACTATTATGATTATTAATGAAAAATTGGTTGTATATATTTGTGAACAACATATTAAGAAACTCATATAAAAAAATAATAACCAAAGCAACATTGTAAATATTTATATAATTGTGACAAGAACAATAATAAGTAATGGTCCACGAATTGAACTTCCCAGACTGAATTTATATTGTATTACATTGAGCAGTTTGTTTCAAAAAGAAGTTCTGTTTTAAATATTAATCTATTTTTGTATATTTGCGTTAATATATCATTGGCTGTTGAATATTTTAATTAAAATTAATAAACATTTAAGAATTAATTTTCGATTTTTTTTTTTGTAAAAAAAACGTATCAAACAGAAACATACAAAAAACTTATTAATGGATATATCAGAAAAAAGAGAACAGTCATCAGTTTTCGAAATTTATGTTTTTATAACCTGCTGTGAAACATGTGTTGATTTCTATCTGCATTTATAGGATTAATTATATTTTTTTTTATAGTTTCCTATTAAGGGAAATATGTAAATAAAACAATGATATCTATTATACAGAAACAACCAATAATTTACCTAATATTTATTAGTAATCATGTTATCAACAGTAAATAATTATAGATTCGGTAAGTAATTAATTAATAAATCCAATGCCTATATCATTTTATTTATGGCTGACAACACTTGGAACTATTTAACATACTAGTTCTGGCACCAGAAATATTTTTCTTGAAGTTACCAGTGTTATTTGTATTTTTTACATTTTTATATTTATTTTCCAAAATTGGCTACAACTTATTCGCGAAATATTATAATTTATTATAACTTTCATGTCATCTACCTTTGTTCTTCTCTCTTTGTCCATTCTTACTGCATCGAATACTTTTTTCGAATCTGCCTGAATTCGTACGAATGCAAAGAACATGACCAAACCCATTTAACTGTTTTTCTTCTGGTCATAATTACAAAGTCTTGTGTGGTCACTGCTTTTATTCTATCATTGTTTGCACTGTCCTATTTATTTGTTTTCTTTGCAGATTTCGCAATAACTCCATCCCGTTTTCCCTAATTTCATTTTAATTTCACCTCCATATTTTTCGTTTATACCATACTCTCGTTTAAAAGAATCTTTTCCACTTAAAATAAACAAATTTATCGTACTTTCTAGTAGGGAAAATAATACCTAGGTACATTCCATCCGTGAAACTGTTATAACCGTTATTAAAACCTTCTTATTTTTGATATCATACTTATTTGAAACTATTAAGAGAATATTATCCATTTTGGAATTCTACAGTTGAATCGCATACATGTTGTTATTACCATGAAAAATTGCAATGTAATTATATGGCAATAATGTAATGAGGTATACAATTTCAGTTAAAAGTACAGGGTATATATAGATCGAATTAAAAAAAGTCACGACCTAAGAAGATTGTATATCGTAGGTGCTGTTGACCTGGCAGATTAACAGGTAAACCGATTAAAACCGCTGCATCTTTGTCGTCTTCATTTTCTTGCGAATTTAGTAGGATTATAAAAAATATACCATTCCTACTGTCTATTACTTTATGATCATGAAATATAGAGTATGTTCGTTTAAAAATAATCCACTGTTGATATTTCAAAAATGCAAAATTAGAGTTTATTTTAATTGGGAAATATGTATTTGAATCTCTATTTATTTTTTAAGATGAAAATCGCTGTTTTGAATCCACCCCATTAAATTAGGGTGCCATGCAAGAGTTTATACTCAAAACAAAACAAAATTAGAAACGTCTTGCATTTTCTATCCAACGATTAACTCTACCTGGATACACTTTATCCTCCGGTGGTACACCTATTGATCCGATATATATTTTTTCCTTAAAAATTGTGAGTGGTGGATTTTTTTCCCCCAGCAATAGTAGAAAAGCAGACCATGATATTTTCCATTCCAGGACCTACAATGATTCAAATGGTTGCCACTCCATTTATCTCCACCATCTTAGTTTTTGTTTTTGGTGGATCGGTATAAAAGCTTGTTACATCTAAATTTAATTTCTTATTTGTGCTCTCCCAGAAATAAAAAAAACAACGAAAAATAACAAATGAATCCAGGTTTTTCCTGGAAAAGTTCACGTTTTGTGGCTTTTTAATGAAAAGATGGTGGCGTTTTTTAAAATTAGTAAACAAATCTTCCTCTGTTAACCTGAACGTCTTATTTACGATTCACTCGTCCCATAGTCTTGATTTGGCACTAAATGAATTTTACATTTCCTACAATTAAAAATAAAATGGGTGGTCAGCGTTTTTTCTGTCGTGAAGAAGTCGTCAATGCATTTAAAACACATATTTTCAGCAAAACAACTTCTGATTTGAATAAGTATTTTAATTTTAATAATTGGTTGAAACTTATGGAAAAGTGCGGGGAATGTATTATAAAAATATTTTGAAAAATAATTACTTTTGCCTGTATTTTTCAAGGATATTTCCGAATTAATGGCCCTAAACTAAAAGAACTACCATGTCAATTAGTACTTTAACAAATTTTGCACCATTTTTACTTACTTCGTATTTTCATTTATCACGGTTAAACTTACGTTGATTTTTATATCGATAAATTTATCCAAATTGCAAGAATATATGGAACATTATCAGAAGAAAAAAGTTACTCTAAATAAAAGTTTGATTTAATGCTTTAAAACGTGAAAACGATATGTATCTTAATATCGTACATTATTTGGTCTTTCGAGCTGGATATAAACATGGTTATATTAGCTTAAAATTTATCGTTTGCTTACTATAACCAAAATTTGATATTATGTTTTCAAGCAAAAGTACCTACATAGTAATTACATATAAAAAGATTATTAATTATTATTTATAGATATTTAATCCGATCTTGGTTCCAATAATAAAACAAAAAAGTAGGACAATCTGAGTGGTGGTACTTTATAATCAACTGTTATTATTAACGCAAGTAGAAGTCTTAGATTACTACAACTTGTTTACATGTAGTCAAGGCAAATATTGCAAACCAAACTTAAAAATGATATCAGTAGAATTTGAAGACTCGATATAATCGTTGCTATTAGATATCATTAGAATGGTAAACAAAACAAGCTATAATTTAGTTGAGATCGTGAATTTTGTCAAAATGATCTTGCTTGTGAGTTTCACAATTTGTACTCATAATCTATTAGCTTTTGTGTTTACTTACTTTGAAAAGACAGTGTTGTAAATATTACAATTTTTGAAAACTAGAAAAGGTGTACTTACTTTAAGTAAAACAAAAAAAAAGATAAATTACATGGACGTTTTCGTATAAGGAATAAGTGTGGTCGTGGAACAGGTGACTTGTAATTCATTACATAGGACATAAAAAATATGAAATAAATTATTAGTAATTTCCCTCATTAATGTAATTAAAAGATATGCATAATACATTGCACGAAACTTTAATGCTAATATATACAAATATACTCATGCCAAATATATTTCTTCTTTCTTAGTCTTTGGTAAAACATGGTTGGCCAGTTGATATGATTGAAAGAGAATATAATTGCCAAGTGGGTTTATGCAATTGTTCAAGGTTCTACGAGGCAAAACATAGAAAAAGAAATGCGCCATAAGATTTAAAAAATTGAGCTTTTCTACTTGGATCATATTAGTGTATATATTATAATAATATCAAATTAAGAATATTAAGTATATTTTCAAAGAAGAAAAATTGCAAAGAAAATGTAACATTGTTCTAATGTAATTCAGTATCAAAACGCTTTTAACAATACCAAGCGCAAAATAAAAATTATAATAAATCGTAAGGAAACGGTTGTACTTTTTACTATTTTATTCCCAAGAACCCATTGTGCATGATGGTGCTAATGATAAAATCAAATTCATGTATTCCGGTCTCGCGGGAGATAAAAGTTCTAGATGAAATGAACATGTAACTGCTTTAAGAAATAATCCGGCACGTTGGTAAGACGATTTTCGCAATTACAACGTCTACGGGTTGTCAATCAAAACCAGTGCATAATTCCAAGTTAAATCGCAACAATGATCGCAGCTGCAATACCATTTTGTCATTGGCGTAGGAAAGGTCGATCATTGCCCATACTGTATTTGATAAAGTTATAATCACTGAGAAAATATAATTAGAATTGAATAGAATAGAAAGGAAAGTGCGACTTTGTCACGTGA
This sequence comes from Hermaeophaga mercurialis, assembly GCA_951812935.1. NCBI lineage: Eukaryota > Metazoa > Arthropoda > Insecta > Coleoptera > Chrysomelidae > Hermaeophaga > Hermaeophaga mercurialis. Next base: position 24,267,163 of record OX638358.1, on the reverse strand, counting down.
TTATAATAAGTTCACTTTTTCCATATTCGATGCATGTTTCTGGTATATTTATGCATATTTTTTATGTTAGTTGTTTTAGTATGTTTTTAATGTATTTTGAGATGTGAATCTGATTTCAATGAGAATTTTTAACATTCTAGTTCTAAGCTAGGAAATTATTATGAATTAACATAATTTTCAACTCCTGATTTTACACACTTTTGTATATCGTGTTTTGTTTTGCCATTACGCCATTTTAGGTGGATTTTAAGTCCCACCCATTGTTCACGTTTTTACACTTACAGCAACTTTTTTCCATTTTATCTCAACTCCTCATAATAGGATCTAGGCTAAAATTGGTGCGAAAGAATAATCAGCAAGTGACATCGATTAATTTGTGGGTGTTTATTTTCTAGATCATATACGAATGATTAGCATTAGAATGAAGATTGATTTGAAAAACGCTTTGAAATAAGAAGAGCATCAAACTTAAAACCTGCAATACATATTTTACGTTTTTTAGAAGTTTTAATAATATAAATGAAATAACTTTTCATGCAATTAAAATAATCGATATTTAATGAACATGGGTTTTTTTCGAATAACGAATGAGCATTGACTTTTTCTATCAATCATTATGAATTCATAAATGCATCGTAAACTTACTAATGATAATTTTTTATCAAAAAAATTGTAAGTACGTCATTGAACTGGATTCTTAAATAGAAAAGTGTCACCATCAGTAATGCCAATGTCAAGACTTTTCATAAAGATTGCTCCCATTAATTGCCCCAGTTCTCCTGTGAATTCATTCAGCGAATGTTGTCTTGCAAGATTTTATCTTATTAGCGGCTACCAAATAGGACATAAAGTATCTCGGATTGACTTATTTTTCATGTTTTTATTCGGATTATTAAGAGTGAATGTATACCAAAAATAAGAACTTTTTGATCAAAACTTTTGTAACAAACATCTTTTTTGTTGTTTAATTCAGTCAATGACAATAGCAAAATTTCATTTTTATCTGTTGAAAATTTTTACTTACATAAAATTTACTCAGTTGCCTTATATGAATATAAACTACTTTATAATTAATTCAACCTCAGTGTCTTTATGAACTGTATATAGGTATTATTTTATTCTACATTTATTAATTATTTATTTAGATTTTCTTTAATTTACCTTGCTTTATTTGAATTCAATGAATCAATGAGTCAATTTTTAGTTCTAACTATGATACATAGTTTTCGTTTAGAATAATTCTCAACATTAGTTCTTAAAAATAATTAAAAGTTTTGCACAACGTTTCTATTATTTTCATTTAACCAATTTCAAATAGAGAATTTTAGCAACTAAAAACTATGTGTTAAAGGGGTATGAATGCAAACAAGTTTTTAAAACAAACTACATAATAACAAAAAAATGTATTTATTTCTATTTAACTATTATGAGCAATCAAATAAAATATGAGATTGCAGTTTTTAGGCCACATTCTTAATAACGAATATTATGGTGAATTTCATAATTGAACACTAATTTTATTTGTTCTCTTTTGAATAATTAGATTTTGGCACTTATTTCTCTTTGACTTTAAGCCTTTCAATTGTACTTTGACAAAAAAGAATTTTAAAAATGTTATAAAAGTTTGTTGAATTCAACTTTTAGACCACCTAGTCTGTAAAAGCTAAATGGGTTCAGACCGTATTATGACATTTGACATAATCTACAAAATCACTCCAAATCATCATTTACCTGCGTTTTACCTGACCCTTTTAAATTTTAATTTTTTACTAAGGTATTCTGAATAAGACAGCGAAATATTCTTTTTTGAATTATTTTCCAAGTTATCATAAAATAGTTTTTAATTTCTAAAAATCTTTGAGAAAATTTTAGTATACTGATTAAAAACTGAAAAACATATGAAAACTGATGTAGGGCACGCTAGTAAATAATAATAATTGTACCTAAGTATTTCATTTCTTTATTTCATTGTAAAATTTTTATGAGTTTTCTTTACTATTTCTCTTTTGTCGATTTCAGTAAGAAATATTAATTAATATAGAAAAATAAGAATAGTATTTACAATTAACATAACATTGATAGCTTCTAGATGCCCATTCCTGATAATGAGGCAGTAGGAAAATTCGGAGAAAACTTTCTATAACATGAAGATAAAGAGCTAAAAAAGGATTTTCTACCCTTCATTTCCAATAATAAGTACAGAACATTGCTGAATATTAGAATTTCATATAATATTAGTTGTTGACTGATTCCAAATTTAAAGCCATTACAACTGATTTTTTACCTTAGAGCCATTTACAAAACAGTGTTAAAAATACCACAACGTTCTTTGGCATGCGAATCGGTTAATATATCCAAAGTTGTAAACTTAGGAATTCTACAAATTTTGCACTATGTTGTGAGTTTATTACTTTTGAAGTGTTTAAATAGTTTCCGTTGGATCATAAAAGCTTCAGGTGTGTTTAAATTTCATATAAAATCAGATGAAACTCGTTACTTTGTATACTTATTCACTAAAGCATACATTCATTGTAATAATTAAAAAAAATTAATGGGCACTTTGATATAAATTATTTATTGAAGGTATAATTTTTACTAATACATTTGCCAGATAATTTTTTAGTAGTAAATTATGAATTCAAGGTTTACAAAGATTATTTGCGGATGTGGAAATATTTTCAATAATGACCAAATCAAAATATAATTTAATAAAATAACTTGGAAGTCAATGAGAGGAAAATATAATAATATTTTTTTAATAGAAACTAGTCATTCTAGTAATATATAGTTATTAAATGAGAATTTAAATAAAAATTTATATTGGAAAATTAACGTATAATTTTGTACTTCAAATTTTATATTTTTAACTGTTTCCTCATATCATATGTTGTCACATATAAGATAAAAATTATTCCCTTAATTTACTTAACAAATTTTAAAAATTATAATAATAAATACACATTTGTTCTGTAGAGATATGTATATTCAAAAAGAAAAATCAGATTTAGGTGACAAAATTTATAGGTTTTTATAGCGGCAAAATATTATTTTAAATATATTGCTGATATCAAATATCTAATTTATGTTTATTTTATAAAAAGCGCTTTTCGTTACCATTACCACATGTTACAGTTTCAAAAGATACATATTTATTAATAAAATATCCAAAAATTCTTATAAATATTAATATTTTGTTTGAATAATGTTTGAAAATTTAGAATTGATAATTAGTTTTACATTATAGATATGGAGTATTGTCTATCTACTAAATAAATACATATTTCCTTGAACATCAAGTTTTAGCAAATATTTTATATTTTTAAACATAGTGTCTTTCGTAATGAATTGTCATTAGTAATACTAAAGGAAATTAATTTACTGATACATACCTTATTATTTACTTGAATACACCACCCTGTAAATAGTAATCGAACTGAGAAGTTCAACTTTGGGGCTATTTAATGTTCGTTCGGTTATAAATTTCAATTCAACCAATAAAATTTAACATTATACGGTGTAGTCGTTTTCAATTTTCCATAAACAATTTCAGTATAATTATTGCTAATAGTAACACTAAATTTAATTGTAATCGCAGGGTTGAGTATATCAATAATAATATCTACATTTTTCTGATCCATTTACCTTTTTATAAATTTACAATAGCCGAAGAAGAGATGACTGTTAATGACATTTCGGATGATATACTAAGGTGATCACAACGGTATATTATTTTTTTGAAAATTTGAATTGTATAATTTATTTGCATTCGAGTAGCGCATGTCCATGGATTGGATCTATTTACCCAAATGAAAATTACTATCTCTGATTTCTAACTGAAAGTTAAATGGAAATATAACTAATTTGGTATACAAATGTTAATAGTTAATAGATTTAATTTTTATTATGTATATAAAACTAAAAACTTGACCCATTTCTTAAGCCACTTTATAACTAGTTGATAAAAATATATCACTTAAATCTGAAGCTTAGCATAAAAAAAGATATGTTTTAATCTATAGGTACTTAATTGAATAATTTTAAGCTTAAACCAATTTAGAAAATATAATATTAAAATTAAGTAGATTTAAATATATTTACGATGTTAATCATATAAAAAAAACTTATTTCGTATTACTCTGTTTATGCATATGAATGGTTGTAGACTTATGTTGCCTATAATCAGGTATGCAAACATTCAAATGAACTTTTTTTAATACAATTCGTATAACCTCTAATTTACTAATCCTAATTAGCATTTACCTTAAATAGTGTTTTAGATTTAAATATGGAATAATTATATTCAACATTGCATTAAAATAATTACACTAGCCTAAGGCATGAAAGATTAGTCAATTTTAATAACATGCAGACAAAGAAAATTAAACTTAATATTTTTAATTTTTCATATATTTTGTTAAATATACATTATTTGTGACAAATTTGCAATTATTTTATTATATTTATTATTATTACGTGATATAAAAATACACGTAGTGGGAGGGAGGAGAAAATTTAAGCAAAACGAATATTCCACAAAATGTAGAGATCTCTAAAGGCTTCAAAAATCATGAAATAAAATCTAATGAATCAAACATGTATAAAAAAATTCTGATATAGATAATACAGTTACATTTTCAGAATCCTAATCTGGAACTGACAAGGATTAATTAAGAATGGAATTGACAACTTTTAAAGAAAGCAAAGTAAGTGACTTACTGAGTGTTATTAACTGCTTGAACCGCTTAAACACTGAATCAAAATACTAGGAGTTACAAAAATTGAAGCAGTGCAATGAAGGTGGAAATTCAAGGAAAATGAATATTCCACAAAATGTACGGAGGGTTAAAAAATCATGAAACAGTGCCTAAATCTAAAAGTTGCTTTGAAAAGTAATATAGATAATTGAATTACTTTTGAGGAAGCTTAATCTTCAACTGGTATAGACAAGTATAGAAAGGAAGTGCGAGCTTTTCAAAATAGCGTATTAAGGAATTAATGAGTACTGGTGCTTGGGTCTTGAATCACTTAAACACCAAATTAAAATACTAGACGATATAAAGATACAAGCAGTGACAGGAAGACAAAATGTACAGATAATGCTTCGAGAGTTGTGAAAGAGAACCTAAATCTTGAAAATTTTTCGAGAATACTGATACAGATAATCGAGATACATTTCAAGAATCTTAAATCTGGAACTGACATGGACAAGCTACGAAAGAAATTGAAAACTGTTCAAGAAATCATTTCAAGTGAAATAATGAATGTCAACTGCTGGAAGTCTTGAACCACTTGAACATCAAATCAAATTTGTAGGAGTTATAAGAATACAATCAGTGGAAGCAAGGAGGAAATTCAAGGAAAACGAATATTCTACACTATGTACATAGTCTCACTGAAAGCTTTAAGATTTATGAAACAGTATTAAAAATACTAATATAGATGATGGAACTGACATGGATAAGTTAAGAAAGGAACTGCGTGCTTTTGAGGAAAGCGTGTTTAGTGAATTAACGAGTGTTAACTGATTGAGTATTGAAGAACCACTTAAACACAAAATCTATAACTACATCACTCTACATGCGTGTCGTTAATTACGTAATCATCTCCCGATGATGCTAAATAAGTTAGCGAGTGCAGTATTTTTTTATTATATTCTAATGATGCTAATAGTAAGCGAGATGTACTTCGAATACAGTATTTTTAATGTAAAAAAATGTTTTACACAAATTTTGAGTCCGTTAAATTTTCTAATCAAATATATTTCATAAAATCGTACTAATTAAGAGTATTAATTCCACAATATTGTACACGTAATTATTTACATTTTTTAATTAATAAATAAAAAAAATTGGTTCTTTGAATATTGTAAATTATTTTTCGTGTAAAATAATTTAAATGCATATTACTTATTACATCTGTTTATTTAAAATTTATTTAAATTCAAACAGTGTTTTGTGGACGTGCCGCCTCACCTGTTCTCAAAGGGAAGAAATATTGGGCCAAGTTTGTCGGTATCCCGCCGAGTTACATATGTTCGTATTGTAACAAATGCCACTTATAATTTTGACACCAATACGCCAAGCTTTTATGATTTATAGAGCAATAGTATCTACTAAATATGTATATCGTGAGTACGGGCCATAAAAAATACATTAAACAAAAGAGTTGTTTATAGTTTAAAAATATTTTTAAATTCCAAATGTATTTCGTTTTGTTTTGCGAAACTGAAAATTTATAACGTAGAACGAATTACTAAATATTTTCGGTGGATATGGTAATAAAATTTTTTATTAGGATTTGATTACCGACATTGTGGATATATTTTGAAAGTTATTATTGCTAACTTGAATTTAGAATGGAATTTATCTAGGCATATGCAGCCAAAGGAAATTATTACATTTCAAACAAAAATACAATTGATCATCTTACATTTAAGTAAGAACATACAAGGTGCGTTTAATAAGTAATGCAATCAAACTCCTAAATAAGTTAAAAAAATTTGAAATAGCTTCCTTTTGCGTGGGTATACTTAGGGAGACGATATTTCCTGGAAGGTCTGCTTCGGGATTTGGTTCAGATGCTATGTAACATCAGCCCTGATGTTTTTAATCCCTTTTAGGTTCCTCTTAACCGAGGAAACAAAAAAGGTTTGGGGGATGGGTACCAAATCAGAACTGCAGAGAGGCAGAAAAAGCAATGGAATGTGGAAATCGTTGACAACGAGGTGCTTTGGTTTTGGCGAGTTGTAATGATGAAATTTCCTAGCGATAAACGATTGTTTCCATTAAAGGCTTAACCGTGGCACCGAATTCAAACAATCGCGCGCATGCATCACATTTTCGTTGATTCGGGAGGGGGATGGACTTGCACTACAGGGGTTCGTCAGCGACCTCCTCTCGGTACTCCTTAAATGATTTGTGAATTGGAAACTTGTGATTTGGACAAGTAATCACTTCCAAAGACGTTCTGAATTAGCAGAAACATTTCAGTGACAGGCTTTTGGGATGGGACTTATGGAAACATACGTCCTCACTCCCCACCAGCTCGGAAGTAACGTTCTAAACCCTCCACTTAGCCCAGCAGCTTAGAAAGCATTGCGCTGTATCGTCGCGCCCAGAAAAAATGGTGACATTACTTACGGAGTTCATCCTGTACATGGATCATAGGAAGAATTGATGTAAATATTTGATTGAGAGCGTAAATAATTAATCACAAAATTTAAGGAAGACTGAGACGACAATGATGCATCCGGTTTCCTATTAATTTTTAAACATTTCTTGTCCATTTTTGAATAGTTTTGGAAGAATCGGCATGCTACCATTATTTTGAAATCTTATTGTTTTGGAAAACGAAACTATATGTTCTATCTATATGACTATCTACTTTGAAAACTATAAACTGTAAGGTCTAGTACGTACTATTTCACTTTATCTATATATATCTAAAGTAGATCTTCATAACATCCAAGCTTTAGTATGGGCCCATTGAACGTCTCCTGAGGAAAAATTCCCTATTAGGTCGTCATAGATCTGACTCTTTTAATGTCTGCGAGAAAATACTACGATAGGTCGATTTTTATTTTTGATGAAGCATCTTTTGATTATAAAAATAACATTCTATTTATCAACCCCACGCAATGTAGATTCCCCCTTAAAAATTTGAAATTGTAACAGGGGCGAGTGATTTGAAAACGTTTTTAATTCTGTTTTTACAATCTAATGCTTAATAAATAATTTCCGTGGCAATGGAGACAGTTTTCAAAAGCCAATGCACCCGCCTCCCCCCCAAACACACTTTAATTCTCTATTACAGATCAGCTTTATTGGTTTTTGACTAAATTAATTTTAAAATAAACTAACCAAATTAAACAACATATCACTGGTTTAATTATTAAATGGAATTGAATCATTCTAAACTGTTACTTAATTTATCAAATGTTGACAATAATCTCCACTGATTTCTTCGTAGAAAAAAGATGATCATAAAGTCTAAAGGAGTAACATCTGGTAATTTTGCAGGCCATTTAATAGGTTCTCGACGTCCTGTCCCTTTTCATTTATAAACAACATTTAAATAATTTTACATCTTACGTTTATTGCGAAATGCACAAGCACAGTCTTAGTGAATATAATATCCGTATTTTATTTTTCTGGATTGTCTTTGATTTTAATTATTAGTGGGTCGATTATTGTTTCTAATAATTTTTGATAAATAAATATACGCCCTATATTTGACAGACCTGAATTCTTTTATCAATTCATTTTATACTCGTAAGTTTCAACAGTACCTTATTTTTACGTCTTCTGTACAAGGATATAAGTATCCATTAGCCTCTATCTGTAAAGGTAAAGAATACTTGTGGGGTTTTACAAGGATCTGTTCTCGCTCAAATCGTATTTTTGTTATATTTACCAATACCACAGCCTAGCGTTATTTCTTTTGCTGAGAACACTGTGCTTTTACATGAAACAAAATATTGGGCACTATTAAAATTACAAGTAGAAGTAAACCTAAAAAAATGTCATTTGGTTTTACATAAATTTACTTCCTATAAATATCCTTAAAACTAATATACTTTCCTTTAGTGAAATATAAAATAACAATTTTAATTGGGTGTCAAATGATTGATACAAATAAGTAAATGTAAATGTTTTGGAATTGTATTGAATAGTTCCTTGAATTTGGATATCCAAAGAAAATTTTAAGATCATCGCTAGATATTTTTTTATAAAAATTTTTGTATAACTACCTTAAACAGTTTTAATTGCAATTGATCACTTGATCATGCAATTTTGGGTTATATATATATATATATATATTATTTTATTTATTATTCACTATATTAGATAATGGTACATACTAAAATTGTTCTTAAAACTGCGAACTAATTCATGTCATTAAAAAAAGGATTTTATCGTTAGAGTTACGTGACAAGTACTTTAACTACTCGTTTGGCGAGAGAATTTTTTTAAAATTATATAGATGCAGTTTCATTCCTGCATGGTTCATTTTAAAACCCACGGGCCTTAAATTAATATTTTACCTTTAAAAATATTTTATTTAAACTGCAGATTAAGCTCCAATATGTAGGTACTTAAAATTAAAGTGAATATTTTATTCGGGTGTATTTCTAAAATAAAATAATTATATAACTAATTATTTTTAATATATTTTTAGAAATGTACCTTACTTAAATTGATTGAAAATCTAAGTAAATAACTGTAAATATGATAACATTTTCCTTACAACGAATGGCAAAGTATAATTAAGCAGATTTCATATGGAAAGCAAAATTTTAATATATGTATCTACTAATGTTTTACATACAATGTGTATTGAAGTTTAAGCAATATGCTAAAATTGTTCTAAAAGATAAATAGCTTCGGCATCTGTTTACGATATAATCTCATGCGGTATGGAATCATATGGAATTAAAATGGTCTGCTGTTTCCTTGATGTAAAATTCTGATCAAAATGGAATACAGACAATTCAGCATCGCCATATTTGTTTTAAATTATGCCTTCCACATATCGACAACATTTCAAAAACCGATTATGCTGCACAGTGCGTTTTCAACATAGTCTCGCATGGGGTTACATCTATCTTACAGCATTTACATTGCTTTTTCCATGATAATTTTCCTCGGGAGAACCTTTTTATGGTTGTATTTTACGACTCAAAATATTTCTTGGTGTTTTACACATTGTGCAAAAGCAAAAAAAACTTAAATGTGAATCCATTTAGGGATTTATGGGTGTTAGTGGATCACCTCAATCGCTTAAAATCGAATCCCATTGAGAGGTCTCCTGTGGCTATCCTGGTGTTCTACGATCGACGTAAAGCCAAATTATACGAAATTTATTAAGGTCGTTTAAAATATCATGTATGTTAGTGAAATAAGTCAACTCAGGTATAGAGATTGAACGATTTTTAAATAAAAACTAGACAGAAAGGAAATTTAATAAAAATTAATATAAATAGCTAATTTACTTTGTAAGTAATATCTACAGATTTATCCGATAATATATAAATTAAAATCATAATTATTACAACGAATCCATTAAATAGGTTTTTTTTAATATTCTGATGAGCAAAAAATAGAATCACTGATTAATCCAATTTTCTAGAAATGTCATTCGTGCATCTAATCTTGCGATTAACCGACATTTTGTATTTGACCTAATATACTACTTTACCGTCCTAGGTATTTCCAATGATCCAACTTAGATATTAATGTTTAAGCACACTTCACTGTTGTTGATTGTCTAGGAGTTCTAACACTTCGCTGTTTACATGGTTATGGAGGCGTTCTTCATGACCTTTAGCAATCTTCTTTATTTCTCCTTTAACTGTTTCAATGTGAAGTTCCCGATGTAGATCTTTATTGCGGACATACCACGGGGCATTGACTATATTCCTTAGTACTCGGTTTTGGACTCTTTGAAGGCAAGCATAATTACTCTCACTAGTACAGCCCCATAGTTATAGACCATAAGACCATACTGGTTTGGGGATCTGTTTGAGAACTCTTATTGATGCGATTTATTTTGTTTAGTTTTAATTTTTTGTTAATTTTTCATTTAATGTCGTTGATCACATAATGTAGTATTTGTGAAATCTTTCTTACAATTCATATTGCCATTAAATCCTGTTGATGTGGCAAGAATTGTACCGTTAATATAAAATGAGCAGCGTGAAATTGCAAGAATTGTTGGTAACAGCCTTTGTAATGTATAAGAAGTGAGTAAGTGCTATCCACAAATTGGATTACTAACTCGAAAACCAGATTCTGGATGAAGAAAAGATAACAATTAAAGAGATAACCGTTATATTTTCTACAAGTTTGCATAATAAAACAGCTTGGTTTTCCTTCGAAATTAATTCCAAAAAGTAATAAATGTGAAGATCAATGAATAGACTGTTAAAAAGTTTTCGCCCGAAATCATAAGGCATGGAATAATGAAGATGAATCGCGTTTTAACCTCAATGGGTCAGACGGGATATCGGGCACTAAAGAGAATATCCGGAGAGAGAGATATTACACCCCAGCGTGTATTGATGAGTGACTACCATTTGGCGATAGATCGGTTACGGTTTGGTCAGGAATTTCCTCAGAATCTAGAGTTGCTATTCATACAAAATGGTTTATTGATAGCACACAGGTACATTACGGGGGTTCTAGAAGATCACTTTATGATTTTAAGGGATTATCCTATCGAACATATCTGGGATGAGCTGGGACGACGTATTTGAAGGCATACGCCAGTTTGAATAGTTGTACATGCCCTCAAAAGTTGCTATTGCAGGATTGCAATATTGTGGAACAAAATGTGATCCGCAAACTGATTGAAAGTATACCTGGTCGACCTTAAGCAGTCATTATTTTTTTCATTTTTCTCTTCCATGTTAATTTATAGAACCAAAAATCGTACTTACTTAGTATAAAATGTAAATTTGTTGATTATAGAGAAAAAATGTATTAAATATTTTACTATTTAACATTGGTTTCATATCACGAAAAAAATGTAGTATGCTTATTAATAATTGCCAGAAAAAATTTGGAAGTTACCTCAATTTTTTGTTCGCTAGTGTAGTTTTTCATTAATTAATAAGAATATTAACCGGTAACTAACTTTCAAAATGAACACTTTTATTTCATGTACATAACTAAAAATGAAAGGAAATATATAAATATCTGACACGATACTGCTTTTAGTTTTGAAACAATGGCAATGTTAATTTTTTATGACACGGTTTTATAATGCAACTTTTAGCAATTGCAATCAAAAGAGATATTATCTTTGCGGTGCCTGGGTAAAACCTTCACTAAAAAATATTGGCGAATTTAATTTGGTATAATAGTCAATTGGAATAAATAATTTAGAATATGTAATTGATGAAACTAGGATGTAGGAAAAAATATCAAATTTATTTTGAGCAAAATAATGCATTTGCAATGGATTTATCCTATGAATACTTTCCAGAAGATTTTTCACCTGCTGGCACTAATATCAATTTAAGCTTATTTTCCGCTAAATTCAAATAAAGTCATATGATAAAAAATTTATTTCTTTTTGTTTTCAAAAATGAAAGAACGTAAAAGTTCAAAAAGAATTAAAATATTTGCCATGCATTTCGAAGTAACTTACAATTTAAAACAAAATTCCAGTCATAATGAAAATAATACATAAAATTTAGATAAGTTCAGTACCTTCTTAAAAAGTACATGCATAAAATTTGAAGTTCCATTAAACAAACTGAAATCATTTTAACATAAACTATTCGAAAATTTTCGGAATGGTCTGATTAACGGAAGATCCGTAATTCGAATTGTTAATTGCTTGAGTTTCCAGACGAAGCATTCAAAATATCTACACTCATTAACACGAAACTTACGTTTATCTTTTCTTTTGAAATTACCTCTATGCAATATTGCATAGATGAAGTCATTGTTAAGCATGTTTGTGTAGTAAGTACATTTATTTTATACTTCTATTAACATCCGGTACTTTGCACGCCAAGTTCTTTCGTTGATTATAGATTTATATTTTTTACGACTCTCTCTTGTAAATAATGTAAAAAATAAATATATTAATGATGAAATTTGTTAAAGAAGTAAACTTATTCATATTTAATAAAAAAAAATTTGGTACATATATTTATTTTATATATATACAATATATTTATGGTATTGTAGGATGTGGTTTCCTTTGGAATATTTTATTTTTTGACACTATCTTTATCTTACTTTAATTTTAAAATTTCGAAAATTTTTCTACCTACAGGTAGATCTTGTACTGTATAAATTTTATTTAAACTTGGAATTTGGCCTTTCTTGAGTCTGTTTATCGGACGTTTTATTAACTCTCAATAATTATTAATTCTTTTGCTGCTCATTTCAGATTATTTTAATTCTATTTTCTCGCCATTGTAATACAAATATAGTTTTTTATCTTTCATTGTCTTACTCCTTTTTCAAAACCATTCCTTTTCTTTTTATATTCCTTTTTTCTGCCTTTTTTAACTCCTTTTACCTTTATTTTGTTTTACCCCTTCACCCATATAAATAAAAGCAAACGGAGGAAATATAATTTTATTACCTATTTAATTTTAGTTTTTATATTTCATATTTATACATATTCTCGTAATAATCGCTGCAATAAATATCTCCACCAGCGTAACGTTTAACATTTATATTTTTTTATAATAAAATGTATTTCTGAACAGAACCTTGTACAATTATTTTATTTTGATTTCATTGTAAGAATTGTGTTTATGTAATAATAGCAAAGTATTTACATATGTTGTTTTCGATAGAAAGTAATTATAAGTACATGTCACTAAATAAAATATTTATTTCAAATTTACTTATACAAATTACATTTTGTTTTTAGGAAAGAGGAAAATTGTGTTTACAAAATGCATAATCTGATTAAGTTGAAGGTTTGACAGCTGTAACAAAATTATGGCTTGTGTATATTTTAAAATGATAGTCGCGCAAAAATAATTTCTGGTAAGCGAAAAATATTAAATTGTAGTGATCAGTTTGAGTGTTTAAATCTTTAAGAAATAAAATGTTGGTACTGTACTATCACAATAACTCTCTAATCGTCATGAAATATGATTAGATTTATAATCATTTTATTAATTTACCTGACATAAAAACCAAAAACATTTTCTAAAAAATTAATAAACCAAAAAATAATTATCTGTTTATTTGAAAATTAACGTTATAAATAATCATATTTCCGAAATAAATAAAACAATAGGTATAGCGAATTTGTACCGGAAATATAATAAATGAAAACATTGCGTAACAGAAAACGTTTCGAATTACACTTGTATGTGTATTCTATTCTTTCTTTTAAAACAAACATACTAAACAATGAATCATAAATATCAGTAATGAATTGCGTTCGATTACCATTTCAAATAAATTTTATCTAAATGTTAAATTTAATTGTAAATTTTAACAGCGTTCCCACTAAAATATAAATAATAGCGAACATACTCAAATGTAACTTCAAATTACAATTAATTACAACAAAATTCGAGAATCGAAAATTACTGTTCATAATAATTTGGAGGAAATTGTATATTGTAAACAAATTAACGGTTTTTAAAATTAAAGGTATTCTTAAAACTCTTAAAACTCACTAATTACCTACATACTTTAAAAAATTAGTAATAATATAATTAATATAAATAGACAAAACATAATTTATTTTTTCTCAAATTTTAAGTAAGAATAAATAATTATACTTTTTATTGAAACAAAATTTTAGGGAGAGATTATTAAGCCGGAAAATAGAATGTAAAAGACGCGAATACTTATGCTAGAGGAGGAGTAGTATTTTTGTTATGATTGCATTGAAAAAATTGTCGTAAATTTTAGGGATTCTCGAAATAAGAAAAAAATTAGATTTTTTCTGTCGTTTTTTTTCATCTTCCAATCTTGAAATCCTTTCTTTTTTATGTACCATATTTTCTGGGTTTCCCCTTCTCCACCCTTCTCCTTTTTGTTTCTTTTTTTGGCATTCTAGTATCTATCATTCTCCTCAGTTGACCTAGCCAGACCTCCCTTCTAGTTCTTATAATCCTACAACTATTTGTTTTTATTGAAATTCATTTTCTCCAAATGAAGGTATTATTGAGTGCATAGTAATGTTTCGTTGCATTTTCATTATTTTTCATTTTTCCTTTCCTAAGCGTTTTTAGCACTTACTCTATAGAAGAGTTTTTGATTGCAATGGATATTTTTTTCATATTATCTGAGAACTCTTCGCATGACATTTTTCTTAACAATTATTTCACTTTGATTCTTTGTGCTTTGCATTTAATATAATTTTTGTTACTTCTGTTATTCAAAATATTTGCCATACTTTCTTTTTTTGATTAATTTCTGATATTATTCTTAGCTCCACCAGTTTGTCTTCTTTTTGTTTTTGTTGTTTATTGTTATTACACAGCTTTTTCTTGCTGCATTTTAGCATTGTATTCTTAAAATATGTCCACAGCTCTTCTAGAGTAGTATCTTCGTATTTAGTTTTTCTATTTTTTTTCTATTCGGTGTGTATTGTTTAATTATAGTTTTTATCTTAGTTTGTAGGTTCGTATTGTTGTATGTATCTTTTTCATGTGTACTCTCTTGTCTTGTGTTACTGTTCTGTGTATAGTTCTGCTCCTCTTCCTATTTTGATATTCAATACTTTTTTTATATATTTTCTATTTACTTGCATATTTCTTTGTATTCGAATAGTGTATTTATTAGTATTAGTTTATTAATTTCACAGAGTTCAATTAGTATTTTCCCATTATTGTTTCTTACATCTTCTCCATGTGTTTCAATCATGATCTCCACTCTTTCATTTATTTTTCCTACCCTAACATTTAGGTAGCCTATTATCAATCCTCCATTGTTCCGTTTCCGTCTAATCTGCCCCAAAATTCTTCTTTTCTTTGAGTTCTTTCATCTTCTCCTGGTCCATATTATATCACTACTTTGTTTTATTTCTCAATATTTTCTATTTTTAATATGTTGATGATTTTAGTTTCTTATATCTTTCTATTTCTTTATATTGATAATTTTTTATCCTTTCTTCCAAGTTTTTCCTGTTTTACTCGGCATTTTTGTTATCCTTTTTTTATACATTGTTTCTTATCCTTATCTGCGCTTGTTTGTATAATTTCTAGTTTGTTTAGTTCGTTTCCTCTTCTTCAGTTTAACACTAAGTTTTTAAATCTTACAACGAAGATAGTCACATGCAAGTGTTTTCTTGTTTTCTTATCTTTAGTGGTTTTTACAGAACAGGCATTTAAAATCCAAACTATATCTGTACTGTCGAAATTATTGATTGTACGAAATATTCTATTATCAAAAAGTTTTAAGATATCTTAAACCGTCCCGTTATGTGTGAAACATCTTGTATATTTCCTTTTATCTTCTTTTTATTATTATTATTATTATTATATCTTACTGATAAGATTTATAAATTGTATTAGATACGAAAAGATATACTTCATAGTCGGGAGTGTAGACTAGTATGTATCGTTTAGTTTCGAGCAGTTATATAAAGAAAACATGGGCGATTAAAACTGTCAATAAAAGCTCGTAGACACGCTCACATCAAATAAATTGATTAGCGATAAGCCATTTAAAAGAAGTGGATTTACGCTTGGTTGAAATCAAAATGGCAGACGTACAACACCAATAAATACCTAGCTCCAAAGATGACTTCTTAGTTTTATGATAGACAACTTCTTATTCGGAAAAAAGTCACTGATGAGTCGCACAGAATTTTAAATTTGTAGAGAATTAGCTTTCCCACGTATCAATTGTAATCGATTCTCCGAAAAAAACTTATGAAATATACCGAGTACCTTTCTTGCGCGTACCACATGTAAGGACAGCCTTATACGGATATTATCTTAGGAGCGATCATTATTAAAATTCAATATCTATTCTTCCTGTTTCATAATTCATATAGCGCTTCCAGTATTGGTTATCGCTTATGATTTTTATTTTTATTGTAGCACTTAAAATGGTTTCTTGCTTCATACCAGTTTCGCTACTAGAAACTGGTGCACGCTTTGGTATTTGTTTTAGATGCAATGGACATATCAGGACACCTACCTTCTTTGGAAAGTTCTGTGAAAACTGTTACCATTTTTATCAGATGTCGACACCTACATAATACCATTTTTATCAAGCAATGTGATTTTTATAGGTTGTATTCCGTCTAATGCAATCGAAACAGTTAAAACCAAAGGTCGATCATTTTCTTGTCTTCAGAAATGATTCTTTACTATTGTTTGATAAGTAAGCCAAAGAAGCCAGATTTTAATTAATTTAGAAGAAGACCAAACTTTTCAAAGATGGCAGAAACACTTCAAAGAAATGTTAAAAACAGATATTGATAATAATAATAATAATAATAAGACGGAATAAAATAAATACACATATAAGAGAGAAAAATTCTTAGAATGATATTAGGAGAAAAATGGATCAATACATGTTTATAAGGAAAATAAAGGAGTTTTAAAGAGAACAAGATATTAATAAGATTATAAGAGCTAGAAAATTGAATATGACAAGTAACATAGACAGAATGACAAATACTAGGGAGTCAAATAAATATATAAAGAAGGAACTCTGAGAATAGCGGAGCAAAAATACAAAATCAAAACCCAAACACCAATAACAATAACCAAGAGACATTAAAAGAAATCTATCAAACCACGAATGAAATAAACCAAATTGTAAATCTTGACAGGATGTTAAAAATATTAAAACTTATGCGAGATGAATTAAAAACCACAAAAAATTACATAGAACAAATGCAAATAGTATTAAAATATGAGGAACTCTATAACCAAAATTAGACTGTATAAAATGCTAAGATAGAAAATACAAAGAAAAATAAGGAAAATCGATCAAGGATCAGAACTACTAAACCACTAATTTAAAGAATACCCAGCTAACGCCGTCAAAATAGCGGGAAAACAAATAAAATAAATTGAATAGAAATGTTATTAATTCAGAACTAAAATAATCTGGTGGTAATACGGAACAGATAATAAATTAAATTAAATCAAAATGAACCGTATTAAGAAAGCTGAAAAAAACAGATATGAAAATCGAAGAATACCATATCCAATCTGGGCCTAAAAGGTGTTTTTTTATACTCCGATAACTCAAATCAGTGACCGAAGGTCCTTCAAAGCTAATTTTTTTCAATGTAATTGTACGAAAATACACCTCGTCAAGCATAAGTATATTCATATCTTTTACTTTCTCCTTTCCGTCTTAATAGTCTACCCTTAAGGTTTAATACGTTAAAAACAAGCTGTATCTTTTTTTACACATAAAAATAGTTTGAGAATCAATAAATTGTGTTACTTTTTATTCATAATATATACATATAAGAAGAACATTTTTTTTATACAAAAACACCAAAATAAAACCTCGAAAATGAAAACTGAAATAACACGAGGCTGAACAATAGTCTAGAAAAAGTTTACTAACTCACGGCATAAAATTACAATACAATAATCAAATAGAATTAAGTAACATCGTGATTGGAGCATACTAAATGTGGTATCATATTATCTAGGAATAATAGGAACGTACCGTCTTTCAGAGGAGACCTTAAGACTGCGAGTTCATGGTTGTTGTTTCGTTAAAGATTCATACATTTGCTTGGAACACCAGAGAGTTCTACCAAATTTCCGGTTCGGAAAGAGGTTCTGATTGCATAAATAAATAGAAAAATTACTTAGTATGTGGAAACCAGTTTCTGTGAGTATAACTTGAAAAATACGTTTAATATTATACCTATGTTAAATCTTTTGTTTACTGCTTTCGATATACATCATATTCGATCTTAAACACCCACTTGCTCCATATCTTCAGGAAGCAACATAGGTCAAATGATAAAGCCAAGCATCCGTAATAAAACACGTTAGATAAAACCGTTTCACAAGATGCAAGGAAGTTTAAATATATTTTTTGGAGATTTGTGGTTCCTATAATCATTATTTCTTGATTAGGTTCAATGTTCTTTCTTTATTTAATGTTTTGTTGTGCACTGATAATTGATAAATAAATGTATTATTGTGGTTTAAATAGCTTGTGATCTTACCGAGCTTAAACATTAATTAATTTTCCGTAATCAATCAAATTTTTCTTTAGTTATTTATCATTACAATAATGTAATGAATATTTTAAAATCCTTACCCCAAACTCCTTTAATAATTTTTTTTTAGTTTTGTTAAAATGATTTCAAAAGATTAAAGGAAAACATTTTTGAAGGTATTTAAAATTATTTTTATTAGTATAAAAAATACGTTTCTATCAATTGATCCAACATGAAATGGAATTCAAACTGCATGTGCAATCAATTTTAATTTATTTCTCAAAACGTTTTCATATTGTTTAAAAAACAACAGTACTTATAGCGAGAATAATAAATTATTGTTTTGGTTATAAATAAAATTTAAGTAAAGGAAGTCTTATATACTTCCGCTTAAAATTTCTATATTGTATCAATAACTTTATCGAAAATAAATAATACAACGCTCGTATCCATTTTTTGTACAGTTTGCCCAAGATATTATATAAACTATGTAATACAAGGCCAGAGTGTTTCTTAGGCCTTCGTTATAATGATAAATTGCAGTTATACGAATATTAAAAGCAAAAACAAGTTTAATCGGTCACCTATAAGTGCATGTTAGTCAAAAAATTATATTATTTTAAATAATTATTTATGTATTTAAATATATTAATATTTAATTTTCTGTAAATATACTTGTTTTAATTGAAACAAATTTAAAAACTAATGAACTGAGCTGTTGGTATATTATAGAAAATTGAGACACAATGAATTTTTATATCTGAATTCAGATTTGACGATTATATTTGGTAAGTTATAAGTTTCCTTCATTGTTGTGTATAATATTTTTATGATACTTTCATTGTAATTTTGGTCCTGAAGATGGCTTGATAAGCCGAAATTAGTGGTCATTAAATGTATTTAACCTTTTGAAATTACAATAATTTTCTGGTAAAGATATTGGAGTTTTGATTATTTCTAATCCTCAATACCACATTTGAGAAAATGGATAATCTATCAATAAGAATATTTAAAAAGTTTTTGGAAAATCGCGAAATTTTTAGATAAGTATATTTTATCTTTTAATGGATATATTCCACAAAATAAGGGTAGAAATAATCTTGAATATAATAATAAATAAACATTTATTTCTATAATCTTATCCAGAAACTCAACGTATTTCATATACACACTCTTGAGATTGTTACCACCTACGACATGGGAATATTCGATAAAAGGTCAGTGGCGAAGGTTAATGGTAATCTAAAAATCGTATAGTAGTTCTATAACAAAATTATTAATTAATAATTATAAGGCAATAAAACTGATTCGGCAGGAAATTGGTATTACCTATATTTTTTATAGGGAATATAAAACAATAGCAGAAAATAAAGTTTTAAAAGTAAAATAAGAACCGTGGGCGAAATTTAGGAATAAGGTGGAATTTTTTTTCAGGAAATCAAAAAAAAAGCTATAAGAAAAACTAAGTTAGAGAAAACAGTAGGACATGATCAAATAACAAATGAAATGATAAAATTTATGATAAAAATATTTCTACTACATTTAATTAACAAAATATTGAGAAATAGTAAAATAAAGAAAGATTGGCGGTAACACTTCCAGAACACAGAAAATTTTGAAATCTATCAAGGTATAGCACAGAAAATATATGAGACTATTCTAATGGAAAAACTAAAAACAAACATCGATAAATAATTGGATGAGGCAGAAAATGGATTTAAGGCGGGAGTAAACGAGGCGCTATTTATATTACAGCCATTAATTTAGAGAATAATAGAAACAAACGAAACATTATTCATATATTCAAAAATAATAATTAGAAATCAACCTAAATAATAACAAAAATAATGGAAGTACGGAAATAACAGAAAAACATAAATATTAAAACAGATCACAAGAAACTTGAACAAGTTAAACAATTAAGTTGACTGTGAAATGTATAATTACTTTGTTTAAATTATAGGGAAATGGACTGGAACATGTATTTTTTCAAACAACTTTTGAAAGTGTGCAAAAATGTAATTATATTAAAATCATATCTGAGCGCTTTCAACACAATAACGTGCCATCATCAGATCTAATTCTAAAAGTGTATATTTAAGATTATTTTTTTAAGTTATATTGTTAACGTCCATTTCCCTTTAAGTAAAAGAATATAATTATATAGGAATAATTGTAGCAGAAAATGAAAAGTAAGAAATAGCAATACCAGATTATATTAAAAGATCAATAAGCAAGGTAAGGGAACACTTTTTGTATCAAAATTGCGGCATGGCTCAGAAATTCAAACAACATAGAAGAAAAACACAAGTTAGTGAGATGAACACTTTAAGAATTGAAAGAATGTAATAATTGTAGAATAAGGCACCAAATAAAAAAGCAAGGAAAAACTAAACTAAAAAAGTAAAAATGCGTTAGGATGGTTTGAGTTTTTAGGCAGAATGTCTAGCCGTGATATTAAGGAAAATTATAAAAACTAAAAGGCCCACAAAGGGTAAATCACGAATGAAATGGAACGATGATATTAGTAAGTACTTGAAAAAAAGAAAACCAACCTGGAGTCTTTATTAACTACTCCTCTCCATTTTTTCTTGGGTTTGCTATTTTTCTGTGACGTGCATTTTTTATGCAATGTTTTTTTCTTACTAGTCATAATTACTATTTACCTAACCAACAATTGAATTTCCTTTTATGTATTTAATAAATAAGCGAGAGCCTCGAATATTTCTAAATAAATGTCGTTATTTTTTAGAATACCAACAAATTATCAAAACATTAAACAGATGCAAGTAAAGAGAATGCGAATACTTTTCGTTTCTACTTCAAACGTTGAATATTTTTGACGTCGGCTATTTCTGGCATTCTAATGGTTCCGGACACCGCATAAAAACCAAAAAATATCCGACATAAATTATATCTGCAGTCATTTGTCTACGGATGCTTCTACAACAGCGACACAGTGACACCGTACGGCGGACCCGGTAATTAACGATCTTAAACTTACATTTTTCAAACGCGAACTGCTTAATATTTCACACAATAAATTTGGGGACTGTCAAATGGGTATAAACGGATATTTATAAACTCTCTACTCACTTATGATTAGTTAGAAGTCTGGGATTTTATTGGTATTCGTTTTTGGTTACTAATTAGAGGGCATTCTTTGACGCCCTATATATAATAAAAAAGGACTATTGTTTTTGTAGTATTGTTTCGGTTACTATGCGAAAAGCACAGGAAGTGTTATTTTTTAGAGAAATATGAATGTAAGACCTAAAATTATATAAGTATCTTAAACCCAAAACAAGTTGGCTTGGAAAAATTTTCAGGGACAATTCCTGCTACAGAAACTTTTACTTTATGCAGGTTTGTTAATGAAATTTCGATTTTTTTAAAAATGCTTAATAATATATTTTTATAAAGTATCTATTTTCGGAAATCTAACATAAATCAGCAGAACGATAATACCGTTCTTGATTATGTTCAAACTATCTGAATGGGTGCAATAAAGATACGGTTTTATATATGAGGATATAAAATACCGGACAGAGCAAAAGGCCAAACTATGACGAAATAATATTCTAGCTTTTAAACTAATTTCAAGTTGAATAGATATGTATATGAGATGCTGTCGTAGTGCTAGTACGGAACCTATAAATAATGCTCTGTAATTTGTTTTACGGAGAAATTCCATCTCTTTATATTCTGTATCCATGTTTTACATACGCTGTGCCGTAGACTCTGAATGATAAGATTTCCATTGTGGCATTTATACTTATTACAGCGATGACATTTTAACCTTAAGCAGGTTTTTTAGGGCCATAGAAATTATAATCAGAATGAAGTAAGATATAATAATAAAAACAGAGTTGTACAGATGTCAAATGTTCAAAAATAAATATATGCTTGGGACATGAATGACTATCATATCTTCAGTGGCAACAGAAAAGAATGAAGTGACTATTATTTGATTTTGTATGAGATGTATATTTTTAAATTTGTGTAGAAATATTACGTTATTTTAAAAAAATACTAGCTTTTTGAAAACTGGTTAAACGAATCAATTAGTTGTATTTGTAGAAAAATAGAAATTTTTTTCGTATTCTAGTATATTGATAGAAAATAAATACCTAGAAATAATGGAGCTGAAGAAAATATAGACAGTTTTTGTAATGGGCACCTTTATTAATTGTATGAACTATCACGTATTTATTAAATTATTATTTCGTAAATTTTTGTTGTACATATTTTCTTTTCTTAATAGCTGTTATAACACTCATAATTTGCTAACAATGAATGATAAATTTCAACCGAAGGTAATAGAGGCATTATGGTACATTTGTCACCAATACACTAGAATACACTTTTTGAATACAGATTAGATTATAATGCAGCTGAGACTCACGCTCTGACATAAACATTATAGATTACTACTAATGGTACTCTTTAATGACTTAATACCTCCAATCGTGATTAAATTCACCTTACAGCGTAATCACTTTCATTGACTTTACTACAGTTTAATGTATTATTTTGCTTGCGATAATAATACAATCGGCCGTAATTGATTTTGATGACCGTTTATTAGGTTTTATTAAACTTGAAACAACATTCAGTAATGCAACATTACAGATATACGGTTTGTCCAATAAAGCGTAGAATGGCAACAACATTGGCGCTTACATTTTATATCCAATCCATAATCTTTATCACAATTAAAAAACGATACATAAAATTAATCCAATTGAAATTTTTCAGTCATAAAACTAAATTCATGTTATAAAAATAAATACAATAATTTTTTCTCTCGTTAATTGTAATTCAGCCAATTTAACTAATGTAGATTGTTAAAAAAATAAATTGTAAAAAAATTAAATAAAAATAGTTAAATTTATGTTTATCAAAAATGGACCAAGGATAAATTCATCAAAGGAGAACCAAAAGGGAATGGAAATAGATGAAGAGGAAGTCTTAAGAAATTCTAATACTTGGAAGATATTGACTATATATTGACAAGATGAAGGAAAAGACTTACCAGCAACTGACTTAGATTGCAGATACTTTATATGATTTATTGAATTTAAATATTTGATCGTGTTTCTAGGACTTGCTACACAAAAGCTCCTAGAATTATCTAAGAACTGCAGAAGCACTTTTTCTAAAAAAGCCTCCTTCAAACTAGTCACACAACTCCTCGAAGTGGGTTGAAGTTAATGCCTTTAGAAACACTGCGGTTCAGTATCCTTGATGTTGTCAAACCGACATACTTAGGTTTGGTTTTTGTCCTCGGAAACACGAAAAAATTGCAAAGGACCAAGTCAGGTGAGTATGATGGGTGAGTCACAACAGGCGTGTTGTTTTTAGTCAAAAATGTCTTGTTATGATCGAAGTGTGAGCAAATACATTTTCAAGATGCACCAACCACATCTTTGTTACGATGTCAGGTCCCGTATGACATTCCTACTCTACTGCTTTAGCCAAGTCGTGGATGGTTTGCCTGAGCGATATTTTACAAAGAGCAATAATGGCATCTAGATTGATGCACGTTAAAGGCATATCTGAAGGCTCGACATCTTCAACAGTTTCATAGCCCTCCTTCAGCCAATAAACTCTCAGATTAACTTAAAGCAACATCACCGAAAACTTGAACTAATATTTGATGGGCCTCAGACACTGTTTTGCGAGTTTAAAACAAAATTTAATGCATACTATTTGTTCTTCAGCCGAGGCCACCACAAAAATCACTGCGCCTTTCAAACAACCGCACACAAATGTACATACTTGGTTCTACGTATTTACATTGTTTGGTATACTGACTCCCCAAGGACAACATATCAGCTACCTAGCGGCGGAAACGTCGCACTGTGATTTGTTTGCCGTACCATTTACATTCAAGAAATTTTTGGGTAGCACTGGGTAGCACCTCGTATAATCCAAAAATTACGAAAAGGCCATTCAATTTCTGCTGCAACTGATTAAAAGTGGTATTATCTACAGCATTATTATGTTAACTATGAGCAATTGAATGGCCGCTATTCGATCGATTTTTTATATGACTCTGTTTGGTGCATTGGTTGGGGTTGAGTTATCTCCTGTAATAATCTTACATATCTTTCTCCATCCTCTTTTTTTTCACTTATATTCTTTTGATTTGTTCTAACTTCCATATTTATTTCCATTTTTCTTTTCTATCGATTGCTTCAACTTTCAACATTTTTCGAAGGCATTTGGATTTATGGTTTAAAAAACTGTTTATTTCATCATAACAATCATAAAACAAATTCCGCATTGTCTTGGTGTATGATGGATACCTAAACAAATATTTGATTATTACAATAAAATACTCGTAGTCTACAGTTTAGTTTATAATATCAGCTTTTGGGACAATCTGTACATTTTCCACGTACGATGTGCAGATTATAAAAGAGGATACTTGAAATAAATTGTTATCTTTAGTTATCAATACTTATTGGATTGAAAGATACCTTTTCTATGATCATTGCTGACGGCAGAAGAATGCAAACTGGTTATTACATCTAAAGAGGATATTTTCTTTGACGCGCGTCTATATTATTCTTAAGGCTAGTTTTATAACGTTAATTTTCCATTAAAAATGATAACTTGAAATGGTAGTTCATTACTGATTTAATAAGATAGAGTAGAAATATGGGTTAAGTAAGTAACTAATAAATAACGCAGCTGCACAGCTGTCGAATGTTCTCTATTTTTGATGGTTTAATATAAATAAATAATTTCGGATAACTAGAAAAAAAATCGATAGGATTAAAACTTCAAGGTATAACTTGCCAGTGAATCAGTGCACCTACTCCATGTAATATTCTACAGCGCTCTGTATAGTTTTTTTAAAATCTTTTGACTTATATCTAATGTACCATTGTTAGGAATTGCAAAGTTCCATGTGAATTATGATTTTCTAGTTATGTGAGAACTATATGAATTAACAACAACTATTAATAGTTAATTTTATATGCCATAATGCTTTAATACTTATAGTTTTTCAGTTAGTTAATGACATAGTTAACGATATTATTAAAACATATTCCACAATTATAGGTACGCCTCTTAACGAAAACAAGATACCGACGTATACTTAGCAAATTTTTATGTCTTGTTCGAAGACGGCTATAAATAAAACTGTCTGTGGAGTTTTCCTCGAGAGAGTGGATAAGTATATAAATTCCCGCGGACCTATTACTACCAGTTGATTTATGAGCAAAGGACACGATGAATTACATTTTCTAATCTCCAGGAAAGTGAGTTACAGGTACATAATTCATTGACTGGCCATCCGGTAGCTTCTGCAAAACAGCGCATATCAGGATTCTTGCATGCAAAAGTCGAGCGCCAAGAGCGAAGGCACCAACGGTGTCGAACGGGTTTCAACACCGCAGAGGAAAGAATATTTCAACTCCAGGGTTGACACCAGTTGACGCGTCTACTTCCTCGGTTTCTTCAACACTTTCTTTTTGTCGGCGATCTACGATGGTTATGAAATTATGCTAACGACTCATGCCAGAGCAGAACACGATTTCAAACTAAGAGATAATATACAATTTATACAGGCTATTTTTTATTTTTTATATTGCTACTACTAGTTGCTATCACGCCATTGCTGAAAGTTGTAAACAAGTAACAAGGATATTTCTGTATTGAAATGAGATTTTCTTTGTATTATAATTATATCGCATATTTATCGCAACCAATGACTGAACCAGAAAATTATCTTCGATAAATGCAAGACCGATAAATATATAATATATATAAAAGGGTCGTCTAATGCAAAATATAATCACCAAACAGAGATTTTTTTATATTTGAACACTACAATTAGTGCAAAGACTAACTACTATTTTAAATCTTATTTATTTACTACTTGCAGTCTTAAGAAACTACTCTTTTTCTCCACCACTAGTATTATATAAAATTGAGTA
Organism: Hermaeophaga mercurialis; assembly: GCA_951812935.1. Taxonomy (NCBI): domain Eukaryota; kingdom Metazoa; phylum Arthropoda; class Insecta; order Coleoptera; family Chrysomelidae; genus Hermaeophaga; species Hermaeophaga mercurialis. The sequence goes on along the minus strand of OX638358.1, from coordinate 24,240,575 downwards.
CTACTTTCTTTAGGCTTGAATTACTAAATTACCACTAGAAATTGAATATCTTCAATATTGGCTGTGGCAGCTTCTCTTCGTGGGATGTAAACAAACCATCTGATCTGTGTTTGTATAAGAAGATCACAATGAACAACTTCTTGCTAGTGATATATCATTTTAGTAGTTCACATATTACACAAAGCCATTTTCTAACAACTGACCATCTTTTATAATTTTGGTGTCTACATATAAAGACACAATCCTAAACTAGATGATTCTTGAATTCGATACAACTAAACTTCGTGGTTGGAAAGACAAAAATTCAATATGGTAAAAGATCATGACCCGTTATTACTGAGGTCCTATATCCGTCGTCTCACCCTGCGCGCAATCCTCTTCTTCTTTGGCGATGGCCTAAGGCGACCAGCCGAAGATACTCTGACAGCTATCACTCTCACGACCCGTCCAGACTGCACGACTTGCCCCGTTGGCCCGATACGGACCCATCACACAGCTCTCATTATGTTATGAAAGCGGCGTGTTACCGGCGTTCGTGTTTGTTTAAGGCTAAAGCAATAATTACCGGTTCACTATCGAGCCATTCGACGGTTTAGTCAATGGGCAAAAATTCACTAATTTTATTCAATCCTCATTCCACAAGTATTTTCTCTTAAAAAAAAAACTAGAATTCACTCTAACATAATTGTTAGAGTCTTGAACTCTCTAAATACTTAATTAAAATACTGCACTCGGTTGGCATTTAGCGTCATCAGAAAATAGTTAGACCTAATCTTAACCCACGAAATTAACTATATACTATTCCCATGATTGGTGAAGTATGAAAAATCACTTACCCTTGACCAAACAATACAATGGAGTGAAAGGGTCCTTATTGAGACTGTTCTTACATGTGTAAACTTGTATACTTTCTTATTGTCACGCAAAGCTCATTAGGTCGTGCTAATTAAAGGTTACCTTCATCATGTCGCAACACGGCCCGTGAATATGCAGTAATAACGGGGGTTAATAAAAAGAATGCAGTCTCTACCATGTTATGCAAAGTTCAACAATAATCATAGGTTTAATAAAGATAAAAGAAGTACTCAAAAAACATTAATAGGTATATAAAATAATATAATCATTTCTTACCAAGCGGCTGATGCTCCTGAGGGGCGCTTATGGTACTGGGATACTAGATAAACTTCCCTCCACAGTCGAGAGATCGCCTGAATCCCCAGATGGGGACGACTGGACCCTCGTACCTAGTCTGGGACCACTTAACATTCGCCAATGAAGTCACCTCCTATTTACATTAAATAATATTTATGTTCTTGAAAAGTTACCTCACGTATTGAAATTATTACTTTTAAGAATATAAAACAATGTTTACTATACGAAGGTGTCTATTTTTAAATTATTATATACATTAGACCGGAATAAAAGTAGCTAGAAGTATTTCAAAAAATCTAAATTTTCAGAACTCTGAAGAAAAAGTAGGTTAAAAAATGAGGATTAAAAAGATGAAGCCCAAGCAAGAATAATGTAAAATCTCAGGAAAACCATGCAAAATGTAAAATACAAAAGGATTGTAGGAAAGCTGGTACTATAATTAATATTTATATTACAAATTGTCTTCTTCTGTATTAGCATTAGAATTGTGTTGACTCCTTGTCTGATTTAGGGGAAAGGAGCTGAACGCCACTGTTATTTATAATATTGTTACTCCTTTTCCAATTAAATTATTATCCTAATAATCATGTTATATCATATGAAGTTAGCTAAATAAACGTTTGAGTTCTTTGATGCACAGCTCACTGCCTATCATCCTTTTTACATATATTGTAGCACGAGGTAGTTTTTATCAAGTGCTACAACTTCAGTGTTTGCCATGTAATTTAATATTTTGCAGTTTATTGATTCTTTTCATCTATAATTATTGACAGTATCAGTATCAGGTTCACCATTTATAGACTTTTAAGCGCTTATGGAATGCACATTAAGAACTGATCGCAAAAATCAACAACCAATAAACCGCTTCATGAACATGAACTAATACAACTAACGATTGTAAGTCTAGAAATTGAGTAAATAAAGATTATTAGATCTGAGTTTCAACGAAAATTTATGTTACTATAGTAATAATTTTCCAACATTAATTATTTTCCAAAAAAATTTTGCAACGGTTTGAGGTAAAGATTATAACTGTAATAGAAAATTATTAGTAGCAAAGATGCTCGGATATCCAATATATATAATATTGAACATAATGATGAAGTATATTAAAAATTTATAATAATAATAATAATAATAAAAATAATACTTAACCAATACAAAAATGTCCAATATTTAAATAAATATGGTGGTCTGGTAGTCAAAAACCGAACAAACTGTAGCAGTTCAATTACTTGGTGGAATGCCTAAGTAATGAGAACAGCTCTAATAAGAGACCTAGAAGTAATGCTAAATTTTTCACTACTGCACATCTACAGGGGTAGAAACTTACTTCACAATTCCTGTTGAATGATATTGTTATGTGCATATTTTTCTTAAAATGTGCCCAATAAAATTATCTGTATATAATTTTTTAATTGTGGTCATGGAGTGTTCGTTTGAGTAGGGTATTGGATACTTTTATTCATAATTCTTTTTTCTCTTAAAATGTGGCTATTTTGACAGGATAATTAATACAATTATTCAACATTTTTACAAAAATATGATTTTTCACTATTATAATTCAGACATTTATTTGTTGCTCAATGGAAACGTATGCATAGTGACATGAAAAATGAAAATTGAATTTTCTCGAAAACGGTTCATCGTTGAGACAAAAGTATCATTGTAAAAATGTCAAGATTTGTTAAATGTCTTATCAAAGTGACGATATTTTGAGAGACAAAAAAAAATATGAAAAAAAAAATATTTAATACCCTAAACGAGCCACTTACAACTAAAATAAAAAATCGTATTTGCCTCATTTAAATGGGCACAATACTAAAAAAATATGCCAAGTGTTGTCACCGTTTTGAAGCTATTTGAATTAAATCGATATTAGAGCTCTAGCTCCCTTAGGAAACATTTTTGAATGAGATAATTTACATCACATCCACATAAAATGAGCTCTAGATATTACAAGATTTTTTCAGTTCCAATGATAGGACCAGTATCTCCAACAGTCAAGCAATATTTAAAATATTTAAATTTTGTTCAAGTTAAATTAAGCTTAGTATGGTAAATGTTCTATAAAACTCAAGTCTATCAGAATAAATTCACACTAATCTGAAAACCAGATTGTAAGGGTAATGAAGAGAAGAATTTTATAAATGGGGAATTCACTAAGGCTGTGATTAATACAGAATCGTCTTGTGGTAAAATCTTGATAAATGGATGAAAACTAAATCTCAATAACGCCGGATAAACTCCCCAGAATAGCGAAAAATCCAATATAGATACGATGATCCTATATTAATCTAATGTAAAGATGATACTTGCACTAGTATTTTTCAAATTCATTGATCCACTGTAATAGGGACCAAAGAACTAAAAATTGTTTCACTAATTCATTACAGATACTCGTGTGCATTAACTGATTCCACAATTTGACTAAAACGATAAAAGAACTTCTATTTTCCAATGGGTATATTATTATCAGGTATACGTTTTAAAAAAGATAATTATCTTTCTCTTTTATCTATGTGGAATGTAGTTAAAGTAACTAATGTAGGTATATAACATATTATGATTACGGATCTATTTAAAATGTAAATTTTAGGCACGTTTTATTAACAGATGGAAGTACTCTACATATGTATACACAAACGAGATTACCATCTCTAACTAATATCTATATATCAAACATCTAACTAAACTATGAACCATTCATCCTAATAAATAATAGAAACATGAATAATCTTTATGTAAACCTTTCGATATTTTTATGAATTTTTAACGAGGAACGCTAATTATAAATTACGTAATTTATCATTGTATTACAGGTGCAAGAATGTGACATCGGATTTTTATTCCACCTACATACCAGTATTTGTATTTATAAAAAATGTGTCAAATGAATAAATAAATACCATTCTGATTTATAATATGGTAATAAGGACCTCATACTTTATTCCAAACATACCGAATGAATTAATCTGGTTAATAAATTCATTTCATTTAATATCTTGTTATGTATGCAATTTACTTTAAGTCATTTTAATAATAACAACGCTCATACCTGCTCTCGCACGTATACTACATATGATCAAATAGCTTGGATCTTTATAATCTTCAGAAAGGGATGTTGTTTGTCCAGCAACTGAAGAACTTCTGCATTCGTATGGATGTGAATTCTATATGCGTGCTACCAAACTTTTTATACTCTTAATAATTTGTAGGGCAAGGTCTGGATAAAGGTCTTCATTATGCACAAATCAAGCAGTAATATCTATTTGGTGCAATATTTTATCATTAATAATCATCACAAGATCCATAAATCTATACAGGCTTATAGATCTGATTATAGCCAATATTAATAAGAATTTATAACCCTATTGAGATAGTATTTGCTTAACACGTATCTTATGCACAACTTGGTTTGAAGTTATGCCAAAAATAATCTTCTATAATGATTTTTAATTGTCCCTTATAATTTCTTGAAAAATTTAGCTAACACTAGATATAAGAAATAAAGGTAATACCAAAAAAATATTTTTTTTAGTCTATCTATATCAGTTTAAAAATCAACAGCAACAGTAAGTAAGAAGAGTTATCTGCAATCGAAACGTAACAAGATGAAAAAAAAACATTAATCTAGATGAACTAAATGGTAAATGACTAGAAACAATGGAAGTGAATAGACATAAATAATTAAAACTTGCCGTAAGTTAATATTATCTATCTATTTTCTAACGACATACAAATTAAAATTATTACCAAAAACCGTTGCAGCATCTAAACAGCAATAACACTTAATTTAATTAATTTTATAGCTTAAAATTATCAAATCTATTAATACATTCTTCTTAATTTAAACTAATCCCACTCTTAGACATAATGTGAGTACACTAAATTTTAAACGACCTACAGTAAATACTTATAGCGGGATTTATGGAATAACCTTGGAAGGTCGTACAAACAAGTCTTGAAATATTTTATGTAAATGAAAACCTGAATTGCCTCTGTTACAATATTACTAACATTTGTTTCTGTTTGGTAAGGATCAGAATAATTAAGATTTAAGATGAGCGTTTTCCTTAACCCTAGAACGCTAACCATCGTAAATTTTAATACTGTGATTCGAATTTTTTCGTTTTTACGCGATACTAGTCATTCTTTGTGGTTAAACTTTTAAGTAGTTTTCTTGTTGATATAGACGAATGTGTATGTCCATGTAAAATTAATATAGGTCTACTTTATACCGTAGTTTTCAGAGCAGCAGTCGTCATTTTTACGAGGGTTACCGTTAACATAACTTTTTGGTATTGGATATAAATAGCAACTTTTGGAATAATCGATTCATCAAAAATATTCAATATTTTCTACCTAAACTTATTCAAACAGTACAAGGAACACCTCCTTTATTCAAAAATGCATATGCTATATTCGTATAACAAAAATAAGCGATTCATTTTTGTATTCGTTGCATACAGACATATTGCCAAATTTTGCGTAAACTCTTCAACTTTAACTAATTGCCAAGTTTTTATTTTTGATTGTGCCTAGTAAAGCTATTTCTATAAAAATTGACCTTTTATCAACGTACATTAAATCTTTAGGGGTTATTAAAATAGTGCGTGTTAAATTTTACGGTGGTTAGGTTAGGTTAGGTTAGGTCAGGTTAGGTCATGTTTTACGATGGTTAGGTTTAATTAAAGTTTTAAGAAGTTAGCGTTCTAGGGTTAAAGAGTCAAATGGTTTGTAGTTTAAAATTTTCCTTATTCCAAAACTCTATGAAATTAAGAAAAAATCATGTTTTATCCTACCTTATACTTAATACATCCTATACACTTTTATATTAAGTCCGAAACTTTAACAATATTCTAGTGGGTGACGTTTATCTTATTATAAGATAAATAAATTCTTTCTTGAAGAATTAGCATTGTAAAAGAATGATAATTTCAAATATTATTGCTTTTATCATCAAATAATCATCACCCGGTAGGTTATTGTTAATGTTTCGAACTTAATGCAAAAGTTCATAGGGTTTTATAGAAAATTGACTATAAAATGGAGCATGTAGGGTAAAACATTTTTTTTCATTTTATGAGGTTTTAAATTAGCAAAACTTTTTATCAAATTGAGATTTTTGGATAAAACTAAAAATGTTTTTCCTCTTGTGAACCCCATTCATGACCACACTGTATATGTATATAAATCCACAAAAAAATGTATAATTATGTACAGAGCAAAAATATGAGGTCAGAAACATTTTTAACAAAGAATGGTCTTAGACAAGTCCCACACTTTTTGAATGTATTTATGGACAAAATTATTAAAATATAGCGAAAGAATGAGCAAGCTCTTAGTAGAACTGTTGTAGAAGAATTAGAGTTCAAATATGAGATTGTGGATTTACAGATAACCTAATAAGGATGACAAAAACTGAATATGGACGTATGGAATTAAATATTAACAGAATACGGTACAAAAATAAATAAAGAGAAATCTGTAGTAACAGTAATAACAAAAGTTCTCATAAACAAATCACTAGACAAATGCACAAAGAACAAGTCAGTTAATTTCAATGTCTAGGATTAAAAATCGTTAAAAAACAAAAAATATTTAATACGTGTCAAAAGAGATACCAGAATAAGGTACCAAGTAATAAGAGAAACACTGGACGCTCAAACAGTAAGTCGATGGGATAACAGGAAAAAAAATTATTTATGGTTGAACTGACAAGAGTTTATAACTATATAAATTGTATTTATGTCAATTTAAAAAGTTATATACTTTCTACATCTTTATATTTATTTTTTGACCAATATGATGGTATATTTATGTGCAGTGTTTTAAGAACTTATTTTTCTCATATTTTTTCCGTAAAGACGGAAAGAATATTTTCCAAGAGCTTGGAAAAAATATACAAAAAGTATACTTAGTTTATTGGCACCACCCCAATTAACTGAAATAATTATTTCATAACTATTTAGCAAATAAATCTTTTAATTGTATGTATACATATATTTTATTTCGAAGCACTTTGTTAAATACCTATATATCTTTGATAGCAAAATATACATTTCTGATTTATTATTATCCCTTATTATTTTAACCATAGACAAATTTTCGTTAACCACATAAATCTAGTTCCTGCCTTTTACACTCGATCCTCTTTCCTTCTCCTTTCCGTCGGTATCTGGCCCCAATTAGAACCAAAACTCGATTGGTATAAATGATTTATTCAATTTAATATCCCTTGAATAAACATCCCTTTCATACAACCTGGCATTAAAGTACCGCAATGACGAGAAGTTATTTGAAAAATATTCAAAATAAGTAAATCGTTTCACGGATTTACACACATGAAGTAGGTAGTTATTAACAGGTCTAGATCAGGTGAATTAGAGTTACGCTTGAAGAAATCCTCTAGACCGATTATTGCTAGATCACCATCAAAGATAAGATGGGATATTTATTACCAACGAAGCTTGAATTTATTTGAAACTCTATACTAATTTCTTTATTACTATATAAAAGAAAAAATGATTTAAATGGCATGTCAAAAATAGTAATTTGTAAAATAAGAAAAGTGTAAATCTAGTTCGCTTCAGGAATAGAAAATGAGGGTGGTAATATTTATTTTCTGAAACTCAACTAGTCATGGAACTCCCATATCTGGTTAATGTCTTTTCGGGCTTGGATTTATGTTTTTTCTTTTTTAACATTATTTCGAATTTATGTTAGCTAAGATTAGATGATGTTCAGTTTAACTTATAGTAAGTAAATACCACAAATTGCTTACGTACCATAAAAGAAGTTGTTAAAAAAAATTCTTCTATTAATTTATGCAAACTAGTTATTGTTCACTAGTACTACACCGACTATTGGCAAATAGAATGTTTACATTTAAACACTAGTTACATACCTCGATTATTTCTTGTAATTCAAATGAAAAATTTTCATCGAATAGGAGGATATAAATTCAAATTGCTTAATTATCGTTGAAATAATAATGTGCATATTAACAAAAACCTTCCTTCGAGAGATACATATTCAAGAAATTACGCTCTGCGTATATGGATATTATTCACACATTTTTAATAAAGAAAGTGCGGATCTGCGTGTTAAAGTAGATAATCAATTTATTATTCAAGCGAAAATAATTCTAATTACAAGTCATGTGAGACTAGTGTAGGTCTATGAATATGCAATGAAACCAGAATCTATTGCAATGGGCAGGCCATTACTATTCGGCGTACACATGCACAACTGCCTGAAACGCTGTTGAATTTTCGCTTTTCTACAGCTTTATTACATGCAAAGCGCCTCTCAAACTAGTCCGTTTTTTCTATACTCGTTTATTTCTTTATCTGCATTCTCTTTCGAACATCATGTAATGCGAAATTTATTAGAACGGTACTTGCGAATTACTCTCGGTTATTTCTTATTTTCCGCCACAATTTAATGAAAATTATAATCGGATTCTATGAGAGTGACATAATTTTTCAAAACAAAATAGGATTTTAACAGATGGTTAAATACAAGCTACTCTTGTTTTAATTTTCTGCAAATCAACAAACTCATTTTATTTATGTCTTTATAATAAACGACTTTACTACGCTACCGAATAATAACGTAGAAAACTGGTATTGTCCCAGTCCGTCACTGATTTTATAAATACTAAAAATTTAGTTTCGGCACCAGCTGATACCAGAAGAAAAACCAACCAAACCTGTGTGCCTTCGAACCGGTCAAGTGTCCTCTTTCGTCGATACGTCAACATTTCGAAAACCGTTCACTTACTTTCATTCAAATATGGTCATCACTAGAACTCCTTGCTTTTTTTTCTTACGTAAATCGTCTTTGGATTTACATAAGTGGGCAGAGTCTGATCTACATGCATAAATTATCGCTTATGAATTTTCACAAAAAAATATAAAATATGTGTAGAAATTCAAATATAAAAGGTGATACTAACGGTTGTTTAATTAATTTGATGCCCACGATTGTGTTCGCACTTCAACAAAAAATAAGTTTGCACTATTTTTAATGATCAGTTACTTCCGTATATTGTTAATAATAATTCATTCGTCCAGTGTGTCATCTTTGTTTTATCTATGTAGAATAAACATTTGAGTTCCTTATATATACAATTAATTTTAACTAATTTAACAGGTAATGAAATTGATTAATCGATATGGAAAACCACAAAACATATTAAAAGGCTAATTATGTCAACTACTTCTTTTAGAGAAGGATAAGGTAACTGGAGAGAATAAAATGAAGAATATATTGAAAATTTGATGTCAGAAAATTCTCTTTTGTTTCTCCAAAAGAAATAATAATATCTAACCTTAGTTCCAAAAAAAGCACCAGGTTTTGATTTTCTCCACCGGTGAAATATAGAAACAACTGCCCAAGAATCGTAATGTTAACATACTTATTCAATACAGTCTCTAGATTAAAATGTACATATGCATGTTACCAACGCCTGGAAAACCACAACATAAAGTGAAATCTTACCATTAAATTTTAAATTATTTGAAAATCTGTTGCTTAAAAGATTAAACCAATAATTCAAAGAACCAAAATTACTTCTGATAATCAGTTTGAGTTTAGACAAAATCACTCGAAAATAGATCAAGTTCACCGAGTAGCAAATATAATAGAGAACGCATTAGAAGAGATGAAATCTGCTCAACTCTATTTCTTGATATCGCGCAAGTATTTCACAACGTTTGGCATCGGAGACTAATCTACAAACCAATAAAATGTTGCCCGAATAGTATGTAGAGATCTTAAATTCTATCAGACTATTCGAAATTAAATAAGAAGCCTATTCGAATCTGAAAGATATTCAAGCAGGAGTACCACAAGGAAGTGCACTTGCACTTATACTAAATTACCCTATACAAGTGACATCCCAAAATTGAAACATATGAAACTAGCAAACTTTGGTGATGACACAACAATGGTCAATTCTCGTGATGAACACAGATATATACAGAACGTTATAAGTCTAATGATTAAAGCAAAAATGAAAAGATTTGGTACGAAGCTAAGACAACTACAATTTGTTTAAAATACTGAAGAGGGCAAAATTATTTGAATTCATTGAGAGTAAGAGTTAGTTTAAAAGCCGTGGAATAAACTAGTTTAATATTAAATGCCTAGTAGTAAGATATATATATATATATATATATATATATAGATATTAATGGTTGGTCTATTAGACCACTTTTAATTATTACCATATTAAGTGTGACTAATAAAAAAGATCTTTTTTAAAATTTAATTTTAATCCCGACAAGTATTGCTCTTAAACAATAAAGAAGTAAAAGACTTAACTTTTCTATTAATATAATATTACAATATTTGCTAAAAGTTGTGTTTTGTTGCAGCAGCAGCACGATCAGTATATTGGCCCGGCGTATGACCCATCCCGCGACCTTTCGCCGAACCTTCCATCGTGCGACTCGTCCATGGGGGACCCTGAACAAAGCATCTCCAGCGGCAGTTCTTGCAGTACTCCATCCAACAACAATCATCAATCTTGCGGCTCCGAGGTCTGCAGGCCTCCGCACATATCTTCCAGCCACCCGCCGCATCAACCCCAGCGACCTATAACGCCCGCAGAACTTTGTAGGCCGCATTCTTCCTTTGAGCAGCACATACCAAAGATCGAACCATTGCAGTCTTCGACACCTCCATCGTCGCCTGCTGTCAGCTGTGTAGAGGAGAATGGTAAGTTAGGAAACCATTTGCAATAAAGATAATTTTCAAGTGATAAACTTTAAAATAGTAATAGTAGTAATAGTAAATTAACCAACTTATGTAGGATTAGTTAGACCCAGCTTTATCCGATTAACGCTGAAAACATTGAAATTTTTGGGGCTATAACCGACTAGGATTGGTTAGACCCAGGATTTTCCTTTAATCTTGCTTTAACCATATCATATATATTATTATTATATATTTAAAAAAAAATTATGATAACATATTCAGGACAGCTATTTCTTTGTTCTAGGTGCTGTGTGTGCTGGCTGCGGAATGAAAATAACTGATAGGTATTACCTGCAAGCTGTCGAAAGAAGGTGGCATACTTCTTGTCTACAGTGTTGTCAATGCAGAAGGACATTAGATGGTGATAATTCATGTTTCTCTAGAGATGGCAATATTTATTGCAAAAAGGACTATTATAGGTAAGTTTAAAATATGTATGTTAAATAACTAAAAAATTACTAAGTTCCTCTTAATAGAAAATTGTAATATTTATAAATAGTAAGTAAAAAAATTTTTTAATTGATATTAAATATAAAGATGGCTTATAATTTCGGTTAAAAAACCACCATCAAGACTTATGCAGAAATAAAGAAAATTAAAATTTATATAAAATAATTCAAAAAATTGGTAAACTGTTAATTTTTGACAAATTAATCACTCAAAATTGGTAAATGAATAGATCCCTAATTAATACTTTGCAGAGAAAAATGAAAATATCTTGAAAACTAATAAGTTTGGATATAGGAAATGAATAATAAAAAATAGATATATAGTAATAGTACTTTTCAATAGTGATATAAAATATAGCGTGGCCCATTTCAAATTACTAAGAAAATAATATACTTATGTTTTGATTCACCCCGTAATCGTTTTAATAATAAATATTAACAAAATCAATTGTTTTTATAAATTTTGACAATCATTAAAAAAATACGGATAGAGTAAATTTTTGTTTTTGTACTGCTTTTTAATTTTAGAAGATATTAAACTTGTTACTATTTTTATGGAAAATTGGTTATAACTTTTTAAGTACCCTGTATAACAAATTACAACTTATATTTTTGTAATAGGAAAGTAAAGCGAATTATAAATTTAAAATAAAATACAGGGTGTTTAATTTAAAAAAATGTTACTTTAATGTGACACGGCTTTATGGAACACCCTGTATCATTGTAACTAATTTTAAAATATGAAAGTTAAAGTTGCCTAAAATTTTTGTAAATTTGGTATCTTTTATCTTACTTTAGCTTTATCCCACTAATCAATCACCCTCTAATTTGCTGACAAGTAATAAAATGGCTATGATAAATGTTTAGGTACACAAATATTTTTAACTTAATCAAAATTCAGTAATGGTTCTCTCAATCTAATTATAAATAGTAAAATTAGATGAATGGTAATTAATGATTCCAGATTTCAGCTATATTTAGGCCTCTTATCATTGAACAACTTTACAAAGTAACTACTATTTACAACTATTACATAATATAATTGTCTTTACACGCTTTAATATTTATTAATTTAATAATTATTAATTTGTAGGAAAGATAACTTTCCTTGTTTTATAGATCAGTTTATATCAATAAGTTACTCTAACGATATTATTTGTGTTGAATATTAAACATGACATTATCACAATTTAATTAAAATTGTGGTTGATTTACAATTATTGTAAGTAATTATTTAATGCATATAAATGAATGTAATATTGTTTCGACCTTAAAAATTAGATTAATAATATACTTGTTTTAACAAGTTAAAATAGAAACTTTTTAATTATCCTATTTTTTATTACTTATTTCAGTAAACCATAAATTAAGTAATTGATTTTTGAAAGGCCCAAGCACTTAAAGTAGATATTAGAATTACTCTACTTTGGTTAATAAGAAATTGGCAATTTTTGTTTTCAATTCACATGTGTAATTAAAAACCATTAGAGGAAGAAAAATCAACCGAAGGATTCTATTGAATACAGCTGGTAGTATACTAAAATATCAAAATAAAAATAATATATTTTTAAATGGTGATTAGTTATACTTTAATCAGTTTGGGCATGTAATATCTAAATGAAAAAAATAATCAAACGGCTACTTAAAAATTTGGGATTATCATTTTCATTAATTTTTAAAAATATAGTTTGAAACAAGTATTGCATTCTAGTAAAACAGAATTACACAATTTTGTACATTTGGGCGATTATGCATCAATTTTTGATGAAATATTTGTAAGTGTCCTGAAAACTTTTATGGATATTTAAGTATGCATTTCACTTTACTCCATGAATGTACATAACAACTAGTTTCTTCATACTCCCGCGTACAAACTGTATAATTAGATAACTTATCATATCGTAATGCTACAGGACTGTAATTGTTGCTTTGTATTACAATATGGTAAGCAAAAGCTCTTAAATATGTCTAATATATATATCTCTTTTGTAATCAACAAAATATTTTTAGCATTCTTCTTCTTTACATGCCATCTTCTAGCGAAGGTTGGTTACCATATTTCTATCTCTTGCTGTGTGGAACAATTGCTGAACGTCCATGTTTATCCACTGTTCCTCAATCATGACTTTTTTTGTCTTCCAATGTCTTTCTTTCCTTCTATTCTTCCTTGTGTGATTGTATCAAGTAAGGTGTATTTTTGATTTCTCAGTATATGGCCTAATTAGGCTGTTTTCCGTACTTTGATCGTAGCTAGTAACTTCCTTGGTCGCCCAATTCTTCTCAACACTTCATCGTTATCAACTCTTGCTCTCCATGGCATTTTGAGCACCCTCCGGTAGAGCCACGTTTCAAAGGCTTCAATTCTTTTTGAGATCTCTATTTTTATTGTCCATTTTTCGACTCCGTACAATAATAGGGACCATACACAGCATTCTAAGAATCTCAATCTAATCCTCAGGTTTAGGTTTTTATTAAATAGCAGTGAACCATATTTCACGAAACCTGCTCTAGCGATCCCGATTCTGATTTTAATTTCCTTATCCTGATTCAGCTGATCATTTATTATGGCTCCCAGATATCTGTACTTATTACCTCGATCCAGCTCTTTGTCTTCCAGAATGAGCGGGGGTTGTTTAGCCGGTTTTTAGATATTACCATATATTTGGTTTTCTTATTATTGATTGTTTCTCTGTTAACGCATTCTAAGAGTTTCTGTAAATCTTTAATACAAAAAGGTCCGATAAGCTTGTATTGTAAACAAAATATTCACACTCTTAATTTTTTTATTTTAATGCAAAGGAGGCTGACCAGAAGGACCAGAATTTTCCACAGTTTTGTTATAGTACTCCTAGAGTTAACTGCAACCTGCCTATTATATGCAATCAGCATTCATTCTAACAATTAGTCCTTGGACAAAAACCCTCCTACAATATCTCTCAAGATATTTCCCTGAATAAGATACCACCGATACAAAATTCCTCCTGTGCATGTTAGCCTCAAGAATCCTACCAACCTATCCATGGTGTTTGTCCAGAGGGTAATTTTCCTGTTACTATATGCAGGGCACCACACCAATGGGCAATTTCTTTAAATATATCTTAAAACTAAACTTTAGAGTTTTTAGTTATGTTCTGAAATAGTATTTAATGTTTAATGTATGTATGTCTAAACTTATCTTATTCCTGAAATTACATATACACCACATACATTTAACTGGTTGACAAGTACATTAAGGTGCACTGTTTACCGAATACTGAACTGGTGCATGACTTATTTGTTGGCCTCCAGAGGGGTGTCTCTTATTAGAGGCGGAGTAGTAGGGTGTATCGACGATGGCTCTTAAACTTTGTTTTGAAACTGCTGTAGAATTGCTATGTTAGAATTATTGAAAGTGCCCCACAATTTGATAGCGTATGTCCTTACAGGTCTTAATATGGTTTTGTAGAGCAATATTTTGTTGTCCACTGTTAGCTTGGATCTATGATCAATGAGCCAGTAGGTACATTTGTCTTAGTTCTTTACGTTTGGTGAATATGTGTTTCTTCCTCATAAGACGTCGATCCAGATACATTCCAAGACATTTGGCTTGGGGTAAGTGACAGTTGTTAATGTTTACAGGTAAGCATGTTGCTCTGGCATTGAATATGTCCTATGGTTGAATTTGTTTTGTTGACCTTGATGTTTTCAGCCAGGCTTGTATATTGTAAATTCCTCGATGCAAATTTTGGGTCAGTGTGAAGTGCTACAATAGCAAATTTATCAGCATATTTTGCTACCGTAGTACTTCTTATTGTTGGGAGATCAGCTATATGAAAAAGATATAATACAGATCCATGGACGCTACCTTAAGGAAGACATGAATATATGAGATATTAACTGTCTTGTTTGAAAAGAAAATACCTATACATCACATAAGATTTGAGCAGCTTATAGTTAGTATGAGGTAAGCACTTCTTCAGTTTGACTTGCAGGTAGCTGTGTCACACCTTGTCATTTTTTTAGCATTTATCTCTTGGTTATTTGGTAGACTTGTGTACTTGTTCTATTGTTCCCGGCTTGATATGGAGACTAAATTGGGTTTCTGGGATTATTTTTCTTTTTGCAGTTATCATATTGAGGTTCTTGGCATACAGCTTCTCAAAGATAAATCGCAAAATTTTTTTATAAAGAGAATTGTCGCCTTTTAAGCTAAAAAAATCTATAAATGTACCATATTGGAGAAGTTATTACTAACATTCTCAACAAATTTTTTGCTATATTTTAATTTACCATGCATTCATTATTATTTTGAAATGCAGCTTTTTATCTTCAAGGACCAACTTCTCGCAGAGTAGAGTTTTTATACATATTATGACATTTTCTAAATATTTATTTTGAGTATTTTAAAATCGGCGTTCTTTATATCTGAACAAAAAAAATATTTTTTGCCCGTGTTAAATCAGCTATTAACTCTGTCAGCAAGTAATACTACGGTTAGTTTTAACATTCTCATTATCTAGAGACTTTCCTGTCATTACAAGAAAATCTTAACCACATTTACAGACGACTCCTCTTTGGAATATTCAAACAATCCAATGTTCTCTCGCATTCCAGCGTTCTATCTTTTTCACGAACATCTGAGAAATATGCATCGCTACTGTTTAATATGACTCTGTGATTAATTATATAACGAGTAATACTAAGTGCCGGAGTGCCTGAGATCTTTTCACTATCGTAAGGTTAAATATTCCAAAGATTTTTTCAAGTAAATGTTTTCACAAAGAAGGTTTTTAAACGATTTACTTTTATATCCAGTCGGTCGTCCCGTGTGAAACAGTTTAATTTGTAATAAATAATATCAGTGGCGTGGGCTATTTTTTTAAACTGATTTAGTTATTTTTAATCTTCTTGAAGTGTGAGTGTAGTGGTGACATGAATTATGTAAACCTGCTTCAGGTACCCGACAAAAATTGTTATTTATGAAATTGGTCATAAATATATATGGTAATATAAGACGATACACTAAAAACAAAATTGATGTTGAATATATTACAATAATAAAATCATGAAAAATTACAAGAAGTAAGACTTAAATTACAAATAAATGAATTTCCGCTATTAGTAAATGAATGAAAGTAACTAAAACTAAATAGTAATTTAACTTACGAAGCAGTCACCTCTAAAATGAAAAAGAATAAACAATGTAACCCCAAATTTAAAAAAAAAATATTGATAACGATTTGAACCTTATTAGAAGAAAAATAAAATGAAACAATCTCAGACCGTAGGGCAGGAATGCAAGAATAACAAACAATAGTACAGAAAAAAATTATTTGTTAAAGGAAACAATATAATTTATTTAACTAGATTTTATTTGGCTCAAACAATATTTATTTTAGTTAAATATTAAGTAATGGGGTATTTAGAATTAAGTAAGCTTAATGATTATAAATTAGTTTTTTACATTAACGTTTATATTTGTTCTATTTATAGAGCCTTAATATAAATAAATTTGAATAAATTAATATTAAAAAAAATATTTGTTCTGATTATATTTTTATTCAAGTTATTTAATAACGCTGAACGATACAAATAATTTATGTTCAGACTAATGAATTAATAAGGAATTCAGGAAAACCCCACATTTGATTGTCAACCTATTTTGTTATTTGAGACTGTATAGAAATAGTTATAAACTGTAAAATATTGATTAGAAAAGAGCAAATTATTTAGTTAAAAAAAATTAAATAAGAACTATTTGTTTAAAGGAAATGAAACTATTATCTCAAATTTCTGTATTATTTGAACATATTCAACCTACAAATGTATTTGGTTCTAATAAAAAAATTTTATAGAAACAAACATTTGTTCTATATAGATAGAACAAATGAAGTATTTGTAAATGAATAATGACAAAGTATTGTTAATTTCCTTAATTCATCTTTAATCACTTTTTGAAATGAGAACTTCGGGAAATATAATCTCTTTAATGTAGTATTTACTATAAAGTGATTATTATTTCGAAATCGAATAAATTATTTAAGGTGGTTGGTTCACTAGACAAAAGTAATGAATAAGTAAAAAAATATTTTTTTAGATTAATTTTATTTTTTAAAAATTTTCTATGGCAAAATTGAGACGATATTAGAAAGCTCCTTGATTAGAAAATAGAATACCTAAAAAAGTATAGGTAATCTTATGGAAAGTGAGCCAAAATTATTCGCGTTTGGAATATTTTTTCTTGAACGCACTAAATAATAATCACAGAAATACTATATTTTGTATTGTTATTCTTTTAAGTTTGACAATTCTTTGCACAAAATGAAAAAGCTATAGAAAGCTCTTACTTTATTAAAAAAATAATTAAATATCAATGACTTTTAGTTTTCGTCATTAACTAGTTGGTAAAACGACACAGCTGTATATGCCATAAATAATATTATATCCTGGAGGTTATCTGAATTATTAGATTTTTAATTTTTTGCTGACTTAAACGTTGATAATATACTTTTCACTAACGTATTTTCTTATATATATTTTCTTTTCGTATCAATTTTCATTTTCATGAAATAAAATTAAAACCTAATCTTATGCGTATGTACTAAGACAAGCCAATGTCCAAGCTGCCACATATTTAAAATTTACAGGGCTTTCACATAAAATCGATCAAATAATTAATTAAAAAATTAGCGGAAATTAACAAATCTATATATTTATTTTAATTATTTATAATTCTTACTTCATTTCTTTATCATAGATTTGAGAGAAAATTAATAGATTTCTATATTTTTTTCATAACCGACTTCCGTCTATTATAAATTACTGCTAAATCGTTTAAATAAAGAATTTTATATTTAAACTTAATTTTTGGATATATTCTATATATTAACAATCAACAATACGTGATCATTGATCTAAAAAATTAATTATTTCAAATTATTTTAGAAAACAAATTCAAAATACTTTTGATCTATCTCACCCCAACTTCCTTGTGTGTAAAGTTTTATAAATAGAATATTTTACATATTCGTTATTTTAAATTTTAAAATATCCTATCACGTACTTAATCTGTAATAATTTTCTTATGCATATGTAATAAAAATAATATTTTTGTTAATATAACAGCAAAACCTGCTATGAAATTTAATCACTTGTGCATGCGATTAAAAGCTAATTCTGTATCAAAATTTTGCTATAAAAATATTCATAATTTTGCATTATTTCTTATCATTTTAGATCAATAGTTTTATTTTTAGATTCTCACTAACACTATTTATTAAATCAATTATTCTATTTTCAAATTTAGTACACGTTCTATAAAAAGAGTATCTAGTTAATGTGAACGAAATCCTGTGAATCAAAAACGTATTCCTGATGATACATTGTTGGTTTCAACAAGCGGTACTAAATAATAAATATTCCATTCGTTAAGTGTCTTTTTATATTCCGATATCGGTGTCTAATCCTAAGATAAATTCCCATGAATATGCAAGAGCAAAAACGAAAGCACGATGCCCAGAAGACTTCGAATTAAATCACATAAAATACCCACAAGTTGATAGAAATGGAGCGTAATAATCCTGTCTGCCTACTTAGTAATAAATAAATAATAAAAAAAGTAGTTAGATCGCCAACAAATATTTTAGTGGTATATAAAAAGTTAATGCCAATGTATCCTTGATAGGAAGATAGTGGAAATAATTTCTTATCTCTACTTAATGCGCGAACAGCAAAAAGCGGTTATTTTAACATTTTTGTTGGCCTATGTTTATATGCGGAGTTTTCTTCACTAATTACCTGACGTATGATTAAGCAAGCATATATTAAATGAACAGCTCTAGTAAATATTTTGACTTGCTAATTAAACATTTTTTTTTAACATTTTGGTTTCTCTTTCAGTACACCTATCACTTTTTTTTCTTATTTTGATCTTAATACTAATATTCCTATTTGATCTTCTTCTTATGACTAATTCATTATTCTTCTGGATGTCTTGTCCAATTCTGGTACATTTTCCCTTGTTCTACTTTGTGGTTATATTACTATCTCTATTTTCGATTATCTTTGGAGTGAAATTAAATGTAATCGTATTTTTCACTGTAAATTGTAATACCTTACTATTTTAAACTATGACAAGGAAACAAAAAATAGATGAAAAATGAACAGATATCAAGAACTTTAATAATATATGTGAACAAGAAAAAGAGAAAGGATATATTTTCTCAATAAATAACTTTTTTATAAAGGTATTATTCAAGTTATCTTTCATAATTTTATTATGACCTCTCATTCCAGTCAGGATTATGATGTGGCGTGCTATCTACTTTTTAAACCTACAAATAATTAATTGTAATTCTATATCCGAATATTAATGTGAATATTTAATATTTATGCGTATCTGGAATATTTTTAATAACATGTTGCTGTGGTAACTATTTAATTACAAGGTTCATTTATGGAAAATTAATGAAATATTATTAATATTTCAGAACATATTCATTAACATCTATTAACTAAAAAATATTGATACTTACATAAATACTCTACTATTAATGTAAATGACAGTTATTATTATAATCGTTCTATAAAAAAAGTTGCATTCGAGAAAAAATATTGAAGTGTAAATAAGTGTCTTTGAGTCTTTAATCAATGACGAGACACGTAATTTTCCTTTAATTATATTTTTTCTAGAACGTATATTAAACTCACTTGAGGACTAAGTACTATATTTTCCAACATTTAGTTTTTCTGAAAATGCTTGTCATCTAAAATTCAAAAAAATATGTAAAGGGATAAATGTATTGAATATGTAATGTTAATTTTTTTGTCCTATCTGGAGTTTCCCCGAGAAACTTCTAAAGGAACAATTTCAAAAACCCCATCAATTTTCGTTTCTAGCTATATAAATCATGTAATTATATTTCTACGTTTTTTTTTGGTATTGTTTGTATTCTCTGAAGTAACAATTTCAATATTCACACATTTTGAAAAATCTAAGAAAAGGACAGAGGCATTAATATACATATAACATTTTTAAAACAAATGGATGAAATAACCATTTTATATTTGAAACTACCTTCACAATAAGATTGGAAAGGGTTTGTTATTATGAATATGTTATTTTCTTCTTAAACAATTTCTATAGTACAGACATATCAACAATTATTGTTTACAATTTAAATATATTTAGTCTTCTACTGATAATTACATTTCTTCAAAATTTAATAATTATGTAAATTTTCATAATAGATAAGGTCAAAAATGAACCGAAAATTTACACAATCACATTTGTTTATCTGTAGTTACATAAAAGAATGATACATAAAATGTTTGCGCCGTAACAGCCCATTGTTTCAAAATTATAATATATAAATTAACAACTTCATTTCTATTATATTGTATATAACATTTATATATTGACGTTAAAATTTTAAGGTCGGTGTATGGCTTTTAATCCCTTGATAAATCCGAGTGTTCCAGTTCTTAATAATCTGTGTTATCGTATATTTAAATGTATATATTTCTTTAAAAACAAGTCCAAATTTTCTAAAACCGGTTGCGGTATTAGGTCATTATTACTTCCATGTTATATTATGTAATGACAAATTCATTTTCAGAATGAATATTTAGTATCATGCTCGTAAACAGGTGATCCAAATAGCTATAATTTCGTATATAAGGAAGCGGTCTGGTACTATACAATTTCGTAGTGTTACTTTTTTTACAAAGAATTAAATTATTTTAAGTACCCTCATCTTTATTAGAAGCAAAAAAATGATCTTACTTATAGAATTATTCTTTTTGTATTGGTGAACTTCAGCAAGCGAATGGGGTTTAAAATGTTTGACAGTTTACTTTTCTTTCTATATACATTCCTCTAGCTTGATTAAGTGCTTTACTTTAAGCAAATTATAGTGTCTGTTTTGTGTCTCTAATTTGCTTTAATATCTTGGTTTATCATGTTCGCTTAATCCATAATCCATATAAAGTGCAGCAAAATACATGAATTGATTGAAGTATCGAATATGTTTCTCAAAATCCTATTTTTGAATTTCCTTGAAGCATTTTGTTGATGACAAAATCTTTACTCTGATCCTAATTATTAAGAGAAAAAATAGTTACGGTTATAATTGTGTTTAAATCCTCCTTTCTAGCATTTTTAGAAATACATTCTAAATGTAAATAATTAAGATACATTGCTATTATTAATCTGAGCCAATCTTGCCTATTACAGTCTACTTTTGTATTTGTACTTGTTGACATTTTATTAATGGTCTTCGTAATTAATATTAGTTATGTAATAACCATCACGGTTCATATTATTGCAACATGGTACATTATATTTTTTACAACTGAGAGAAAGTTCGAGTCGAAAATAAAGTCAATTGTCGATCTATCAGAGTCATAGAACAAAACAAAGGTTGATGTCGCGCGTTCGCCAGCACTCATACAACTGTCATTGTACCTCACACAGGCTGCTTGTATCTTCGATCTATTGTGTGCTGACATGAAAATTCGAACGGCGGCAATTTATCCGCGATAAGTCTCTCTGCCGGAGGTAAATGGCCAAATCGTGACCATTAGTCGGGCCAGGGGACCCGGGACCATGCCCCAGCTCGCGATCTTCGACGGTGGAAACTCTTCACCACCGCGGCCTGCCCGACACTAATTGATTTCCTTTCCTTTCGTTCTGTAATTTCGGAATAGTCATTGGCGTATTCCTATTTAATAAACGCCTTACACAAATATTGCAATAACTGGTTTCAGAAAGAAAAATGCACTTGGACCCAATATATTGCAAGCTTTGAGAGCATTTTTACCGTTCTAGTGAACTAAATTGTCATTATGATATTAAATTTCACTTTAATGTTAATGGTAGATAAATAATTTAATCGCATCTTTTTAAAATATTTTCCAACTAAGTTTCCTGTATTGGAAGCTATTTGTATCAATCAATATTTACAAAGATTTGCCTTTGTAATTAAACAAAAACTGTTTTTGGTGTAAATGTTTAACGAATATTTCCAAAATGGAATCCGATTTATCCTCGCATTTAATTTTTTTAAATACCCGATTTTAATATATGCCTAAATGTGCTCCAGATATAGTGGATATTGTTTTATTGATTTCGAAAACTACTTTCCTGCTTTTAACAAAATTTGTCACAAACCTTTAAGAGAATAAGGATTTTTCCCTCCAGTCATTCTCATTTAATGAGCGATCTGACTCTACAAGCAGCATCTTGTCTGAACCAGCGAGAGGGTGTTTTGTCCAGTGCTATATTTTACTGATTAAATTAGTATCGCCATTATGAAATCTTACAGGAAAGATTGATATATTTGTAGTACCAATGTAGGCGATAAAATATCATCACGGAAGAACGTCAATTCACCAGATATCTCTGTTACAGATGAGGTGAGTACACCCTAAAATTAAAATAGTGTTTTACACCTGCTTTTAGAAAGGCATATGAACTGTAGGTACATTGAGTTTAAAATTGGTGATCTAGACATATATACAAATCTTCTGCTACTTATGCGGTTAATTTAGGAGGATGGATAAATGGGCAGGAAAAGTGCACACCAATATAACAATTACAGTACCTTTGGTATAGAGGAACCAAAAGCATTACACAATAGACTGTTACGTTTGTTTAACTCGTGTTTGTTTAATCAATTGAAAGGAAAGAAATAATATGATCTACCCATACATGCCATCTGTCATTATACCAATACCTGACACTGAAGAACTTTCTGTAGCGAAATTTTCAAAGTTTTGGTTGCCAGAGACATACAGCACTGAAGAAAGAAAATCGATGGAAATAATGATGTGGACTCGGACTTCGAGCCAGATGGTTATGGCGACACAAAGGATCATTTAATTACACAGTCAGAACTAAATGATCTCGTTAGAGATTAGAGAAATACCTTCAAAGCTTATACCAAACTCCTAGGGACTAACCACTTACAGGGTTGGAATTTATTGGAGACAGATATTCGAGTTTCATTTTTCAGAGATCATCAAAAAGGTGCTTCCTGGTATTTTTTGACGAATTCATGGAAACTATGGACGTCCAAAACGCTATCCAAACGAATGGAGGCTATTGGTTGGCACTTCTAACGTAAATCTGAAGGAAGTTCTATTACATATTGCAACTATTCATCTTTTAAATTAATGGTTTCAACTCTTACTTTATGGAAATTATTTATAATAAATATGGAAAGATAAATAATACTTATCTTGAATTTCCATAGTGTTCCAAAGCGTTTTAATATGTATTCAGGTCTACCTAGGTTTCGGATCTTTTTTAAAAACGTAAATAAATTTCATGTCATAAACCTGACCAATCAGTATTAAGCAATTTTCTTCTTTTTCTAAAAATATCATTATAAGAATCGAACTTAATATGGGGATCCTTCATATTGATAATCTTTCAGTATGATACAAGTGAAAAGGCCTCTCTACCTATCTTTTGTCTAAGATCAAAAGCATGTCATCGAGAAGCAACTAGTTATTTCATTGGATATGTATTTGCCTCCCATTTACATCAAGTTGAACATGGCAAAAAATTTCGTTAAGGTGATGGATAAAAATGTGTCGAATTTCCCTATATACACTAGAAACTTCTCTGCTTAAAATAAACACTTTGAAACCTTAATTTCTTTGCAACTAGCTGCGTGGACCTTTTTCAAATGAAATATTTGACAACACCACGAAATCACAGATTATCATTGCAGGCCTTCAAACTCTCGGATGTAACTGTCACGAAACTTTATTTTCTCCATTCTCACTGCGATTTTTCTCACCTTAATCTAGACAACGTTTTATTATTTGATAAAAATTTTGTCTACGGAACTGAGAACTTCACCAACTTGGACTCGCAGTTAACTTTGCTAGATATATATTCGCAATAGATTCTAATCGCTGCAATTCATTTTGGCTTTACGTGTTTTATGAGGAAAAATACCGATCTTTAGGCACACGAGTCTATAGTGTGGTAACTCCATCGTCAATTAGCTGTCACTTATCTCTAATGATTTATATAATGAGATGTAGATAGATGTTATTGTATTTTTATGAAAAGTCCGCTACATATAATTTCTTAAATATTGCATTTGAACCAAGATAGTTTTTATTCCAAACGACCATGATGAAAAATGACTTGAGTCTCTGATAATTCATAGAAATATTCAATGGGACTTCGGACTCAACACATAAATGTAATCCTCATATGAATATATTTTATAATTTATCTTGATACATATGTATGAAAAGCGTAATTAATAAAACTTATTGTACACGGTGTTGTTATTATGCTAAGAAAGAAAAATATATCGGCTGGTTGCATAGATCATGTTAATATCCATGTATGCAGGTGCTGCATTCACAGCATTCGCGAATAAGAAATAAATCGAGATGCAGGCTCGTTGACAGGAATTACCAATACTTCAGTACTTCGCAGTAATATTTTTATTTTATTACAGCCCATAATGAAGAAGAGCAGCCCTGTGGAGAGACTATTAGCTACTAGTTGACATATATTTTTATTTAATTGCGCTTTACAGTATTTTAATAAATAATATAAATTAATGCGTGAAAAATTTACCATGTATTTACTTTTTCTAAAGAGCAAGCAAAAATAGTAATTAGTTGTAGTAGTAGTAGTAGAAGTAGTAGTAAACTAGTAAACATCTCCAGAGAGCGCTTCTAAAACTAATGCAGGTTTTTTGCAAATATATTATTACATAAACAAAAATGAACCTTATTATATTAATTCTTGACTAAAAGCCTTAAGTTGTAAGTTATCTAATTTTGATAGCTAATTCATTTTAGATACCGTTAAATACATAAATTATTTCTTGTTAATTATTATATTTGCTCTTGTTTTCTTATTATTTTCCACATTTACAGCAGTACCAAGCTTCCACCTCCTCCTCCTCCTTTTTTTACTTATCTATATTATTAAGTGTCCTGGGCACTAAATAAAGAATTTGAATCCAAATCTAATAAGTCAATATAAAAATAAACATTAACGGATCGTTAATGTTCTTTTTTATGCGGCGCGACCCACAACCTGACTTAAACATAACACTGTATAATTCCTGAAGTAAAATAAGTAGTTACCAATATATTCTATCTCACGATGTCGTTAAAATGTTCTCAGGTTCAATGTAACTATCATAAATTATTATAAAGCATCCCGAGTATATTCCAAATATGTCGCAATGATTAAAAAGAAGAAAATATGTAATAAATAAGAGTCCGTTGCGGTTGGTCAGTTTAAGCACCCATTGAATACCACATACACTGTCAACAGTCAATGGGATAAAACATCACATTCAAAAAAGGGAAGAACTTTATGCGGTTTTAAAGATATCAAGATACAAAATTAATGTCGATATACAGAAACTACATAATATTCAAATAAACTGTATATCGATGATATGAATATCGGGTGCCAATCGCACTATTTAATAATAAACAGTATTTGTATCAACTAATACTTTTGCGATGTTATAAATAAATTTTTCTAGTTCCACTTATTTTTTGACAATTTTCTTCCTTCTTTACAGGTTTTTCCTTTTCTTTAAATTTTCGGCCACCACGTAGTTCTATGTTTCCTATGGTCTGCTTCTAGTCTTTAGCAGATCGTCTAAGCTTGTCCAATATTTTTTGTTTGCCTGCTCTATCCCATCCCATTAGGTGTCTAATTGCTGTGTTCTATGCTGTCGAGTATTAGCTTCACATCTAGTTTAGATATATCGTTTCTAACGTTTATATCTTACTTTTCTGTTGTTGAGTTAATGTCCAACTTTCGCTCCCATAAATCTTATCGCTAATTTTGTTTTCTTCGTTATTTTGTTTTTCTTAAATATGTATGATTTAATGCATAATATACAGTCATTGCATTTCTTGTATTTTCTTTTTTCATATTACAGTTACTTTTGTTTTTTTAATTTTTAGATTTTGTTGATAATTTTCGTGTTCCACCTATCTAGGTTTTGCTGAAGTTTTTTTCTGTATTTGGCATTAAATCATTTGTTTAAGCGCATTTTCATAGGATTATTGATCTATATTTTTGTAACCTATTAGCTACTTTTTAGTTATTCTGTATAGCTCTTTTGTTACGTCATTTAGAATAATGTTAAATAGTATCAGGCTTAATACCCCGCCTTAAACTTGTTTGGTCACCAATTCAACAGATTCTGAGTTGTTTGTTCACACCTAGTTTCTTATATATTTGTATATGCTTATATATCCCATTATATATTCGTTTCTTTCTCGCTAATTTGTTCTACTTGTTCCATATTTACCATATTCTAAAGTAATTTTTCTAGCGTGCCATTTGTTTTTTTTTGGTCTTCCAATGTTTTCCATATTTGTCTTCTAAATTAGTACATATACTAATAAAGAGTTGAAATTATTCAAAATATTAGTACTTTTAAATGTTTATATGGCGTTGAAAATTGCTACTAGTTTCGATTAATAAATCATCATGAGGCGAAATTGATTAAATCAAAAATCAAATAATGTTTTTTTTTCATTCAATCGATTTGGCCTGATGATGTTTTATTAATCGAAACTAGTAACCTTTTTTAAAATCAAATAAAAAATTTTTAATGTGGTAAGACCACGATTAATTTGAACTCTATATTTACAAGCCACACAGAAGTTAATAGAGTCCCTACATTACTTTTATTAAAATATTCTTGCCTTCTATAAGTGTTCTTACTATTAGGGATAATACCTTACTTGTTGCCATTACTTTTCTCCCCAAATGCATCCTATATACTTGTTTCTTCTTATCAACTACCAATTATTTGTTATTTATACTCGTTATAGTTGTATTTATTTTTGTTACTGTAATACTTTTTCGATATCTCCTTTTATTTCTTTATTCCATCATCTAGTTTTTTGGTTTTATCAGTTATTATATTCCGCATATTATTTTGGCTAGTTGTACTATAGTTTCTTTAAAAAGTGTCCATATATTCTTTATCTGTATTAAAATATTTGTCTTATATTTATTTCTAATTCCTCTGTATAAGATTTTACAGTTTCTTGTTCTACATGTTCTTATTGCTGTTTTCCGTATCTTCTTACTTTTTTAAAATATTTAAAAACCATAACAGGATACTGTTCATGAAAAGCTATATAGTAAAATACTAAGGAACATAGAAATGCACACATTAGAGTTTTATCGACTTAGAAAAAGTTGTCGAGAAACTAAAAATGAAGCTAGAAATGCAAAAATAAAAAAATAGATAAAAAGGCACGAATGTGTTTGTGAACTTTGTTTACGATCTTAATAAAGATCTGTGCTAAATAGGCTGTAGAATAAATTTGCTTTTCATCTGAGCATTTGGGGTTACAATGATATATATATTTAAAAACAAAATCCCCATAATAATTTAGACTTTCTGTAGAAAAATAATTGATATATATTGATAAGTATTGAAAATATGAAAAATAAGTTTAATAAAAACATACGACTGTACATTATAAGTGGCTTAATTACAATCGCTAACGTTATTTTAATATCTAAAAATTAAAGAAACCACCGTAAAATTAATTAAAAAATAAATAAAATTCAACTTATTGGCTATAAAATATGGTCCATTGAAGAGCAAATAAAATGAAAAAAGCGAAATACCCAGAAATACTCTAATTTGAATAAATCAGTACATTTTTTCACAATAAAATTGAAATATATTTGCTGACATGACGCCGTCATAATACAAAGGCAGACCGCGTTCTGCAATATCTCTAGTTATTTACTCATTATATTATCTGCATTGGGTTATTATAAAAATTCACTCCAAGAAATGTAGCATTTCAAATTGCTTATGTCCAAGTAATGTGACTATAAATAAATAAGAATATAAATCATGGAATAATTTCGTATTATCTTATGAATTAAACTTAATGTTATCTCGTTTTTTCTAGATTCTGTAAAAGGTCATATCAAAGTCCTTACCGGGATCACTGAGTATAGGTAGTACATACACTAGATATATTAGTATAAATAAACAATATTTTATAGATATTTATAGACAATCAGGTTAACTATCAAGTCCATATTTATTTGTATATATTTATTATTATTAACTAAAAATTTTTCCTACAGACTGAAAAATTTGAAAATACATTTTTCGAAAACAGGCCACAGCTAATTTAATTCACATAAGAATTTGTAACTGATCAACTGCTATTAAAGTACATACAATTATATTTTCCATGAACACGTATAACAAACGAAACTATGTAGGATTTGTAGTAATAATAATTATTAATTTAATTTTGTCTGATTGATCAGCGGTGTCTCGTTTTATTTTTTCAATGTGTCCTCATTAATACATACCTGTATTTTTTTATAAACTGAGCCTTTATTTTCCAGGAAACAATTAATTAGCTTTTTATAGTCATCTTAAATGGCTGGCAATCTATTTATTTTGTAATCGTTGCAATGTCTAATACGGATGAGTTAACATAATAAATATAATGGTAAACACCGAAAATTAAAAACAAAACGGTAGCTTAACTGAAGTAGTTAAAAAACTGCCGTTGAAAGATGTTATTTCCCCAATATCGTATAATAACTGTAATATTTTGGAAAAAACATTCATACACTCATCACATCACGCATACACTACGTACTAACATAATTGTACACATCATATTCCTCTTAGAAGAGATAAATAAAAACTGAAACCTTGTCATTTGCAAATCAATATAATTATGTAAATTGTTATCCGTGTTGAAAATTTCAGTGTTATTTACATAATGTGCCTTAAAATTACATACTAGCGAAGTATCTTCACAACTTCATTTTTTGTTTAAAGTTTTCAAAACAAAATGCACCTGCAGAATTTACGAAATAATTACTACTTCCTCTTATTTGAGTAAAAATTTCACCGCTCACAATATAATAATGTTACAAAAAGATTAAGCTCAAGATACATATTCCAATTACTTGAAATTTTGTCGGTGGTTTCTTAAATTAGTAAACGCAGTGTTGCAAGTTGTAATTATCAATAACCCATTCCGATTTACAAATTAGTTATTTTGTTTGTAAAAAATATCTTTACAAAAAACTTAATGAAAATGAAAGAGACTAATATTGGCTTAGAGCAATGAAAATTTTCTATAGAAGAGAAAGTTGTCAAACGAGTTACAAAAAATTTAAGGGCAGTACATCAAGAAGAAAAACAAATCAAAGAGAGAAATTTACAAAATGAAATTTTTTTTTAAAGAAATACATAGTATTAGAACAATTGCTACAGCCACTGGGAATTCCTGCAACAACAACTTAGCATAAGTAGCAAAGAAATAAAACAGATTTTTTTAAGCTATAATTTATCTACCTCTTTTACATTACATGATATGACATCTTCACAAAATGTTAAACATGCCATAAAATGTAAAAAAAAGCATGTTTTTACTGATTAGTTATAAATATGCCAAAGGTTGAAGTTGAAGTAAATATAATAATAAACAACAACATTTTTAATGAGGAGGAAATAATAAACTGAGTGTTTTGGAAAGTCCACCCCTAAATACTTTTTAGTTACTTTTATTTGTTAAAACATAATTTAAAAATTATGCTGAAATGTTGTTAACATTTTAACCGTATTTAAATCGGTAGTTATATATATTCAGACTGCCACTACTGATAAGTATTTCTTTGCTCTTTTCTTTGAAAATTTTGATAAAAAGGTCAAAATGTACACACGTGTGCACCTAATTTTAAAAAGGTTAAGGTTATAAATTAAATTTGGAAATATATTTACACGCTTGGCTTGAGTTATCGCAAAAATTAAGGTATACGATTGCAGAAAGGTATTTTTTTATTAATGGTGGAATGTTGGAATTTTCCAGAATATATTATTAGTCTACGAGATAAAAAAAGATGAAAAAAAATGCATCTATGGATATTTGAGAATTTGTCGACTCCCATTTCGCCGATTTACTTTATGCTTCAGGCAGAACCAACCCGTTATCTCATAGACGTAATGTTTTTCTGTATAATTTTTGTATAGGAATGACAGTAATAAATTCTGCATGAATAAATAATTGCAATAATTTTAAAATATCTTTATTTTTATATATTTAGTAGGACATCATACTTTTCTTCATCATGAATAAAAATATTTGTTTCGTCAAACTTAGCAATTGTTTCACATGTTATTATTGTTATTAAACAAATTTAGCGGCATTATATCAAAATTTTGTTTCACAAGTATGAAGGTCTTACACCTATTTTTATTAAGTTTTTTGAAATCTAATTTATTATAATACATTTTTTGTTCTAGGTGAGTTGGTATAATAAAAAGTTTAGCACTGTAAATAGTAAGTACCAAATATAATTATTAATAAGTATAATGACATATCGCTAAATATTTATGATTCTTTAGATACTAGTATCTCCGATATCTTGAAAAATATTTTAAATGCTGGCAACAATAGATAAACTTTATCTGCTGACAGCCTCTTGGCAGCATTTATTGTTACAACTTCAAATATACTCAAAAAAAATAATATTAGTTTACGACGTGTCTTTTTTTGTAACTTTTCAGCACAATAATGAAAATCTAAATTTTTGTATATTATGACAAATTCTGCATATTTAATTAAAAAAAAATCAAAATAACCCGACCATAAATTGAAGGGCACCATTAACTTTAACCAGCTCAATATTAAAAACGTCCAGGCAGAACTGGTTTCATTTTAGTTATAAACAAAATGAAGAGAAGTAATAAAAATTAATGTTTGCAAACTTTTTGTAACTTTTCAATTTCAAAACCCACGCACCCAAATTTTGTGATTTGACATATAAAATTAATTTTAATAAAAAATTAACTTCCACATACCCTGGATTTTATTATAGAAAATGTTTTGTCAATAAAGTGTTACGCAATATGAAGCTTTATACTTGTATCTAAACTCATGAAATTAGATCGTTATGATTGTTCCTATTTTTACTTTGTAGAGTCTATTCATTATAAATATAAAAGATAAAGTATGCTTCCCTAAAATTTCCACAGTTTTCCAAAGGTGTTTGCAAAAATTCTTAAGATTTACTTTTTTAGTATCTTCAGATATGTCAAAAGAAATTGACAGACTTTATAAGTACATGTTCGATTTCTTATAATAAATATTCGAACCAACCTGCATTAAAAAAGATATAAGAAATTACAGGTTTCTTATATATACAGTAGCGTTTTATATTTTAAATTTTCTAAGAAATAATATTGTTCATTTTCTAAAAAATTGGTCAATATTTATATTATTAAGTGTAGGTTTGTGTTGAGTGTCAATAATTAGTAATTCACATAATGTGACTTATCTGGTTCTTTTATTCTATAAGCTCGTAAATTTTCAGTATTCAGTTATTTCAAAATTTTTTAGAATCTGGCCAATATAGGTAGCAGAACTATTACATATTTTTGAAATATTTCAAATAAAATATCAAAAATTATGTCTCGGGCAACATCTTTTTTAATCTCTTAAAGTAAAAAATAATGTATGTTTATTTTTATTTAATGTAAAACACATAATTCCTAAACTAAAAAATTAGGTTTTTGCATGTTAAATTGCCCGGATTGTAATGCCTATCTATATTGTCCA
Source organism: Hermaeophaga mercurialis (assembly GCA_951812935.1). Taxonomy (NCBI): domain Eukaryota; kingdom Metazoa; phylum Arthropoda; class Insecta; order Coleoptera; family Chrysomelidae; genus Hermaeophaga; species Hermaeophaga mercurialis. Next base: position 24,208,599 of record OX638358.1, on the reverse strand, counting down.
GAAATTTTGAAATAAGATATATAGGATTTTTAATACAAATCCCGTTGCACGTCATATATCAATTATGAGATCACGACCCTGCAGTGTTGTTGGCTTGTCTAAATTGTCGAGGAATGTAGGAAGTTTCAAAAATGTAAGGTTAGGTTATGTTGTTTAGCTTTATTATTATGAAAAATTAATTTATTGAAGCGTATATGAACAATATATGATCCTCACACTCAAGACACTTCATCCTGCCAGTTTTAAAGTACATTTGAAAAATGTTTTTCTCAGTTGATTCATTAGCAATCTACAACTGTGATATTCTTCTTCTTCTTGCTGTATTATCTACTTTTAATATTCAATAATCTGTTATAAAAATCGTTATATTATGTTGTTTATTTGTACTATATTTTTATTAAATAAATAAAATAGAGACATATAAAAAGTAGTAAACTATTTATTGTTATTAAAATAAGACAATGTTTTGTTTAAAAATATATATATTTTTCTTATAAGAAACAATTCAACTACAATATTCGAATTCCTACAAAAGGTAAATCCTTTCTCCTAATTCAAATCTGAATCACTTGAATCACTGTCATCGCTGTTAGGATTAATAATAATGGGATTAATTTCTAGTCTATCAAAAACTCTCTCTCTTTCATACCATTTTTGTATTTCTTTTTCTGTATGTTTAATAGAATTTTTCCATACTTCAGGAGTAATTGTTCTAAGAGCTTCAGACCACATAAAGAATCTTGTTCTTTATTACCCTCTCTGCCAATATGATTATTATAATATAATATAAATCGTTGAAATATTTCAATCTAAATACTCGACAACGTCGCATCAAGGCATGCCAATCGCTACAATGTCATTTCTTCATCATAAATACGAGTCTCATGGGCGTAGAAAATTTCAAAATTATTTAATGTAAATTATGGTTTTTTTCCAGTGGAAGAATATGTAAACTCTGAAACTGTAAAACCACAATTTAACCTTAAAACTAGCCACAAAGTGACCATTCTCTTGAATTTTTTCAACCGTTATCTCTGATTAGATTGTTCACAATTTTTATTAGGTAAAAAATCGTAAAATCTGTTATAACATCTGGTCTATGCGCTAGACGTAATAACCATCAAATCACTCAATGCTCAATCTGTTTTTATAGTAATTTGTTAATACGACCGTATTATATTGTGAGGCCTTCAACAAGGTTACAGTTGGTTTCCACTAACAGTGATCTGAGACGGTATAATCACCTTCTATTCTATTTTAATGAAAGTATTTAAAGATCTTGGAGAGGTGCAATTAATGGTATAATACGACAATGTTGTGTTATAAAAATGATAAGAATCAAATGAACTGAAAGATTTTTCAACGTTCTTTAAACGGAAAATTAATACTCTCTGTTTGCTCTTTTCAGTGCGTAATGAATGACTTTTTGTATAAAAAGGAACATAAAAATTTTTCCTACATTGCATGTGTTATGTTAATTATATAGCTTCTATATAAAATATTTATTGAATAGTCGGGTTTTATTACTTTTCGCCTCCTTACAAAATATTATTTAAGATTTCTCTATTTATAAACTCTACTACCTATATCGTTGAAGACCACTACTTAAGTCTACTTAATTGATTAATTACAATTATTATTGCGTTAAATTATTTTTTGTTATATTTGTTGCAACCAAAAATAAAATAACAAAAAGGAAAGAAAATGCATGAATCAGAATCGTTGAAGGAAGATGTACTGAAATTTGAAAAAAATACCTACTTCTTTGTTATACATTATCATCACAATCAATTATTATTATTATATTTATTATATTAACCGTTTTCCACTACGATTCACTAACTGGACAAGTGTTTACCTTTCCAATTATATACAAAGCCACACACCTAAAATCAGATTCGTGTAATCAAAACAAGAATTCACCAATTTCCATTTAAATTTAACATAAAATTTTCAACCGATGTTAAATTTTAATTTATATTATATGTAATTTATGTTATCTGATGAAAGCTAATGGTCGGAAGTTTTTTAATTTGATAGTATTTAGTGGTCGAATAGTTGTTAAAACCATAGAATCGAAATAAAATGATAGTGATTCAGTTGGCAGCCATGTATTCGACATGCGACATGTGTGGCCCTGATTCGTATGAAAGACAAAGCCAATACAGGAGAGTTGGCCTGTGCGATGGTTCGACAGTCATTTCGAAGAAATAATCGACCATCGGTAGTGTGTGTCTCCGTATCGATGTACCATTTGAAGGTAGTTGGAATAGTTTTAATTGGACCACAATTGCCGGTATGGCTATTTTTGTTGGAATTATACCAATGAAGACATAATCATAAATACGAGACTTTTAACAAGTATTGTTCTGCGAATCATTTGATATGTTCTATTTGCATTAGTTAATTGATAAGACATCTTTGGGTATTCGTCAAATACAATCATTAGTCCCTCTTGCCCCTCGCAGGCAAATTCTTTCGAGGAAATCGGTAAATCGCTTATTGAAATTTTATGCCTTAAACATTCTTAAATAATAGATTTGTTCCTTAAGAAAGTCTCAAAGATAACCGGCACGAAAAAGAAAAACAACTCATGTTTTAAGGAATTTCCAATAATGGTCGAAACTTTATTTAAAAAAAAACAATAAAATTCAAAAAATGTTAGTGGCGAAATGGAAATAAATTATAAATGTAAAAGATAAAATATACTTATCTTAAAATTCCACGATTTTCCAAAACTTCTTATGTATTCTTATAACAATTGTTTTGGAAAATAGTGGAATTTTAAGATAAATCTAATTTATCCTTATAAGGGATAGATTCCACAAAGTAAGGGTAGAATAATCAATGAAAATAAATTAGTCCATACTTAAAGTAATGTATAATGTATTCTCTTTAGCAAATCAATTGACGAATATACTCTTAAGAAATAAGTTATCATTCCCCTAAAGGACTTTTTGCATTTTTGCAACTGACTTTCGGCTAAAGAAGCAGGAACACGACTTCAAATTCTTTTCCCAAGCATACTCCACTGATTTGACTTACCGCTGATCAGTTTATAACACGAATATTTACATCGTTTAAAAATTTTTGTAATTTATAATTAATAACAACACGTATGAAATAGAAATTACTGGAGAAGAATCGTTTGAACGACAGAGAAAAAGATAACATTAAATATGACTAAAAGAGCGAGACAGAAGTGAAAGAAATATATATAGTGATAATGAAAGAACGGTTAAGAAATTAACTAAGGTAAATATACTAATTATGAAGTCATAAGTAAACCAAAAGGAAAAAGCATTTGGAATATAGCTATTTCGAACTTAAATGGAAAAGAAGAGATAGAAATGAAATTTGAGACTGCCAAATCAGCTATTTTGGATATAACAGAAATTGTATTTTCTCACAGAAATATTTTTTTCCTTCAAATATAAGTTCAATCGTATGTAATTAAAACATGTTGCTTTGTCTGTATTTAAGCTGTTATAAAAATAAAACATCCCAATGCATTATTTTTTTAAATTTAATTTAAAAAAAAATTTTTTAAACCCAGTTAGTCACTTGTTAGTCATCTCGGAGCGCTACGATAAATAATAATAGCAGAAATTCGTTACATGTAGGGATGAGAATTATAGGAAGAGTATTATTATTAATTTTTTTATAGCTATCACTAATTTTTTATTTTTACTAATTATGTCTAAGGCCAAACTCTCAAGTTTTAATATAGTTATAAGTTAATTTGATCAAATGCATTGAAAGATATACAACCATGCTGAAATGGTTCTTTGTCGCCATCTATATCATCTAAGTCTAATGAGCTTACCAACCAGACTATATTGAAAAGTGTTAATTTACATACATACGAAGAAATTAATTGCTGTTGCTGGTGCAATTACTGCGCACAAAGAATCAGCGGTTTACAAGAGTAATATCCAGTATCGAATCATTTTTCATTTCTAGATACTTACTACGTACATTAGGACATGATATTAATGAGTTTAATTTTTCGTGTTATTCAGATAAGATGCTTAATGGTTAAACACAACTTTTCTTGGAATCAAAACATTTATTATATGAATACAATTTCGAAAAGAATGTCCTGCGAATTTGTACTTACTTTTTAGTATTCCGTTAGTAAGTAAATTTTTGTGCAGGTATTTATTCTGTACATACTGAGAATATTTTCTATTAATGGACGTAAGAACAGTAAAACAACTATATTTTATATACCTTACCTATATATTGTCTTCGGTCCCCAACGTTCATCTCAGTGTCGTTTAAACATTTCAAAATTTCTTGATTTAATTATGACTCATTACCGAAAACTTGCATTAACATTTGATGGGCCTCAGTCGCTATTTTGTCTAATTTTAAACAAAATTGTATGCAAACTCGCTGCTTTTAGGTCGGAGCCTTCACTAAAATTGCAGTTGTCTAATACAAGTAATATAAACAAAATTCCGTACTTGGCGGAAGCGAAATACGAATAGGGAAAAATATTTGGAACAATGGATTGTATTCTTTGACTTACAGTTATTTCGTATAGTTGCCAGAAATTTTTTTATTAATCTTCTAATAATTAGTATATGACAAAATATTGATTTATTTTTATATATGTTATTAGAAATACATTTTAAACGTGTCACTATTTTCGTGCTAATGCCTACAGTTAAGGAGTGTATTGAATATATGATAATGATGAAATGAGTAACTATTAGAGTTATTTGAACAAAAGTTTCGTTTTAGATCATCCTCAATTTAAGGTTTACTATTAAAATTCAAAAGTATAAAATATAAACAGAAAGTTTGTTTCAGAAATGATCTTTTTCCTTCATTTAAATGATTAGGCCTAGGAGTAACTAAAAACAAAAGAATAAAAAATAAAATTATATATATATAAAAAATATATATTGTATGTAGGTTCATTAACATAACAATTTGAGGTGTTTTTGGATATTTTTTAAGACTCATTAGGTCCTGAATAAAAAAGCTGTTAAATCACGGTTATTCATTAAATTTAAAACATTAAAAAAAGCGCGTTCCCATGCAATTACTTCACCAAAAGCTGATCAAATATCATACTTTGTAATTACAATATAATATAAGCAAGTATTTTATTACTGGTCTGATGCGCTCATAAAAGGGAATGTGACTGTGTCTGAATCACATTACATATTTTTCGTGCAATTACAATTGGTTTGTAACTTGTAATTTGCCAGTACTTAATTAAACAGATTATTGTTAAAATAGATACGTCTGAATCAGATAATGTGAACATAATGATTGCATTAGAGTGGAACAGTTACAAGAATATACAATTTTATACAAGTTTACACAGACCTGGACTTGCCTGAAAAATTTTAATAATTTATTGTTCATTAATAATAAAACTTTGCAATTTTAATAGAAAGTGAATTCGCTTAGTAATTTATAAAAATAAATGCTTGAAGGACTATTTTTATACAGAAAAATATATGAAAATTTAGAAAAATATTTGTCACGAAGGAGTATACATAGAAGACTTATGTAGACACAATGATTAACTAAATAGAAAAAATTCAACAGAAATATGGGATATAATTGAGTGGTAAAAAGAGAAGTAAAGATTATTTACACTGATGATGAATTATGTTAATCTAAAACTACTAAAATCTGTTATAGGCAATTCATGATATAATAAGGATTCTAATTCAATGCTGGAGACATAATGAATATTTAAACATTACAAATAATAATCAGGAAAAGTTCTAGATGGTTTCCGTCAAATTGGAATAAAGATATTTTAACATAATTTGCATAATTATTAAATATTTTTCTTTTTAGTAGGTTTGGTAGGTTGAAAATTTGCAACCAAATTCAAGGTTCAACTGTCTTAAAACTCTCTGATTTTGATAGAAATGAGGGAAAGTGAATGTTGAGTACGGATCTGTGTTACAGTTTATGTTTGCTGATGAGGGGGTACTTCATAATAATAGTAACATGAAGTACTCATATTCACACCAAACGGGATGGGATGAATAACGGGACTTTGTGAGGATGTGCACAAGCAGAAAAGAATTCACCGACCTTGTCAAATACATGAGTTAGAGCGTGTATTAGGGTTATTCAACCATATTTTTTAATAAAAAAAACTACACAAGTCAAACGAATTCAATTTATTTACAAAAAGCCTATAAATGTTTGTTCATATATTTTATTTATAATAATAGGTTCAAAAACTTATTATTTTAATATACATATACAGGATGTTAAAAATATGTGAAATAAAACACCCAAAAACAATCGAATATAAAGACCAGTAAAAATTCATAATCTTATATACTCGTATGCAGAAGATATTGTAATGTTTGTCGAAGTGAAGGAGAACACACACAAGAATACATAAATAAATAAATATAAAAAAAGTAACGTGGTCAGAATTATTGGAATAGAAGGAGGGGATATTATCAAATGCGGAGGAAGTGAAAACCGTAGAGTACCTGGGAACAAAAATCAGGAATAATGGAAAAATAGATATGGAGATATTAAACAGAACCAAAAAATCAACAAAAATTTACTCTCAGATAAACAGAACAATACTCGCAAAGAAAGAAATATTAGCAGAAGCAAAAAATTAAAATATATAATACCGTAGTAGTATCTAATATAACAACACACGGAAGTGAAGCATGACCAGTGATAATAAACCTGGAAAATAAAATAATGGCATCGGAAATGATGCTTCTACGAAAAATCACAGAGGAAACAAGAAAAGACAGATTAAGTAATTAGAAGAGATTAGAAGAAAACAATTGTAATTGTTTGGTCACATTCAAAAAATGATGCCAGAAATGCTAACAAAACAAGTAGTAAAATTTATGATATATGGAAAGATAAAAAAGGGAAACTGAGAACAAACAAGGAAAATAGAATAAACGAAATTGCCCAAAAAAGAGGAAAATCAGTGCAAGAATTGAAACAGAAATCACAGAACAGAAAGGAATGGACGAAATGAGTCGGGAATCAGATGACGCTAGAAGGGCAAAAGACATAAAATAAAGAAGAAAGAGAAGAACAAGAATAAGAAAAAGAAGAATGTTTTATAACGGTACTATTACTTACGAAAAAACATCCGAAGTAGTAAATACAGGGCTAATTATAGATAACCCAATAAGATCCTACTGTGAGTATTAAAAAATATTTTAATTTGTAGTCTAATAAAACAGATCATTTTGGTTTTAAAGCTTTAATATAATAATTAATTGATTTATGGGACAAGCTTCCAGAAAAGTTCAAGAAAAAAACTACGCTTGCAGTTTGCCTAAGGAATGAACAATACTTTTACAAAGTCTAATCGTTCCAAAAAGTTGACGAAATGCGATAATCGCAAGGAACCAATAAAAATTACATATATTGGATGATCATTTATTTAAGCGCGAAACTAACTGCTTAATTATTCTTTCGGTTCACTTTGTGTGTCTTTCATTTTACTAGGTAGGATTTCTCTTTGGACATTTTGTTATTTTATTTATTTATTTTTGTGAAATCGAGATTACTATCGTGCGTATTTTCAATATGCGTGTCTTCGTAATAATCTCTTTAAACAATCTGAGAACCCTGTGGGCTCGAAGCAATTTTCTCTTATTCTCAGAAATAACTCTTACGTGAAATTGTCGTTTATTCATAACTTCCGCCGGTCGAATGAATTGAGAAAAAAATTTACAAAAGAAAAGAATCTATTTTACTACCTGATTGTAAGGGAACAGGAAATAGCCTTGTATGTGTGATTGAGGCATTGCATGCAAAGCAATTTCATGGGTTTTTGATCGAATTGATCGAATTATTAAGCGGTTTCGTAATAGATTTTCTTCATGCCAATAAATACTTACCTAGATATGATTTTGTTGATAAAAATATAAATCGAGAAAATTTCAAAATAGAGGATGGAGGAAAACTATAACTTCACTTTGGAAGCATTATCCATGGAGTAAATGATGCTTAAAGTTGGCCGTAGAAATGAACGGTATGATGCATCTGAAGCTAGAAATTAAAACAGAATAAAATTTAGTTGGAATAATTATATTGATCCTGGTCGATGGCCGCAATTACTAACTGAAGGAGGTGAATTGTCTTTCGGCTTCATCAGTCCTGTAGAGTTTGTTTCTTCTCTATTTTCCACTTTTAACTATAGGAATTTCTAGAGTGTCAACACATCATTAGCAAAAAATAATTCATTGCATTTTATCTTTTTTTGGATTTTCTTTTGTTGCATTCATGTTTTTGATGTTGGTCGAAATACAGTAGACTTTAGGCAGCAGGTGGATCGGCCAAATCTTATTTTTAAGTTTTTTGGGTCAATTTGGGAATTGTAAATAATGTTAATGGTTAAACACTAATTCCACTAAAGTATCACTAATATACTGAGGGTCTACAATAGCTGTATTCGGGCGTGTGTGTACTGTAGAAAGTGACATAAAAGGCATTTTGTCAGAGTTAGAATATCCATAGGTCAGTATATCGTTTATGTTCTTTCTGCATTACTTACGCAGTTAAGAATATTTTATACCTTCCACCAAAATTGGTGGTTCTTCTTAATCTTGCTAATGCTAGTTGTATTTGGCGTTTTGGAAAATACTGATATTTGTTTGATGTTGTTGGAAAGGTGATCATTTTCCAAATTCTGTATACCTAAAAAATTTTAAAGACTTACGACAAGATTAGAAACCTAAAAATAAGTTTTTATTAAAATCAGTGTGACCTTTGCAAACTATTCATGCAGATTGGACTCCAAGGCGCCAGAAGTGGTAAGATTTTTGAAACAAGACTCTAGCTGTGCATCCGCCGAAAAAAATACAACGATGCAGTCATTTACCTCCAATTTAGTGAGAATGTTAAAAAGAGGCCGGTAGCATGTGTCTGTCAAATCAGTGTTGTTAACTGTGTGCAACTATAATTTGCACATCCACATGCAGTGTTTTGCGGCAGAAAACACGCCAGAACGAAAGAGTCACGCCGTTGCGAAACGGAGCGCGTACTCAGTAAGCCTGGGCAGGTGAGCTTAAAAACAAACGGACACAGACACGCGAAATGCTGGATTAGAGATGATACAAAGGGCGTTTTGTCTCGAGGAACAGTTCCTTCATTTCTCCATTAAATTCATAAATACAGTACTTGGAATGGTCACATATTGTAAATTATTTTCACCTTTATAAGGATATCAAACTGAGTGGCTCATAAGTTACCAAGCGATGTTTTTTTTGGCATAGACCGACGTCATCCATTCAATCACAATATACCTATTAGTAGAAGAATCCAAAAAAAAAGAAGAGAAACAATACTGGGCTGGGTAAGTGGTACTAGACTAAAAGTAAAAGAACTAAAGAAACATGTAAAGCTAAAACTTCACTCTATTTATAGACACATATTTTCCCTTTCAAAAACTCAGTTATTTACTAAATAACTGGCGTCCCTATATTAGACATCATAAAAGTAAGATGACTTAGAATTTAATTAAATTTATTTTGTAATAATATATCAGATTTTCTGTTATTTTTGACACACTCAAAAAGTTATATTCAAGATCTTCTTTTAGTCCAGAATGTGGGCATATATCATTTGCTCTAAGTCCCATTAAATTAAATAAGTGTCTAGGATAAGAAGCATATCCGATTCTTAACATATTTAATGTAGTTACATATATCCTTGGTACATTTAGATGCTTATATCAAGAACTCTTAGGTATATGCGGTTGTATTTTGGTTAAATGTGTAGTATGGGTTAAACAATAATCTTAACAGTCAAGTTCTTATAATTTGGCCGGGTTACATTTCAATGATGCAACAACGTCCGTACCACTGATCTTGTACTCTGTAGGGTCTCCATTAGTCCCAATGCCAGGTTTAGCCACTTGTTCTACATGCTCATTATGTTTTATTCCCATATGCGCTTCGAACCAAACAAAAAATATAGTTTTCTTGTTATTTAATTCTATTAAAAATTTTCTTACTTTGAATATTAATAAGTTTAGATGGCTATTGGGTAGTTAAACAATCGGAAGCAGTTATAGTTGATTGGATACTGGAATTTAATACAAAAGTTAAAGTTCCTAAAATATCATAGCTTCTGCTCTAACTATAGTAAAAATGTTTCACAACATGAATTTTTTCTTTACTTTTAATCTTGGAACGAAAATCCCATATCCCGAATGGTATTTGAAGTATCTATTGAAATTGTCACATGTTAGAGTAACTTATCCAGAGTGAAAAGCGAAATATTTTCACTAATATCAGAATTATCATAATACTATGTGGTCGAATAACGCTTCCAGTATTCATTGGTTAAATCGTAGACATTAAATTGACTAACCACGGAATATAGGTTCTTGTTCAAATAAAAATTTTGATCAAAAACTTTTGGTTTAGATATTGTAATCTAAAAGATCCTTTACATATAGCGTGTTCACTGGAGTAGAGTTGCTAAGCAAATGCACAAAACAGTATTTTCAAAAATTTAAATTTTTTCCTGGCTAACTTATAATGTATGCATTTATAATACAAAATGGAGCTGGACCTAACCAAGTTTACCTAAAAGATATAAGAAAATTTAGCCCTTTTTGACATCTATTGAGAGCGTAGTCAATGTGTTGTTTCCAGGAAAGTTTTTTATCAAAAAGCATACCCAAACATTTTGTTATTAGAGTTAAAGAAAATTCCATACCATTTGATTTAACTTTGTCAATACCCTTCAGTGTAATTACTAGTAACGTTCTTCTTTCTACGCGAATGTTTTCCTTTGGTTGTGAAATTGTTCGAGGTATGTTTACATAAATAAGTGGCCTCACTGCCACACCATCATCATCTTCTAAGAAAATCGGTTCGATGATATTTGATGAGGCTACTGTATCCCAAACTGTAACATTTACATGGGTGTAAACTATGTTGGAATATAAGTGTTTGGTTCTCGATTCTCCATATTTTGCATCTGAAAACCTGAAGGTTCTAATTTCTATACCAGTTAAATCTTAATACAAGATTTCATGAAAAATTTCCCAGTTGGTTACTGTAATTTCTGTAAAAAAGAAGAAATATTAATAAGAAAAAAAGTTATTGACTTTAAAACCTCATTGTGATTTATGAATTAAACAATATATGCAAAATATTCTGTACTATATATAATGGTTGTCTGGCGAAAAGGAACAGACCAATTATCAGCAATTAAATAATCATTTAAAACATCAATTTTTGATTAAAGTGGGACATAAATTTCTTGCATTTTTGACTGCGCCACTTTAATCCAAGAAGCAAAATCACATAAAAAACATTTGCATGAGAAAATCGAAAAATTAACAAAAATTAACGCGTTTAACTAGTTGTCCAAAATGTTCTGTTTCTCATAAAGGCACTATTTCGTGTTCATCTGGTACCCATCGAAATAATTAAATAAAAAAAAACAGTAAAAAGTAATGCACTCAACACTCAAAAATTGACGATATATTTTATTAGATATTATAAAATACAAGGTGCACCAACGAAAACAAAATAGAACTATTTTTTGTATTATAAATTTACGGCGATTTTCTTGATAACTTAGTCAGGGCAAGAACCACTTCCAAAATTTCAAATGGCAAGAGAGTGATCAAATTAAATGTTTTTGGAAGAGAGAATATGCGACAACATTTTGAAGCCAACCTATTTTGCTTGATTAAGGTGTTTTCGCACTTCATGTATTCAATGTTCTCAATAAATAAAATAAATGACTTCTTTTCTTACGAAATCTTACTTTGTCATGCAAGTAGTTATCATATTGAAAAAAAAACGATTTAGTTACCAATGGCTGCTTTAAGGTACACATTTTAGTATAACCATAAAGTCTTTCCAAAAACCTTTAATCCTTTAATTTATCACTCAACACCCCTTGCCATTTGAAATTTTCGTGTTTGAAGGAAATCACTGTAAATTTATAACACAAAAACTTCCTCCTTTATACGAAAGTTGACGTTTTCGATCATTTTCGAATGATTCCCTTAAAATTTCGTCTTTGTCCTTTTAGATACTTTTCAAACCTGTATATATATATATATATTAACATTAAATTCATCAAGTATAGTTAGCTGAATAACATCTAGCACTGAAATTTAGGATCCAGCGCAGATTTGTACTTAAATAATATTATTTATATAAAAAGGTATAAACCAAGAAAGTAATTTTGTTATGCAAACTTGTGTCATTCATGTTAACTATTTACTGACAAAATGGTATAAATATTTTATAGTATGAGGATACGCCATAATATTATTTGTAATTTAAAAAAAAATAATCTGGCATGATTTTCATTGCTTAATATAATCAAAACAATAATGCTCTAGCTCTGCGCGTCTCTGTGTATATAGTTAATCATAGCCCACAAGGTGATATATTAAATAAATGGTATTTGTTAGTTTTTCATTGATGAATGTAACTAGGAATTCTTAGTTTGTTAGTGAACTATCAGTGCTTGCGTTGTAGTTCATAGTTAGATTTAATTTTGAAAGTACAGGCACCCACCAAGTATACGTTTGCCATCCGTACATTTAATATATTGTGATAAGAATTATCACAGAAAAAAGATCATTAGAATATTTTGAATTTAAAAAAGTTACAGTTGTGTAGTTTATTGTTAAATAAAATTCTAAGCCCTATTTAAGTTAGATTTATTGAAACTGATACTGAAAAATAAACAAGTAAAAAAATATAAACTAGTTACTCAAAATAACATAAAAATTGAAATGAATCTCAGAAAGATTTTAAAATTCCCTGGTTCATTCAGTATCTTTAGTGGAGTTGATATCAAATTAGATCTATTTCCGTTCACTTTGAAATTTAATGTCTGTTGAAAATGAACAAATGCAATACAAAAGCAAACCGTTTTATTATTATATATAAAATGTAGTTGGATCAGTAATTAATTATACCCGTAATATTACATAAGCACTTACGAAAGCACACAGTCTTCTTCGGATTAGAAAAGTTCTGCTCTTAGGGGAGTTTTTCAGGTGTGTGGGTGCTGGTCACTTTAAAGCGAAGAAAAACACTGCAGTAAGTTATAATTTGTTTACGTAACGTAGACTTTAAAAAAAAATTGGGTTATAAGGACTGACACTGATTAACAATTTATGAAGTCAGTTTTTATTTTTTATTAGTTAAACGATGTGTGCTCTTTACACTCAAAAATCAAAGTTGGATCAGTCAATTTTTTATTGTTTTTTATAGCTTTTACCAATACACAAACTTCTTATGGAAAAACTTTAACAACTTAACAGATAATTTTAAAATTTTCTTTAGTAGCATAAAGTTCAATAATAGAAAGTGTTCTTCTTAAAATAATTACTTATAATGAAATTTCAAACTTTATTTTCTAATCGGAATGCCCCAAATTATCATGAAAGTTTATATTATTCAAAATATTACTAACTGAAAATCATGTTCATCATGTTTTTTGCAATTCTCTAAAAAAAAACTAATTTGAAAACAATTTACATATGTAACAAAACAATTAATCTCTGAAATTTTCTTTAAAGAGGTGTCATTACATCATTATTATTTTCTCATGCGACATCATATTAAATCCTACCTTTATCCATTATTTTGTAAATTATAATGATATGCTGAATCTTGAGATTGAAATGAGATTATAACAAAAATTGCATATAGAAATAGCTTTTAATTTTCAAAATTCAGCCTGATGAACTCAAAATTCATTCGTAACTATTCAGTTTCTCGAATTAGAAAGTAAATTTTTATAAATTTCTATTATACATTATTAAAAATTTATATTTATATAAGTATGTAGGTATAAGGAATAAGTCATTACATAAAAGAATTGGATATTTACTTTATAAAAAACGGCATTGTCCCGCAAATGATAAGAATACTTGTTTGTTATTTTCCGTTATCAAACTTCTGATACTTTAATTGCAGGCTCATATTATTAGTACACAATTATTATGATAAAAGTTACTTTTTTATAATATGTATTTGATATTTTTTACTGATAGCACATATAGGTTGCGAAAAATAGATTTTCTACGAGCTACTAATTTAACAAGCCATGTGTGTCGAAAAAACTTGAGGCTAAAATGCCATTGAGATAATATATATTTTTAAGTGGAAAAATATGTAAACATTTTTCATGTATTATTGGTAAAGTAGTAGTAAAACTATGATAAGATTATTTATTGGACAAAATAAAATAGCTTCCTTCTTGTTTAAAATATCAGTTACGGTTATTTTTTTTTCAGCAATCTCCCTGGGAGTAAGAACAATTTGATTTGCTTATAATAGTGAAGTGGTACTCCAGTGTGTCATTTTATTAGTTAACAGCTGTCAAATGCAAGGGCCTCTCCAGTTTTTGATTTTTTAAATTTTAATTGCATTGTTCGTTTTATTCTTATTTTATCATTTATATTATTGCATTTTGTTTATAAATGTAATAAGATGCATTCATTATCACGGAGCTGTGCGCTAGGCTATTTATTGTCTTAGCCTTTAAAAATAAATTATTGTTATATAAATTCAAAATATATAAGATTATATATTCAAGAGATTTAGAAATTAGTGAGATGTGAAGGTTTTATAACCTAAAATGCCCAATAAAAATTAATATTCTAACAGTATTTTATTCCCATGCAAAAATCCATAATATCACCATAATGAAATATGTAACCATTCTTTATAAATTTATTGCGAGACGTTTTGAATAAAATGAATCTTCTCACAATATTTCCAAAAATTTACATTAAAAAATATTCTTCTGTGAATTGCCAGCGTGTAGTAATCTTCACATCGTAATTCATTTTCATATTTTTTTATTTTCGACATAATGTACGTCGAGAAACTTGTCAAAAAACTAAGAAATTAATTTCAGTGTTTATATTTAATATTAGAAGATGCGGTTTAAACATAAATTCAAGACTTTGATCATGATTGTAAGATGATATCTATACGTATGATGTGGAAACATCTTGGGAGACAGCAGGGGATCCAACGAATGAGAATTTTTTATTACAGTTTGTAGCACAACAAGAATACGTGTAAAATTTTATATTCACATATTTTCTACTACAAAACTGTTCTCGTTTTGATGTTCAGAATATGTAAGTGGAGGTTTTTCGCTGTCATTCCTGTTAATAAAATCATAAGTGAATGCAATAACAGCAAAACATAGACACATAAAATTACTAAAAAGAAAACCTACATAAAATGTCTCCATTAACACCAAGAAATATTTAAGGTAATTTAAAAAGTTTCAATGAAATTTAAGTTTGTGGTTATTGGAAAAAAATTAATTAACTAAATTCATAACTATACTCTTACTTTTTTAGTAATTAGTTGGCAAGTAGCGCACATTATCTATTTCTCTATTGTTTGCTTTATTTTTTCTTTTGCGAGTATCTTTTTCAATTTATGCAGCGGCCTTCTTTTTTTATCTATTTTATTTTACTGCTTACTCTTTTTCTTATTATTTCTTTTCCTATTTTGTTTATAATCTTTTTAATCAATTAGTTTTTATATTTGGCGTTCTTTTTTTTATCTACGTACAGTATTACCAATCTCGTAACTGGTTTTTACATTCTCAAGCTTAAAAGGTATTATTGTACAAAATATTTGGTAATTATTCGTTACTAACTATTAAACAAATCTTAATCTGCTTGAATCTATATTTTTGCCGATTAAAGATAAATTCTGCCACATCACTTGACAAATTGCTCAATAATTTTAGGTTCACGTTACGGTCCGATGCTTGCGACATCAAGTTTTAATTTAACTTGTCATGTATTATTATTGTCACACGAAGAATTATTGGATTAGTTTTTGATCGCTGGTCTTCAAAATTGGTGTCAGGTTAAGACATTTTTTAGCCACATTGAGTACGTAATGTATACGCGTCCGGAAATTCCACCTGGTCGTTTTTAGAAATGATTGAATATAGCTAAAGCAAGATTAGGTTTTACAGGAAATTTTTATGACCACATATCAATAACAATAATATTGACTTCATCTAAATTGTATAATTTAAAAATGCTAAAAGCTAGGTTAAAAGAAGGAAACGACGCAAATAATTTACAGTGTTGGGGCGTCATTATTTCCTATTAGTAGTGAAAACTTTCTAATTTATTAACGTATTGATAATACCGCAAATTCGTGACAGAAAAAAAGTTCACGTCACATGCGAAAAACAAACATATTCTCTATTTGCCTGCTCGATTAATTCATAGCTGTCATAAAAAGTCAAATAAAATATTTCTCGTAAACCACTGATTTTATTGAATTGATCACATACTACCTTTTTTTGAAGAAAATTATTCAGAAAATTACTGATAATATCTTTCAGTTTGATACTTCTTCACTGTGACCAGTCAGCCAAGTCCATTCCTGACTTTAGCCAACACCATTATTATTGCTTACAGATCCAAAAAACAGCATTTGCATGTTCCATGGTGCTTCAGATTTTCAGTAAGATTGGTAATGAATAAAATAATAAATAAATAAAAATACATTTTTAATTTCTAAATTTGGAGCCATAGTACTAAATACATAATTGAGAGCTTATTTATTTTATTTACAATGTTATTGTAATTCAATTTTCGTTCTTGGGTTACATCTTGTACAAATCATTCTAAAAAAACTTCTCTGAGGACCGAATTCTTCACAAAGTAAATTTAATAATAAAAGTAATTTTCTTGATGTGAAGGTTAAAAAATTCGTTGCTTTATCGATGCTCATTATTAAACCTTTCTGCTTTCTAATTTTTAGTACGTTACGATAGCGATATCTAACTAAATGTAATTCTTTCTAACCTAATTTTATGGAATACCGCATAACACCTTCTCATTAATCGTCAAATGACCATATGGCTGTAAACACCTAATTTGGTTATTATTTTTAACTAGATATTAATTGGGCATATACAGGAAGTTCTGTATTTTTTGTCAAAACAACGGTATTAGTAGCATAATATCCACAAAACAAAAACGTAATTTGTCATTATGCACAAAAAATGACGTGAAAATAATGATGACTTTATTAGTAACAGCCATATAATGTAAAAAACTATAAGTTACACCGAATGATGGCGAGAGTCAAGAGAATTAAACAAATGAATTACCGGACGCGGTTCTTTATATTTTACTAGATAAAAAATGAATAATCATTGTTTAATTAGACAAAAAGTATACAGTTGTATAGTAGTTACAATAAGTAACTCTTTTTAATTAAATGTCCTTTTATTATTTATTATATACTATTAGTTTTATAAGCAAATTATATTTCGGTCTTTTCATAATGGTTTCAAAAAATGTTATCCGATTGATATCGATCTACCCACAATTTTGATTTAAACTAGAGTTTTTAATTTCTGCTTTTAAAGTTGCTATCACAGACTGTTTTTTTATGCAGATCGAGGAGCTGATTTATTCTAATATTGACGTTCTGATCAATACTAATTTCGTAACTTTATTCAAATATCTTAAACTTGTTTCAAGTATGAGTATATTTCTCTTCTTTTTTTGGTTTATATATGTGTCTCGTACTGTGTCCTTTATTATGAGCTATACCATTCGTTTCTTTATAAGCTTTATCACTGAGTGTTTCCCTATGGACCAAATACTTGATATGCAGGGTGTCCCAATAGTATGTAAAAGTCCAACAGTTCCTTTATTAGATTGGAACCAAAAAAATTTGCAGTGCAAAATTGTCGGAGGCATTAAGCTTTACAATCTAAAATTATTTTCACTTATATAGAGTGTTCCGTAGCTGCAGGCCAAGCTAAACATACATTTTTTAAATGCAATGGTACATTTTTTATTACTTAATTGAATTCTGCTGAACTTTTTAAGTTTCCGAATATAGGGTTTGTCTGATATATACTGGACGTTTCAAAAGTTGGTCTGCAGCTACGGAACACTCTGTATAAGTGAAAATAATTTTAGATTGTAAAGCTTAACAATTTTGCTACTCAAAATTTTTTGGCTCCAATCTAATAAAGGCACTGTTAGATTTTTACACACTATGGGGACACCATGTACAGTTAAATATCGTGTTTTAATTCGAATGACTTCTACATATTTTGTCCCACTTCAATATCTTTTTCTCGAAGAGTTAAATTGATGTTACTAAAACAAAGTACTTGAATTGTTATTACTAAAATAAATTCTTCAATTACTCAATCTCCAGCCAAAACTTACTCGGATAATTTAAATGAAGATTTAAGTGGTCATCGAAAACCCATTTCGTAAATAACTAAAATGCAAATATTTCGCATCAAGAGATATGTTTTAAATACAAAAATTACTGAGAACATCAACAACAGGTGATTTAAGTTTTTTTAATGAATAAAAAGTGGCAACAAAATAAACGGTCGCATCCATCATAATTACTTAATTATTTACTGGTACACGGTTTAAAATAATATCCAGTCCAGTCTGTGCTATTTCATTAAAAATGAATTAAGGAAGTATTTGGAAACATGTGAGAAACACGCTATTTAAGCGTCGATAAAAAAGGGGGCGTTATTTCTAAGTTATACAAGAATATTAAATGTCATTTTGTCCTGGTGTGTAACTACTTAATTAGGATTATTAGGCTGTTCACGGTTTTTGTGGTTTTTGTTTGACAAGGTTCATTTAATGAGAAAATAAATAGTATTCATAGCACAGGCAACACCTTGTTAATCAAACTGGCGTGTTTTTGTCGCTTAGAGAAATTTACGAATCTCATTTAATTGGATGTGAATTTGTAATGGATAAGTGCAAAACAAACCAGTTTTTATACAAAAATATGCATTTCATGGCTAATAAAATTTTGATAAGAAAACCTAGGTCACTCAAATTAAATAATTAATTGCATCCTCCAAAAATAATTACCGGTAGTTTAATTTTTATTATGTTAACTAAGTAACTATGCCAAATTATAATGTAGAATATAGTTAAGCAATAAAATTTTTCAACAAAGAATCTAAAGAAGAATATCAAGCAGTAAAAAACAAGTTATTGCAATCATAATTTTAATATTGAATCAACTAATACTTATTTTTTACTAAAAAGATAAAATTCAATGGTACTCCCAATATTTTTTAGCTGTGTTAATTGATGAAAATTGGAAATAATAAACTAAGTCCATCAACGAATCGCGTTTTAATTAATTTTTACTGTTACGGAAACACTCGTGTTATAACAAGAATCCATGAAAAAATATTATTGGCATAGGACTCCCCAGTAACAAACTCATATAATATTTCCTTCTTCTTCTATTATTTCAGTTTCTTCTACTTTCCAATCTTTCTGTTTTTTTAAATTACTCTATTTAATATATTTCTTTTTCATTTCTCTATTCTTCTACATTTTCAGAATTTTCGCTACCAAGTCAAGTGATGGTACCAATAAAATATTATCGTCACCAATTAACTTAACATCGTCTTCTTGTACTTTTCTGCGTTGTTTCTTTAAACTGTCTTTTTTTTCTCTGGTCGGATGCTTAGAATCAATTGTGATAACTTCTTTAATTTTGAGTGTATCCGGGGACCACTTCTTTCCTCTTCTAGTGTAACAATTTCAGTTCTCTTCTCTTTATCTTTCCCTTTGTTCTCAGTTATCCGCGTTTTAATAACCTTTTTTTGTTTTTATTCGAATATAGAGTCTATTATAAAAATGAACCCATGTTTAATCTGTAAGAACCAGCCCTAATGCATACCATCAATTTGTTTCATTTATAGTCAAGTTAAACACAGTATTTGTGTTCTTATCCGCTTGTGGTCGATTGTTAGTTACAATGTGTATCTCAACAAGTTATAACATAAATATATTCTATACAATATTGGGGCATCCTATCAAAATTGAAAAATGGATAAATTTCGATCTTTCTTCCAAGAACTTTTTAAATCATCTTCATACATAAATTCCTTAAATGCCAAATCAAAATAAGGTACAACGGGGTGACTGAAGACACATTTAACATAATTCAAGTTTGATCTGGAATAAAATTAGTGCAGTATTTACATTGATTAATTTAAATGTTTTTCCAACTTTTGAGTTTATTTTAGTTGGTAAATCGGTATTTGAATCATAATTTAATGTTTAGTGTTACGATGTATTCACCATTTTCATTTAGACCATAAAATCGGGGTAAGTAACAATACCTACCGCTAAATGAAGACAGAGATGTATTGCTCTTCAAAGCGAAAATTAATATATTAAGGTATTGCCAGAGCTTAGAGTAATCAAGTGATCACTTTCGGTTGAAAGAGATATAGATAATGTTTTGTACGTAGCTTATGGCTACATTTCATAATAAAATATCAGATGTAAATTAAAGAATAGCAACAGAAACAAACATTATGTTTCATTGAATAGGAGCTTTTAATTTAAAATAAAATTCTAACCAAAAATATAATTACAAAATTTTATAATAGTTCAGCCTTAATTCCTTACGGTCTGCTTTGTAGCAAAACTCCAGTTAAAATAATTTTGGCTGTTGCAACTTTTTGACAATTGCCAAACTTTCTACAATGCATCAATTCCGACATATTGATTTGAATGGTCCAACGACTTCATCCCCATAATTTTCATGTTCTTTAATCCTTTGTGTAATGCATGCATACTTTTCCGCATTACCGGCTCCATCCTTAAATATATCAGCACAAAGTTCGTTGTAGATTTAGCATCTTCTTGATAAGACAGAGATTCTATAATCAGATCCTTGTAGTAAATCTTCAAGATCGCCACTTCTAGCTAAGTTATTATTGCTTTTCCGTAATTTTGATGGCTTATAAGGTTTTAATTCTTCCTTAATTGAAAGATCTGTCAGTCTTCGGAAAGAGGAACTTTTAACAACCCTCTTAACTTTCAAATAAAGGTGCAATGTGGCAGCATTGGCTTATCCTATCGACATGTTTGTTTGTAACATTTTCAGTTGTAATTTTTAAATCTTCTTTGGAATACAAACTCTGTCCATTTTGCTTTTTTTAATTTCTTGACATAATCCTAGAAGAGAAATTAGAAAATCCTTAAAAAATTATTCAAACACTAAGTTTACATTACACGTTAACTAGTTTTTCTAATACTCGTAGATTGAAGCATTTTACCAAATTTTGTCCTGGTTTAGATTACCTTGAATCTTCACTTATTCCTGGTCGATTTTGCTGCACTTGACCTGCATTTCGCTAACTATATTAGTATCATCAGGAGATAATTAATAATGGACATAGCGAAATACAAGTAGAGAGCAGTATATAAGATTGAGACAGTTACAACAAACCGAAGAACCCATTGCCCCCAATGTAATTCTTATACCTAGTTGTGTTTGGTTTAGATCCTTTACGACATTCTTCAGAAGGCGTCCAAGAAATTATAGCACAATCCAAGCGCTTATTTAATTCACGTCATTACGAAAAATGCAGCCATATTACTTGACAAAATAAGCTGAGGTTAAATAACCGTGACAAATGAAGCAACAGTATCAGTGGCGGTTCAAGTGGCGCGGACCGGAACTAACTGTGCGATGTGGCGACTGACACCGAATTATTTCCGCCGAATAACCACGAAGCGCGCCGACCGCCTTATTGAAGTGAAAAGATATACAGGGTGAACCAAACGACACAAGTCACTATTAATATTATTATTAATATCATTATTAGTTTTTTTTAACTTTTTGTGAGGCATCAACCTCTAGAGTTATTAGCTTTCGTGTTCTGTGTAGGCTTTGCTGCCGTTTCCCGGCGCCACTTCAGGAACAGCACGGTTAATTTAAAGCCAACAAGTGAATGCTGAAGTGGAAATCACCTTTAGATACCGATCTCCTAACTTGTAGTCAAATTAGGAAATTCGAACCGGGTACCTTTCGATCACCAGCTCCCTGCTCTACCACTGAGCCACCCACCCCTTTAATCTTATTATTACTATTATTATTATTATAAGTTTACTTTACTTTTATAGTGTTTGTTTTTTATTTAGGGCATCTATTATTTATAATACAAAAAGGCAAACCGTAAATACTCTAGATAAAATGTAAGAACAGCAATCAAGTTATTATTCATATATAAACAGTAAATATCATATTTATCTTCATAAATGTTTTAATCAATTTCTCATAAATACAGTGATATTCCGCCACATTTTATAACCTAACGGTGTCTAAAACTATTTATTGAATCACTATGTACGTGTCCGAATAGACCATTGTTAACCTAATTTATTTTGATAAATTACTCGCTGGC
The DNA here is from genome assembly GCA_951812935.1 of Hermaeophaga mercurialis. NCBI lineage: Eukaryota > Metazoa > Arthropoda > Insecta > Coleoptera > Chrysomelidae > Hermaeophaga > Hermaeophaga mercurialis. The sequence goes on along the minus strand of OX638358.1, from coordinate 24,186,372 downwards.
TCTGGGTATGATTGTAAAAATGGGTTGTTTCCTTCTTAAATGGCTGTTATTAATGCACCTATATCACCTTTATCTTGATCTCAGTAATAACATATTGAGTGGGAAATTACAAGTACGATGTTTGTTTTCGTAGTAGGTTTTTGTTGCAGGTATCGGTGCAGATTGTCTTTTAAACTTATGGTTGCTGTAATAATGTAAAAAGCAGTTAGGTACATATTTTTTGAGTATTCGAAAATTTAAAAAAGATCGAAATTTTATACACAGAATAAAAATAATAAAAAAAAAGTTTAAATGTATCTTCCACAATAGCTTCAGTGACTATATTATAAATCTTCACATTTGGAACTCCAGTTTTCTTAAATTACAGGTAATAAAAATTTTCTCTGCCACCTATATAGAATCGCAGTGCCGGATTAAGACACTTAATTGTAAATTATATTTGATTTCTACTACTAAATTCTGGAATCATTGATTAGCTGATGACACAATTTGAATTTGTTTCATTTGTTGAAAAATTTAAGTTGTATTAGTCACTCAATGTTTTGAATTATGTTTACATTACTGTATAATTTTAAAAACTTCACTACTGATGACTTAACAAGTTTTGTTTTACATTTGTGTCTCCCTTTCTATTTTATTTACTAACGGCCACTTGCACTGAATTCCTATGTATTTAATTGTTCTTCCTTCTTTATATAAAAATGAACACAGTCCAAACTAAGATAAAATATGATAGTTTTCCGGAGGTCATTGAAAATATCAATAAAATTATCACTTACTTTCGTGATGCCTCTACTCTCAATTATTGCGTCTTTATTTATATTTTGTTTATTTCCTATGTATATTTTCATGTTTTTATTTAAATAAATACAAGCTTTCCACTAAATCCACTCCTGGTAAACCTTCTGAGAAAAGTTTTTTTCGGCATACCGAACATCTTCCGTAATACAGGTTCCTGCCAGAGAATTTCGTTCATTCAAATTACCGTACACAAAGTAAAAGACTCAATAAACAAAGACGGTGCAGCAATAAAATGCTGACAATTTTCGGACAAGGACAACAGGGATCCCGACAATTTTTCTATCGCAAAAGGAATTCAGGGACATACCTTTATTTCATTGACCTTAATTTGGTTGTAGTACAAAAATTAATAAGAGCGCTATTTAATTTTATACAGTTATATTGTATTTAAGGAAGAGAATGAATACTTTCTGCATTTGTAACACGACTCGTTTTAAATATAAAAGATAAATTATACTTTCCTTAAATTTTGACGGTTTTTCAAAGCTTTTTAAAAATTCTTATATGACATGTTTCATCTTGCGTCAACATCAAATATGACTTATTTTCAAAACAATCTAAAGAACAGAGATCATACAAGAACTATTACATATTTTAGAAATATTCCAAATAAAATATCAAAAATTATATCTGGTACAACATCTTCTGTAATATCTTTTAAAGTAAAAAGTTCATTTTTATGAAATGTTAAACCCGAAATTCCTAAATTAGAAAAATTAGGTAAGTTAAATTGCCCGGATCGGTCAGTCCCAAAGAAACTTAGAAATAAGGTAATGTGAACATTTACAATCTTGTAGATTACAATGATATTACAAAAATATTAGAATGACCTATATCTTTAACATTGCAAGGTGTTCACGATTACACTTCTGTAACGATTAATTCTTTATACAGATTTTATAGATATATGTATATGCCACAAGAAATTCTATAGAACAAAATATAAGACTCATTGATAGGTAAGAAGCAAATATAATTTAATAAATACGAAACCAGGATATTTGTGCTCGAATACACTAAGGTAGTACGAATACAGATTTTTAAAGTATTCTAAAATGTATTCTTTTTTACTTTTAATATGTTATGTTGCCGCAATACAAAAATTTTGTAAATAAATATCTTATATAATTAATAATTAAAAGCAAGCAAACATCTAAATCTAAATTGATTTATAATAACTTATGACTATTAGAATAAATAAATTAATATAGATAAAGGAAATGACCAGTAGCTAATACAGCCATTTAACTGGTTTTCATCTACATTTATTACTAGATCATTTGTCGACTTGTATCTATTGGTATTACTATGACATACAAAATGTAATTGAAATAAATATCCAATTTTAGTTATTGTTTTGTTGAATCTTTCTACTTTATATCTCTACAAAATAACATTAATATACTTTCCAACCAGTTGTGGTATATCAAACCTAAACACGCTTATGAAAATATCTCTGATAAGATAGGTTCGAGATAAAGTATTCTTTACGACGTGTTCTCTGAGAAGATCATAGGCGTTCTTTAAACTTAAACAAATTATGATAAAAATAAGCCAATTTGAAATATTTTACGTGTACATTTAGTTTATATACAATTAAATAAATTTAATGTATACAATTTATTAATTTATTGTCTTTTTGCTTTGTATCACTATAATTTTCTTCGAAGTAGCACTATTGAAACTTATTTTGTAATAGTTTTTCTCTATTTATAATTATTCTGCCTCTTCCCCCTTCACATTTATTACGGAGAAAGAGTATCTTTCCAATTGAGTCGAAATAATCTGGATAAATATTTCTTTAGTTTAACCTTCTTAGCCTTGAGTGATGTATCACCAGTGATATCCTCTTATTTCTGGTAAAATCTGCACTTCTTTTGCCATCTCTGTTATGTTCATAAGTTTTATTCAGTTAGCAGTGCTTTATTAGGATGCTGGTCATTATTCTAACCATCTTTTTATATAAATTTTTGTTAGTTTCGGAATGTGTCTCTTAATGAACTCTTTCGCTTGTATCTGTTCCTGATATAGATACAGTCGTGTATTTTTTGCCGCAGAAAAGATCCAATCATAACCTTTCCTGCTCCTTTCCAATCTAAAGAATTAGCCTTTTCGTTCTCTTGAAGGTCCTTGCTACTCAGACCAGTATCTATTATAGCAACTTATGTTAGGCATTCTTATACTGGTGAACGCAAATAATGGTTTTCCAAATATTTTAGGTAAAATTAACTGCTTAACGTCGTGGTATATACTAATTTCAAAGAAATAAAATCCTGGGCTTCTATCTCAATATTTTGATTTATTCTATAGTTAAAATATTGAAAGGTTCTAAATTCTTAACAATTCACGTGTGAATCTTGTTACAGTTGGTAAATGTCACATACTGTAGTTATTTTTTTTATTTCTGTGTTTTATAAACTTACTTTGTAATTTACCATTGTTGGTAAATCTTTTGATACTGCCTTAATGTTTTTATCAATAATCTAGCTTTAATACAGATTATTTTTGATACAAAATTAGTAAGGTATTCCTTCTTTAAAAATGTTGTATTGAAAAGTTGTAAAAACATCTGCCGGTTATAGAGCTTGGATACGGCGTAAATTTGATTCGCCAATGAAAAAAAACAGAACTGAAATTAAGCACTTATAAGGAGTGTTACGTTTTCTTCATATTTTTACGACAACACATGTATAATTGTAAGAGGAATGTACTCTTGTAAGCTTCAAGCTTATGCTTTTGACTTTTTATGACAGGGGTAAATTAATGCAGAAATTAAATAAAGATTACGTTCTCTTTTAGGTGTGAAGTTATTTTGGTTAGAAATTTGCGATGTTGCCTTTCCTTCAATAAATTGGAAATTTTAGGTGATTTCGATAAATAATAATAATTTTTCTGTTTAAAATTCAATGACTTTGAACAACTGGTCCGAAGAGAACTTTACGCTTTTGTAAAACGATAAAAAAATGTATCATCTTATAATCTCAGACTAAAACTTCCTTACCATTATATTATTTTTTTCCTCTTCAATAAATATTTAAAGTTCTCTTCTAGTTTTCCTCATACGTAATCCAAATATTTAGATCAAACAATCTGGACATGAACACTCTTCTGAGCACCGCCAATGGACTGTGTTCCTTGATGACCGCAGGATACAGACAAGAAGGTCCCTTGACCTGTCACTGAAAATGGCTCCCGATTACTCAACTTAGTTTATGATCTTGACAACTTATTATGACTCAATAAATATTTAAAAAATGGTAGTTTAGTCTCTTTGGTCTATGAGAATTATAATTTTACCGTCCGTCATTAGTGTTTGTGGGCATATTGGGTTTCACGTGAATTTATTACAAGTTGTATCGAATTTATTTAGCTATTTGTCATTTAATCGACGCGATAAAAGGTTTAGATATCTAACCGGGGTGTCAAATTACATTTATAAAGGCATATATATATATATATATATATATATACACAAATTAAATTTATATGCGCTGGTTCATAATGTAATGAACTCATTAATATGACAAAAGAAATAAAATCAAACATTAAAAAAAATTATCTGTAAAATTGTACCCTTAATCATTTAAATTTTTTGAATTTAAAAAAGATATTTAAAATAATCCTTTTTTTTTGTTGTCTTATTTATTTGACTGCTTTCTTTTGCACTTTTGCAATTGGAAAATAAACATATTTTGAATAAAAAATTCCAAGAATATATCTACGACGTAAGAATTTTATTGCAGATGAGTAGGTGTGGTAAGATTTCATTGAAAGAAACAAAGTTAATTCATAAAAATCCCAAACAGAAATATTACACAGTTTGTCTGTATATCCATCACAAAAATTATGCAAATACGAAAGATCTTATCAATTCAATTCTTCAAAATATTCACATGGTTATCATATGCTTGGCTGGGAATCATGTAAAATTTTTAGTGCATACATGTACGTAATTTCTGGACTACACAGTTATAAAATATTTGAATTTTATATAAATATTTATATTCATCTTATACGATGCATTGTTTTATCCTATAATTAATTAAAAGAATACAGATTAAGTGTGTTTGTTGAATAGTCTTAAATATAGTTACTCATAATAAATATGAAAGAATTTAGCACATTTTTTCAATAACTTTTTAATGTCTCCTAAAAAATATAATTGGTTATCTTAAATCGATAGAATTATTAGAAAAAATTTATCTATTAGGTATTACTGTATATTGTATTAACAGAACCGCTGCTAACCACATTTTCTAAATCCAAAGTAAATACATTTTTTCTTTGTTAAAAATATTGTTATGTATATTTTTTATTTACTATGTGCGTATATTTGAATTTTTCTCTTAAGATTAAAAATAATTATTTCTAATTCCTATAATAAGTATAGTAATGTTTGACAGTTGAATGACATATACCTAAGCAGGGTATAGGGTAGTATTAGTTTTTGGTAAAGGGTAGTAAATATAAAACCGGTTAAATGGGAAGAAAGTTGCTAATTTAGAAAACAAATATCATATTAAAACCCTGTATTATTTTGATCAACTCTTGCCCTAATATTTAAATAAATAGGAACTATGAATGTCATGTCCCCCCTGATCTGCGTCAAAACCACTTTACATAAGTACTAATTTTATTTATGTTTTTCAGTAAATATTCTACAATTATGATTTATTATGTAAATCTAGATATGTTACTTTTATTAATTACGTATAATTAAAAATATAAACAATTTTTTTTTCTAATTTTTATATTTTGTTTGTTTCAGGTGAGTTTCTGTAATTGAATATCATAATTAAGTAATAAGTTTTACTTTGTTTTTTCTGTATTTTAAGAGATTTCTTAAGAAAAACGAAAAATCTTGAAGGTCTTTATGTGCTATTATTCGCTGTCTTATTTTATGAGTATTTTTTTATTTAATCAGAGTTCTAGGTTTGCAAGAAAAAGTTATTTGCATTGACGCAATAAAATATATTTTTTCTGCCAATCAAGTCAATAAGTGAAGTGTTAATTAATTGACCATAAAAGCAAATGCAAAATGTTTTTTTTGTATTAGTATATTTAAAAAATTTTAATGGCCTTTGGCCATAACAGATTTAAAAATATTCTGGAGTTCACTCTCTATTAGCTGATTTATTAAAATATATACAGGGTGAGGCATTAGTGTGGCAAAGTTCGATTAGTCCGCTATTATTGAAGTTACGAAAAAAACGTTTTTACAAAAAATGTAGGCAATTTTGAGATTCACATATATATATATATCTATATATTTAGTAGTAAACTTCTAATAATGTTATAAGCGGTATAGTTTCCATTATTTTTTGAATCATTATAATCTATAAACTCATTTCTTGCTGTGCAACAGCGTTGAGTTTTTCTTACTAGTTATATTATTTATTATCTTTCTTGTGTGTATTCTTTATTTTCGTCTTTCTTTTTCATTTTATCCTGTTTTTGCCAATTTTTAGCCACTATTTCAGTGCATTATTACTTTTTCTTTAGGATGATCTTTCTTTTTTATTGTATCAATTTCTTTATTGGTCATTTTAATCATATGTGTCAATAAACAATTTTTAGGAATTGTTCACATATTTTATCCCTGAACCAACTTTGTTTCCTATATTGTTAATCATAGTACATAATTTTAAATTATAAACAAATTGAAATAATCTTTAGAGGAAAATTGGATTGATGTTGGAAAATTATGTCAGTATTTTATTTTTATCTGTTTGTAAATTGCTAGTTAACCAAACATGTGTGAATGATATCAAAATAAGCTGTACTAGCAATTATTCCATTTTATCTACCTAAGTAATTTGCTTCCGTGTCTTTATTTTATGTTACTTAGATGATAAAACTTAAACAAGTATAAAATACTACCGTTTTCTACATCAACTCTGCTGATAATAACAAGCGAAACGTTCTGAAACAATTTCAAATTGTTTCTGCAGACATCTACTTAACTCTGGCAAAAATTTTAATTGCTAAAACAAATCTATATTAAGTAAATTTAATTAGAATTAGGTGCCTTATAAGGAATCTGTCAATTCGTGAAATGACTTGAAAATTGTTGTGAAAGTCAGTATTTTATGTTTTATGAATTATTTCAAAAAACCATCTGTCGTGATCGATCACTAGTTACATAATGCCAAAAGGGATTCTTTAAAAAATCGATAAAGAAACCTATCGTAATTACAATAATAAGATGTATGGCATAATCGAACGAATTTCACATATCTGTAAATAAATAATTTTTTTGGTAATGTACTTTCTGAATGGCAATAAAAATAAAAGAAAGATAGAAAAATTACACTTTTATTATGTGGTTATAAATAAGTATTGTTTAGACAGTTTGTTTATTACAAAAAACAAAGAGAGGAAAATGTGATTAAGTTATAAAAGTAAGAACTATACAAAACGTATAAGAGAAAAAAAATGAAAATATCAGACCAGTATAAAAAAGAGTCAAAAAAAAGAAGGTATGTGAAAGGACAATGCATCAAAAACATAGTAAAACAGGCTGAAAAAGATGCATGAGGAAGAACATGTGAGATTTATGCTGGTGGAAAATTACTCGTTACAACTAAGTAACAAATTTCCATATCGCAGAAATATTGTGTAAGAATTACTGACCAAAGAAGGAGATAAAAAATATCAAAGTGAAATTTCAGATACAATACCAGATAAATTTTGGAAGACACAGCTATAAACAAAGAAAGAATTTTAAAAATTCCCCGAATATATAAACATATAAAACACAAAATTTTCAAACAAGAATAATATGAAATTATAAAATGAAAATATTTTCTCTCAATTATTTATCTAATCTTTTTTACGACTAGTTTCGGAGTTTATTATAATTATACTCTATTATCAAGTAAACTTATGAGGATTGAAGTTATTAGAAAAACTGCTAATATTAAATTTTTTTTCTAAATAATTTATTATTAATTTAATATTTTCCTTAATGTTCTTTTATAAAAGTATTTAATATTACTATTTGGGGGTCGGTGATCAAAAGATTCCCGGTTTATATCCCGGCAAGGACAAGAATTGACAAGAATTTATTTGATTTGACTACAAGTCAGAAATTGATTTCCTAATTTGACTAAAAGTTAGGAAGTTAGTTCCCGTCCCTAAAGACAAAGCCTGCACAAAACATGAAGCTAATGGCTCTGGTAGTCAAAATAGTCACTCAATAAAAGTATTACTAGTTGTTCGAAAAAACTTATAAGTATTTGATAAAGGAGTGAGTATAAATGTAAAACTCCGAAATTAGTCGTAAGAATGTGTAATTAAAGGATTGTGAAAATAAGACTATAATTTTCTACTTTTTTTTGAAAATTTTTTATTTTTATAAAATAAAATTAACTTACACGAACAAACTACAAGATCAAATAAAACACGAACAGATACTAACAAAATGAGTATATCAGAAAACTACAAAGATTCCTAAGTAAATTAGAGACAAAACACATTTTTAAATAGCATAACTAAATTCAGATTTCGGTAAGGGAAGAATTGCTTAAAAAGCTAAAAACGAACCAGCAGATGGAGATAATCACGTACCGTACCTCATCTAACTAACCAACCAAGATTTGTTTGATTCAGTTTTAAAGGTGGAAACGTTGGAACTCTTCGGGCTCTAACCGATTAGGATTGGTTAAACCCAACTTTAACCCGTTAAACCTAGGTTTAAGCTTTATTCTTGCTTTAACCATAACATATATATTAATTAATTATGATTTAAAGTCATGAAATTTCATTATTGGTTTTCGTAGATTTCCCTAAGCCTTCTGATAATTCTAAAGATGCTCAAAATCCGTTCAAAAGTAATATATGATTAATCAAAGTGATATATCCATGTCCTACTGATCATATAATCCTTGAATATGTTGAAGATATATGCTAAATATTAGGGAAAGTTACAGGTATAAAAGCTACGAGGAGTACTAAAAATCGGGTTTATAACAAACAAATAAGAGAACAAAATGAACCTAATGAAAATATATTCGTCGAAGACAAAAATGAAATGTACTCTGTCATAATACTTTTCGGTAATCTCAAGACCTTAATCCTATATTAGAACCAGAGTTCAGGTCATTTCTGTAAAATAAGCCCTAGCAAAGATTTGAAGTAGTGGCGAACAAATACCGTTTAGGGAATAAGTGTTAGAACTTTCTGTGATTTTGTGATTTTGTACTTTTGCATCAATTGTTAAAAAAGTATGTTTCACGATTGAAGAAAAATTATCACAGGGATGAGAACTATTACTGCTTCATACAATTTGTAATTGTAATATAAAATAGAAGTAAAATAACATACTATTAGTATAATCAAATAAGTCAATTACGTGTGCAATGAAAAATATGATATTTATTTTATAATATTCAATACTTAAAATAACTTTTATAGTAGTTAAAAATATTTTGGCGACCAATTTTCTCTGTGGCCAGTTGATAACAGCTAGTTGTTGTAGACCGACCTACAAATAGATACGATTTTTGGCGTGCCATTGTTAATGTTTGTTGAGATAAAACACCCAGTGCAGCGAATTTGCGTAGCTGCTTTCAAAAGTTAAAGAATTATGTGAAAATTTCCCATGGCCTTTACAATAAAATATGCAAAGTAACCTAGATACACAATATAAATACAAATAAAAAATCCTAGTAAATCCTTGTTGAAGTGGCGGAATCGGGGATACTGTACCTCCGTTGCACCCACGTGATGCCATGTAGAGTGTCCTGCGCCACAATAAAGATATGAAGATAGCGTGTAAGTTGATATGAAACAAATTGTAGGTGCAGTGTGGAGCTGCCAACATAGCTCGACTATCTGATGACAGGCCCCAATAAGATAAAACTTTATTATTTGAATACGACCGACTAAAAACTCATCCATCATCGTTTTTTTCTAGTCTGTCATTCATTATGCGCCTCCTAACTGGTTTAGATTTTTTAAGTTTCCAGTTGTTAACGATGATGAACAAGTATTTCTGTGACCAGTGAGAAAGGCTCGAAACGGATTTACACACAAAATATATTTATAATTGAGTATTTGGTAATACTTTGGCAACATACGTAATAATTTTAAAATATTAACCGTTATGAAGTCAATAAACAGGTGGTACTAAAGTATCGCCATTTCCGAAGGCATCTCTCCCATTGTATTCTCAGGCTTGCACAAAGAAATAAAAGAATCAATCGGCATTCTATTTGCGCTACATTCAAGTGTCCTGTTGGCGAATGGCCGATACGCAGCTATCGGGCAGACATTGGGCGGCTAGTGGTGGCCTCTTTCTCGGACTGGCCTCAAACAATGGCCCATTGTATACACTGGGCTCCCAACAATTTGCATAATCAGCTGGAGACGGGAGTCAAATAGCTTTTGCTAGTTTTCCTTCTGTGTTGGTATGTGCAGAAGCGCTCAATGCAAAGTTTGTGTCGGCGAGAAATGTTTATCAAGGGCGTACTGAATTTATAAGATTTCTTGAGAAAAAATGCATTTTTTAAAAGAATATGAGAACAATCTTCATTATAATGAATTTATTTTACTATTTATAATGTGAATCTTAACTAATATTCACTGTTTGGTTCTGTTTCCAAAGTAGAGATATAAAATAATATCAAAATCTACTTAGATATCGACGGTCTATGACATATTAAGTAAAAAAATATATTATTGATTTGTTTTACAAGAATAATAATAAAATACTTACTTCTTTACATTACCTCCGAGTAAACAACAGTATTTAAGACCATTCAATTTTGCATTTTAAAATAAATAAAACTTAGTACATTTAATTCAGCTGTTAGAAAATATTTACAGTCGGTATAAAAATAGTTTCTTTCTCTATCGATTAATATTAATAATATTAACGACTCGTCTAACGTCTGAGGAATTCTCATCACGACCGAGAAGGCGTGTACGCTGGTAAAAAGCAGAGTGCACAGTAGTAATTAAAAGAACACATTACGCGTCTTTATGGACAAACATCAAAATGGAATTTGTATTCTCTTGATGCGACCCCAGTCTGCAGGGGGCCTTACACAGGAGTCTTGGACGTGATGATATTCAAGTCAAATGAGGAATACCTTGAAGGTTATCGTTTTTTCTATCTTATTTGATGTAACCTAAAATATTTATGTAATGATACAACCCACTTCAGAAGCTCTATGGGAGAAAACCAATTATCTACCCACGATTCGGACATAATCTAGAAAACTGCGGGAATATTTTTAATAAAGACATTTATTTGCCTTACGAGTACCGTTTGTTGACATTTTACGCATTTGGTACATGTTGAATCGTAATAATCTAAGCTGCTTTGAATTTATAATTTTTAATTATCGGTTCGAATGTATATTTAATTAATAAAAATGTTTCAATTTATTTGTTTATAAATCCAGTAATAAGACAATATTCGTTAGTATTATAGAGTATAGGTATTTCCCAATTTTCCATATTCCCTAACATAGTTTTTAAAATACAATATGCAATAAATCAGTCAAATATATCTTTATTTGTTGCTAAGGGAAAAAAAAATCGGTGTCACCAATTCGTCCTATAAAATAATATTTATTTTTTATTATCGAAGTCAAAGTAAGACTATAACCTTTAATACAATTTTAGGTTAGGTTACCTTAGGTTAGGTTAGGTTAGGCTACGTCAGATTAGGTTAGGCTAAGTTGTGTTCCTTATAACTAAATCTTATTATAAATACTACTATACATACTGTAAAATTTATATTCCGGCGACGACCAATTTACTGACACCGAGTTGCCCCTACGGCAAATCAAGGATATCGAATTGTCCTAGACCCGTTTCTAAAACGAAAAGCTTTACTACAAAGCAATTATTTTAAAGATTATAAACTAGTGTGGGAATGTAACCAGAAAACTAGGGCAATAGAAAACAAAAATACTACTGAAGAATAATTGTAACTAAACACACATTGCAACGTGTAGATTGCCTCAGTTTTGAAAGTATTTATTAGTAAATTACTTTATCATGAACGACAAATGTCTCTAATTTTAGATGTTTTTTTATGTGGAATAATAATTTTTCAATGTGGATGTTGCCAAAAACCAGTTTCTGCTAGTAAGTAATAATAGGTTCGTAGCTTTCATATATGTCTAAATTAGACATTCACACAAAATGGTTTCAATTACTTCATATGAGCCCTGATTCTTATATTTGCTTATAATTTATTTTAATCTAAAGTTGAAATTAAATATTATAATTGCCTCACATACGTGTCGGAGCTTTAAGTCAATATTCAGGTTAAGTTTGAAATAGTTATATTTATTATATTATATTATTAGTTATTTATTGTTCCTGTTTATGTCTTCCAATTTTTATTTATTTTTATAGTGCGCAATGATTTTTTAATTTCTTTTTATTTGTATTATGTGTTAGTGTAACCCTCTACGAAGTTAGAAATATTTTAATCTCTAACCTTACTTCAAAAATCTGCTAAATTTTTCGAAAGTAATAAATATAATAATAATACCTCAGAAATGATCCGAATTGAAAATATGACCCCCACAAGATTTACTAGCCTCAAAGGTGTCGGTTTTATAAAAAAATTGTAAGCTTCTAGTTTCCGAGGTTCTTTTAGTAATAATATTAATAATATTATTTTAATTTACGGTAAACTCGTTTCAATAGCTTTGTTGTAAAATATTTTTTAATTTAATTTAGGGATAGACGCAAACAGAAACATTTAGATTTCAAAAATGCGAATAAACTATTGTCATATTTTTTCCAATCTTAAAGAGGGACGATCGTCACAGCGTTGAAAACCCAATTGATCTTTGATTTTTGGAAATTTATCAACTTAGATCAGGGCTGTATGGATGATGGTTCATTAATTCCACTTTTTATGTGGTTAAATAATGAATTGTTGCGCTGTGTGAGGGTTTGATTTGCCCTGTTGCAGAATGATGCGATGTCTTTTATTGAGATTTCTCATTTCAGAGAAAACTTCTGGTAAACAAATAGCTCTGTACCACTCGGTATTTCGTGTCCTTCGATTTTCTAAAGGAGTAGTAGTGACATGCTTAAGTTTCGACACAAAACAATCAATAATTTGCTTCTAAACGCTCCTACTTCGAATAACTTTTGTTGGCTTTACTTCATTGTGAAATGCCAAAACAGTATTTTGTTATTTGGTTTCCAGTTCATGAGACTATATCCAATGTTCACCACTAACCATGTCGTATTTTTCACTTTAAAATTAAATTGTACTCGAAGGACTAAGTACATTCAACTTCTGTTACTTTTGTTTATCACAACAAATATCAAATTTTACAAATGCTCATGAGTCAAATATCAAATAACTACAGTGGTGCCATATCCCGAAATTAAAACAGCAGCCCTCGTGCAAGTGATATCTCACTACATAATTATATTAAAATAGATAATAACAAATAAACCACAAGATGTCCCAAAGAAATCAGTAAATAGACAAAAATCTTAAAATGAATTTAGATGAAAAATTATATTGGAAGGAGCATATTAAAGTAAAAAGAAAGAACAAGAAATGAGACACAAAAACGTCTGCTTACTAATAAGGAGAAAATCCCAATGCTTTATTCAAAATAAAATCCCATTGTATACTTAAAGTTTAAAGCCCATATGGTCCTACGGCATACAGCTGTGGGGTTGTGCCAAATCTAGCAATGAAGATATAATACAAATATTACAAAATAAGTTACTGAGAGGAATAGTGACCGCCTCGTGGTAGGGATCTAAGAATCCCAACTGTAGCAGAGGAAATCACGAGACGTGCTAAGAAGTAGGAGCCCATGATAGATAATTATCAGAATATTGAAGTATTGCACATTCTGGACTACCAAGGACAAAAAAATACTAAAAATACTAAAGTTCTATGAATTAATGATGTGATTAGTGCACAGACACACGTAGTAGGACTACAATAAAATTAACTTATGAAAGAAAAACTAAGTAACACCAGTGGGTGAGTAAGAGTTTAATTGTAAGTAATTTCAACTTAAATTCCTGGTAGGTCAGATATAACCAGTTGCACAGGTACATCATTAAAATAAAAATAATACAAAAATCATCTATAGCTGTTATCATCATCTGAATAAACCAGTTAGATAGTTTCATTTATAATATTGATTACAATTCGTCTTTTGCTTTTGTTAATAAACATTTTTCTATATTCAAAATAATTATAATAAGGGATTTTAAAATGCAAAATTTTACAAGTCACCTATAGCAAAAATGTATCCCTTCCTTAAGGTTTTCTTGTACACTTTTTATTCGGAATGAATGAAAACTGGAGAAATAATTTTTATGTTGTTTGTGTTGGTGCCTTCGGATATTTTTATTACAGATCATTTTTCAGATCGTATCAGAGATTGGTTGTCCACTACGGAGTTTCTCACAATAACTTGTCCTCTATATTAGTCATATCATAACCTTCAGATGGCTCTTGATTGCTGTATCTTAAATGATATTAATTGCCCATCAAGTAAATGCCTGGACATAAAGATTATAGTACCAGGTATAACATCAAGAAATTTATTGCGGGATAGATCGTTTAGTGTGTACGGAGTATTAAAAAGTACATTAACTTTTATGTCATAATGCAAAACCATCAATGATAACAAAAACAATAAGATATTATATTTACTTTTAATACAATTTTAAGGGAATATTTTTTGTTCTACATTAAAAGGCAAATCTACTCATCAATAAAGTGATTTTTTTATATTTGTTTTGTTTATTAATTATAAGAAATAATAATATAATACATTTTTTTACTTGATGGTGAAAGTAAAGTCAATTTTTTTTTAAACATATAGTTGTTCAGATGTCTATATAAACAGTTTTTACAATCATGACGATATTAATAAGTTCACTCAATTGCCAGAGCAAAGGCAATGATCTACCGAAATGTATGAATAAATAAGTTTTGATGATGTGCTATTAGTGAAAAGATAAATTTGCAAACTAATTCAAAATACTTAATCAATATGAAATAACTTCAAATTAAAATAAAATACATAAACATTTTTTCGTAGCTATAATATGGAGGACAGGACAATTAAATGCAACAAGCGACGGTTCCCAATTTTTTTGTGTCTCAAGTTCTGAATTGGAACAACGGTAATAAATAATCGATCCGTGAAAGAACAAAAGACAACGTGTCTCTTGAATACGACACAGAAACAAAAACCAGTCGCCATTTCAATTGCACCAATCAAATACGAACTCAGTTTTTTGTAGGAAAAAAATTATAAATGGTTCGACCATCTTTGAGACCGTCAAGAATGCGGTACCAAAACAATTTGGTAATTTCCTTATTGGCCACTTTTAGCTTTCTCTGGAAGAACGTTCCTGGTTTAATTTATTAATTTCTGTTAATTGAGGTGTACTCATGATAGTAGAATTAAAATTACTGTTCATAATTATTATTTTGATATTTTTAAAAAGTGTATCTTAGATTAAACAAGGAAACGAACTATTAACAAAAAACTGTTGGTTTTTCCAGGGGTTAGAATATAGAAACATCATTCTGTACTGACTACATTTTTTTTACTAAATTCTAAGATCTCGAGACATAAAACTGTGATAGAATTTTAAAGAAAAAAATATCAGTAATTCTTGTCAGCTATCTTGTAAAAATCCCTAAATGCAAAGACCTGTAAGTGACAGAAAAAGAAGTATAAGGCTATAAACACACAATAGTGCGATTTCATTTAAAATAAAAAAGCTCGTTTAGAATACCTGACATACAGTTTGAACAATAAATCGCAGATTTCTAGAAATTTTCTGCTTTTTGCTATATAAATAAGTATTAACGACAAGTAACAATTATTTATCGGAACAAAATGACCAGTTTTTACTGATGTTCAATGGCGCCACACACTCTGTAAGAAAACAACTCGTAAATGGTTATGGCTGTACCACACACAGATTTTTTTTTGTTAAGAATATTCATTATTAACGCTTTATGTAAACCTTTAGGCTAACTTTCTTCCTGAGAACCCGAGTGTTGACGTGTCACTTAATTATTAGTTATTAATTAAACAGTAATAATGAGAAATTTGATTAATTATTTTTCTACTTTATTAATATTAATTTGTTTATTAAACAGAAAGTTGTAGTTAATTTTAATATCAGCAAATTAGATGATTTATGTAATGCATATATAAATAATGGTAAAAAGTAAAATTTGTTTACTTATATTAAATTCACCATGTAAGAAATATATGAAGAACAGCTACCGTTTCTGGTCGTAATGATAAAGAAGCAAGCAGAAACGCAACCATTAGGAATACTTTACTAAATTCCAAAATCTGGATAAATATTCCTAGATGTAGTTAATTACCTTAACGTTTCTCTTCACGTACCGTAAAGGATCTGAACTTTGCTAAATCTTTGCAGAATGATAATACATGTACTGTAGATTTCTGGTTTCATTTTTATCTTCTTGTGTTGGCTTAGTCTACAAAGCCCTGTTAGGAGAACATCCCTGTTATAATTTAAAGGATCCTTTGTTATTTTCGGTGATTGATTTTTAACAAACTCTTTCACCTATCTCTATCCTGGAGAGATTAACCACCATTCTTGAGATTTAATGTACGAGTTAGTGTATCCATTGATTCAGTAGGCACATACGTTTAACAATGACACAAATGAGACAGAAGAATTCCGGAACAACCACAGCCGTTTAGGCTCCTACTGGGACTAAAAGTCTGCCTGTTAATTGTTCTAGCTAGTGACGATCCCTGTGCCTATTACTCCGGCTAATGTTAGATTACTATGACTGTCTAGATTTTTAGAGCAGAACTATACTAGACTCTCCTTAACAGCTCCTCTGCAAAGTGTTTTATCGCTACAATGCCAACTTGGGACACTAGTCTATATTTTCTAAGCTCAATAAAATTTATTTTTCTTTTTTGTCTAAATTCATATTATAGCAACTAACGCCACATCATTAGTTTTGAAGTATATCAGACTATTCCTGCATGTATATAGAGTACCAGAAGGCCCTCATTCTAGATTTCCTTAGCAACAAGTCTAGGACTCGTATATATATTTTTCTTATAAATAGTTAGCCTTTGAACGCCATAAAACGTTTTAACAACCCGATAATATCATGGTCCTTATGAATCTGATAGATACCTAAACAATTATTTTACCCCAATATGAGCTTTCCAAATGCTATTGGAATCCCAAAAATCATTTATAAGAGAACTCAAATAGCCTGCAAAAGAGTCAAATGACATCAAACTTATATAATCCGATAAGAAATATCAAAGTTAGGAATAACAAAAAAGATGTACGATAAACCCTGTCAAATCTTGACGTATTCATTTAATCGAGCATAGAAATACGTGCAAATCAAAATTAAAAAGAACGAGGAATTTCACCTGTAAAGACGATAAAAGATACAAACCCGATTGAGAAGTTGTTCATTTAGCGGTTATTTATACTTCATTTGAACATTAAGAGAGAGAGAGTAAATTATAAGAAATGATTTGTGATAATATCTAATTTAATTGGCAAATCATCGTACAGTACTTGCCATACATTTTCTATACTTTTAAGTGATATTAAATAGTTTTCGACGACTTAATACGTTTCTCGGAAAATCGTATTATTTTACTATTTTTCATTGTTATAGCATAGTACCTAAGAGGATTAAGGCTAGTTATAACCGTAACCATAACATAAAATGATAATTATACTTTAATGGTCATGGTGCCCAGAAGTAACTGATATTTTATTTAAATAAAGTTTGTAGAAATTTAGTTATTTCGATATATAGTAGTGAAAACCGAGGCAATTTGTGAGTATTCACCAGTTAAAAAATTAAAACTAGGCCATTTATCACTCAAAGAAAAGAGGCTTATTTTGATTGTTAACAACTATCTTAGATAACATAATCCTTCAGATACTGTTGACACTGTAGTTGAAATATCATCTAAAGTAATGGGATATGGAAAATCTACGATATATATATATAACGTTTTAAAGGAGGAAAAATCAGGTGGAATAATCTCACCAAAACCAAAACCCGCCAGACCAAAATTATTAAAAGTCCACGTGGACGAATTTAAAAAAAAATAATTCGCAAGCTTGTTCACTCATTTGTTCTACACAAGCAAATACCAACGTTAGATAAAGTTTTACAATCTATGACCCACAATAAGCCGAGATAAACTGTGGAAAGTATCTGAATTAAATTTTAAATATGAAAAAATAGGCAGACAATCAATGCTGATTGGTTCTGAAGAAATTGTAATTGGAGACAATAGTACTTTAGAAGAATAAAACGAATTAGGACAGAAAAAAAAAATTCCATTTAGACGAAACATGGGTTAATGCCGGTCATTGTGTAGTAAAAGTTTGGCAAGACAAAACTATTAAGTCATTTCTAGAAGCGTTTTTACAAGGATTTTCTACTAGTTTTAAAAAACTTATAGGTAATTAGGCAAGAATAATTGTTTGTCATATAGACATTATTGAAAGTTATTCCGAGGGTGGTTTATTTTTATTTGATTAAAAAAAACTGTTGGTTATCAAGCACAGAGAAATGAATGCTGACATCTTTGAGGAATATATCGAAAAAATGATGGAATCAATACCGGAAGATTCAGTCATTGTAATGGACAATTCAAGTTACCACACCAAAATGTCAAATTCTTCGCTTATCACCGAAAAACTAAGAGCTTAATTGAAAAGAATTAATATGAGTCAAGTTAAAGGTTACGTAGCTAGAATTAACAATACTTTTAAATTACCAGATGTTAATAATTTATTGAATAAATGAATGTCTGAAAAAACCTCTTAGAATTTTCAAAATATATTAATCCTGTCATAGGAATAGAGAAAACAATATGGGAATAACATAATTGATATCTCTACAGAACCTGTTATAATTTCTCAGTAATCAGGTGGCAAGTCTTCTGTAACAGAATATAAGAATCAATAATGTTATTATTATTTCCGAAGATTATTTCATATTAGTGTTTATATATTCATTTATGTAAAATCGATGATAGGTAAATAAATAAAAAGATAGGTATTTTTATATTTCATTAAATAAATTACATAATACTATGTTTATTGATTTTTGGACTGATTAACGCAACATATTTCTGGGCATTTACTCTCTCTTCATGTTCAAATCAAGTATAGAGAATATGACTTTTGGCCATTTGATGCTTTATAGGATCACTACAAAGTGGACTAGATTGATTTCATCAAGTTTTGACACCTGTGTAAAAAACAAGGCAAACAAAATGAAATCAAACAATAGGTGTTTAATTAAGAAATTTCGAAGACCGGTAGCTCTCCGTTCTTTATTTACGCCGCGCCGTTAGTTGACTTGGATTCGGTAATTTGCCACAATTTATTATACATTGTCTCTAAAAATATGAGTTACACCGGCTGATGATATATTACTTCCTATTATTATAAAGATAAGGCCGGCCTAGGCATTATATTGTAATTTTTATTAAGATAAACTTCTGAAGTTGATGTATACGAAATGGGCTTTAATAAATATTAAACGATTCACACCTTATAGTTTACCCCAGATAATTACCATAAGATAGATACATAGATATACCTACATAGAGCCCTCTTAATTTATGTTGGCAATCTTTTTCAGCAAGATTTTTTGCAAATAATGTAGTCATTAAAAAATATGATGTATAGAATATTAAAAACAAAACAATACGTATTATAACATGACATTACAATTATGTTAACTACCTAGATGAAAATCCATTGTATTTTCGAATAAAGAATACTATATATGTAATAATTTTAATCCATTTTTTTATTTACTAAATAGATTCAAGGTTAACAGTATCGGTAAAAATGACGTATTCGTCTTTACATTATCACATGCTCGAACATCTTACTCAACTTTTTACAGTTTTTCTTATTTTATTTGGACGCGTCGTTTAACCCGTGTAATTAGTGAGCAGGAAACGTACCTCTGAAAATAAAACAGTGAAACGCCCATCAGTCTGATGTTGCGTGGACGATGTCAAAAGTACAAAAATAACTCATCAGCCGGTGTTATTTTTCAAACTGGAAGTCAGCAGCGGTATCTTTTAATGATAAACGCCCCTATATCAGGGGCGCCCATTGGCAACAAGGGAAATATTTAGTTTCAGTTTGTTTATTTTCTTGTATCAGCTATTATGCGTTAAAAAAGGCATTTTTATCAGCAAAGCAATAACGATGTTGGACCTACATTTATTCCAGTCGAAAATCACTGTTAGCACTTTAACAGTGGATAATCATCATTTTTAAATATATATCAATGGGTAATCGCAACTTTAAAGATAAGGTTCCGTTTTCTAATGCTGCACAAGAGAGACCGTCAAAGGATTGCTTTTAGGGGTATCATCAGATTGCCGATAACAAACATTAGACATGATTATAACTATAAATAAAATAATAAAACTGGTATACAAATAATCGGTCTGTAAATATAACATAATAAAAATACTTTAACAATTACGATTTCTTAAATAACCTGATTATATTTTTTAATAAAATAAGTTATGTTTTTCTATCCTATTTGACTTAGTACAGTTTCTTAAATAGTTACATAAGATGTATTAACATTCTCTAAAATAAAAGAGTAAAAAAATTGATTCGGCCATTTCTTGGTATTTAATGTTTCTTATTACTTTTTAACTAAAACAGTATATTGTGCAACAAGTAGGGAAAGTGAGACTTTTCTCACGTGGGTGAAAGTTTGAGACATGAGCCCTTAGAGCGAGTTCCGCAATCACAAGAGTTAGAAAAAGGTTTTCTCCACGATCATTATTGAAATGTGTTCATTCTAAAATCATTTTTAATAATAGAATGTAAACATTCTTACTCTTGTGATAAAATATTTATTCTAAATTCTTATTCTTATTTGTTTTGGCTAAATTTTCATTCCATAACTAGTGATGTAATTAATATTCCGTAATTGTTCTAAACCATATCGACAGCCATGGATCAATGTCAAATGCTCAGATTAAATGGCGGCGTCGTAATAATTTATTTTCAAACAAATTTTAATTCAAATAAAATAATGAGTGAAAATCAAGTAAATTTCTGGTCGTGGAGGAAATATATTCTGTTACTCGGTTTACAAAAATCGATACTCGTGGTTCCTGGCGCTTGAATGCGCTCGCATTGGAAATGTTCCACTCTTATCCAATTTTTTTCATTCTAACCATGTTACAGAATATACTATTTCCTACCCTGATCACTATACTTTCTCTACGAGCGCTAATTAATATGATATTTAACTTTAGACTTTTTCTTCCATCTCATAAATTTTGCTTGAGCTATTTCGTATTTTTTCCGGGAAATTTCTGGTAATAAATCTAGACTGACGGTAGCCGCTTTTTCCACAGTTTCTTCAAATGTACTTGGGAAATGTCACATACTCTTTATCGCTTTTCTTTACTTAATATACTTATAATTCGTAATTTACAAGTTTTGCTAGTTTAATGTTTTTTACCAATAATCTACTTAAAAAACAGATTTTAAATTATTTTTGATGCAAAATTAGCAATTTACAGCTTGCTTTGTTGAAACCAATTGCCTGTTATGGAGCTTAGATACGGCGTAACTGTGGTTCGGTAATAAAAATATAGAACTAAAAGTGTGCTAGGTATGTAAGGAGTGTTATGGTGTAGCAAATTTGTTTTATATCTTGTTTACGATAAGGCATGTATGTTTATAAAAATCATGGATAGATAGAGGATACGTTTAGTGTTTCTTTTAATAACACAATTTGGCAAATGGAATGTACGTCTCTAAGCCCTTTACTAACAATTTTTACTTTTAATAATAGACATGAATTAATGTAGAAGTGATATACAAAATATATTTATTTTAATTTTTGGTGTGAAGTGAAAATTGCGATGTTGCCAATACTTTCATAAATTGGAAGTGTTAAGTAATTTTGTTTAATAATAATATTTTTTCTCTTTACAATTCATGATTTTGAACAACGACTAAAGAGAAATGTTTATGTATTTAATAACATATGTATTAATAATATACGGACGCCTGTGTTTGTGGTCTGCGGCTTCTTTAATGATAAACTCCTTGAAGCAATAGATCTTTAGCTTTGAGATATTCAGTTTCGGTTATTCATCGCCCACAAGTCTGTCAGCGGTTTGCTAATCATCTACTAGACGTCTTTCGTTAGTTCTAATAGAGGAGACATTTTTTAATGTTTGTGTTCGTTTTTTAAAATAGAAGTAAGATATTTATATAAAAAAGTCAGCCTTGCAAATAAAAAGCTGGAGCACTTTTGTCTTAATAGTTATTACTTCCACGTTTTATCGAGCAATTGTTGTATTAGCCAAATAAAATTTCAGCGAGTATGAGATCAAATATTTAAAGTTTATAATACCTTATTAGGAATTAAAAAAAACGAAGACAACTAGATAAAAAGCCTCTAAAGATATAAAAAGAAATTCACTGAAACTTAAATAGATGAATAAAGAAACGAATAGTATACATTTTTTAACAGTGATATATTGGAAAATTAAATTATCATTTATTTGCTCACATATGATAAGAGCTTATAAATGCTAATTCAAAAACAATAAAATTAATTGTTTTATCAAAGATTACATAATTATTATAACTAAGTTTCTGACCTCTATCTTAAAATAAAATATTAAGACTAAGCATTTATAAAAGAAATTTAGCAACTAAATTTTTAAGATTACTTTTAAAATTTCTTATAAATATTAAATATACATGTAATATTTTTCAAGAAAACAAATTATTTTAAAACACTGAAATTTTTTGTTTGTACTTAAGTTCTTATATTATTAATTTTCTAATATATATTGTATATCATATTTTTTAAGATTAAACACGTCAAATTTGAATTAAAATGAACAATAACTTGAGATTAATTGCTCGCTTTTTTTACATATATTTATCATTAACAATCGTTGTGGTTCCTAATTTCTACAATATCATATAAATTTTTGAAGCAGTAACAGTTTTGCTAGATTAAATTTTTAAAATATGTGACAAGATTCTCGTTACATTAAAAATTATAATTTCATTATTTCGTCCCCTGAACTCAAGTGTAAAATTATGTATACATGTTTTTAGAATATTTTAAGATATTAGAATTTCCAGACCGAAACAGTATTATGTATTTACTTGATTATATTTTATAAAAAAATTAATAGTTTAGTTAAAGGATGTAAGAATCCAGTTATCAATATACAAACCAAATCCTGAGGATTTAATTTTAAACTTAATCGTTAACAATCTGTGCAACAAATCCATGATATAAATAAATATAACCTTAGACCAAAAGAAATATTTTTATTTTTTACATTTTTTCATTTATTATAATTCGATCAATGATTTTCTGCCTGATTCATTTTTTTGTTTTGACACCTGCCAGTTGCTGTCAAATCTATTTATTAACTTTATATCCCTGAAATTGTAAACCATTTTCTGATTTGAATATTAGTGTTTTATTCTTCTGATCCAATTTTTAGATTCATTTTTCTAATGAGAATAATAAGAGGAATGGCATCAGCTGCAATGACTCAGGTAAAAGACGTGGACATTGACCCAAACGGAGTATTTAAATACATTCTTGTCAAAGTTTGTGTACCTGGCCCAGATGGTAAATTTCAAGATAAAACAATCGTTCGTGGTTACGCTGAGTGCTCTTTCCACACTGATATTAATAATAAAGTTACCGCGGAATTGGAACAACTAAAATGTAAGGGGGTGGCAGAAGACTTTGGCTCCACTGTACTTGGAGGAGGGAAAATTAAACACGATCCTGATACTAAATCAATTAAAGTGTACGGAGAATCTCAAGGATATGGCAAAGCCGATCACAGAATTGCAGTAGATATTTTGAAGAAAACTTATCCTAACTATGATATTTCTTCTGATGATAGTCCGTAAAGAATATTGCAATTTTTTATTATACTGTTATATTAATTTAGTTAAACACAGTTAAATAATAAAGGATTTTGCATATAGAAATTTCAATGTAGTGGATTAATGATAATAAAAATAAGCCAACAGTTTTAAAGTATTATTAAAGAATTGTTACAACCCTCATCAAAAGACATGCTAAATTATTCCTAAAGAATCCATCGGACAAAATGGTTGTTCCCAAGGCGGCCTATTTTTTTTTCATTTTACAAGCAAGTTGTTAGCTCCTGATTTAAATGATGTACTGAAAGAATTTGTGAAGGCATGTGTTCTCTCCACCAACATCTTTATCACACTGAAGTCTGATGAATATCCAAAGGAATTATATTTGTGACCATTTCTGGCTATTAAAATTAGTATTTCTCGCAGATCGTTTTAACCATCCACATTTTAAAGGCCAAGAATAAAATCAAAGTATTCACCGCAACAAAATTTCGTTTATGGTGGATGTTTTTAAAGAAACTGACGTATGTATCTTTCCCTTGTGTTTAAAAGATTGCCCAAGAAATTGCAATGGATCAATTGTAGATAGTAAGTTCTCGTTTTCCTTGCATAATACAAAGATTTCATCATTTGGCCAAACTATGAAGATGTATGAAAATCTAATGGATCTTCTTGCTGACGGCTTGCTTAAAATATAATTGATTTCGCAAAAGATTGACTTCTTCTGGATGAAAAGAAAAGAAGAATATACAGAGCTAGCAAGGAATGGTTTGAAATTATTAGTGTCATTTGTCAATTCCTACCAATAACAACGTACTCACAAATGGAACCCCGATTTATAAAAAATAAACAGTGTAAGATTTTTTTATTTTATTTGACTTGCAACCGTGAGCTCTCAAATAAGCCTTTACGACCCCCTGGGGGTCACGCACAATAGGTTGTAAGACATCATGGTCTCTTAGTGAGTGCTAAGGCCTAGCAAAAGTACGGTAAACCGAAAAAGACTGGATCCACATAGGACGCCAATTTTAAACTGATTTTTAATTTGTCTGAAAATACATCAAATAATTATAATTCATCTACTAGACAAATGCCTAGACGGTTAATAATTATAGCCAAAAAAACTAACCATACATTTATTAGAACACGGGATATAAATAATTGTTCCTGTAGTTTATCTGCGGTTAAATCCAAAGCAATTATTTTAGTAACAATGTTAAGGCTTTCATAAAAACAGCCAGTAAATATTTCACTAACAGTTGTGAGGACACTTTGTCTTTCGCCAAGCAAGTGTGTTGTGTTTACGTTTTAAGCGAGAAATGAAAATACCGGCCGTGGGCAGGTAATTAGCCGCGCTAACAGATGGAGTTACATTTATTACCAACAATCGTTTTCCAGAGCACATACTTACCATTTTATTTTCGGTTTATCGTATGGTGTGAATGTTTAATAAGGTTGATGATTATCTCTTATGACATTAAGATTGTTCGTATAAAAATTACATCTAATGTAAGTGATTCGGGTAATAAAATAAAAGCGTTATTGCTAATATGCACGGTACTAGTCAATTGCTATCCTAAAGATAATTACAACGATTATAATTTAAGAAAATTATGAATTCCTTTGAAGACAGTAATTTGATCATCTGCTGTCCTTAGAGCAGAAAGTACAAATGCTACATATCCAATTAAACCAATTATTTTATTTAATGTATTCATTAGGCAGTTTTAGCCTCTGAAATATATTAAATATGTCACCTTTTGAGGAATAGTAAACATTGGCTGTAAAAAGACACTGTATTTGCCAATTCTTACCCATTGTAATGCTTATTTTAATTTTATTTATTTTATTTAACGTCGGCCTATTTCTGCGACCAGGGCTGATCACCGATACCGAGAGCTCGCTACCTCTAACCAGAAATTTTGCCGAATCCTCAGGTATTCCAACCCGAGGTAGGGATCTTTAACGAGCCCAACATCCATGGACTCGGGACCGACAGTTTAACGTCTGCTCCGAAAGACGGCATATCTCCACTATACCTCGTGCTCATTGGTATAGTGCCTGCGAGCTGTGATATGCTACTAGTCGCTGCAGGCTGTACGGGCATACGGTCTTCGCTGGTGGTCACCCATCCAACTACTAACCGCGCTGGACACTGCTTAACTATAGTTATCGCATCACTATAAAGCTGGACTCTTGTCCCCGTTGTAATCCATTTAGTAGGCTAAACTGAAAATACAGTATTGTATCGCAAAGCTTTATTCTTTAGTTAATACATTTCTTTCCAAAAATAAAAAAAATTACACTCTAAACTAAGTACGAATTTTCACTTAAGTTACAAATCACATTTTGGTCGATATTTAACCGCTCCTGCAACAGCAACTCTCCGAGCTCCTAGGCAGTTTTTGGAACCGGTGTATGAAAACGCGGCTGATCCGAAAAGAGAACCCTGTTCCAATCCTCATTATTCCATGTCCTATGACTTTGAGCAAAAGCTATTCGATACTGGCGTGCCAATGGTGGACCAGTACCTAACCTTCTAGAGATAACTCTGTAGCACGAAGTCTCCTAACGGTTCATCCTCATTCTGGTATTTTAGGTTAGCAGCCAGTCTCTTCATAGCTTTTGTACACTGTTTGTACTACAAAAAAGGCTCTTAACAACAATTCTTACAGTTTCACGCTGTCCGTGCCATCTTGTATTAACGTTACAATTATGTCACATTATGGATTGTTAGATGAATATTACAAAACTACACCATGGCACTGAAGATACTGAACGATAAGTCAACGAACAAATCAAAACCAAACACAGCAATGTCAGTTATCACTAGCGCGAATGAATAGAAAACAACAATAACAATAATAATTAATAATAATGATAATAATTTGCAAATATATAAATACATCATAATTTCGAAGTGACATCTATTTTTTGCATGTCAGTGTATATTATACATTATATATAAGCAATAGGTATAGTCCCAAAAATACACCCGTTCATTACTATAGGTACCATTTCAATAAAAACAGCAAATAATAAGCGGCTACACAAATACGAAGGGTAAAAACTAGAAACAAACGTAAACTGAAACATTCGTAAATGTAGGAAATGACAAAAGGCGGTAAAAAACAAACCCATAGTATTATTGTATATTTTACCAACGGGGGGTGTCCGGACCCCTGCGGGCCACCCTGTAGCACGCACAATACCTTCATTGAATAACATGTTAACATGCGGATAGATTATCCAACCCTAAGCAGATTGTAACACAGACGTAGCGGAATGCTTTCATAGCTCACAGTGGTTTGCCGCAGTCCGAATATTTAAAAATTGGGCGTTAAAAGCTCCTCTCATGTTTCTTCAGGAAATATCTCACAAAACTAGAAAGCAACACAAAAGCGAACACTGAGAAAGTTTTTCAACAATTGTATACTGGAAATATCAACGAAGCAAAGACATTTAACATGAGTAAATTACTCCTGATAGTAATCTTTATAGGATACAATAATAATTATCAATAAAGGTTGATTGATTATAAACCAGAAAGTTAAAATTAATATTAACATATTACTCGATTACTATTGTATATTTTAAAATATTATTTGAAAGTAATACTTTCAAGCTAAAAAGTACTATTTATTCTAGTCAGAAACTTGATATCGTGGATTTCACCATTGTAAAATTTTAAATGATCTCGCGATAACCAGATCTCGAGCTGTAAAGGATGTCGAATTGACATGTAACTGGTACAATATATTCATAAAAGTAATGGAGGTAGCCATTGGCATATTTATGAGGTGAATTGCATTTAAATCTACTCTAATAAATTCAATTCTTGGGGAATAAAGTAATGAACCAATAAAAAATCGAAATTTACGGATTAGCTGCACGTAGTCATAAGCAATATTTCCAAGTTAAATCATATTTCTTTTGCCACTCTTGTCCGTTGAATAATTTACTTTCATTGGCGTCGGCCAAGAACTTGCTACCATGAATAAAATATTCTTAAGAAATAGCTGAGGGAAGATCGTATACATAGATCTAGAAATTACAATATTAGTATTAATATTAGATGTAGCAAAAAAAGTCTTTGGTTTTAAATTTTTAGGAACGATAGGATCATCTGATGGAATAATTAATGCAAGGACAGATACGAAAGAACATTGTCAAATGCAATAAAGAATCATTTTCAGGCCAAGAGAGAAAAGAGGTCCTTTAGAAATGTAGAAGATAAGAACACTAGGAGAATAAGAAAAGAACAATAATGAAGAAATATAAATTGCAGCAGAAGTGGATGTAGGATCGCAAGAAGTAAAACAAGCTAAAAAGACTGTAAATAAATTCGGATAATAAAGCCAATAGGATAACCACAACCGCACTGCATATGAGTTTTCGTACCTTTGACAGTGCACTTTTCACTGCAATCTTTTATAGTACCAATTTGGCTTTTAAAGAATAGTTTTTAAGCTCTGGAAGAACATTATAATTTTATTAGTAATTAGTTACAGATATCTTGATCGGTAGGTATAAGCAAGAAATAGAAAATTAAATAACATTGGTAAAGAATTCAAGAAACTCGCAAATTGAATAAAATTATTTTGGATAAAAAAAATGTAACCAACTGAAATCAATTATAATATATATATGTATGTATATGTAATATAAATACAACAAATATGGAAGACTTTCTGTGGCAAACGGATTACCCAAAGACATCTCTCCTACCACCACACCACAAAAATGGAAGACCATTTATCATAAAATATTGAGGATAATAGACACGAAGAAAAAACAATATTGAAGAAGGAAAAGGTCATACAAATTATCAAAACGGAAAAAGCCTAAGTTGAGTAGAAACAAACATAAGATGATGGTAAATCAAGAATTAGACAGAAGCAAAAAAATAAAGAGGTAAAACATAAAAGAGACTACAAAAAAATGGTTGGCCAACTAGGAAAATGTATTTAGCTAAATGAAAACGCAACTAGAAGACAGGAGATAAAATGGCAGAGGGATATAACAAGAACAAGAACAAGGTATCTGCTGAAGTAAATATTTAATTTGGAATATTTTTTTCAGGATTTTTCAATAAACATTTTATTTTTTCGCCTTTATCGCAGCGCTCATGTCGTCGAACAAGAAAGTCTGCGAGCAAGCGATATTTATTTTCTATAACATTCCGATGAAGTCATTTTCTTACTAATTTAGTGGATATTTCTATTGACATATTCGGTCAGGCTGTATAACTAAATATAAACAATTTGCATAAAGCTTCACATAAGTTTTCGAATTAACTGCGTTTCTGTAGGACTAGTGTCAATCGAAATTAGATTTCCTGTCGTGTGTGGAGGAGAATTGACTCTCCGGGACACGATTGCTAACGGTACGATCTCGTAAATTATATTTGAAAACTTATAAATGTTTGATATAAGACTTTGTGCAAAAATTATAATACTTAGCGAAAGATATCATAGGGACAGAGATGGCGGAAATAATAACCTTAAACATTAAATAAATATACTCATATCTTGTAGATTAGTACGTTTCAAGAATAATTTATTGTTGGTGTTTATACTTTTCAAAAATAAAAGATATTCTATGCTTTACAGGTAATTAGGTTACACTAGAATATTTAACGTTAACATCAGTAAAGGAAGATATAAATTCTTATAATATTTTTCGCAAATTTTTTTTCTAAAATTTAATTAAACCGTACAGATATTAAGTAACGGTCGTTGAAATTAATTTGAGAATTAAAAATTATTGGTATGCATAATAAAATTACTTCTTTTATAGTTGTTTTTATACTTACTTGTATGCAAATTCGTTTCTTGTGTATTTACAAGAAACTTTATTTCATTAATATTTAAAATGGAATCAGATATTCAATATTTTCAAATAATCTATGTAAACCAATTATTAAATATTACATAAGAAACGTTCTTGGAAAATTAATAATGTAAATAAATTCACATTGTGTGCTTGCTGCCTTTTACTTTTGCAAACCTGGTACATTATTACAATTATAATAGGCAAGTAAACTGACTTCTTGGTGAATAAAATCCTAATCTCCAAATCTCTGAATCATTCATTTGTAAACCATGCATATAAATTGCAACTCTTCATGAATGAAATTTGAGGCTGCGCCTAAACGTTCAACCTCAAATGTGATCTTCAGGTCAATGGAAATAAACTACATTTTACAATGTCTGGTAGTCGAGTGCATGAAAAGACCCACTTTTTACACTCACTGATTCCGGACAAATGGGGTAACAGAGATTAAGCTTGACATACTAATATATGTATTGCTATGAGAACGTTATTGTAGCCCTATTGTCAAAACACAGTAGGGTGTATTTTTCTTGTCCCCGTTTATGTTTATAAGGCATGATAATACGTTTTACGGTTTTCCCTGTTATGTTACATGACAACTTATCATGTGCTTGATTTATGGGGTAATTACGTCTTGTTGCACATTCGTAGGCTTAAGAGTTAAGTACGAACATATTTAGTATTTATCGTTTCCTTTTTGCTATTGTTTTGTTTGTTGATGTTTATCGAAGATATGGAAAGCATTGTAGTTACAAATGCCATTTGTAATAAGTTATTGTTAATAAAACTCTTTTGATCCGACTTCTAAGCATGTCCTACATAAAAAAATATTTATATAAAATACTTTGTAATAATACAAATAATGATGGTATAAAATAAGAGATTCACTTCAATTTGCATCTGTTCAAGTGGAAAATATAATATCCGATTTATGAAGACTTTTTACAAGATTTTATTTTTCAACATCAAAATCAGTAAAGTATAAATTTAACATTAATTCCCATAGTTCTCAAAGTTTTTTAAGTCTTGGCAAAAACAAAGTTTCTTTAGCTCATTAGTCTGAACCAATCATTAGACAATTGACAGATTTTTCAAGTAAAAGTTCTCTGATAATAAAATATCTGTACGAAGATGAAGTTCTGGATTCTATGACAAATACGAGTAGATAGACAGTATAGATTTTTTTCAGTTATATACATTTTCTAGAAACTTTACGAGTACTACTATTTCATCCTCAGCGGCTGGAACTTTGACTTGATTAATCCAAGAAATACTGGAGCGTACGGCGGGTTAATCGTCTCCATAATCTGCATGACAATAACTTCTTAACATTTGGTTTGTAAGTTATGCAAAAATTAGAAATGTCCTCCTATATCTAAAAACTCTCTTAACCAATTTAAAATCTACTGTTTTATGAGTTCTAAGTTTTTAGATATTACATTTATAGCAAAGACATTATCTGGTCGTGTACCAGTCATTAAATAAATTAATGCTCCTACAGCTTCTCTATAAATAAAAGTTTAATTTGATCATTACAGTTATCTTCGTTCCCATATCTTTACAATTGGTGGTATAAATAATGGCATGCAGTCTTGAGTACCAAACCGTTATAATTATTTTTTATACAAACACTTTGGTTTGCTACTTTTCCTTCAGAAATTACGTACCAAGTTTTATGGTAAGATTAAATACATTTCTTAAATCATTCAATAATTTGTTTCTCTGTCTTCATTATATGATGCTAAAAAGCTATCATCTACATATAAACCAATCGCTTTATATAGAGAGATTGGTTAATTTAACTTTCTGTATAACCCTGTAAGATACTGAAGTCAACAAATCTTTTACGCCAGCATCGAGGAACTTTCTTGAGCCCATAGAAGCTACTATTTAGACGACATATTAGATTTGTAGCATCTTGGTAACCTCCTAATTATGTTATAAATACCTCTTCTTTCACTTTTCCTTATAGGAACAGTATACAAACTTTCAATTGTCTTAATATCATCTTTACGCTAGCAGGCCTATTCAACAAAACCTTAATAGTACCTGCCTTTGCAACTTGGCTAAAAGTTAATCTTTTTTCTGTAAGCCAGTTTTTTTCTAACCTAACCTTATACTTTTCTACGGAACCATCAGTCTAGAAATTGCTTCCTCTTTAAGAATCCAAGTTTTTTTATCATTTCCTCGTTCCGCCGTTCTTTATTCTCATGTCTTCTTGATAAGTTAACGGCTTTTTGACTGAAGTATATCAGTTGCCACGAATATTACAAAGTCTTCCAATCTTGCTGCCTTTGTGAGATATCCTATTTCTGTGAATTCAGTTTCTTTATAGTTTTCATTATCTATGTCTTCATGTTCACCATTTAGGTTTTTTTTATTTGACGTTTCATTTTTACCTCCGTTTTAACCACTTTCTTCTATAATTTCTTTTATATATTCTTCTGACTCCCTGAAAATCTCTTCTAATCTTGTAGGAAACTGGCTCTGACTTGGATGTTCGTTGCTTTGATCTGGATCAGATAACTTGGTGGGAATATATTTTTCTTAATAAAATCTTCACTTTATAAAGACTTTCAGATAAGTAAATTAAAATAATATAAATTTACTAGTATGATTTTTACAAAATGTTATTTTACTTTTATTAAATATTAAAATCAACAATGTACATATTTAGCAGTAATAGTTGTTCATTAAAACATGAATATTAGAGACGATATATTATTCCTATGAACATTCTCGATGGATTTTTAACCTTCTACATTATATTAATTATAGTCATTCTTCGGTTTTTGTTAAATCGAACGACTCAACTGATTTATATTGATTGTTGCTTAATCTGAAACCGAATTATTTCCTAAATAAAAAGTTTACCAACATTATGCAAAACAAAACAAAACAAAAAAATATCTTTTTTTTATCGGTTTTGGTTACTAATAAAAATTGTTGTTCTAGGTTATTCAGCATGAAGAGTTGCTCCCGGTGTCACGTGACGATTCTTTCTTCAGAACTGGTGATGCGCGCGAAAGAGTTCGTCTTCCACGTTCATTGTTTTTCTTGTGAAGTGTGCAACGCCATATTGACAAAAGGTGATCAATTCGGGATGAGGAACGGCTCAGTGTTGTGTCGCGTCCATTTCGAACTTTCTATGTCGGAATCGATGCCCCCAGGCGTTTACCACCCCCACTATCCGCCGCCGTTCCCCAGCCCGGACTTCCACCACCACCCGTCCTTAACCCCACAGCCCTCCGGGGATCCGATCGGTAAAGTTCCTCCCTTCTTTAACGGCGCTCCGGCGACGCCGAGACAAAAGGGCCGACCGCGAAAAAGGAAGCCCAAGGATCTGGAAGGGATGACCGCAAATCTTGGTAAGACAAATTGTTTATTAGCCGGATGAGGTTTTGCGGCCGTCCTTATTGCCGCTATTACTCAAATTTAGTCGTTTCCTAATATAATACCGAATTTGTTTTGTAATCCTCAAAACCACTAAGAATGCTTTTAACTAAACTTATAAACAAATAAGGGTGGTTGATTACAATCAGAACTAGAATTTATTTTTCTCCACGACCATTAGTGGAATGTGTTAATTCCAAAATCATTTTTAATAATAGAATGGAAACATTTCTTACTCTTGAGAGAGAATATTTATTCTGAAACACTTGCTTCTTATGTGTTCTGCATGTATTTTGATTCCTTAACAAGTGACGAAATGAATAATCCATAATTGTTCTAAACAATATCGACAGCCATGGATGTTAAAACTTTTAATGTCAAATGCGTAGATGCAAGTGGCGGCGTTTTCATAATTTATTTTCGAACAAATTTTAATTCATTTAAAATAATGATTGAAAAATTGACTAAATTTATGGTCGTGGAGAAAATATAGTGTGTTACTTAGTAGAGTAACAAAATTCGATACTCGTGGTTTCTCAAGCTCGCTCTAACCTTGTTACAGAATCTAATATTACAAAACCATTGATTAATTGTTCCAGTATCTTTCTATTAGGATATGTAATAAAGTTTCCATACACCTTTTAAAAAATAGACTATTTACATTTCCACCTTTCTTTCATTTAACATAAATGATTTATAATTTATACTTGTTATTGCCGCTTTTACTAATAATCTGCCTTAAAGCAGCTTTTTTTCAATTATTTTTGATACAAACATTAACAAGATATTTTTCTTAGTTGAAAAATATTATGATTATGTTGATATAAAAAACTGTTGGTTATGTAGCTTAGATACGGAGTAAATGTGTTCGCCAATGAAATAGCACAACCGAAACTACATATAATGGAGACAATGTAGTCGATTTGATATTTCGATGATGAATGATTGAGTATAAGAGAAATGGATGCTGAATATGTTGAGTGTTGGAGTGTTGTTGTTGCATTTGTTTACGAGTGAAGTTAATATTTTTCCTGTCAGGAATTTGCGATGTTGCAATGCGTTAATATATTTATACATAATAAATTTAAATATATAGTTAATATTGCTTTAGTTTATCATTATTCAATCTGTACGTCAACAACTTAGTATATTTATCTATAGAAAATACTAATTCTATCCATTATATTTAAAAAAAAAGAAATGTTTAATGATGTACCTACGAATGCAGATAGTATGTTGACTTGCAAACGGAGGATTACCCGAAGATTCTAAAACAAGTACCGGATACCTTACAAGGAGATGAGCAGCTCGGTGGGTTCATGTAAATTACAATTTTTTGCTTTAATTCGCTATAGGAATGGTAAGAAAATTAAATTTGTTTTCATGTTTTTGTGAGGGTTGTTAAAATTGATTTATTTGTGTTCCCTTAAATAGACTTCTTTTGTTATTCAGAGAAACATTCAGTTGAAGACAATTATCATGACAGATATAGGAGAGGTTTTATTTGGAGTACTCCAAATTTTGATTTTTAAAAGTGTCCAAAATTTTCAGTTTGATACATTAATTCAAAATCTCCAAGGTGTATTTGTTATATCTCAGTAAATGAGCCAAAGATTTTTGGCAGTGCATTATAGTCAAAAGGCATAAAATCTTAATATCACTACTCTAAGAGTTTTTTTTAAACTGTTTATTGAAATTTATATTTATAAAACTGATTGATCGTTCTACTGAAATTAATTGAATTAAATTATCTGGTTGTCTGAATAAAAATTTCATTGTCTATAGAGTGACATTTGTTGTTATTGCGTGTGTTAATTATTTTTTTATAAATTGTGTAGGTAAATGATTTGAAAAACAATTATTCAACCAAAGTTTTATGGAATAATTTTTTAGATACATTTAATGTGTCGCCATAGTTTATGTTTTCGTGTAAAAGATTTTTAATATCGATAATAATATCAGTGGTGTCAAAACTATTTTATTTATTAGAGCCGCTAAATAACCCGGTACAGTATGACTGTATGTATGTTATTTATGATATATTTGATTCTTATACTTTGAAATTCTTTATAACGTTTTCAGTTGTAGTTACGTAATTAAACTAGAAGGTACATTGTGCCATCCATCTACATTCGCAAAGAATAATAAGAATGTTTTTCCCTTAGGTACACCAATTTATTTAATATTATTTTTTTAACGAATTTTATTATATGGAGTAGTTGTCATTTAGGAAAATTCTTTCTACAAATTTTAGTTTTAGCTTATCTTAGATACGTCGCCACTAAGATGGCACTTTCCAAAAGTATGTGTATGGAGGGTTTCACCATCCATATCACTTACTCCTGAAATGTCATGCAACAAAATATTCTGAATAATATTTTATAAATGGACGAAAATTGTTATTTCGACAACTAAGCGTGCTTCCTGCAAATTGTTTGAAACACAAATTGAATGTTGTCTAATTTTAGAAAGGAAGAATAAACTAAAAATATTTGTAGTTTTTTATAGTAATTGGTGGTATTAAAATCTAGTTTCTCATTTGCCTACGCCTACGTAATTATAGAGGTACTGATGCAGGTGTTGCCATAATTCCATAACTAATATGAGTCAATTTAAAATGCAAATAAATATTTATATTTAGAGAAAAAGCAATTCCTAGATATTACAATTAAATTACTTGTGTTAACAGACCCTAAGTTTTATGTATTTTTTATCAGTTTAATATTACTGCCCTGAATTCTACAAATTTATTATACACTACGTAACTAATATTATGATAGCTCTCGAATTTAGATTTAGATACGGCGTATCTGTGATTCGCGAATAAAAAAGCAGAAACGAAATGATGCCCATCTAAGGAATGTTAAATGTGATGAATATGGTGCAACCGATTTGTTTTATAAGTTTACGATAACGCATGCACGAATAGAAAAGAGATGATGGAGAACATGATTAATGTTTTTTAATGAAGGGATTAATTAATGGAGAAGTGAACTAGAGAATATATTTGTTTATGAATGAAGTGAAAGTTTTTTCTGTTAGAAATTTGACATCATACCAATACTTTTATAAATTGGGTTAGGATCTTGTTTAATAATATTAATTTTTCTCTTTAAAATTCTTTGAATATAATCAATATTTTTAGACCTCAATAAAGAAAAAACATAATATCAGGAGTATTTGATATATTGAAGCATCTAGTCTTATCATTTAGAAATAAGAAATAAAATTATAAATAAATTTTTTTTTCATTTATACATTGCACGAAGAAAATTTATACCTACCTAATGTGTCTGCCTTCAGCTTTAATGAAAACATTAACCATCTTTTTAACACAGTTCGGAGATGCCTCTTAGTTAGCTACAATTTCAAAAAAAATGTCAGCGATAGTGAGATTTATAAATCTTAGGTGCCACAATCCTCATTCACTTATTTATTTTGCCAATTTAAAAATTTTTCAAATCGAGATATGTTTTCTGATAAAAAAATACATTACTATTACATCATCTATGAAAGTGGCAGAGTTACTATTAGACACAAGGCTATTTGAATCAACTAATCATATCTGAAGAATCTTAATAAAACCATACTCGAAACGTCCGAGAGAATTGTAAACTATTTGAACAACGCTATTGCGCAAATGTTAAACTACATCAATTATAACTCTACAAGCTTCTATATCTATATGCAAATTATCTAATGAAATTTTTGATCGTTCGCTCACGGAAATGATCTAGACATTCTCATATAAATACGAGCGCCTATATGATGTGAACAAACTCCATCATAACTTATCGCTTTAATGCCTTAATCAGTTCCCACAATATCCAGTCTACCTAATTGCACGTTTCAAAATCACAACATTCTGATTTGATAAGTATCTCCCATTATTATCTACAAAATCCGTCTGTTTAGTCACCCTTGAAATGCCACGCGTTGTGGGAAAACCAGGCCAGAAACCCTTTTTAATATCCCCCATCTATGGTCATAAAAGTACAAACAGCCTCTTATATGGTTCCTCTCATGTACTTATTTAATACATTATTTTGTATTATTACCGCTAAGGCTATTGACGTTATAAAGTTGAATAATAATCATATCAATTTAATCTGGTAAGTGGTAAAGCATAACTTTATAAAGACCAAACGAGCTGTTTATTTGGAGAAATTGATACATCTGATATAAATTGAAAATAACAAAAACATTTCTCCGATAATGTAATATTCTATTAATATTTTTGTTCTGATAATTCTCCTTAATATGCACAAGATTACAAAGAGAAAGTTATTCAAAATGTCAAATTTTTTTATTTAATATTAATGAGAATTTAAACAATAGTTTCAGGTCTATTAAGTAAAACTCAGTAACGCCTTATTAACGTTACGCTGTTGTCAAATAAAACGTTACTTAAATTTATCTAATCAATTTGGCCTGATGATGGGTTTACCCAGAAACTAGTAGCAACTATTTGTAACTCTCATTAATATTAAATGAAAATTTTTGATAAGGTAAAATTTGGGTTACTTCTACTAGCCACATTGGTGATAATAGAGTCCCTCTGCTATTTTGTATAAAATTATTTCTGTTTTTTCCACGATTAATATGACTTCAAACCAAAATATTATTATACTCGTAAGGTTAGAACTATTAGAACTTTAAATGAAAAAGGACAAAATTCACAGAAATAAAATAACTATAACAATTACAAGTCTTCTGATTGTTATATCTAAAAAGATGTAAATTTTAATTATTGCTGCAGGTCTTACCCATACTTTTTAATTAATGATAATAATTAAAAATTTGCAAGTGTAGATGAAAAACCTCCCCAATCTCAAATTCTGTTTTAATGCTTTATAGACGGTATATAAAGAAATAAGTAAAAAATTACAGTTCAATTTAATACTTTTTTCTAAAATAATAAGTAAATATAAATAAAGCATTAATTACTTAACAAATATTAATGAATATGGATTTTTTTTAATTTAAACTGGAGTTTAGTAGAATATATTTAGTATAGAACTGACGTTCACATAGAAAACATAATTGTATCATTATATATGTGGGGCAAACATGTAAAAATCCATAAATCCATATTATTGATTTTTGAGATATTGGCCAAAAACCTGTATAGCGAAATACATCAAATATTTTAAAACTGTTAAAGTTTCGTTGTATCTTTTTGAATGATCTCTGACAATTCAAAAATTTTCTTGTCATAATATCGTTTTTTCGGTGAAATATGGGGGGAAACTCAAAACAATTTTCTTTTGACATTTCGAAGTGTAGCCGTGAGCCACTATTTACGCCCTATGATGATATTTTAAAAAAATATTGCTTACTGGTTTTTTTGCTAGAATTCACTAAAAATCTGAACCCACTCGGCTTTGTTTCTCTCAGAGAGTTCAAGAGACGCCCATTCAACAAATTTCCACACATTATGAATCTTTTTGAACAGACTGACGATTATGGCTTAGCCAGAGTCTTCGGCTAGAATTCAACTTAACCTCTTTTCATTCTCTTCCACGGCTACCAACAGTGTCTGATAGACAACCTTTACCCCCAAGCTATTATCACATAATCTGAACCTCACAAATCATTGTCCCTTTCCCAAAAAAATCATTAAGATCGCGAAATGACTGTAATGCTTTTCATTCTGTCTCAAAGTAGTAAACCATACTATGAAAGAGATTTTCGATGCACTTTTATTACCTAAAAAGGAACGAAATAAGAGTAAATGAAAGGTCAATGTTCACTAAAAAATATTCCGCCAATATAAACGTTTGATAATTGTGAAGCAACTCAATATTTCATATCTTTGCAATTCCGATCCAACTGCTGATTTAGGGAAAACTGAAGGGACTTTTCTTTTCGTTTTTGGAATGAGCCGTTAAAACTACATCAGAATTTTTTTCCATATTTTGCAGTAAACATTTTCACATACGTACACTAGATCACTGTGTCATCATTAATTTTTGAAAAACTGCCTTCTTCATTTCTGATTCTCTTTAAATTTAAGCGCACTTAAAATGTTTTTATATAAAAAGTTCTCCAATCAATATTTATTCATTCTACTACTAATTGTTTGTTAATGCTTTCTTGAATGAGTTGTAGCTGGCTTCCTCAGGAGTTTTTCCACCCTTCTAACTACTCCATTAACATGTAGGAAAGAGTGGCTCCTTGTGTACTGTTTATTATAAATTTTCTCAATTGTAGAAAGTTTACAGTTAATAACGATTACAATTTACGTGAAAAGTTTGATACATATTAATATTACTCAAGAAAGTATCATCAAGCTGCTTATATTTTCGTATCAAGGATCTGACCCATGATGAAGAGCGAAGGACAAACTGCAGCAAAAGATCGAAACAAAATAAGCTCTCATCAGTTAGTTTATATTATTTCATTATTTATTTAATCTATAATGTGGAAATTTGGTTGCAAATATCCTCTTACGCGTCAAGAATTATATGAAATGTTCGAGAAGCCAAGAAGAATATATCAGTACGAGAAAATTCGACGTAGCTGAAATAATGTCTGTTGTGTATGTATTAATTTGTATTTTCAGTTTCTGAAAATAAAGTCTGTTACGTTTCCATGAGGGATGCAATATGTTAACCATAATCATTATTTAAAGTAAATTTTCAACTGATTGTTCTTGATGCTTTAATTAATCATAATATATTGATATATTTTAATAAATACGATGATTATTAAGCCACGTTGAAATTCGTTTTTAAAGGATCTCTATCAGTAAGTGTGAAAGTAGATTATTTAGAATATTATTAATTAGTAAATGTAACTAATCGGATTAATATTAAAACAAAAACTGGGAGAACTCTCTAATCTTATTAAAGAGCAATCAATTTAGGTGATTTGTCAGTAAATTAGAGCAACATTCAAACGGTTACCGGACTTTATAGTACGTGATTATAATATATTAGTACTCATATAATTTAAAAGTAACTTATAAATAATAGAGATTATCAAGGTTGTATATCTATTGACAATGTTTATTTTTGAGTAGAATATTTATACATTGTGTTTTTCAACAACACGTTTAATTAATTTTTTATGCAAAAAGGATATCTATCATTCGGAGAAGTAAAAAACTAGACTAGATTATGTTTATCTCAATTGCAATTAATTTTTTATTTAAGGAGCTCATTTTAAATGCATAGGGGAGAGGGGCCATGAAACGGACACGTAATGAAAGGGACTTAACAATTATTTCGAAAAGTATTCGTTGCAAAGTAACGAATATTTGTTCTCCTGTTATGTCTTAAATAACCACCCATCTCGCCTGAGTTCGCTTCATTGGGACTTGTAATTTCAGAGTAAGGGGGCTTATAAATTTTTTGTCGTAAATAGTAAAGAACGCTTGTATTTTTTAAAGTGTGTTAAGTAAGTGTTTTATGGTAAATATCGAATAGAGTTAATGTGTACATAAAAAGTATTCATACTTGGCTATCCAGACGTATCATAACAGGTAAATATGTTTAAACTGTCAGTTGGTAAATTAATTTATTATTTTGTGTAAATATTTATGAATGGGACACAATAAAAATTCATTAAAGGGACGTGTCCCTTTCAATATTTAAGTGGCCCTTTCAATACTTAAATAAATACATGATGCAAAAAGATGGCAATGTCTAGCTTCAGATTAAATTTCTTTTTTGTTTTAGTATAAAATGCCTTCAGAAAAGAAGAAAAGAATGCGTGTGGATTCGTCAGTTATAGAAAAAGCTATTAAAGAGGTAATTGAGAGAGGCACATCAGTGAGATCAGTAGCAAAATTTTATAATATTGCGAAGTCACATTTGGCACGATTGGTAAAAAAAGCTAACGAGTCTCCAAATATTTTTATATATAAGCCAAATATTGGAAACAGAAGAGTCTTTACCAAGGACCAAGAAAGTATTTTGTGTGATTATTTAAAAACATCTGCAAAAATGTGTTATGGCTTAACAACGACACAAACACGAGAATTAGCGTACCAATATGCAGTACGATTAGATATTACACCCACCACATGGGACATCACAAAGCAGGCCAGTCCTGATTGGTTAAAAGGTTTTCTGAAACGAAACCATACGTTATCAGTTAGAAAACCGGAATGTACTTCCTTGGCAAGAACAACGAGTTTTAATAAGCATAATGTTGAAAAATTTTTCAACAATTTGGAAAAATGCTTCGAGAAATTCAATTTTTCTCCCCAAATGATTTGGAACGTAGATGAAACAGGTTGTAGTACAGTCACAAATACCCCCAAAATAATTGTAAAAAGAGTTGGACAAATCAGTTCTGCGGAACGTGGATCACTAGTTACCATGTTAGCTTTTGTAAATGCTGCAGGAGGTACCATTCCTCCTCTTTTCATATTTCCGCGCGTCTACTTTAAAGAACTTGCTTGAAAATGGACCCACTGGTGCTCTAGGACAAGCAAATATTTCTGGATGGATAACGGAAGATTGCTTTTTAAATTCTCTTAAACATTTCATTCAACAAGTGAAACCTTCTGCTGAGTCTCCTGCTTTTATAATTTGTGATAATCATAAAACTCACATAACGATAAACATAGTGTTATATGCGCGAACAAACCACATTATCATCCTTACTTTTTCACCACACTGTGCACTATGCAACTGTTTAACATGTTAAACATTCAATAAAATAATTAATAAATCAACATGTCCCTTTTATTAATGCAGACGTCTCTTTCAATACCACCTATTTATGAATGGGACAAAACGCATTAAAAATTCAAAATAATAAATTCCCATTTTAAAATCTTTTAAGAACTTATTCGCCACAAAAGTTTAGTTTTTGATTAAACGTAGTTTCGATTTGTACCAAAACCACCAAATTAAATCATTTTATTTACTTGTAACCATGCTTTGAAGTGAAATGTCCCTTTCATACCACCTCTCCCCTATATCCCCATTATAAATTCTACAAACTACTAAAAAACAAAATGTTTTAATTTTAACTCATTTTTGTAGTTATATGAGACCTAGTTTTAAAAGTTTTACAATAAAATCCTAGTGTGCTAGGTGCTAGATACTCACCGTTACTGACTGTCACCTTACTTAATACTGAGTAGGTAAATATCTAAGCATTTTCGGGGTAGAAACTTATACCGGCTGGGAAATAAAATATTTAGAGTACATGCAGAAATCTAAAGGAGTAAAATATTAGGAATAATATATATAACCAAATAACTAAGACAGGTCGCAAACCACCGACTGAAATCTGTAGCTCTGAATGTATTATCACGACTGCTGGTACGTTACTGTTGAATTGACTCGAGCCATGTTTCCACCTCGATATCTTCAATTCAATATATTAGAGGAGAAGTTATAATGCATTCTCGCTTCTTCATAAAGCGTTCTGTTATGCTCGCATGGATACGTAGTTATTTGTGGACCGGTATTAGAACAGAGAACAGTGTACACTAATAGTATTAGTGACAATATTTTGAAATATTGATGAATATAGTTGTAATGAAGTCTGATACTGATTAATACTTACTGCTCAGTTGTGGGAGTACTGTGAAAGGTAGTGAAAGGTGCCCTTCCTATAAAGTAGGAGCTTAGCAATATTAAGTTCAAACTTGTCGCTGCTCATTACTGGTTCGATAAGTTATTTAATCATTTTAAATGAATAATATTCTGTGAGTAATCTCCATTAGTTCAATCTCCTCTTACTAAAGAACTACTATTATTTTAAAACTGAAAACCATTTTTGAATGTATTTTCCTAAGAAACTATTGTTAAATATTTCCAATGAATGACAGACTATTTAAGTTCCTATATGGGTTTTTTTATTTCTTAAATATGTAATCTTTTTTTACCTGGCTGAATAACCATTTACACTTCAAATTGCCACGCGTTGTGGGAACGGTCTAACCAAAAACCCTTTTTAAAATCCCCCTTGAAAACCATAAAAGTAATGTTCAGCCTCTTGTCTGCTCTTATACTTATTTAGTACATTATTATCACTACAAGGCTATTGACGTTGTAAAATCAAATAACGGGCATATGGGAATACTGACGCAGTGGCGGG
The DNA here is from genome assembly GCA_951812935.1 of Hermaeophaga mercurialis. NCBI lineage: Eukaryota > Metazoa > Arthropoda > Insecta > Coleoptera > Chrysomelidae > Hermaeophaga > Hermaeophaga mercurialis. Next base: position 24,143,346 of record OX638358.1, on the reverse strand, counting down.
GTAGCAAATACAATAAGGAAACTTTCTTACAAAAATCAATTGTTACCTTTAAAATTTTAATTTCTTTTTTTTTAAATTTCCCAATTTATTTGCAATCTGTAAAATGGTATAGAATAAGCAAATTGTTTAACAATATTTATATCATGCAAAAGAAACTTCCCATTGGTAGTTCCTTAAATCTATAATTAGTCACTAATTAGGTATAGCTGTGGGAGTCAGAAGTTCTTAATCCTAGAACCTAGAAGTGAGATCATAGGAGGTGTAGCGTTTGAGTCTTCTTTGCGCAGTTGGTTGTGTCATGAGATCTTGAACAAGTGTATTAGGATGGAAACTCAGTCTTTCTTTGTATTTTTTACAATAAACTGTGATTTCTGATTTCACTGTGTTTATTTGAAGATCTCGTGCAATGATGTAGTTTGGAACGAATCACGGAGCATTCACAATAGATCGGAGCACTTTAGATTGGAACCTTTCCAGAATTTCTATGTTAGATGTAGATGCTGTACCCCAGAGCTGAATACCATAGGTCCAGATAGGTTTCAGGATGGCCTTATAGAGTAGTAGCTTATTATTTATTGATAACTGTGATTGCCTGCCGATTATCCAATATAGTTGTCTGAGCTTAAGACCAAGCTGCTTCCTTTTTGTGAAAATATGTTTTCTCCATGTTAGTCGTCTGTCGAGATGCATTCCTAGGTACTTGGCTTCGTCGCGTTGTGGTAGTTGATGACCATCGAGTGTTACTGGAGGGCAGTTTTCTCTCCTGTTTGTAAATGTTACCTGGACTGACTTAGTAGTATTTGCTCTGATTCGCCAATTGCTTAACCAGTGATCTATTCTGTAGAGATGATTTTGCAAGATTTGTGATGCCTGGTTTTTGTCCTTGTGCGATGCTAAGATGACGGTATCGTCTGCAAATGTTGCTGCTAGGCTGCTATTACTCGTAGGCAGATCAGCTGTGTATATAAGATATAGTAATGGTCCAAGTACACTGCCTTGTGGGACTTCAGATTTAATTTCATAGACGGATGTTTGTTCCCCGTGATGGTCTACTAGGAAGTGGCGGTCTGCAAGGTAGGATTTAAGGAGTAGGAAATAGTTAATGGGTAATGCTTTTCGTAATTTGTATAGGAGTCCAGGATGCCAAACTTTATCAAATGCCTGTGTGATGTCCAAAAATGCTGCAGCACAGTACTTTTTGTCTTCCAGGTCTTGTCTGATTTTGCCAACTACTCGATGGACTTGCTCGACTGTGGCGTGATCTTGCCTGAATCCAAATTGGTGATTGGGTATCAGCTGGTTTTGTTCAACTATTGGTTGCAGTCTGCCAATTAGTAGCTTTTCTAAGAGTTTTGATATTATCGGGAGCAAACTTATGAGCCTATAGGACTTTACTTCTTCAAGAGGTTTTCCAGGTTTTGGTAACAGAATAATTTTTGCAACTTTCCATTGGGCCGGGAAATAGTTTAATTTTAGGCAAGCATTTATTATAAATGTTATTAGTTTTACTGCGTTACGTGGTAGCCCTTGGAGAATTTTTGCTGTAATAATGTCATATCCAGGGGATTTTTTTGGATTTAGTTTATTAGTAATAACATTTTTAATTTGTTGGACTGTAAATTTTTTTATTGGAAGTTCCAGTTGATAAGGTGTGTCTTGAAATGTATGAATTTCTGCTTCCGTGTTATCCATGGGATTGGGTGGAAATGGTTGAAATACCTCTCGTAGATGACGGCCAAACAAGGATGCTTTTTCTTTGCTGCTTTTGGCCCAATGTCCATCCTCTTTACGAATGGGCGGGTTAAAAACTTGGGGACGATTTATCTTTTTTGTAGCTCTCCAAAGGGAATATTCGGTGGCTTCTGTTGGTGTCAAGTTCCTTAAGTATTGTTCTATACCATTGTTTTTATAATCCTTTAGGAGTTTTTTCAGCTCTTGCGTTGCTCTATTAAGTGTTGTTTTGTCTCCAGGGGCTAAAATTTTAATAACATTACATTTTTTTTATCCGGAAGCACAAAAAGATAGGTCAGCTCAAAGTACCTCAGAAATTTTATTGTGCCTGAGTCAGAGACGTTCACTCAGCTCGTCATCTATCTTATTGATTTAAAGTGTTTCTTAGAATATGGTAATCTGTTTTTGATTACTTCCTCTGTACAGAGTGTCTCTATATCATTCTTCTATCCAATTCTGTATAAACAGACTTTTTAACCATTTTTTGACACGACTATGTATTTAAACCCTACCACTGCATTTTTTATGGCGGACCATTATTGCACACTTTTTTATTAGACCATCACTGACTTAGGCCCTAGAATCTAAGAAATTTTTACGACGTACAAACTCGTATAAAAAGTCGTTTATAGAACTTACAAATTTATCACAGCGACCGACCTGTGTTAAAAGTAATAAAATATTTTCTCACATTTATATAACTGTTGTAACAATTCATTTAGAGATAATGCTGTATCAGTTCATAATCTTGTTTGATATATTAATTTAAGTAGGTACAGCTTAAAAGGTGAGAAACACTGGGGATTTCTTAATATGTCACTATTAATGTCAATAGTTTAAATAATGATTATAGTTGGTCGTCGACGAAATACTTCATCAAGATTAGACGGTTTAGTGGACTGAGTGACATTTCTTATTTATTTTTTAATATAACCTCCGCGGAAAAGAATTAGGTCACATAATTTAGAATATATATGTCTATCTAGGTTAACTCTAGTCGGTATCGACACCTTTCAATCTACGTAAATGTCCGTAGCTATGGGTTTTGAAATTTCCATTGGCTCTCTTATCACCGAAAAATCTCGTCCGTATCACTCGGATTAAAATTTAGTCAATATCGAGTACTTTCAATCTCCAAATTACAACTTAGATTTCTGATTAGAAGAATTAGAATCACGGAAAGCCGTACTAGGTGAAAAATTTGCATAAAAGTGTTACTAAGATAAGTACATACTACGTACTAAGTTTGATACAGGGCGTTGAGTTTAGAAAATATACATAACAAAATTTAATAGGAAAAAGTAAATATATTCATAAATAGTATTTGAACAAGAGCGTGCAGTTTGGTAAAGTAATAAATATAATCATTCCAACTATTAATTTTTCTATGAATATCTTACAACTTGGTACTTATTACTAAAATTAGTCCAATGACGTCCTTTAGTTTGTTTGGCTACTTTTAAAATAACGGCTTTTTTACAAGCACAATGTTTTGCTTTGAAAGACAGTACTATACGAGTTTGAGTTAATTGGTTTTGTCTTTGGAACAGGTTCTCATTATTCAGCAGCTGAAGTACTTCTGTGTTGTCGTGGAGGTAAAGTCAATCTTCTTGTTTCTTACCAAACCTTTTAATTTCTTCTTTAACTATTGGAATATTAATGTCTCTATATACGTCGATATGCTTCACATACCATGGGGAATTTACCGTTGCACTTATACAATTATTTACTTTTGTTTTGCTATGTATGGATTTTTTGACTGAATTTTAGGTTGAATTCTTTTATTTCTTCTTTTTAACATATTCTTTTCATTATAGTTTGGTATATGGCATCTTATATCTTTGTTTTCATAAGGAACTATTCATTCATTTATAATTATTATATATGTTGAGTTTTCCTTTTTTCTTCTTGACGTGTTCTTTACATCTTAATTTAGTAGTTAGTAGTAAGTTGCATTTTTCCGTTTTTTTAGTAAAGTTAATATGTATTGATTTGTTTATTTGGTTTCACTTAGTTTGGTCCACTCATATATGGCGTCACTTGCTGTTTGAACTTTTCAGGTGGAGTCTCACTCATCCTGTCTATTACAAGTAGCACTGAGTCATCTGCTAAAGGTGGCTAGCACTTGTATAGAGAAAAGGACTGGTGCAAATACACTTCCTTCTGGTACTCCTGCTTAGATGTCTTTCACACCTGAATAAGCTTCTTCTTGTTTGTTAGACATATAAGGTTTTAAATCTACATACTATCTTGGCAAAATTTTATTTATCTTGTAGATTAGTTCTCCTTGCCAAAACTTGTTAAAGACATTAAGGAATATAGGAATGTATAGCACATTTTTTCTCTTCTAAAGCTGTCTTTGTTGTAACTCTTTATTATCATGAAGACTTATTCCGTCACTCAAGCAAATTTATTCTAAAGTCCAATATTAAAATACACAAAAAAAATTAAATTCTGTCTTAGTGCAAGTTTTTATTTTTTCAAGTGTATTAGATATTGGATTTAATTGAGGTTTACACAAGATTGGTATGTAAGTTTCTGGAATTTGCTTAATCTTATGAATATGAGTGAACTTTTTAATAGACAACGTTTCGAACGAATTATTTCATCATCTTCAGATCTTCTATACTAGAGTGCCGCTTTGCTTCTCGTTACTAAATTACTACAAAGCTCTTTGCCATATTAGTTTCACGGTAAAGACTAACGAAAGTTATAAGAGAAACTGTAGATAAACCTAATGCTAACGGATCTCCCCTTAATTTAAGTAAGCATGCCACTCATTTTTAGGCAGTTATAATGGCTGCATAGTATAGCCCGACGAGAAGCAAATAATTAGTTCATTATCTACGCCGATAACCAAGCAGCTCTTAAAAAGATGAAATACTAGAGGACATGAAAACTATAGGAGTGTTGTAAAGGCCCAAACTAGACTAGTTAAAATAAACTGACCCTAATTTGAGTCACAGAGGTTTAATTAACAAAAAGCAATGAGAAAGCTTGCCAACTAGCCAAGGAAAAAATGACGTAGACTCTTTTTCTCTAGATAAACAACTGGTCAGCCAAACTAATGGCAGACATATTAAGCCAAAATCAGGAAACGTATGTAAGAGATTGGATTGTCAGAAGAAGCATCTTCCAGGAAATTGAAGAAGAAATATATATACGTGTCCGAAGGACTACAAACGGTACGGTCTCAATTATTCAGAAAAGAAAATCGAAAGTACAAGAGCTACTTTAAGGAGCCACTATTAACTTCGAGAAGCTTCATCAGAAGGTTCAAATTAGATAGCTGGATTTAAGTACTTGGAGAACTACAATAGAGCTACAAATTATAAAATTAATCTAATCTACTTAAATACTGACTAACGTTAATGATACATACAATGAGGAGCTTTTTTTGAAGCAAATAACATTAGTGGTATATAGCAATAACTGGTACCGAACTTCGAAATACTGTTACTTTGTTATATGTATCCTTCTAAAAAAATACATTTTCCTGGAATGTATATAATGTACGACTGAAAAGATTTTAGCTACTTTAAACAATTCTAAAAAAAGCGCTGCTGATTGGATCCAAGGAATGCATTCAATCAGTAGAATTTAAAGAACTGTTTCGCATTTCAACCGTCAACGTTTTCACGAGATTATCCTACGCATTTCTTGATTCCGTCACAAATATTGTCACCGTGCGGACTTACCTCAATCTTTTTATTTTTAATCTAAATGAAAAGAAACACGATGATCCAAACAACTAATTAAACATCGTAGTCGAAAGTCCGTCTGTGCGTGGCACAGTGACATAAACACGGATTAGCTGTTTGAACAAGCTTTGATCGGATTGACGGCGAATTAATTGTGCCACATGACAGCAGCGAAAGAGCTGGAGAGTGGCTTGCGCCTCGCCAGAGGGCGATGCAATCCGCTTTCGCTAAGCCGACTGCGATGCGACTCTATGCCATGTCGTTTGGCGTTTGGCCTGCTATGCTAGTGCCCTTGTGGACGGGATTATTCGGTTGTCTTTTGGAATAATTGTACTAAGCTGGATTTAGAGGATACTCAACTTTGTTAAAGGGAAAATCCATGAAAAACGTTTTTTTAATGATGTATCTGTACAGCCCAAAAACAACTAAATTTAGTATTAAATAATAGTCATTGTTTATATAACAAGCTGGAAAATTACGAGATTAACGGATGCGTGTTAAACGAAATATTTTTTTTGTATTTTGTATTGTACTATATTAGCGTTAACATTGCGATTTCAGAAAACATATTTCGTTTCAATATTTTGCAATTAAGTTCACTATTGAGATCAAGCCAATTCAGTTGAATGAATATCTGATTCAAGAAAAAAATAGAAACATTTGAATGTCCCACCTTTATAACCTAGGAACAACAGCAACTTGGATTTGCCGGAGAAAAGAACGAGTTTATCAAGAGTGTTTCCTCAAACACCAATAGTGAGTGAGAAAGGAACTCTGCATCACTACATTTTTTATTTATGTTCCAAGTATTTATAATTATATTAAGAAACTTTTGATTTTTAAATTTATGAAATACACAATAATTATTCAGTAATATGGGTTTTTATTGACGATTTTTGAAGACGTCACACTTAGTGCGGAAAATTCTGATCAAATCATATATTCAAATATAAGTTAATTCAGGATTCAAATACATGTTGGTTTAACGTTCAGAATAGAACCTTACGCTGAAATTCCACAGCGTTTGTTTGTTTTAGTATTTAAATTGCGCCCAAACTAGTTTTTTAATTTCTTTCAATAATAAATATTAGTTTCAATTTTATTTTTTATTTCACAAAATAAACAAATTCCAATTTCAGAATAGTTAATTTTGATCTTTATGAGAGGTTTTGATTAGGGCCATCAACTTTAAACTATGATATGTTAAGAGTGGAAGTGGAGTCAAATCTACTTCAGACCATTGGGAAATTGTCAAAGAGTCTGGGTCAACTTTGATCGACCATCTCAGAGGATTTTAAAGCAAATTAGGAGAGTAAGATAAGTCAGTGTTTGAGTTCCGTATATTCTGTCAGAAGAAAACAAAGCTAATCTATCCACTGCGTGTAATTTATTACTTCAACGGCAAAATACAGATGCATTTTTTGATCACTTGATCACTGGAGACGCAAAATATGGTTTTCTATCATAATCCGAAATGCAAAACTTAGTGGCTCTTTCCGAAATAATGACCAAAAATTAAAGTTTAGTCAATTAATTATTAATTGAAAAAGCGTCCAAAGATTTTGAAAAAAATACAGGCATTATTCTGTAACACGATAATGTAAAATATTGCATAAGATAAACACTGACTAAAATTAATTAATTGAGTTGGGAAACACAGCTTCAACCATCATAATCGCCCTACATTGTACCTACGGATTTTCATTAATTCCGATCGCTATTCGAAGTGGCAAAAAAATGATAAATCTGGTTGATGTCAACAAGATTATTGATAACGTGGGTGACCACATAATTGATTAATAATAAAAATTAGTTACAATATTATTTGTTTGAATTTAGTATAAAATAATCACATTACTTTCCGGTACCCTAACATATATATATACAACTAAACAAAAGATAACAGAAAATTATGTACAGTACTTTATCGTTAAACTGAGCTAAAGCAAAAAATAAAACAAGACGAGATAGTTACTAAGAGCAGATAGTTACTAGAAAGAACAAGTAAAATAAAATATTATAGCAAGTAAACAAATCGGTTTTTGTGAAAAAGATTCCATAGAAAATGCATTGATACATTATTGTCCAACGTGTGTCAATTGTTAAATTACTAAAGGCCTTTTTATACATGTTTGTCAAAAATACTTTTCTAAATTTTTTCGTATGTTAAACAAGTAACTTCTATAAAATTAAAAAAGTATTCCAAAAGACAGTACTAGGACCAACACTATTTAATATCGGCCTAAATAGTTTATTTTACTTTATTAGTACGGAAAACATCGGTTTCGCAGATGATATAATGGGTTTCTAAGAATCACAAGAATTGATAAAATTCAAACAGTTAACAACAATCTTAATAACACTAAATAATTACGCATAAGTACTAAGATATTATAGCCTGTTTATTTTTTACAATTCTTGTACTTTGTTAATTCGTATATTTCTACATTAGCCATCAGTATTATTTATAGGTAGTTGATATTTTTAGATATTTTTTATAGCTTTCTTTATGACTCTATTAGATGAAACCAGGATGTTTAGAGCAATTGTTTTTTTAATGTTTAATAAAAAAAATATCCTTGTCAAGTTTATAAGTTAAAGTAGTTTGTTCCAGTCCAAAATTAGACTTCAAATGTGTAACGTAGATTTTAATTGGGTTAGATTCCAGAAAGACAAGACAAGAAAGAGTCGGAGAGCTGGTTGCATTCTTTACGTCTTCTCTTGCCAAACGAAATGGAATATATTCACCTGCTGCAAGGTTTTTGACCAGAGGCGTATAAAAGTGGGAGTAAACGAGTAAGGCTCTTTAAACCCAAAATTAAGATATTATTATCATTTCGAGAAAAAAGAAAAGTAAAGTGTTGATTTATGTGTTATGTATCTAAAAAAACATGCTGTTTTAATATAGAAGAATATGTATGATGTATACGAATGATCTCGTACAGTGATGTTTTACGTTTTACTATTTTCAGACGAATTAATGCAAATTAAGGTTGACAAACATATTTGGTTGGAAAAATAGTTCTATACAAATAAAATCAACATAAACACCACAGAACTAATAACAATGAACAATAAACTAACAAGTAAAAACAGTAAACAAACTGTAACTAACTAATAATAGTATTTAATACAATTGTATTTTTTATGAGAGAAGTCAAAAAAAAACAATAACTGTGGAAAAAACGGCAACTTATAAAATAAATAATCTAAATTTAGCATCGTCCAAAAATACAGGAAGGGTATGTATTTACTCCTAAGGGAAAACTGTAAAGGGATTATCAATATTATTGGTTTTAGAGAGGATAAACCTGATTTGAATTATTGCATATCTTTTAAAATATTGATAAATTTGCGATATTAGTTGGGTCCCTAGGCACTATGGTGTCCAACTGCCTGTTACGTCCCTGTGTTCGACCAACGAATGACAGGGACCAAGTAGAGAAGTCAGCTCTCAATATATTGACCGTCGCATCGGCTTCTATATCGACACTCGATGACATACACACCCATAACCATAAATTACTTTTACGACAGGTACGGACTACAGGTATAAAGTGGCTTTGTTGGTTTTAAGAGATAAATAAACAGGGAGTGTGCCTTCCAGATCTCTAGATTCTGGAAACTGCAGACAATAAAAAGTGCCTTTTAGGGAAAGATCTGATAGGCATTGATAAAACAAATAAAAAACTTGTTATTGCATGAAATAATGAGGGTTTAGCACTATTCTTGAAATACATTTTTGATTGGAAAAAGATTTGTGCCAAAATTGTATATTACTACATTAAAACTAATCAGTAAACCGAACGAAAGTTAATAAATAACAGCCATATAAAAAAATTTAAATGGATCATTTTATTTAATACTTATAGGAACGAACCTATAAAAAGAAAAAAGCGAAAATATCTATTGCCGCTTGTGTTACAATAGACTAAATTAATAAAGTGGAGATAATACAAACAATCGACCGTAAATATTCAAAGCAGACACGGATCAAATATACAATAAAACAATGTTCCTAATGGATAGATGAATAAGCAATATTCCGGAATGTTGGAGAAGCAAAGAAAAATATATAAAACTAGAAACTGATAGTAAAGAGTGTGAAGTTCGACATAAGCGAATTAAAGTCGTTTGTAGTACTGTTAATTTGCAATTTCAGTTTTTAAAAAGACAGTTGTGACGTTTTTCTGTAAATAAAGTTTGTTAAACCGATATTACAATATACATTATCTATACATATTTCTCCTGAATATTTGAGGTCATACACGAATCTCTGCGAGTTATAAAGAACGCGTTTTGAAAGAGAGAGAACATAATAATTGTATCGAGGTGGGAACATATCGTTCCAGTCAATTCGATAGTAACGTACCGCAAGTCGTGGTCGTACCTTTAGTTCGGTTGAGAGGTGACACATCGCTACCCGCCCCCTAATATTTCGCCTGTCTTTTAAATACTTTCTAATCCTGTATATTAAAATATATATCACGTTTATAAAGTATGCTGAAAGGATATTTTATTAATAAACAATTCCATGTGACACTCAAATACACAATGCTCGAAAACAAAAAAAAAAGTGGTTTACACTATCGAAAACTTTGCAGTAATCAAATATTACTATTTAAAATTTTTATCATTAAAATTACAAGAAGTTTGGACAAACATTATTTTTAGACATTTAGTTCTAACCTGGTTAAAAATATAAACGTCAACGATATTAAATACTGACCTGTGTATTGAAAGTACCGCTTTATCCGGTCTTATGAAAGTCCTTGAAAAATCGCCACTGATAAAAATGTCTTAATCAAACAGAAATATAGCCACCGACTTCGGGACATAGTCATGTTCGAACGTAATTTTAGTTTTCACAAAACGATAAAAATCCCAGTTTTGGGCCAACATAAACCGGTCCCACTTTGGTAGCAACTCCGTTTAAATTGAATATTTATTGTGAGCATAATAGCATTTTGTTAAAATCGAAATAAGAATAACTTAATTAAAACTATCTATTTGAATTTGGTTTTAAATGTAGAAAAAATAATTAGTTAGCTAATACATAAATTTTATACATTTTGTGAGCTTATTTAATCCAAAATACATACATTAGTTTCATGGTCAAATAAAATTCTGTATAAATAAAACCGCATGAGGCAGGTTTCAAAATGTCTTTCTATGATCCAAGACCGACAATAGCAAAGAACTATATTTATTTATAAATGCAAATGACTTTATTAGTTATTCAATTTTTCCTAATCTTAAATATATTTTTCCATAAATATGCATAAGAGAAATATTATACGAATTTATTACATGTGAAAATATTAAAATGCGCCCGATGTACGTAATTTGATATAGAACTTATTCAAATTTTTTAAGGTGTTTTGCATAAAATGTGAACTTCTTAATAGCTTGAATAGATAATAAATTTTTTGTTTAGAATTATTAAGTGACACTGATTTCAGGTTTAGAATACAAAGAAAGATTTACTGACCTACTTGTTACTTCGAGCATGTAAAAAAATATTTATTATATTAAAACACCGAGTCACAGAGCCTTGCATGCCAAAGATAGTCTTTTGGAAACAGATAGTGAAAATTTCATCAAAAATGTCTACCACATCTCGACTTTAAAACTTTATTCGTATAAAAATATCGAATATAAGAATAAAGTTATATATAGGTTTATATAATTTTTTATTAAATCTGAATTATACATGCTTGTCCACTACTAACAATTTTTTTTTATTTTTTGATAAATGGAACTAAGCATCAATTTTTGTTTGAATATCGACTTGATTGAGTGTTCTTTTTTTATTATAAATGTTTTCTCTGTAGGCTTTGTTACTGTTTTCCGGTGCGCTTTAGAAACAGCACTAATTTTTTTGGCCCTGGCAATACCAATTAGATAGACTTAAACAGCGCTGTTAATTTTCTTTTACTTCTTCCTTTTTTTACATGTAACGTATTCCTTTCCGTATAATAATTTTTAGATCTAATTGTATATTTTAAAATTTTCTTTTGTTACAGACCTCAATTCGGACTATTTAGATATGCCGTTTGGAAGGTCGCCGGGTACGCCGGGATTACACGGGTCAAGTCAAAGGACGAAAAGGATGAGAACGTCATTCAAGCACCATCAACTTAGGACGATGAAATCCTACTTCGCAATAAACCATAATCCAGATGCTAAAGACCTAAAACAACTATCACAAAAGACTGGTCTCCCTAAGAGGGTGCTTCAGGTAAAATACATAAATTTGTTTGTGCTTAGAATATTTCTTTATATTGGATATATTTGTTTAATAAATTTATACATAATACTGATATCAAAATATAACAAGAGCTTAGAAACAAAAAATAATTCTATACAGGGTGATCAACTTATACTCCGAAGTTTGATATGTCCTGAGTATATATTATATTCAGTGAAACAATGAAATTATTATTTTTTTAAATAACAGTGAAATCGTTCATGTACATGTACAGTAATTTGTTTGAAAATGTTTCTTATGACTTATAAAACTTGAAAATATTCATATATACAGAACAAACATAAATGAACAAGTTTAATTAACAAAATGTTACATAACGTTATTAAAAAATGTATTTAAATAAAAAATTATCGTCGTTGTCGTTAATCTTTGTTTTCTCGCAATCAATAAATTGATTTAAATTAATTGAAATCACTTAAGACAAACAGCCACCAGCAAGCAAAGTGAAAGATTTTAATAGGTCCACTTTTTTGATCAATCTCGTTGCCGCATCAAGCGCTCCATAGGCGGGTAAACAATTTATTGTTCAGTATAAATTGAATACATTTCTTGTGCTTCATTAATTTTTTTAATTAGAAATAGTAGTTTCAGTTATAGACTGGAGGTAATAAAATATCCCAATGTTTCCAACCGATAAAACATGAACATTTTTGTACTCTTGAAATATAGCAAGTTTTTCCTAAATACGAAAGAATATACATTTTTGTTACTAAAAACACTCTGTTGAAACTCTAAGTATCAATAATAAACTAAAGGTTTGGCACCAGAGATCCAAGAAATCACTCTATCATTGATGGCCATAAGAGGCGTAACTGAAGGTTAAGGTAGATCTGACCAATTATAAATCTACTATTCAGTGGCTTAGAGAATGATTCCAGAGTCTCCATATTTTCAGGCCAATGAAATTTGTCATATTTTTCTAAATAGAATTGCATGAGAGCTACATTCCTCCATGTCCTAAAATAGTACCTCTTTTTCTTATATGATATTGAGGGAAGAAGAAGATTGATTTGAAGCAAAATGCAGACAGTCGGTACTCTGTTGTTTGCATTCAAATAGAAAGGCAAAGTTCGTGTGAAATGTTTCGAATTGCCATAATCAGATGTTAATCGCAAGTGGTTCCAAGATAAAACAACCTTGTACTTAATTAGAAGGAATAAATGGCAGAGGAAACTCCAACCTCAAAATTGTGTAAAATTAGATCCGCTGGCAGTTAAAAAGAAATAAATGACTTAACTTTTACTATTTTAGACTTATTTTAATACGAACTCGTCAACTTATTATTTGTACTTTTCAACTACCCTCATACATCAAGAAGATAGTAAAGGACAAAAATCTACTACTACGGCAATACAAATTGCTAAGAAAAGACTTGTTTCGTATAATTAAAAAAAATAACCCTCGGTTTGTATGCGCCACTGTGCCAATTGTTTATCGACGGTGTAGAGAAATAGCTGAATCCGCACTTTCGGCTTAGTTTGCTCAGCCGCGATCAGCAGTTTGAATTAGTCTACTCCTAGTTTGTGATATCAGCGAAATGATCGTTCTCCTGATAGCGAACTCATGTTTAATTTGTGTTAATGTAATTGAATGGCCGTTTCAAAGTGTTAATTTGGTTACATGTAAACGCGTTTAATGGGAAACAAAAGTCACCGTTAATGAGTTATGAAGACAATTAATCTCCGACGCTCTCCTTTCTGAGTTCGCCTTCTAATTAGATGAGAAAATCAGTGTTTTTAGAACAAGACTGTGATTTTAAACGGTTGTTTTATTTAGAGAATAATACATTTACATATACAAATATTGATGTATTAAAATCAAATATTTGTATATGATAATACCAAATCTGAGACATTTATTGAGAGGATAATATAATCTAAATACGAAATCGTTTATTCACAGATTCACTCGTAGTTGGTCGTGTGACTCGTCACAGGTGAACTTGAAGAATTAAAAACTATTTTAATATATTATTGGACATTTATTTATATTTAACTCCTGTTAAAAAGATGATAATGATGATGATGACAATTATAATAATTACAATTCAATCTCTTTAATGAAATTGAGTAGATTTCGGGTAGTGGGAATCTGTGTATTAATTATTACAACTATTACGTTTAGCTGGATAAAAATGGTTGAATATCATCAATAGTTACTTGATTGAATCAAAACTATAACCATTTTGGTACTACATCTCTTACACCGTGTTCGTTATCTTTTTCTGTTGTGAGATGCCACGAACTTGTCTAAAGTCTCAAAATTAATATAAAACGAAAAAGCTTCCCTATTAAAACACAAGATTGGGCCAATATATGCTATATTTGCTGAATATGTAAATGTTAACATTGACCAATGTATATGCAATATCTGCCTTATATTGTCCAAAATTTATCTAAAATATTGGCCATGCTGGCAGATAATATTGCGTTAATATAGGGCCAATTTGGAGCCAATTAAACCTAAGTAAGTATTTTATATCGGCCAATACCAGGGCAAGATATTAAATCAATATTGATACAATATTAGATACCTTATATACCTTAAAATCGGCAAGTGTACTGTATCAATATTGCTTTCTGGATAGACTATATTAAACAATATTGGTCCAATAATTCTTGTCAGTCAAGTTAAATATTGAGCCGATATAATTTGCCAATATTGTACAGACATTGGTCTATAAATGTCTGTAGGAGCCTTATACTGAGAGATAAATACTAAAATGTTCTAAATATATTGAATACATTTAACATTCGTTGAATATTTATTATTTAAATTAAAGTGATTCTATTACAAAAGATGAGTTTACTACTTATATAAGAAAGTTGACAAAAATAAATTTACAAAATTGTGGTTACTAATAATACGGTTTTAATATTTTCAGATAATTATATATATTATATATAACATTAAATTACTCATATTTTGAAGTTCTCTTCATATGTTTCATAAAAACTAGACAAGCAATACTGGCAAATTATTCACATAATTCTAAATATATTTATTGGCTCAATATTGGATTTACATTAGACCAATTTTATTTGCTAAAATATACCGAATATTTCCTTTTGATTATCACCAAATTCTCACTCAGTATTAGGATTTTCTTGTTCTGAGCCATTACAGACATCCATGTGTAAGAAATATAATATTAATATTGGATTTGTATTGAGTTAGCAGTATTTATAAACAATTTAAAGAGCATATTAGTCAATCATTCCTTTGGTAAACTCTGTGGAATATTTTTTCTTCTTTAAATCTAAACATTGTCTTAATATTTTAACAATATTAGTGAAATATTGGTGTTTCCTTATCTTGATACTACTAAGGTATGACAGGCAGTTAATCATGACTTTATGTTGATTTTCTTATTTTTAGGCATTAGTGGCCGAATATGCATTAAGCAATGTATTGCCAATAATGTGGTTTTCCCTTATAGTGAAAACCAATAATGTACCAATATTAATTAAATATTCCTTTTTATGTATGGCTAAATGTTGTACCAATATTGTGTCCAAAATTTCTAAAATATTGAAATAATGTTTTGATAATACCGTAGCTTGAAAAGTTTTTAATAATGGCTCTATATTTGTTTTAACGTGTTTATTTGATTTATGTCAAACCTATATAAATCCAACATTGAGCCAATATGGTTTCAAATATCAAAATAATATTAGTTAACATTATTTCAGCTTATATTGTACCTGATAGTAATATTGGTTTGATATTGATAATTTAAATATAATATTGAGCCAATGTTGGGATCCAGTATAAAATGTAATTATCAAAAAAAAATTTAGCCAATTTATTGAAAATATTGGCTATTAATTGCTAATATTGGTTCTTTATTACTGCATTGTGCATTTATTGGCGTAACATTGCGACAACACAATGCCGTAGTTATGTTCTACTAGGATTAAATTATATTAATTTTGACGAGGTAAAAAGGCAATAGAAATATATAGATAATAAAAATGTGTATGTGGACTAAGAATTAATACTAATAATTAATCAAGATCCCTGTTATTCTTTTGAAAAAAAAATAACATTTATTTGAGTTGAAAAGATTTTTATTTAAAACAAATAAAGTAACTTTTTGTTAAACGAAAGAGATATTTTATTGATTGAAACAACTAAAAATAATAAGAAATTTACCTAGGTTAAATAATTTTTGGTTGATTTGAGTAATCTTTTGTCTCTGTATAGATTCTCTACCAACATTTATTTAGTTATTTTTCTTAAGCGGTCATTCTATGAGATTTTCGTAATAATACATTTTTTTATCAGAAAATACTATGTAATTAGATTTAACAAATTGATTTAAAATCCAGGTGTAAAGTTTGTTTTCAGTTTTGTGGTTTTCAATTAACTTGCGAAAGCGCGTAAGTGAACTTTTGTAACCCTAACCGTTCGTTCCATCATCTTCCACTTCATACTTTTAGTATACGGTTATGTAATGCTAATAAAATGTTTTAACTTTTAATAAAATATCCAACGCTGCCCATTTGCTTAAAGTTAAACTAGGCATCACATTAAAATTACTATATATTTTCTCCAAGGTATAATTTCAGATAAACTATGTGTAAAATATCCGTGAGTCATACTGAGAGAAAATTATTATGATACTCTCTCAGAAAGTACTTATAAGTATATAGTGAACCACGATGAGCCTTTTTCATCTTGAACATATTATATTTATTATACGGACTTGAAGATTGCTAAACAGAAATTAAATAATGGATATTATCTCTTTTGTCTGGTTTTATCTTTAAGAAATCGAAAAGAATTTGAATATAAAATACTTCTAATGGGTGATTTTCGAGACCAGTTCGAGCTCATAAATTGATGGAATTACTGTTATTATCACAAAGATAACATTCTTATTTATCTAAGAATCAAAAATTACTTAATTTTTTAAAATTTGCTTTGTGAAAATGGTTATCGGATTATCAACAGGAAATTACCCTACCATTCAGAACAACTAACTGACCCAAATCAATCTAGGAAACAACACACTATAACTGTAATTTAAAATATCTGGGTGGACAGAAATTACATAATTAACTACCAAAGTACCGGCGATTTTGAAAAAACAACTATATTTTAATCTCTTTAATAAAAATTGAGATGTAAGTAGAACCAGAATGTTGCTTTAGTAATATTTTAGAAAAATTCAGAAATTGAACGCCTGTGACAGTATAATTAAAAAAATGCTTCCTGAACACTCTACCTAAGAAAATAAAAAATTGACCTACCTCGCTTGGAGCCTCCTCTCATTTTAAATGGTTTTGAAAATTAGGAACTAGGAATCGCTTTCACCACCGAGAAAAGAAGTTAAAGGCCAAATTTTAAATTAAAAAGCAAGTGGAAGAAGATTAATCAAGAACGGACATAGGGCTAATAGATAAACAATTAAAACATTTTGAGCCATGGTTTTGTATATGAGATTAAATCGGGAATTATTTTGGGGGAATATTCGTTTTTCTAAATAACCTTCTTTCAATTTTGCTTATATAATTCAATGCTTTTCAAAACCTTTCAACTTTTCAAAAAATTATAATTGTTGATAGCTGCAAAATATTCACTTACAGCTTCGATGATTTCAGTATTTTATGAGATTTTTTTAACCTACCATTTCTTGAGATTTGGTAATAGGAAGGAATCTGACGGAACCAATTCTGGTGAATACGGAGCATGATCAATGTACTAGAATTGTAATTCGTATAGATTTGTAATCACAATTGCCAAAATGTAAGCAAGGGCATTGTCGTGATGGTTCAAGAAATTTTCTTTACCAAATGAGGCCTTTTAGCAATCTATCTATTAACGAAGCTTAATCACATGTTATTGTTTTTCCGAATAGCAAGTAATCAATAAAAAATAATCCCTTTTGGGGTGGAAGTAGCCATCATTTTTCCAACAGACTGAAAAATTTTGGATTTCTTTGAAGTTGGCTCATCATGTTTGGTAATGCTGCTTTGGCTGCTTTTTGGTCTACGGAGTGTCACAGTTATAAAATAAATCTTTTTGTATCTGATCGTATCTAGACTTTGCTGAAAATGGCCAGTCAAACTTGATTTTGGTCGATTGACAAGGGCATCTATCTAGTTCTATCAAATTTTGATATAAAATACAATTCCAACTTTCTCTACTGTCTTTCATAGCTTTACTCAGCAAACCTTTGTCACAATTTCATGGACTTTTTCAATTCTTTCTTCATCGGAAGAGAAGACCATGAATTTGTATCAAAATTTGACAGCAGTTGTACGAACGATTTCATTATCGAAACATGTGCTTGATTCCATCTTCTGGTTCAGTCCAGAAACATTCCGGTGTATCCTCGTATATTAATTATTTTGCTTGGTAACAAACTTTACAGAATCATTAGTAAACTAAAATGGATCATACCTACTACCCTTAGTAAAATATTTTTTCTTTCATCCCAATCAAATCACGAAAAAAATTTAAAACAAAATACCCCGATAACAATATACCCCGAAAGTAACTCAATATATTTCGCCATTACTATTATTTATTTGGAGTAATAAGTTACGAGAGGCAACAAATCACTAAAAGCTCACGTTTCAGAAATAACGGCCTTCGGGGTAGCTGCTTCTCTTTTAACGAGAGCTCTAGACAAACAACCTCAGCAGAGTGAAAGATTTTAATAGGCCGAGTTTTTTTAGAGCTGGGGGCATTTCGCCAGCGTTGGTTGTTTATCAATGAAGAAAAATGCTTAGGTTGCATTTCGCTATCGGTTTTTGTCGGGGAAAATTTTGTTCCTTCAGCAACTGCTGAACGGGAAAACTTAGGGTGAGTTGTTTTTGGAAGTATTAAGAAAAAGTATCAAAGAGAGATTCATTTAGAAATTTAAAAGAAAGCAACGGTTCTCGGATTAGGTTGCATAGCAAATATTTTAAAATACTTAAATTTAGAGGGTTTTGTGTAGATTATTGTTATATTTAAGTTTAGACAAAATGAGATTTACTTTTTGAATAAATTTTAATTTGAATAAATTATAAACTTAAATTGGAAGTCAAATAATTAATGAATTATAAATAATAATACATAATAAAACGTTTTAAGAGTGAGTTAATGAAAGTCAGTATAATATTAAATTGTATCTTGGCAAATAGTAAAAAAAAAAGAATTAATATTAAATGAATATATTTAAACTACAGCAATTTTAGAATTGCCACAAGTAAGTTTTATATTATTTGACTTTGGACAAATTACCATAAAAATTTAATTCTGATAAAACAGAAGAAAAAAAATGAGACAAATTCTATTTTCTATTTTTGACCAACTAAACGTTTTTTTAATAAGATTATACTCTTTAATTGTTGCAACACTTAGAGAAATGGGAGCAATGACTTACACAATCGTAGGTTAAGATCCTTATGCCGATATAGAAACTTATTTTTTTTGAAGAAATCCAATTTGTCGGGATTCTAAATTTCAATTGAAGATATGCCCTTCACTATATCAAAGTACACAGGAAAGATTAAAAAGTATTTTTGACATCTCACTTGTTATTGGTAAAAAAATTGAGTTTAGTTTTTATATAATTAACATTTTTTACAAAATTAACGCCAAATTTTTTATGCTACGATGTAGACGCTGCGAAATTTTGAATATAACAATTTTTTACCAAAATTGACATTCCAATAAATTTTTTTTTTATTTTATATTTTAAAATTCTTGGATTTTTATACAAAACATGTATATATATATAAATATATATATATATATAAATATATATATATATATAAATATATATATATATATATATAATATATAAATTATACTTATCTTCAATGTCCACAGTATTTGAAAGCTCTTTTTAAAATATCTTTTTCTAACCACCTTTCGCTATTGCATTCATGCCACTCTTTGAAAATGCGATTTAGCGAAACCAGGTTAGGGAAAGATATTTTAAAAATACTGTGGAAATTCAAGCTAAGGATAATTTATCTTTTATATTTAGTATGAAAAATTCCACTAAGTAAGGGATGAAACAATTAATTTAATTTACAAAACATATATTCCTAATATAAATTTATCAAAATATAGACATTCTTTTTCGAATTGGAATATACAATTTTCAACCATAATTTAATTTTTATAATGAATCCAGAAGTTTTGTGATATTTTGATCTATTTTTTCTAAAAATTTCAGTTAATTTATTAAGAAATTATAAATATTATAAGTATATAAATCATATCATTTTGTCTATCTTAATATTATATTTGTTTCTAAACAGTACAGAATAATTTAAAATCTTATCACATAAACGTTTCGATCTTATTATATATGGTTTCTAAATTCTAGATTTAATTAAACATTAATAATCCAAACAATTAGTTAATATACCTGAAGCTACCATGATATTTAGAAAAAATTCTAAATTTATTTTTAAAATTTGTTATTGTTTAAATAAAACTTAATTATACTTGTAATTTACTTTATAATTTTTAATCCTTACCGGATTTATTACTTTAATGCCCTCTTTCTTGAAAAATATTTGTATTTTTTACAAAATAAATATTGATGGATAATGGACACTAATTATTAATACGAAAAAAATGTATTGAAGCTTATACAGTTAAATTACGTGTGATACAAAAGTTGAAAATAATAATAATAATAATAATAATAATAACAATAATAATAATAGTAATAATAGCATTAATAATATAAATGGTAATAATAATCATAATAATAATAGTAATAATAATAATATTCATGATAATAATGGTAATAATACAAATAATAATAATAATAATAATAAAAATTTATTGCAAAATATGAAGAACAAAATGGTTTGGATAAATTGTGAGAAGGGACAGAGAAGTCTTGCGCCTTAAACTCGGAAGACATATAGGGACCAAAACACTGGGGATTAAGAACCAATAGAAATAAGAAAAAAAGGAACGCACCTAGTTATAGTTATAACTACTTATTAGTAGTCTTGAAAGTGCATGTGTTATCGGAAAACGTTGAAAAAACTATAGGATGCAGGATGTCCCAATAACCATATAAGCCAAACATATTCACGCAAATCAAAGTATAATCTAATTAAGTAAATCCGAAAGATGGAACTTTCTAATATTTAAATAAATTGATTTACTCGGAATAAAAATATCCATCCGTTTGTCTAGCAAAGGAAGTTTCCCATCGGGCGAACTTTATATAGTCAGAAAGACTGTCGACTGTTTCTATTTCTGCTAATTGCCGAAGGCGGTTGTGTCGGAATGTTCGCGATGAAAAATGACTGTCGGTTGACGAGTGATTGCCATGGAGACCGCCGCCGCCGATCCGCCACCGCCGTTCACTTGTTTCATCTTCGCGCTTGCTTCGATGTTTCGTATTCGTACCATGACTACTCAGTGACTCTCTCTTTCTCTCGATCGATCCATATAAAGGACAAGATGGCCGTGTTTACACAAGTTTCCCGATTTATTTAATTTTCTGTGGGAATGAGAGCACTTAGCGATATTTACAATTAATATAACTAATAAAACACCTACTTAGAGGTTGTACAAGTTCCACTTGGTCAAATCCCGCATTTCTAAATAATAAAATGTAGGGATTTGGAGCCTGACCCCCACATGTAGTTCCTATAGTCTCACTACAATAGAAGTCCGCTATTAATTTTGGAGTAGACTAAGCACTATTTCGTGGTAACAAATCAGTTGTCATAACATTTCAATCTGAAGATATGGCACTCTCATCACATCACTTATAAATGTTTCATCTCCTGAACTTGAAAAACGTTGACCACGGTATTGATTTTTGGACATGCATGCAAGTCATTTGGACTTAGTTTAGAGTTGTCTGGAGGCAGACCTATTAACTCCACCTTTTCTGTGGTTAAATAATAATTTTTGTTGAGCTGTGTGGCGGCTTCCATAGTCCTGGTGGAAAATGATGCGACCTCGTCTATTAATTTTTCTCATTTCTAAGAAAACTTCTGGTAAACAAATAGTTATATACCACTCAACATTCACAGTTCTACAATCATTTACTTCGAAACACTCTGATTTAGATGAACTTGTAAGATTTACTTCATTTTGAAACACCCAAAGAGTGAATTGTTTTTTTATTTTAATGCATAAGAATACAGGGTGTCCTGTAACTTGATGACTCTAGTCTGAAATTGGAAAGAAGGGAACAAAATTTCTTAGCAGCCACAGAAATATTAGAAAAATTAAAAGACCCAGGAAAACGTGAAGAATTTATTAAAACAATATTAGATTGGGATAAGTTGCTATTTGTAAAGCTAGACCAAATAGGCCCACATAATGCAATGAAAGCCGCAGAAAAGAAAGTAATAGAAAAAAGAGAAAAAATAGCAAAAAATAAGGCAAAAGTTTGGAGCGAAGAAATGGAATCAACAGCGAACGAAATACCTGAAACGTCTAAAATAAACTATAGTGAAACGGATGAGAGATGGAAACAACAAAGCAAGAAGGCAAAAAAGCCAAAAGAAAAAATATTCGATGAAAGATTAAAAGTGAATAATAGATTCGAACCATTAAGCGAAGTGGATACAGGAAATAGAAAAGGAGGAAGAAAAAACTGAAAATCCAAAAATACCACCAGTGGTCTGTGAAGGAAAACCCGAAAATCACCGATACTTTATTAACCAGGTGAGAAATACAATAAATTCTACTAACTTTTCGGTACAATTTAATAGAGAAAATATAAAAATTTTCACGAGTACAAATGAAATTAATAGAACATTTAAAAAACAAAAACTTAAAATTCTACACATACACAGATAAAACAGACAGACTTAAAAGAACAGTGATGAAAGCCGTTCCTAACTTAGACTTAGAAATTACTAAAGAACAATTAAAAAAGAAATCTAATATAAAAATTAACAGCATAGTACCCATGAAAGGGAATAACGATAAATCATTAAGTTACAGTTATTGAATTACAGTCAATAGAAATGTAGAAATTAAAAATCTATACAAAGTAAAAGATATTGAGTTTGTAAAAATTAAATGGGTAACTTACATTAGGCGAAATAAAGTAACCCAATGTTTTAATTGCCAAAACTTTGGGCACTCCCAAATCAATTGTAACATGAATCCAAAATGCGTTAAATGTGGAAAAGACCACGCAACACGTGAGTGCAAATTAGATCACACGGCAAATAGTAAAACATGTGAGAAATACATAAAATATACTGAAAGAATAGAGATGAACAGAAATAATAAGCAGAACAATATTATACCCAAAAAATATTTTAATAACACTGTAAATAGCAACATAAAGTACAGTCAAATAACTAAAAACGTACATCAAAGTCAAAATCAAAACCCAATAATAAATAACAATCAAAACAAATTGAAAGAAATATATGAAACAATAAAAGAAATTGATCAAATAGTAAATTATAGACAAGATGCTAAAAACTTTAAAATTAATGAGGGATGAATTGAAAAATACAAAAAATTTTATGGAAAGAATGGAAATAATGTATAAATATGAAACCCTATACAACCAAAATTAATAAGTTGTTAAAGTAAATAAATAGACGTATAAATATAATGAAGAACGATCTTTGATCGGAGATAATTAACCCTTTAAATAAGGCAGTCCCTAGCTAATGCCGTAAAAATAGCGGGACAGAAAAATAAAATAAATAGAAATAAATGGCATAGAAATTAGAACTAACGCTTACGGAACAGATAATAAAATTAAAAGTTAAATAATAATGCAGCATAACACTTTATTAAAATTATTATTATCCCTAGTGATAATTGTAAGTTCTCCTCAAAGCTGATAAATATAAAGACATACAAAATTTGACGCAACCATCTGGAATTGTCCACATCAATTTCCATAGAAATAATTTGCGACTACGTTGATTGTTCGCAGTTGTTTCGTCTAATTTTCAGCAGCGGCTTCAAAAGCGCACACGCAACTGTGACCAGCCGTTTTGGATAATTAAGCAAGTGCTCGTCGTAGTGCTGTGTAGATCTTGAATAGAGTTCAAACGGGCCGCGTGATGGATCACCGTGTGCCAACTTACCGGCTTCGCGAATCTATCATTCATCTGGAGATCAGAAATACGCTGCCCAATAAGAAAAGACCAAAATAAGAACAAGATTTTGTCTTTCGTTTCAAACTTTTTGCTAACAGAAAGCGAGCTATTAAACCATGAATACAAATTCATATAATTAAAACCTGACAAATATCTAAGCTACAGCAACCTTAATTTTATTGCATAACAATTTATATCAGCTAAAGGGATCAAAAGTATGAATTGTTGTTAAAAAAATTAAATCTGAAGCATGTTTTTAATTATTTTTTTGAATAGTTTAAAGCAAGCCTTTTTTATTCCATAACTAACAACCATGTATATTTCATTTGAATATTAAGAGAGAGTATATACCCAGAAATAGGTTGCGTTAATCAGAATCAAAATCAGTAAACTACGGACGTGTGTTACTTTGAGTAACGTAACCTTTAACTGGAGCCCATATTAATTCTATTGAATTAAGCTCGCCCTGGTAGGGTGGTAAGCGAAGAATTTAAATTCTTCATTTTTGGCAATTTTCTCAATAATGTAATTGTTTGAATTTTGTTTATAATGGTTAAGAATTCTGCTTTCAGCAATATATTGTCAAAGGCTATATTTTTTAAATTTAATCATGTTACAATTTCATCCTACTTCCAATCAACGATGTTTTTTGAATCAAATAAAAGTAAACCACCCTCAAGAAAATCGTTCATACTCAATAGCAAACTTTACTTTACCTGTAGGTTTTTAATGCCAGTAGTAAATACTTGCAAAAACGCTTCTTGAGCTAAATTTATATTTTTGTACTGTCGTCTCCACAATACAATTTCTTCAGATTCAATTAGCATTCAGCGTCTGCCCATTTTTTTATATTTAAAATTTAATTCATCTAATACTTTCCTCAGTTTATTATGTGGACAAATTAGAATCGTCGGATATGGCTTTTAAAACCTTATATAATTTTAGTTAGTATTCACTTGTTCAGAACAAATGTGTGAACGAGCTTACGAACCCACGTCGATTTTATATAATTTTGGTCTGCCTCGTTTTGGCTTTAGTAAGTTTACTCCAACTGATTTATCCTCCTTTAAAACTTTATATATCGTAGATTTTGCATATTGCCTTACTTTAAATGGTATTTCAATTACGACGTCAGCAGTATTTGAAGGTTTATGTTGTCTAAAATAGTTATACATTTCATTGAGTGACAATTGGTATAGTTTTAATTTTTGAACTAGTGAATACGTACAAGTTACTTTTATTTTCGGTCATTACTATTTTTCACATTTATTGTAATATAAATAAGTGAATTTCTACAATTCATATTTCCTGTTCAAATGATGTATAATTTATAGCTTTTCATTTCGTTTTTTTGGTGTTTAAATGCTCCTTCTTCATTTGTTCTTCTTACATTTCAAATCCATATTTTTCTTTTATATGAAGTAGTTTTAGTTTTGTCGAGCGGAAGTAAAAACGTGGTTGTTACGATATATTTGATAACAAAACAAGTTGGATTAATCAGTTGATAGTACTATATTAATAAGGAAAATTGACACTTGCCACATTCTAATGCTTTGAAGCCTGGAGCTTCGAATCTTAATGGATGTCAAGTATATACTTATACCTAATAGAAGAAACCAAACTAAACTTTTTCTAACTTATTTGTTGCACGGGGAATATATTGAAATTACAATAAAATATATAAAGAAAACAACAAGTGAAATTAACAATGGAACGGAATTAAATTATTGGTTTGAATAATTATTAACTCTCGTCGAGTTCGTTAGTATACCGTTTGTATTATATTGACTAATTCAGAAAAAGTACCAGCAAATTATACCTTACAAAAATTCGACTAGTATAAAGACACTTTCGGACTAGAGTCCTGTTCGAGACGGGTGTTTAAAAACTCATTTCCAAATTAATCTAGCTTTACGATCTGAACTTTTAACACTAATTTGGTTTTTGCTGATTTTTATGACTTTCGGTTTATTAAAGAATTTCGGCTTTTTACAAATCTTACAATATCCTCAATTCGGAGAATTACATGACAAGATAATAATTTCAACTTGTCTTAGTTGATTTATAATTCTCAAGCCAGCTTGTTTTTTAAACATTGAATATATAACGGTGAACTCGCTTTTTATAATTAATTGTAGGTAAATAAAAAAATCATTTTATACTAAATCGGATCTACTACATTTTATGTTGCTTTTAGAGAGTCGGCTCTGTTACAACTACAAGAGTATTTCTTCTGATATTCCTCTCTAAAATAATCTATTCTTTCCTCTTCTTCTATGTATGTAATGTATAAGAGATATATTTTCTTTCTTTCCTTTTCTTGGCATCGCATTGCCTTTGTTAATTTTTATCGTAAAACCAGAGAATTTAGAATAACTTTGAAATCACTTTACCCACAGTTGATTTAAATATGCGGGACGTATTTCCAGTATTTCTACTTTTAACGAATAAAATAAAACAGCTAAAAATAAACTCATTTTCCTGACACCGTCAAGATGCCATCCCAAGTCAAGCCAAACCGTATTAGTTCCTTTAAGCGTGTAACAGAACCAGCTAGCACATTTCTTGGTCTGTTAAATCAATATCTCGGAAGCATATCCGAGGAGCACACGCCTTTTAAAACCCAGCCACCCACGACTCGAAATAAAATAAATCACCGACAGGAGAAGTCTTTTTCCCCTTCGGGATGCAGGCTACGGGACGTCTCCAATTACTGCAGGAATCGTATCTTTACGATTTTCCACCCCTCCGGATGGTCTCGAGAGAATTGGAACCCTCTTTGGCTGAGTGGTGGAAGTGAAAGGTCCCTTTTTTGATAAGGAACGCCATTTTATTTTCGGATTTGTGCCGCTTCAAGTGGATCTTAAAATTAAGTTCAAGTTGATATACAATAAAAATATGATATCAATTGTTATGATGTTATTTAAAATGTTTAAAATATTTCAAGGGATACGGTGTTTTCCAGAGTTATAATTTAACGAGAATATAGCGCATAGTAAAAGAGGAGATGAGTCACATTTGTTGTTGTAAACAATTAGGTTTCAAAAATACGAGGATTATTAAAAGACTTATTCCATTCAGAAGTTGGTATGCTCAAAATTTGTGCTTTAAATGGAGCCACGCTTCTCCAGGACACGAAAAACGGTGACCACGTGTTTTATTGCGTGCGGTATGGGATGTTGCATTATCATGAAGCAAAATGATTGCATGTTTATATCTTGTTTTTCGCTACTGATCAATTACTTGTAGCAACCAAACCCTTGCATACTATTCCGAATTTCAAAACACTCGATTGTTGCTTAGTCTTTGATTCGTGGGAATAGATTCCCGTTTCGTCACAAGTAATAATATCATCGATATGTTCCATTCTCAAATTTTTTCAGCATTACTTTGCCCCAGTTGAAACGTTCTTCTTTTTTGTGTTATTGTGTTATGGATAAGTTGTGTAGTATTCATCGAAAACAAAGTTTCCGGGAGGCTAAATGTGTATATAAAATTAAATGTATCAAGGTCTGAGGAAGGTGCAAAGATGCTTGAATCACATCATACGTTACATGACAATCTTGTTCAATTATTCGGCGATTTATTGATGTTAATATTTTCAGCAACAGTTCAGTTTTAAGGACGCTCTTCTCTTGGTTGACCTTTAAGCGAAACACGACCAAATTTAAATTATTGAAACCAGCGATATACCGTCGTTTTTGATGAAGTTTCATAATGCAATATAAAAATGAAATATTCCATACATTTTAAACCACATAGAAAATGAGAAAAAATCATAGCACGCATATTTTCCTGCGTTAAATTCGTTTTTAATACGCTTCTTAATTTTTAAGACCAAACAGTGTACAAATGGACGAACATTTTAACAATTGGAAAAAAATGATTTATTCGAATTCTAATTTATACAAGTAGAGGTGAGAGATTCCCGAATTTATTCGGCTCACCCTCTTAGTTTGGCAAACATATTCTTGTATTTAAAATAGCTAAAATTCTGAAACAAAATGATGTCGAATTTATAATAAATTTATTCTAAACAGTGTACGGCGGCGCCTCGCTAGCCTTTTCATATAGACACAAATCCTGAACAGAAAGCTATGTAATCTGATTTTAACAACAGTTATTCATGATTAAATATAACTAATAAGCGTACATGTTGGAATATATAATTCAATAAATAAAAATGATTAGAAATCTAGAAATAAGCATGCAGAGCACAGCATAGAGATTATCGCTCTAGAAATAACCTCACTTTGATAAATGCTCTGTTTGTCTAAATAAATGTACCGTTCGGCCGCATCTCGCTTGATATATTATTTCCGAGAGGGTTGTTTTTTATACCGATCAATCTTAACAGCATGTTTTAGTAATAAACATATATTTAATTCAAACACGTGAAGCAACGTTGTGCTTTCTCAAATGAAACATGACTCGTTTATGAATTAGGTCGCCGCGGCTACTAATTTCTGGAAGAGGGAAATTAGCTGGAAATGCTAATTGATGTCGTTTTGATTACTTATGGGACTTCGGGGAATTTTTACTGACTTTGCTGCCACAGGTTAGTTAGAAACCTCGTTATATTTATATGGAAAGATATATAATTTTTTTAATGTTTATGGTAAAATATTTATACGGTATACTTAAAAAAATAAAAATATAAAAAACAAGCAAAATACGTAAATAAAATGTAATGGGAAATTGGGTACAGAGCAGAACCTGCGCTTAATGTTCTTCAAATTATGATGGAAAGTGTAAAATTTGTCTATAGGTATAGTGGAAAAAAAAGTACTTACCGACACTTACTCTCAAGTATTGTGTTAGCTCTATTTTCTCCAAAAGTTAATTTCGAATACGGAAAATGTCAACCGTTCGTAAATGCCTAACTAGAACAGGACCGTATTATGCTCAAATAAAATACTCCAACAAAAGGAAATCAATGACGACAACACGTAAGTGGGTAAACTGAGGCTTGAAATTTTTTCTCGTATTTTACTTCGTTTTAAACAAATTAATAACGGTCATTATTTAAATTGATTTCGTTTGCAAAATAAAGAGTATTAATGGTTTATAAAAAATTATTTTTATTTGAATTTTAAAAAACGCTTTGGCTGATTTTAATGTCAAAATTCACTGTTTCTGTTCTTCACGAAAAAATAGCTTTCAATGGATTTTTTTGTTATTTGTTTAGAGGGAGCAATTTAAAATAAAAATTTTAATGCTCTAAATTTAGGTATTTTAGTTATTCAGCTAAGACTTTTTTTAAAAGAAACATACACTGGCCACATATATATTAAATAACTCTTTTAAATACCAGTAAAACGATATACATAGTAATTTCCTTTGTTCTTAAATAAAGCCGTTATTTATAATTTTCTAATTTCCAATAACACAACATTTTCTTGAAGCCAACCCTCTTTATTCAAAAATAAATAGACTAATTTTGTTGATGATTTTTTAAAAAAATTAGTACTTTCTAGATGATTTTGCTTCATTTTTTGAGAATTTGGACATGATCTGGACCAATAGATTAAAAAACATAATGAAAAAAATTTGGAAAAACTAAATCTGAAGTGACTTTACATCGAAATTGGACCACTATTAATTATTAGACAAATTTAGTTTTTTTCTTGGTATTCCTAATCGACCCCGTAAATTACGAAGTAAAAAAAAATCAACCAAAGAAACAAAATGCCTTTTTCAGTATGTACTTTTTTAAATAATTAAGGTTCTTCAACTCATTCGTAGATACGTTCAGGACTATGTTTGTCTTTCTGGAACAGAAGGTTACACAAAATCAGATTGTTAACATAGATCCGCGTAAAAAAAACTCGGAAATAATATATCACGTGAGATGCGGCCGAACGCTACATTTATTTAGACAAACGCGGCATTTATCAAGTGAGGTTATTTCTAGAGCTCTAATCTTCTCTTCTACTCTCTGCATCTCGCATATATTTGATTAATTTGAAGGACGCGAAGTGGAGTGGGCTTAAAACAGATAATCTCTGTAAAACAAATGGCTTATTTGAAAATTTGTTGTCGGCTTTTGTGGTAACATAATTTAAGCAAATGAAAATATATTGCCGTTAGATTTTTATATCTAGTAATCATTTAGACAGAATATGATTGTTAGAAAATAGCTACTAGTTTCACTACTATAACAAAATGTAAACATAAAATATGGAACGGGATATGATAAAATATCTAGACTCAGAAGGAATATATTACAAAATACTGGTCCTTGCATATATAAAAGGAGAATATACCAATTGTGAGACTTACACGGAGATATATTTACCATGGGTTGTAGCAAAATTATACAGTAGACAAATTGAAGAAAAAATAAGGAAGAAGATAAAACATAAATTAGAAGAAGAGCAAGTGGCGTTCAAGAAAGGAAAATAAACAACAAATAATATATTCATCCTCAAAAGAGTACAAGAAAGAAACATCGAACAAGAACAGGAATTATATGTAACTTACTTAGGTTTGAAAGCGAAATTTGATTCTATAGAGATTCTATAAGAAATATGGCAAGAAATGCATCAACTTGGAGATTCACAGTAACTTAGAGATGCAGTCCAAGATATCAAGAATGTAAGAGAAAATGTACAAATAACCGAAAAGAGGTCATAGGAATGCAAAATAGAAAAAGAAATAGAACAAGAAGACTGTCTCAGTTCACTCATATTTATAGTTGTAATAGACAGAAACTAAAATGAAATTTTCAAAGAACCTAAAAACTACCATAGTATTCACAAACCACAAACTAGATGGACTACTTACTACATGCCGATGATGTACTAATAGTTGCTGAAACGCAAGAAAAAATGGAAATAATATTTAAAATTTTGATAAGGCAAATAAAAAAGAATGGAAATAAGTATAAATAAATGTAAAACAATGATAATTAATCAAAACAAAAATAATGCAAATGCAATAACAAACAAAGATCACTAAATGTATCAATCTATGAATATCTGGGGTAGTCATTACAGATGATAGAAAAATTGACACAGAAATAACTAGAAAAGCAAACCAACTATTTTTTTTTATTTATTTGTTTTATTTAACGTCGGTCTAGTTCTGCGACCAGGGCTGATCACCGATGCCGGGAGCACGCTACCCCTAACCGGAAATTTTGCCGAATCCTCAGGTATTTCAACCCGAGGTAGGGATCTTTAACGAAAGACGACATATCTCCACTATACCAACTATATTACTCACTAAACAAATCAATATTTGGGAAAAACGAAAGAGACACTAAAATAAAGCTAAGCGTATACAATAACCGCCCCAGTATTAATTTTTGGTAGTGGGATATGGGTAACAAACAAAAAAATAAATAGCAAAATAAACGCAGCAGAAATAAAATGGTAGAACTATCAAATCTAGAAAGAATCAAAATGGTGGATATAAAAAATTCAACTAAACCAAGAACAAATAACAATAAAGTAATCAAAAGGCTACTAAATTGGTATTGTCATACGAAAGAAGCAAATAGTCTAATAAGAAGATCTTTTGAGTAAAAAGATACAAACAAATAAAAAAAGGAAGGGCAAGAAAAACCTGGATAGAAAAATTGGCTGAGAAATGAAGGAAAAAGCGGAAAAAAGTTATTCTAAATGAAGTAAAGGGTCGGAGATCCAAAAAAATTGAAGAATTATGGGTAGAAGAATAAAACCAACCATTGCACACCCTATTACTGTATGAGGTTGCAACGAGAAAGAAGAAGAAATACAAATTTTGTAGCTGTACTAGATTTTTGTTCCTACTATTTTTAATATTTAAAAATTAAGTAAGAAAAGAGCCTCTGTCTCTTTTATGAAACTAAAGATATGGCATATGTTCGGTAAGTTGTCATTTTTTATAAAGATCTTCATACATCGCTTTTTCTTAAATGCACTTGAAAACAGAGCTATATAGCATTATATCTTAAGGTTGGGAATAGGAAGAAATATCAAGCAATGGAATAAAGCAATATATTATAATCCATACAAAAAAAATAGGGAAATAGCTCTGTTAGAGACCAGACATCAGGTACAAAATATTGGCACTAATAAAAACAAAATTAGAAATAAATGCAGAACAGAATGGTGAATATCAAGCAGAAGTGACATAACATGCTGTTCATTAAATAAAGGTACCTTATATGAAATCAAAAAACACCGAAACTAATCGAAACATTGCAAGATATGAACATCCTACCAAACTAATAAGCGTAATAAATATGACGCAAAGAAAAACCAAATGGGCAGTAAAGTTTGAAGAACAAACAAGCACCGAATTTATAATATAAAAAAGTGTAAAACAAAACGACCCCCTTGCCACAGTGCCTTTTAATTTAGCTCTCAAAAAGATAATAAGGAACTATCAAATAAACAGAAAAAAAACTATATATAACAAGAGTCATCAATGTCTGGCGAATGCCTTAGGAAATACTCAATAGAAAATGGGGATAATTGTATGTATTTGTATGTATGTGACGAGCAAGAATAAACAAATTTAGTAATTGACACAGCGATTACATATGTAAGACTTCGAAAAACGCTAAAATCCAAAGTTATATCTTGAAATGCAATGTTCCGAATTTAACAGTTAACCAACCAACATTGATATCTGAATGCGAGAAGTAGGTAGATTCTAAGAAACGAGAAAATATATGTGTGGAAGGGAGAATATTAAGGACGATTTTTGGGGAAAAGCTAAGGAATTGGGATGGAAACCAAGGATGAATAACGAACTGTGCCATATGTATGCAAATTCGAAAATGAGCAACTTCGTTAAGGTCAGATAAATATTAGGATATTTTAGGCCATCTGGAGAGACCAGATGTGGAAAGACTGGTCAAGAGAATAGCATGAAAGACGCCTGAAGGAAAAAAGAAAAGGGGCCGTACAAGAAGAAAATGGAGAGATTCGGTCAAATAAAATTTAATTCTATTTGGTATACATCGTATATCATACCTATTTATAACTAGTTATTATTTTTTAAATTTTGAATTTGCCTCCGCTAAGGAAATAATAGTCTTATTAGTACAGTGTACAAAATATTTATACCTCATTTATGAAATGTGTAGTTACAGTGAGGCTTCAATACCAAATGCAAAAATCAAATATCCACTTCTTGTTAACAAACAAATCCAAGAAACACATACGTTAGATATTATATGAACATAATTGCAATTTTGATCTTATTGTAAACTTAAAAGACTTTTTTGATAAACTTATAAAAAAAATCAAAAACGTTTTTTCTGTGTGTATTGAGATGGCAGGAAATAAGTTGAATGATTCTCACAGTAATATAAGTAGATGGCAAATTCATGAGAAGTGGCAAAAGAGTGGTCGGAGGAGGTTAACTTTTTGTTCGTTGTCGGCCATTCCTAAAGCGCTAACGCTAACAAATGATAATGGGTAGTTTCGAATTCCTGAACAAGCCAGAGGAGACGAAGAAGAAGCCAAGCCGGTCTCTTTCTTCCGATACTATTATCGTCACATTGACTTTATTGTTATTAATAGTGTTGACCTTATTAGGAATAAAATAGTTTCTTTCTTAGGCGTTTCAGTCACCTGATTAGTCGGATGATCTGCTCATACAAGTTTCATTAAACGCGGCATTGCATCAGCGGTCGTTCTGTGAATAACAAAATTTAACATTTCTGTTTTATGAGAGCCATTTCTGATATTTTATGCAATACCTTTACACTCGTATTACACGTCGCGTCACTTTGTTACTCGGCACGACACGATGTGATTTCGAATTGTAGTGAAATTCTTGTATTCGATAAGGAAAAAGTACACGAAAAAAACTGTCTTGAGAAAAATACACCCACATATGAGAAGTTCACAACTAAAATGAACCAAGTTAGTTCATTTTACAGGATTTTGCGAGAAAAGTCTATATAAAGCACTTTTTATGTAATCAATTCATTGCTGATTTTATATACTATTTATGTATGTTAAGCTACGAATAAATTGTTGAACAGTTTTATGTTTATTAATATGAAAAATAACATTTTTGGACTAGTTGCACTTTGGCAGAGGAATAATGACTAATTAAATATATAAACAATTAGTAATGAAAATAACATGGAAATTAAATTTGAAGAAAATGTTTACTAATAATAAAAAAATTATTATTAACTTGGTTTACTAGAGTTTGTAAAATTTTTAGATACTTTGATCCACCTAATATAAAAAAATATGGATTTGGTTCAGTGTATATGAAACTCGCATGATTTTAAAACTGTTAAAATATTCCGTATTTTTGTTTTGGACATTTAAAATGAAAATAAGGTTAAAATGTATTAAATCGTATTAAATCACAATCAATCACCAAATCCTTATTTAATGTTCATAACATTAGACTAAGTAAAATAATGACTACTTCATGTTAATTATAAACATAATGAATAAATTAATAATGGACACTTCATTCATTACATACAGTAACATATGAATAACAAAACAATTTTTCAATAAAATTTTAGATAAATATAGCGATCCATATAGCTGACTATTAAATAATAAAAAACAATTTAGGTAAAAGACAAATTACTGGGATTTGGATACCAATTATAATAATATTTAATGTTTTTTCAGGTGTGGTTCCAGAACGCTCGAGCTAAATGGCGACGAATGATGTTAAAACAAGAAGGAAAGTCCGGTGGAGAGAAATGCTCAAGTGCTGACAGTATGACTGACATGGATCTCTACCCCCATGGACCGGGGTCAATCGGCAGCACAATTTCCATGAATCCGCACAGTCCCCCATTCATCATGCCACAAGGTAGCCCCTCATCCCTGGATTGCTCGTGAGGAAGGGCTTTGTCCCTTAGGATGAGTGAAATGATAAAAAATAGCTGAAAGCATAGTATTTATTTTGCGGTGAGCATGATATTGTGATGGACTTTTTAAAAGGGTTTTTTCTGACAAAAAATATATGGAGAAAGAAGTATAATACAGAGAAACGAAAATAAATAATTTATATGGTGATTTTCTTCTGACTGAAACATATTTTCATGATTTGAAAGTTTAGTAAGTTTATTGTTACATTTTTCTGTTAATAATGGTTTATATTTGTATACCAAAATCTAATTCTTGCTTGGACTTCTTCTAAAATGTATCTAAAAGCCTTTTGCGATTATTTTTATTATTTTCATTTTAAATTATACTTTCTTTCTTGTCTCATACTTCAAGAGCTTGAATATTTTATTAAAATTTTTGTTTCTAAATGTCCATATTTAAATTCAATTCAGATAATATCTATATATGTAAATTATTTAACCACAATTAATTACAATTATTGATTTTAAATCCATTGTTTTTTTTGTAGACGAAAATTTGGAAACAAAAGTTAAATATACAATAAAACTATGGTTAAAAGTATTAGATACAAAGGGACAAAAACCAAACGAATATTAGTAAAAAACTTTGTTATAATTATATAGCCTATGAAAAATTCAATGTAAAAATATAAAACCCCAATAATTATTTTTTTTACTGTTTTGGTATAGTTACTAAAAGATACAAAATAAACCTAAAATATGCACTCTTGTGTTAATGTTATATTTTTTATGGCTATCATAATTTTCAAAGAGTTCAATAGTATAATGTATATAAACGACATAAATCTAATTGAATTTAAATATTGTAAATACAATGAACCTCGCGTTAAAAAAAATAAAATATTACGTTTGTTTTGTCCTTCCAATGACATCACCTATATTTTGTACCTTAATTTTTTATAGATATTGTTGTATTTAATCATAGCAAGAATATGTTCCTAGAATTTTATGTTTACACGGATTATTTTTGTTTAAAAATTTTAGATGGATTTAGAAATATTGTAAATTGAAAAATTCCGTATAAAAAATAACAATTTAAAACTGGAAAAATACTGATTATCAATTTTTTTGTTTTAAAATAAAAAAGTTGGGGATATTGGAAATGCAAGTCAAATTTTATTTAAATAGGTCATTTTTTATTTGCAATCATATTTCTGTCACCTAATTTAACGTGTTTTAAAATGTGTCCAATTATTTCACATGAAAAAATTGGTTCAAAGCATATAGAAAAATTTACTATAATAAACAATGTATTAAATAAGTATTCAAAAAATATTAGCTAGTTTAGACTTACGTTTTCTTGCAGATTCGAGGAAAATATACCGATAAAAGCAAAACTTTTATCAACTAAATATTTTTCTTACAAATTTTGGCATTTTATTAAATATTTAAAAAAATAAATAATACATTTTAGTTCATAAATCTAATAAAACATACTTAATAAGACAATAACTAAATTTTTGTACACATTTTAAATTAGTCTTCCATGACTTCCACTTGTTAATTTTCAAACATTCTTGCCAATGTATGATTAATTTTATGTTAATAAACATACTATGTATAATATTTATATAATTAGTGCTACCTGTACATTTATTGTAAATAATGGTGGTAGCGCCTTCCTATTAATATAATAAAAGTATTCAGATTCAGTTATTTTTATTATTTTATTCAGACCTAATACTCACAAATATAAAAAGTAAAAATGTTGACACCAGTAAAACAATACAATAAGAATCAAATGACAAAAAGTAAGTATACGTTTTAATATTATTTCATCAGGATAATACTTTTATTCAGTTCCTGAAATCAAATGCAATTATTTTAATGAATATGTAGTATAATTACCAATAGCAATTTTTACGCAAGGATGATTAAATTTCATTTTCACAGTTTTAAAGTTAAAGTAAGGTCCGTATTATGGTTACTCATATCACATTAAATGCCAAATTATCATTAATCGAGCACGGATATAATAGTAATAGACTAATGATATGAATAAACTTTAAACATTAAGTTTTTAATAAAAAATAAATAAACTATAAACATTGTCATATATTTAAACATAAAAAACGGTTTTATACTTTATATAAAGTAATCTTCCGCTGTTTCTATTAAGATTTTAATTGTAATCTTCGTTGGTTGTGTAGTTTTTGACGTGTAAATATGATTTTGGAGATTCTAATTTCTGAAATAGATTCTATTATAAATATAAACAAAATACTCAGAATACTTCCAGATAAGGTATTTTTTTTAATAGTTTTATTATTTAGAGAAAGTATTTATTTAGGGCTTTTTGAATTAAAATAAAATTCTCACAATTTATTAAAATAAAAGTTTAAAGAGGAATATAAATAAATCATAAATAAATCTCAAGAAGAATATTGATTATTTTTAAAACTCCTGACGATGAACTAATCTAAAATTCAAATTAATCACTATTAAATGTGAATTGTCACTGAATGTTCTATCAGTTCAATGTTCATTTCTCAAAATTAGAAAGTTTTAAATAGATTGTGTGTTTTACATTTTTGAAATAGGACACATAGTTGGTTTTCCATAAAAAAAAAAAAAAAAAAATGTGGTCAAAATAAAATTCACATGAAAACAGAAGTTTTAAAATACACAATAATGACGTTTTTTTATGAATTTAGTATTGGAAGCAGGGTTTTTAGATATGAAACCTATGGAAGGTTGATGTCTAGAATGGAAGAGAGAATTATAGCATTAATTTTTTTAATACATTTT
This sequence comes from Hermaeophaga mercurialis, assembly GCA_951812935.1. Classification (NCBI taxonomy): domain Eukaryota; kingdom Metazoa; phylum Arthropoda; class Insecta; order Coleoptera; family Chrysomelidae; genus Hermaeophaga; species Hermaeophaga mercurialis. The sequence continues at coordinate 24,105,990 of OX638358.1, read as the reverse complement.
GAAGGTTAGTAATGAATTAAAATTTCACTAAAGTAAATCAAACAAATCATGACTTTTTAAGAAATATTTGATATAAATTTACTTTTGGACATTAAAATTCTAAAGAGAAACAGAGAAACATATAGTTTATAAGTATTTAAAAGTTTTTATAAAACACTTACCTTATATTATTTACAATAAATTTTTATACAAATTTAAAATTTATAAAATTTAAATAGAAGGTTAGAATTATTATTTAAATTATAAGTTTAACTAAACACTAATTACTGAAATTAGCCAATATGCCAGAAGTTAACATATACTATGAACTTACTAATTAGGAATAAATAATTTGCTTTTAATTGCTTATATCTGAACTTGTCTTCTTAACGTAACTTTATATATACTCGGCTTCTGAAATAGGGTCTGAATATATTCCTAAATTTGTTAGAATTTATGTAAAACTTAATTGTAGTAATCATTTATTTTATCATTTAGAAGCCTTGTCACATCTATTAATTTACTACTAAGAAACATATATTTTCTAAAAATTAATTTTATGTAAATTTCGTTACAATATATATACACTATACTAGTACTACAAGAATAAAATATTCTTCACTATGTAGAATTTTATACTTTCTGCTAGAAAATATCTTTAATTCTGTCAATTATAATTCAGTTGATCAAATGCTCAATTTTCTTTACAAATAAAAAACGACTCTTAAAGCTACAAATTCAATCCCGAAAAAAACCAAGAACAATTTCCATAATTTAGAGTAAGCAGCGGTCGCTGTCTTTGTTATTCCGAGTCCGAACAAGAGCAAATGCGCAAACGGGCAGAACCCATTCTTCATTCTCCGATGCTCTCGCTATTGATAAATTCTTATTTCTTCTGAAAGGCAAACCAATAAATAAGAGGAAGCCGAACTGGATATTCGAGCATGGTGATGCGTACGACCATTGTTCATTTCATATTAACACAACGATCTTGTTTCTACAATTACGGTAGGTTGTTTTCGAGAAAAAAGTTTTATAGGGGAGAAAAAATTTGCCACCTTACAGCCTGCATCTACAGCTCGTCAGAAAATAATAAAGTGCAGTGTCAACTCTTCAACAGGTTTTTTTGTTGGTGTAACTCGATTACCAAATGCATAAAAGGTCATTTTAATAAAATTATGTTTGTAATCAAAAAAAAAATAGAGAAGAAAACGTACCAGCTGCAAAGAACATATATTAATAATTGTCTATGTATTTTAATTGATATTTTTTTTAAAAACATCTTTATTTAAAGGCGTACTACTAATTTATTTATAAGAAAGTGTAGTTTTTCTTAAAACTTGTTAGTAAAAATTAAATGCTGTAGATATTGAAATAATCTAGCCGATTAAATTATTAAACTTGTTTCATAATATTCAATTTGCATATAGGGGTGACGCATTAGTATGGCGCTATTATTGAAGTAACGAAAAAAAAGTATTTTCAAAAAGTGTAGGCAGTCTTGAGATTCACATTTTAAAATTAGTCCGAAATATAAAGGGTGTTACGTAACGTAGTGCCAGACCAAAGTTATGTTTTTTAAATGGGAAACCCCGTGTGTTTTTACATTTTTATAAAGCTCTTGCCGAGCTAATTTTAACGATGTATCACACTTCATGTCTAATATGTTTAATAAAGGATCTACAGCTACATCAACATAACATTTTTTTGAATTCAGATGTATGTAGCTGCCAAACCGTTGAAAATCAATAAAAACGGTTTACATGTTCCTATCCTAACTTTTCAAGTTTTATGCTATGTCATTAAAAAATATACGATACAGAGTGATCAGAAATTTGAAATCCCATCTGATTTTATAATACGAAATAATTTTAAAATGTGAAGCTTGACTGTCTATAACTTTTATTTAAAACATTATTTTCTATTTCTCAAGATAACGGAGATATCAAACTTTGTAGTATAAGTTGTTCACCCTTTATACAACGGCTAAATACCCCTAGTGGGGTTGAGTTGCATAATGTTTTCTAGATTGGTACGGAGTGGATTAATCTCTATTATTATGACATTTACTAGTTTATTTTTTTATAGGATATTATCCATGTATTTTTTTCATTTAGATATTCTCATTCTGGTTCAGATCTTCCTCTACTTCCCTCAACTACTTTCTTCTGGTTACAACTGTAGTATTAAGTAAGTCATTGTGCTAACTTTTCTTCTCCAATCATTCCAAGCCATTTTAATCTTTGCATCTTTATACGCTTAATTATATCTTCTCTCTTCAATTCAGTATTTCAAGTATGTATTAATTTTCGTTAACTTTTACTGACTCTAATATTTTTCTCATTATATTTTCTCAATTCCTATTCCTTTCTTGGTTGTCATAAACACTTCTCCATACATCGTCACTAGTCTTATCATTGTGTTGTAAATGTTAATTTTAGTGGATCCGGTTAATAATGTACTTTTGTGTTACTTTTTATTTGCATGATGCGCTTTATTAGCTACCACTAATTTTTGGTCTATATCTGTTTTTATTTCTCCATTACTTCTGATGATGACCCCTAAGTTTTTAAACTTCTCTACCTTCTCAAATTAATATTCCTCTATTTGTCCCATTCTGACGTCACGTGGCGTTAAATACCGATCAATAACACCGATCTAAAGATTTCTTTTAAACTCAAGTTGGAAATTTCGAGAAGTTACTGAATGAGGGTTTACTTCGGAATACTCATTATAGTTATGTAAATTTGTAATACCTCTGCGGGTGAAATAAGCTTCATCAGCAAACAGTATTTTCTTTTGTTAAAGTCTTGATGCAAAATAAACTGTAAGAAATTCAAACGTTTAACCTAATGTTTTTGGATATGATTTGGGTCTAATATTTTACGTCTGATAATTCGGTGCACAGAAGTTTGCGACATACTAGTTTGTCGAGATACAATTTTAGTACTAATATGTGGGTCATCTTCAACTGTAGCCAAATTACTTTTTCGTTTTGTGTAACAGTACATTCTCGAGTGTTACTGAAAAACTTACCTGTTTCTCGAGACCATCTTTCAACATTGGAAAATGCATCTCTATGGGGAATTACGCGTTTAGGAAATCTTCTCCGATATTCCTCAACGCTTCTGTTGCAATTTCCTTTATAGAAACCTAACACTAATAGTATATGAACTTGTTCGCTAAATGAAAACTTTCCGGCCATTTTCAAAATACTCAGTAATCAATTAATTAAATTAAATGCCTTTTTTCCTAATTGTCAAGCTTGAACTTTTGAATTTTCGATGACTTTAAATAATACAGCTGCAATACTTGTTTATAGTTATTCGGGATTTTGTTGACAACGACAAAGATTTTTGAAAAATAATAAGAGTAAGAAAAAATTTAGAATCAAATTCCCCATTAAACAAAGTAAACTTTTTAGGTCTATCAACGAGTTAAAAAATTCTGTCACATTTTAATGGTGTATCGTCCCTTATCAACCCTTGTTTTGATACACTCACAACGTGTACCAAATAATATAATAATAGAATTCCTGGCAAAGTTTAGCTTTATATTCTCTTTGCTTAAGATTGTTTAAGAATAATTCATTAAATATGAAAATGTGAAGTTGACACCTAAATATTTATGAGATCGAGAGTTCAATATTATACATTTTTATAAAAAAAGTGGGTTTGGGGACCGATGTTAGGACTTCTGTGAAAAATAACTATTTTGGTCTGTGTAAAATTTATTTCGAGCTTGTATTTATTCCTTCTTATTTAAGGATTTGCAAGTTTCGTTTTAATTTTATTTGAGTTTCAGCAGATATTACCAAATTATCGGCAAAAAGAATTATGTTTGTTTTCAGCAGCATCTTACGTTGAACCTTTAGCTCCATGTTCTTTTAAAAAGCTGTTAATGTCCTATATAAATAGGGAAAGAAGCAGTGAGCGTAGGGTGGCCCCCTGTAAGGTTTCTTATTTTATTTTGATTTTTTCGAACTTGCTACCATTTTGGTCAAGAAACATCATGGCTGAGCTATACAATAGTTTTAAGATCCCAGTCATTTTAGAGCAAGACTATGATCCAATGAGTCAAAGTTGTTCGGAAAACCCTCCCAAAATTTTTCTTGTAAATTTATTTTTTTTTTCAATAAAGAAGCACCTTTAGTACAAAATCGAGTAGTTGTGAGATTTTTTGAAAACGAAACGTTATTATTTAAGATTGGTCAATGTCAACAGATTATTATTATTATATGTCAATTTTCTCCGAATAGTGCCACTTACCATTATTCTTCTTAATTATAAGAATATTGCTGTGTATCATCTTTCCTTATGGAAGTCTCTCTCCAGATGTTTTGGCAACAATAGCGTTGTGTTTATTCTATATTATAACTCTCCCCTTGACATTGAACCTCAGTGCTTACTGAATGAAGTTTAACATTTACTTGCGTATCGTATTTTGAACACCTCCAGAAGAGATTGACCCGAACACCCAGTGTAAAGCTGTAGTATACAAAAGGATTGAATTATCTAGTAAGAAATTTCTTCACTATCGACTGAAGTACAGATCAACCTTTGTGAATATAAGGTCAGAAAGTTTAGTATTAGTAATAAGGACCATTATATATTTGTAAAATCATTTTTATTTCATTTTTTGTCTTGGTTAATGATAAATTTAATTTAGAACAAGATAATTTTCAATTCTATCTGTTTCAAATCTGACCCGATTATTTTTTGTGATTTTATAATTATTTATTGTTTATCTTTTAATTTGTTTGATACTGTTGAATAAAATTTTGTTATATTTTTTCTGCTTCGTTTATTTAATACATTTTTAACTCCATAACAAAATTCACACGCCGATCCAAAGAAATGGAAAGCAGTTTTAATATTCATTAACGTGCAGGTTAACTTCAAGTAAGTTTATGTTTGGAACTATATTTAAAGTATGCTCTATATACAGGTTTCTAGAAGAAAAGCGTAGGTAATTATTTATAATTGTTGATAATACGAAAATATTATCATCACAGGTTCAATTTTTGCGGAAGTCCGCTGTGAAGTTTTAGTTTATTATTAATTAGTTATTTGAATATTTCGGTTCTATAATTTCTAAAAGCAATACTATGATAGTTGGACCTTTTTTCTGAAAGCGTATATTTAATATTCGTCATATTTTAAATACCCTAATAAACACATATTTCGACCATAGTAGCCCTTTAAAATATATGAAGTCTTTAATTTCTAGAGTCAAGCAAATTAATCTTTACTGACAGGACCGTTTCAATAAGCCGTGAGCTTCCATTAATAACCGATCTGATACCCTCGAATTTTTTTAAGGCGGTGTATTCTTTTTCACCATGGGAAAAGGCAACTGGATAAAGTCGGTACTTCATGTGGCACACATATGTAAGACATGTGTTTGTATTTCGAAGAAACTTTGATTGATGACAGCAGTGACCCGTGGCTAAGTTAATACTGTTTTAGCAAATTAATCGTCTGGTGTCAAAATTTTCGGATTAACAATGTTTGCCTTCATAAAAATTATATATTCGCTTTTAGAAACAGGTTTGTAAAACATGGGGTGTAAATATTGCTTAAAATAATTCGGTTTGAATTTGCGGATTGTTCTTTTTTTTGTACAAAACGATTAGTTTAAATAATATTTTCCAATCAAAACGATAAGGAGGTACATTTATATGTAAGTATTTTGTCAGTTTAATATCTCTAAATAAAAGTAATCAACTCAAAAACAATATAACATCACGGTAAGAGTTCTTATGTTCCTATTCCTCGTTCAATTAGAACAAACATAACATTCTAATGAAATGTATTATTAATTGATTATTTTATTGAATCTGCCTACACAAACGGTAATTTATTGTCCCAAGCCTTGAAAGTAAAACGAAATCTCTTCAAATACATTGAATAAATATTAAAGTGATGGTAAAGAATACGGCTTATATAAATCTTTAAAATAAATACAGGGAAGTTCAGTATGAATGCATAAAGTTAATCTTGTTTACTCTGGAATTATCTCCTACTTCACTTCGTACTTCGTGACAGGTTGCTTTTGTATTTTCAATGAAGCAGATAAATGATAAAATATGGCTAGGCTCTTAACATTAAAAAACAAAAAATTATGTTTAGTCTAAAATTTTTATTTTAATATTATTGAAGGAAAATATGTGTATACTCTTCATCGGTCTGAAAATTGCCCATGCTTGCAGTAATATTTAGCAAATTTATTAATTAATAACAAAATACTTCCAGAATGAATATGCACAGATTGTAACGTCGAAACTTTCAGGCAGAGTATTTAAAATGAAACGAATATTTTATAATTATAATGTATGTACGTCAATACACGTGATATTGTAAGGTTTGCCGAGCGAAGCAAAAACGTGGTCCTTACAATAGATTGGTTGATGTAACAGGTCAGATTAATTAGTCGATAGCCATACTATAGGAATAAAGAAAATTGGCACTTTACAGCTTCTTAGACCTTCAGTCCTGGGGCTATGATTCTGGTGGACGCCCAGTATATAGGTATACGTACAGGTCACTCAATCACAATCAAACTAAATGAACTTTTTCTAACGTATTTATTGGGCGAGGAAATGGTGAAAATTACAAATAAAAATTAGATGAAGAGCAACAAGTGACTTGACAATACAACAGATTAAATTAATGCTTTGAGTAATTATTAAACCTTGCCGGTTCTTTAATAAACCGTTTGACTCTATTACTAGTTCCGGCAAATTAATATTTATAAGATTTAACAGGACTGAAGACACTTTATCATGAGAATACTTTTCGAGGTCGATGTTAAATTACAACTGATTCCTGAATTCATCTAGATTTCTAAACAAAACTTTACTTTTGGTTCTTTTTTATGACTTTCGATTTTTTTAGGAATTTGGCTTTATAAAACTAACCACGATCCTCAGTTTTGAGAATTATTAAAATTCTGAAATACAACATTCTTTAGGAAACGAAAATTCCCAATTTCGAAATTACAATCGTAAAACTCATCTGTAAATATCATTTGAAGCCTTAATTTATATTTATAATATTATGTCCTTAAAAATAAAATTTAAGATCTGTTACTTAATTTTGAAATACTTTGTATATTTTTCCCTAAAGAACCCTTGAAAACCCTTATATATAAAATAATTATAATACCCAGGCCTGCATGTTTTTTAATTATTGAATTTGTAAATTTGGAAATAGTTTTAAGTATTTTTATTGCAATATTACTAGAAAAATAAAAATTACTGGATTTCTAGATTTTATTTTGCGTTACAGAGGCGGCTCTATTACAAAAGTAGACGTGCCTCATGGAAAGGTTCTTGGTCATTTTAAAGAAATATACACATTTTATCCCTATAAAAAATACTATAATAAGTATAAGTGCAGATGACGCAACTCTACTCATAGAAGGGAAACAAAGATAATACAAACAGTAAGTAATGCAGTAAACTAGACTAGCTTTATGTACATACACAAAAAAATATCTGTTTCAACCAAATAAAATTAATTTGCAGGTTACATAGATTCAACTAAGAACTGAATTTGGTTTAAATTAATCTTGATTTGGGCAAAACTTTAAAACTTAATTCTAATAAATATTAATTTGAAAGTAGCAAATTTTATTTAGTTTATTTTCGAGCAAACAATTTATCAAGGATAAGCTAAAACGGTTTGATGGAAAGCATATAAAAGTAGACAAGAAATAATACTCTCGGACTCATCAAGCGCATTACAAAAAATATCTATAATGGAAATTAATACAAAAAGTGAAAAGACAGAATTAGTTTTATTAACTATTAAAACCCTTATTGGAATTGAAATATAAGGACTTTATACTATTGTAATATTCGTGTGGGTTTAACAAATTTTATTTAACAGGAAAACTTAACAAAACTCACTAAAAATATAAATTAATGTGAATGAGAGTAACCAAACTTTGCTTACATCGACTTTGGCAATTCACTACTACTACTACTACTTACTGTCAGTTTCTTATTTTCACGAAAGTTTCAGAAAACTAAAGAATTAATATTCTTGAGGTTTTTATGAAACTAGTTGTGCAAATTAATCGTTACAATATAATGAAAAGGTATAGAATTAAATACTGGAAAGAAATATTACATAAATAGGCAAAATTAAAGGTAAATATGTACATCAAATTTTAGTGAACATCTGAACAAAGCGATGGTTTTGGCAAATACAAACAAATAGACCAATAATCTGTACCACTTGCGGGATAAGAATGTGTTAATATAATTCACCTGAACATCTGTATTGTACTGGAGTAAAAGAATCTTATACTAGATTGTAGAAAGACTATAAACGCAGGTACAAATTAAATTTTGACATGCTAAAGAGTTTTCAGCCAATATAAACAACGCTAAATTTAGATAATCAGTTCAAATACTCACTTAATATGCTGAATAGCAACTAATATCTCGCTTCTTAAAAGATATAAACTATAAGCTTTATTTCAACAAAAGTTGGGGAAATTAAAAACTGAAAGAAAAACTGGGTAGATAATCCCCTCAATGAAAGAGCACATTAAGAAGAAAAAAAGACTTGGTGTGGTGTTATAAATGATATAATTTTCCTGGTATTTTGGTTAATACATAAGATAGTAAGTAACACACAACTTTATGAAAAAAAATAAAAATTTATAAAGATGGATAAAAAGAAAATCCTTTTTACAGTATTTTTAAATTAAAACACAAGACATTAAAATGTACAAAAGTTTTTTTAATCGAATATCTCATGTATCTTCTATAATATTTATTGAGTTTTATATTAAATGATCTTGGTATATAAGTTTAATTAAATATTCAAAGAATGTATTCTAACTTATAATTTAATATACTTAAAGACGACTATATCCTTAATTGCTAATATATTTCCTCAAAGTGAAAGTTTATGTCGTCGTAAAATTAACCTTTAACATTTTTATGTTCCAAATGAAAGAAATAATTGCACTCAATATTCTCGCAGTGTATATAAAAAGTTTAATTATACGTACTTGCGCGTCTCTTAACATAACATAATAATTCATACATACAACGGGAACAAGTTTTTTTCTTCTATTTTCTTATTCTAATCCCGTGGCAAATAAATTATTGGATTACATCAGTTAGCTGGAAACACATTCGTTGGTGTAAAATACACAAAGAATAATTTCTTTTAATAGTACTAGCAACTTATAAAAGCATTACATCATTCATAATATACATTTATAAAAGCCGAGACAAAATATTATAATGGTTGAGGAACTTAAGTTTCATGTTCCGAGCCCCTTTAACAATATGCTGCGATATTTATGGAGTTCTTCTCAAGAAGAGTGCTCTCACGCGTCGTTACCGTTACTTACATTAAGGCTTGCGTTAACGAATCTTGATAAAACTTACCCATCTTAGATGGAAACGTTACTCTTCGTTGATTCGGACACACAAGCTTGTAGTTTGTATTGTAAATTTTTGTCTTTTTCCAGATCTCCTCACAATTTTAGATGCTTTTCAGATACATTTAAGTATTAGCCAGGATTTTTAAAACTGATTCCTACAAACAAAATACAGATCAGTGAAAAATTATTAAATCATCCAACAAGAAAAATAGAGACCATTTTCGACCAAATAAAAAGAGAAAATATATGTGAAAATTTTAATAAGTGAGAGTAATGTACAAAAACAATACATACGTAATTCGAATAAACAACGAGTCTAGTCACTATAATAGAACTAAAAGAGGGATGCTTACTAAGATCACTATTATTTTCAATAATGATGAACGAAGCAGTAAAAGAAGCAAAAAATCAGATAAAAATATTAATCTAGAATCTAGAAATATATCAGAGAATGATGATAAACTTGAACAGGAAATTAACGAAAAATTGGGTAAAGCAGCTAAAATGTGTAATGTAACAAAAACTCCATCACACAAAAAAACTAAAAAACTAAAGAAAATAGTAAGGCCTATAATGCTTAAGAGCTGTGAGACAGGGACATTATATGAAGCCTGAATAAAGCCCACGAAAATGAGATAAACAAATGAATTTACAGGGAAAACATAAAGATCAAGACAATTAGTGATAAAACAACGGAAGCATAATTGAGATGATCTGGACATATATGTCGTGTGCCTAAAAACCGGATTTCCAAAAGATAACCGAAAAAAAATACAGGCCAAGAAAAACATGAAAAAAATTGTTAAATCGGGAATAGAAAAAAAAAGGGTATATCATCTAACATCATCTAATAAATCAGGCAAAGTTTTTTCTAGATATTGCAAACAAATGTCCTTGTAGACCACAGGACCAACAATAAAATTAGCAATTATTCCTGTCCACACATTGATAGAATTCATATCGATTTTTCATAATCATATTTATAATGGGTAAAAGTATTCCTTCTTGTCAAAATACATTTCATCGGTAAACAAAGTATTCTTTCTAAAATTAGCACTCTTTCTCGTTGCAAATTAACAAACCGACAAAGCCTCCATATGAATTTCAGTATCATGGATTAATAGATCTTGTGCTAGCATCTTATGGTAGGGATATAGCAATTAAGTACTTTATGAACGACATCTTTATATCTTCCTAGTTCCGTACCTATTCGTTTGATGGTTAATTCTAGATCTATTCAAACACGTTCGAAAATGCTTCCGTAATTTTTGGTGTTATTAACATCAGTGACATTTTATATATTAATATTATAATTCGTTTAGTTTTATTAAGGAAGCACAATGTTCATCAAGATGGTCTGCAAATGCATCTGTTCATACACTTCATCTCCAAAAAATTATTCACCAAAATGAAGTAAATAACTTCCTAGAGAGTCTTTATAAAAGTGACCTTTCGATAAAATTTTTCTCACTAGCAGAAGTGAAAATACAAATAAGCTTTTTAAATATCCACATAGCCCTTAGTTGTGACTTTATAGAAAAATAAATTTAAAAAAATCTTCCGCAGAAAGCAATTTTCTTACGGTTTGCAATAGTTTACTATGTTAAAATTATTTTTCCGTTAAGGAGAAACTTATACATATTATTATGATTCCTAAGGCCCGAAACCCTCCAGCTGAACCCACTTCTTATCGGTCTTTATGTCTTTGATAAAAAATACTGACTAATAGATGGATGCTGTATGCTACATGTTATTAAAAAGAATTGGAAAATACATCGAAATATGAAATTAATTGTTTCAACTGTTACTTTATGGAAACTACTCATAATAAATGTGAAAACATAAATTATGTTTATCTGAATTTTCACAGTCTTCTAAAGAGTTTTATAAATATATTCAAATCGACCCAGGTTTCGGTAATTGACATAACCATTTTTCAAGATAGACAGAAGTTTAAAAGATCTGTCAAAATTCTGGTATGTCAGATACGGAAATCTGGTTCGATTTGAATACATTTTTAAAACGCTTTGGAAACGGACTGTGGAAATTCCGATAAATATCATTTATATTTTCATATTTATATTGAAATACATAGAGAAAGAACAATGACAGTAGAAATTTTTGACAATAAAGTATTGGAGTAAAAAACATACCCTTTTTGAATGTAGTGAAGTAGATAGGATACTTCATATTTCAATAAATTATAAAAATTACAATAAACGCAGAAACAAATTTCATTTTGATATACTAAAATACTTGCATCCAATAAAAACAGCCTTAAATGTAAGTAATATCCTCAATTACCTAACAAATAACAATGTATCACTTATCGATAGCTTCTTTAAAGGTATGAACTGTAAATTACAAACTTTATTTAAACAAATCTGGAAAGGGCGATAACTATTAATCAGACGCTTTGTGTAGCAGCTCTTTACAAAAATAGAAACGATTATTGGGTAAATAATCCTCAAGAATTGAGTCCATTAATAGTAAAAGGAAAAGAAGAAGAGGAAGAAAAGTCTATTGAATCCCTCAATATCTCATTTTTCTCTTTATTTTTTACTATTTATCTGATTTCTATGGAATAGTTAATCCAATTGTTTTCTTAATTATTAACTTAGTGTGACTCAAAAGAGCTATGTAGATTCCAATTGTAAACATTTTTAAATTGACCAGGATTGAAGATTTTGTATGGACCAGGTAATTAATTTATGCTCGGGGTCAGAAACACTGCAGAGTAGTGTAACTTTAAGGACAAAATTTGCTCAAAATCAATTGTTTTTTTAAATATTAACTTAGTGTGACTCTAAACGGCTATGTAGGTTCCAATTGTAAACTTTTTCGTTTGTGTGTCGAGTTTCGATAACATTTTTAATTTTACCAGGATTGTAACTTTTGTATGGACCAGGTCATTAATTTATGCTCGGGGTCAGAAAAACTGCAGAATAGTGTAACTTTAAGGACAAAATTTGCTCAAAATCAATTGTTTTCTTAATTATTAACTTAGTGTTACTCTAAACGGCTACGTAGGTGTTCCAATTGTAAACTTCTTCGTTTGTGTGTCGAGTTTCGATAACATTTTTAAATAGACCAGTAATGAAGATTTTGTATGGACCAGATAATTAATTTATGCTCGGGGTCAGAAACACTGCAGAGTAGTGTAACTTTAAGGACAAAATTTGCTCAAAATCAATTGTTTTTTTAATTATTAACTTAGTGTGATTCTAAACGGCTATGTAGGCTCCAATTGTAAACTTCTTCGTTTGTGTGTCGAGTTTCGATAACATTTTTAAATTTACCAGGATTGTAACTTTTGTATGGACCAGGTAATTAATTTATGCTCGGGGTCAGAAACACTGCAGAGTAGTGTAAGTTAAAAAACAAAATTTCCTCAAAATGTAGTCACATATAGAGAAAATATTTTAAAATCCTACTGAAAATTGTAAGATTGAAGCCAATAGAAACAAAGGCAAGACTGTATCAGAAGATTCACAAAAAAAATTCAAGGAATTGAAGAAAATTTCGCACGATGATAAAAACAGAAACCGGGGACTAATTCACCACACAAAATAAATTGTATTTCAAATGTGTGTGGTATGGTGCTACTGTAGAATATTTTTATGACTATTAATTACATTTCAAAGCGAGAGCACTTTGGAGGTTGATAGACACCGGAGCCTTTTGTTTTCACACTTTGTTTAAAATTAATCATTGCGCGGAGAAAATAAACACACGCCACTCATTATTTTCACGAAAATTAAACCGAAAAGAAATATGAGCATGCATGTCTGCTGGCAGTATATCATAGGAAAGAAAAAATCACAGTGACAGTGCATCTAATTCAGCATGCAGCCGCACTGGCGCCTTCGGATCGGCCGTTCTGCATCCGGACCTGAAGAATATCAATTAAAACTGCCTTCGAGTGTGTAAGTTCGGCTTCCTTTCTATTTATTTCTTTTCATGAATAACACTAAATAATAAGAATCGACGATGGGATGGGTGTTTTTGTTCTATTGTGTAAAACTCATGTTTTCAGAATGTAATTCTGCTATTCAGACAAGATGCTTTGGTATCGTAAATTATTTAATTGTGAAAGAAATTATTGTTATTAAAGTTCATAGAGGACTACGATATTATCTTTCCGTTAAAGTTGAGAACAAGAGAGCCGTATTCCAACTACTGTTTATTGATTAAACGCTTACCGATTTTCTCAAGGATCTATGTAGGAACATTCTAGCATGTTTTAACCTTTTAATGTCGAAGATTGAAATTTAAAAAAATAACAATCACATTTTTATTAAAACCTACGTGTTTTGTATATAAAATATTTATAGATGTAAATAAATCAAAATCACTTTTATTATTTTTGTTTTTAAAAAAGGAGTACTAGAATTACAATTAGATTGTGAATATGAAATTTGAATGACCTAAAAGCGATCTCTGATTTGCCTAGTACCAGAAACAGAGAGAAAAAACAAAATTAAGAACGTATATATACATTAGGAATATCTGTTAATAGGCAATTTAAAAAATCAGAAATTAATATTGTAGCTAGTGTTACTCCCTAAAACATTTTTTCTTTTATTACAGCATAATTGTACACTACACGTATAACATGTAGAATTGAAGTTTGGACTGCATGATTTTGGCAAAGCACGTTTATCAGTAAAAAGTATAACGTATTATTTTCAATCAACCATCATCAAAAAGTCTGCGGTTTTCTTTGCTTTACAGAACCAAATGCTTCTCTCCTGTTAGAAGAGCGGCTTACAACTATTAAACTATTTATTACCTATACTATGAACTATAATAAGTTGATCTTCTTCATTATGTTGAGTTTAAATTGTACAGGATGTCCCAGATGTTTTGACAGTCCAATATTTCGAAAACTGTTCACATGACAAGTATGAAATTTAGCATCTCTAAACAGTCAAAGCTGATACTTGTATTTATTACAAAAATATTTCCGTTTTTCCTTTCATTTCCGGTTAAGTGACCCCAATCATTTTTTTAAAGGGACAACCAGTACAACATTATATTTTTGGTTATATATTTCAAAAACAAATTCAACGATACAACACTTTTCATGATTCTATTGTAATGATAATATAGCCCATTAAATTAACAAGTGTTTAGACTATGGTAAGTGTTGCATGATTGGATTTGTTGTTGAAACGTACTAAAAAATTATTATAACGGTTGTGCAATTCAAAAAAGTAAATTAGGCGTCGTCATGTAACAAGAAAGGCGATGAATACTGGAAGCCAATATTGGAGTGCAAAATCTTGATGTAATAAATTTAACAAAAGTAAATGTCCCATATTACCAATATCATACAATAAAATTATAACAAGTGTAGTATCGTTGAAGTTGTTTTTGAAAGATATAACTAAAAATGTAATATTATACCAGTTATCCCTTTTAAAAAAAAATTGTTGGGGTCGTGTGACCGGAAATAAGAGGTAAAACGGAAGTATTTTTATAATCAAGCATCACTTTCGACTGTTTAGAGCTGCCAAATTTCATACCTTTTATGAGAACAGTTTTGGAGATATTGGACTTACAACAATATCTAGAAAACCCCAGAAATATATGTACCACCACTAATTTGACCTAGGTTCATGCAATGGTATGAGGGAATTTGATCTGTCAACTCAACTCCGCTCATATTAATTGTATGTAATTAGCAATGACTTGAAAAGAATTTATGTACATTTTATCAGTTTTCCTTTTTGTCTTCATTAGCGTGGTAGTTCTAAACTAATTAAATTACTTCATCCATTTATAACAGCCAAATCCTGTATTTGAAAACGGGTAGTAAAATCCTCCTCTTTTACGAATTGCTAGAAGTTTAATTTGTTTACATTTATGTTTATGTTTCTAGAATTCTGCAGGTCAATTTATTTCAAAAACAATTTTTTCTTTAATATCTGCTATTAGTTTTAAAAAGTGATCTGTAGGTAAGTTGCAATCTACTATCAGGTCAATTTCAGCTCAAGTGTTATGAATGAACTCGGGAATATTTAATTTATTTTATTTTCGCAAAATTCTTCATTGATTTGGTTTCACATTTTTTAATTTGTCTACGCATTTCTTTTTAGAAGTTCCAAGAAGAAAAAAACAAACAAATCTTTCACATTCTCTTTACATTATCTTGAAAATACACTTCATTTTCTACGTTAGCGTGTCGAAACTCATCTTGAGTTTCCTTTTCTGATTTTTCCATTTCATGTTCTTACAATATATTACCTGAATCTTGAATAATTTCTAGAACTTCTATAATAATCTAAAAGAAAAAACAAAATGATTATCTTTATACAAAGCCTTTTTATAACATCATCGAAATTTTCCAAAAATATTTATCTGTTGTTTCATAAAAAATATATTAATTAAAAAATTAAACTTTTATCCATAATAGGGAAAGCGAGTTACGCTCAATTTTCTGCGTCTAGCCAACTAAAGAAATGTATATTGTATATTATACATCAGCTAGATTTTTACAAATTGGCAATATTTTATAATCGTTAGATTTCATATCTATTTCGATATCATTGTTTGACGAAAATAAAAAAATGGTTCGTTTATTATTTGTAACAGTTTTTATTCGATTACCGTTCTCTATTCCCACAACTTTTTCAAATTTCAAATTAACTTATTTTGTTTTTTATAACCCTATTTATCATTTTATATAAATAAACTGACTTCTGTCACATTAAAATAGTTAAAAAAAAACATGAGTATGTACTAATAATTTCTATAATTATTCTATAATTATAAAGTCTTGTCAGGCAAAAACTTGGCATATATTTAGTTGCGAATACTTATCTTCTGAACATTTTAATATTAGGGAGTTTTAAGTATCGTCGGGTGTAAATAGATTAAACATTAAATTTTCGTTATTATTTTTATAACGAAATTATATGCTGTACTATCATCTCCTTTTTGTGAACGATTGTTCAATTATTCAGAGAGACTGGTAGCGTCGGTCAAAAAACTGGAAGTGGCCGTGCGTCTAAATGTACGTTTTATAGCACATGCCAACTTATTTAAAAAAAAAAAAGACTGCACTGTCATGCATACATGCTGCAATGTTTTCATGAGCTTTTTCCAGTGGATTATCTATGATGAGTGAAATGTTCTCAATGGTCAAATAATTTAAACAATGATGATATCCTTAACACAGTTTTTTCTTAGATGATGTTTAGTTTTATCATTCTGTTAATTTTTTTCACAGAATTTCAGGTGGCGGTCAACTGAAAATCCTCTTTTTTATTGAAGAACTCAAGAAATTGGTGTTTGAATTAGAATATGTCAAAGAATATTGATGTTTTCCACTTCTTTTAAAGGCACAATTACTATTGCACGATATTGCAATGAGATACTCGGCCCGTCATAAATCAACTGAACAATGAATTACAAAATGCGTACTTCCGATAAGATACTACATCAGCACATATCACCAGAGAAACACTTGAATATCTTGTTGATTTTTTTGATGACATAATAATAAGCAGGAACACTGAAATCCTATATCCAACTTGGTCTTGCGATTTAAACATATGCAATATTTTCCTAAAGCCATATATCGAACATTTGATTTATTCAACGCCAATTCAAAATCGGTGAAATCGTATTGCAAGTGTGAAGAAATCAACAATGTAAATTATAGCTAAAGTTTTTGCCGGATTGTCGGGAAGAGTTGAATAGTGTGTCGATGTTTAATGAATTATTTGTTTCTCTTTTCTTGCAGTATCATTTCGAGATTATAAACTTCGTTTATAATGAAAAAGTCAATTCATAAATATTATTTGTTCCGTGAAATGGCAAATGTACCAGCCCAAAATATTTACATTTCACAGGTTACTCCAATTATGACAGACTACTTTAATCCTTTATTAAATATTTTTGCATTTTGGTTTACTTAAGTCATACATATATTCTGAATTTGGTAAATTTCAATTAGTAGTTACTTTAAACAATTTTAATTGTCGCATATAAGTAACTTGATGAACATAAATTTCTGATAAATTTCTTAAAAGCTTTATAAATAAATATGCGAAAAAATGACATGAAATTTTCATAAACCTGTCCCGTGACATCGTGCATTGCGCTTGCTTGCATAATATAAGTTATACCGTTGCAAAATGCAGGAGCACTGCTTATAAATACTAATCAGATATGTATGGTATATATCGGCATGTTGCGTGGATGGGTAAGGACCACCTGCTGCCGACCACCATTATCTCAAGAAATGCATGTCCTCGTACTCATACCGCATGCAACTCACATCTTTCTGCTGATGCCACTACTCACTCCATACATTTCCATTTTTGCGCCGATATACACACAATGCTTTTCTTTTTTCTTGTCCATTCCATATCGTCTCCGAAGAAAAAGATATCTGTGCGTAGTAACAACAATTTAATAGGCTTTTTTACTTTGCTACTGAAATTACCTAGTTACAATTTGTATATAAATCCGTATACCAGAAAATAAATATAGAAAATATCGGTAATCTTTAGGCTTAAACAAATTCATCGTAAGACATACTAATGGAAAATGAAGTTTGAATTTATACACGATACACCTATTGCTTATACACCGCGTTCTCCGGATTACAATCCTATTGATCCATCCTTTTGTTGTTTTATATAGAAATAATTTTATTATGTAAAAGATTAGTGAAGAGCGGTAACTTTATTTTGATTTATGTTTGTATTAAAAAGTAATTGTTATATTTGGAATACTAGAAGCGTTGGGTGAATTTCCATTTCTTCGTTTACACCCTATATAATTTAAAATTTATTATTTATCTAGTTACTGATCTTTTTAATTCAAAAAATATATATTAAGCACAATATCTACCCTCATAAGTTATCAATTTTCTATATTTAAATCCTGCTGTGCAGACAGAATTTGCGTAATGAATCTGAAAGAATTAAATAATATGTATATTTCATAAAATCGCAATTAGTTTGATGATATAATTGAAGGAGGAAATCATACAATATTAAATGTGTAAATCTTTAATTATACCACAATCTAATATTACAAAATAATTTAAATTTTATGTATATCAATATATTAATATATTAATATATATATATATATTAATAAATACAAGCTGGATTTAAATAATAAATTTAAAAAAGCTCTATTTGTCAGAAACAATTAAGTCGAAGATGTCTTCGATAATTGTAATAATATAGCTTATGTAAAAATAATGCTTTAGTTTAAATAAATGCTCTACTTTTTCAAAATATAGAAAGTACGGTAGACTTTTTCAAATAAAGGGGTCGTTTAAACTTTGGATTAATTACTTGAATAATAAAAAAATATTTCAGATAAAGACTAGGTAGGTCACTAATTAAATAAAAGAAAATATTTAAATGCTCGTAATAAAATTTTTATAACTTTTTTATTATTGTGTATTCCATTATTTCACTTATTTAATTATTCATTTTGTAATAGTGTAATTAAGACATCAATAATACATTGAATAAAACTTGAGCAATATGTAGGTTAATATTGTGCGGAAAGCAGGAAATAAGTATATGCTTTTTTCAGTTTTAATAATTAAATAAAGTTCGAAAACTTATATTAAAAATACTCAGAATAATTAAACTCTTAACTTAGAAAAATATCTTTTGTTATATTTCATGGATGAAAAACATCTTAATTACAATTATTAACAAGTGCATCGGTTAACGTTTTTGCAGCCATGTACGCATTTTCTGTATAAAACTTCTACTTTCTAAGTTCATTAAGCACTTTTCTGTGACACAAAACATAAAATTCCTTTGCACCATTTTGTTAGAAGTCAGATTTTAGTAAGATTAAAATTGTTTTACAGCCACTGTAATTTTCAGGTCAATTGTATTGTTGTGATGGTTTGTATTTTTTCATATTCAAAATTTAGTGAAAACGAAAAGAAAAGAAGAAAAGAGCACCGAATTACACTATCCAAGAAAAAGTGTCCTTTCGAATATAATAATCCAATACAAATATGTAATGGAGTGTAACAAATCTAATGCCAATACTTGAAAATATATAAAATATATATATATATATATATATATAAATGAAGCTAGAGAAAGATAAAGATAAAATTTAATTTAATTAGCTCAAATATATAGACCCAAGTCTTATTAATTATAAAGATAAATTTTCATAAAAAATGTTTATATTATCAACTATTGTAAAGATTAAAAAATAGATAGTGAGGAAGCTCAAACTTCTACAGACCCAAATATAATTTGGTACTTGTCATCATAAACAAAATTACTGTTTTTGGTAAACATAAACATGACAAAAAGTCAAAAACTCCATCAGAAAATAAAACGGAAAACAAAAATCTGGAAAGTATAATAGGGAATTTTGACTAAATTCATTCTTTTATTAATAAATCTTGATTATTAAAAATTTTGATCGGGGTTTTTATGTTTTTACAAACAATCTATGAGGCTATTTTTGCTTTTACTTTTGTGAAGTTATTTGCGCCAGAAAATCCTAGCGACAAACAAATCAGCAACAACAACTCAAGATAAATTTCAGAAAATGAAAAAAAAAAAATTGAAACAAGCAATGTCAAAAATGTTCATCATGGATTTTCCTAAATATATTTTTGATAAGTGCACACTATGTTCAGAATCTGCGAAATATACAAAATTTGAAAAAAAAAACTTTCTTCAAGTGAGCAAAACTGCTAGATTATATGACTTCTATTGTATAGATGATTTTAATGAATGAATTAAAATTTATGTGTTATACTATCAACTTTCAATATTAGCACAACGGAAATATATTTATAAAATAATATCTGAATACAAGTAAAGTAAGTAAAATTTGTTTATTATACGTGCATTGTACTAGATTAAATGGACTTATTTATTTTATTACTGAATGTATAGGAACAAGTTTTAATGGGTAAACATTTTAATATACATTATAAATGATACAATAACAGATTTTATAAAAATTCAGTTAAAGTTATTGGATTCCGAGATTTTTATATTTTAGGCTCTAGAGGTACTTACTATACTGGTACTATACTGACACTTTTTAGAAATTGGACAATATCGTAAAAATAATTTTCTATTATGTTATTGTTTTTATATGATATGTTTGCTTTATATGTTTGTAATTATTATTTTAAATTTTCCTATTTATATTTCATTTCATGAAATGATTTGCCAATGTAGTAATACTGGTAGACATTCTGTTTATAATTTTTCTCATGAAAGAAACGTCTCCTTTAATAATATCTAAAAAATTATTAATCTACGAAGTTGATACATAGTTGTACATTTTTGTAGATAAGAGCTGGTTCATTAGTATTATCATATTTTTAAATTAATAATACAAGGTTGAGATATTAATGAAACTTTGAAGATATTTAATTTGTTCCATACTTTATCCCAACCTAATAATTATCCTCAAACTAAGTAATATTTAAATGAAGTCTTATACGAGGTTTGTTCAAAAAAAGGTGACTTCTTATTTTACTCGAAAAACATTTATTTATTCATCAATATCTATTTTGTCCCCTTCCAAGTAATCCCAAAGTAATATAATACACTTGTTTCAGCGCTTTTTCCAATCATCAAAGCACTTTTTGGTTTTGTCTTGAGCTCTTCCAGCAACGCGGTCTTTATCTCCTCAATCGTTGCAAACCTCCGTCCCTTCATGAGTCTTTTTTGTTTTGGAAATAAGAAAAAGTGACAGGGTTCGAAGTCCAGTGAATAAGGTGACAGAGACATGATTACTTTGTTTTTGCCCAAAAACAAGCAACGATGTGTGAGCAGGTGCATTATCGTGACGCAAAAGCCATGAATTGTTTTTCCACAAATACGGGTGTTTTCTTCGTATTGCTTCACGCAAACGGCCCATAACTTCAAGGTAATATTCCTGATTCAGTTTACGACCTTTTGGCATGAACTCATGATGCACCACGTCATTATATTCGAAAAACACAGTGAGCAAAACCTTCACATTTCACCGAACTTGACGTGTTTTTTTTCGGTCGTGGCTCTTCTGGCCGCTTCCATTGGGATTATTGGGCTTTGGTTTCAACGTTATAACGATATACCCATATTTCGTCACCAGTTATAACTCTTTTGAGCAAATCTGGATCGTCGTTGATGTCATTCAACAGCTCCTGAGCGATTCTCATGGGACGGTTCTTTTGATCAAAATTTAGCAATTTCGAAACAAACTTCGCTGGCACACGTTTCATGCCCAAAACATCTGAAAAAATTGCATGGCATGAATCAACCGATATGCTGACTTCTTCAGCAACATCTCTAATAGTGATTCGACGATTCTCCATTACAATTTTCATCATTGCTTCAACGTTTTCATTGGTTGTTCATGTGCTGGAGCATGCAGGGCGAGCATCGTCATTAACATCTTCTCGGCATTCTGTGAAGATCTTGTACTACTTATAAACATTTTTTTTACTCAGAGTAAATTCGTCAAATGCCACAGACAACATTTCAAATGCGTTGGAGCACTTAGTTTTATTTTTCACATAAAATTTAATACATATTATTCCATTTTTTCTGTAGCAAAAAAAAGCTAAACACACCAAAACATGTCTAACCTTTATATCTGTCAAAAACAAACTGAAAATGCAAAATGGCTGATACTGTCAACATATGTTGGGAACATGTTTACCAACGGAACAAAACGTAGCCTGCGAAATTTGAAAAGTCGCCTTTTTTTTTAACAAACCTCGTATATTTAATGATAACAAGCATAAACTATATTTCAAAATAAGTTTGGATAAACATTATCATACCAATTAGTGCAAAATCATACTAACGTGCATTATATTAGCATAGTTGATCTATTGATTCCCAATTAGTTCTTTTCTTCTTTTAGAGTGTTTCAATTGGGACAATCAGATTTCTCGAGAGGTAGCCATGTACATATAAATTTACTAATACAAGATATATACTTACCAGTGGTTCTACAATGTTAAGCTAGTGCAGACATTATGCTGAAATTTTTAATGTCACTTTTATGTTGTCATAGTCGTTTTTTTAGTTGTTACAAAGTATGACCTATATACACCAATTCACAGGAGGAGCAAGGAACCTTATATATTAAACTACATTTCTAAATTCAAATTTAAGAAAGATTAACAATTCCAAAGAGCGCGCTTTTTTAACTGAAACCTTTTTAAAAAATGTATACCATACAATAGATTGGGTCATGAAAACACATCACGTCACGTCAAACATTTCCAGATCTTCTTCTATTAAATCTGATTCCATGATGAATTAAAAATTATCACAAAAACTTAGAACCATTCCACTTAATGGTTAAGGTATGCCTAAATAACTTACGGAGAGACTGTGTAAATGGCAGTAAATCTTACACGCCTCAATGTTTATAATACACTTATGTTAAGTATTTTTTCTTTCTCATATCACCGGTTGTATTTAAATAAAGAAACAATATACATAAATTCGTTGTGTCATATTTATCAATTTCCTCATCTGGATCCCCATTCCATCAAGCAAGATATAACTACTGATATATCTTGACTTAACCCTTAACAAGCAACATATGCTTGGTCCCAGTTGGTGTAATCTGGCTTGGCCTACCCTGATCATCACAACCCCCCTAATAATCCCCATAGAAGCGTCCCTATTGCTGGTTTTTCACGGTTGTCTACGTAATCAAGTGTGACACTAGGATATTAACCAGCATTGTGTCGGAAATCAATGAGCGATACATTGTTAGCGGCCCGAATACAGGGAGAAATTTTACACACAGAAAAATAATTTCTTATATACTGCAGACAGAGACCCTTTGGTTAGGTCACCAAGTAGAAAAAACAGCCAACTATGAAATAGCTCAAAGAAATTGACAAAAACTCAAGTAGGTAAAATATTTTCTTTCGGCAATCTAGAACTAGAAAATATCGAACGCATCTGTAAATTCTGGACAATAATCTTATTGAACATAAATCAAGAGCAGTGACACTATTTTTTGAATGCCCTGTTCCTGCTCTCATAAATAAATATTCTTCTTACAGAGAATAAACATAAAAAGGTAACTTATACTTATCTTAATTTCCACAGTATTACAAAGCTTTTTAAATTATCTTTTCTCTGACCAAGGTACCGCCAAAAATTGACAAATTTCTTATAGGTGTAAGTAACTTCATGTCCTAAACATTTCAACGCATCATTATCAAGAAATATGTACAATAATATTCTTCTTTTTCTAGACATTTTTTGGTTATTATTATATAGGTATCTAGTCCAAACGGTAATCTACGATAACTGATAGGTGTTTCTTTATTTCATATTTCATCAAAAATATCAAGTTCTTCTTCCTTGCCACTTATATGAAGTATCTTCACTGTTTTTTCAATTGTGTTGTTAAATCTAGGTTTGTGTTTAGTATCAATGGTGTGCTTGACTGTAACTTATCTAGTTATTTTAATATATTAGATCGTAAGTGTTCACTGTACCTTATTCCAAAATTTCTAAGAGTTTGACCAAGATAGATGGCGTAACAAACCGAACAATTTAGTTTTGTTACCTGAAGTTTACAATTTATTAATTTTAGGTTTTACATTTAATAAAAATGACATTATTTCTTACTTTAGAAGATATTGTTGAAACAATTAAGTTAATTCTTATTTATACCTTATAAATTAGGCATAGTTAATAGAATAACAATTTTTTTATAAAAATAAGAATTTTTCAAAATTTTTTCAAAAAAGGAAAATCGGAAATTAGTCTTTTTTCGGAATTTATCACATTTATACTGCACTACCAAATTAAGTAAGACTGTAAGAACGTAATAGTATTCATTAAGAAGAACTTAAAAATACAAAATCATTTAGATTCAAGTTATAGGGAAAATTAGTTTCTTAATAGTACTTAGTAGTACTTTTTTATGAAAGAAATTATGATATAATCACAAATTATTAAATTGGCAATTTACCCAGTTTATGGGAAGGTTTTCCTAGTAATTATTATAATATTTAGTAATCAACCGACAAACCACACGGTCTTCAAAACAAATTTTCTTTTAAATACAATTGACTAATTAATTTCCCTTCACATTACACACTTTTTCCAGTGTAAATGAAAGGGATGAACGAGATAACATCTCTATAACAAGAAGATTGAATCACTGAACGGGTTAATTAACGCAATTGACGACATTTTTTAGGTTTAAGTGGTAATAAATTTTGGTGAGTGTAAGGGTTGGCAGAAGGCAACAATGCAGGGTTGTGGCTATTTCACGTTAAACTTAGGTAATTAATGTTTATTGTTGAACAATCTTCTGGCAGATGCGGTGACATATTTTGAATAGATTTTCTAATTTAATTTACAGCTTTTATTCAATTAATGAAGTTAATTATTTAGGGAAAAATGTATTGTGTATGGTTTTTTAAGTTATTGCTTTACTGAAGATTACCTGATAAAAAAATGTGACAATGTTCCAGGTGATGCCTACACAATTAAATAAAAAGAATAGATAAAGTATTGTTTTTATTAGCCTTATTATTTTTTAAATTATATTTTTATTTTTTCTTACATACTTTCCCAAATTTTTTCCTAAGTAAATTAGTATTGTTGAAAAATGAAAAATAACTAATTGTATTTAAACTTGATAAAGAAGAATATCTCAAAAATTCTATTCAAACAAATATTTATAGATTAATGTCCCTAAACTTTCAATAAACTTGCAATAATGTAATTTTGAAAATACTTATACTGACAACTATAACAATACTTATTTTTACTACAATTAATATTAATCATTTTTTCATAGTCTTAATTTGAGGAATCAATCCATTAAAAATTCAAAAGATAAAATATACATTCTTATGACAATTATTCCATCCTTTGGCATCGTAGGATAAAATTATAATTTAAAAAGTTTTGGAATATCGTGAAATTTTGAGATTAGTATATTTTATCTATTACATTTATTTTTAATTATTTTAATAATATTAAGTAAATATGCCCAGCCTAAGAGGCGAATCTACTTACTTCAAAAGATACAAAAACATTACTAATGTTTTTAACATGACATATTTAATACAGAAATTTGAAAGGCATTTTAATTTCCCTTCTAAAATATATCAGGATGCAAATTTAATTTTTATTCGGCATTTTACTCAGTTAACAGAATTTATAACAGTTTCAAGCTATGTTGACTGCAGTATTTTTCACTATTTTGGAAAAACTATTTTTAAAAAGATTTACACAGATACTTACATTAAGAAGTTCAAAAGAGTTCAACAAAGAAGAAATGGAGAAAGTACAAATGAAGTAGAAAGAACTCTATAGAAAAAATAGACGAACCATAAAATAATATAAAAAAACTATGTAAAGTAGGTGGAGATGTTAAACTACAAAAACCAGAAGAAATAGAAATAGAATATTTGCATATGGAAATAAAACTAAAGTAATGATAACACATGAAATAAGAACAAAAATAAGTAGTATCATGTTATCCGCAGAAAAATGTGAAGTATACGAGTCTTTCGGAAGCATCTTATTTTGATGAAATTAGTTAGAGGCAGGCAAACAACAGTAACTACATACTTACATTTATACATACCGTAAATGAAAAATTAATAAGAAGGAAATAAAACAAATGAAAACGAATATCATAATCTACAGGGCAACTTACCGTACACGCGACGGTCATTAACTCCAGAATGCTGCATTTGATAAACATTTTGTGTTTATTCAAAATAGCCAAAATTTAAAATTATTTTCACTTATACAGGTGGTTCCAAAAAAAAAAGATATGTATCAATGTTATGTTTTTTAAAAGGAATACCCCATATGTTTTTACATTTTTATAAACTTTTTCCGAGCTGATTTCAACGATGTATCTCACTTGATGTCTATGTTTAAAAAATGATCCACAGCTACCAAAAATCAGAATTTTTTGGATTTAACGCCAAACCGTTGAAAATCAATAAAATAGTCCCTATCCTAACTTTTCAAGTTCTATGTTACAGCATTAAAAAATATTTGATACAGAATGATTATGTGGAGCGGCCTAAAACAAAATGTAATATACTAAATAATAAATATAATATTTCTTGTCTAAAGTTATGCCCTGTACCAGTTTTGATAACAATTTATGAATACATTATGAAATTATTACCAAAAAAACAAATAAAATATTTCAACTTTAATACCCTACATCTTTTTCCACGGCAGCTTTTTAGTCGTATTTGGTAAAATCCTCATATCTTGGTCAAATTAACCTGTGCTTACTCTATGTCCCAATAGTTATTATTCATTCCGTATATTTCGTTTTTAAATATTATTCATTCGAGTTTCTAGTGATAAGTATTTATTTATATATGTGTATACACATATTAGCTAATATTGATCTGAAACTTGTCATTTTAATTTTTCATTTTTTATATATTATAATGGTATTAAAACAAAATAAACATGAGTGTTTATCTTGATTAGAACATACACCTGCATGCAACAAAATATCATTGTTTTTAATTAATATTTTCTTAAAATCAAAATTAACTAGCATACGTGCTAGCAGAACGTCATAGTTCGTTAACAATAATTTAAGCGTCTATAAAACAACATGTGTATAAGTATATTTAATTAGAAATAGGTCCCAAATTTGGTGGTCCTCCTGTGGAATTCATAATGAATTACGCCTATAAAATATAATAATACGGTTAAATTGTTAATTAAACTTCTGTAACGAATAATCATAATATTAAAAATGGGCGCCTCTAGAAAAATAGATATAAATAAACAAAAATATACATCTATAAAAGTCAGGAGGGAAGAGGTCGTAAAACATAATATTTTCTATTTCCTAACACCGCATCTAAACCACGATCTAACCAAAAACATGTGATGATACCTTCCGGCACCGACTGTTTTAATTTTATGTTGCTGTCCTTCCTTCTCATACCTACGAAACGCGAAGAACGGAGACAGATTATCATGGATCATTTACAAGATTACAACCAGACCGAAGTAGTAAACGTTTGAATATCTCTTCTTTTAAGCATTCGTTCGAATTATTTTTAAAAGAAAATACAGAACGTAGTAGGATTAAATCCTTTAATGACGAAATTAAAAAAAAATATAAAAATGTTGCAAAAACTTATTTTATAAAATACTTATAGATATAAAAAAACTACTTTGTCATTATTTTTGTTTTTACTAAACTGGTACCAGAGAGTATCGTTCGTTGTCAAATAATATGCAATCTGAATGACTAGTACCTGCCTAGTGGCAGAAACAGAGGAAAGAAGACACAAGAAAACAACGTCTATGAACATTAGGAATATCTACTAATATATATTTTTAAAATCTCAAAAAATAATATTGCAGGTCAAGGTACTGTGCAAAATATTTTTTTTCTATGCAGCCTACTTCTAACAGTTCACTACCAATAACATTTCAGACTGTATGGATTTGGCAGAGCATATTTTACCATTTGTACGTTAATCAGTAAAATAACAAAACGTGCGCCTACATTTGGTAATTTAAGCTGTGGTTGTATTTTCTTCGCTTAACACAAGCTAATGCTTCTCTTCTCTTAGAAAAACGGACAAAAACCATTAGACCATTTGTTACCTGTCTCCTGAACTGTAAAAAGCCGATATTTTCTTTATTATATTGGGTATAAATTATATAAACATTCACAAATCCAAAATACCACAAACGCAAAAAAAGTCTACGCCACCACTTATTGGTATTTTATGTCATTTTTTCTCTTTTCTCTTAATAATAGACTGACACCTTCTGTATTTGAAAACATGTAGACAAACTCTCTTCTTGTAAGAGTCTCCTTATCACTTTTTAAATTTCTAGGAACTCCTTACTGGTTTTGTCTAATTTCAGCCAGAGCATTTCTATAATTGCAATTTCTGCATCAGTTTTATTGAAGAAAAATCCTTATCGTAACTTATTATTTTATGTTTGTCCCATTTATTGAAAGCAAGAGAAAAAACTACTCCCAACCTAAACTCAGCAAATTGCTCGTTGATTTTATCCCTTATAAATTTCGAATATTGATAACTGCAATGAAATTAGGCTTTTTGCTTTGAAGAAACATCAATAATTTATTTGTTAAATCAGGTACAATCTTTTTAAAAATATTAATAAAGGATTTTTTTTTATTATCATCCAAATTAATATAATAATACATTGTTTTATATAATCAACACTAATCACCAAATCAAGTACTTGTGGTTAAGTTTACGAGCCTTATAGTTTCAATGAAACTTTAATGGGTCGTAGACTTATCCACATTTGAACATTGCGATTCAATATTTTTTGAGTTCCTACATTCAAAATTGCCCGCTCTTTATTTAGTTTGTACCCCAACTGCTAATAGGACGCAAAAATCAGCACCGAAATTTTATCATTGATATTGATGTCTATATAAGTATATAGAATGGGTGGGTGGTAAGTTTTCTAAATGCAAGTAACTAAAACCAATAATACATAATATTCTAATAATTTGGTTGCACAGTCCAAGGCACCTACCTACTTTTGAAAGTTTTTCACTTTAAAGATGTACAAAACAAGACCCTGAAACAAAATGTAATTAGTGACAGATACTCAAAAAAATCTTGAAGGAAGACTTATTTCCTCTAGGAGTACTTAAAAATAAAGAAAAATTTCAGTTAGTTATTAAATAAAAAGGGGAAAGTTCAAATATTAATGGGAAATAGTTAGAGAGTCATTATTGGAACATGGAGAACTAAAATACATACAATATACTTCTTGAATGATCAAATATTAGTGCTTAAAGTAAAAAGGTATGAATCATGTCCACTTTTACACTAAATAAAGAGGAAAAATATATGTATAAGGAAAAGTAAATCTACACAAATCGTGTAATGAAGGCTATAGATAAGGTATAGAGGAACATAAGAGTTGTCTGTTCAAGATATACCATAACATTTCTGACTATGTAGATAACAACACGATTCGGAAAATTTTCGTGTTTAAATTCAAAGGTAAACCGTGAGAAAAGATGTAAAAGCTTTAAAAAAGATTCAAAGAACCTTAGTCAATTTATATCTGATCATAAAATAACTTATATTTTGGAAAATTTAATAAAAGTTAATTGTTACAGATGTAAATTTTCACGAGCAAAATTAAATGATTTAGAACTTATCTAGAGATGCAAAATTTTCAGAGAATTAATAAATCCTGTTACACTTACATTTTGTAAAGGAATATTTAACTTAGCTCACAATTTTGGAATTGGATCCGAATAAATTTAAAACTAAAAAAAAATTGTTAGTGAAGTTAAATGTCATCGAAATAAGTTGTGAATTTTAGTGCTAGTGTTTTTGTGAAATTAAGCCCAGAAAATTGGCTCATGTAGGTACAGTGCTTGGAAAACAGTGTTTCTATGAAAAAGGTATTTAGTAATATACCTTTAGTAAAGGAAGAAATCTAGCCTGTGCCTTTTTCACAACCTCATCGAATTTTTGCCATACTCCAATTGAGGGGATTGAAAATTTTCTACAAGTTCCAGCCACGGATTTGGAAAATTCATCTAGTGGACAAAAGGTTACAAACTTTAGTGTGTGTAAGAAGGAAAATTTCGTTTAATTCAATAACTTTGATAATTTAATTTAATCATAAATAATCCATAAACATTTTTTAGAAATATTTTTAAATTATATATATGTTTTGGCGGTGATTAAGGAAATCACTCTATTAACAAAGACGTGATTTAAATTCATCACAATTTTTTTTTTATATCAATATATTTAATTGCATGTAATAATTAATGTTTGTTATATTAGATTAATTTAATATTTAATAAGGTTGCAACCATACATTTGATGTTAGGAATAGTCTCTGTTTACAACAATTATGGTATAACTTTAGAGAAAATTTTAAAAAAATTATTCACTTACCTTTGAATGTTAACTTTTAACATTTTGCATTTTTCAAACACATTGAGATTCTTCTTTATTTCCAATAAATTGATTTTCGTATTGATTTGTCTGTCGTTAATAACTGTTGACTCTAGTTGACTCTAACCCAACTTTTCGATAAATCAATAAAATGTTTGAACCACCCCTGAGCAAGATCTCTTGATCTACCAGAGACTCAAATATCAATTTATAATATTACAGCCAGGAAAGTAAAGTAAAGGTGGTAATGCATGAATAACTTAATAAAAAAAATGCTGTTAAATTTTGCGCCCAACAATAAAATTTGCTTTTCTATAAAAAATGATAACTAGCATACATTAATGAAATTAAATCCTCACAATATACTCGTATATAAATATATATGAACATATATTATGAACACAAATTACCTTTTTGTGCTCCATGAACAGCAGTGATAAGCACCTGATAACAGTGATGTCATATAATTTAAATAAAGAAATCAATAACAGATATTCAATTCAAACGTGCCTCCTCTTTACGGTCGAGTACTTCCAAAGAAATATTTTATCGATCATAATCTTGTTGCCAAACGGTTTCTAATGTACTAATATCCGATATGATGTTAAAGAGACTCATCACCGCTTGCCGAGATTGAAACTCCTGCGGTTTAGACCTGCATCGGAGTTTGATCAGAATCTCTTTTAGTTCGCCGTAAAAATCACCACCTACCGGTACGAATACCACTACAATGGCCCCGACAATGACGATTGTAAATATGTATACATTGTACTTAATCATTTCTATATGTTATCAAGAAGAAGTTTGTCAATAATAGAATCAAATCGAGGCAGCAGCCCAACAAATGACCATGCATTATCGTCCTTTTAGGAATGTATATTTGATAAAAGATATAGAAAAATTTTGTAATTATTAATTATCTTTATTGAAAAGTTTTAACAGAAAGTTATCCAATTATTTTTTTAACTCTTTCGTACATCCGATTTCCACTTTTTCAATGAAGGAACTTTTTTATAAGAGGATTTAATTAACGAACTTCCAGTATAAATGATTTCGTTTCAGTAATCAACTTCCAACACTTTTTAGAATTTTTTAAGTATCTGATTTATACGTATTTCTGTTTTAAAATTTGTATGTACTAGATACTTCCATCAATTCAGCTACGTCCGTCCCGTTCGAAATTTAAGCTTGAGAAGATATTCGGGTTACACAATTGACTAGTCTTTATCACGTTAAAACAAATACTGATATTTGCCATATTGGTATTAAATGAATTACATGTTGCTATCATGCCTTGTTTATTGGTTTTATTTTATCCCGTCCCCTAATAAAATGATATGGTATTTGTTATTATGGTTGACAGTCACAAATAAGTCCATTCCTGTTTTAATTTAATCCTGTTTTTGAAACAGAAATACGTATACCTCGCCTTCGATTTATAATTTAAGAAAAATTAAAAGTGGTAAAAATTTTTGTTGTGGTCACGTGACCGGAAATGAGAGAAAAAACGGAAGTTTTCTATAATAAATACAAGTATCAATTTTTACTGTTTATATAGTGAATGACATGGAAAATGCAACATATAGTAAAACTTAAAAAACATTGTTCTCACTCTGTATACATTGTTCTCACCTCTAAAAAAGACAACCTATAAAAACAAGCCCATTTCAACCAGCAGTTTTTTTTGCTGCATTTTTTTCTTTTCTTGAAACAGGCCTTAAATTTAAATAATATTTAGTACGTTCTGTCATTTCATCTAGGCAGTTTATGTTTATTCCGAAAGATAAACCTCGAGTACAATGTCGAATTATCGGTCATATAAAGAAATATCTCGTCGCATGGATGGTACAGTGATGAAATGTGTTGAAGCCTGGCTTAAAGAAGATAGGGAAAGAAGGGCTAGAGGTACAGAACCTCGAAGAAGAACCAGAGCCGCACAAGATAGGCGACTAAGACTAATGGCAATTAGGGACCGTTTCACTTCCACAAGGTCGATTGGAGATGAATGTTTGGTGTAGTTGGTAGACCAATCTTTATGAGAACGGTATATCGTCAAATACGTTCATTTGGACTGTTGTCATATCGTCTTCATTTTGTGCTCCCTTTGACTTTAAATCATCGATAAGAACGTCTTCTAGGGAAAGAGCAAACTGGGATGTCGTATGGAACACCGTCGTATTCAGTGATGAATCGCGATTCACCCTGGGCGTACACGACGGTCGAGGAAGGGTAAGAAGAAGGCGCGGAGAAAGACGAGATCTGCAATATACTGTGGAGAAGAATGTGCACCAAACTATAGGCGTTATGGTATGGGGTGCTATTGCATATGGTAGTAAGTCACCTCTAGTCTTCGTTAAAGGCAATATGACAGCTCGCCGTTATATCGAAGAAATTGTACAGCCATATGTTTTACCCTACTTAAGAACTTTACCTAACGCACTTTTTCAGCAAGATAATGTCCGCCCATATGTAACACATTTTTCCTTAGATTACTTTGAACGCGCTGGTGTAAAACTTCTTCCTTGGTCAGCTCGATTTCCTGATTTATCGCCTATTGAGTGGGATATCATAGGAACGGCAGAATAATTTAGCCAATCCTTTGCAGACCCTACGAGCCCTTCAGAATGAAATTCCACTTGCTTGGGAAGAGATACCTCAAAATGAAATTAATCATTTAATTAGATCTATGCCTAGGTGGATAGATAAGTGCATTAGAGCTAGAGGAGGTCCTACACATTATTAATTTTTTTGGTCTTATTTTTTGTTATCCGGTCATGAAATTTTAATCACATAACATTTAATTATAGAAAAATCATGTGTAAAAAAATTAGCGCAATATATCAACTATTAGAAGGTGTTGCATTTTACATGTTATTCAGTATAGTTGCAAAATTTCATACTTGTCATATGAACAGTTTTGAGCCTATTGGACTGTCAAAACGTCACGGGACATCCTGTATATTTATTCCAGAAGGTAATCTAAAAAAGGAGAACTTCCCATAATAACTTGATCTACAATATCCTCATTATAAAATACTAAACAAGTCAGAACGATAAACATAATCTCAAATATTCAAAATTACATCAGCCGTAAGACACGAAGTAGTATTAAGACGTTACCTGTTTGTTATTGTAATGGATGAAATTATTAAAAAATACAATAAAAGAGTAAAAAAAATAACATGGTGATATTTTAACCTAGAAAGAGTAAAAATTAATCTTAGTTTTTTCGGATACATCGTACTACTAAAAAAAAAAGAAAGATCTTCACCACAACATCAACGTATGGCTTGAAGAGCTGGCAAAGACAATTGGAAATCAGCCGAAATAAAACAAAAATAATGGCACTATCGAAATAACAGGAAAACACAAGTATTATAATAGACAACACAGAACTTGAACAAGTTCAACAATTTATGTACATAGGAGTAATTGAAGCAGAAAATAGGAAGACAGAATTAGAAACCGAATAAAGTTTAAAAGCCAACATTAGATTAATCTACTCGATGATTAAGCAAATATTTAATAAACAAGAATGTACTGAGTGTCCCAAAAATAATATGTGGCTCAAAAATGTTCAAATTAAACAAAATACAAAGAAGAATAATATAAGCTAGTGTAATAAAAAAAAGGAAATGTAGGAAGGACTAAGAATAAAGGTCAAGGTGCCAAAAAAAAAGAAAAATTAGGAATGAAATCAATAGAAAAAAGAACAGAATAAAATCCATGAAGATTATTTGGATATATAGATAGAATGTCTATCATAAGTCTAACTAAGATAGTTTAAAAAATGGAAAAAGTTATTAAGGCCATAAAGGTTACACTACGAATGAAATTGGGAGGTACTAGAAGGAATGAGAACTAAACTGAAAAAAGGCCGAAAATCTCGTGAAAGACGGAATCAAATGGAGAAATAAAAATAAATAATCATGCTACTGATGATGATCATGACGATGACAATGATGAAAGTGTTAACATGAGCTTGTTAAAAATTTAAATTGCAAAAACAGCAGCATGTTGACAGTCGAAATATCACAATATTTAAATTACATCGTATGTTTAGTTCTATATAATAGAATTTATAGAAGAAATTT
Organism: Hermaeophaga mercurialis; assembly: GCA_951812935.1. Lineage (NCBI taxonomy): Eukaryota > Metazoa > Arthropoda > Insecta > Coleoptera > Chrysomelidae > Hermaeophaga > Hermaeophaga mercurialis. Next base: position 24,071,592 of record OX638358.1, on the reverse strand, counting down.
TAAATAATTACAAAACTTAACTACTACAACTACATATATACAAATAATGTGCGATGATGTTCAGCGCCGCACAAAATTAAAAAAAGATTTAGGAACAAAGTGACTATTGGATAGGCACAATAATACTGATAGCTTTATTCAGAAATTTTTTGATGTTTAACAAACTAAAATGGAGGGACATCTAAAACAAAAGACATTCTCTCACATAAAACTTCTGAGACTTTCATTCATATATCAAAGACCTTCAAAATGTAAATTTAACTAAAAACGAATAAAAACTTCTTACCAGCCGCCATTTGTTCTCGAATTCGATAATTTATACGAATCAGAAAACAAAGGAAACTAGATTACCTTTCCGAATTCGGAAAACAGGTCAATGTGTACAATTTATGGCAATCGTTACACAATAGACATACATGTTTCTTTTATGCAAACAGTATAAGAACTTTTATATTTTTACTTTTTTGAATAGGGTGGAGTTATCAACGTATCGGTAACCAGTTTAGAATTCAGAGCCGTATTTTGTAAAAATACGGGATATATATATTTTAAAATATTATTTGTATGTCCTTGTATGCTTAACTGCCTACTTCCTCCACCAACGTGTTACAACTATTATTGTAGATTCTAAATTCGAATTTAGAATTTCTTGCTTAATATAATTATTAAGAAAACTTCTCTTAGACCGAAACCATCAAAAAACATACACACCCACTAAAAGAATATCTAATTTACTTCCCATGTTTCATAATAATATGAATTCGTGTTAACCCTTTAACGCTGGATGGTACTTTAAAAGCACTACTTTTAAAATGTTCATTACATAAGTGTTCGCGGTCATATTTAGATATTAGATGGGATTTCAAGGGAACAATGATAGTTGTAAGTACATAGTACGCATGCCGACTACTTGTACTCCATAGCAGATATTTAAATAAAGTTCCTTGTTGAAACGATTTAAAAAGTAAGATACAAAAATACATGCACGATAATCATACATGGTTGGGATAAAGTATGGAACCAAGTAAATATCTTTAAAACGAAACGGACGATATTTACGAAATTTTGCAATTAAGTGTAATGGGGCAAAATGCATCTGATATACATTTTTTTGTTAATAATATACTTCCGGTTTAACCTGAAATACCCTCAACTTTTTTAATTTAAATGGGACACCCTGTATATTTTTACAGATTTTTTGAAAAAGCTTGTTATTTCTCGAATTTGTACAAACTGGGTTTAGTATAAATAATTTGTAAAAACGAGAAATAACTGACTTTTAGTTGTAGAATAAGTAAATTAATTCATATGTTCAAAATGCTCTCCGTTCACCTCCTGACAATATGCCAGCCTATTAACAAATTCCTAGGTCACTCTTTCCGAGATTTCTCCACGTATTAGTTCACGTTCATCAATAATTCTTTGTCTCAATTCCCGCAAGCATGTTGGTCGTTAAGCGCAAACACGTGATTTTAGATAAGCGCAAAGAAAAAAATCTAATGGGCGTAGATCCGGAGAACGAGCAGGCCACTCTATGATCCATAACGGATCATCATTAATATTTCAATACGATCTTTTTCACTTTAATGAACCATTCTTAATCGTACAATTTATTTCCGTAACTTACAATTTGACAGTTTGACAACAGTTATCTTCTAGTTAGTACTCATTTATTCCGTTTTATTAATACAAACAATATCAATTTGTTTATCTAATATATAAAAACTTAAAAGTGGTTTATTAAAGTGCTGTATTCCTTGTTTTTAGAATTTTTTTACACTAAACCCAGTATGTACGAATTCGAAATAATTATATTATTTTATTTATTTTATTTAAATTAAAAAAGTTGAGGGTATTTTCGGTTAAACGGGAAGTATATTATTAACAAAAAATGTACATCAGCTGCATTTTGCTCCATTGCACTTACTTTTAAATTTCATCAATATCGTCCGTTTAGTTTTAAAAATATTTACTTGGTTCCATACTTTATCCCAACCATATATGTATATATTTTGAAGACAGTTATACTAAAAAACAATGGATTGACACACTATAGCTTTAATGTGCAAAAGGAGTATTTTTTTGATAATTACGCAGGAAGTATTTTTCATGAAGCCTTAGAACTTTCACCTTATTATTTATCGTATATTTAATCCAGTTGAACATATACGGCATTAGTGAAAATCTGTAATTAATATAATATATATATATATATATATATATATATATATATATATATATATAATATAATATAATAATAAAAATAAAAAACTTTAGCGAATAGCAGTATTGAAGAACAGTATTTTTCAATTTTTCAAATAATAAATTTATAACAACAACTACCTGTACTGACCGCCCACTGAGTTTATGGTAGATTTGTAGTGCGAATCTCTTCAAGTCGCTTAGGCAGAATATTATAAACATGAACGAACCTTACCACTGTTAATGTGAATGAGAGTCATTAAAAGAGTGAGTGTGTCAAGTGTGAAGTGTCTATCAACAAAATTTTCTCTTGGACAATCTAACAGTGACAAAGCTGGGTTTCTTTATCTAACATAGCAATTATGGTTTTAGAAAAAAGACAACAAAAGTACCATCAACTTTAAAATATCCTCAAAAATTGCATAAAATTTGAAACATAATTGAGGAGAGAAGAGACCAATTATTGATGAACAACTGTTTCAATTAATAGAGCATCCTAATGTTTTTATTTTCTGTTGGACAATAATACCTAAACGGACACGGAATCTGACAATAATGATTTATTACCAATTATTTCAAAGATTTTTGTTAAGAATGGCTAGATTTGAAATGTTTTAAGAACTTTAGGTCTTTTTTGTAAGAGGATAGAAACGTTTGGTTGGTGCACAAAAAATATAACCAGTGTTTCAGATTATTTTAAACTGAGAAACGTAGGTGCTCATTGTATTACAATTACTGACTGACATTCAACTGAAATGTAGTCTGTCCAAACCTAATTCTAAATGATTGTGCTGTACAATTGGGCTGCAAAGAAAAAGAAAATTGTTTTGCAAAGTACTACGAACTGCAATATTGGTAAATATTTCTAATTATCACAAACGTTTTTTTCTGTCTTCTTTCTATTTCTGATATTAGGCAGATCGTAGCGGTACTTTCAGATTGCATGTTAGCAAAATAACGGAACTTTCTGTTACCACTTTTTTTTTAAACAAAAGCAACTTTTTGTTTATGCCTATAAATATTTAATAAAAAATAAAGTAAGTTTTCACAAGAATGTTTATATTATTTTTTTTAATTTCATCTTGGGAATTAAAGAATTAATGGGGAAGAAGAATCCATCAAGAAGTTTGCTACTTATATTAACACGTATCAACTGAGACCTCAAAAATTTTAATATAGTTTTGCAAAAAAAAAGATTCAGTAAAAACCTGCATTCTTCCAATCCAGCTGAACACATTTCTATCTCATCTAAAATTATTTGTCGGCAAGGACCGCATTCTTGAAACTTAGGTTTAATTCACCCGATCAAGGATCAATAAGGAATAGTCTATCTGTGTCAACTCATTAGGTGCATCGTACAGTTGACTAATTGCAGCTAATTCCCGACATCTAAGTGACTGCCGCGCACTCGTTATTTTGCGTCCATTTTTTACCAACAACAAATACCGATCGGAAGAAAAAGAAACGGAGTTTGTGAATTAAAGTCAAAAAACTTCAGTTAAGGGCAGCGAAATAAATGTTGGTGTCGTAAAGAAATTAATGATATATTGTCATAAAAGACCTTATTATGTAAATGTATATCTTTGCGTTAGAGACTCAAGCCTTTAATGTGACCAAATTTTCAACTGCTTAAACGCTAAATTAAAATACTGCATTTGCTGTACTATGTTAGCATAATCAGGAGTTAATTAAAACTGTTTTAATGATCTCTTGATAATTTTAGTCATCTCTGGATAATGTTAACACAATTAATGAAACGCACGTCGAGCGCAGTATTTTGATTTAATGTTGAAGTGGTTAACGACATAGAAAGTTAAATGTACCCCCTCATTTATAAATAAAAGCAAATTTATTAATACGGTACTCTAACAGTTTGGTTAAAAATCTCTTCATGTACCTGCGTAACTTAATCATTCTTAGTCTTATGTCCCTGTAGGAGTAAGATTAGTGGGTTTATTTGATGAATTCGTTGTTCTTTCTCTTTTATGATTTTTTCATTTTTTTTTTAATGAAACGTATGCTTACTATATCCTTACATTCTTTTTGCACGTCTTTTCTTCGTAGTTTTTCTTTTAGTTTTTATGTTGTAAATTTTTTTGGAATTGATCAATCTTTGGATGTGTCCTAGTCACTAGAATTGGCTTGTTAATTTTTGTAACCTGTTGCTTAAATGTATCGTTCCTAATCCTATCTTTAAATATTTTGTACTAAATATTCTCCTTTCCAACCTGTTTATATACCGCTTGAAGGTCTTGAACCCCTTTACTAACAAAATATGTTTCGTTAACTCTGTTTCATCAAGAGGAGATCAAGAGATTATTAGTTTCAATCATCTCCTGATGATGGTAACACAGTTAGTAAAACTTATGTGAAGCACATTATTTTGGTTTGTTGAAGTTGTTCTAAACGTTCAGGCAGTTATGATTATGACAAAACAAAGGTTCCAGTCCCCAAAATAACTGTTCATATAAGATTAGATTTCACATCTACAGGGTGCGGCATTAGTACGGTATATTCGTTATTAAAGGAAATATCAAAAGGAGGTATTTAGAAAAAGTGTATTCAGTCTTGAGATTTACATTTTAAAATTAGTCCCAAATATACAGTATGTTCAGGAATGCTGTGCCAGACAAAAATTTTGTTTTTTTAAATAGAACACCCCGTATATTTTTACATTTTTATAAACATCTTGGCGAGCTAATTTCAATGATGTATTTTAATTGATGTTTATTATGATTAAGAAAGAATCTACAGTCACCTGAAAATCATATTTTTTTGAATTTAGATGTGTGTAGCAGCCAAACCGTCAAGTCACTATTATAACTTTTCAAGTTCTACGCTACCGGCATTAAAAATATTTGATACAGAGTGATTAAAAATCAGATGGGATTTCAAATTTTTGATCACTCTGTCACAAATATTTTTTAATACCATAGCATAGAACTTGAAAAGTTAGGATATATATATATATATATATGAACCTTGGTATTATTATTTTTACTACTCCTCATTTGCGAGTCAATAGTTATTTTCAGCTTATATTGCATTAGTATTAGCTTCAACTCTTTTAATTTAACCAATAATATTTATTATCTATATATTATCTAATTTTGAAAGTTTTTTACTTTGCTTTTTTTATAGTTTTGTCTATAATAAGTGTGAATAATAAGTCCTTTGTGTTTTTTACTTATCTAAATCAATATACTGTGTCCACAATTCTCTCTTCTATTCCTCTTCTTATTTTGTCTTTAATAATTTCATTAAGATATGTACTTAAGATTGTTATGTGTTTATACCTACCCTAATTTCTAGTATTTTGTAATGTGTTTCTTGAAAATTGGTGCTAATTACTATGATTTTTCGCATTGCTTCCTTTAATTCCTCTTATTTCATATAATAAGAGAAAGCCTTTATCTTTGTTATAAAAACTCAGAATCTCATGCGGGTTTCACTAAAAAAATTCGGTCAGATCATCCCCCAAATATCAAATATTTTCCGTATTTTACATAAATAAATAAAAATTGATACTTTTACATTAAACGAATTAGAAGTATTCTAAGAAACTACATAATAATGCAACGGTACGTACGAGCTCACCAAATTCACGGATGCACAAAGCAAGAGAAAAAAAAATTGTGTTATGGTTGTTTTAATTTATTATTTCTAAAACAACATATAAATATAATTGGTGGAGGTCTCAGAAGCCTTACTAATGTTTTGAACGTTAAAACAACTATACAACTATACATGCAAAAAGCCGTAAAAATGTGCATATCAAAATGAATTAATGTTTCTTAAACGGCACATAGAAAAATTATTATATTTGGTAGCTGACTTAATAAAGTCATGCTAAATAATAAAACAGGGGTTAGAACAACTCTCAACCATAAGGAGATGCAAGAAAGTCACTTGTCAGAATTATTTAATATTCATAAAACTGCATTTAAAAAAGTATAATTCAGTGGAACAGAAAAAGATGATAATATGTGTTTTAAATAGTTAAATAATAGTTGTAACTTTAGTACAGAGAACTGTATATATCGAATGGTATTAAAAGTGCAAGAAAATCTAAGGACAGTAATAAAAACAAATCTTCTAGGAATATGGATAAGTCTCCGAATTAGTATAAATCGTACTAAATCAAGCAAGTTTACAAATTTATTTTACCCTTTTCTAAAATAAGTCTGCAGATTAATGAATACCGACATAGTGCAATAGATTCTTGCACGACCTATGTTCTTTATTAGTAAATACACACCCATTAAACTCAATCACATAAAGTTGTAAATACGCAGTCGAAGCTTACGTCACTGATTATGTATAGGCTTTTTAGAAGATCGGTCTAGAGGCGATGCATCTCTCGAAAATTTTGCCAGGGAAAAACTTAGTGATTTCTAGTGAATTCATTTCCGTTTCAATTTCACTTCTGTTATTTTACTACCCCTTATATTTTTAATTGTTTATTATTTCTTGTTTATTTTTACTATTTGTTTTACATCCTATCTTCAAGTTTTTAAGTGTTGCGATTTTCTTTTTTCGGTGTATCTTACGGTATATTTTCCATTTTAATTATTTTTTACTCTCTTCTGATTCATTTCACCACTCTAACCTACTGTTGTGACATCAACTTTCTGCTCTAAGATATTTCTTCAGGCTTTCAATATAGAATTTTCAGTTCATTCCGTTTGTTTCTATATTTGTATGTGTAAAGTGGTTGTTAAATTTCATCTGTTGCGTTTTCTTCATTTTTTATTCTTTTAGCTTAAAACTTATTTTTATATATTTTTCCTTCTTATTAGGTTCCATTTGTAATTTTTATTTACAGTTTCATTTTAATATAACATGATCGGTTCCAATTTCTAACTTTTTGCATATTGTATAAATTCCTTTCTGTTTTCATCTACTCAAAAGTGAATCAGTTACTGAATTTGTCGTTGTTCGTAGTATATTTTTCAAGTATAATTTTTTTATAGTTAAACCGGCTTCACCTCAAAATTAAAAATTTCCTATAGGTTTATTTAATTCCAACATATTTACTAATGAATTCTGTACCAATTATTTCCTTTTGTTTGTGCTCTATTGCAAAATTCGGGTATGGTCATTTAGTGCCTATACTACCACAAACGCTCATATTTCATTGTCTGTTTATCTTCTTTGCTAAATACTTATGCTTTCGACAGACTAACGAGTACTACACTCACTATTTGTAGCATATGTGAAAAGAAATAAAAATATCCATTAAAGCAGTCATTTTGGACACCGTAGAATATTTTTGTAATAAAATCGCCACACGTTTCTAATATTACCCAAAAACTAAAAAAGTTATATCCACACCTCTAAATCACCCCATGGCCTGGGAAACAAACCCCCGTAGAAAAAACATAAAAGAATCCCAGTAAAAGAAAGGATAGACATGAATTGCGCTCCGGTAATAGGTCTAGCGCCAGCAGTGATCCGTAATGTGCCGACATTATATTAAAAGCACTTGTAGATAGCATTATTTCTGAGCGCATTTCTGATCCGGCATCGTATTTTGTACTGAGACCGGTGGCCTGGACGCACGTGCTAGACACGCTTATAATATAAACCCATTCATTAGTGCAACCACACCGAAAATCTGAACTATATGTTCCCGATTCAGAGCTCACCCTTCGTTCGTGCTCACATCAAGGGTCCGAGCACGGCCATAACCCTAGAAAGTTTTTGTGAAAATTGGATTCGTTATGAGTTTTTGATGGACGTGAGTAGTGATACGGCGTGAGGTTGATGGGAAAACAATTTTTCTTTCTCCAGTTCATTTTTATATGCTCATGGAGTTTGGTGAGGAAAAATTGAAATTTCCTGCTGAAGTTTTTCTAGGTTATAGTCGTATAAATTTAAAGCACCTAGACTATAAGATGAAGATTAAAGGTACTACTAATTTAAATATAAATATAAATAGTATCAAAAACAGTTTTACATCATCTCGTGATGTTAGCGGAACGCGTCGATTACTGTATTTTCATTTGGTGTTTAAATGGTTTAAGACTCATCCAGTTATTAATTTCTATTCCAAAAGATGAGAAGCAAATAAATTCATTTCTAAATAATTATTTTTCATGTATTCATTATTTGATGCTAGCAAGACGTTATCTAAATATAAAAACAAGAGAATTACATCGCTGTTTTTGTTTATAAAAAGACAAGGGTCAGCTTCAATTTATATTAACAATTTTTTTTTAGCATCAATGAGCTTGCTTGAGCCTCTAAAGGCTTCTGTTTGGCGACACACTCTATTTGTATCAACTTAGTAACTAGTAACTTCCTTGTTGAATCATAATGATCTTTTCCATTTAGAAACGCTGTACAAATATCAAACTGTATTAAAATCATTCTTTTGCTAGCAGCTATACTCAAGAAAGCCCTCACAGTACCTGACATTGCAACTAAACTAAAGGTTTCTCTGAATAATATTTTATTGCCAGCATAGCCTTTATTTGTTTATGGAATCATCTGGATGTGTCCTTATTTAAAAAACCTGTTTGCAAGAAATTGCTTTCTTTCCAGGAGGTAAATTATCAAGAGTCCAAGTATTGTTTCCTGCAACAGATTAACATTTTTTTATCACGGCCTCATTACACTATTCTTTATTCTGATGGTTCTTAATAAGTTAATGGCTTTTTTAACTAAACTATATTAGTCACTTCCGACTTTCGTAATTTCGTTTGACTTCCTAACAAACTCTTCAAACTGGTATTGACTTGATGGACCATTATTTTGATTTGACTCAGATAGAATTGTGAGCATATTTAAACAAGATAAAATTCTTTCCTTAGAAATGATCTAGAGGCCTAATTAATGTTTGGATTTCTTTACGTTAAATACGGTAACCATCATTGTTATCATACCCTATGGGTATTCCTTTTACAGTCTATTTTTTTCCTTTAGGATTTAACTAGTTTAAGAAGTTTTATTTATTTAGACGTTTTCTATTTTTCCCCTATAAATATTTCTATAAAATTACAATTCCAGGTGCAAAAATGTCTTGTAATTACACTCACATATTAAGCTCCTCTGGTTTTAAATAGAAAACTGATCTCAGAACACTACCTTGGGGGACCTCTGCTTTGATAAAATGTAGTTCTGAGTATTCGCTTTCTTGTTTGACCCTAAAGGTTCTCTCTTTCAGATATGAGTGTATTAGCTGAACATATTGAGTCTTTTGATTTTTAGTAACAAGCCTTTGTGCCACACTTTATCAAATGCTTTTGCAATGTCTAGGAAAACAGCTGAGCATATTTTATTCTCTTCAATAGATCTCTCTATTATATCTGTTATACGATGTACTTGATCTATTGTGGAATGTTTGTTACGGAAACCAAACTGATGGGATGGCATAATTTCGTTTTGATTAAGTATAGTTTGCATTCTTATTAGTAGAATCTTCTCAAATAGTTTGGAGATAATTGGTAATAATGAGATTGGTCTGTATGATTCTACTTTATTCACCGGTTTTCCTGGTTTGGGAATCATAATTACTTCAGCTGTTTTCGACGTTATTGGTACGTAACGGAGCCTGAATGCTGCATTTATGAGGTTTGTGAGTTTCACGATGGCTTTCTAGGTAACTGCTGCAGTATTTTTCTAGTTATTAAGTCAAATCTCGGAGCCTTCTTGGGGTTAATACTATTTTTAATTAGTTTAGTTACTTCTTTGGGTGTGGTAGGCTTTATTTTTTCTCGCTCATCACTGTTCACTTCTTGATCCGTATCCTCACCATCGTCATTTTCGGTTTGATTCTTATTTCCCATGTCGTGTGTTTGGAAAATATTTTTTAAGTATGTGGAGATAGTGTCTATTTCTTAAAATTATATTAGTTTCTTCATGTTTTTTATTATCTTTATTTTCCTGTCCTTTTCAATATATTTCATTATAGTTTGTCCTATATTTTCTTCTAAATTCCTAATAAACCCTTCGATTTTTTATCAAACTGGTTTTGACTTGGTTGATTATTGATTTGACTTGTATCGGATAGCATGGTGGGTATCTGCAGACAAGATAATTTTTTTTCGTAAGAAATTATCACGAGACTTTATTAATATTTTGGTTTCTTTACATTAAATACGGTAACTCTCGTTGTTATTGTACCACATAAGTTTTCCTTTTACAGCACTTTTTTTCTTCGTTGAGAATTTAGGAGTTACTCATTTACTCATTTAAAAGATTTTTAATTTGTTTAGACACTAGATTTTTGCTCCTATTTTTTCCCTTAGAACTTATTTTTTATTTTCTCAGTTACAATTTCAGGTGCAACTACGACAAAATACCTTGATGTTGCACTCACATTTTAAGCTACTCCTGTAGAAATTTTATGTTAAATAGAATTGAAACTAGAACATAAAATTATTGAAAGAATAGCTAATTTGTCAGGACTTGAAAGTGTTGAACAAATGAGAAGTTTGATAAGAAAAGTGACTAAATGGTCATGTAATGTGAATACTATCTAGTTTCTGCAATTGGCATGAATAGTTTTTTTTTTTTTTTTTTTTTTTTGAAATCCCAATTTATTTGCAATCTGTAAAGTAATTACAATAAGCAAATGAGTTGTTACAATCAACGAACATGTAGGAAGTAGTCCAGTGACTACTACCTCTTATTTACAATTTACATAAATTATTGAGTAGGATGAAGGGGTCTATAATATGTTAATTACTAAACGGATGAGTCTTTTTAGGTTAAAGTTCTAAAATCTATTTGGTAGGTCACATGTGTGATATCTTCTTAGCCTTCTCCCATTGGTTGGTGTCATTAGGTTCCTTGCCAGGTTGTTAGGATGGTTATTGATCCTTAGAGCGTAATTCTGGGTTAGTTTGGATATTACTTCCTTTACACTTTCCGTTTGGGTGTCTTGTGCAATTACATTGTTTGGTACATACCAAGGAGCGTTTACAATACTTCGAAGAACTTTGGACTGGAACCTTTCTAGGATTTCGATGTTGGATTTGGACGCTGTGCCCCAAAGTTGTATTCCATAGCTCCATATTGGTTTCAGGATCGCTTTGTAGACCAACAATTTGTTGCTAATTGACAGCTGTGATCGGCGTCCTATTATCCAATAAAGTTTACTTAGTTTCAATCCTAGTTGTTTACGTTTCATGAATATGTGTGTTCTCCAGGTGAGTCTACGATCCAGATGCATCCCTAAGTATTTGATGTGCTCTTGTTTTTGTAATGGGTGGCCGTTAAACGTGACAGTGGGGCATGTGCCTTTTCTCTGTGTGAATGTAATGTGGACGGACTTTACTCGATTTGCTTTAATGCGCCATTGTTTGAGCCAGGTGGAGATGTCATCAAGGTTGTTTTGCAGTGCCCTAGATGCTGCGGCTGGATCTTGGTGAACGGATAGGACAGCAGTGTCATCAGCATATGTCGCTGTAGTTATATTGTCATTAGTGGGAAGATCCGCTGTATAGAGTAGATACAGGAATGGTCCCAGTACGCTTCCCTGTGGCACACCTGACGTTATCGGATGCAAGGTTGTGGTTTGGTCTAGGAATTTTACTTGGAAATGTCGATCTTGTAAATAGGACTTTAGGATAAGGAAATAATTATGTGGGAGGTTTTTCCTGATCTTATATAGTAAACCGTCATGCCAGGTCTTGTCAAAGGCCTGTGCTATGTCGAGAAAGGCCGCGGAGCAGAATTCTTTGTTTTCAAATGACTGGTTTATTTTTTTGGTAATGCGGTGTACTTGTTCTAGGGTACTGTGCTGTGATCTGAAGCCAAACTGGTGGTCAGGTATTAATCGCTTAGTCCTCAGAGTTGGTTCAAGTTTCTCCAATAGTAGTTTTTCAAGTAGTTTGGACATGATTGGTAAGATGCTGATCGGCCTATATGACTTCGCTTCCTCCGAAGGTTTTCCCATCTTTGGTATCATTATGACTTGAGCCACCTTCCACGATAGCGGAAAGTAGCCTGTTCTCAGAACTGCGTTATACAGTTGTGTCAGATATTGGACCCCCTTTGTAGGAAGTTCTTGCAGAATCCTACCACTGATTAAGTCGAAACCTGGAGATTTTTTTGGATTTACCTTCGTTTGAATTGATTTCTGAACTAGTTTATTTGTGAATTTTTGAAGGGGTGGCTCCAATTGGTATGTTGTTTCCAGGAACAGCTTGATATCTGCTTCAATGTCAAAGTTATTTTCAGCTGGGTAGGGTTTGAAGACCTCTATTAAGTGTTTGGAAAACACGTCGGCTTTCTCCTTGTTGCTTTTTGCCCACATTCCATCTGCTGTACGTATGGGAGGGTTAGTTAGTTGCGGTCTGTTCATTTTTTTTGTTGCCTTCCAGAGTGAGTAATCGCTTGTTTGTGAGGCTGATAGGTTTTTGAGATATGTTTGTATTTCTTTATTTTTGTGGTTGTTAAGTAGGTTTTTGAGTTGTAGCGTTGCCTGATTAAGTCTAGTTTTATCAACTGGGGCTCTAGTTCTCTGCCATATTTTTCTGAGTTTTCGTTTGTCCGCAATTTTTTGCTTTATAAACGACGGTAGTTCTTGTTGTTTGCGTGATAGTTCATTCTTGGGAGTCGTTGCCCATGCTGCTTCCTGAATGGACTTGGTAAGATGTTCTACAGCGTTGTCAATATCAGTGTTTGTTTTAAGTGGTATGCTGAGATCCAACATCTTATCGAGTAAGTTGCGGAACACGTCCCAGTCAGTAAATCTGTTATGTAGACTTGGTGGTTGCGCAACTCCTATAAACTCTGAACTTACATTTATTATAATAGGTGAATGGTCAGATGAAAGTTCGTAGCATGATTGTGCGTTAAGGAAGTCTTTAGAAATACCTTTGTAAATGCCAAAATCTACTAGGTCTGGTATCTTATTTCGATCAGTGGGCCAATAGGTAGGCTCTCCGGTTGATATGTAGCTAAGGTTATTATCTTCAGTTGCCCTTAGGAGTTGCCTACCTTTTGGGGTAATTAGTCTGGATCCCCAATGGGTATGCTTGGCGTTATAATCGCCAGCAGCAAGGAATCGATTACCGAGTGTGTTGAAGAAGTGTACATATTGTGTTCTGTTTATGGAGTGTCGTGGGGGGCTATATACTGCGGTGATGGTCAAAGTACCGTACCAGTCCTCTAGACTTATGCTGGTGGCTTGCAGATAGTCTTCTGTAAATTGATTTAGTTCATGATGTTTAATTGTTGCCTTTATTATAATTGCAGTGCCGCCATGTGCGGTGCCGTCAGGGTGGTTGGTATAGTATAGTGAGTAATTAGCAAGTTTAAAGAAGCTGCGTTTTGTGAAGTGAGTTTCTGAGATAATCATTATGTCTATATTGTGGTTGACAATAAAAGCTTTAAGTTCTAATACATGTTGTGACAGCCCGTTCGCATTCCAAATAGCTAGTTTAAGAAACTTAATCATTAGTTAGTTGTTAGTTTGGACACGACTGTGGTGAGAAGGTGTAGCATGGTGCCCATTTGTTCCATAAGGTTTTTCAACATATTTTTTAATGAATAGTTAAAAGAAAAATGAGAACTTAAGCTTAAAATTTTATGACTTTTTGAGATCATTTTTATTTCTCATTATTATATATAATTGCGGTGCAACTACGAAAAAATATATTGGTATAAAAATAAATTTCTTCTTTTGCAAATTGCTTCTGCATTTTGCAAGAACATTAAAAAAACAATTAGTACCTTAAGTGTTCGAAAATATTATTTGTTTGTATTTTGGAATGGTAGTCATTATATTTTGTAAGTTGTAAATGTTTTTCATATAAAAGAGATTTGTCATACGATCCATTAAAGTCCATTCTGCTGTAATCTCGTTACATTCCCTACCTTGTATGGGACCATGTATCTTCGAGAAAAATTTCCCGAATAGAAAATGTTTTGCTTAAAATTCTCCTGTCTATCATTAAATATCTGAACGCCCTTATCCCTTTAAAAAAACTTAAAACTTTTCTACAATAAGTGAATGAAGAGCAGTCACGTGGCATTACATTCATCTCGCAAAGCTAAAGCAAAGAAAAGTGGTGGGCCCGTTGAAATCAAGAAGCGTGCAAGTGCAATGTGACACATGCCGTCATTATTTCACCGGATAATGTACTGCACTAATTGGCGAGGGTCGATACGCCCTCTCGACGTTCTCTCTCCCGTTTTATATATATCGCATAGGATCGCGGCGGCCGTGAAATGAAAACGATCCCCTGGGATATAATTATTGAGAATCAGAAAACATATGGTAATAAGTCATAGGAAGTTGGCGCAGGGAAATTGAATCTTCGATCAGAAAGGAGAGCGCTCAACGATTTGAAGACAAACTACTTTGATTTTTAATAAGCATTTCACATTGAATTGAATTCCCACAGTTCCCAAAAATAAGATAAACAAATTATATTTCCAATCACAGCTTAAATTAAAAATATTACATCAGTTTTAAAAATGCTCAAATTCTAGTAAACTCGACCTAACCGGTCAAGACTTAAAAATGTAGATTGTTTGTAGTTGTTATCTTACCTCAAACATACAAAAATGTCGTTAAAAATTTGAAACATGGTAAGAAATAAAATTTAACTTTATGAATATTGCAATTTGCACAGTGCCAGGAGAGTATTCTTGTTATCAGGGTCCTTAGATCTGAACTATCAGTCAGCATGCATGTCTGACTGATCGCGTTACAATATTTAGTTATGGTCTCGTTGAAGATATAATCTCCGACTCATTTGATGGACAACCGTTTAAGACCTTTAAATGAATATGCCACCAACCGCAAAATTCTAGTTATAAACAGATGTGTCACGACGTAAGTGTTATTGAGTATTTTTTTTTAGTTCTAATTATTCATCACAAATAATAAATAAAAATAACAATTATTCATTATTTACTTTGTATCGTTTTTGTAAAGAAAAATATATTAAATTTTTGAAATTATAAAATAATTATTAATCAATCAACAGTTATAATCCATCGTATTGAAATTTAAATAGCAAGAGAGATCGAATCACACCTCAACCGATACCGATAACAATATGACAAATTTAGTGATAAAGATTTTCTAAATATTTCCAATATTAATAATGACATCAACATTCTCTTGGATAATGAAGATGCTCTAAAAGTTTTGCCATAAAGAAAATACTGATGAATCAAAAATGTATTTTATAGTAGCTTTGGAGATTCCCAAAACAGAAATCGGATGTTTTATCTGATGAGGAACTATTGATTTTTCTCAGAGGTCATATTTAAATATAAAATACTCTCTGTTCATTAACATTTGTTCAGTTTACCTGAAATCGAGAACTACTCTTGGGTTCTGTTTAAAATTTGGAACACGCCACTGCATCTTGTCTTTGTCACTATTTCACCTTATTATTCCCAATGATTATAAGTGTTCTAACATAATTATAGACAGAAGGTAGATGTGTGTGAAATTATGGGAATATGACAAAAAGCGTATTTTTTTATAAAGAATAAAATCTGAATTAATTAGATTAAAATTGGAGTATATCACATACATGAAGTTCATCCAAACACTAACGATACTTTTTTATGGCAATTTGCAGATAGTAATTGTGAAAATACCAATTATACCTTAAAGAAGATATAAATAAAATACAAAAAGCTTAAAGTAACGTATGTTAGCCTTAATGTCCTCTTATATACAGATCGCATATTATAAAACTAAACAAATGGTTTTGTGTGCGTTTAAATGAATTAGCAATGGGAAAGACAAGCGTAAGGGTATCATGTTTTCCCTCCATGCAAAGAACTAAGAGCGGGGTTCACAGAACCAATAGTGCTTGCCTAGCTTGCTTTCATAACAATTTATTTAAATTGTTTTAATATAATAAAATTAAAATATAAAATCATTTTTATATTTTAATTCTTTTTATTTATTGAAAAACGAATTTTTGAAAAATTTGGTTCACAACGAAAAACACCAATGATATTATACAGATGGACTAAAAATCTGGAAACGGCCAATTATCTCGTAAATTGCTAGTCCGAATTCTACAAAATTTGGGATAAGCCTATTTTGGAATAAGAAAATTCCATATTTGACATTTGCAATGTTGCTAGATTTGCCGTTTCTCTGATATTATTAGTCTCTTAGGTTTTTTAAATACATCACCCTGTATATTCAGTCATTTTTAGAATCTTCAATACTCAAGATAGAATGTATAATATGCACAATACTTATATGTGGGGTGTGGAATATCCTCATGCTGTCCATGAACACGATCATCAGCGAAATTTTTTTTACAAATGTTTGGATAGCCTAATTCGTAACCATCTTATCGTACCCTAGAGTCTTCCAAATCGTGCAAATCGACATATGTATCTTCGTTTCCTCAGGGAAGAATTCTTATTCTTCTTTTTTCGCGATAAGACAAAGTCGTAGTCTTCACTCGATGGTGGGTTTTTTCCAACTCGTCATATGTCAACTCACCACGTGAACCACGCGGTGGTAAAACATATTTTAAAATGTCTCAGCTCGCCACACTTTATTAATTTAAAATAAACAAACTATTTTTTTCTTTATTATGTTATAATGTGAATACAGTTATCCATAAAAAGTGTAAAATTTCTAAACTTTCGAATAATTCGTATATATTAAAAAATATCACAAACCGTTATTTAATTATCAAAATCTAAACCATTGTACGTAAAATTACCTTGCAACTGTATAAAACTAACTAAAAAGTACATACATTTAAAGATATACATACCTAGTCATTTCAGTTTTGTCATAATTTATTTTAGTTGAATTTACCAATATACTTAAAATTATTTAAATAATCCCTTACGTTAATTTGACCGTTAACAAATTTATTCAGTATGCTTTGAATATTCAAATGTATGTTGATATTCATTTTGGATCTTTTTCGCGGGGTCCTATTTAAATTAACTTATCTGGAAAAAAATCGTAATGCTTACTATTTTCTTCAATAAGAGATAAATATTAGAATTGTGTTTTTCAAAAAAAAAAACGATTTAGTCGATTATTCCAATCCACTAAAGAATTTGTAGTGCGGTCATCTTTCATTGTAACAAATCCATATTTCATCAATCACTCTATTTAATAGTAATGATAATATGGGCGACTAAATTAACATGTTTTTAAACTATGACAAGTGTTGGATTTGTTTTTGAAACATACTTAAAAATGTATTATTATAACGGTTGTCCAATACAAAAAATTAAAGTAGGCGTCTTGTAACCGGTAACTCGAGGAAAACTGGAAGCCAATGTTGGAATGTAAAATATTGCTTTAATAAATTTAACAAAAATAAATGGCCCATATTATCCTGATTGCACAATAGAATCATGACAAGTGTGGTATCCTTGAATTTGTTTTTGAAAGATATAACCAAAAATGTAATTTTATACTAGTAGTCCCATTAAAAAAAAAAATTTGGTGTCAAATGAACGGAAATGAAAGGAAAAACGAAAGTTTTTTTATAATAAATACAAGAATTAGTTTCGACTGTTTATAGGTGCCAAATTTCATACTTGTCATGTGAACGGTGTTTGAGATATTGGACTTTTACAACGTCGTGGGACACCCTGTATATTGATTTATCAATAATAGCATTTACTAATAAGCGATGTTAAGAAATAAAGCTTCAAAATCTTATTTGTTGATTCTGTAAAATTTAAGGGGGTTATTCAAAATAACCCTTAAAAGGACTTTTTAAATTTGTGGCAAAAAATATAATCGCTAGAAACAAAATATTTTCATGAATTCATTTTCACATTGGCCGTATTTTTCATAGTCCTAGGTGCACCCTAATAGGGTTAAATTAGCAACTCTCAAGTTACTTATTTTTTCAGTTCTTTTGATATTTACATATTCACTTCAAATATCTGGTATCTGCAAATATGTACTCTATTTTAAAATTCACGATTCACGGAAAGTTATTTTTTTTATATATACATATAAAGTGAACAGTATTAAGGCACAGGAATTTAATTTATTTTTCAAAAGTCACTACTATACTTTTTTTCTCAAGAAACCCCCAAGCTTTAGAATAGAAGAAATACAAAAAAAATCTAACCGAAATATGAATTATTTTTCAAAAATCCTTTGAATATAATTTAGGGACTGCTAACATCATTCCATAAAGAAGCTTAGGTGGGAAAATATTGAAAATTGGTAACGGATTCATTCATGAATATATTTTAAGTCTTTGTATATTGATAACGAGAGAATGTTATAAAAAAGGTATTCAAAGGATATTTTAATTTATAATAAAATTTTGTGAACTTTACTTGATGACATCTTGTAGATAAAATAATAGCAGATTGTATATTAAAATTTAACAAAAAATAGTACATCAAGCAGATGATCAATATTACCAAAGATATAAAATAAAAAAAGTTATAGAATATTTACCAAACATTTAGATCATCAAATTTTAAATTTAATAGATTCTATCCAATTATATTTTAATATTTTTAAATATGTCGTTGTTTTTTAGTCAATGTGAGAATATGACATTTTTTAGCAACTTTTAGCAACTGAAAAACGAAAAAATGGAGTCATTGCCTTTTTGCAATAAGCCGACAATTTATGGCTCATAACAAGACCGTTATTAGATAGTGTACACTTTTATTTCAATTTCCCAGAAAGAATGATACACATATTAAACAAAATCCTGATTTTACTTTTGGAATTGTATTTAATCATTCCCGGTCTAATAAACTCGAAAATCACAATATGACATTCCCGCCCACGTCGATATCCGAAAACATCCGTTATTGAAATCTTTACCGATATTCAATTATACGAAAAAAATCGTTAATGGCCACTTTGACGTCTCTGATTGTCGGCACTACATCTATAATTGGTAAGAATACAAAAAAGCCAACGTTTGTGTATCTATCTTGTCAATTACATGCAATTAGTTTTGTGCGTGTCCTGTCAACTGCTTATACGCCAAGAGTTACCGTCACCATCTTGGCTTTATGGCTGAGCTTCTGTGGCCAAGAAGATGACAGGAACATTGTCGAGAAATAAATGTGGCCACGATATCTCTATACTCACGCAATCCTCCGACAATTGTTGGGGTTTCTTTAAAAAATGGGTACCATTTCCGGTAAAAAGCGAAGGTAGTTATTTTCAATTTCCTTTCTATTTGTAGATACATTTTTTATTGATTTTAACACTGATAATATTTTTCCCATGGTATTTTATAACTACTTTTAGTGAGTAGCATTATTAGAAATAATTGGGGCTTGTTTTTGTTGTATATATATAAAATTTCAATATAAACCAATACTATTAAAATAGATAATCTAATAAAAGATTACTAGAACACCCTGTATATTTTGTTTGCTTGGGAACTATAAACGAGTGGAACATGCTTAGATATATTCGTCAAAATGAGATGCCGCAAAATATTAGAAAGTAGAATGGCATATTTCAAAATCTACGTCAATAAAACTCGATTCGTAAACAAAGAAAAAAAAACAAATGACCTGACAAAATAACAAAATGCTATCACGAAACCGCGGCTGCGATTCACAATGCAATCACATAAATAAAAATCGCTTGTCAAATTTGACCCGGAGGTCAAACCCGAAATATAAATATCTATCAATTATGTTCGAACGGACATGTAGCCTCCCAGACAGGCGCTGCGGGGGCCCGTGTTTCGGAGCACCCGGCTTCTCTCCCTCAAAGGTACCCCCTGACCGTTTTATCAGCCCCGAAATGATAATTACACGACAACACGTGGTTTATTGCAGGAGTTTTCGACTGGCCGGCGAGCCGTGTGAGTGATATTCGCAGATTTATCATGAGCACTGAATACATTCGATGAACCACAAAGTTAGAGGGAAATTAAATATGAGCCTGGTACCACCAGTGCAGCACCAGACCGGAAGATAATATTAAATTCTTATTTTAAAACTAACAGTTAAGTCACTATTTTTACCAACTCGCATTGTTTTTGGCTTTTTGATGATGTTTAAATTTCAAATGAATTTTATCATTCCAGAAAATTTCCTTATATTTTCCTTGTATAAGAAAATCTTGCACTTTACAACTAAAATTAAAACATAAAACATATATCAATCTCACTTCTCCATTAACTTATCATTTTCCTAAAACAATACAGCCTGCATCCTTACATTTTAAGAGGCAGCTCTTCCTTATAGGGGCATTATAATTTTTTGGATATCGTGATCAAGAATAACGGCAAACAACAAACAGTTTATCTCAAATTCATTAATAAGGTGTTATAAGTACAAAGTGACAGAAATAAATTCAATGAAATAACAACAACCAAACTTGTCAACTACAAATAAGAAGTGAAAATCAAACTGTAACAACATCTGTTTTCTAAACCATTTTGTACACATGGTACGGGAATCGTCAACTAGTCAAAAACGAGTTAATATACGAAAATACTTCACTTGACATGCATTTCGCATAATTTAATCATCTCCTGATCATGTTAACATAGTTACCGAAAGTCGCGTTGTTAAGGTGGTTCAAGATTCAGGCAATTACGACAATCCAATGGTTCCAGTCCCTAATACAAATAAAATGATAACCAGTTTTTTAAAATTGATATTTTTATTTTTTTAGTTATATTTTTCGGGTTAATGAGAGACCCAAAATTTACCTAATCCAAATTTTTGTAGCTTGTACATGAAATTAGAAATCTTATCAAAAATTGAGATGAATAGTAATTCTTGATATTTAGTCCTTAATAATAGAAATGCTTCCAAGAGAGTCTTGTTGAAATTGCTTATAGATGTAGTTTTGTTAAAAAAAGTAAAAGAAAAAAAAACTACCAACAAATAAAAGGGGAAGCAAAATAATTATAGAAAACTAAGCGAAGGCAACTGATTCAAAGGCTTGAAATAATAGAGTGACGATGGTACCAAAAATGGAGATTATTAGAATTCAGCGAAAGAAACCTACAACCGAAGAGGAAAATATGGAAAATAATTACTGCTAAGGAGCATTACTATTTCTTGTTTTTTATTCATTTATTTATTTATAAGAATAAATTACATGAGTTAGAATGATAAAGGTTGAAATAAAGACTAATCAAAATTAATAAATTAATTTACAATCAGGGTCGATGATTTATTTAAGGAGCCATCAAACTTTTAATATTTAATATAAATATTTATGAATAATTTTACTTGATTTTTGAATTAATTAACGCTGTTAAAATAGTATTTTTTACTTTATTTTATACAAAATATTTTATACCTGTGTTTTAATTTTTCATGTTTGGAAATACATAATAATAACAATATTAATAATATGAATAATCAATGAAAGCTGATCTTTTTTCCAAACAATTTTACTACGGATATTTAAATTTTTTAAAAATACGCCACTGGTTTCATTTACTTTACTGATATTGTAGCTCGTATGGGGTCTTTTATGTTTTCTTTCAGATATGATTTAGTTACTTTATCCAAGTAATGTTGTAAATTACCGGAGACTGGCCTACATAGGCATGGGCACGTTATGTTTAAAATCCCATTTACATTTTTTATTTATTTTTAGAAAATATTATTATCCGTCCAGGCTGTATGTTTATTTGAAAATTAAAATTCTATTAGGTGATAATAATACTTTATGGCAGAATCTAATGAAAACCCACTTTAAGAAGGAAGAAGCAGATATATTTACGGTTTATAAAATGCCTAAAGAAATTAAAAAGTAACACTAAAACTGGAAGATAATTTTTTATTATAATAATAATTTTTTCTGTTTACTTATAGCTGCTTGCCTAATATATTTTAAAAGAATTTAAAATTTGGAAGTGCCTCAGAGTAATAAGACTAATTCTAACTACACCTAGAGCCACACTTAAGAAATGTGTACAGGTGAGTCTTTTAGACAATTTGTTCATAATTCAGTGAATTTTAAATTGGAAAAACAATATTATTAAAAAAATTACTAAACACTTTCAATTTATTAAAGTACTAGCAACATCGCAAATTTTTACCGAAAAACCTATACTTCACACCTTAAAACAAAACAAATATATTCTCCATGATACTTTTTCAGTTATTCATCATCCTCCATCCACTTCTCTTATTCGCATGTATACGTTGTTCTAAAATTACAAACATCGCATTCATTATATATAATGATGTAACACTCCTTATAAGGGCATAATTCATTTTTGTTTTTTCATTGGCGAATCACAGATATGCCGTATTTACATTCATTAACTAGAAGTTTTATTCCAACTAGCTTTCTCTTACGAAGCAACAACTTGCTAATTTTGTAACAAGACTAACTTAAAAATCCATATTAAATACAGATACAATTAAAGTGATATATGCACATTTGTAAATAAATAATTATATTATAAGTATATTAAGTGAAGATACGTGAAAAACACCATTTACGCAACAGGATGTTATATTTTCTAATTTAAGTGAATTTGTAAGAATTTAAATCGTATGTTTCTACAGTAATAGGACATGTATACGGGGTTGAGGTAGTATGGAACCAAGTATATATCTTTCAAACGAAATTGACGATATTTATGAAATTTTGTAGGTAAGTGCAATGGGGTAAAATGCATCTGATGTACATTTTTTTGTTAATAATATACTTCCGGTTAAACCGGAAATACCCTCAACTTTTAAATGGGACACCCTATATATTTTTTCAAATTTTGAAAGATCTTGTTATTTCTAATTTGTACATACTGAGTTTAGTGTAAAAAATCTGTAAAAACGAGGAATACAGCAATTTAATTTTTAACTTTTAAATTTTTATACAATAGAGTAAAATACCATTTAGATAAACAAATTAATATTGTTTGTATTAATAGTAATAAATAAACGAGTACTATCTAGTAGGTAACTGTTGCCAAACTGTCAAATTGTAAGTTACGGAAATAAATTGTACGATTAAGAATGGTTCATTTAAGTGAAAAATCGATTCATAGAGTGGCTTACTCCTTTTCCGGATGTAAGTCCATTAGTTTTTTTTTCTTTGAGGTTATCTAAAATCACGTGTTTATGTTAAACGACCAACATGCTTGCAGGAATTGAGACAAATAATTATTGATAAATGTGAACTAATACGAGAAAGAGTGTCTCAAGAATTTGTTAATAGGCTGGCATATTGTCAGGAGGTGAACGGAGAGCATTTTGAACATTCGAATTAATTTTGTTTAAATTATTATTCTCATTGGTATAAAGTAAATAAATTTACTTATTCTACAACTAGAAGTGGGTTATTTCTCGTTTTTACAAATTATTTCAACTAAACCTAGTATGTACAAATTCGAGAAATAACAAGTTCTTTCCAAATTTAAATTAATTTCCGGTTAAACCGGAAGTACATTATTAACAAAAAAATGTACATCAGATGCATTTTGCCCCATTGCACTTACCTACAAAATTTCATAAATATCGTCCGTTTCGTTTTTAAAATATTTACTTGGTTCCATACTTTATCCCAACCCTGTATATTGCGGTTCATAGGCTTTTATGTCCAGAGTGAATTTTTGGATTATTGCTTCCGGAGAACCACGTTATTTTCAAAGTATTTCTCAACGTTTCGGCGTCTATTATAAGCGACTTTTTTAAGAGGTGTGTTGTGCACGGTAAGTCAGCTATTAAAAACGTGCACATCTTACCTCCTAAAAGACTCGCTCCTCCGGAACAAATAATCATTTATGTATGCAATTTAAATAAGTGACCGTATATGACAAGCACAATTTTCTACATTAATATCATCACATCTCTTGCCAATATCACCATAATTGTATCTACAATTTTTTGTGTCGAGTAGAGTAAGATATAAAATTAACCAAACCACTAGCATAACCAACAAAACAATATAACACATTAAAAGGATATTTTAGCACCCATGACAAATTTTCCGTTCAGACTAATATGAAAAGAACTGTGACAAGAAATACGCGCCTCAGAGCCTTAATGTAGCACACGTGTATCAAACAAAATTTATTTCGTCTCTTTCAAAATCATTATCTCGGTTTAAAACCGGGCACAGTCTACGCCCGTTAAACGTTTTGTCCTTGCTTAGATACGGAGGGATAAAAATATTAACCTGCTTGTTAGGGAGAATCAATCCATTGTAGCAATAAGATATGATAAAACTGCACCTGCCTCTGCAAAAAGGCAAATGGGGATTGAAACAAGTGAAAAAGCTTTTCATTATATTCAAGATGAAACAAAACGGAGAGATTATATTTTTACTAGTGATATCGTTTGAGGTGATTGTATTACTAACTGTATCTATGAAATATAACTTGCAGGTGCTATTATAGTTTCAACTTCATGAATATATTGTAAGAAACAATCAGTAAATGTTATATAAATATATGCATAAATATCTCTTTCAGTAAAAAGACATACAGGGTGTGGAATTAGTGTGTCGAAGTACTATATATCCGTTATTAAAAATATATCAAAAAAAGTTATTTACAAAAATTATAGGAAACTTCAAACTTTACATTATAAGATTATTACCGTATTTAAAGGGTGTTACATTTTACCAGGGTGAACCAAACATACTTTTTTTAAATCGGTCACCCTATATATTATTCCAAATTTATATTAAGCTCATATCTCCCATACTTCCAATATAGGGTTTCATTACGTTGTACATTGTATTTCAAAAGTTATGGTCAATTGTATACAAAAATCATTCTCATTTCAACGTACTGTATACCCTAGACAGAATAACCTAACAATATTTCTTCCAGGCATAACTTTTTGACATTGGTACAGTATTACGAGAGAGCTAAAGTCGTTAATTTCTGAGATATTTTCAATTTAATAACAGAATTTTTTTTTTATTTCTATTATAACAAGTTAGTTTTATAAGAATTTTGTCTGAATAACCGATGTTTTATATTATTATTTATATTATTTATAATAATTTGTCACACTTTTATTTGTTCACTGCTAACTGGTTATAATAGAAATTTAAAAAAGTCTCTTTCTGTTATTAAATTGAAAATATCTCAGAAATTAACGATTTTAGCTATAGGGAGTGCTTAATAAAAATGAAAGAACATAAAGTGTATTTTCACTTTTTAAAATAAAATACTGAGTAATTTATTTGAAAAAATTGACAAAATCATGTGTTCGAGTTTTGGCTCGCTCTATATTCAATTGGTGTAATAATAAAGAAATAGCACTTTCTCGTAATATTGTACTAATGCTAAAAAAGTTATGGTTGTTCCGTCTAGGACGTTGAAATGAGAATGATTTTCGTATACAATTGACCATAACTTTTGAATACCCTGTACAACGTAATGAAACCCTATATTGGAAGTATGGGGGAGATGAGCTTAATCCGAATTTGAAATAATATATAGGGTGTCCCATTTAAAAAAAGTATGTTTGGTTCACCCTGGTAATATGTAATACCTTGTAAATACGAAAATAATTTTATAATGTGAAGTTTGAAGTTGCCTATAATTTTTGTAAATAACTTTTTTTAATATTTCCTTTAATAACAGATATATCGTACTTCGACGCATTGATGCCGCACCCTGTATATCTGTAATAAATACAGTTACTAGGCTTACGTCTTTTAAATAATAGCTTTTTTGTTAAGTATCAAAGACAATATTTTTCAGCATTGTTAATGTCAGATTTCACAAACTGCAAGTCACATCCAAGTAAGTTTATCCCCATCATTTGGACGTACTATAAAACTCAAATCATTTTTTAAACCCTCGAACAAGTCTAACAGTATTGAGTTTCGTGTTTTAAAAAAAATAATTAATGACTACTCTTTATCGTTATATCGAAATTAAACTCTGTTAAGAAACGGAACTTATCTGAGAAATCCCGAAAGCAGCACACAATTCACTTAATCACGCCACCAGTAGCAAATACAATCATTCATCTTTAAAAACGCGTCGATGAGAGGATGACGTAGCTGATTTTTTTTACTGCCTCCCTCAATAGACCATGATGACAGTTAATTTGGATGGGATTCTAAACCGATAAGATTTTCCTTACATAAAGGTAACGCAATTCATCTTTATAAGTTTCCAAAACTGTTCTTTATATAATGAATTAATCATGAGAATAAAACAAAAAAAAAGGCCACGAATGACTTGGAATAGAATCTTGGATTTACGTAGGATCTTAATAGAATAAAGAAATTATATATTGAAGATAGGTAGCATATACTTGGAGAATATTTTACCCCAAAATAAGGAACTGTATGGAGAGATCCAATAGATTTTATGAGATTTGTTTGGAAACTACTTGTAATAAGAGAGGAAATGGTAGATTAGATTAAAATTTACGGCTGTAAGAGGTCATAAAATATTGTAATAGAGAAAGAATTAGAATATGCCAAAAAAAAACAAAGAAAAAGAAAAATTGGAGGGACTTAAGCACCATAAGATGGTAAACTGTTGTATAATCGATTCCGAAAATAGGATGTAGAAACTTCCTTAAGGATCATCAAACTAATAATTCATGCAGATTAATATTGCTATATAGCTTCATATAGCCATAAATACAGAATCATGGGAGTTATCTAAAGTTTTAAGATATACAAATAGTACTTTTGGTGCTTCTGAAGGAATGACATTAGTTGAAATCGATCTAAATCGTAACAAGAGAAATAAAAGAGTACACGTAAATTTTGAAGTAATTTAGATCATGAACATGACCAAATACTACTAAGTTACCTCACTTAAGAAATAGGACCTTTTTAATGTAATTTATATAGCGTTACCTTTATGTAGTAAATTTAATGATGCGTTAACGTTGGTATCCTATAATTTGGGGCCCACGTCCGACAGTTGACAGTCAGTATTGAGTCTTATGACACACGGAGCACTATAATTTATCACGAGCTGTGAGCTCAAAATTCTCAGGTAGACGTGGGAATCACTGAACTTTCTGGCGCACTCGAGGTGGCTGACGGCAAAATATTTCTAACTCAAACTTTTCATATAGAGAATATTGTAACAAAATGAATAAATGGTTCAAAAGGGTAGAGGATATTGGTTAATTTTAATCAGTTAGTTAGTGCGTGGCGTCTTTAAAAATTGCGAAATAATTGTTATTAATTCTCTAATATGGGGATGCGCATTAAAAGTTATTGGATCAATAAATATATGAACCTTTGACTTCGAGATATCTCGCTCTCCTTTTTCATTGAACTCTTATCGCTATCCTACGTTCTGGCTTTTACTTTACTGAACAATACAGTGTTATCCAGATAACTCTTCCCTATATCTTCCTTCCGATTTTTCTTTAAAGATTTTAAATTTATTAATAAGTTACCATTGTTATTATTGTTGTTTGATCAACTCTTTTGTTTACCCTTCTTGAAATTGTTTTTGATCTTAATATTTTTAATACTCCCGTAACTCTACTCTTTTTAACCAACTTTTTGTGTTATATATTTTTCTTCATTTTCTTACCATGTTAATCTTGCTCAAAGATATTCTGCTTTTTCTATGTTGTATTTCCTTTTTCTAGTACAATTAACTATTAGGGTAGGTGATTCCATTTTGTAGCATGTAAACAATTTAAATTATTTATGATTGGTTGTTTTTTACTTATACAGTTTTAAAAACAGTAAATCACTTCATATACATCCTTGTTTAACTCGACGATTTTTATCTCAAATCGTTCTAGAAATAACTCTTAAGTGAATTAATTGAGCAATATTTGTTTTTCTCACGTTAGACTAAGATCTTTCCCAGGCTTTGAATTCTATGTTCAGATCACCGCCAAATTTCTTCGAAAGGAAAAAAAAAAGAAACAAACATACCCGTCCACCACAATTTTTCATAATTACAGTGCGAGGTGAAAAACCGGCTGCAAAGAATAGCTAATAATTTAATTATTGCCGGCAATGAAAGGCGTAAAGTTGTTCAAAAGTGCAACTCATTCTATTCCAGCACTAGCACGTTCAAAGCTTACTCCTTCACCACAACCACAACTATCCAGAGTCGGCTTTATCAAATAAATAATAATATAAATACAGCATAATTATATAATTCCCAAAAAAGCGTTGTAGATTAAACCCTACACTAAATCTGGACCGTGTACTAGATTATTTCAGAAATATCCGCAGAAAATAGACCAGAGAAGGTAAAGAGAAAGATAAATGAAAAGAAGAACAATCAAGGATTGAATGGAGAAACAATAATGTATTTGATTTTGAAGAGTAACAAAAGGTTACGTGTTTGGTGCGTACACACTATGTAATGAAAGAAAGGCTGAATAAGTTGTATTTTAAAGTGTGTAAGATTCTTTATTTAAAGATATGTGTAAAA
Organism: Hermaeophaga mercurialis; assembly: GCA_951812935.1. Taxonomy (NCBI): domain Eukaryota; kingdom Metazoa; phylum Arthropoda; class Insecta; order Coleoptera; family Chrysomelidae; genus Hermaeophaga; species Hermaeophaga mercurialis. Next base: position 24,043,120 of record OX638358.1, on the reverse strand, counting down.
GAAATATATATATTTCTCAAAGTCAAAAGAGTGTCAAGCGCTTTCGGCAAAACAATGCCATCATCAGGACAAAAAAAGTGCAAAAAAGTAGAGAAGGTTGGTTATAAAACAAAAGTAGAGAACATCAACGCAGTAACAATACATCTTAAATTAACTTTTTAAAAAACGACATTAATATAGTAGAAAACAGTAACATTTTTAAAAATTTGGTTTTTAAAGGCCCAGGCCTGAAAGTTGTCCCAATAAAAGACAACAAGTGTTTTTTAAAAAACATGTAAAATAAATAAAAAATTAAGATGTTTTACGTGAGAAAATGTTACTGTTTTCTACTATATTAATGTCGTTTTTTAAAAAGTTAATTTAAGATGTATTGTTACTGCGTTGATGTTCTCTACTTTTGTTTTATAACCAACCTTCTCTACTTTTTTGCACTTTTTTTTGTCCTGATGATGGCATTGTTTTGCCGAAAGCGCTTGACACTCTTTTGACTTTGAGAAATATATATATTTCTTTTACACATATCTTTAAATAAAGAATCTTACACACTTTAAAATACAACTTATTCAGCCTTTCTTTCAATAATGTATTTGCTCATAAAAGATAATTTGCAAATCAAAAATAAAATATAATCGAAGATTAGTATTTCTTTGTATTTCAATGTTAATTATCTGTTTTCTTCTTATGTGTCACTTTCCCTATCATTTAGTATTTTTCTTTATGGTTTTATATAACTATCTTAAAAAATGCTAACAAAAATTCTTGATAAAGATATCTATGATATTTGGAATTAAAAAATAATTGTATATACCCTATAAAGGGTTGTTTTGTTTACATTTCCTAAAGCGACGATACACCAGCGACCGGCCCTGCGGCCATCATCAAGCAAGGGTAAACCTGGTAATTTATTACACCGTTTTATACCAACTTTGACATCTCAATCAGAGACTCTCTTGTTCGTGGTTGCTTTCATCGCACCCGTGAGAAATTAATTATGTATGATTGAGATTTATCCTGGCGTGTACAAGCGCACGATTCATATTCTAGTACAAAGACTTGTGTGATTTACCACCTGAAATAAACGATTTTTTTCGTATGTATTATGGCCTTCAAAATAATATAACACCAGCCCTGTGTTGTTATCGTTTATCCTGGTTCTTTTAATTAGAACTCACTTTTTTTAATTTACACCAAAAAAATTAGTCACCATAAACTGTACACTATCCATGGCAAACACGTTGTAAAACTCGTATGAGTTTAACAAACTTTATTTAACAGGAAATTTTCACAAAAATGCCTAAAAAGATAAATTAACTTAACTTAATTTGACACTTTACTAATCATCCTACTTCTAGTTTTTCTCTATTTATATATATTTTTTTGCTTTCTTGAAGGTTCTAGAAAATTCTAGATTTTTGACGTTTTCTAGATGGTTCAGGAAACTGTTACCATAGCTAATTCTAATTTCTTTGGTGAAATTTAAGGCGAATGAAAACAAAAGTAAAAACATCCTGTAGATACTGAATTGACTCCATTAAAAAGTGGTGTTGAATTATAATAATTCTAAACGAGTTAGGTATTAAAAAACAATTATTTTGGAAATTCTTACCTTATGTTTTTTATTAAGCGACCAGGTATGTATCATCTTTCTTTCTGTTTTAAAGAACAATGGAGATTAAAGAAAATCAATGCTGTAGATTTAAATAATAAAAAAGTTTTTAGGTGTTGAACTTGGGATACCAATAACGATAAAAATAAATTAGATAAGAGAGCAAATGAATGTGTATGTGAATGTAAAAGGAAAAGAAGATATAGATTATGGAACATTAAAGAAAAAAAAAAGTCACAATACGATCTTTAAAAAAGATTAATTTCTGTTTAAAAATGATATCGAACAAGACCAATATGATACTAGCAGAGGTGAAAAAAACTAATTTTTAAAGTAAACAAAGTAATTGAAGAGAGTGCATTACATTGTTTTGAAGAATTTTTAACGAAAGAAGATATTTACAAGAAAAAATAAATGAAAATCTTTCGTATCAATAAAAAAATATAACTATGATCGTTGCAGATTATAATCCGTTTAAAGACGATATATCAAATTTATTAAGTAGATAAAGTAATCGTACATAGCGAATTAAATTTTTATAAAGAATTTTTACCAAAAGGAGATTTTTACAAGAAAAAATAAATTAAAATATTTCGACTGAAGAAGTTCAAAAAAAAGTATGACTGCATGAGAAACAAAAGGCAAACTAATAATTTTGAAAATAGAGATGAGAATAATACGTAGGGAAAAGAAAAGGCCAAATTGTTATACGTTCAATTAATTTAACACCAACGATGATGAAAAAGATTAGCAGAACAAGCATTAACTGGAAAAGATGCAGAAAATTACTATAAGACTATGAATGAAGAAATTAAAAACATGAAAGTAATAATAGAATATAGCAAAAAGATCCAATAGGGTATAATGTAGTAGAAAAGTAGCAAATGGGTTTATAAGATGAAAAGAAATGAAAGCGGTTCTTAGATTAAAGTTTCATACAAATACCTGAAGTCGATTTTAAAGAAACTAACAGTCCTGCTCTGGAAAATTTTGTTAGCTTTTAGCTTCTGAATTTTTATAGGCGTTGAAATTTGATGTTGTATAATATTTTGCAGCCTTGCCTCCATTTTTATGTTTTTAGGTTTATGTTACATGATTCTTCATTAGTATTTGTTACTGCTGAAGCTAATAGTTCTAGTAAATTTTTTAGATTTGTCTTTTAGTTGTTATATTGTTTTGAGCTAACTACAATTAATCTTCAGGTGACCTTTAAATCTATCCCTTAGTATTTTTTGAGTTTGATTTAATTAAACTGTAAACTGCTACTATTTTTATCACTTGTTTGATTGATTCAAAGAATTAAAAGTAATACTAAAATTATATTTCCTTACTCAAAAAAGAATTATTTTACTCAAAAGTATGTATAATATAACCAAAAACCAAATTCTTTTTCTACATAAGACGTTTATAATTATTATAGAAAAACGGGCATAAAACAAATTGAAATATTAAAAATGTCGGCACATCATTACCAGCAGGCAATAAGTTGAACTTGAGTTACGGTTTTTTGTAGCGCCAATAAATGGGTTCACAAATTGAATATATACCTTAGTTAAATAACAATTTATGGGCTGCTTGAGGCAGACAATATAGCGAGTCGGAATCAGTGTTTCATTCATATACAAGATATATGAGTGAAGAATTATTTACTATAGAATCAATAATTATGCATATCGTGATTAATAATTTCGTTCATAAGCAATTTTTTTAATCTTATTCAAGCGATATTTAAGATAAAGAAATCAATTATCAAAATTTCTAAATGATTATAAATCTATTATACGAGTATATATTATTTGCTCCTGTTGAGAGACAAGGGCGAGATCAGGAAAATAAGTAAATTAAACTTAAGTTTACACTTTATTCACTAATATTTATTGGTTACAGAATTTGATTTGTTTTATCAGTCGTGGTACCCACCCAAAAAGCTTCAAGTTTACCGTTTGTAACCTTCGATGATTTTTTAATATTTAACACCCAATCAAAAGGCAACAAATCGTTTACACGCTCATAAACCTTTGGAATAGAATTATTATCATATTTAAGTAACACAACCGACCGTTAAAAGATTTATACATTTTATTGATTATTTTACTTTACAACGCCCCTTATTAAGTTTATTTGTTCTAGGAACTAGTAATCCAAATTGCAAAAAAGGCTGGCGAATGGCTCATATTTCAGAGCACTGCTGCGCTAATAGAAAGCCTTTTATGTAGCCTCCAATTATTTTATTTATCTCATTCACATATAAATATTTTTCAAGTATATTTTCCTTATTGATTTCTAATAATATTGAGATTTTTCCAACTTATATTTCGATTGAAATATGTCCGTACTGATTTGGCAGGATTTATCTTTTTCCGTTTTTCAAAGAATTTTAAAATGATATGCAAATGGTCATATATATACGCTTTGAGTGACTACTACTACCGGCATATTCGGCTGTAGCTGCCTTGTTATCGGCGAACAGTGCCGCCAGCCTATTAGTATTATCCCCTTGTGGGATATCATTAATCGAAACTATTTGTTCAAATCGGGCTTTAAAATTGTTGTATTTTATTATATTGCCTGATTTTTTGCGGAGTAGTTCAACTTTTTTCATTCTCTACATTCTTTTCTTTATTTACTAGTTTTTTATATATTCTTATTTTCTACCTTGTTCAGGATAGGTTACTTGTTTGATTTTTATTTTTTACCGACTTTGTTTAATTTTTGTAATCAAAAATTTCAACACGAGTCTTACAATTACTCTTAATTTCTTGAAAGCGCACTGAAGTTACAATTGTTACACCCAATTAGAAAATTAATTGGTTTTATTTTGAAATTGATTTTTGTGTATTAAATATTCAACCCAATGGATTCTAATTAACAATGCCGAACACTAAATTAGCACAGTTATGGAGACAATAACAAAGCATACACACTAAGTAAGAGATTTACGACCTATTTCCAAATAAATGCCTATTACATAAACGTGAAAATATATAAGAGATTGAATGATTGATAAAAAAATGCAGCTCCCACATTTCTTTTAATATTTTATAGGAGTGGATAACACAGTCACGTAAAAAATTAAATAATAAATGGAATAATTTCCCTCTTTACCAGAGTACCAATTACTTAGATCATAAATCCGCTAGGTGAGGCTCAAATGGGATACCTGTTAATACTGAGGAGATTCTTATTTGTTTTAAATGTAAATTGTTTTAATGATTTAGTCGGTTTGGAAGGTTGGTGTCACGTAACCGGGATTTATGGGGGTCGGCTCCTCCCACTTCCACTATAATATATTATATCGGAAATACTACATTTGGCGCCTCGGAATTTTAATGACAAAATGTTACCATACCACAAAGATGAGGGGGCATACACGTGAAATATAAATCTGAGCGAAATTAGAGAAGATGACTTTACCCACTTAACCTAATTGCTTGTAATTCATTATTATTTTTTATACATTCTATTCTCGATTTAAAAAGTTAAGATCTACGAATAAATATTTTTCTTATATGCTCAAACCAAAGAAATTAGTTTACTATCGTATGTGAGAAGAAAATTAGTTTAATATCGTATTATAAGATTTGATTTTTAATTTTGTGAAAAAAGAAACTGGCTGTTTTTAGTAATTACGATAAACTGCATTATTTATTATGTATTGTCGATACTTCTTGTAACTACTAACATTATCATTTTAAAAGACAACAAACACATTTACAGGCGGCTTATTTCCAACAAAGTGGACAAAAAATTACTAATGATGCTACTTTTATTCCGCACGTTTCTAGAAGTCATTTACAAAGTGACGTTAGAGATACTGCTTTCGGTCTTTTTGTGTAATCGATCTCGCTTGTCTACAACAACACTACAAAAAACTAGTTCCGCATGTCGGTTCAAGTAAAATAATACATTTTACGTATCAGGTATCGTTTCTGTAACGCAGTTTTGCCGAAGTCAAATGTCACTTTCAATGTTTTCTTTTTGATTATGTAAAAAAAGTTTCCTGTGGGTTAAAAAATATTTATCCCCGGGAAAAAGCTAAAAGTATCTGAATGTTTTGAGTTATACCAAACTCGTCATATACGAGTACATATTAGAATTATGCTAAAATACTAATACGCTCTCAATAATCATGAATTACAGGTATGATAAAGTAAATCATTATGATTATGTCGAAGATTTGTTTGAAAAATGTGACAATTTAATCCCAAGACGACTTTAAAGCTTTCTATAGCTAACCGTCAGCTTTTCAACATTGAAAATTTCAAACAAAAAACATAAAACCTAAAAATTGGTGATGCAGGTGATATACGTACTATTCCTATTAAAGATCTGAAGTTTCTTTTACTACTTTTGAAATTAAAGAAACTACCAAGGCGCAAAGTAACAAATATAATAATGGAAAGCACAATTTCTTGAATCAGTTAGTGGAGAATTGTAGATTTCCTGGAATACAAACGTATTTAGTAGACTCTTTAAAAAAGAGAGCCTGAGAGTTGACCAAATATTTAACCTAAACAACTAGAATGCAATTAAATGTACAACTCACACCTCTATATATATATATATATATATATATATAGAAATAGAAGAAAACATTAATTTTTGAGGAGAAATAATGTGGAACAACATTGTATAACTGTTTATTATCGATGGACACTTAAACGTAAAATAATACGATACCTAAATATGAACAGAGAAAAACTTTGGTCCTAGCGAGATTGTTGTCCTACTGATACCGCGGAGCAAATTTTTCCTTTTTTTGGGCAACTCTTTTTCCTTGTCGGCTCATTTGTACCAGAGTACTTCTTTCTCTAGAGATACGTTCGGTAAGCTGCGGGTGAAATTTAATAAAATTTCTAGCACAATTTCTCCTGCTATATCCGGAAAAATTTTTACAAGAGGCTGGTTTATAGTAAAGTAGAAGAAAGTGGTCTGTTTAAGCACCTTATTTGATGGCTTCTCAAAATTGTTTTCAATTTTTAGAATCTCATTTTTAATTTCAAGAATTTAACTTAGTTTGTTTTCTAATTCACGAAATATGAATTTTTATTTTAAAATGATAGATCGAGTATACAGTAATAATACATATATTGAAAAAATTATACAGGGTGATCAATTTATACTCCGAAGTTTGATATCTCCGTTATCTTGAGAAAGGAAAGAATGTTTTAAATAAAAGTTATAGACAGAGTCAAGCTTCACATTTTAAAATTATTTCGTAATATACAGGGTGCCTCATAAGGTCACAGAATATCATTATGTTTAATAAAGGATCCATAAAAAAACATAACTTTGATATGCTGTGACCTTATGAGGCACCCTTTATATTACGAAATAATTTTAAAATGTGAAGCTTGACTGTCTATAACTTTTATTTAAAACATTCTTTCCTATTTCTCAAGATAAGTTGATCATCTTGTATATATGCAAATATACTGAGTTGCAGAAATGAACTTGAATGCAACAAAGTAGAAAAATTGACCAATTATCGGGAACAGCCTGCTAGGTTTATCAATATAATAGTTTTTGTTGATTTATAATGACAAAAATAACTGTTAATCAAAGAATTACAATTACGTTGAAGCGTACGTGTTAGCAAGTGGGCGGCGAGAATGGCAATAACTCAAAAAGAAAGTTGAAATATGACGGTCTAAGTGCCTTCACATAATTTACGTCTAGTAGAAGATGTCGTTTCATAATTATCCTAAATAGGCGCGTTTATAATTTTCTTGAAGCCAATTGCCGAGTGCTTAATAATATTGATACTATAAATAAAAGAAATTGGAGTACCTACATCTCTGAAATCGCTTATATTTAGTTATTTTTTACTCATATTCTTTTGATTAAATTTCGAAGGAAAGGAATGTAGTTTGTTTTTGTAACAATAGAATACTCCAAATACTAGAAAGGTATATTTAAAAATAACAAACCTAGGAATCGCTAACATCGACGAAAAGAAAGTAGAATAGAAAGTCGAATAAACAAAAACAGTATTAAGCACGTATTTCATGTAAAACCAAGTCTAGTTTAAAATTTATTTAAACAGAACTATACTGTTTTAAACAACATATTAATAAAACTTAATCCAACTCATCCAAGTTATGACCTTAAAAGTCTTAATTTATGTGACATTATTTTTTCCCGCTATTTAAAATTTTTAACAGCTTGAAAAATAAAAATTACAACTGCCCGGACCCGTGTGACAGTGCTTGTCGAGATATTTATATTAATAAATAAAATGGATTGAGGTGAGTGCACATATGAAGAATGAAGAGACATGATGATGCTGAGACAGGGGGAATGCCATTATGTGTGTCTACTTGATCAGATAAGGACCACCAGGGGTCATCAGGTCACACTCACGCTGTCGACCTAGCCACTCACTGTGCTCCTTGAGACATGACTAAATCCTGAAGATTTTTTAAGAAATCTTTACAGGAGTGGATCTAATTTAATTATTCCTTTTATCTATTAAGATATTAACTTGAATAAGCAAAACAAACAATGTAATTTTAGAACAAGTATCTTCAATCTAGCTCTGGAAAGTATTCTAAGTTAGTAAAATTTGAATACAAAAAACATCACAACAGATAAATTACCTTAGGCAAATGATCTGAAAATAATTGCTAAAATAAACAAATAACTTAAGAGGGCCATATAATATCTAAACAAAGAAGCACAAAAACTAGGTATAAAAATAAATGATATTTCTGAGAGTAGGCAACTACAGAAGAAAATCTACAAGTACAACACATGCAATTTGAATCATTAGACAATTAGAAGTTATATTAGGACAAACAGGAAAAGAAAAAGTAACAGAGATAATTCAAATAGGATATGAAATCTTTGGATTAGACTAAAAAATACTCAAAAGTAATTCGATCGACAAAACAAAAAAGATCAGTATATATAAAACATTAATACGACCCACTCTTTCATGTGCAATAATAACAACTAGACTAGATAGAAAAGAAGAAGAGATAAAAGAAATAGTGAAATAGAAGAAAAATTCAGAGGGGTAAATATTGTAACTTACAAAGAAGGTACTAGGACTAGAATGGCTAGAACATATTAATGCGGAGAACTCAAACATAAATAGTTAGAAGAATAATCCTTGGACCCATTACATCCAAGAAGCAAAGGAAGACCAGGAAAAGATGGTGGATTGAAATAAAGGACGACATCATAGCGTTAAAAATAAGGGACTGGGAATTCAAATTCAACAAAGAAGAATAGGGAAAACTAACCACATTATGGAAAACAAATACTGAATTTTGATGATTGAGAAGAGGATCACTCTAACTCAATAAATGCTTACAAGCAGTAGCCATGATTCCAAGGAATGAACGGTTTTGATTATGAAGATGATCACGTTAAGCGATAGGGACTCAAAATATGTCCAATAAGGATATTATTTCAGTGGCTACCGGAATTTCTGATAAGTTAATTTATCTGAGGAATTTTTGGATCCAAATTAAGAAAGTCTTTTTTTTCAAGTCAATATGTTTCCAGGTAGCATATACCAAATGATGTGAATGGCGATTTTCTCCTCTTCTCCGATAAACCTATAAACATATCCTTCTTCCAAGCTAAGTTTTGTAAAGTTTCTTTCGAACCAACCTGGTCCACTTAGAAATATTTCTACAGTTTCAGATAACAAACTTGACTTATCCAAGTCTTTCAGTATCTTTCTGGATTTATTATCTTTTTATGACTTTTTTTATAATTTTGCTCTCTTATAAGGAATGGTTCTGGATGTGCTCTTCTAACTATTTTATTTGTTATTTCGTTACCCTCTTTCGACACCTGTGAACCCGTGAGGACCGTAGCATTCCGGTAATTCAATTAGTTCTTCTCGGCATTTCCACCTCATCTTTTAACTGATAAACTAAATTTGTCTGAGACTGTTTTTCTGCAATTATACCGGACAATTCCTGAAAAAAAAAAACTAGAAAAAATGTTCTTATCAACGCACTCCCAAAAAATCTCTTTTATGTAGATAGTGTAGTTTGTTACCATACAGCGTATGGACTATGTTCACGAAAGCTACTAACGCGACTATCGGGAAAGAGAAAAGTATTCGACTACCTTTTTATTATTGTGTTATGTACGGCAAAATTGTTTAATAAATGAAACCATTTAATTCAGGTGTGTGTAAACTTTATCAAGTATTTAGAATAAAAGGTATGTAAAAATTATTTGTTCTAATGATTTTTTCCTTAATGAAGACGTAAAACAAAGAAATTAATATTTTACTTTGACGGCATAACGTTAGACCTCCTATATATACGACAATATTAAACTCAGTTTGCAAGATCAGCACTAAAGAAAATTTGACTTTTACAGGTTTTCTTTAACAATTTCCAAATAAATTATAAATAAAATTATGGTTTTACTTACTTATTTATTTTTATCGCTTTGATATACAATGCTTTTTTTGGTACGTTGGATGTATAGATCTTTATATTATTTAAATCGCCATCCTTCTAAACTAAAGACAGGAACACAATAACATTTCGAGACCGCTTTGTTTTACTCATATTTTCTTTATATTTGGAAAAATTCATAAAATGATAACTATTTTCACTTTTTATCTATAAAGTTGGTTGACATATGCGGAAATTCGTACTTTAAAGTTTCCAACACTATGAAACCTCGCATCGATATTATTTCTCACTCCACCCCCTTACTCATTACCTATATTTCTCCAAATAATTGAGTTTACTCTATAATCACAAATGTAATTAAGCAGGAGACAATTAGACTTTGTGAGTTTTTTAATACTAAATCTTTTTACCGTGTGGTGTAAAGCAGGTTTAATTACGGTCATGTATGTGTTTCTCTCTCCTCTTCTTTTTATCTTTTGTCCTTTCCGTGATCCCTTCCTATACCTTTTTTTCTGACCCTGCTTTAATATTTTCTCCCAATTTTTTTCTCGGATCTCCTCTATAATTTTTCTAGTTCTCTTCTTCTCTGTATATTTCGTTTCGTAACTTACTTTTCTAGGTTTTTCTTCAAGAATCTCATTTCCATTGTATTTATCTGTATTAATTGTTTTTAATATAATCTCCATGTTTCACAGCTACAAAGCATTGTAGGTCTGACTACTTTCTTTACTATTAGGGATTTTATGTGTTTTAGTACTTTTTCATCTTCTTCGTTACTGCTTTATCCATTACTATTAAAGCTTAATACGCATCCTTATTTTAGTCCCATTTTTGTGATAAGTTTTCTATACTCCTCATTTCTATTGTGTTTGTACATTGATTTAAATATGTCTATAGTCTTCTTATCTGTAATTAGTTTTTTAAAAGTATCCCACACAAGTCTCTTTTTTGATTTGGTCGAAAGTTTTCTCTAAACATATAAAAAATACATTATTATTTATTAATTTCTCACCGATTTTTCTAATCGTGAATATCTAATTATTAGTGATTCTTCAAGTACTAAAACCATATTGCGTTTACTGTAACTTTATTCTTTATCAAATTAATTGTTTCAACTCTTACGTTAAAGAAATGATTCATAATAAATATGAAAAAGATAAATTATACTTATCTGAATTTTCAGTTTTCCAAAGCATTTTAAAAATGTATTCAAATTTGATCGAGGTTTCGGTGGTATCTGACATACCATATTCCAAGATTGACAAGAAGTTTGACAGATCTTTTAAACGTAAATAGTTTCATGTTATAAATTTTTTTGTCAATCTGTTAATGTTAAAAACTTCTTGTCAATCTTGGAAAATGGATACCAAAACCTGGATCAGATTTGAATACATCTTTAAAATTCTTTGGAAGACTGTGGAAATTCAGATAAGTATAATTTATGGTTTTTATATTTATTGTTCCTTATTATTTTTCCATTATTATCACCATCATTTTTCCTGATATTCTTGTTACTGTTGTGACTTTTAGTTGTGGCAATTTAATTAATTTATTATTTAATTATAAATAGCTAATATAATTTCCAGGTTCGAGTATTTCGATGTTTTATTATTATTTTAATAGTTTCATAATTTCGTTTAACAACTGTCAGTTCATTTTTTCCAGTTTCGCTCCCAGAGCTTCTCTCAAGTTTAATATCTTTAAGGCTTCTACTATTTTGTCTTCTTTTATGCAATCAAATTCTTCTGCTCTATCTACTTTCTCTCTTTTTCTGTGAGTTCAGCTTCCGTGAGTTCTTTAAAGTATTATCTCAATTTTTCCTCAGTCGTCTGTAAGTTTATTTCCTGCTTTATCTATACTTAGAATACTATACTCCTTCTTTTTGCATACTTGTTTTAATTTACAAAAAAAATTGGTTTTCTTTATAATTTTCTGTAAATCTATGATTAGATTTTGTGCGTGATTTTTCTTTTGTTTTCTAAACTTTCTCTCTAATATTCTTATTGTCGTAGTCTTCCGTACTCCGCATTTAATCCGTTCTAAAACTAATATTATTAGTTGCACTAAATACGCCTCTGCACTTTATATAAAATTTCCAGTTTGATTTGCTTTCAGTTCAGCTCCATTTTTTAATACCTCAAGTTTATCTACAACCAGCTCGCTCAGTATAAAATTACAGTCAACTGGCCACATTTGCATGAAAATTGAAAAAACAATACAAACATTTTAGTATCACATCACCTGAGATTTTACAACTTCTTTACTGCTTTATCTCAAAGATCTAAAGTTGAAAGATGTATTTAACGCCGCATATAATTTGTCATAAACATAATTTAGATAAAATGCCATAAAGATCTAGGCATATTCGCTGCGGACACCCAGTGAAATCTGACAAATACCCTGTAAGTTACTTTTATGACTATTGTGTCAGTCATTTCAGTTTTATCAACGCCCCGCTGTGTTGGAACATCAGGTGTAAATTAAATTAAAGCTTTCTGGAATTCCACATTATTTTTTTTTTATAAATTTCCCAGACTCCTGTTTTGGACCTTACCTTGTCGAATTGAATTAAAATGCTATAAATGTCTAAATTTATTATGATTTGTTTATAAAATTGTATTAATTAATCGAAATTTTTAATGTAGATCGTAAACTAGATAAATAATTGTAAAAATAAATTTAGTATTGAGCAGTGGGATTACGATATTCAAATTAATTTGCTATAACTACTAAAAATATAGTGATTCAGTCCAAGTTTGATTAAATTAATATATTTTTTTAATCGGTCTTAGACTTATAAAGATATAAAACATATTTATCTTTTCTTATATTTACATCCTCCTAAGTAGGTTTGTCCATCTATATTCATCTTCGAGGCGTCAGTACAGAAAAAAAAAGTAATTTATAAAGTAAGTGAGAATCTAAATAGAATGAAAACTGGAAGAACAAAAAATTATAAATAGAGCTCTCTGGAAATTTGAAGGAGTACTTAGTAAGAGAATATTTAATAAAAACACGTTTGATCAGCGCAGCTATAATTTCGTTACTAAGACAACGGGATTTATTTGTTTCTATTGTTTGTATAAGTAGTACCGTCGCAACTGTCAGATTTATTTGCAGTGTACTCTTTTCTAAGCTTTGTAAATGGATAGGGTATCTGATAAAAAATCCGTACAACAGTCAACAGTAAAAATAGTATTTTTTTATTACCAAGGTGTGTTATTTTTGGATTTTAAAGAACCATGTGTCAATATTAACGCTAAATACTACGCAGTCATTTTAAAAATTTATGTACCAGTATCAAGATTAAAATCTCCGAGATCCTCACAAATTGTGTCATTCGTCTACATGATAATGCTCTCGAACCTTCTGGCTCGGGCAATTCACGATCTGTTTGTTCGTATTAAATGGGAACTTTTATCCAGCTTACTGCCCCGACATATTCCTAAGTAATTTTCATATATTTATAAAGTCCATTCAAACAATCATTGAAGGGAATCCGGAGGGAACTCTAAAATCCTAATTTTAGGGGAAAAAATCACAAAAGAGTAAAGTGCGTAGAAATGGAGTTAAATACACGAAATAAAGAGAAAAAAATTAGAGAAAGGCGGTAAGGAATGAAGAAGAGTCGGGAGAAGGCAGTGAAGTAAGATCAAGGAGCCCAGTGAGGAAAGAGAGAAAGAAAAAGCAAACTAATAAAGAAAATGAGGAAATTGATGAGGAAGATAGAAAGCAACGGATTAGTGAGCTTTGTAAAATTGTATTTGGTAAACCTAAGAAGAATTCTGAAACAAAGACAGAAACAGCAAAAGAAGAAGAAAAAGAAATAAACATAAAAGTCGTTGATAAAAGTACAGAGCAGAAAGCAAAAGAGGCAACAGTAAAATCTAGGAGCAGTGAAGTAGCTGACTAGAGAATAAAGATAAGTAATAGATTTCAGAAACTGGAGTTAATTGAAGATAATGAAAGCAGAGAGGAAATGGAAATAAAAGAAATAGAGGTAGGAACACCAAAACCGGAAACAAAGACACCACAAGTAGTGATAAAAGGAACATCGAAAAACCACAAAGAATTCGTAAGGCAGGTGAGTGGTGTCATAAAATCAAATAAAATGTTGATTCAGTTTAGTAGAGAAATTATAGTTATTTGATACAGATAAATGGAGAGGATGATATTAAAGAAATATATAAAATAAAAGAACTTGATAACTTGAAAATAAAGTTGTAGCCTAATATAAGGAGAAACAAGGTAACGCAGTATTACAACTGCAAAAGATTTGGACACCCGCAGGTAAACTGCAACATGAAACCACATTGTGTGAAGTGTGGGGAAGACCACACCACCAGAGAATGTAAACTAGAAAAAACAAAGACGAGCAAAGCTAAATACTTCAATTACCAGGGAGATCACACGGCAAAATATAAAATGTGCCCAGTGTACATAAAGTATTTAGAAAAAATTGAGGAGTACAGGAATAAGACTTTGAGAAGAGATAATAGAAATTATGAAGAACGAAAGAAAATAACAAGCAACAATATATGACGAGGTATAACTTATAGCCAAGCAACACAAATGAACTATAATCAAAATCAAATAGTAAACCAAAATTATGATAACAAAATCAATGAAGTATAAAATTTGTCAAAAGAAATTAATGAAACTGTAAAATTAGATGTGATGATAAAGTTAACGAAAGAGATAAGAAAAGTTTTATGAAAATGATTAATATATTTCTAAAATATGAAGAAATATACAAAGTCAAAATTAAAATTGAAATTAAAAAATAAAGAAAGAGCAATAGCTTAGATAATTAACAATCAATAATGTAGACCTAGCTTAGGCCGAAAGAAAAGCGGGGAAAGAAATAAAATAAAGTAAAAGTAATGAAAACAGAGTTAAAAATAAAACAATTTGGTGGTTTACGGAACAAATAATTAGATAAATTATAAATTAGTGAAATACTAGGGAAACTAAAGTATGAAAAGGCAAACCTTTATTATTATTATTATTATTATTATTATTGAAGGGACTCCCGTTCAACGCTGAGGTAGAGATTGTTTTTAGAATCTACAGACTAGTCCACCAACGGGACTTAAATATTAATGACTACTTAAATTCGTTGAATAAACTCTCATTTACAGCCTCTAAACGTGTTTCTATTGAACGATCCTCCTATTAGAGATTTAGTAATAAATTTGAAACAAACAATAATTGCATAATTATGTAAAACTTCATTCTGAATTTCCTTACGGCCGTCTCTGATTTTAGATGGCTCAAAAAAGAGGCTAGATGAGAATGTGGAGAAACTTTTGCCATAGATAAAATATACAAAACGGAAGCAAGAGATTTCAAATTTGATAGCATTGTGTTACATTTAACCTGAAATCTGAGTAACTATAAATCACTGAAAGGGAAATTAATTACGTCTGGTGTGGTATATCATTTAATTCCAAAGTCTTTAATTACGGAACATAATAGAGGGTTTAACAGTTTTTTTTATTTTGAAGATTATAGGGTTTGAGGATAATCCTACAATATATTTTACATGTTCGGAAATTTATAGGAACATTATTTTGAAAATTTAATAGTTTCTTGGCCTTTGTAAAAGGTTTTGTTTTAATTTTGTTATTATACGTAACACACATATTTTCATTATAAAAAATGTTCAGGAAATTCTACTTTTGCCTCACTAGTTTTTAATCCTATTATTTTTGATGGTAATATTACATAACTTTTCATCGTTGCTTAAAATCATTAATACACTTCCTCCAATTTTTTAAAGTTATAATCTTATTTTTAATTCCATGTGGCATTTTTATAACTTTTTTTGTTCGAACTTTTGTTAGTAGTTTGAAGGAATCTTCATCTTAATTTTTTGTCATTATGAATCTTTTCTTCGATTTTGGTCTCCTATTTGTTTAGGTGTCATTTTCGTGGAATTTTTTATTTTATTTTATAGTTAATTTTAGTACGTGATATTGAACACTGTCGCCAAATCTATAAAATAGTAAAAAACCCTTGAAAATTCGGGTGGAATTACACGATTGCCTAAAAATTGTAACAACAATGTAATAAAAAATTAAACTTTTAAATAAACCTGCTATCACATTATTAATAAAATGTATTTTTGCTTGTAACATAATGACACTACTATTTAATTTCAGATGGTTCGTAACTATACGCCAAAAACAAATAGAAGCGCATCACCTTCTGGCATTCTGCTTAGAGCTGTTAGGGCAGGATAGAATATTGAACATCTTATTTCAATCGGGGAACTACAAGCAAAAAGTTACTAAAATGAACTTCTGGAAGATTTTTCCACTACTATGAAGACGGTTCATAAAAATTTTTTAATGACAATGAAGAGTTGAAGAAGCAACCGACTTATATTTTGGACTCCCAGAGAAATAAAAAAACTTGCCTCTGACTATGGAAATGCCTCACAATTGCTAGTTTCCTAATAGCAGGTCGTGAGATGTCGGTGTTTTAGAAGCCAAAAAAGAAAATCAAAAAGTCTTAATTGATCGACTGATGAATCTGCTTCTCCACTAAAAGTTGGAGAAAGTAATTCCGGAAAACTGCAAAGCCCGAACCACAAGTGTGCCATTTTGATAGAGATGGGTGCAAAACATGAACTGGAAGCGCAGCAATTGTCAAATGGTAATAAAGAAAAGGCAAACAAGTAAAACGAAAAATGTTTTCTAAAAATTGGTTATCTCTAATAAAAAAAAAGAAACCTAATGCAGCATCTTTATCTAAAGAACAGGAGGAAAAATTTTATCTGGTCTGCGAAGGCAGATACAGTAATTCCACACCAATGCAATGTATCCATTGTAAATATTGGTCTTATGAAAAATGAACCAATGTAAACCTATTCTATGTGTGACACAGTTGCCTTTTTCTTTTATTTATTGGTTATTTTTTAATATTGTTATATTTATGAATTTCTTTTCTTTTCTTTTTTAATTTTCTAATGTAGCACTTTTAACTAACTCGTGACAACTTACTCCGTTCCCATGAAAGGATATGTTGTTACTCTATACAAGCATTAAGAAATATTTTTTGTTAACAAGAGATTTATTATTTCACCAGCGGCTATTTTTATTATGATTAATTATACGTATTGGTATCATTACAAAAATAACCAAAATACATTTAATGTAAAAAAAATGGTCATTTTGAAAAATCTTTTGGGTATTTATGACAACTAACTCCGATCACCCCTTCATCTGTTATTTTCTATAAATTCTTCAAAAAATCTCCGAAATCATTTAAGTATTTATAAGTAGTGAGAAATAGTATATTATTTAACAACCACATAATATAGACAATATTATACATACGTACGAGAATTTTAATAATAGGAGTGCACTGTTCACGGAATTTGCTTTTTATATTAGAATACATTTTTGAAATTGTAGTCAGAAATTTACACTAAACAGGGAAAAACATAATAAATCCGGGACTCAATTAATTTCGTATCTTTTATTGATGTTCTACTTAGCAAAAAATAAAAAAATAATTGAATTTTTATTTATTAACATGAAAAAAATTAACTTGTTTTTTATTTACAATTTCAATAAAGCAAGACCTTCGAAAAGGTAAAAGAATATAATATTGTTTGTTTATTTAGCTTAATTATTTTTAAATTATTGTATATTATAATAAATAAGTATATAGTTTCGTTTAGTAACTAACATTATTAATTTTTTTGTTTCATAACACGAGATATTTTAATGTAATGTGAAATCAATAAATAAACTTGTGGATTGAAAATGTATAATACTTTTTTAATCAAAACAGCCAATTTAATGTCATATTCGAAAAAATGATATAATGTTGAAACATCTGTTGTATAAATGCTATTAGATTAGGACTTGTCTCTTACTAGTTTAATTATTAACTTATTGTATAATTTTCATAAGATCACGATGGCTATAAAGAATACACTTTGAGAACTGAAAAGCAGCCGATTCAATGCAGAAACTTTAAATCCCACTACATACGAGTACACGTTAATTGACAGCTCCGAAGACAAAGTTAGTTCCATCTTGTGCAGTAAGTCACGGCTCGTGCGGAATATTGCTAGGCGATAATCCCCACTGGCGGAATACAAAGCCGAATGGGGATCCAGACCCTTTCGGGAATAGAACTCGAGCCCTTCGCGAACACAATCCGGGAACTGAAATTCGAGTCGAATTCTCTTTGTTTCGTTCGAACGCCCGCGTTGCCGTACAACATATGATCGAAATTAAGGTACTTTTGGACTTTTGCCAGACACTAGTGTTTCTTTTTCGGCCGCTTAACGTGCAGATTTTGTGACTCGAGGGGTGGAATCGAGCCTAATTGTTAAAATATTGTTGTTAATTCAAGAGGAGAGTATTAGGGGAGAAAAGAAAGATAAAAATAGCTCCTGAAAATAGGAACAAGCAAAAGAAACTTTCTTATTTTATCATGGACAATGAAAAGGAAAGTCATTGAATTGAATGTAATTGAAAGGTGCATTGTGAATTCAATTTTAAATTACCTACAAATCAAATCAAAGTATTACAGGAATGGTAGGAAAAGAAAAGATAGGATAACAGGAAATCTGATATAAATTACACGTTTGATTTTTTTGGAATATAGACTCAGAGAGGATAAAATAGGTACCAAATAATGCTAATATAATTATTATAATATGTATATACTTAACTAGTTATAAAAAATATTTTACTATAGACTTAATTAAAACGAGCAGTTATTTTTCTTATGGAAAAGCATCCGCATGGGTGTTTTTAGCTCCTTTAATGTAGGTATTTTTCGACTGCTATGAACGCAGACGTACGGAGTATTTTTTTGTTTTAGCTCTTTCTGTTTTCGTCTTAACAAAATTTTTAGGAAAATAAATTCTGTTTCATTCCTTCAACAAGTCCGTTAAATTTTACGTGATTTAAAATTCCTGAAATTACGTTCTGTTACTCCTTTTCCTAGATAAGGATTGAAGATGTAATAATAATATTATAATTTATTTCATTATTTCTAGAAGTGGGTTAATTCTAAAATAATTATATTCCTATATTATGTTAATATGTTTATAATTAGGGTATTGCACTAAATTATCTTTTTAAACTTAACAAACTTGTATTTCTCCAATTTTATTTGTGATTTTGTTTAAGAGGGATAAATACATGTAATAAGCAGTACTCATTTATTTGATTTAAGCTGTGCTAGTTGGAGGGTTGTGTTATGAATAGTAAAATGGAGTTCATAGAATCAACCAGTACTTTTAAACAAAGAAAATAAAAATAATACAAGGCGTTGGTATTTTATTGATAGAACATAATAGCTCAGTTACTATATTTACAATTAGTTTAGTAGTGGTAAATATAAATAATGGTCTAAATCCCTAAGGTGTAACAGGACCGGATATAAAATTTTAATAATATTGCACTAACAGTCGAATAAAATTTTGAAATAAAACTGTAAATACAAGGATTACTATTTATATTTAGGGAATAGGAACAAATACAAATAGTTAAATTGTGAATATATTTTTATTGTTTTTCAAAGTACTCGCCACGATGATCGATGCATTTTTGCATATGCTTAAACTAATCTTTAAAGCATTTATTCCATTGGGAATGAGGTATCTCCAAAACATGGTTTTTGAACGCTCCAATAGCTTGTTCGGACGATAAAAATTGTTGACCATGCAGTTTATCCTTCACGGATGGGAACAAAAAAAAATCATTGGGTGCCAAATCAGGACTGTACGGCGAATGACCCATCAATTCAATATTTTGATTCCGCAAATAGTCACTTGTTTGAGCCAATACGTAAGAACTCGCATTGTCATGATGAAGGACGATCCGGCGTTTTTTTTCCTTATTTTACCGAAGACTTTTGGCAAACAGATAGTTGTGTATCATTCAGAATTGACTGTTTTTCGATTCTCTAGAGGCACTGTGGAATCTAAAGCGAACAGCTAAAACTAATGTCTAGGGATGCCTGAATCTCACAATATGTCACATGACGATCTTGCTTTATTATCTCTTGCACAGCATGGATATTTCCTGGCACTACAGCTGATTTTGGACGTCCTTCACGAAATTCGTCGGACGGCTTCTATTGAATTTACTTTACCAGCGATACATAGTGGTTTAGGATGAAGCTTCATCGCCAAAAGTCGAATTAAGTTGATCAATTCACTCTTGTTGCGATAATCCAAGTTGAAAATCATAAAAAATCATCGCACGAAAATGTTCACGACTCAGTTCCATTTTTTGCCCCAACGAAATTTTCAACTCAATATAAAAAACAAAATTGCGTCTTTATGACAAAATGTTCTAAGTACGTCAAACGTCAAAAATGTCAAACTTTACGATGGAAACGTCAGATCGACTCTTATAACATCAATGTTGCCAATTCCCCAAATTTAAATAGTAACCCTCGTATGTACCAATACCTAAATTTATTTTAGTGATTATTAATGTTTTACAGTTATTTCTAACGTTGCCAAACGAGACGTAGAGGATAGTATTTTTAATTGTAAAAGCTTCAGAGAACAACTTTTCGTCGATACCCATTTCGTAAATCTACAACGAGGATTTTTCTATTTCTAAGGATATGAGATTAAATAATCCGAAACTACTTCAGTGAAAACTGCATTTTATAATACATCACAAATCGATGGGTACAACCAAACTTTTAAACACTGGAACCGAAATTGTATTATTAGAAGATTGGCTGATGATGGAGTTGAGAAACGAATATTAAATTATCCAATAACAATGAAATCTACTTAGAAGCAGCAGTACACAATATATATGGATTTGAGAAGTTCTTTAAAATTTATGGTAGACATCTTTAATATTTTTTACTCTGTTGAGAAATAAAAAATTTTTCAGCGAAATATTTTAAAATTTACTTTGAAAATAATGGTATCACCTCAATAAAAGGAGTGTTTCCAGAGGTTA
Source organism: Hermaeophaga mercurialis (assembly GCA_951812935.1). NCBI lineage: Eukaryota > Metazoa > Arthropoda > Insecta > Coleoptera > Chrysomelidae > Hermaeophaga > Hermaeophaga mercurialis. The sequence goes on along the minus strand of OX638358.1, from coordinate 24,022,169 downwards.
AAGTAATGGGCTACAATTTTTACTTTTACCAAGCCAGCTAGAAGAAAGTCCAGCATTTAGCTTTGATCTCATAGTATCCCCAAAATGAGAAATGATGCGGAAAATCCGAATGTGCTCATTTTCTCCTTGCACATATCGATGATTAAGTATTATTGAATCGTATCCTAAAAAATTACAATTTAAAAAAATTTAACTATTATTTTCTTTGTCTGTGATTAATCAACCCCGTTTTGGATAAAATATGAAATTGTTCGGGGAGAGACACATAACAACCAATTTGGTTAACGGATGATATAAAAAATTTGATAAAAATGTAAGAAAAAGCCATTACAATATTTATACATTTTTAGTTGCTACAAAAAATATGCGGATCAATATAAAATATTCCCACATAATAGTAGAAAAGCCGAACTAGAGACGACCTTCACCCATCTGTTTAATGGATGAATGATATTTAATATGAAATTTAGTATTTAAAAAATATATAAACAGGAAAAAATATTTTGAATGTCTGAATCAGGAAGAACTAAAAGAAACAGAACTAAATAAAAAATAATATTCCATTATTGCTGTTCAATTAATAATCTAAAGTCTAAACCTATAATTAAAATTATAATTTTGAAAAACAAACAAAGAAAACCACCTAATTTCTTTGAAGGTGTGTCAAACTAGTCAAATAGAGAAGTTGGCTTTAAGGCATATAAAAAATTAAAATACCAATTTTTTCGACCAACCTGACCCTATATATATATAGCCGAATAATCATTTCGTTTTATTATTTTTGAAGGCGCCGGCACAAGATTGCTTTTCAAATGTTCCTCCTCGCTACCAATAAATAACAAACTAAACAAATATTATGAACAAATTATAATTTTAATGCATACATAATGATGTTCAGTGTACCATAAATTTTCTTTATTTGTTCTACGAAACGAAACTGGAATATGAATTACTGTGTTATTCTTGATTTGGGTCGTAAATTTGGTAGAGCTGTTAACTACCTGCTGATAGAGAATTGAATCAGTTCTCTTCTGATTTGTAGTGAGTTCTCTGCCGATTTTTTCTTCCAGTATCTATTAATGAAAACATTTTATCAAATTGACGAACATAGATAAGTGGTAACTCTCTTTTAAAAACTATTTATTTTTACTTTTTATTATTAATATTTGGTTTCTAAAGACATTTTGTATTTTTATTAATTTGATAAATAATAAGATTTCAATAGCCCTCTGTATTAACAAAAGTTACTTAAAAATAGTTTTGAAATAAGCTTCTGCCAATAAAATCTGTTTGACCAGGAAGTTCACGAATATATCAATATCTATATCTGTCCTTTCTCCTAATGATTCAAAAATATTAATATCCGTTCCTATTTGAAATATTCCGAAACGTGACAGAAAGATGATCTATTGCTTACACTTCTTTCACTTTTGTGTGATGAATGGAGCGTTTTGCGGTCAGGAACTGGGTCTTTCGAAATTTAGAGTTTAAATGATGACCGGTGTTGTGTTTAATTATTTTGCATGCAAATGAACCGATACCTTTATGGCTGGTTCTCCGTTTGAAATCTTATACGATTGAATATTTGACGGAAGGCCGAAAGAGTCCCGACGGCGCCAGGCAACCAAAAACAACGCCTCTTCATAGTTATTGTGCAGTTGGTTCCTAACACCTTTGGTAGATTTGTACTAATTTATGATTTTGGGGTGTGATTCCAAATACTACATTAGAGATTATTTTTTTGAATAAACTTTAGTAATGGAAAAAAATTGCATATAAGGTATTGAGTAACAGCAGGTTTAATAATATAAGAAAATGTATCTAAAATCACTACAAATTGTACTTAGTGTATTGTCTAAATTATTAAATTAATTATTCTGTTTCGTTAAAAAATAAAAATTTTAGCCCTTGAACGAATCCGTAAGTTTTTACTTGATTTGAAATTCGTGATTCTGACATTGCCTTTTTACTTATTATTAATCAATTTTCCCGATAAGGATTAGAGATATAAAATTGTGTTATAATGTCTTTTAATTATTACTAGGAATGGAATAAGCTAGGTTTAATTAGATTATGTCCACAATTCACAATTTTATTTAGTTTACTGATCCATTGATTGAAACTAATTTCATATTATTTGTTCGGTTACCCGTCAAGGTACTAACAGTAGGGCCAACACAGTACTATAATCACAAGCAACCACTTCTTATACCGCAGAGGGCCGAAACAAGAAAATTAGTTTGGTGGAATGAATGAGGAACGACAGAAACAGAGCTAAATCGTTTAGATCTATCCTACATAACGCGCAGAAGTTTTCCTTCGTCACTTATTTCACGGCTCTTAAAGCCGAATTTAGTTTTTAAACGATCCCCACTTAGACCTGTCTATGTACAAGCCTCTTTCTCTTCAAGTTTTTACTTCAAAAAAATGATCCTTACTTATAACACAACAATGCTTAGCGTTAGACCAGACTTAAAAGTTTCTTGTGTAACAGTAGTGCGCACGTTAAAATAACTAACAACAACTGCAATATTTATAGTTACGTAGCGTGCTTCAAATAGTTCAATCAGCTCTGATATCTGACGTGAATTTTCCGACACCATCTTCCGCGCACTAAACAGCGTTACCTAGTACCTAGATTTATTGGCTTTTACGAATACTCTTTTGTTAAAATTTTCTTGATTGTTTTGCATAAATGAGACTGAATATTGCTACAGTACTCAATTTGCTCTTTAAAGACTTAGGTAATCGGGGGCTTGTTGGTATAAACTTTATATATTATGTATAAAAAAAACACAAGAAACACTTCAACGACGTTAAATCTCGGCAATCAGTTCTGATCAGCAAAACAGAAAATTAAACCACTAGGAACCAAGAAACGCAACAATTAAATGGTTTTTCGGGATGTATAACATGTGGCACCGTCTTGTTGAAACCACTTATGGTCCAAGTCGATATTTTGAAATTTAGGTGCAAAAAACTGGAGTAGCGATAGAAAGAACTATTAATTGTATTTGTCTAATGGGGCATTTTCAAACAATGATCCGAAGATAGTTCCAATCGAAGATCCTTACAAAACGGTGACACATTGTGGATGCGATTATTTTTCAACAATCATACGTGGATTTTCCAAATTCCAAATGTGATAATTTTTGTTTGTTAACCAATATTTCAAGATGAAAATAAGCCTCATCGCTAAAAGGCGATTTTGTTTTGTGAAAAATTGGCATGCACTTGTAAACTCCTTTAGTCCATTTAACGAACTCTCTTCTTTAATTCCTTAATAAATTAGTTAATAAATTGAACTTTGTAAAGATGAAGATGAAAAACTTTAGTGAGAATACACTGTAAATAGATTATCGAACTGCTTCGATGTTTTGTGTTAAACCACTTCTTGAAGTATGGTCAGAGTATTTAAGATCACTAATTAATCATGTTTTCCTAGATTTTTTAATTAAACTCATAAGAATTTATGAAAGTAAGTCACTATTCGAATCATATTTCGCATAAAAATGACGAACTGTATCTGCCAAACCTTAATTATATATAAAATATTACACAACAAAGAAAATCCGTTGTTATTTTGTGTATCCTTTCATTTTTATAAACTTTGAGCTATTAGCTGTCAAGCACTCTTTTCCTTTGACAACACTGTGCGCAAGTTTTAGGATACCTGATAATATCAAAAATAATAGTATGACATGACATAAAATTATTAGATTAAACTAATAGTAAATAACTGAAACTGAAATACAAATAATATATACAGGGTGTCAATTTAATTTCAATAACTCTAATAATAGATCTAATTTTGCATAATCGTCCGATTCCAATGAATTCTTGAATATTATAATCTCATTAATAAAATTTAATCTCAACAGATAATTTTATATTCAAAAATATCAAAGTGTCTCTGGACATTTAAAATATTTTAAAATTTAAAATCGTAAATGTTATTCCTTTTGTTATATATGTCGATACCAGGTTCAGGGATGTTTTAGTAGTTGCAGTTTACATAAAAAGTTTTCTATTATAATAACCTAATATAATTCACATTTTAAGAATAAGCAGAAGAAAGAAAATTTATGCGAAGAAAGGGCGGCTGTTATTATCACTTAATTACTATTATTAGTGATAAAAAATAATTAAGAGAGACTTAGTAAATATTCTAATGCTACCTGATTCGAGATGTAGAACATCACAAAATATGTAATAAAATAAATATTTAACTGCATGTAACTACAGTTTCATTCTAACTACTCTTTTCATCATAAATGTTGAAGTCGGTTTGAACTGGTCAAATAATATTTTCTTCCATATTTCTTCAAATTTTATTGTTTCCCTATATTGCATTTAATTCTATTTACCTGTTTTTGTATAACTTATTATTATTATAAAATATCAATTTCACATTTCTCAATTAAAACTTATTTTCTTGTAATTTTTTTATTCGTTTTTTAATATTTTCAGTTTAATTTTCTTCTATTTATTAATTATTTATATCGCTTCTTCTTTATTTTATTTTAACCTGCTTTAATTTAAAATTACTATTATTTTGTTGTATTGATATCTTTTCGTTTATACTTCTAACTTGATTTCAGACACTTTTTCTTTTTATCTGAAAACCCTTGACGATTTAAATTCTCCATCTACAAAGATAAATAAATTTTTCCGAAATTTGTTTCTTATTAGAAAATCATCACAAAACTTGTCTATTCCCTGTATATTCTCAATTAACTAAATCCTTTCAATGTTTAACTATAGGCAGACATATAATATTTACTTCCTTATTGAGCCATAAGCTGCATATTTGCAAAACGAAAAATTCTTGCGTTGTATATCCATTAAGCAGAAAATTATTGATTAAATCACTTTGAATATTATTAATTCCACTACAATTTGCTACACTTTACAGATACTAATATTTTAATAACTTCCCCACTATAGATCTAACAGGAGAAATTAAACCTACGTTACATATTTCAAAGACTTATTAGTGTCATATTCAAGATAACGCTCAAGTCTAATAATTTGCTATTCAGGCTGGTAATTTATAATAATTATTACATTGATTGATTTATTGATTAAATAGTATCTACTCAAAGGCAAACATTCATATTTGCTATTAAAACATTGAAAGTTTTAATCGACCTTCGTAAGAATTATTCGTTTTGTATGAAACCCAGTGTGTAATTTATTGCCATTTTCCTTAACAGTAGCTATTAGATTGCACTTTACATATTCTCATAAGCATTAACAAGTGAAAAAAATAAATGATATACAATTAAGTTAAGTAATTAATACAAGCATGTCCATCAGAAGCCGCACATATTGTTGTTTTTACAAAGTAAGGCGTGAAGCAATTTAAAATGTTAATTACTTTTAAATGTGTACAATTTATGCCGGGTATATGAGCACAGAATATATCAACAAAAATAATTTGACAATTCGTTGTTTCATCATAAAATTTGTTTGCCAAAAACAACCCAAAAGCATCAGGTTATAATGTGGAGATCAAATACATCCAGGGTCTGTATTAGATCCAGAGTCTGTATTAGACTCCTTCCTCTCCTCGTTCTTCTAATTAAAACACGCCCACATCCAATTACCAAATTTTAACCAAAATTATACCAAAAACTTAAGAATAATAATAATAAAAAAACAATTTGATTGTACAACGATCAATATAGATCTATTCTCCTACTTCTTTTATCGTTAGTCAAAAAAGAAATAAGCAGTGGTATCTTACTCATGATTAATAGAACTAAAAATACTAACATCTGTTTATATTAAGGTTTATGTTAAACCTTCACAAACAAAATTCATGATCTTGAAACACCCCATTGACATAACTGAACCATGTGACTATTTTGGCAAAGCGGCTCAAACCTCTAGACCATGGCTTCTTCACAAAATGTGAAAAAGAGTTGCTTTCCTAGAAAGCGTGAGCAGCAAATGTGGAAGATACCACTGTGAAATACTCCTCCGCTCCTATAAGAATAATAATAAGCAAATCAAATTCAACCATATACTACACTGTTAAAGCAGAGACTACTATAACGGCTGATGGCATAGAATAAAAAAGTAGTTCTTGTAGCCGAATCTATGGATCACAGGAGATGCTACCGATTTCTCCCCGGATCTTGAAGGCCTCATGGATAAGGTGAAACAGATAATGAAACAGACACAAAATATAAAGTATTTGTGTATGGAACACATGGGTTTTCTGTATTTTTCATCTAGTCAAAGTTGAGATATCTTAAATAGAATTCTAAGTCGACCACAGTTCCTTCTAGAATAACGTAATAAGAAAAACGAACCAACATTATAATCAGATAAATGAAGCATTTTAAACTAACTAAGATAAGAGTCTGCAGTTAATTAGACTTACAAATTAATTTCCAAAGCAAATACCATCTACCTATCACATGGTATTGCACCTTTTATTCTGTGTCTGTGTCCAATCTCCCAAAAATCCAAGTTCTTTTTAGAAATTATGGCTCTCATTTGGATACCTACTCCTTCTTATGCTCCATTTGTATTATAATTTACTTAACGTCTTTTTTCTAGTTATGTCTCTGAACCTGCTTAGATGGTTAGATTCAATGAGAGAGGAGCATAATAGCTCTCCATTGATGCTAACTGAGGCCTTTTGTGCGTCACCCACAAAGGTTAGAATACACCATATAATCCAAACCTTCTTGTAAAGACAACGGTGGATTTCAGTGGAGCTTTTTTGACAGCCTTAAGCTGTAGCCGTACGGAACCTATTCAGTTACAGAGCTGGACAGGAACATAAAGTAAGCTTCGCAATTTGGTCCTCCGCACTGCAGAAATGGCACTCCGATATATGATCCAGATCTATATTCTTTAGGTGGTATCGTAGATGACAGTGCACTCTAAGCAATTCAGTTAGAATGTGTCGACCTCCTCTACTACATTCCAGGATATGCCATATGATACCACGTAAGGGTTTGATATAAACTACTTATAGTAAGTTAAACCAGGAATATCTGTTCAATATTGGAGGATTTCCTTGGTCTCATTTGAAGGCAGTGTTTCTAGCACTGCTTTCAGCAATGTTGCAATATTGCAATATTTTTGGAATTCTACAGGATCCAATTCAAAGATTATTCACTTCTTATTTGTTTCCATCTTTTATTTTTATTTACGTTATTTTTCTTAATTTTTTTTCATTTATTATCTTTAGAACAGTGAGTTTATAAAAAATCTAAACTAGTTTTATTTTTTCTGTTCAATGGTTCAGCTCGCTTAAGTAAGTTTAAATTATGATTTATATCGCATCATCAAGGATATGTAAGTCATCCTTAAGCGTCAAATATTAAGAATGTCTTGATTGACAGCGGTTATTATTTTGATTAATTTAGTACTTCAAATTTCGTGTTATCAATATAACTATTTAAAATATATAAAAAAAGAGAGTAAAATAAACAGTCACATAAAAAACCTTTTAAATGCAATAGCTTCTCTCAACTTATACATTCTTGAAAATCATGATCTACCAAGGTAGCCTCAGCATATCTCCAATGAATCTAACTTAGTTAATTTACTGCGCACTATCATTAGAGTTTCTACCTATGCTATCTTGGATTTCTTCTGTTCGGAAATCTAAAAATTAATTGAATTTCTATTTTGGGTCCTTAAGCTGATATGAATAACAAATTGTTAATTAAGGCTGATGTTTTTAGGTGATTATTTGACTAAAGTATGTAATATTAACGAAAAATGGGAATTTTATTCAAATTCAGAGGGACTGCCACACAACTTTAGACGGATTAGATTGAAAACAATAAATGATGTTCTACAGAAGATTTATTATCTGATAGTAACGAGTTTCAAAAAAGAATATTGTCGATTGGAAATATTGACTGCAATTAAAATTTGTAATCTACACCCACATGGTTGTTCTTTTATTTTGAATTTATATGAAATTAGAACAAAAATAATTAGTACGTATTATTTATTAATATTTCTATTAATAAGAGAGGAATAATAGTAATGTATTGATTAAAAAAAACAACCCAAAATGATCAAACATATATGTAAGTCTAAGTTAAAATAAGCTTTAACCATCATCAATACTTTTAATGCTAAAGGGAAATGTGAATTTGGGAACAAGAGAAATATGGCTTCTATGGAGAGGAGATGAAACTTCCAAATGTTCAAACTTTCAGAATATAAGGGCACTACTTTAGAAATATATACCAAGTAAAAAGAGACAAATAAGAAGACTTAAATATCCTTCATGGTACTAAAATTAGGTAAATATTGGATTTGAGTATATAAAAAGTCTAGAAATTTATACCAAGAAAAAATTAATAGAAAGAACGAGACATAAATCATACTTATGTATTAAACTTTCTTAAGGAAATATAGGATTAGAGAAAGAATAAGAATTGTGCTTAAAAATAAAAGATGACACTCCCAGACAATGAAATTTTCGGAATATATATATTAAAGAACCTAAGGGTACTAGACGTATATAATAAGGAGGAACATGCTAAAATTTCTTATGAAAATAGAGATTCATAGGAAGAAGATAACTTAATTGGAAATGAGAAGAAAACTTCTTTCAGATACTTCAAACTTTCAGAATTTATCATCTTAGAGCACTCCAGGGCACTAGATTTCTTCATAAATATAGCATGCAAAATTTACTACAAAATTAATAAATAACAAAAACACTTAACAACGCTCGAACAACTTGTTATCTACAGGATGTTAATATACTACAACTAGAACACTTATTACTGGGATATCAAAATTACAAGGGCACAATGAACTTTTGATTCACTGCTTTATTATATAATTTAGTTAAGTGATAATAACAATAAATTATTTTCATATAACTAATAGAAGTTCTCCCTTTCAGTAACTTTGACAAAGTATGAAAAAATGTTGGCTTATAGTTAAAATGATATAGATATATTAATCTAGATACGAGTACCCGAATGGGATGAAGATATTTTTTTTCAGTAAATTGCAGTACCTAAATTTTATTAAATTAGAAAATTAAACCCCGGATTACCAAAATTTTTTTTAGTTTACTACATAATTAAAACATTTAACAGTTATAATGAATTACATTTTTTTAATTAATGTAAGCTGCAAGACGAAGGCCTTAGCCCGAGTCGGTTACAGCGTGAATCTGTTAATAGCGCAAATTAAAATACATTTTAACTGCGACTGCTAAGAATTATCAACAACTGCAAATATTGATAAATATGAATAAAATTTCGATTTAATTTATTTGACAGTTGCCAAATATTTAATTTAAAATAAAAGAAGTGATTTTGTAATAGCAGTTATTTATTGACAAACTGACAGTGTGTTACAAATAATGTCAAATATTTTTATTTTCTCTTAGCTTCTTAGAAAACGCGTTAATATAAGTGAGTTTGAATCTGAAGATCTTGCATCAGTTATTGAGGAATGTGCAACGAAATCAATTTAGTTACTAATTGCACAAAAATCACGAATAAAATAGGAAAAATCTTAGCTTTCGGACGTTAGCAAGGGAAAAAATGTCCAAAAAAAATCAAACGAATGAGAAGATGTTACTAGATTATTTTGAAAATCTGTCTAAAAGTTATAAATCTTCAAGCCTTTAGGCATATTATTCAATGGCACGCGGGAAGATATTCACAAAGAAAAATGTGGATATTGGCTAACATATTCTATTGTTTGTCAAACGAAAATCTGAAGGGTCTAATCCGAATAAGTCAAACGTTTTAACGAAACAAAAAGTAACTAAGTTTTTACAAGAAGCCGACATGTTGTTTTGGTTTTTGGCCTTTGCGGAGCATACAGGAAGGAGAAATTCACTAACATGCAAATGAAGGACAAGTGTTCTTCGTTATAATACCAAACTCAAAGACTAAGACGTCCCCTGATTTTTTTTATAATTCGTGGAAGCATCGATGAAATTAATTTAGTAGAAATAGTACAGTACTAGCAAATGCATAAAATTGTCAATTGGTATTTATACAGTTGGTAGCATGCCAAAAAAAAGTTGCTTTTTTTGAGATTACCAAATGTAAAAGATTATAACAGCCATAACAGCCAGAGCTTCAGAGGGTCATCAACTTCACAATTTGAAAAATCACGAACGGATTTGTCAACAGTAAAAAGACACCGAGGTTGGAAAAGTAATACGGTCGCTGAGGGGTACATTAAATCACTGGTAAAAAATAAATAACGAATAACTGCAAAAATGTTAAGAGACAAGAATTTACTGAAGGCCCTATCAAACAGTAACCATAGTAGTAATTTGAAAATTATTGACTTTTCAACAGAACAGTTTTCTGAAGTGAACTTGTTTAAATGATAAAATGTTGTTAGCAATATTCATAAATAGTTGTTAAATTTTTTTATTAAGAAATTAAATTTTAGTTCTGATTTCATTAATCGACTGAGTTATATAATAGCGTTAATTAATTAATTAATACCTAATTCAAATGAATCTGATAATAGATTTTTACTCAGGCAATCGTAGATAAAATTTATTATAATAGGCTTTCACTATTTTTTTGTTTACTTAACATACACTTAAATGTATTTCTAAGTTGTAGTGACAAGATAATTAATTTAATTTGTTGCTATTTTAATACTTCCATAAAAATAAATCAGCACGTAACACTGATCAGTAGCACTTTCAAATAAAAAATTGTTAACAAAACGCTAATTTGTGATTAACACTGAAAAATGGTGAGAATATATGTCATCATGTCGATGGATAAAATCATAATAAAGTAACTACGTGATGTTTAGCACTAGATGTGTTTTTAGGGGTGACTTTCAGTTTTAGAATATGATGTAGGTGCGTTGCTTAAAAAATTATAATTTAATGGAAAAGTGAGATACACATCTGTTTTTTTTTGCTATAAAGAGGAAATTTCCTTTAAAAGTTGGAAGTAAAAAATTTGGTATCAGTTTGAGGTGCTGCCAATATATTTAATAAATTTACAAGTACAAAAACATTTTGTGGATTAATAAAATTTTTCTGTTTAAAATTCATTTGACTTTGGAGCAAGTCTTATACATGTTACCTAATATTTAAGTAATTTTATTAAATATTACGAAACCATAACAAAATATTAGTACCTAATTATTAATTAAATTTAAATGTATTTAATATGTAGATCCTACTTACTACTAATAAATACATTTTTAAATAAGACCTAACCTAACCTAAATATCCCAATCACGTTTATTATAAATGATAAATATAATTTCAAATGGGATATACCTAATATAATGAATCCTAACATGTATCCCAACAGTCTTTCAACCAGTTGCGTTATTTGAGAACCAATTTACCTATCAATAAGGGGTATTAAAATACAAATTTAATTTATTATTTACCGCTAATGAATTTACCAACACCCTTATTATCAGTAGTGACATATTATCATTACAATTTTCTTACTATAAATACAACACCTTGTATTATTTTATATTTTCTCTTCTAAGATTATATTTATATTCTTTGTTAAAAATGTTGGATCATATCATTTGGATTCTATGTAATTCCAATTTCACTATTCAGAACACAACTTTTCAATTAACACAATATAAAAAATATTGGGAATTACAAAAAATATCTACAAATGTCCCTGTTCAACAAAATTACCCAGAACATTGGAGATATACTCATATGTTAATATCCAAAAGACATTTTATTATGAGTAGGTACCCTAATAAGAAACATATTTACTGAACAGAGGGGTACAGTTATCCTTAATTAACCTATTCCTAATAATAATATAATTAAAAGAAATTATAGTCATAATATTATATATCTAATTCTTATCTAGGAAAAAGATTAACAATAAGTCAAAGGACGAGATCTGAATCAGGAATTTGAAATCAGGTAAAAATTTACGGAACTTGAAGGATTGAAACAGAACAAAATTTCTTAAAAATCTTTTGAGGAGTAAAACAAAAAAAACTGAAACAGAAAAAAACACTTTTATTTTTTTGTTTATTTCATCCTTTTTCGGTCTATATAGATGTTCCAAACAACTCGGTAATCCAACTTGTATCACTTTTTCTAAAGTATTGCTTCCAACTCTTTTATTCGATAGTACAATATTTTTTATCCTATGCCTACAACAATGTTTTGAACTAATCTTAGTAATGTCCTACAATTAAATTTTTTTAGCCTGTTTTGGATGTTAATGTGTTTTGCTCCCCAAAAGACTCCTCTTGAATTAACAATATTTTAATAATTAGATTCGATTCCACCCTAAACTGCACTCAGTATAACGGTATTCGTACCAATTGAAACGTCGCATAAATAACTACAATAAAGGAAATAATAACACAAATGCTGATACTTTTTTATAAGTCAAAGAACTGCTCATTTCATAATTGATACTTATGAATAATCAGGCTGGTGTTTCTTATGTGACGTATACAAATGTAATTTTTCAATAACTTTAGTGCAACCATCCAAGTAATAATCGGTACGAACAAAGCAAAAACCTCGTACTATAGAAGAGATAACAAAAGAATCCGAATAGCGATCCTCTTGCCTTGTTAACAGTTTTCGTAAGAATGTCAGTGCCCAGAGAAATACAGTAGGCGTCGATCGCTCCCATATACTAGTGGAGGGGGAACTCGTATTGTTTCGCCTGATTGGAGGAATTCGACAGTTTTGGGGCGGAGACAACGCTTCATGCGTACTGGGAGGAGGAGTTTGTGCAGCATCCCTGTGCCAGATGCAGAGGGCTTTTTAGATGCGCTACTGTGCCGACGGTAAAGTACACGATAGTGTTCTTAGTTTACTAACGTCGAAAATTTGACGTTTTTCTGACGCTGAGTGTGTAGTGAGCGGATAACAAAGTAGTTTAAGATACTTTTAGGACGTATACGATACTTTTTTGGAGTTCACTACGTAGTTGGTGAGGTAACGTTGAAAGGATAATGAACAGACATTGACCAGGTGAGTTTTAGTTTTGTCCAAATTTTTGTCATATGTCATACTTTTGACTGAAGATGGTTGTGGCAGTATATTTTTCGAAAATCATTCTGATTATATAAAAGGAGCGCAAATATATACACACATTAGGTGTACACACATGTAGGTACTCATATCAACGAAATATGTTAACAATAAAAAAATATAAATGTACTAAAACAATCTACTCAAGTTTAATTTACTTATCACAATTGAAAATAACACTCATAAAAAAATCGCATTTGAAATAATTCCCACTATTTGTTGGAGAATAAAATAATAATTTTATATAAATTACTGTATAAAAATAACAAAATATTAAAAAAAAATACCTATTGTTTATACCAAGTATAGATGAGTTATGGGCAATTTTGAACACGCACTTAATTATAGATAAACTTAAATAAAGTATGTCTATGTACAGCATAATTAGTCTATTTATTTTTTTTTAAACTAAACATGTTATTTCAAAATATTGTTGCATTACCTAAACAGAGTCGGCTTGAGAAAAATGTGATGTTAATAGAAATTAGAAATAACAGCTTTATTTAAAAACTAAACAACCTATTACCGGTATTTTACTGATACTCGAAAGAATTATTTACGATACAGGGTGATCCATCTATTGAAAAAGTGAGTTTCAAATTAAAAACTATAATTCTTAAATTTAAACGGTAATAAAATAAACCCAAATACTTTTTGTGGAAAACGAAAACTAGGTGATTCTTTTTGATAATTTAAATAAGGTCACGACTATCACTAGATTTAAAAATAATTTAAAAAATAATTCTAAAGGTCATTGGACAATTGATTAATATGTATGTAAACCTTTAGAACTTAAATATGTTAAAAGATGTATGATGATCCGTTTAAATTATTAACTTTTGCATCATTTATGATGAAACCAAAAGTCAGCCATCTTGAATTTTCAAATTTAAAAAATATATCAGAATATTCAAAAGTTCTAAGAGTGGACATGAGCAATTTATATCCGGTATATAATTTTGAATAAAACAAATTAGTTTTAAAACTTAAAATATAGGTATATTCAATAGTGGTCTGCCTGCGCACCCAGTATAAAATAAAATAGAAATAAATCTTTGTTTTTCTTAAAATATTATGGATATACGGTGAAAATAAAAGAATATTATTTATAATGAAGAGAAAACTACGTTTGTTCTTAAACATGTTTGAAAACCTTTTAGATAAAAAAAATTTAGATAAGAAATTCCCAGTTAAACACGTTCAGCGATTTCTATCTTATTTATTCATTAAAGAAAATCGAAATAACATACATTGCGCATTGTGTATTAAGTCATGTCCAACTTTTTATAAAGATTTTTTTTTGTGAATTGTAAGATAAAACTATCTTCTATTTGTATACAACTTTTTGGACACTCTGTATAGAGTAAAAATGGATATTGAGTTTATATAAACAAACTTTTCTATAATAAACATAAATACATAATAATTTTACAATATATACTTATATATACTTATATACTTATATATATATATATATACTAGTCATATTATAACAAGATCCTTATCAAAATTTTTAAAAATTTAACTTTTCTTTATATTTTTTGGGGCTCTGTCTCATAAAATAATTTTAGCAGAAATCTTTTAAGAACATTAAATTTATTTTATGATAGCTCTACCGAAATTAAAAGTGGACTCTTTGTAGATAATAAGAGATATGAAATTGAAATTAAACCGTAAAAACATTGTACAACCAAAATAAAGTATACGTTATTATTCATACTTTTTTCTAAAATCCGGAAAACAATAAAAGTTCAAACGTTCCGATTTCAAAGGACATTGAGGTCAGGTTTCGAAAAATTGTTTAGGCAGCATAGGTACAAAGTCAAATTCCAATCTGGCAGCTTGTAGAAACTCTTAAAACCATGTTGAATAGATCAGTTATGCAGCCGTGGCATTTTAAAATTGACATTTGTCAATCGATCTAATGTAAAACTAACGGAGAGAAAAGACCAAACTCTGAAGTAAAAGAGGAGACAATTATGTGTGGAAGTCAAAATGAAACATTGAAAAAAGTCAGTCTTATCGCGGAGCTCGGGGAGTCGGGACAAATTATCACTTAACCGCTTTCCTCCTTTCAGTCATATTAGAGATTTTTTATTAGTTTATTTTTGCGGTTTTTCCTAAAAAAAGAATAGAGTTTTAATTTGATTGTTTCTATAATAATAATTACATATTTGGTGTCGTTGGCAAATTTCTAGTTTTTGGAGAGTAACGGCTGTTGCAGCACCCGTGAACAAATTTAGGGTTAAACTAACTGGCTTTATTTTTTTGTGACACAAGCTACCAATTAATTACAATAAGGATATCTATCCGAATAACTCAACTAGTTTTTTAATTTCACATCTTCTAGGTTTTACAAGACAATTTAGAGCGATGCATAAAATCAAGATGACTTTATTCATTAAACTAATTCGCGAATTAAACAATATAACGAATGTATGGTAGGATGTACACTCATCGTGACTACCAACAATAAATGAACAAAAAAACCTATCACATTTTTGAGCACAATAAAAAACAAAAGCCGAAAAAATAAAAATGATAAAGAAAAATAACACAATAGAATCCACCCTTCAAATTTTCAAATCTATTATACCTGTCTAATATACAGAAAAGTGTAGATAATCTCTTCGTACAACATGGGTTGAATACCTTCCATTTCTTGTATTTATTTATTTATTTCTTTTCGCAAATTTTCACACTTGAACAATCACCATAGAAAACCAAAGTCGTTCTATTTAATGTTATTGACGTATTTTGGAGAAGTTTGTGTAGTAGGTATGAATAGAGTCTTTTAAGAGGATTTTATGGAGCTTTTAGCCATTTAAATAAGGAAACTGATTCTTGGAAAGATACTGTTTGAAATAAGAATGGAATATGTTTTTATATAACGTAAAGGCTAGTTGAATGTTTAGTCAAAACTGTATACTACTTACACTAATTATTATTCAATATATTCTTATTGAAAGTGCCTTTATATAATCTCATATACATACAGGCTGTCCGCGAAAATATTGCACATATTTATGGATGAGGTATTAAAACGTGTGTAGAATGAAAATACCTCATGATATTTTTTCTAAAGTCAGCTTTTATCAAAGAAATAAATATTAGTATTTTAGATCTACTCAAATATTATTTACTGAAAAGCAACTAGAGCCGACAACACCGATAACTAACTCAAATATAAACAATGGTTTTTTAAACGTTCTAAAATTATGTTTTTATTTTAGAATACCTAGATATTTACAGGGGATATAGAAGAGTGAAGAATGAACTCTCCGCAATTATTACAGGATCTGAACGATTTCTACTACTAATTTTTTTTAGGTAATCTACATTTGCCAACTCTCTTCGGGACATTCATACAAAACATCGCGGATTAGATTAATTAACATATCATGATATTCTTGATTTGAATAAAATGCCATTTTTCACTGTAACTACTAAATCAAACGATAAACTTATAATGATTAACCCATTCTTCTGTAAACTAACACACTTTTATGATTCAACGGGTAGATATTCCTTGATTACATGACACACATTTTAATTAAAAGTGTGAGGTGTTGTCATGCATAAATTTTCGAGAAAATGTTTAAAGTGATTTTTTGTGTAAACTAATAATGAAAAATTTGATTACAATAATTTGTTTCAAAAGACATATTCTACAAACCACCAGTATATGAAATAATTGATTACAAAAAATATATTTTCATTACGAAAAAAGTGTTTAAAATATAATTATGCAGTATGAAATATTAGAGATTTAAAAAAAAATAAATAAAGTTTCTTCTTTCACTTTCCATTACTAACATAACAAGTTGCTGGATTTTTGAATCCTCTAAAGCTTGTACTAAAAGTATTTGGGGAGCAGCTACCCTGTGCATTTGGACTGTTATTTATATAATAAAAATTTATAATATAAAAATATCTGTCTAATAATTCGGCTTCAAGCAGGAAAATTGTACGGAAAATTGCATATTTTACTAAATCAAGCAAACCACACGACTTTTTACAACATTTCAATGTGGACTTTACGATGTTTAAAATAGAAGAGAGCGAGTAAAAATTGTTATATACCTTTTATAACATTCGGAGATCAAATCAGCATAAAAAACATAATTTAAGATGTCCACTGGATATCTCTAAAAGAAGACATGTTTCCACATTAAATAATTATATCAGATACATCTCTATACTTTAATATTCAATCTGGAATGACTAATTTCTATTCATATTTTAAACTGATTAAGAATTCTTAAATCTCTTGGAAACATTTTCCATAATTATACTGGAATTTTCACCGTTTTCCAATAATTATCATAAAAGTAACATTACGATTAAATATTTTAGTTGATTTATCCTTATTAATATTAAATTTGTTTTCAAAACATAATTTATAATAAAAATTCATGTACCGTTCAAAACTAATGACATTATTTAATGCTTAACATTAAATTCTAAGTTTAATGAAATACTAATTACTGTAATTAACCCATGTTCCAGAAGTTAACATGTTATAAGAACTTACTAATTAGAATTACTTTTAATTTCTTATATATGGACTCTGGAAATTAGAATATCCACTTTTATTGATTTAATACTGAGAAATATTTGCATTGTTTCTAAAATTTAATCACCTACGCTATAAATTCCGTTACAATATATTATGTGTATTAAATTTGTTGAAAATATTACCGTTTGATTCTAACTTGTTCTTTGTTGTCGATCCGGACCTGTCCGCTTTAGTTCAAGTCTAGACTATTAAATCGACTCGGTTTATGCAGTCAAAGGACATTAAATGCGCACTGTTAATTTGTTAATTGCTAATTGTAGTTGCACTTCTATTAAATTTATTGACTTCCAACAATACACCGAGTGTCACGGTACATACACTTTAGCTTTATAACCCATAACATTGTTGCCGCTAAATAAGAAAGGACACTTTTATTGGCCAGATTGATTTAGGAATAGGACGTATGCAGTAACTATATTTATAGCAGGATTTAATAATGACGGACTGAAAACTGGGAGTGAATTAGTTTTGTTTCGTTATAGTTAAGATGGGCAAATTCTAGCGATATTTCTATTAGTTCTTACTATTAATTTTGTTAGATGTAATATGTTTACGTACAATTTTATTGCAACATAATTATTGTTAAAAAAATCACAAAAATAATGTGTTTAGTTTATATACAAAAAAATCGATGCCGGCTGTACAGGCCAGATACTTGAAAATTTTAGGATACATTTTTACTATACTGGAAAAAATGTTTTATGGTGGAATTCGAATCTAAAATAATTTTTTCATAAATTTAAATTTTAGTTAACAACGAAACTAACACTACCGATGGTAAACATTATATATAATTAATGGTGGCAAAATAATCTTACAATTTATTTTACTTTATTCTTCAGTAGTGTTCTAGTATTGGTTCTCTGATTTCATTATTTATTTTTCTCTCTGATTTTATTATTTCTGTTGTCTTTCTAAACCCGAAAACTCAAAATTGGTTTTTAGATCATTTTACACACATTTAACCTAATTTTATCGATTATTTGTATTGTGGTTGAAAAATTCTTATTTAACTTATTGTAATTCTTACCAGTGTTTTAATTTTGTTACCTTACCTATTTTACTTATTCTTTCTTTTAGAATTCATAAATAGTTCGTTCAAAATATTTAAATTCTTCTACTTGTTATAATTTTTTCATTTCTAGAAGTAATAGTCATCACTTTTGTTTTTCCTTGTTAACTATTACGTTGTATTTACTTGATATATCTATGCATAATGTTTTTTTCTAAATCCGTTCCTGTATTTCCCACCAACAATTTTTACAATTTACAAATTTTTTCGCTATCGACTATGTCAAACGCTTTCTTTATATCCAAGAAATCCACGTGCAGGTATTCTCAACAACAGTAAAAAAACATTCAATGACCCTCTTAATATCATACAATTTCTAGTATTTCAAAAACTCAAACCAACCAAAAATTTACAATATCATTAAAAGCTGGTTGTTCTAAATCAAAATATTTTGAATTAATAATTTAAAAACAATTCTCTTAATCATATTTACATTTCCAGAAATTATCAGATTTCTCGTTAAGAAATTTTATTCTACAATTTGGTAACAATGGACTATCTACTCCCCAGATTAGTACACTCCTGAGACACCCTATATATGACATGAACCAATACACCTGTAAAATTGGTATTATAATCTAGAAAATATTGAATAATTTTTCAATTTTTCAAATACTAAGAACAGTTTTGAAATAAACAAAATGCTAAAACAAAGAAGTATAAAGCAGGTCAGTCTCGAACCGTCGCAGACACTGACATCCTGGTCTCTTCCGCGCCATCATCGCCAATTCTTCGGGCGCCGCTAACATGAACCCAGCCAGCCAGTCACCCATCGACGTATATATATTTAACCGTTTCAATAACTTTTTCAATCAAACATTTTTATTTCAGTAAAAGTACAAGAAGCGTCTTCGCTATCAGTAGGGATCAGTTGATCGAAAGATGTTGAAGGAGCGCGAAATCACGTCGTCGCCTTGCTCCAGTCTCGGGGGTTCCTCAGGGATAGAGGCCTCGGCCTGTGCGGGCTGCAGAGAGCGTATACATGATAGGTTCTACCTCTTAGCGGTGGACCGGCAGTGGCATGCTTCTTGTTTAAAATGTTGCGAATGTAAATTGCCTTTGGACTCTGACCTGACGTGTTTCGCCAGAGATGGGAATATCTATTGTAAGGAGGATTATTATAGGTGAGTAACTTTTCACGTTTACCCTAGGACATGCAGATATATTTCAAGATTGTTGTATTTAAAATAATCCGATCTACTCAATAATTTATATTTTTATTTGTTTTAAATTAAAAAACTTGTCATCAACGAACCTGACTGCAATGTTATGACATGTGTAGATAATGATTTAAAGTAACAAATGTTATCGACATATCAATCACGTCCCTCCCGATTTTCTTTGGCCTGTAACAATCCATTCCTATCAAAATTATATCTCGACAAATCGGACAAACACGTCGTTTTCATTCTCGCGTCTTTATTAACGGGCATTCATCGGAGCGATGGCGGTTCGCCCTTATTAGATTCGTTTAATCTGCTAAGGCTGTCATTTCTGGGTTGCGATGGTAGTTAGGATATAGCATTGTTTATTATTCTTCTTTTGGGAAATTTGTCAGTTGGTAAATTGAAGTAGAGAATAATTTATTTATTATCAATATGGTGGTTCACATACTATGTCCGACAAGCCTTATAATTCTGGAGTAGGAGAAATTGTTGGAGGTTTAAAGTAGGTGAAAATGTAATAGCCGACTCGGCAAGATCGATGGAGGTGGAACTAAATATTATAACTCGATTATTGAAAGAATTTTATATCGCACATTTAAAAAAATATGCCTTTACATGATTAAGTAATCATAACTGTTTAAGTTTAGAAAAAAATTACAATAGTGTTGAAAAAAATTAATATAAACGATTATTTTTTATAGCAACTTAATTTAAAGTTAACAATGAACAAAAATTCAGCTATCATCATCTTATTCGCTTTTACAACAAATTTACAATCCTTCACTTTCATGATTCATCAAATTTGTATATTTTGCCATGTTTCTAGATTCAGCCCAAATTATTCCTTTCTTCTTTAATATTTAAGTTACACATTTATTTCAGATTGTTCTAAATTTTCCTCGTCTGTTTTTGCCAATATTTTTCGCTTTCTATATTTTTTTTTACTCACCTGTAATCTCATTTCTAATATTTGAAGCCTTTTCTCTTGATTCTCAGTACAGTACCATAGGAAGAGTTGTTGTAGGTCTAAAGTAGGTAGGTAAGTTCGACTTTTTGTATTTCTACTTCGTATACTAGATATCCAGGAATACGATATTTTTTGAACTGTGAGAACTGAAACTGAACCGTTGTGTCAGTATACTGAGTAATCCTTCCAATCTTCTTCTATCAAGTTTCTTCTCTTGGTGATATTGGGCATGCACTCAATGTTTAATACGTTAAAAAATGTAGTGTTAACTAATAGATATTACTAAATAAAACAGAGGTTTTGATATTTATTTAAAAAAGAAATAACATTTTATATCACATTATTTTGAAAAATGTTCATCTTCACTCTCTGAATAATTATCAGCTAAAATCCGTTTCTTTGCGAAATATTACCTGGATTTTTAGTTGCCTTTCTTTTTCAATATTTGTTTCTTTTTCGGATTTCGTTTGCCTATATTTTTTTAAGTGACAAATTATAAACCAGACAAAGAATGCTTTCAAAATACGAATTCTTATAATATAATTGAAAAACTCTCCAGCTTCAGGACCAATCTGTTTTTCAAAATTCAGTTCCATAGATGTGGTTGCTTATATATGTATAACATTAGCTTGTGAATTTTGTGCTCCTGGCAGCATTGGAGACCTTTCTATCTCCTATTATCAAAATGAACACATACATTACTAAAATCTTTAAGTTTACCATTGTTGCGTTTAGCAGAATGTTTAACATATTTAATTTCTTCTTTCATTATACACTCATCACAAAAAGTATCGAAAGAGAAAATATTAACGTGGTTGGTCTGCTTTAGAGTTCTCAGACAACTTATCTGACAGTTTTTGTCGAATAAAAAAAAGTGAACAATAAGGAAAATATTCGCTTTATCAATTCTGCTTTAAATTTAGTTAGCATAGAAATTTGTGGATAGTGACATTAACAAAATAAATTTGGATAAAAATGAGTAATTTAACACCAGTACAAGCAGCCAAAAATGTGGCCTTAAGTGAATATGGCAGATCGTACCAGTATATAGCCTAAATTATGGGTATTAATCAATCCAGTGTATCAAGAACATTAAGAACAGATAAAATGGGAAGTACAGTAGAAAACCAGTTCCAGGACGTCCAAGGTGTAACAACCATGGAGATGACCGTTATTTATGTCTACAGGCTCTACGAGAACGTCATATTACAGCAAGGCAACTTCAAAATGTACTTTCCAGAATTCGTAATGTGAGAGTAACAGGTTAAGGGTAGCTGGAATTAGAGCCAGAATGCCTGTTACTGCACGATTAACCACAGCATACCGTGTGGCACGCTTAAGGTTCGCAAGAGAACATGTTAATTGGAATGTAAACAACTGGGCTAACATGCTGTTTACTGATGAGTCCGTATTTTCACTTTTCGGATCCGATAGACGTATTCCAATCTACAGACGCGAAGCTAAACGATTTGCCCAGATAAGACCAGCCAGGAATTTTGGCGATGGCTCCATTATGATATGGGAAGGCATTTGTTTTGAAAGTCGCTTGGACTTGGCCGTATTTCGTAGGTTATCTCTAACAGCTGATCGGTATATTAGAGAGGTTCTTGAAGAAAATGTGGTACCATTTGTTCCTGTTATTGGATAAATTTTGATCTTGTGCATGATATGCGAGTCCGGATGTTGCAAGAATAACAACGGAGTATCTTGATGAAGTTGGTATTGAAATTTTAGCATAGCCAGCAGTAATTCCAGACTTAAATCCTATAGAGCATGTTTGAGACTACCTAGAACGGCGCATGCGAGCTCGTAATATTGATCCAGGCAGCCTATAGAACAGGCTTTAGTAGAAAAACGGGAAAATTTAGATATAGAGTTTATTAAGGATTTGATAAGAAGGCTTCCACAACGTATGGGAGTTATTATTAGAGCCAGAGGTGGCAATGCTAAATACTAAAAATCTTTTTTTTTGCTCAAAGATTTTTTTGTTGCTTAAAATTTTTCTATTTTTTTTAATAAAAGTTAATTGTGCATTTTTTTAAATAACAAAATATTTAGTCAAAATCCAATTAGGCGATACTTTTTGTGACGAGTGTATAAGTAATTTCCCTTTCGAAACGGAAATGAAACAGGTCTGATATATTTTCGCATTTGAGTCGGCACTATTATCCAATATTTGCTCTATCGTAACACTATTTATAAAATATCTTAAGGTACCTTCGTTCTTGATCTTTCAACTTTTACAGGACCTCTTCCAGGTACATTGACAAGTGCATAATGGTGAGGTCAAATAAAGACTAAATATTTTTTCGGGTTTGTGCTTCTGACTTTGTGGATAGTATTGTCGTTTTACTTTTTGTAAAAGGGTAAAATAGGGGTAGAATTTTTATTGAATTTTGAATTACTTCGAATTCTCAAGAAGTAAATCAACTTTGTCATTAGTGTAAAAGAACAACTTTTTTCATTCTTCAATTTAAACAATGTTTTTTTACATTCTGGTATAACTGTCGGAGTATTGGTAATTTTTTTGAGAATATAGAAAACATCTCGTTTTCTAACTTTGAATAACACCATCAAATCAGCAAAAAACAATTATTTTTTTATTTAAAACAAATAGCTTTCATTCTTTTTATGGGCTTTATACGACTTTTGTTTGATTTAAAATTTGAAGGCATTTAGTTTTTCTTCTAAATTAGACGAATTAAAATTCTGCATGTGATCAAACAAATATTTACGAGTAACAATTCTTGCTACGGAAGTACTTTGTAAACCTAAAAGAATAAGAATTTCTTTAAAAATATATTTAACAACAATCATAGCATGAATAATTAACTGAATCGAACACTTCGTTTAATTTTTCTCCTTTTAGTTCTTTGACTTTCCAAATGCTTGAGTGGTCGGCTTGGCTGAATTTGATTAACTACAGGAATCTCAAAAGATTCCTTTTAGACTTGAATCATTGTATTTTCAAAATGCGTCTTCCTTTTTATGGACTTTGGACCACCTTTGTTTAATTTGAAATTTGAGGTGCATTCCAAGGAATTATTTGGGTTTTCTATGTAGCTTTTTTAAAAAATTTAGTTTTTTTTCAAATTTAAATTCTGTATGCGAACAAACAAATATTTAAGGGTCACATTTCTTACCCCCAAAGTACTTTCCGAATCTAAATGAATAACAAATTATTTAAAAATATATTTAACAACAATTATACTTGTTTTTTCTTAAAAAAAAATCGAAGTACTAAAATAGTACTTATTTGTGATTTTCCGCAGCTAGATTTTAGATTACTTACTACTCATAGAATAAACTGTTATAAGGGTTATAATAGAATTTAACTTAGGGCTATAACAAATAAATTCTTTAATAAACATTCTACAGCCTGTGCTCATATACTACGACTAATTTTCTAAATGATAAAAAAAATTAAAATTTGATTACAGTCCAGTACAGTACAGTACAAGTAGCAATTACTTTTCTTTAGAGATAAACGTAAAATAATAAATAATCAGTGAATTCAAAGATAACAATTATTATTACTATTCAACCAATTTTCTTAACATTTAAAGTCTTAAAGGATTCAATAACGCAAATTCCTGACAAAAAAAACTTTTAGGTCATACCTAGAAAGAAACATGTTATCTATTTCACTTTCATTAATTCTTTTTCTGACAGAAAAAATTAAAAGCTTTAAAATTTAATCTTATTAATTTCGTAATCTTTCGTGTTTCCAACGAATTTTGTAATTTTGGGTTGAAACGGTCAATTCTACGTTCCGATTTTAATATTCTGATATTTCTTATTTTTTTTGTGAAAATATTTTTATTAAATTAAATTGTTAAATCAAAGTATTTTTTTTTAAATATTAAGTTGTCCTATTGTCTCTTAAAATAAAATATTATGATTATTTCATAGATATCGTGTATATAGAACACAATTGCATAAACTTAAGCAATTAGAATAAAATATATGTATATATAAATAAACCTTGACGATAACAAGGACAATAATTATTATGAATAAATTGGCACTAAAGTAGGGAAAAATGAAAAACAAATTCATGATTAAAAACGTTTGTTTGCTGTCAGTACATATACGAATATCATTAGCTTATTTTGTTAAATATCCCCTCATACATAGTGACTTAGCTCAAAATAAAACGACAAAACAATAACACTCTACCCTAAAATCAAAATATTATTTTATTGGTGGTTTATTCGCTACTAAATAATCAACACCAAGCCCATATTTACCTTCAGCCTGTGAATCTACATATTGGATACGAAGTAAAATAAACACTAATTATTATTAACGGATACAATTCTAATTTTAAAGGGTTTTTATATTTTGTATTCGCTGATGACAGTTCCTATTTTTTCCGAATATGTGTTACACATATGTTTAACAAATTATTGGACAGACTACAACAATAATTTGCATAGTTTAGGGAAATATTTATACATATGATATCATAGTTTGTCTATTATTTTTTGATCAATAGTGATCAAAACGATGATTTTCGATAATTAGCAGATCTATTTACATTTATTTTCTAGTTGTGTAATTTCTACATATTTTTTATTTATGGTATTGAAAGGCTTCCAACAATAATTTACTGTTTTCTATTTACTTATTTCTTCTTCTTCTGATGCATATTCAACTAGTGAATGTTTGCGACCACATAATTAATTTCGTCTCGATCTCTGGCTGTATGTATTAGACTCTCAACTGTTTGTAATCCGGTCCATTGCCGTATATTACGCAGCCATGACATCTTCTTTCTTCCTATTCCCCTTTTACCCTCAATCTTACCCTGAATAATCAGTTGTAGTAGTTGGTACTTTGAATTTCGCATTATATGCCCCAGATACGCAGTTTTTCTTCTTTTGATTGTTAATAATAATTCGCGATCTTTGTTGATTCTTCGGAGGACATTTACTTATTTGACAAAAAAGAATAAGACAAAATTTATAGCGGCTAAAAGTGTAATACTAAAAAAATCAAAATAATAATTACTCAATTTTAACATTGAAATAGATTCAAATTGAATTACATTTATTTAAATTTAAATAAAAAAATTAGGGTACGCCACGCTTACTCACCGTATGCATAAGTAAATAGGTCTGATAAAGCTATTCTAGCAGTAACTAAACATTTAATTATATTGCAGAAGTCTAAAGAATTTTGGTTTTTTGTTCAAGATTTTATCAGCAACCCAATATTTTATAGCGGAACACAAAGAATTGGCAGGCAATACTGTGACTAGTAAAAAATCAATCATGTCCAATTAATTTTCAACTATAAACACATATTTCAAACCCTCCCTCCCGAAAATCCACGTTCTCTAAGAATTTTAATGAACCCCTCTGGAATTTGTTCTCATTAAAATGTTGCGTAAGAGCTCCAAGAATTCCGAACTTCTATGTAAAACTAAAAAAGTTTTTCTGAATGGAATAGTGTGGTTGGTCTGTTTAATGTTACTACAGAGTCAGCCAAATAAGAGCGAAAGGGAAATAATAATTAATTAACAAAAAAAACACCGTTAGCAATGAAGTTACAGCACTGGGTAGAAAAGCGAAATTTTCTCAGGTATGGACAAAATTATTTCTGAGTGCATTCTTCACTTAAAAGCATGTTTTTTTTGGTTCAACTATTAAGCAATTCCGAAAACTACTTTTTGATGTTGCAGAAAAGTTTAGCGCATATTTAAAGATCAATAGTTTACATCAATTCATGTTTGAAACTTTCTGACAATCCTAAATAGGATTATGAATCCAATATCTACTTCTTCTAGTCATGTTGATGATAATACTAGAAGCTGTGGCGCATTTCAGACAAGCGATTTAATTCTTCTGAACGTGTCGCTGTTACCAAAACCAAAACAAAAATAGCCCAGAAAGAGGCGGTAAATCTCAACTAGAGCATACATTGGAGCAGCAATTAATATCACCAAACTTTGAAAAAAGAAGAAACCAGGAAAAGAAACTAATGAAATATCGATTTGCGTTTTAAGTGAAGAAGCCGAGGAAAATAAAATAATTCAATACATGATATATCCCAATTAATTATACACTAAATGTAGTGGAGTTAGTGCAAAGACAAAATGTACTTTTGCTTAAATTGTGATTGAAAACGTCTAACTTAGAAAACCTATGATCCATCCTAAGAAACCAGTTGCTTTAATTAAACCATTGATGCAATTTTAATCTGTTAATATTTTTAATGATATATATTGCATTTTTTGAAAATTAAACTGTCATTTTGAGGATTAATATTCACAAATGTTTTCTGCAATACCTCTTTCTCAAATAGTTTTGGACCAATATATACGTACAAACAATTAGGTGGCCCTAATTTAGCTATACAATAGGATTTAGAAGCACAAAAAGTAAGATTTAGACATGGAGACATATTTTTACTCTTAAAAAAAATTTCAAATTTTTTATACAGGTATTTGGGCCCCGAACCAAAATGACCAAAATGCAATGCCATAAAATCCTCTTAAAAAAATTCTATATTTTTTCAATAACAATGGTTGATATCATAACCAATTTACATGGTTTGTTTGGAGACTACATTTTTTTAATATTAAATTTAGCAGTAAAATCATACTAACTCTGCTCCATTTTTTTAACATTTTAGGAACGCCACTGTCCAGAATTTAGTACCGCGAATTTAGATGACACTTTGGGTTTCAGAATTTCAAAACAAAGAATATCAATTTTGCTAATTGGTTCTTATATTGATTCTCCATTTTCTTTTGGTGTTTGGAATGCGGTGTGTTTTGAAGCAAATTAGCTGAGATACAGAATTGTTAATCACTTTGCGACTCTGAATAATGAGTTCGATCGCAACCCACCACCCAAACTTCAAATAAATGTTTTATTAATTTTTTTATACTAATTCTGTTATAATTGAAATAAGTAAACCACGGTCGATGTAAAAAATTTTAAAGACAAAATATATATTGTAACGGAATTTCTTATTTTATACGGCAATTAGTTGATTATTTACAATAAATAAAATATTTCTGAAGGAAGTAGGGCATTAAATTAATAAGGCTGGGAAAGCGACTAAATTATAAAGTGAATATATATATGTAACTGATTTTTTTATAAATAATATCAAGATATCAAAAGAAATTTAGAACTAGAAAGGCAGTTACAAGAAATTAAAAACAATCTTTCAGTGAAATTTTATAAACAGGCTTAAATATTATGTTATCTTTCGATATAAAGAAAAATTTGGATGATTCATACTAAATTAGTAATTTTTATAACCGTATGCAAAAAAGTACAGTACTGGCTCATGTAAAATGCAGATTTTGAATAATATTTTATTAAAATTCATTTAGAAAATGTTGTTAAATCTATTGAATCCAAGCTCATTCTCCTGGATTTTTCTTGTGACTAGTAAGTAGTTTATTTGAGGCCTGAATTAGAATGATGTGTTTCAAATATCAAAAAAATATACTGTGCGGTTTCATCAAACACCTTATATCTCAGTTACAAAGAGGGTCAGAGCCAATAAATATGGTATATTTAGTACTAACTCTCTTAATAACATCTCTTCGCCTTTTAAGTATTTCCCTTTCCCAATGACACACATTGTATATAAAACAGCTAATTTTTAATTAGTGACTAACTGAACTCCAACCTAGTTGTAGTAATTTTTGTAGTTGTGGTTAAATAACTTACCACATTCAATAGCCCAAAAAATAATTCTTTTCCCATCGTTTATTTTCCAAAATCAGATGTATTATTCTGGTGATCTTCAACGGATTCAATCTTTAAAACCATTACTCTTTTTCTTATCTGCTTAAAACATAAACTATTTTTAGAATCATTTTTGAATGAAACCTGAGACTTTAGCATCCATTATTTAATTCAAAGAAATCTAATTGTATTGTTCAGGATACAGTACTTAAATTTTTAACTAATATGATAATGTTTTTCTCTTCTTACCTTACATAAAAAAACACCATTACCTCCTTAAAAACCAAAAACAAAAAAAAAGACAATTCCTTTGTCTAACGTTTTTAAGTTAGTTATATCCAGGTATGCAATATTTGCCAGAACTTACATTTTACATTCTCCTACACGTTTACCAATCTAGATAATTGCCAAAGTTATAAAAAAATATTTTTCAAACTATTTCCTTATAAGTCACAATTTTGCCATTAAATTATTAACTAAAATATTAAATTACTGATCCATGGCCTAATGATGACAAAATAAAAAAAGTATTACTAGATCATTTATATTTCATATGTTGGCCAATGACAAATAAACGTAATGTGCTAATTTTGTTGATATTATTATTTAAGCAATGGACTAATGTTTACAAAAGACAACAAAGTATCAATGTTAAATTCGCAGTGATTTTTTAACTCAACACAATTGTAAGTATGTTCTCTATACAGAGTGAGTTTTATATATGGAACCCCTCAATTATCTCCAAATTTTGATTTGTGAGGGTTTTGTAATACGGCCGAACTTATGGTACTATTTACATTGTTGTCAGATCTTCCATTTTTCTGGAAATATAATGAACTTTGTTATTTCAAATAGATCACCCTGTATATTTTTTTCTTTTTGAAGTCCTTAAAAATACTGAATATTTTTCATGCAATATTGCTTATAACTAAATACCATAATTTCGGAGTTATAGCTAAATTTACATTACATTTAAATACTACCATAAGATCGGTCGTATTACAAAACCCTAAAAATCGTGCAAGTCGTTTCCGAGATAGTTGAGGCGTTCTATATTTAAAACTCACTCTGTATGTAAGATATAAGAAGTGTAAAATTATGGTGGGATTTCCTTAACCCTGGTTGTATCAATGCCTTTAAGTCGCGCCAAGTATATATATATAGCAATTTTTAGGTTACAATTTAAAAACAAGGCTGGTAATAAGATAATTACAGATGCCGATATTTACAGTTTATATTTAAGTTATTGACAGCTGGTGACGACTCTACCTACTTACACAAAAACTAAAATGTCTGTATACTTTAGTTATTACTTAAATGTAAATTACCTCAATTTTACTATTACCGATAATTACATTTTTTTGCTGGTATGAGACGACCAAGAATTTGCATAATGGATTAAAAGGGCTTGAGGTTGTTATCGGCTTATTAAATTCTTTTTTATTTACGTTATATAATTGGACAGTATCCACATGCCTTTTTACTCATCAAAAGTCGTTGGCGATGATGAATCAATTAATTATCAATGTACTTCGATGTAGATAACAATGGTTTGACCCTATTCATGAGTAAAGAATAGTTTTCAATTAAAAAAGTTAACAGCGAATTACTTCATATGAATTCTTGTATTGATAAAATTTTGAAGAAGTATTTGGTATTTATTAATGTTATTTCTTGCCGATTTACTAGTACATATTTATTGTGTATAAATATAGGAATTTTTCATGCAACTGCAACAGACTGTATAATTTCATATTGTTTATCATAACATTATAATTTACAATAATTTTACATTATTTTCAGAATGTTCGCAGTGACAAGATGTGGTAGATGCCATTCGGGTATATCTGCCAATGAGTTGGTGATGCGAGCAAGAGATCTAGTCTACCATCTTCACTGTTTTTCATGTATTTCCTGCGGTGTACCATTATCAAAAGGTGACCACTTTGGCATGCGGGAAGGACTAATATATTGCAGGTAATTATTTTTTTCGAAAGTGGGTATTAATAGGTTTTCATTATAAGATTAATGTTATTATTAGGCCCCATAAAGATGGCGACATATAATTAAAATATAATGAATTTACAAAAACGTAATTGTTAGTCGGAGTAAAAATGTAAAAATTATAATTATTAAATTTTAATATACACATTTGACATCAAATATACCTGCGTATAATTATAGGCAACAATTTAATACATTGTTTCCTATATATGTTTATTTCACTTCTTTTATAAATTGTGAAAAACTATATCTCTTTTATTTCTACTAGAAGAAAAATGTGTTATGTTATGACTATATCTAAGCAAACAGAGCTTGCCACGTAAATGACAAATTAAATATTTATAAAGTGCTAATATAACTATTTTTGTTATACACGGAAACATTGTACTATAAACATATATTAAATCTTAAAAGTTTTAACAAGCCTTTGAAAATTATTATTTTTTAATTCGCCTTATTTACTAAAGTGTGAATTTTTGAAAAATCTAGTAATCATTGTACTAAATTTAAGTCTATATGAAAATTCTATGTACAATTCAAGTGCCATTTAAGCGATGTCGTTAAAATCTAACATTGAATCAAATTTTAACAAGTAACTGTTAACTTATAACCTAATGCCTTATTAGCAGGCAACCCAAAATACACTTAAATTCAAAAAATTCACCTTATAGTTGAACCAATTATGATAATTTAGGGCTGGATTATTTTTATTTAATTTAAAAAAAATACAAACCAACTCAATTAAAATATTTACATCCAAGAAATTCGTTTTATAAAATAATATTATGAATCTTATTGGTCGGGAAAATTCTGGCAATTAAACTAAATATAGTCAACTTCACATAAAACAAAATAAATAAAATTGGACCTCTTTTCATCTTTAATTGTTGACGAGAGAGCATCGTACAAGAACAAAAACGCGCGTGGTAACACACCACAATCAAAATATTTAACAAGTCGCCCGACATCTCAACTTTTCTTGAAGTAAATATCAGTTTTTGAACAAAATACAGTGATTTCAATAATAAAAAATCGCTTCAAATCTTTCAACTCTTCGATTACCATAAGATAATAAAAACTGCTAAATGTTATTTAAACAAAATACTGAGCTTATCGAATAGGTGTCGTGTTGTTTTGTAAAGAGTGTTTGAAGTGCGAATTAAAGTCTGTTAAAACATTTTCTAGAACTAAATTCCGTATTATGGTTTTGGCATTTGATGAAAGCGCTATATCAGGTACAATTTTCCAATCGAAGAGTCCCAAACTCCCTTACAATAGTAACTGTTCTTCAGCATTTAGGAAACTATGAGTCTTTCTATTATTTTAATGCGAATAAATATAGATCTTGGTTCATAAGCATAATTGCTGCCGCAGACCAATTACTGGAAACAACTAAAAATAAACCTGAAGCTAGTTTTAGAAAACTTTGTTTTCAAATTGTAGTATCCCATTTTGTTGTTTAGTGAACTTTAAAAGAACAAAATATGCATGCTTGCTGCATTCAAAAAGTAAAAACCATGTATCCAGGGGACTAGGAGAGAAGAAATCAGTTGTGTCAGTGTATATAACAATGAATCACTAATACGAAAGACCTCGTGATAAATATTTTACTTACTGATGAGGCTATTTTAACCTGAGATAGAATATTTAATTTACACGTGGAGCGTAGAACACCCTCATCAGCAAAAATATTTTATAAATGTTTGGGCTTGCATAATTAGTAAACATCTCATTTGATCTGATGCTTCCAAATCGTCAAAATAGACCTGAGTGTCTTCGTTTCCTAAGGAAGTATTGATTATTCTATTAGAAGAAGTATCTCTGGCGATAAAACAAAGAATATGGTATTTATTCGATGATGTATCACCTCATTTTGCTTTAAATGTGCAGCATTTTCTAATTGTACATTTCTGTCAGAGGTGAATTGGGTAGAATAGATTTTGGCCTCTTATGTCTCTTGATTTAAATCCCTCTGTTTTTTTTATAGAGATATAAACAACAGTTAGTTTATGAAGCGCCAATTAATTCCTAATTTTACTGGAAAGCTGTGAACAATATAAACAATTATACTGATTAATTATATATCCAGCACCTATGTATTTAACGTGTTATGTATAATATGATGCAGTATTTTACAAGTTATATTTAACAATAAGCTACGAATGATTTTCTGAAAATAGAACAATTATCCCGTTTTTTAATGCTGGAATTTATAAAAATATTTGAAAATAGAACATACAAATCGCCGTTTTAATATTAGTACATATTTCAATTACACACTGTAAGCCGCGAAAACAATGACCTAATTAGAAAAGAAGCAGATTGCAAAAAAGAATAATGAGGATAATATTAGGAATAGCAAAGTTAAAAAATAACAATAAAATAACGAGTATAGGCAAAGAATGAATTGCGAAATAGTGAAAAAATTAGAACAGTACAATGATATAATGGCAACCTGGAGGAAGAAGGCAAAAAGGTAACTAGGATGAAATAGATGGAACAGGTAGAAAAAGATAGAAACAGACGAATCAAAAACTGGAAAAAAAAGAACATGGACAAAATCTGTGGCAGAAATTGACAGAGAAATTGTAGGCATGAAAACGTTGATCAAGCCGTCCCAATAAATGGATATATAAAATGTTAAGCGGCCTACTTTTTTGCGATGTGCATTATTTGCACTACGAAGTCATTGTAGTTTTATAGTTTATTGCATTTAACGAAATTTATGTTGTTTCTGCAAAAAATGAAAAAAAATTGTATCTACTCATTTAGTTATCCGATCCAGTATTCTTACTTTCTTAAAAATAGTCAGTAAATTAACCAGATGAACCTAAAAATAAAAATGTTTCTTAATTAAAGGGATTTGTCCTACAAACGTTTTATCAAGAAATTTTCCTAAATCAGAATAGACCTAACAACTTATTTCTGGTAAAAGACCAGACTATTTATAGAACCACTTTATTACAAATCTTAGAAAATCTTTAGAGATGGTGATAACTCACAGAAACAAAAATACACAAATTTTTTTGTCATGTAGGTAATTTTTCTCAGGGTTCAAATAAACCTTAAAAACTACTAAAAGAAAACAATAATTATCATGCTATATTAAGTCCAAATTAGGTACTTATTAAGAACATAGCTGAAAGTCTGATAATATGCACGTCAAATATTGTTTATATGCAAGTAGTGTGAATTCCATACTTCCAGCTGTCTCTCCGACAGTAGGACATCTGCAGTAGATACACTAAACCCAGTGAAAGTAATCAGGAAGTCTATTCTTTCCTAGTCCTGAAAAAGCTTTCAATGATGGTGGTAATTTGCAGATTTGCCAGATGTGTTGAGGTATAAATTAAGACAAAGCACGAGAATGGAAAAAACAGTGATTTTCAACAAAACATCAAAAGAAAATGTCGAATGGTGGACTACAAAATCTCAAAGATGCTTAAATTTTAAATTCTATAATCACGAATAAAGGCACAGTTTCCCGTTAAAAATGTGGAAGATTTTTTTTTACTACGGACTATGGACCATAACTTAAAACTCGACAAACTTCTTAATGAAAGAAGATGGAAGTTTACATTTTCGCCTCTACTCATGCTCACAACAACCAAATTGTTTAGTTAAATTAACACTTTAAATTCAAATCTATAAATAATGCAGCTTTAGTCCTTCAAAAATCTATTACAAACAATTGTAAACTAGTTCCCTAATCATGTCATTAAGTAATCCCTGAAATTTATTTTACTTTTGACTGCTGATTTCAACCCCTACTGTTTTAAACTAGGCCCCATTACCAGCTTCTAGACTTCTGTGATCCCATGGATGTTATGTACAACGGCGGTGGATCACCTGGTTACTACTCTTCAAGCACACCTCCACAACATACCAAAGGCCGACCAAGGAAGAAAAGAATAGTTGCAGAAGAAGAAACACCCTGTGGTGAAATGCCAGTTACAATGAGGATGGCTGCTGCTACCTTGGGTAAGAATAACAATTTAGAATTAATAAATATGGAGAGGTAAATAATACTTATCATGAATTTCCACAATATTCCAAAGCGTTTTAATATATAGTCAACCTATGTTTCGGTATCTGACAATACCATTTTCCAAGACAGAAAGAAGTTTAAAAAAATAACGTAAATAAATTTCATGACATTAACCTGGCAACCAATCATTATTAAGCAATATTCTTCTTTTTCTAAAATTATATTTGGTTAAATTATATAGGTATTTAGTTCAAAAGGTGATCTAAGATAATTGAACTTCCCAGGTTTAGTTGTTCATTCAATACTGTATATTTAGGATATATACGTGTTTCTTTATTTCTAATTCTTGCAAAAAATCATGTTCGTGTTTCTTGTCATTTATGTGAAGTACTGCTTTGTGTGAGGTGTCAATGAGGTATTTTGCGTAATGTGACTTATCTGGTTGTATTAATCTATATATATACAGTAGCGTTTGTTAAAATTCTTTAATGTCTGGCCAAGATAGATGGCGTTACATTCCGGACAATTTAGTTTATAAAAACACCATTTTCAAAATTTATTAATTTTAGGTTTTACATTTAATAAAAATGAACCTACATTATTTGTTACTTTAAAAGATATTGTAGAAGATGTTGAACGAGATATAATTTTTGATATTTTGTTTGAAATATGTAATTGTTCTGTATGACCCGTGATCTTTAGTTTGTTTCAGAAAAATCAGCTTAATATAATAAATAAGTTGATTAATAAAAAGAAAGATTTTCCGAAACAACCTAAAGATGTCAGATTGTCAGATACCGAAACCTAGGTAGACTGGAATACATATTAAAATGCTTTGGAAGACTGTGGAAATTCAAGATAAGTGTTATTTATCTTTCCATATTAATTAATACTTCAAATGGGTGATTTGCCAACTATACCAGTTCTTCTTTTGACTTTGTTTTCATGAGAAAATATGTAGAAGCAAAATCTAATAAGTACTGATATACTACAAGCGTATTAAAAATTAGATTATCGAAACCATACTATCATTTTCATTTCTTCTAAACAACTGGTTATTGTTTTTTAAAGCAGAAAAACGATTCATTAACATCCATGATTTTGGAGTGTCTGCCAATGTTTACCCGTTTTTATTGATCACCAAACAATATATATGAGTTTCTTTCAGTTAGTATTTGCTTTTATTTTATTCTCCCGTTACTAATGATTGTTTAGGGTGAAATAATACCGACAAATGAATCGCCACATTCGTATTTTTCATTTGATTCGAGCGAGGGGAAGACAATTGCGCCCGGAATCATAAATCGCGTATTCAAAGGAACATAAAACATTTTTAAACATTGTAAAAGGATTGCCTTTGTTTAAATACGATGTTTAAAATGTTTTATTTAAACTTTTACAAAAATTTTAAATCCCTGCTATTTATAGATGTATTTGTAGTGTTAAAAACCAACGTTACAGCTATTTAAATATCAAACCATCATATGTTTACTATAAGTATACCTTTAAAATAGAAAAAGGTACAGATCCTTACGTTTTGTTATAAATATATATATACATATATATAAAATTGTTCATTAATAAAGAATATATCATTTTGCCAAATCAGTTAGAGAAATATTCATCGTATTCAATATGTTTGTGTTATTTTCATCTATCCGAACTAAACTTATAGCGGAGTAGTATTTGTGATCAATGCCCTAGCTCTTGAGCACGTCTCTAGAGGTTGTTAGCAAACTCCTCCATACTTCATGTTGGCGTGAGAGACTTGAGCCTCTCGTCTAGCTGAAGAGTTCTTCAGGCAGCGCGCGTATGCATTTCCGAATAAATATAATTATTATACACCTTGTCTCGAATGGGGGCAAATTCTTTTATTTACGTTAATACATCATTTCATCGAAGTAATTGGTACAACGTTGAGTATTTTTGTTTGGGTTCGTTCGAGTTCGATATAATGATCAAATAAAGAGATGTAGGAAACTACTACACAAATACATTATATAATTTTCAATTGAAATAAGCTTTTTACTTCACAAAGTTTCATACCATAAGATCATATTGATTTTTTGGTGGGCTAATTTATGTACAATTTTCCTTGACGTAACCTGAAATGTCATTTGATGAGCCTCGTTTGACTTACTTATCAAGGACAACATTTGAGCCACTTAGCGTTGGAACGTCGTATTATGATTTGTACCATTGATATTCCTGGAACTTTTGGGTAACACCTTGTATATAGCTTAAATAATTTTGAGATTTAACCGACAATTGCAAGAGCTATTTCCTTGTTATTATTGACCCATTTTTCCAAGGAGTAACTAGAAGTTCGGACTGGCTTACGGTCTTTTTAATATGAAAAATAATAATGACTGTTAAAATTTATATTGCAAGAGGAAGAAAAAGAAAAAGCAATACAAAATAAATGATAATATCGTTCAAATGGGCAAAACGAACAAAATTCTGAGTCCTTTATACTATTAAAACAGTTTATATTCCGAAACCATCCTCATTAGGTTTTGTTTAAGTAAGAGTGTTCTTTTGAAGCTTTTTCATCTATCCCACAAACTTCATGTTAGGTAAAATATTTAGTAAGGACATTATATGTTAATTTGAAGTAGAATGGAAGGCGTTACATATGCAAATGAATTCGTTTCATTGATAGAACATCAGCTAGCTCTCAGTCGCATCCTTTATTGTTCTCACAGCTCCTAATGACGGTATCGCTTCGATTCGAGGCAGGTGTCATCGAATGCAGTTTGAAATAAAAAATATAGGTAGGTAAATTCGTAGACGATAGGTCTCCCGAGGAATGTAAATATTTAATGCCGGCCATCGCATCCGCCCAATTGGCTACCGGATTCAAGTTATCCAATCCTTGATCTGAGGATACTTTTCATCTGTCAGCGAGTCCGAACCCGGCCACCCACCGTTTAAGTGAAACCATAAATAACGCGTCGATACCGATTCGATACGTGTCGGTTGATAGTCCGTTGTTTCTTGGTCCTCTCGACTGCTTTTTCGAATAAAACCAAATAAAATCCGTTTTATTTTGATGGTGAGTTACGTGGTAGTCAAAGGATTTCTACAGGGTGACCCAAAAAACGGGATAGTAGTATATTACTCCGGGTTACAGGACGGCTCACAAACTTTAACTCCTCTTCAGTTTTCTATGTTTCTTCCTTTCAAGATTCTCTGTGGTACAAATAAACGAATCCAGATTTAAACAAATTTAATAATATAGTTCTATAAGCAGAAATTTAATGTTATTTTTCCGTTTATACTTTTGTCAATTTGTGTTTTCATGAATTCTTATTCTATCGAATGTATTTGTTCGTGCTAATTTATTCTTCATTATTCTTCTCTTTTAATTATATTAAGTCAAATTAACACTATGTTCCATATTAGGTACAGTTGTTAGCAGTAGCAGGTATAAAAAATCTATAACTACGCATGTTTTTCATTGATTTCAAGTAAACGTACAATTTGATAAACTCCAAAGCACAATGAGAAGACTCGGTAAGTCTATCAAACTTATCTGCTTAAAAAAAGGATCTTAAAACACACATCAGATAAAATCATACTGAAATGAATGGTTAAAAAACAGCAGTAAAAAGCGATTTTAGACCTTAGAGAATTCAAAGATCTTTATTTATTGGAATGCCCTTACACAGAAAGAAATGAAGAATATTCTGCCTACCAAAAAGTTGAAGTAATTTGGACTTAAATAAATAAGCAAATAATATGGAAATGAAAAAAGAACACTAAATAACATGTGAGGAAGTAATAATAAAGATTACAGGTTTGATAGAGATTACTCTGATTATTAAAGGGGAGCATTTCGATGAAAGCATAAAAAAGGCTATAAAATGAGAAAAGAACGTACTAATTCGTAAAATGTTATTAATAAAAAGAAAGTCTCCAGAGCAGCTAATAAGGTAAGTATTGCACTTTAGCTGCCAAACACGGTAAGTTAAGTAGAAACTCAAGATAATAGTTGGATGAGGAAACAAAGCACATCCAAAATCAAAGAGCAATATATCCTCATGTTCAAAAATACATTGCTACCTAGTCTATCTTTTATATCTGTTTCCACTTGTCCGTAATATCCTCGAATGTACATAAGTAAGCTTTTAACTGCAAGTTTTCTCCATTATTTTTTTTATAAATTATCTTACTTTTATTTTGATTTTTTGTACGTTTATTAATCTTAGTTCACTTTAACTCCCTAAATACTTCCCATTAATCCTGGTAGTACCCAGGAAACGGATTGCTTATAGCTTTTGATACTCTTGCTCTTGCAATTTTTAAAATAGATTGATTTGATACTTATATTTTAAATTTGATAAAATTATATTTCTTATAGTATAACAGATAAAATGATTACGAGCGCCTTTAGTTTGAGTTCTAGGAAAAAGTAGATTTAGGGTAGATTTGCTAAGTCAAAGTTCGTGTTAACATTTAGTAGAACATTAAATTCATAATCTAAGAATCTAAAGTCAATTAATACTTTACACAAGATTGAAATTGTCCATCAAGCGAATCGTTATCTAAAAACGCATCAAATAGTGCATGCACCTCTGAGCAGGTGCTCCAAATTATCTCACAGGAGACTCTTAGTTCAACTGTTTTCTATCTTCGCTTCAATCTCAACAACATAACTTTATATCCGGTTAAAAATCATTTCTCCAGTTATATTACTACCTCATTATTTTTTGTTACCATTTGGACATTCATTCATGGTTTCTTGGCATTGTTTATTAAAATTACAAATGTCTAGATGGTTATTTCAGATAATAGCCGATTTATTTAATTTGGATGAAATATTTAACGTTAATAACAATAATTAAGTCAACGAAACTTTGTAGAACTATGAAGCGCCCAGACCGCCGACTAGTGGGCCAGGAAGTATAAGGTAAAGGCCAAAATAAAACAATTTTCATTGCCTAAAAAAGTCCTTTTTAAAAATAAATATATAAAATTTAATAAACAAATAAATTCGGTTTGTCTTTTGTTATTGTAATCTTTTTAGAGCAATGAAACATTTCTTTGGCAAAGTAATGTTTGATTTATTTGAGAGAAATAAATATTTATTCAAAAACAAATATTTCTTTCACGCAAAGGAATTTATGGTTAAACCAATGAAATACTTTGAAGTTTCAACTAAATATTGTTTGTTTAAATAATGTAACCATTTGTCTGAAAGAAATCACATCGCAGAATACCAAAAATCAATATTTTTTTTTTCAGATGTTCTTTACGATTTTATTATCTAATAAATGGTCTCCTGGGCCAATGTAAACACTCGAATGAGTAGGAAATTCTACGTGCATTCTCAGAAATAAGCTTCTTAATGAAATAGATTACAAATGCACATCCGTGAAATTAAATTTGGTTAGACATATTTAACAATGCTTTTAGAGGTCTGCACATCGTATTGATACCTACATTATTTAAATTATAATGTTTAGATCCTGACGAAGATAATTTTTATTTTGATTAATGGGATACACTCATTGCATACGAAGGAACAATTTATAAATTTTGTGATTGTAATAAACGGCAAAGGAAGATATAACAATAAGTAGAGATAATAATAATAATAATAATAAAGGACTTCAAATGAAACTTATCAGATGCGTAAATACACATTAGATGTATATGATGGATATTTATGATATCTAATATCTAATATCTGTGATATCTAATTCATATCCATTAAATATCCAAATATCTTTAATTCCATAAG
The DNA here is from genome assembly GCA_951812935.1 of Hermaeophaga mercurialis. NCBI lineage: Eukaryota > Metazoa > Arthropoda > Insecta > Coleoptera > Chrysomelidae > Hermaeophaga > Hermaeophaga mercurialis. Next base: position 23,981,908 of record OX638358.1, on the reverse strand, counting down.
CAATGGCGTAACTTACGAGAATTAAAAAAAAGCAAAAATACTACATATTAATTTATAAAAAAAAATTTAAGTCTATTTTATAATTAAATTGAATAAAATTAGTATTAAATAACAAACGGATTATTTCTTCTTCTAAGGCTCCCTATTATTCCTTTTTGGGGGTAGGATTTAATTTATTAATCATGTATCCAATTCTTTCATTCTTTTCTATTCTGTAGATTAAAAACCTCATCTTTGTTACCGTTCGTTTTCTTATGTGTTTGTTCTGCAACACCCACATCTCGCTGGAATATGTTACTATTAGTACTAGCATGGTATTTTTCTAAATTGATTTCTTTTTTGATTTAGGATGGTATTGTTAAGTGTGAGGTATATTTTTGTAGTTTTCCTGGCTTTGCATACTATTTCTGGCTATGTTTCCGATATTTGTAAAACTACTGCTTAGGTATTCATTATTTAAGACTTCTTCACGTTGTGTTTCTTTGCAGCGGATGTTTATTGCGTCAATATGATATTTGAGTTTATTTTTGATGAACATTTTATTTTTATTTATTCATTTTCGTTTCTAGTTTTTCTATTTCCTCTGCCATATATATTTATATATTTTTTCAATTTTGTCTTCGTTTCAGCAATTGAAACTAGGTCATCTGCATATAATTAAGGAATCTATTAAAACTGACATTAGGTTTTTATAACGGACAAGTTCCAATCCCTGCAATTTTTCCTTAAAATTTTTTAATACCTATCCATTTTCCAATTTTAGGGTGTTATTCCAGCTCCTTCTTGAAATAGTGTTATTAAATGGTCCGCCGCTGCAACGAGAATACGAATGAACCTGAAATTCGGTGAAATTTCCTAAAAGCGCTGTGATCACGTGATTTTATTCCTCCGTTGTTCACTAATCCTAGTATATAACAAGCCAACGAAGAAAATCATAATAGAAGTAGACTGAAAAATATAAATGTTTTGGATTAATACTTCAGCCTATTCCACAGAATGACATTTATTACTTGACATTTTCATTGTAAACAAACTTTATAATCTCGAAATAATACTGCAACAAAAAATAAGCAATAATTCTTTAGTATCGAACTCATAATTAAAATTTACATAAACGTTCAAAATTCGTTGAAAATATCGTGTATTTACGCTTAAATATAAACCAACTTTTATTCGCAAACCAGCAAAAACTTGAAATTTTTATGGTGAGTTGTTGATCTCGTCACACTTTTCTATTATGCAAATTCTCAGTTCTTCCAGATTGATTGGTGTTGATAAAATCAAATTTTCGATGTATGGCCATACAAAAAATTCGCATATGTTTAAATAGCGAAACTTAGTTCAATATGGGATTAAGAATGGGCCGAATATCTTATTACGATATCGTACAGTATTAAGTTTACCTTAAAAAAAATGGGATCCATCAATATTCTTCGACATATTCCAACCCAAACACCAACGTTTTTGAGTATGTAATGGTTGTTCAACAAAAAATGAGGATTTTTAGAAGAGCACCATCTCATATTCTGTTTTTCTGTTTATTAGCATATACAGAAAGATAAAATTAAGCCTCATTTGAAAAAAAAACAAATTTGTTTATTGGACCACTACTGACGTGGATGTTGTTGAATTTTCATTATTAAAATGTTGAACACCTTTAACATTTTGAGCCGTACCTTTAGATGGTCGTCGACTTCCAGTTGTTTAACTGGGAATACCAGTATCTCAAAATAACTACACAGGATTTGTCAAAACATTGTAAAAACTATTGCATTATAGTCAAACACTAATATAAGATGTTTGTCACAAAAATCAAGACATACATTTTGGAATTGAGTACTGCCAATCGCTATTTACTTTCACACTTCTATGAAAGTAACATTAGATAAATTTTGCTTTTTACTCTGTGTTGAACATAATTTTTTAAATTTAATTTTCTTAAATGTTTTGAATAATTTGATATAAATCTTTATTTTCAATTTAAGTATAAAATATCATTCTTTGGAAGTGGCCAAAGTACCAATCCAAAACATTTACATTTCCCATCCTACTGTTATTATTACTTTACATTCATTACATTTAAAATTTCAGTTATTCTTTTTTTATTATTAGTTTATTTATGGATATCCCTGATTGTTATAAATATTCATTAGGATTGAGGTTTTTACGGTATACTTATTATACTTTTTATGTCATTTAGTGTTTTGAGTCTTCATTCAATTTCAACATATAATTCTGCTTATTAGGTATTTTTTTCTTTTTATCCAATCTAAACAACAGCAGTCTTGTTTTTTGTTATCTTTTAAATTAATATAAAAAAATTAATTACAAACTATTTTTGATGTTATTTAATATTTTCATTAGCTTTTTCATGACGAGATTTCTTGTCGATAGAGATTCCTACTTTCGTTATAATTATTGTAACAGAATTCAGTGCGGCGGAAAATGTGAAATGCAGAAATAAACATGGAACTAGACAGATAGTAGTTATAAAAAAATATAATATACTTGCGTAAATATGAAACGAACACTTTTATAGTAATGCGTCAGACATAAGTACATATCAATGCATAAGTTCTCACGCTGTAACTCTAAGATAATAATCTTATAAGTATCAACCTAGGCATGACAAGTCCGGAACTAAAGCTGTATTAAGTGTAGCATGCTGATTATATGGATATTCACTTTATTTATTAAGTTATTAAAACGCGATTATATTGTATTTATTCGCGGTTAATTTTAAGCTTCTACAAAGTTTTATCTTGAATGCTAATTTTATTATTAAATTTTAAAAATGCTGTAATGATGTACGGACGGCAAGAAATAATGATGCATTTTTGATTTTTTTTGTTATGAACTTCCATTTGCCAAACGTTAACGATTGGACTATATTTTGTAGAACATATTATGTTAAATCATAAATGAATTCTCAAAAATAAACAAATTAACACTAAGTAAGGCTTTTTTTTCTTGAAATTAACGTGGAACGAAAAAAATGAAAAAACATTTCACTAGTATTTCATCATTAATGTCTGCTTGAAGTCGACGAGACATACTTTCAGATATTTTCCAATAACTCTGCTATCGTGAGCTAATAGCACTTTTTTGCACAAACATATCATAATCGTCATTAGTGATCATGAAAGGCTTAACATGATTATCCAGAGCTTACGAAATGTACTTGTGGGGAATCATGGAAGAATTTTGTATGAAAACCAACTCTGTGCGAGCTTCTGAACAAATTTTCGCCCAAACTTATTATTGAATTATTTTCGGTTTGTGTTGTTGAAGCTAAACACTTGAAATTTTGGATGGTTGTTCAGTATATAGGGGGACAATGAAAAGAGTATCTTATACCGCCTAGCCTACCCCCACTCAAAGATTTTAAATGACATCCTGTATTTTTTTTGGTTGATTTTGAAAGAACGTAATTTTCTTGATATCCCTATGTAAAAAAACAGTTACTTACATCATTAAATTTATGAGATATTCAGAGAAAAAGATTTCAGAAATTGTTTACTCTGAAAAATCATAAGGTAGCCAAGGAAATAGTTTGTTTTAAATTAAGATTGTCAAAATTATGACTTACGTGTTTCATTAATATGAAAAATTGTTCTTAAAGTTTCGGTTTTTTTGCTAAAATAGTTTATATTCTGGAAGAGAGAAATGAAATTGTGATTTTATATGGAATTGCAAACAAAAATGTATACCCTTACGGCGACGTTATTCAATGAAAACTATCCAACCATAAACGTATCCGCAGTGCCAATAGAAAAATGTTTGCAAACTGGATCTGTGAATAATAAAAAACGGAATACGAACTACGCAACCAGCAATTCTTGGGATAATTTATTTAGATCCAAAGATTTAGTTAAAAAAAAAAATCTGGAGTGTTGGGAGTGCCAATATCAACTTGCCATAAGATGTTAAAATTAAACAAAATGCACCCTTATAAAATTGAACTTCACCAAGTGTTGGGTGACTTAGTGAAACAATGATAGATATGATTTGGGAATATTGAAATGTTTTGCGAAGTATTGCTTCATTGATGGAAGTTGCTTTTACTTATTAAATGGTCTTTTGAATAGACACAACTATCGATATTGGAGCGACGTAAATCCCCACATTTTTTGAGAAGACAATAATGCTATAAACTTAATAAATGATTGACTTCTTAATAACCAAGTAATTGGCCTAATATTCTTCCAGAAAAAAAATATAACTCGGCCCAAGTTCTTGCAGTTTTCTAATATTTCCTCTTATTATACAGTAAGAGCAGGAGTTATATTTCCAACAAGATGGAGTTGGACCATATTACTGTTTAGAAGTTAGGAATTATTTGAATAATGTTTTTCCATGATACTGGACATTAAATGGCCAGCCCGCTTCCCCGATTTAAGCACCTTAGATTTCTTTTTGTGGGGACATTTGAAGTATCTTGCTTATAAGACACCGTCACAATTAATGGCTGATTAACGTAATAGAATAACAGAAGAAGTATTTTTTAAGTAATTGATGATCATTTCCAACTTACTGGGTACAGAACAGAAAAATGGAATCAATAGGATAGCTCATGTTTAAAATAGAATAATTGCAATATATCTATTTTATAATGATCGATTTCTTGTTAATTAAGATAAACCTACCTATGCGCGAAATCGAAGAAAAAATAGTTTTAATGATTTCTAAAGAAAGGCAAAAGATACACGAGTTATTTCTAATTAGTAAGAAATCAACAGAAGTTTTGTACCTTCCGAGGACGAAATAAATCATAGATATAATTGCAACTTCCCCTGTCAAGTAGGCTGTCGTGTATCAATCAATATCCTTCAGACATATGAACATCGGACTGCGAATATAGAAACCCCAGCTGCCCTTGATTTCCGCGGATACCGGTCTACTGCGACAAAACTGCTTTTTGCTGCCTTTTACTGCTTCAATCATTGGATCGCAGATAATGGGAATTTTACAGATGGAACTTTTTTCCCAATGAATGGAATCAATTTGTTAGGCATTTAGATAACAGTTAATTGTTATGGCTGACTTCGGAGACGATTTCGGGTGAAATTCTTATTGACGAGATCGGATTTTTGCACACTGATGATACAGTTCTAAAGAAATAAAAACTTTTCGGAAAGTTATAATTTTAGGATTCTTAAGTAAATGTCACAGGACTATGAAATTTTCTTAAGTAAAATGGGTCGTGGTTAAATTTTCTAATTTTTCTATAGTTTAAAAATTGTTCAACTTGCTGACGAATAGTATTCATAACCACAAACTCGTCGTATGTTAAAGGTAAGAAACATAGATTTTTTTTAAATCATATTAATGCACAGTTTTAAAATCTGTTTTTTAAATTCAATTCTGAGTGCAAAATATGCTTCGGCTAATAAATGTGATTATAGTGATTCTATGTACGGAATTTATAACACATATGATTAAATTTTAGAAAAATTTTAAATATTTCTCGGTATTAAATCAATAAATATGACTAGAATTCTAAATTATAAAACAAATTATTATTATAATACACAGGGTGTCAAAAAAGGTTTCGAATATTTGAACAGGATATAATATAAACCAATATAAGTCAAAAAGTCTTAATAAACATTGTTCCGCAAATTGACGGTTTTGGAGATACATAGAGTCATTTATTTTTGAAGCATTTTGCGTTTACAAACAAACAATAGAAACTTATAAACAAAATCAAAAGAAAGAATGTTAAACAAGATGTTTGAAATGTCCTCCTCCCATTTCCAAACAGGCACTACATCTCTACCGGAAGAATAATCGAACTCTCTAAAACTCGGAATTGATGACATTCTTGATTAATTCGTTGTTGCAGCTCTTCGAGGCTATTTAAAGGAATAACGTAAAAATTTTAAATATCCTCAAAAAATCAATCAAGGGGGTTTAAATAAGGCGATCTTGCAGGCCATGATGCAAGCCCGCCCCTTCCTATCCATCGACGTGGAAACGATTTTGTTCCTATCGTGTGTTTGTACACAAAAACAATAAATAACTCGCTGTATCTCCGAAACCATCAATTTGCGGACTTTTTGGCTTATTTTGATCCATACTATACCCTGTTCAAATATTCGATCTTTTTTAAACACCCTCTATTATTTATAAATTGTAACAAATTTAGAATTTTGTCAAAAGTTAAGTGTTTTCGAAAGCACTTCAAGTTGGCGAGTCCTCAGATATATGAAATTAAATAAAAATATTTGTAAACTTTTGAAATATCGTCTAATTTCACTATTTAGCATTTAACTAAACTTATAATTTAAATATTAAATTTAGCAGCACATGAGGTTACTAATTTTATTAATTTTTATTGAAAACATTGTTTTGAAAAAAAAAATTGACATTGAAAAAGAGGTAAATTAAATAATTTATATGTATAATCATAATGATAATTTAATTATCATTAGTAGCAAATTTAAAGAAAATACGAAAATTACAACAAAAAATATGGAGTAAGTAAAAATTAATTAAAATGAAGTTCAAGAAAAGTCAAATCATAAATTAATAAAAAAGAGTACAAAATTTTGACTCTTTCTTTCGTTTTAAAGGCGCTAGATGCACATTGTTAATTTCTTAAAAGCTATGGATTGACCATAGTCCACGCAGTTTATTATTGAGATTAATTTGAATTTTTGCTTTTCTTGTATAATATCACATAACCTCAATTTTCAATAATAACTAAAAGTGTACATATAGATTTTTCAGAGAGACAAACCTCTTCATCTAACGTCACATAAAACAACAAACGCGTTTCATAAGTGAAACTATTAGCATTACTGTAAAGAATTTGCCACTATTTAGACCAAAACCTTGATTAGAGAAAAATACTATTTTCTTGATTTATGATATGATTTATGTATTTAAAAACATTCAAAGAGATAATTGGATTTAATTTATCTATAAGTATATAGATATTTGAGAGTTGTTTATTGAATTCATAACCACTTAACATTTTATTGTAGTAGATTTATATTTACAATTAATTTCTTGTTATAGGTTTTTAAAGTTATAACTAATAATTTATGAAAAATAATTTTAAATTCATTTAATACTCTGAACTCACCCTAGGATTTATTGATTTATTAATTTATTTACTTATGATGAGTTGTATTGTTCCAAGTTTAAATAATAATGTTTTATTTAATGTCATTTAATAAATATTGACATATACATATTTTAGTTTCAATTTTAATTTTAATTACAAAAAACCAATATATTTTCCAATTAAAATTTCATTTAGAATATATATTTACTCGTATATACTCGGGTAAATTAATGGTAATGTGAAAAAACTTAGTATATATACCTTTTAGAACAACTAGCTTTTTATCCCATAGAAAAATAAAAAAAAGTTTACTAGTCATCTTGTGTATAGAAAGCAATATTAAATAAACAGGGGATTTTGTCTCAAAAACGCCTTACCTATATTTTTGTATCTTGTTGAATAAATATTTTATAGGAGTGATTAAATAAGGTGTAATGATTTACGTAATATTAATTTATTAATTAACATTTTGACCTAAAAATAATATTTTTAATTTACCATGGTAAATAATAGCTTTATATACATATATTAACCTGAAACGTCATTGGGATCCAGATATATTGTTAATTTGAAAAACTGATTTTAAAATGGTAATATAAGTAAATATATATATATAATTTAAAAATGATGTTTCTATGTATTAACGCCTTATAAATCGATAATCAAATATAGTATTCGTTTCTGCCTGTGGACATTACTCATCAGCAAGTTGAAAATTATATAAAAATTACACAATTTTACCTAAAGATATTTTCCCGAAATACCCGAGATAACCTTTTTTTGTTCAAATATTTACAAATGTTTACCATCTTGTACTAAATAATATCACGCAGACAAAATTTGCGCGCTAAAGAAGTTGGGGGATTAACGTATGAACAGTTATTTCTTTTTAAGCGGTTTATAAATAGAAAAAATAAATATAACTCTTCTTTAAAAATCATAATAAATAATTTGGTATTACAAATATCGACTGACTGTCTAAATATTTAATTTATTTTTCTGCTCGTATTCTAGAAATGCTTCAACAAGGAGAACTTTCTTCCTCGATGGAGTCACTGTCGTACGACTCTTCAGTAACATCTCCAGCTTCGAGCAACGGTCATCACAATCAAAGAACAAAGAGAATGAGGACCTCTTTCAAACACCACCAGCTGAGAACAATGAAGACCTATTTTGCGATCAATCAAAATCCTGACGCAAAGGATCTGAAACAATTAGCACAGAAAACTGGGTTGTCGAAGAGGGTGTTACAGGTAAAGACATATTTTTGGCAGATACCTTATTATGTTTATATTATAGGGTTTAGACTAAAAATGACATCTTGCAATGTAATACAATTCGACATTCAGTTTTGTTTTATTAATTAAATGAAATGATTTGTTTTGTCGAATTTAATACATTAAAAATGTCATACTTGTTAATTATTTTGACAATGAATAAGTTTTTGAAAAGAAGGACCGATGACTTTAAAAAAAACTGAACGAAGGTAAGTCTTCAATTCAAGTTATCCAAATGCCTTTTGTGTTTTGTACACAAATAATTTCTGCGAGTATTTTTATTATACAGTGTGTGGATGAAAAATAAATCAAATTAACTCTAAATCTCTTGGCCAGAATTAAGTCTAATCATATATTTTTTAAAAGCAGTTAAACTTAAGGAAGCAGTAAAATAAAATTCTACTCTAAAATAGATTTTTGTAAATGTTTTGGAACATTACAATTTACATTTTACGTATTTCTAAAATATTTTCTTTTCCTTATGATGCCTTCACATTATGTGATTTATCACATGATTTCATCAGAAAAAAATATATGATTTTAATTGTAGGAATGATTTGAATTATTTGTGTTCACACTTAACGATTTTATTTAAAAAACTATATGACATCTGACTGGTTGTACTTACCTAAAATAACATATTTTATGAAAAATGAAGTAAAAATTGATACAAAAAGTACACGATCGATAGAGCAGATTAACGACATTACCGATTTTCATATGAAATATTACACAGAAAATAGCTACCGTTCTATTCTAAAAATCTACTTATAATTGAAAATAATTTTACTTATCACTGTACTTATGACCTGTTCTGGCTGATAAATCACATGATGTCAACTTAAAAATAATCATTATGACAAAATCCTGTGATAAATCACATAATGTGAAGGCACCATTACGAGATTTTATTCTAAACTGTCGAATTTTACAGGTTTGGTTCCAAAATGCTCGAGCAAAATGGCGAAGAAATATAATGCGACAAGAAGGATCTAACAACAACAACAACAACATTCCAACTCAATGCCCTAATGGTCCGCCATCCGCAGGATCAACGGGCATGGAAACCAATAGTCTATCCCATCAATCGTTAGATGAACTTCATCATCATATACATTCCCAAACTTCACAAACATTGAGTTTTAGTGATATTTACTAGATGTAACACGTTATTTGATTGGATTTGTGAGAACTTTTTTATAAAACAGAATTCGTAATTTATAATTCCTTGTTTCTGTTAGATATACTTTTTTTAAGGAAGAAGATTTAACAATAAACATTTTCTGTAGCCCACTGGCATTATTTATTCTACAAGAGAAGGAAAATTTCATTCGAATCAGAGGAAAACCAACGACTTTTTTTATTATTTGGGTTACCAACGCGCACTAAACAACATGGTAAAAGGTTAATTAAATAATACATGGATGGACGGGTGCCCCACAATAATTTATATTACCGGTAATCTCTAGTTTCCGGTCTTAAAATACGTTCCTATTAGAAAAAAAAGTTATCCTTCTTTTGTTTGAATAAAAATAAATTACAATCCATCTCTCATTTTGGATGTATTTTAACAAAAAAAATGACTGTAAAAGTTCTACACTTTAGCATTTAGTGCGATACATAAAAGGTTCCTTTTTAATAGTGATAATTTGAAAACATTTACTAATTGATAGTTAATTTATGCTAATAGAATGCACGTGGGGTTATAATATGGGTTTTTATTTTGTAAATAATTAGATAAATAGTGCCACTTAATGTGCAATTTGTATAGAAAATGGATATATTTTTGTGAAAATATATAACCGTACTTTTAGATATAAGTTTAAAAACTTACAAAGGTTTTAGCCTCGGACATAAGCAAAATAAAATAACAACAAAACTTAAAACGTTTTTTAATTTCCAACAATGATCAAATAAAAATATTATTATAAAGGTATTAGGTTTCTTTTACCCTCTCTAAAACATAGAAGTATAACGTAGTTTGTATGTTTAATTAAAAAAAAACAAGCAAAAATAATTAGGTCCTAGGAAAAGCTTTTGTATCTTTTACCTTTGGTAGATTTGTTAGCAAGATATAACGTTAAGAGTTTGTTATTAAAAAAATAAAACGCACAGAAAAATAAACAAAAAATTTTGTAAATACATTGATGTTTAACTATAATTATATTGTACAATTTGTAAAAATAAAAATTAATTCAGTTTTAATTTATTTTTATTTCAAAAACTCGTAAAATCTAAATAAAAGTATTATGCTAATACCTGTATGTTCCAATTTGACTCGAAAACTAAATACGAATAATAATTAAATAAGAAACAATAAATGTACATCTGGATTCATCATTGTAAGAGGTTGTTCAGCAATTCATCATGCCGTCTATTATCTTCAATCTTTCATTAAAAACCATAACATTTTCTTCTCTATGAAAAGGAGCCAAATCATGTATGATATTCAAGAATGGCAATAAGTTTCCTGTTAAAAATTTTAGGGTAATATTCATTTTATCAGACTTCCAGGACTTTGAGAAGATCTTCTATGATCATATTTATCCATTCATTTATACAATCTAAGTTACTAACTTTACAAGTGTAATGGTTTTGTACTCTTAGACATAAAGCTATATTATTATAATATGTATGTTCGATAAAATAAATCATGTTCCATATTCACGATAACAAAAAAGGGAAGAAGATCTAAAAATAATAGAGAAGAAAATCATAAAAGCCATCTAGGACCAGTTAAATTATGAAACAGTGAATATAGGTCAAGAACCAAAAACGAAACTAAGCAAGAGCTGAAGAAACATAAAACAAGGAAACATTTGGAGAGCAGGAAACGAAACAGTAACTTATTTAATACTAAAATGGGACCCGGAAAGGAGGAAAAGACGCTGAAAACAAAGAAAAAAATAACTATAATAATATAACTATATTATAATATTTTATATATTACAATTGATTGTACTTTTTCATTAATTGGTTGTTAATTAGTCAATAAGTTAATGGAATAAACATAGAATTATCTTCAAAAATTAAGTTTTTTTAAATAAAAAAAAAAAAAAAATTATTGTTGAGTTCCATATTATTATCAAATAGCATTAATAACAATATTAGATCTAACAAATAACACATGTGTTTTTAATTATAAACATTAATAAAAGCCAAATTAAGCATATATCAAACCTAAAATAAAAATGATAAACAACTGAAATAAATATGATCATAAGTATGATAGAAAAATGTCTAATTATTTTGCCTTAATTGTTCTCAAGGTTGAGTACCAAAACATGTTGGTTATAATATATTTACAGGATCTGATACTTTATAATTTTGCTTTTAATTTAATTAACCATCTATTTTTTTATCATCAAGTTAGAAGTAATGCTTTTAATTGAAAAACAAAGATTTTAAAAAGAATACATTTAATGTCTAAAATTTTATTGTAACACAATTGAGCTAAATAAGTCTTATATCTTACTGGTTGCGATTGCGATTAATCTCATATCCATATATCATCATGTAATGACTGTTTTGATGCCTCGACACTCAAAACAGTTTGAGGGAATTATTTGAGTTTTAATTACAAAAAACTCAAAAATCGCTGTACATAACGAAATCCACGTTTCTACAGGTTAAAAATATATTAGCTTTCTTTTTCAAATGATTCATTATAAAGATGTTCATTGGAACAGGGGAATACGATTTTTCCAGTATTATATTTGATAACTATGTAAATTGACAATATTTTTCAATAAAAATTTGCATAAATGTAATACAATGCACACTTAATATCATATCCTTTTTTCAATCCAAAAATAATTAATTAATATCCGATACCAAAATTGTAAAAATTGACAACTTTTTAGCCTTTCACAGTGTTGTTTCCCCTTACTTAATAAGGTTTTTTGGTTTCACTCCATTGTCTAAGTAATAGAATTTCTTACTGGTTGCGAGTGCGATTAATCTCATATCCATATATCATCATGTAATGACTGTTTTGATGCCTCGACACTCAAAACAGTTTGAGGGAATTATTGGAGTTTTAATTACTCAAAACATTATTGATAATTCTTTCTCTTAAGTAAAAAAGCCCATCAATGATCACTTTCTTAGGTTATCTATAACACAATTGTTGACTTGTCCAGTTACACTAAATTCGATGTAAGTTTTTTTATTAAAAATAATTATACACTATTAAATAATAATAATAATAATAATAATAAGGGTACACATTTTCTCAAATTATTTTTTTGAAATTATATTTTCATATTCTTCTTATATATTTTTGCCTGTTTCGCTTAGCACCAGGATATTTTAGTTTATAATTTATAGTTTCGAATAAGAAATTTTTTTAATTTCTAATTTCTTCTTCCGCATTTTTTACCGCTTATGACGGCTTTTATACTTAATTTAGAAAATTTTAACTATTCGATATTTCAATTGATCTTCCTTAATTTAATTTAAATAATTTTAATTAGATGTTAATTATTAGTTTATATTGTATTTATGCTCGTTATATAGTTTTTCCTATTTAATTAATACTGATGCTTTTTTCTAAAAAAGTCGTCGCTCTTGTAACTTTTCATATTCCCCAGTAGTTTAATAATTTTTGGGACATTTACAATATTGTTTATAACTGACATTAAATTTCTGATTTCATTAAATTCCTTTAACTCATCTCTTTGCGTTGTATTTTGCATTAAATTTTTTTTTGCATTACTATACGATACCCCTTGTCTAATTAAATTCCTCTTACTTTCAAAATTCCTCATATAATTTTATTGATAGTTTCTTTTATACTTTAATTTGTTAGCCTACATTTTTTCCAGATATTTTAGATATACAGGACACTGCATATAGTAGTGTGTTTGTCCTTCGCAATTTACATATTTAACTATGCTAGTTTCTGTTTTGGTCATTTTAAAATCATTTATGTTGTGCTCTTTTGCACATTTCACACATTTTGGTTTTATGCTACAGTTCGTTTGCGAATATCCGTACTTTTGACAGTTAAAGCAATGTGTTATCCTGTTTTGTCTACTATACGCTTCCCACTTAAATTTTACATTTATTATTCCTGTGACTTTATTCAGGATCTTTAACTCAACTTCCTTTTTAATAACTATCATGTAGCTTCGACTTTTAATTTTAGTGTCTTTGTCTTTTAAAGGAATCACTTTTTAATTTTAACTTTTGTTTTTTGTTCTAATTTGTTTATAATATCCTCAGAGTCTATTTCTGGAGCAGCATTAATTACTAATCTCTTTATTTTGTCTGTTTTTTCTGTATAAGTAAAATGACCTATATCTTCTTCTAATTGATTTATTAATATTTATCTATCGTTTTTATTGTTAGTAAAAATATTTGTATCGTTTTTGTTAAATTGAAGTTCTCTCACCTGGTTAATGAATTTCATATGGTCCTTAATTTGCAGTTCAACGAATATTGGTGACGTTTTATTAAATTTAATTTCCAGTATATACAAGTATATACAAAAGATGTTTTTATATAAATAATGTTAATTAACTTTTCATCACGTTTTTCTCGAAACGACTTAATTTAAACGATAACCCGAGACGTTAAACTTCGATTTTATTTATTTTTTTAACGAAAACTTCTATATTTACAGTAATAAAGTTTTACTCCAATTTTAAACCAAATTTAAATAAACCAGTAAAGTATCCATAATGTATGTAATGCATAATACTTTAGCCAAGTAATGTTGGTTTGCTATATTTGCCTGTTTCTTTCAAAGCTACGATTAGTGAACTATACAGTTTAACGTTGGTAAAAATATTCCTTTGGCCGTTACCTCGTATAATGCATATTTTATTTCTCAATTACCTTATTTTTTGGCTTTTTGGCTTTCTTACTAGGACCAGGCTTCGTCCATTCCCCTTCTTTCATGCGAACTACACTCTCATCTCTTACTTTACTCTCGTTCTCCGTTTCCATTTCCTGTTCTTCTATCTCTTTCAATTTTTTCTGTTGTTCTAAACATTTTTGTTTGTTCGTTTTCTCTATTTATGGTGCAAAAGCCATCATCATCAGCCATCTAAATGGGAAAAATTGCATTTTCATAGAAGATTGGAAATTTTCATTTATTCATGATTTTAACTTATATCTTATTAATTAATACTGTTTTCAAAAATATAACTATTTCCTGTTAAATTATGATCTTTGTTCTTCAAACTAGAAACAATAAATCTTTATGTGATATTTGGTTATTTATTTGAAAACATGTTTTGATACAATTATTCTTCAATTTTTAATACAATTATTCTTCAATTCTAACACTAATTGAAAGTTTAAAGCTTTTTCAATAGATAAAAATAATTTAATTCGTACGTTTGTATATGAAGTAGACTTTGTTTTATTTTATTTTAAAATATTATAATAATAGAATCTATATATATATGGTCCATGTACGAATCCTTCAAATTATAATTTAAATGTACTAATTTTGAAAAAGATTTATCCCATGCTTAAAGTTACTTATCATGTTGGTAGACTTTATATCATTTTATCTTTTCATTGTATTGGTCGGAGTTTAATTCGATTCCTACCCCTGCTAAAAAAAAATGGAACCCTTCTAAGCGGTAAAATAAATCATAGTTGTGCTATCATGCTGGAGTTGTTTTCGAGTTTTCGTTTTGTAAATTTGTTTCTTTACCGTTACTGCTTTGTAATGAAAAGCACAAGAATCGTATTTGCGAATATTTGTTTATTTGTTTTACTACGGTGAACATTGATAACAGCGCCCTCTAACAAATTCTACTTTGCAATGCAAAATAAAAACTGATCATTTGGGATTAACTCTCTTTCTTCTATTATAGGTTTTTCGTTTTGAATAAAAGTTTCTCAAAAAGTTTCGACATGACAAGCAATAATTGTAAGGTTGGATCAATTGTCGTTTTGAATTGTGTTATGTCATTATTATAGTTTGTAATACTTGATTATTCTGTTACTACCTAATTCTAGGAATAAGGTCTATTTTGATTTTGATCTATTTGAACTAATTTTCTGTTGTTTTCCTGTTGTCCTGAAGTACTAGCTGTTTTCTCTTGTATCTGCCATACTGGTTGCTTAGGCAGATAATACTTCTTCATAGATTTGAATTTAATTTGCTGCAACTCTTTGGCGACAAAGCATCCACGATAATTAGCAGGGTAGTTTCCACCACAATGAATACATTTAAGTTGTACTCCTTCTGGTATTTTTCATTTCGCTGGTGAAATGTTTTCCAATACACTTGACAAAGAAAAGTAAAGTGATAAAATACAAAATAAACGTATATAATTTTTTATTTGTTTCAATTTTTGAGTTACTAATAAGGGCAACTTTTATAACACGTTCGTATATATGTATGTCAACATACCAGTTTACCAGTTCATGTATCAAAATGGCCATATACACTTACTGTCATTGATATGTAAGCTCTGTCAATGTCGTTAGACGCCAAAAATTTATATACAAACACTTTCTATGTCTACAAAAAAACAAGTATTTCTTATTACTGTTACAGTTTTAGAAGGAAGGCATTATGTACACCCCAATATGGATTCAGCTGTTATTATACGAATAGATAATTCTCACAAATGTACAGCAGTAAAAAGAAATTCAAGCGCTCCTTACTATAACGAGGTAAAAAATAATTAGTCCTATAACTTACCTATATGTATTATAGCTATTGTGTGAATATTCTTTGTTATCTTTCTAAAATAACTCCAAAATTGTATTCGCTATTTCAGTATTTCGTATTTGAATTTTTTACTACGTTGGAATCTATTTTGGAGAAAAATATTACAATTTCGGTAAGCTCAGATAAAATACAACAATAAAATTCGTATACATATAATCATTGATTTTAAGGTAGCGCAACCCAGTAACATCTGGAGAAAAAGAAAAATATTAGGCTACATTGCATTAGATGTAGCAACAGTATGGCAGCAAAAAAGTAATATCCATAATTTTTTTAAGTAAAATTTTCAATTTTCGGTTTTTTAGACCATCAGTTTTACCACAAGTGGGCAATATTAAGTACTGTAAAAACTGAAGCATATAGTGGCCCCCGTGGTTACCTGAAGCTAGATATTTCGGTTTTAGCAAAGGGCGAATTACCTAAAGTTCCTGCGAACATTATCAACGATGAAATTGAAGGGTAGTATAAATTCTTAAAACCAATATAATTAAAAAATATCAGTCGGTAACATATTTCACTGGTTATTTATAAATTTGGTTTTATTACGATATATATTCTTGTTTTTAGAAATTTGCTTCTTCCTGAAGGCACATTTACGGAAAGGCAGAAGGCAAAGTACATTTTTATTATATATTCGTGTAAAAATTTGGCTAATAAACCTTCACCTATTATTGTTGACGAAGCGAAAACCGAAGAAACAAAACCCACTGGTCCAACTACTTATGTTGAAGTGTCTTTTGCAGGCGTTTCAGTAAGTACTATATTAGGTAACTCTTAAAATTTTAGACTATTGTTAAAGGGAAAGTAACACGTTATTTTTTTTAAAAATCGCATAGATGAAATCAAGAAAATATTTACAACTAGTTTTTCTAATTCTATGGTTCTGAATATTTGCTAACAATATTTACAAAAACATTTAACATCTTAATATTTAATGAATATGGTTATAGGTTAAAACCTCTGTAAGGAAACACACTTCGTTTCCCGAGTTTAATGAGAAACTTACTATAATCGATCATTTCCCACCCCTGTGCCAAACCATTAAAATAGAAGTGTGTTACGGAGACGTATTAAGAAAATCTGTCCAATCACAAACACAAATTAGTTTAAAACAAATTTCTAATGACAAGGATGAAGGATTTCTTCCTACACTAGGTCCAATTTTTCTCCACTTGTATTCCAGTCGCCCATTAGATGGATATGCTGGATCCATTCTGATGGCAATTGAAACTGTAGTTGATGATTCTATATTTTCGGATACAAAAAAAGGAACCATAGTCGAAAGTATTCCTCCCATTATTGAGGTATGAGCATTTTTGTAATTTATTTAATTGCCCTAGATTGAAATGCCTTCTTTCATTGTTTTATAAACTTTATGAAATGGTAAACTGTAATATACTAGTGGCAATAAAATTTCCGATGTACATCATTGATGACACAAATTGTTTATCCATTCTGCCAGATAAGTAATACTTTTTAATTATATCTCTTTCCTTTTACAAGTAATAGTTGCACGATTGGACTGTTTCATGGATATTGCCTTATCAATATTATCAATATGAAGTTTCCAATGCTGACGAACATGTTAATGCAGAATAAAGTCATATAAGTACGGAATTTTGTATTATATTATGAGGTGTACCGGAAATTTTGTTACCAACAGTGTAAAAGCATTCCTGGGATAGACCCAGAATTCGGCGCAAAAAACAAAAACCTGGCCAATCGAGAAACATAATAAAATGCTGTCTCTTTCAAAAAAATGTACCAATAGAGTTAAAATATTTTGTGACTCATTAAACCTTGTGATAATGCCTTGACAAAATTTTTTTTTTCGCTTACTACCGTACCTTTCGAGTAACCGGTTCAAACATAAATCAAACTGAAGCTTAAACCATTTTCTATTAGGAAAAACATGCCTATGCTTGTTACAAATAGCTGGCATACAACTTTTTCCTTCTCAAAATTCCATGATGTTACTTACTGCTTTTTGTAATTATCCGAGAATGATTGTTACATTTTTTTTTGAAAAAAATAATAAATCAGTTTATCAAAAACATTTTTGTAAAAGTAAATTATATTTCTGACATTTAGTTACTCGTACTTAGGAAAAAATAAAATTATTGTAAATGTCTCACTGTGCCGTATCTAAACTAAGATTAGTGTTATTAGAATATATATAATATTGTTATATTAAATATATTTTTATGATCTTGAAAAAAATAATAAATATTAATTTAGTAGTTTAAATAACAATAAAATATCTTGAAAATAAGTTGATGTTATTTATACGGTTGAAAATGTTTTTTATATATATTTAAAAAATGTTAAATTCAAAGAGGCTTTGGTTACTTTTCTGCCAGAATATTGGTGAATCATTTTTGTCCAGTTTAAAACTTTATAATACAAATGAAGATTAATGTTTTTCTTATCTTATCTAAATAAATCTGTAAAAAACTGTTGTACAAGATTTTGCATGCAATCATGAAGAGGCCCGATGATCGAATCATGTCATTTCACTAAATTGAAAATAATATAGTTTAAATACACATTATAAATGGTGGTTAAAACATCTGACACTGAGAAAAGTATGTTATTTGTTTAGTCTGTAAATGCTATATTTTAATAGTAATGTCAGCTATTTCTCCATATGGTTATTGTACGATAAAGCTTTTGAAAAAAGAACATACAAAATTTATGGTCAAGTTTTGCCCAGGCACACAATTTTAAGTATGGTCTCTATGCTTACTAACATTTTAATCACATTTTATTTTATTTCTCGATTGGCCTATTTTTTGGCGGCGATCTCTTTGGCTAAAAAATCTATTTTGTTAATAACCCATATACTTACAAAGTCTTTGGTTGACAGTATCACAACTCTCTTATTTACGCGATGTGAGCTAAAAAAAAATTTTCAGAAAAAAATAATATTCATATTTAAGATTCAGTAATTTTTAATAAACTCTGCTTTAAAATACATATTACTTGAAAAAAATGTATGGGTATTCTTGAAGATAAATATATTTTTGTAAAAGTAATCAAGATTTAACATTATTATTATTTTGTTAAAAGGTACCTGATTATAATATTTTCAATATCTTATTACTATTAATAAAGGCTATTAAAAATAACGTTTTCATTGCTTCACTTAGTTGTAAACTTTTCAAATATAAAAATTATTTGATTGTTTAGATTTCAGAAAAGATAAGTGATTCAGAAAATGATGTATAAAATATATCAAAACAATGCTTATGTGCCTTCACAAATTCATTTTTAATATTCTCACTATTATGTTTCAGAACCAATATTTTGAGACTGAAAGTGTGACACTTTTTACTTTCCTATACGAACTAACGGCTTTAAATAAAAAGTACTCCAAAAAGCCAGTGTCGTTAAGAATGACTTTTGGAGAAATCCTTTGTCAAAAGAAACACTTCGATGGTATAGAAGCACGTCCAATAAATACAACGGGTGAACTAACTCCAATAAAAATTGAAAAAAATTATTACTATTTGAATTTTTTTGACGAAAAACCATGTTTATGGATTTTGTGTGACATACCATACTTTAAGAAGAGGATTTTTAATTCTAATATCATTGGAAAAATAGCTGAAGAGCTAGTAAGAATTTTTCTTTTGGATGATCCTCTATGGCCGATGTCCATCAAGATCATAGTTTAGTTTAGGCATACCATGCTCTGTTTTGCGCGTATTTTCAAAGGCAAAAAATTATTATATTATTTTGGAGATCTCACTTTTAAAAAATTTATAATTTTATAAAAACCCCTTCGCCTCTTTCTTATACAGTTGTAATACGAGGGTTATTATTTATGTATTGAGAATAGAAAGAACAAACAAATGAATTTTATCAAAAATATATTTATTGCTTTTCAAAATATTCGCCTTTAAGCTTTATATACTTTTGCAAGCGATTAGTTTATCCTTAATTTGTGGGAACAAGATGTCATTAGGTGCCAAGTCGGGGCTGTAAGGCGGATTACCCGTCAATTCGATCTTTTGTGTGTCCAAATACTCGTTAGTTTCACTTGATGTGTGTGAGCACGCATTGTCGTGATACAAACTGATTCGTCGTTTTCGATTGGTTTCTCTCAATTTACCGAAAACTTCTGACAAGCAACTTGTCGTATACCACGCTGAATTAACGGTCTTTTGATTTTCGAAATCCACAGTTGCCACGTGACAGGTTTTCGTAAAGAAACATGCCACCATTGCTTCTTAACACTTCGAGAAGGAGTAAATTTATGTTGGCTTTTCTTCACATTGAAACACCCAAACTGCAGATTGGCCTTTTCTTTCTGGCTCATATGCTTAAATCCATGACGTATCACCTGTGACGATGCTGTATACGGCTTTGGATGCACAACAGTTGTATTTTTTAATCATTTTACAGCACCAATCAACACGAGCCTTTTTTTTGGGCTTCTGTCAACAAATGTGGAATCCAATGCGCAGATAGCTTCCGAACACCCAAATGTTCGTGCAAAATCTTATGTATGCTGGTCATACTAATGCTTAAACATGCCTCGATTTCACGGTATGTCACATGATGATCTTCTTCAATTAGTTTTTCATAGCGTCGATGTTTTCCGGCACAACGACCGATTTTGGACGACCTTCTTTAACTTCGTCCGTGAGCGAACTACGGCCACGTTTGAATTCAGTATATCAGCGATATACACTGGCTTTGGATGGTGCTTCATCGCCAAAAGTTGAATTAAGATGATTGATGTACTGTTCTTGAGTTACACCACGTCGAAAGTCATAATAAATCATAGCTAGAAAATGTTCGCGAGTTAATTCCATTTTTTGGCCGAGATGAGATTTTCACTGTAAACGACACAAATAGTACTCGCACGTCAAAACGTTCTCAGTACGTATACTGTCAAAAATGTCAAACTTTAAGATGGCAATGACAGATTTCACTGGTGTTGCCAGTTGTCAATACATAAATAGCAACCCTCGTAAGATATCCAAAGTAATATCATTTAAACGAATTTTGTGCACATTTTATCGATACAGGGTGTTTCATTGGGAAAGTACCTAACTTTAACCGTACATGGACGTCACTTTGGTGGTTCCAAATAACCTATATTTAATGGGTCTTCGACCCTTTATAACTGAGATACAGAGTGTTTTATCAATACGGCCTATTTATTTCGAGGCTTATAACTTCGGAATTACTCTGTGTATTATTTTTGTATTTGGTACACATAATTGCCATTATCTAGAAAATCTGCCAATTACCAAAAGGAAAATGCAGGACTGGCTTAACAAAATATTTAAAAATTTGTCCAAAAAACAACACCCTGTATATCGATTTTTTTTTAATTGCTTTTTATTATTCGAAAGAACAGAAAAAACTAAATATATCCACTTTCTACTTTTCGTAGATAATTCTACTACCGAAATTTTACATTCAAAGTATAATTTATGAGCGTTTTGAGGGTTACGAAATGGTATCGCAGAGATTTTTGTTAATTTTTTGGTTGAAATAAAATTTTTGATTGAATTGAGTTTGTATTTTTACAAATACAGCTCACTGGATATTGCTACAGCGTCGTAATTAGGACATAATCATTCAATATGTTTCGAATGTTTTGAACATCCTGTATAAGTATATTTGAAATCTATGCACTTGCTACATTTGTAAATAACAAGTGCAGTTTACAAGAAGTAAATTTCTGTTTCCAAAGGCTGTAAAAATACTTATTTTATGTACACCAGGGCATAAGGTGTAAACTGCTCTTGTTATTTACAAATATACCAAGTTCATAGATTCCAAATATCTTTATACAGGATGTTTAAAACATTCAAAACATATTGAATGATAATGTCCTAAGTACGACCCTCATTTTCCATTAATCTGTATTTGTAAAAATACTACTAAATTATACTTAAAATAGTAGATGAGTAGATTCAGTTTTTTCTGCTCTTTTGAATTATATAAAGCAATTTGCAAAAAATATTTGTTTTTTGGAGAGACGAATTATTAAATTTTTTGTTAAGCCGGTATTGCATTTTGTTTTTAACAATACCTTAGTAGATTTTCCAGATAATGGTTATTACGCGTACTATGTATAAAAATAATATACAGAGTAATTCGGAAGTTATCAGCTCCGAAATAAATAGGCCTAATTAATAAAACCCCCTATATCTCAGTTATAAAGATCCATTAAATATATGTTATTGGGAACCACCAGACTGACGTCCATCTAAGGTTCAAGTTAGGCCCTTTCCTTATGAAACACCCTGTATAATAAAATGTGCTCAAAAATTTTAGATTAGGCTCCGATTTTTTGGACGTAGATAATTCTTCTAAATAGTCACTTTTGGTTTTATATAACTCAAATAAGACTTTCCAACTGAAATTTCATATAAAGGTTAATAATACATCATCAATAGATTTGGAAATGACTGCTGATTATCACAGGTTTATCTCTGGTACTACAATATTTATTATAACTCGCAGAAACGTCTTATCGAGCGTTGTGTGCAACTACAACACTTTTTTATGTTTAATAAATTATACAATTTTTTTTACATAAATTCAATGCATTGTTAATGCTTCTAGTCTCAACTTCTTTATTTTTATATATTTATCTACATTAATGAATAAGTTTAATAGAAATATTGTGTTTGGCATGAATACAGACATTGAAAATTTCTTTACCACATACAACTCCTATCTATAATATACAGAGTGGGCCACAGAAAACGGTCCACCCCGATATTTGGCAGTATTCATTAGATTTTAAGGAAATGCTGAAACACTCTGTATAATATATGAGCATCTGAAAGTCCAGTGGATTCAATATCAAAATCAACATAATTTATTGTTATCATAGCTTTAATTTTTTTAATAGACAATGTATTGGTGCCACTATTACTTTGATACATAACACCTTCATCTTTTTTAGAAGAAGTCTCTGTTATTTGTTTAACTTTGCTACGCTCTTTTCATAAAATTTGAAATGCTGGATTCACCATCATTTTTACACAGAACCTAATCTAATATTTACTGTAAACATTTGTGCTCAATCACTTATTTTTGTGTGTCTTATTTGCTACAATGTTATTACAACTTTTATTTCCTTGAGTCGAAGTTGGGATTGATAATTTATATGCATTCGCTGCATATCTGTTAAACAATTACATTAATTCATAAACAAAGGTTCATCGAATAAGGAAGGAATTGGATTAGGAGGAGGATTTTCCTTTTTTTGATATAAGACGTACTTAAAACACGTTTTTATGAGGAATAGCTGCATCTAAAAGGCTTAATCTGCAGTTAATGCATTTGGGAATTTTGTCTTATCCTCTCAATGAAACGGGAATTTTTTATACTGTTTTCGTTGGTTGAACGCGTGCTGACCTTTAAGAACATCCTTAGGTGTCCAATTTGTTGTAACTGTTTTAACAGAAAAAAATTCACATGCCAAACAATAAAAAATTCAAGGTTTGTATTTATAAATAAGAGTAAAAGAAAATGTTAAAAACGAACATGATAAGATACTAACTACAATGTGATCTTTTTGGGATATCAATATATCATGTTATAAAAGCTTTGAACTTCCTTAGACAAATTCCTTAAACCCTAATTTGCATCATCTGTTTTATTGTAGAAAGTAAAATTAAAAGAGATTGAAACTATGTTTGAAAATAACAATCCTAAGGAAGTGTCTCCTGTTATTACTCGAAAGTTATCAGATGTTATATATTTTATTTTATCAGCAGGGAAGAAATATATTGATATTAGTACTTCTTATACTGTAGGATATTACAATACAGACCTGGATATTAAGAGAAGATTAATATGCTTACAAGAAATGGTAAAGGATACAGTTATAATTTCGATTAATATTTTTTTCTATTTATTACCATTTAATATTGCTTATTTTGTTATTTAAATTTTATAGACTGATATTACTAAAAAAGCTGTAAACCTTGAAGGAAAATATTCCAATACGAAAACTTTCAGGAAATTACAGAAGATGTACATGAGAATAGAAATGCTGGTAGATGATGTAAGTATGTGTACTACTTATAAAAATATAATTTTAATTCCTTCCTTTGGTATAGAAATTGTCACTGACCAACACTAATATAATTTTGTTAGTTTTTTTTATTAATCATATTTAATATGATAACTAAATTGGTCTGATAGACCAACCATTCATTTTAATATGAATATAACGGTACTCTCACTCTCTGTACTGTGCTTTGATATACGAGTTCAAATGATTTTGTCCTCTTCAATCTTTTGAACATATGGTGGTTGTTAAGCAGCTGAAGTACTTCTGCGTTCTCGTGGAGGTGAACTGGATCTTCGTGCTTCTTAGCGAAGTTTTTAATTTATTCTTTAACCATTAGAATGCCAAGGTCTCACCATTGAACATGGACATTTATTTTAGAATGTTTGAATTATTTTGATGATACTTTTTGCATACCTCCTGAGTTGCAGGTCTACATCCAGGTAGGTTTTAGGATCTACTTATAAACCAGAGTTTTATTATTCTTGATCTCTCTGATCTGCCTTGTTGCAAGTACTATCTGCAAAGATAGAGTTTCACCTGTTCCAGTTTTCATATGTCACTTGTAGAAAGTACATAGAGGACAGGTCCAACTACATTTCCTTATGGTACTCCTGGTTGTCTATTAGTAAATGTATTTTTTTTATATCATCTTATAATTCTAATCTATTTAACGCGCCAAGTGAAGTACTTTGATAGGAAGGTATTATTACCTGAACCGAAAGAGGTCACAACGAAATTGTATCTTTACTAGATAAGGCGCTGGTGTGTTTTGCTGGTCAGTTATGAATATTTAATTGACAAGTTTTTGAACAATTTATTAAAAGAATCTGTCACAAATATTAGTTATTTATGAACCTAATGTAACTTAACCTATCCTAAGGTAAATCATGTCCAACCGTACCGGTAACGAGGCCCTAAACTTTATTTGATAAAATATTCGAAATTACAGATATTTCCCCCAGCAAAAAGATTAGATCGGCATTCAACCTTATGTAATTTTCTTTTTTCGTATTTGGCGCCTCCATAATTTTGAAGAAATTTAACCTAGGATTCGCTTACACAAGCAATCATTTTACTTTATAATGCATATTTTATTATAAATATAAAAGAACAACAATAAGTACAAATAATAATATCAAACAAAAGAACCCATAGACAAAAAAATTTAAAATATAAAATGTTTCTATCTTGATTTTAAAATAGCATAATCGAATTAATTATTTAATGTTCATTTATTGAATCGTGTCAGCTTCACTGCTTATCAACGATAAATGATGTAATAGAATATAATAGAATTTCTGAAATAGTTTTTTATTATGACGTTGCCACAGTGACAGGAAGTGTTAAAGATAATAACATTGCTGTAACTGCATCTGGAAAACTAACAGACAGAATTAAAATCTCGACAAATTCTTTCCTTGCAGATATTTTGGATATTTTCTCATTAAGCATTGAAACTAACCTTACTATTTGTAATGAAAAATTGTATTTTTTTGTAAGCTTTTAGAAGCGTTAAATATTTCTGTTTCATTCAAGGAAATTAAATTTCGAGGTGCCTAAAATAAAAGCAAACTTACAACCTCGGTCATCCCTCTTAATCTTTTATCAATTTGATTGAGTAGTATGTCAAGAACTGTATTAAATACTCTAAAAACATTGTTTTCATTATTAAACAGATGATCTATTGACAACTCATCAAAGTGCTGTTTTACAATTTTTTGCCCATTCCAAATAAAAGTGAACCTTTCAGAGTTTCGGGCTTTTATTCCATGTGCCACGGAAGACGCCTTTTTCAAAATGTAAATGAGCAAATTCGCAATTTTTTACAAAAAATCATTAGCTATAATTTTAATGATTTTGAAGGATTATCTAGTTTGGGCCTGGCAATTTATTGTTCTTTAGTATTTTATAGTAGGATAAATTTGAGTTAAATTTAAGGCAACATGCAAGAATAAGATTTTGTACTAATTCCAAAATAAAAAAAATGACATTCGAACAACAATATGTTTCTGATTAATTTTTTTCTTAATTTTAAGATCCAAAACTGTTGGCCGAACATTATACTGTGGTTAGCATATGCAAAGAAACATGTTACCTTCATTCAGATACCTGCCAGAGAAATAATATTTTCAAATGTTGTTGAAGAAAGAGGTCAATATTGTGGGGTGAAAAGATCAATGTGCTTTTATGTAAGAATACTAAGCTACTTTCTTGAAATATTTTTCTTTGTCTCATTAAAGTTGATAAAAGTTTTATGTGACGCACAAGAAATTATCTACTTAGATGCTTACAGATATTGGCTTCGTCTCTATCTTCAATATGAAGATTTGTAAATTTTTACACTTATTAAATAAATGGGCTTCTATGTTTTAGGAGAATATTACAGACAAAAAACAAATTGCAGCGAAAACAGAAATTAAGATGTACCTAACATTAGATAGACATAAAACAGCATGCCAAATGGAACTACCATCAGAAATTAACTATGACAATATTGAAGGCGTACCAAGATATTTACTTTCCCAATCAAAGAAGGTACTTAAATTTAAAAAAATACACCCGATTATCAAAATAAATTGCATAATTAAATAATATTTAATTTGAACTTTCTAGCTATTTGAATTAAGATGCTATATATTTCAAGGCAAAATCATCTCAGGTTTTGATAAGAGCGGTTTAGGAGATCCTTTTCTTCGAATTATAGTACAAAATCAAGTTAAAGACACACGCGTAAGTTTACTACTATTATTGCTCAGAGAATTTAAAATATAAAGCAAAAGAAGAGCTATATACAACCAATGATAGTAAAAATATTTGTTATATATTGTTATAAACCAAATATAAACAAAAGGATAATTTTCACCGAGAAATGTTGCGCGAATGTAGACTCCGAATAATTATGAATCAACCCAATATTAAACCAACATTCACTAAACTTTAATTTCAAAGATGTAAGGCAATTATGTTTTATTTTAGGTCATTCAAAAGTGCTTAAATCCAATATGGGACCAAACTCTAATATTTAATGATGTTGTAATAGACGAATATTACGTCCCTTCAATTTTATTGGAAATTCACGATAAGGATGATATGGTGATTTAGGATAAACTTATATTATTTATTTAGGCTAAATAATTACTTTTAAATTATTTTAGCGATCGGCTGAACTCGTGGGTAGAGCTATTATAACTCCGAAGATATTTCTAACTCAAAGTAAACATGAATCTCCTAAACTGGAGTGGCATAAAGTTTACTGTAATGATGAACTTTCAGGAGAGGTTCTTAGTGCTTTTGAATATATTGAGGTGATTGAATTAGTACACTAGTATTTCCTGTTTACTATAAATTGCTTCTGGCCCTAAAGAAAAATTATTCGATTATTTAAATCTTTTTATTGTAGTTTATAGGAGAAGGCAGCACAAAACAGTTCGATCTTCCAAAGACTGGCAAAATCTTTAGTCTTCCCGAGGAAATTAAACCAGTTCTTGTTTTACATAAAATGGAGGTATTGTTTTGGGGAGTACGAAACCTAGGAAAAGTGAATTTAATAGGCATTAAACGACCTAGAATAACAGTTCTGTGTGGAGATAGTTTCTTGCATTCCGATACAATTGAAAATGCAAATAAAAATGCAAACTTCCCAACCCAAATAAAATGCCTGCCTTTGGTAAAAATTTTGTTTTGTTATACATAACATAATAATTATCCTGTGTACTAAGGCAATAAGAATGGTATTACTTTTTCTCTTTTAATTAGATATTTCCAGTCCAGAAGGAATTCGCACCACCATTAAGGTTTAAAATGTTTGACAGTAGACGATTTGGAATTTATGCATATGCCGGTGTCCACATTACGCAAATCTCATCATTTTTGTTAACACCTATGTCTATAGAAGAAAGAAACAGGAGATTATCTGAAATCAGTATTCATTCTGCAGATACTTTCGAATCGTCTGTCAGTAAGTTTAAACATCTGTAAAATGTATATTTTCATCATCGCAGCTCCGCTATATAGAAATTAGAAGGCTTCCTTAAGAGTCTTCAACTAGCATTTAAGCATGGACCTTCAGCTTTTGATATGCTATCATCAGTATTTTTACTGGATGAACAACAGCAGTCAAAAGTTAGGGTTCATTTTGTGTAAATAAAGAATTTTTAGTTTCAATACAAAAACTAGAAGCGCTGCACATAAATATCCAACCAGATACCGATACGGCCGATACAGATGAAGAACATAAACGCCGCGGTGGATGGTTTTATCGATGTTGCAAGATTTGCTTCAAACCTTTACCTCCACCAGAAGGAAGATTAAAGTTGCCTCTATCCTCAACAACAACTTATGAGCTATTGACTACTGGTGATGGAGAGGATGATGTTGAGGAATTAGATTGGTGGACGAAGTTTTACGCATCTGTAGAAGTAAGATAATAATCTTACCGAAAATAATTTCTCTATGTTTGTTTATTGTTAAATTGATATAAAAAAAAACACTCTTTATTCATTAGAAAAGATAATAATAATTCAGTAACTATATTATTCAATTGACGTCAATAACTTTTATTTTTTCATTTCCAGAGTACTCAGAATTTAAACATTCATCCATTGAAACGAATAAGAGTGTTAAAGGTAAAATAATAATTCTGTTTAAAAACAAGGAATATTACAGCATACAAATATAAATAATTATTTTAGATACTACCATGTAAATCTAGTTAATAAATATATTATTATAATTATTCTAGTAAATTTCAGGTATACGAAAGTGAATTAGAGTCTCAGCCTGAATTTAATGGCTTCTCAGACATGCTCACATCCTTCGAAATATTCAAAGGAAAACGTACAGGTGATAATGTGATTGATGAAGTGCACGTAACGGGAATTTTCAAAGGTTCAATAAAAATTTACCAATGGCCATTGGAACCTGATTGTCAGTACGTTTCTAAAAACGGTTCTCTAGTAGAAGAAGGTGTATTTCGAAATTATCCAGAAAATCTACCAATGCAATATCTTCTAAGAGTCTATATCGTTAGGGGCTTAGAACTAAGACCTAAAGATAAAAGTGGAGCTTCAGATCCATATCTTGTTCTAAAACTAAATGATAAAGTTATAAGTGACAAAGAAAATTATATTCCTAGGAATATTAACCCAACTTTCGGACGGTATGTATTTTTTGTAATATTCCTCTACATATAATTTTAAATAATAGTTTATATATTCCTAAACTATCTTAGCTCTAAAGCTAAATATTTCACTCTTGAGAAGAATCCTTTTGAGATTTTACATTACTGGTTAATACTTAACGTGCCAAAGTTTTTATATATCAAAAAATCCCCTTGGGATAGCTTCCACTTCAAATGTTTCACTTGGGCATGTACTCAACTTAATTTTATTTCCATTTTAAAAATACAAGAGTTCTTGATAACATGAGGCTACTTTGCGTTATTAAAGTCGTGAATAAACTTTAGATGCTTCGAATTTAATGGGACCTTTCCTCAAGACTATTTATTGAAAATCTATGTATGGGATTATGATGTTGCTACTTCAGATGATTTGATTGGCAAAACTGAAATTGACATAGAAAATAGATTTTATACTAAGCATATGGCGTATTGTGGAATCCCAGAAACATATGAAGAGTACGAATATTTTCCCATTCCATTAGTATTTTACGTTTTTTGATGAAATTTTTCATTTTAGGAAAGGATATTGCACTTGGAGGGGACAACACAAACCATCAGTAATTTTGTCAGATCTTTGTAAAAAATTTAACATCGATGGACCCCAATACAAATCGATTTCTGTTAAAGTTGGAACCAAAGAGTTTATAGTAAAAGATTTAGTGTGTAAGTACTTATTGTAATAAGAAGTCATTACAGAAAATAATAGTTAACTGAATTTACATATCATTTTTACTTGTCTCTTCTCACTTTTTTGCTTGATTTCTGAAAATTTATTTGATGTGAGTAGGACGACAAATATCTAAAAGCAAGTTTAAACCTAACTACTAATATTTTGGTCCCTAAGTAATAATTTAATACTGTAGAAAACATTATCCAAAATGTAACCAACACAGAACAGTCTACGTCCTCTATTATAAAACGTACAAAACTAAACTTTAATAATAAATATCACCTTTTGAAAATCGTAGATTTCTGTTTGTTCTGTTTTAGCAAGTGGAGATCGAAATATGGATGTGGAAGTTCTGGCATTAGCCGCTTTACGGCGCTGGAGAGAAATGCCAATGGTGGGTTTTTGTTTAGTCCCAGAACATGTCGAGACAAGGTCGCTCTTTCATCCGGCAAAACCAGGTATCGAACAGGTAGTCGCATATCCTAAAGAAGTATTATGCTTTATAGTGCGAGAGCCCACTACCAAAATATTTTATATAGCAATACGACCAAACCGTATAAAACCGACAAAATAGATTACCATAAACCGAAAAACACTAAGTTCATCGGGTCAGAACTTACTTGCATTTTCAAAAATTTTACTGAATTGTATCATAGCAATACGTCTGCTTTTTGGAATGTAAATAAATGGTAGATGTAAGATACCGAAAAGACGTTTTTCAAACGCATGTAACGTAACATATTTACAGGCAACCGCTAGAAATAAAATTGAGAAAAAACCATAAAGCAGCTGAAAAGCTGTAAATTAAAGAAAATCTGAGCACCTTATATTTTCGGAGAAAGCGCTAAAAAATCCTGGAATGATAAAATAAGATGCTCAGGTATAGAATAGAATAATAAAAAATCATACAAATAATAATCTTTCTCCACGACCGTTAGTGAATGTATTAATTCCGAAATGATTTTTAATAATAGAATGTAAGCATTCTCACTATTTATTCTAAAACACTTGCTTCTTATATGTTTTTCATGTATTTTTATTCTATAACAAGTGACAGAATGAATATTCCGTAATTTTTTTAAATAATATCGATAGCCATAGATGTCCAAAACTGTCAATGTCAGATGTAAATGGCGGCGCCGTAATAACAAATTTTAATTTAAATAAAATTATGAGTAAACCTCTGGTCGTGGGGAAAATATAGTTTGTTACTTGGTTAGAATATACTATTATTTCTTTTATGAATTATTTATATTCAAATACCTACGCTTAAATTTAAACAAAACCAAATAATGGATAGTGGTCACCAAAAACAAAAATATAGCTTAACAACCACTTAACAGATATATAAATGGAGAGATAGTTGAAAGAGTACCAACATACAAATACTGGGCTACTGGGGAATGAAAAATTCCCTTAAGAATACGCTTATTTCGTTGCCCTGTCTTCAGCATACTATTCTATAGGATGGAAGTATGGACCCTCACTGAAATAACGTACAAGAGAATAGAGGCTTTCGAATTGTGGGCCGAAGATAGTTAAGGATATAGTGGATAGACAGAGTGACGAATGAAGCGGTTCTACAGCGAATGAACAAAGAAAGAGAGGTACTTAATAGCATAAAAAGAAAAAAGCTGGAGTATTTGGTCCACGTAATGAGAAATTTGAAATATGAATTGCTCCATATAGTTATTAAGGGAAAAAAGCGGGAAAGCGTGGTCCTGGTCGCCGAAGAACATCTTAATTCGGAAAACTTCGCCAATGGTATGAAAGTAAATACCACGGCAATGTTTAGGTCCACTGCTCAGAAAGTCATCATGCGACTGATCTCCAATGTTATTGGAGGACACGGCACGTAAAGAAGTAGAAATAGCAAGTGTATAATAGTTTAACTAAGAAATTGCAAAAACCAAAACTGCTAACTACAAAAGCACCTTATATTTTGAGACCGTTTTGAAAATTTTATTTATCGGTAGCAAAGGGTCCAAAAAATGTTGGTCATAAAAAGTTTCCCAGATGTAGAAAAAGTTGATATGATACAAATTTAGCCTAGTATTCTACTAATCAGACAACTTTTCATTAAAAAAACGTATTGAGGCGTATGAATGTGTAAGTTACAAACCTATCAAGTTGAAATATTCAAATTCTCTGATAATGATAAAGAGTTTACTTGAAACAAAACCTGAAAGTTGAAGGATTTTTTAAAGCTCTTGAATGTCTTCTTCTGGAAAATAAATACAATTTGCCAAAACTACTCATTTCTTTATAAAACAAAATGATAAAGTCATGTTAATTATATCATTTATTAATCTTGATTCTTCGGCTCAAATAACGTCTCGCTGGAAATTGGCTCTCGGAAAGGTCTTTCGTTATCATAAAATCCAAAATCTGTGGGATTTAGATCTGCTAAAGCTTTTGTATGAGCATTGCTTTATTTTCACGCAATATATTGACTTCACAACAAATGCTGTTCCAAATCTGTTTCGTACGGCTGCAGACTGCAACCATCGTAATTAGATAAATCTAATAGTTATACACATTTTTTCAAACATTATGGACAAAAATTGTAAATTTGCTGTTGACTAACTTGACTAACCCATACATTACATTAAATAACTCTGAAAATATGTATCCCCACGTACCCCTTGTTAAACTAAATTATACGGTTGGGCAAACGTTTTATGACATTGCCACTGTCACATCGAAATGTATATTATCATTAGATTAGTGAGGAGAGATATAATATTTCAACCGTCGGTACTATTTCATAAGAAATAAAAAAGAGTGAAATTTTAAAATCACCTCCAAAAATTCGTCCATAAAAAAGATTATTACTATTCTACAAACACTGGATAAAAGTATAATTCGAAATGTGATTTATGCCATTTACGAAACAAGTAAATAAATTGACAAACTGATTTGAATATTTATTGTTTGTGAACCTATTAATGTACACAAATATATTACATTATAAATAAAAAACAATTATTTAATAGCTATCGTACTTCATTGTTGATATTATTAAAAAATATAGATTTCTGATGGACGAACCACAGAACGGGTTAATGGGAC
The DNA here is from genome assembly GCA_951812935.1 of Hermaeophaga mercurialis. Lineage (NCBI taxonomy): Eukaryota > Metazoa > Arthropoda > Insecta > Coleoptera > Chrysomelidae > Hermaeophaga > Hermaeophaga mercurialis. Next base: position 23,948,889 of record OX638358.1, on the reverse strand, counting down.
TTTCTGATATTGAAAAAGAATATTATTTTAAAGAAATTATATATCAAAAAAAGACGTCTTAATTTTGTTTTCGTGTATGAAACATGGATTTTTTTAACATGGTACTATAAACCATTCCTGCCAAAACGATAATACAAGAAGGGTCAGAACCACACAAGTTGATGGTGAGTCATAAAATTATGAAAAAAATCACACTGCTTGTACAATATTTTATGTGTATTATATTAAATGGTGGAAACGAAAATTTATTAAGTACACACAAGCTGTAGATTGTTCAAAAAACTAAATTTAGTGATTAGCATGAAGAAATGCATAAACACACCTTTCTGCATTGGTTTGAAAATCAGTTGCTGAAGAATTTTACTGAGCCTTCTCTAATTGTTATAGACAATGATTTCTATTGTAGTATGTTCCTGCATAAAATACTAAATAAAGGTTCTTCCGAATCTGAAATACAAGCTTGGCTAGACAGCAGACAAATTATTTTTTTTGTTTAAATGTTTAAAAATTTTCTAATATAAAATATAGTACTTTTTTAGCAACAAACAACCAGAAATATACATATGTACGTGGTAAATAATTTAGCGGAAAAATATGCCTACAAAATATTACGTCTTCCTGCCTAGCATTGTATTTTGAATTATATCGAACTTATCTGGGATATTTTAAAGCAGTTTTACAATAAAAAATTTTAGGGATGGTAATATTTAACAACAAGCTTATTTAAATAGGTGGTCTGAAGATCTCTAGACTGTTAATGCTAGAGGATGGAAAAACTACGTTCAACATACGGACAAAAAAGTTGTCAAATTATACACAGATTAGTTCTTTATTAATAAAAAAATATATTTTTTAACCTAATATTTTATTATTCAATAAGAATTAATAGTTGCTTCTTACATTTGTTTTGATATATTTTGGCTCATATACATACATACAGGGAAATATTTTTGTTACAAATTAAAAATGATTTTATTACACATGTTTGACTCAATATCAAGAAGACCCTTAAATTTTTATTTAATATATACTATCGACATTTCTTATATATCATTATGTTTAATATGCTCTGCCCAAACTGAATGAAAATTATAGACATTCAAAATTCAAATAATAACGCTTTTTTATTTACAATCCTTTAAACTCTGATAATGAAACCTAACCTTAATTTTTTACTGTTATCGAGATTTTCTCTACTTTTGTATGGTTGTGACACAGAAATGTAATCACTTATCTATGACATTCATTGATTTTTATAATAAAAAGTATAGAGACGATTCCAATGTTTCATTGATCCAAACGCTTTGCCATATTTCCAAACATTATAAATAAATCACTTACAGATCATTGAATCGATACTCGATGTTGTTAATTAATTTGACAGACATGGTAAAAATTATTGGTATCTGCCTCCTCGTGTTCTTCATTAATTTGGCTAAAGGTACCATCTTCAACCAAACATTCACATCGTATGTCGTGATTAATATGGAAGATTTTGACCAATAATTAATTAAAAATTCAATCAACATAGGAGCGCAACAAGCATCGAAACGTTACTGAAATTATAGGGGACACTAAAACAATTTATCTATTTATCTTATAGTTTTTTACAGTTGTTGACACTTTGATATGTATTGATTGTAGTTGTCAATATCGTATGTAGGTTTTTTACAAAAGGATGTATCAGAAACAAGAAAAAACAACAGAAAATGTATTGCTGATAAAATCAAGGATATGATAAATAAATCTTTATTAAACGTAAATTTTGAAATAAAATAACATGAGTAAATAGGACTGTGTCGTTAGCTTAGTATTAAGGCTTAATATGTATTATTTTATTTGATTTCAGTTCATATGTTCGATTTTGTATATATAATAATATAATGTTTTCTTAGGACCGCTCTTACATTTTCCTTCCATATCTTCCTTTCCTTTGCTTATCTTTCTTCTGATATTCGCTTTCGATCTTTTGATTTAATATCTTACTTAGGGCTCCTTCAGCTTTACTCACTTGCATTATTCGAATTTATTAACTTTTTTAATTTTATATTTCTTATTTCCCTTTTCCATAAGTTGTAAAATTTTTATTTCTTGCCTCAGTTGTGATTCCATATATTTGTTATAATTTAATTATAACCTGGTTTATTTTTAGCCAATATCTATATTACTTTATTCGCTCAGAACACCCAACTACTTTCTGAAATGTTTGTAACCGCCCCAGAATATATGGCTGACACGTGGAGAAAAACACGTGCACAAATATATATAAAGTTGCTATCCATTACCTCCCGATAGCCTTTCATGAAAGCTTTTGTTACATGTAATACTTTATTTTGACATAAACTTGTGAACTTATGAAACACTATAGCGCACAAGAACAAAATGTATTCAAACCACCATTCAACTCTAAATCATTATAAATATATAAAATGGCGTTGTTCGCTTAAGAAAAATGTTACCCGAAGATCCGTGTAATTATTTTGGTTCCTAAAAACTATCTTAAAGATATACTAAAGTTAGTTATTCACTATAGGGGAAGCTGCAGCTTTGGATAGATATTTTTCCTGTACTGGACTTGCCACCTCCACAAAAAGTTGATATAACCGCCAGAACACCTGTTCCTTACGAGCTGAGGGTGATAATCTGGAATACCGATGAAGTTGCTTTAGACGAAGATGATTTCTACAGTGGTGATAAAAAATCTGACATTTATGTAAAAGGGTAATAATATAAAATAGTATCATTTTAATTCGAAAGTCTTTGTGGGTTGTTTCTATAATGAGAATTATTTTATGCAAACGTTTTAGTACATTACAGTAGTACAAGAAGAAGTAGAAAAATATGTATTAATATACAGAATGTAAGTGAAATATGTCCGTATATTAAAAATACGCTCGATATCTACGAGATAGTCGTAAACAAAATTTTCTAATTTTATTTTTAACTTCTAGAATTAAAAAACGGATAATTAGCAATATTTGTTCTCGGGCATAAAGTATTCTTTTGAAACAAGTTCCAGCTTTATAATATTAAAAGGATGGAAAGATCCACGCACTGCTTAAATTAGAATTTACTTGTACATGGATTAATCACCAATTTTTGAAATTAAACGTTAAAATATCATAAATATCCACATTTAGATATGAGAAATTAACTTCACAATACTTTCATATATATTTAAATGTAATACAGTGGCGTACTACACTTTGAACACATTTTTCAAAAATGTATAGCTAGTAGTGTAGTCGAATTAAACAATAATTTTCATAAGTTAATTAGAATTTCCAGTTTACACGGTTTTATTATTTGTATTGTACATATTTCAATTAGACCTAAAGCAGAGTGTATGTAGTATATTACTAGATCTGAGCATTAAAAAAATATAAATTAAAAATGCTACTTCTATAATATTAAAACCATAAATGGAATAATGTTAAATTAACTAATACTTTCGAATTAGAAAAGTCGGTTTGTTACCTTCGAAATGGTTATCAAAGTAAAAATTTAATCTCTTGAAAGTCGATAACAAAATATTTGCAGTTATTTCAGTTTACATATATAAAATTATTGATCTAAATGAAAATTTATTACGAGTTCATTAAAGGTCAAGACAATAACAAAAATAACCAAACAATCTATCAATTATTTTCCAATTGACAAATAATGTGTTATGAAATTCTTAAAATATTGCCTTAAACAATAGATAAAAAGATTAAATCTGCACTTTTAAAACAGTTATTGCTTTTAGGAGTTACACAAAGATCTATTTAATTTAAGCTCTTTCGGCGATATACAAGGTGTTTCATACATAACGGAACAATCTACATATAAAATAAAATCCCTTACTGCATACTGTATGACACACTTGTAATTTCATTTAATTCCTAAGTATTAATGTTACTTGGAAGCTTAAACTAAAATTTTACTGAATATAACACACTCACTTATTTAAGAGTGACTCTTACTGACTTTTTGTTGTCATAAGATGTTGTTATACACGAAACTGACGAGAGTGATGACGACGTTGCTTTATTTTTCCATCTAAGTAGGGCTGCAATGTACACAATTTTGATTTTTACAGTGAATCTACTAAACATAATGATGTTCTACCGAATTCAAATATAGTTGCAAGTAGCAATATACTACTAAAATCGAATATTCCTAAAAATCAAAACACTACTTTTCCTCGACAACTAATTCAGAAGTGTTGCTCTATTTATATACCAAACAAGAAAAGACATTTTACCTGTTGGAACCGTAAGATCTAATCCAGTGTCAGATTTTCCCAAGGAAGTATAAATGAAGGAAAAAGGCAGAGGTACCATGATAGAAAAAGTTGCCAACATTAATATTTCCGTTGTATCTTGGTATAACAATAAAATAGAGAACGAACTTAAAGGCCCCACTCACTAGGAAGGGAGAATGCGCAATTAAGTCTCTGCATGTTTGCTGTACGGTAAACCGTAAAAATCAAGATTATCCTGATATCAAGAGGCTGGGTTGCAAATTTTTCAGCATACACACACAATTTTCACTGTTTGTGATGGATGTTTATTACAAAGGATTACATGTAATCAAAGGGTTAATGTTTTTTTCAAAAGAAAAGGATAAGGCCAACAATAATTTACAAACTCGACTACAATTTAGTCATACACATTTGCGCCAATACATGCTAAAGAAATTGGAACTTTGGTTGCTTACCAGAATGGTCTACTCTCGTCTACTCTACAAATAAGCTGACTGCAAATGGTTTGTTTAAGGCGAAGTATTTTAGTATATTAACAAGAACCAAAAAAGTTTTCGTCGCTTTCGTACTAAATAAGAAATTATTAATTTTTATACAAGTATGTTATTAATTCTACAGTTAGAATGTATTTTTACTTATTCAAATTATCTCAATTTGTTCCATATTTTTGGCAAAAATCACAAATTTTGTTTGCTTTTTTTTTTGAAAAATTTGTTATAAATTTTTTTATATTTTTTTACAAAGTTGCTGAAACCCTGAAACATTCCATAAATAAAAAAAATAAAAAATATGCAGTAAGGGATACATTCTGCCTTTGAAAAACCGTAACAAAAACTTAGTTAATCGATATCAATAACACCAAGTAAAGCAAAAAATATATTATTTTTTTACAGATGGGTAATAGATAGTTCTCAAGCCCAGTATACAGACGTACATTACAGATCACTGACCGGAGAAGGAAATTTTAATTGGAGATTTGTATTCAACTTCGATTACCTAGCGACTGAAAATAAGTTGGTCTTTAAAAAGAAAGAGAATATTTTTGCATTAGACAAAACTGAGTTTAAAATGCCATGCAAACTAACGTTGCAGGTATGGGACAACGATACGTTCACTAAAGATGACTTCATTGGTAAGTTTACAATTTTTTTATCATAAAATAACTTTTATTAGGAAACTTTTGCAACGTATATCAATGTTAATAATAAAATAATATAAAAAAAATGAAGAGAATAGTAAATATAAATCATTTAAGAAAATATGTTTTCTTTTGGAAACAAATAGACACAGTCGTCAAAAAAGCTTGTAGAATACTACAAAATAAGACGGTTTAACCTAAAACAAGCAGATAAAATATTCCTCATAGACAAAATATAGTTTTAAAATGATGTTTGCTGATAAATATTATCCAATATTCTTTGTCCATACTTGGCAAAAGGGCTATATTATTTTATTATACTGTCGTAATTGTTATAACACCATAGTGAATTATTATTTATTATTTTCTTAGCAAATATTCTGTTGTCTTATTTCAATAATGTCTATGGTTTCCAAGATATTTGTGATGAAAATAGAAAGAAATTATTTTAGTTAAATTGGTTAAGTGAATCACACATGAGTGTCGTCGAATTGATATTAAAAATTAATAAATCAGTATAAATATAATTAATTTGATATTTTCAATTACTGAATTATGAATATTTTAATTACACAGTGAGACATTCTTCTCTGAGATATTATTAAGACAATTGCGATTAGCGTGATAAAGATGTAGTTGGTTAACTTTCATAGGAAGCAGTAAGATTACTTACTGTTTTCCTACACAATAGTTTGCTTCGTGAAAATGCCACGTTATAATAATTTTTCAATGTTGAAATAACAGATATTATATGTGTTTATACACAAAAAAATATCGAAGGCGTCCTCTTCCTCAAACCTTACAATCTCACTCCATTGCAGAATTTTTCACTTGAAGATGTCCCCAATGTGGTTTATATAATTTGTAACGGATAAGACAAAAACAAATAACAATTTTGTTAGCAAGATTCTTTTTAGTAAAGAAGCCGCTTTCATACACAGAGGTGTTTTTAATTAGAAAAATAGTCACTATGAGGATAGTAAAAATCAATGTCTCACCAGAGAGACTCTTCAAGCCTGAATATACGATCAGTGTTTGGTGTAGAATTTTTAAAAATACTTTCATTAATCCCTTTGAATTACCTGAAGATTTAAATGATCATTCATATTTACAATTTCTCCAAGCTACGCTTATTGATGTGTTGGAACAGTTGCCATTAATCCAAAGAAGTGGTATGCGGTTTATGCATCTCAATGGTGCGAAATTATTTAACTCAATTTTCTCCACGACCATTAATGGAATGTGCTAATTCCAAAATATAATTTTAATATAATGTAAACATTCTTACTCTTGAGAAGGAATATTTATTCCAAAACACTTGCTTCTTATGTATTTTGCATGTATTTTCATTCCATAACAAGTGAGGGAATGAATATTCCGTAATTGTTCTAAACAATATCGACAGCCATGGATGTCAAAACCCGTAATAACAAACTTTAATTTAAATAAAATAATGAGTGAAAAATCGAGTAAATTTGTGGTCGTGGAGAAAATATATTCTGTAACTCGGTTAGAATAACAAAATCCGACTTGGTTTCTTGTGTATCAAATTTTGTTGTTCTAACCGAATTACAGAATTTTCATGGCCGGCTCAGAGACTCGATTTTAATCCTCTAGATGTTTGTTTGCGGAGCCTGTCTATGCTGATGTAATTTATACCCGACAAGAATGAATGCAATAAATACAAAATGCCGTGAAAATTATTAGAATCAAACAAACATATTTAAGTATCGATTTTAGTAAAAGAACTAAAAAATGTAACGAATTCAATGGAGGCTGCTTACAACATTTATTTTAATATTGTTGATTATATTTATTTTGTGTTACAAATATTTCATACATTTGGATGAAGCTTAAATAGGTTTAGCTTTAAATATAAATGGAAACTTATACGTTTGAGGGCAAATATCTTGAAAACGGTGAACTCGATCACACTGAGACAAGAAGACAATATTTATTTAGATAAAAATGAGGAATCGCAAAAATATGTCGTTATGACGAAGACGACAGTGGTATAGAATCTACAAGAAGGAAACTAAGTCTCTACCTCTGGCGATTTCCTCTCTTAATAGGGAGAAACTGTCTTTTGCACTAACTTAAAGTGTCCTAATATAAACTTGTTGTCAAGTATTCTTTTAACATTGTATATTTCAATTAGAACGAATATTTTATTTGTTTCACGATAAATCATATTTTACATCCCCAGAATTCGTTAATTACAATATGGTAAATTAATAATAAAACACCCTGTATATATATTTAAATTTATAGTGTCCCCTCCATCAACGGGACGGAACCTAGTGGGGAAATTAACAAAGATATTATTTAGCGACTCAATACAAAGTGAATAATTGTAAATATTCTAAATAAAAGAAATTCGTACCTTTACAAAAAGTAAATTATTTGCAGAAAATATTAAACAATTGAAAATCTGTCCTTTACAAATTTTAATATTCCTGAAGTACAGACACTTTCTACAAACTATGATAAGGAAAAATCAAAGATTCTCAATAAAACATCATCAATCAGTAAATAGTTTTGAGTGAAATCTTTTTTGAGCACAGTTTTCCAGTTAGAATATTTACAATTGTTAGTTAGTCTTACCCTTCAGTGATATATTAATAATCAAGTGTACACAAATATATTTGGTGATATTGTCTGGTTCAACCTGTAACTTTTTAATTGGTATAATTTAAGGAAATTTGTCTCTTGAACTATCAAAACTACAAAGACCAGCTAAAGCAGTTAATAAGTGTACTTTAAAAATCTTAGAAAAAGAGGCACCCACGATTAATTTATTTAAAATCAGAAGGACCAGAGGATGGTGGCCATTGAAAGGATTAGACAGTAAAACGAAAATTCAAAGATGCACGGTATTTTTCTAAATTCTAAAAATCACATAATAATGGCAAAAATATTTTAATATCAATACATTTTTTAGGGAAAAATTGAAGCAGAAATGGAATTATTGACGCTTGAGGAGGCAGAAAAAGAACCTGCCGGATTGGGAAGGCATGAACCTCAGGCTCTTCCAGTACCAAAGTAAACACTTTATCTATATTCCAATGAATAATTTTTTATTTGTTCTTTTGTATTTATAACCTTTTGATGTAATTTATTTTTCTTTTCCTTTTTGTCCTATGCTATTTATTATCCCAAGTCTTTGTATTTCACTATTTTTTATTCTGTACTATTGTCGTTACGTCATAAGTCATAAGTCTTACTATTTTTTTTTCGCTTGCTTCCAATACTTATCTCAAATGTCTCCTTATTTGCTTCCGTTTTTTCAAATATTTTCCAATGTTCGTTTTCCCAATTTAAAAGCATAATATTTTAATACTAACTAAATAAAAATAATTATACAGTGTGAATAAAAAGTATGGAATAAATTCATTTTAAGTTAAACAAACAATTTTGAGGAAACAACTTGAGACAAGTCGGTTTTTGCTTTCAATTTAATGTGTTTTTACATAACAATTGAATATACACGGTAAACTATTTGTGAGTAATGATGTCATCGACAATTTTTTTAAATGGCACACCCTGTATTTTTTTAGATTGCAAATTTCCAGACGATTCCAAAAGTATATCATACTTGTATTCGGTAATTAATAGTTTTAAAGATACGATAATTTTAAAATCTGTATTTTTGAAGACTTTAAATTAAATTAAAATAACAAAATAATACAACAGTAATAATAAATTGCCACACAATAAATTACAGTCTTCCTTCTTGTGCTTGACAGGGTACTACTAAGCGATCACAAAAAATAAAATTTTAAAAATGTTATTTATTTCCTGCCTTACTCTATCTTTTAAATCATTTATGTCGTCGGGTTTACTTTTATACACAACATTTTTTAGATGACCACACAAAAAGAAATCTAATGGCGTGAGATCCGGTGACTATGTTGGCCACTTAATGGGTCCTCGTCTAGCGATCCTCTTATTGGGGAAAACTTCGTTAAGATATGTTTGAATGGTGGCTGCATAACGTGGCGGTACCCCATCTTGTTGATACCACAGACTTTCATCGATATTACCGGAAATGTTTGCACTAGGGAATAAATAAATTAGAGTTGGAATCAAAAAGTTGTATAAAAATTGCAGATAAGTTGGCCCGTTTACAGTTCCATCAAAAAAAGGATCCAATGATTTTATTTCGAACAATTCCTGCCCAAATATTAATTTTCTGTGGATATTGAGTGTGATGTTCTCTCATCCATTTAGGATTTTCCTTTGCCCAATATCTACAATTCTGTCTGTTGACTTCACTGTTAAATATAAATGTGTATTCATCAGAAAAAATAACGTTTTTTGCGAAAAGTGAAACATTACTACACTTATCCATTAAAGTTTCGCTAAATTCCATTCTACGATCCGGATCGTCATTTGATAGTTCTTGTACAAGTTGCACCTTAAAGGGATCCCACTTTTCATGTTTTAATACTTTATGAATAGAAGTATAAGGAACATCATATTCTCAACTTAACGAACGCTGTTGGGTTGTTTTTTGTTCCATAGCCAATAAAACGTTTAATTTAGTATCCTGGGCAAGTGTTGGACGAACTGATTTAGGTAGATCTTCTACGGTACCAAACTCCCTAAATTTTTTTCAATTTTGCTCAATGTTGACTGACTTATAGGTTGTTCTGGATATTTATTATTAAATATAGCACATTCCCCTTGTTGAATTCGTCACAACCAATTAACATAAGAACTTCAATCCTTTGTTTTATAGATAAACGCAGTTTTAAAGTGTCAACAAGCAAATTTAGAATAACTAAACTGGTACTACACTTCACAAGTGTCACTGTCATTAGTGAGTATTAAAAGGTAGCCTACTGAGTTATTATCACAACTTTTTACATCTGACAAGTTTTTACAAAAATGATAAGCAAGGGTAGGCCAGTATTAATTACAAAATGATCGTATCTTCAAAACTATTAATTACCGAACACAAGTATGATATGGAATTGAAATTTGCAATCTAAAAAAAAAATATACAGGGTATGCCATTAAAAAAAATTGTCGATGAAATCGTTACTCACAAATGGTTTAACCTGTATATTTTATTGTTATGTAAAAACACATTAAAATCGACTTGTCTCAGGATTTTTCCTCAAAATTGTTTGTTTAGTATAAAATTAATTTATTCCATACTTTATGTACACACTGTATATATTTTTTGATAGGACAAAATCATTGGACTATTTGGAAAATAAGCTTTGTTAAAACTCAATAAGCATTATACTATAAATTATGGTAAACTTACTGTTATAGGTATAAAAATAAAAATATCAAAGTTTAGAATAAAAGAAACAGAATCTAAAATTTCCAATGTCGATGGCACTTTAAAATTGAGTCAACATTTCATGATGATTGGGACAGACTTCTATGCTTTAAAAATAAATTCCTACAACAAAGTTTTTTTTCCACTCGTTTCCCAGTTTTTATGAATTGTCAAGTTATCTAGTACATTTGTGTGCTTCGGAAACTCCTGAGTGTTCTTCTAGGCAGGTTACTGTAGATTTAATTTCATATATTGATTTTTAATTCATTTTATTGAGAAAAACAATTTCATATAAGATAGGAAAACAATTTGTCATCGCTAAGATAAATCAACAACATAATGTTTGTTTGCAATTTATTGAAGTCTTACTAGTGTCATTATCATTGACGCCCTTGTGGAGTTTCATTAGTCTACTTTGTATATGGTTTTTGGGAGAATTGCACACCAAGAGTTGTTTTTAATTTAATTATGATCTAATTTTATTGTTACAGAATATTCAAAATATTTTACTTTTATATATATAAAAAGTATACACCGAAGGTGCGTTTGTTTCTATTTTTCCTAAATTCACAATATATTTTCAATATAAACTTGATTTGATCTAATTAAACTTGGTTTGATTTTGTAATTATTTAAAATAAAAAAAAATTAATTGCATACATATAACTGCATATCTATAAATATTTCACGTACATTACCACGCATATTAATACGTAACTGTTAGGTGAGGTTAAGTTTCATATATAGAGAAAAAAATGAGCCCTTCAATTGAATACACGAGCAATCTTTTAGATTATATCTATGGAGAAAAGTCAACTTTACCTCAAATTCATTATGCATTTAATACAAATGTATTTAGAGTTAATTTCATTTGTATACGATTTTGTATTTTCAACTGATAGGAAGAGTTACTTTCTACTTAAAAATGAATATTTTTGTTATTATGAATATCCATTTTATTTAGATATTAATCATTTCAGCGCCAATAGCTAATGAAGAAAAACTACGTAAAATGGGTTCTAGACTTTCCCATCCTGAAAGGTTCAATAATTTTGGAGTTAATGGGGTAAAAAACAAAACACTCGTGATAATGTCACAACTCGAAACTACAATATAAAGCATTTCGAGACACTACACAAAACTTTTATTCTAGAAGAAAGGAAGAATATTTTTTCCAAAAACTTAATCTTCCATCTTCAGCACCATGTTCATGGCTTCTTATAGATACCTGGTGATGTTGCTGGGTGATTCTCGCTGCTATAAAGAATACTATTCTCAAATATATAAATTTAAATAATTATACGAGTATTACTACTGTTATTTTAAAGCAGCACACACTATTTTGCTGCAATGAAAGCCTCTTTCGAAAGTCGAGTTTTTCAAAAATACGTTTTTGGAATATTGTGTGACTTATTATTTGCTAATTTCAAAAAAAAATCTGATAATAAATCGCATAAATGAATACCGGTACATCGTAATACCGTAAAAGAATATAGGCATCGGAAAAAATATTGCTCTTAAAATAAATAGTGATTTAAAATGTGCCCAACTATTTTGAGTTATATTAAATGAGAGTGTGGATATTAATTGTCTCGTAAACTATAGAAGTATTTACTAGATATAAATCTAAAAATATAAGAGAAGAATTAGTAAAATTATTAAGAGACTTTAAGAGAAAAAACTACCGGTCCAGATATTTTTAATGGTTTCAGTGGAACTTTTGCAGGAATGAACATTGATTCTGTCAGGTTTTAGAAAAAAATGGTTGATTTACTAGAATAAATAAAATTGTTTTTTAATGAAAAAAATATATTTTTGTTGCGCTGTCGAATATAAAATGATTAAATGGCCTTAATGTTTACATGCGATATTACACATCATTTCAACGGATTGATCCCGAGATATCAGGAATGTATCAACTATGTTTGAGAGTATTAAAGCATTTATAACAAAGCTTGATATACAATGCGGTCCATAAGTATAGAAAAATATGATTTTTAACGTTATTGTGAATTTTTGGGAAAAACCTGAGATAGGTCGATTTTTATTCTTAATTTTACAAGTTGTGCTATAAAAACATTACCACCTTCTTTCACCCCCTCTGAATTATGACATCCCCACCGAAATTTTTTAATGAGAAAAGAGGCCGTGTGATACCTCTTTTGATAGTGATTTTAATTCTCTGTTAAGTAATATACAGGTGTTTAAATTTGGTACATTCATAACTAAGAAAATCAAGCCTTGAAATTATATAAAAAAAATGTGAACAGTAGTTTTAATTTTTATATTTTTTAGTAATAAAAAAATTTATATTTACTCTTTTTGTTTTCATTGTAACTCTAGTGTACATTTATCGAAGTAAATTTAAACTAACAAGTACTTAATATTATTTTTTGTTAGTCCTAATGCCAATTTTTTTAAATTAATATACAACGCTGTCGAATTTAAAAAATATACCTGTAATATTAACCCACACGGAAAAAAGTTTGCCACCATTGACCTAGTTTATAAACCATGATAAATAATTATCAAACCGTTTTCAGAATAAGGATATTAAATTACTCTATTTTTTTTCAGTCGACCAGATACGTCCTTTTCTTGGTTCAAGAATCCACTGAAAGCTTTGAAATTTGTCGCATGTAAAATGTACAAATGGAGGATTATTTTGATATTTCTAATAATTTTAGGAATTGGTATGGCAATATCCATAATTTACGCCTTACCCAATAATATCATAAAATCCCTCCTTCATGTTCAGTAGCGTATGTATTTTACTATGAGTGTAAGTTTATGTACATATATTTTTACTTCTTTATTATTAATTATATATGTTTATACTGATTTGATCTTTCTATTTATTTAACAATTAAAAAATTCTATGTAATTTAGTAAATAATTTGCTATTTATTTTACTTTCTAAGATTAAAAAACTATATCTATCACTACATACACCTAGCCACAAAAAACAGATGGTGAGCAATAATTTTATGGCAACCGTAAATCTTTTCATGCAAAAACAATATCCATTAGTTTCTTGAAGTGTAAAGTTAAGCAAATCATGCTAAAAAAATACCTGCCTCATCAAAAATTATAAAGAGTTACCCCTTCAATTAGAAGTTTCTTTCGGGAATATCAATAAAATATTCAAGGTTCTTAATAGGCTTAACTCTAGAAAGCTATTATCTTATTATCACAGAAATTCACTTTGGAATGCAGCAAAACCTACCCAATGAAAATGCAATTTTAAGACCACTTTTTTTATTTCTTTGTGAAAAGTAGTCTATATGATCTTAATATCCATATCTGTTAAACGAAATAAATATTTGACTATCTTACTTCTTGGAAGCTAAGAAGTTTGCTTCCAATTATTTTAAAACTTCAAAACATGTCTAGATGTCATTATACGAATATCGATGTGGATTTTGAAAGAAACATTCAATTATCGAAAAAATCGTATATAATACTAATATAATGAAGGACTTAAATGACAATGTAGCTTTTGATACTCTATTCAAGCATGATTTATTGTGTCAGATACAAATATTACTTTCTTATTCTTAGATCATACCTCGAGCTCATTAATTTATCTTAAAGTACATTCGCCTCATATAAATTTTAAACTTTTCTAAAATATCCTCCATTGCTTTTCTTTTCCCAGAATTGCTGATAATTTCCTTCGGAATACTTTTAGAAGTTTCATGTGTCTGATTTTCAATAATTTCAGTAACAATACTTAGATCAACAGACAAGACAACGATAGAGATTATTAATGCTATGTGCAAAAATAATATAAACATAAGAACAAAGAATGAAGATTCAGGGAAATTTGAGGTATCAATGCGAGTTAAACTAAGATTTGTACTAAGGCCACAGCTTTTCTCAAATGTACTAGATGAAGCTACGAAGAAAGCGAAGAAAAAGATGAAAGCAGTATAACTGGGATACTAGAAGATGAAGAAAATATATATAAATGAATTGTGTATGGATAATTGTTAGAGAACAAAAAAAAACAAGACTAAATTTTCTATTTACTTAGGGTCATTTATACAAAACAATGAAAGAACTAACAAGGAATTAGATGAAAGAATGGAAAAAGCAGGAAAAATTTTGAACAATATAAAGATCATGTTCCTAGAAAAAAAAGATATACCAAAGAGTATAGAAATCAAAGTAGTAAGCACCATCTATATCATATAACAGTCAGACATGGCATTTACAGAAAAGCATAAATCTAAATAAATGTAATAGAAATGAGGCTCCTGTAGAAGAAAGAAAATAAAATAAGAACGGACAGAATCAGAAATAACTCATATAGACAAAACCTAAAAATTGAACCAATAAGCAATAAAGTAGAGTAAGGACAATTAAGATGGTTTGGATATATATATATATATACCGGATTTCAGATAGGACACTCTCAAAAAGAGTCTATGAAACTAAAGCAACATAAAAAAACTATCAAGGCAGACAAAGAATAAAATAAAGCGAAAGCATAAAAGAGAAAGCACAAAGAAAAGAAATTACGTGAGATGGAATAATAACTTTAACCCAAGATAAAAAAATGGAAGGAAAAATACAAGATGGATTTAATAACCTTATTTTACTTCCTTACTTCCCATGATAGAAAGGCATATTGTTAATTAAATAAATAAAACGTCTTCATCTAACTTATTTATCACAAATCACACCATATTTCCCATTTATTTTATTCATTGAATTAATTAATACCAATATTAAAAAAAGAAATAAAAACTGGAATATCATATGGCAAAATTCTATTAAAAATGGCAATAAGCCATATATGTTAATCCGTCTTAAGCTTCCAGACACTATAACACATATCCAAAATTTCAATTTAAGTAAATTTTACTCCACAATAATCACAATAATTATACTCGATCATGATTGTTTTCCTGCCAATCTATTTAAATTGGGGTTAATTCCTTATTCCCAATGCACTTGCAATAATAATAAACCATTTGATTTTTGCCTGCAGTAATCATAAAAATTCGACAGATATATTCATAAATATTATCATTAATAACGAAATGAAACTGCTCATTAACTTGCAGCATTTGCTAGTTTTAAATAACAGAAAGGTACTTGATTCAAAAGCCAATTTGCCTACACAAGGACACTCATTTACTCCTGTTTGCTTTTCTGAACTTAAAATGTTTCACTATTAACACTATTAAGGACGTTTTACCCTTTTAGCTATGTATTGAATTTACAGCTTTAACGTGTTAATCTAATTTCTTATAATTTCTTACACTTTACCCGTGAATTTAATCCCAAAAATAATATGTTTTATCTGAGTTTTAGACTCTGTGCGGATTTTATATTTAACCAAAATAACTCCACCATTTTATACAAAAAAGGCATGATACCAGCAAATTTTGAAGGAGTTAACGTGAAAGAAACAGACATAGTTACGCTAAAAGGACAGGCAACTTGGCCCTAAACGGGATACGTATTGGAAAATTGGCGACAAAAATTAATTATAGTAATGTACTTGAAAAGTGTTGCATTATAAAACTAACTGGTAATTGGCTGATTAATATTTACACAGTAGGAGAGAGAGCGCGCGTCAGATAATTCGTTTCGATCGTACATATCAAGATTATACCACTGGTATTGCCCATGCTGACAGAAGTCATTCTTTTACTTTGATGATGAATATGTGATACGTGTATCTATTGCATCTATTAAATTCTGGTGAAAATTTTGACAAATTTGTAGATGGAGTGAAATACGGGATAAGTGTATAATGTTTTAAAAGTTAAGGTAAATATTAAAATTATTTTTCCTTTGTAACATTTTTACCTACTATAATATTGTAATGTAATATATTTATAATACATTTTTATAAACTTTCTTAAATATTTTTATTTTTTATCAACTTTGACAAACTTTAATAATGTAATTACAATTTATTTTTTGTTACAATCTCAACAAAATCCTCATTCTCATCTATGACAACCAAAAACAATTTTCTTATTTGTTTATATGTTTGGTTTGCTTTTCTTTATCAATAACCATTTTCATAATACTGTTTTCGATAACTTGTATCCTATTCCTTGTTTTAAATGTATTCTTCAGCTTTTCATTCCATTTTTTTTACATTTGGAATTTCTAACTTATTCTCGTTATATATCAATGTTGAAACATATCCAAAAAATTTCTAAGAATTTTTAAGCTATTTGACTATTTTAATTCTATCCATGTGTATGCCTTATTGGATTAATTTATTCAGTTCTTTTTTTACTTGATTTTTCAATTTGTACGGATTAGATATAATTTTGGTTTAAAATTTTTTTCAATCTTTCTTCAATTTTATATGTAAAATACCTCAACACTTTCGTCTCATCTTTAATCAAAGCTTCGTTTTTAATTATTATCCATTCTACTTCTTTATCATATTCTGATTCCCATTAAAACTTGATTCTTACGTCATATTTATTTTATTTTATTTAACTTCATTATTATGTATATCATCATTTAGTTTATTTATATTCTCCAGTTTTTCATTTGTAAATCATTTTAAACGATAAAATATATTTATCTTAAAATTACACGATATTCTAAAACTTTTTAAATATTCTAAAGACCATTGTTTCACCAATGTTTTTGGCACAGAACGCTTTAAGACAAGGATATTTTATTTTTTACATTTATTATTATCTTGATAATGACTTCTATTATTATTAAAAAAATTGTAAAATCTGTTGATATTATTGTTATTCTTTATATATTGTTGAATATTGTCATTAAATCTATCTAATTTGTATTTCAACTGTAATTATTGTTAATATTGCCTTTCTATTAATTATATCGTCTATTATTATTATTAAAGCTTCTATTGTTTTTTTATATGTTACTATATTTTAAATTATAAATTGGAATATCATATACACATCCATGCCATGCCAGGATTCGAACCCGGGTCCTCGGCGATCGAATGTCGATTCTCCGTTCATTGGAACACCGAGGTCGATATTTTTAATATTGTCATAATCATTGTACTTGCTAGAATCTTTACCATAATTATTTCTATTTTATAGTTGTCTTACTATGCTGTAAATATATGTTGAAAATTGTTCATATTGCTCAATTATTGTATTGCTATTGTGTTTACTATTTCTGCCTTCGTAAATAATAGAGAAATATGGTTTAAACTATTACTTCCTTTAAAGTCAAATATACCATAATAAAATCTTTCTGTTCTTAATGATTGATTGTTTTCACCCCAAAAATATTTTTCAAAATCTTCTATTTCATATTTGTAAAAATACATTTGAATGTATTTTTTAATAGTTCCACCAAGTTTAACAGAAAATGTAAATTGCCTCCCATTCAAATATTTTAAGATAAATGGCATCCCAGGATATGATTTAAAGGTATGTAATTTGTGTTCACGAATCCCGAAACAGGATACGTAAATTGCGTCCCGGTTACCTGCCTTAGTAATTGGTATTATCTAGAAACGTACACTGTAATATAATTAATATAGACTATTTAGTTAAACAGACTTTATTTGAAGTGAAAAACAGCATACAATTATTTACTATTACAGCTAACATATAAATATAATTACTTCATTAATTACGTATCTAATATCTTATTAATCATAGGGAGTAAATAAGTAAATAATAAATAAATAATTCTATTTTTAGCATACAATCTCAGTTGTAATTTTAAATAAAACGTTTTTAAATATAAAATTTCTTGATACTTTAATTCACTCATTCGAGTATAGGTGCATGCGACGCACTTTACCTACGACCATTAAACACCCTCAGGTGCATTTTACACAGTTTCCACTTGGTAGTATTAATTAATTAATTAAGAAAGCTGGGACGCAACTTATACCTATCCCAAATTTAATGCTACTTTCACTAACACTTTCTATTGTTCTTGTGGTTTGATCTCTCTTCTTATTTTTTTTTTATTTTAGAGGACGTATACGAGTATTTTTCTTTGAGTTCCCACTATTTCGAAATTTTTCTTTTGTATACAATTTCTATTTCAGTTTCTATTTTGTTCTTTTTTTGTCTATTCTAAAATTTCTTGCTCTAATTGGTTTTGCCTTCTGAAAATTTCTGTATCTAAATTCTGTTCAAAGATTGATGTGTCTGATCTCATCCCTTCTTTATGTTTTTTTTGATTATTTATTTGGTCATTTAATATTTTCTTAATATAATTTAATACATTCTTGTGATTTTTTAAACTGTTCTCTCATTAGACTAGACTTAATATTTCTGCTATGTTTCCATTATTTATATTTGGTTCGTATCTTTTCTCTTTTTGGCACTAAATTTTCTTGTCTGTTCATTGCCGTCTTCATTTCTATCTTGATTCTCTATTCTACTATTTCTACTTCTTAAATGCGTTTAGTTCAAAATTATAATTTGGTTCATCTGTTTTAATATGGCGAATTTTTCAGGCGACAATTGTTATAATAATAATAAAAATAACAAACTTTTATATCCTTTCTAAATTTTTGTTAATTTTACTATCAATTTTGTTTATATATATAATATATAAATATATATATTACCATTATATGATAATTCATTGCTGGACATTTCATATAAAATATCATAATATAACCAGTAATAAAAACAAAAAACTTTTTCTCTTATTATTACGAGTAATATAACAATATATTTATTATATTATAAAAAAAAATGTTCTCAAATGTGGTAATAAGCGATTATATTTTATTATATAGGGCTTTGTGTATAGCAATTTTTCCATTCTTCATGTATTAAAAATTGAAATACTTTCAGTTTCAAAGATTAGGTAGAGTAAATAAAAGTTTTATTTATAAAATAAAATAAATGTGAAAGACTTGTATTTTCTAATATATGTTTTTGGAAACTAAAACAATATTGTTTTTATTTTTCGGATAAGTTAACAATCCGTGTTCGCTAAATACATCACAATTTTTAACTACTTTTATAGGAAGCAAATAGTTGAATTATACTTAAAATAGAACTTTATGAAATTCGAATCATATACACCAAAATTTGTATTACTTTACGATATTGTTTAAATATAACTGATTAATATTTTCATCATATGAATCATATACTAGTTTAAAAGATAATAACTTATCCAGCATGTTATAGTACTACCATTGTATATATAGTGTTTCCTTACGTTAAAATAAATCCAAATTACTGTTCCAATCAATTCTATAACCTTTTTGAGTTATATAATAAAGTTAACGGAAGAGTTTCATCATATTTTTTTATATTTGATGATATAAAAAGTAATTCTCCAGATAATTTTTTATTAAGGAATCTAATTACATTTTAGTTCAATTATTAAAATTTGTATCTAAAACATAAGTGTACCACCACTTCCTTTTTTAATAACTTTTAGATAAAAATTTACAGTATTTAAAAAATGAAAAGAGCGCTCTATTATTTATATTAAAAGCCTGTATATTATTATTTTTTAGTAGAATAACTCGAATTATTACAAAAACATGGAAGATATTTTGTATAAAAGTACTTTGTCGATATATAAAAAATTGATTTTTAAAAATGCATCCACTGAACCAACAACATATTTAGAGTACACCTGTATATATTTCATTATTTGTAAATAAAAGTATAAGTTCCTTTTCCATATATATACTAATTAAAGTGGTATTCATACAAAAACTATTTATCGAAATTCAAGTAGACTTGAAAAATTCCTTTGAAATAGTCGGAATTGATAAAAAGCTATGGTCTTGTGATCCTTGACATTTTCAATAGGAGTCTTATCATTGTTGTTGAAAATATATGCTTGTTAGTTATTATTTAATTTATTTTGTAATGCATTTGATAAATCCTTAGAATATAATAGATTTGGATAATTGGGTAAGGATACATATTTATTATGAATTTAATTCTCATTTTTGTGTTATTTTAACTTTAGATGTGCTTATACTACGAACGGCAGCGGTTTTTGCTTTTTTTTTCCAAAAATTGTTTCATTACATTATCCGATATTTTGTTCGTCTTTGTTTCGTTTTTTAGCGGATTTTGTTTGACACGTTTTTTTCGATCATCTGGTATGTCCATTGTTTTAACACAAATAATTTTAGATCAATTTGTTTTGACACTCTATTATTTTAGTTTTTGATTATAAGTTATATCTCTAATTTTCTACTTAGTGTTTCATTACAGATGCGGTTTCTGCTAGTAACTCCTCCCATATATTTTGCTTCTATAGTTTTAGTTTTTCTTTTTCTGTTCTGAGGATCTAGCTTTCAAGCTTATAAAATATTTAAATCAGCTAGTAATTTTTCCACTTTTCTTCTTTTATATAACTTCTCTGCAAATGACATTTGTACTTCTTATATTACTTAGTACTAATACTACATTTACCTTACTTTGGTAGGTTTTGAATCAATCAATCAATGACTCCACAAATATTTTATCAAAATAGTTATATGTTAACTCAATTAAATCATAAATTTAAATAAATAAAAAAACAATTTTCACGTTTTAATAAAATAACTTTCAAATAATGAACTCCAATATAATGCTCAGTAATAATTAGACCCCAACTAACTAAGCAAATAATTAATGATTTTCGGAATTACGTTAGATGAAATCTAATATCACTTAAAAGTTTCGTGAGCAATTAACCAATGATTCTATTCAATAATTTTAAATTTAAGGAGATATCTTCATGGAGAAATTTAACACCTATTAGAAATTCTATCGTTAACAGTTTCTAAATGTTATAAAATATTTATATACATGGTAGGGATAAAGGATGGTACCATGTAAATATCTTTAAAACGAAATGAATGATATATATGAAATTTAGTAAGTAAGTGCAGTGGAGCAAAATGCAGCAAAATGTACATTTTTTTTGTTAATAATATACTCCCGGTTTAACCGGAAATACCCTCAACTTTTTAAATTTAAATGGGACACCCTGTATATTTTTGCAAATTTCGAAAGATCTTGTTATTTCGAATTCGTACATACGGGGTTTATTGTAAAACATCCGTAAACACTAGGAATTCAGCATTTTATTAATAAACCACTTTTAAGCTTTTATACATTAGAGTAAAATACCATTACGATAACCAAATTGATATTGTTTATGTTAATAGTAAGAAATAAACGAGTACTATCTAGTAGGTAACTGTTGCCAAACTGTCAAATTGTAATTTATGGAAATAAATTGTTCGATGAAGTATGGTTCATTTAAGAGAAAAAGATCGTTTGAAATATTAATGATGATCGGTTATGGTGATCGAATCATAAAGTGGCCTGCTCATTCTCCGGATCTAAACCCATTAGATTTTTGTCTTTGGGATTATCTAAAATCACATGTTTACGTTAAATGACCAACATGCTTGCAGACAAAGAATTATTGATAAATGTGAACTAATACATGGAGAAGTCTTGGAAAGAGTGACTCAAGAATTTGTTAATAGGCTGGCATATTGTCAGGAGGTGAACGGAGAGCATTTTGTATATTTGAATTAATTTTGTTCAAATTATTATTCTCATTAGTCTAAAGTAAATAAATGTACGTATTATACAACTAAAAGTGAGTTATTTCTCGTTTTAATAAATTATTTCCACTAAACCCAGTTTGTACAAATTCGAGAAATAATAAGCTCTTTCAAAATCTGCAAAAATATTCAGAGTGTCCTATTTAAATTAAAAAGTTGAATATATTTCTGGTTAAACCGGAAGTATATTATTAACAAAAAAATGTACATCAGATCCATTTTGGCTCATTGCACTTACCAACAAAATTTCGTAAATATCATCCGTTTCGGTTTAAAGATATTTACTTGGTTCCATACTTTATCCCAACCCTGTATAAGAAATAGTTGAATGTATTATTAAAACTTTAATACACTTCTTCAGTTTCTTCTTCCTTCAAAACGAAAGAAAGGAGGAGTAGAATATTGAAGTCGACTTTCCACACTCAATTTTATAGAATGAAAGACATTCCGAGAGCAAAAAACTTGTTTTTTGTAACACTTAGCTTCATTTATCCCATGTATCCGATTTATCGTACATGATGTCTAGGAACATTCGTTCTGTTATATTTCCTTATAGCTACTAATTTTTTCGGATTCTTCCATATTGTACTTGAAATCCTAAAAAAATCTGATAACGAGCGTTGTTTATAAATTCATGCTCTGCTCTTTACTTTTTTATTTTTTTTCTTAAAATATCTGTTACTATATACTATATGCGTTTCTCTTATCTGTTTCATAATATAACATGTTATGATTTAATTAGCATATTAAATGGAACATATACCATGTATTAATTGAGATAATTTAATAACACCAAAAAATACTTTAGTAATTAATTCTAGTTAATTTGTTTCGTTTTTTCGGTAATTTGTCATTTTATAATTAGATACGTTTAACAGATGGGTTAAGTGATTCGTTTTATGTGCATATGATAGTAATAAGTAATATTGCTGTAAATATTCTGGCGCCACAAAAATGTATGTTTTATTATAACTCTAAGGAGAGGTATTAAATTTTCTTTTTAGACATAAGTAATTATATATTATATATATATATCGTATAATACCCTGTTTTTTAAATAAAAGCATGCATGTCAAGTAACTTTTAAAGCACGACAAATATGTTAATTAACTTTTGAAGGGGGGCATTTGTTGCATTACTAAACCGTCACCCCTAAATGTATAATAATTAATTTCTTAATCGTACCACTAAAAATTCATTTATGATAGACGATAAAGGTTTTGGAGATTATTTTCCCCCCCCATATTTTATACGTTATGGAAATCACTTGCATGAGAAGAATCCAATAATGGATTAAAAATGAGAAAGTATTTAAAAAAAATTGAAGGATTCAGAAGGTACCTTAAATATGGGCATATTATCTCCCCATTCGAATAATATTTGACATAATTTTTAGATTTTTAAAAAATCAATCCTTTAAAGTTACTTAATGTAGATACTTTTGTCTGAAGAGCAGTGTATAATACAATTCAATGGCTGTGACCTAAGATGAATTTAATAACAATTATTCCACACAATTTAAATAGCATGAAAATAATTATATATTAATATCATTAATTTTGTTTTTAATTTAAAAATTCTATTTTAAATATTTTTTGACTTCCTGAAAACAGAAGAAATTGTGTTTTCTATAACTACTCAAGAAAATATTTATTGGGTCAGTATATAGTTCAATTCATGATAAGAAAAACGAAGAAAGTAATGAATACAATGTTAAGAAATGTAATAGCAGGCAATAAGGAAACTTTCCCAAAATTAAGATAAAGAACTGAGTGTAACTGTTAAAGAAAAAAGGAGAATTCTTAGAAATGAAAAAAGAAAAAATAAATGAAAAGAAAATGTTTACAATAAGCCGGAATTTTTATTAAGAAGCACAGAAGACAGACAAATGTTCAAGAAATAGTAATGCCAATTCTGGGAAAAAAAGTTACAAATTGTAGTAGCTAGAGAAAAATATCTCTGCTGCTCTTGATTTTGTCAAAAATATTTAAAAAACGAATTGGAGCTTACAAAATGATAATAAATATCAAGCTGTATTTAGGAAAAGGTGTCCAAATCAAATTTTCCCTTTAAATAAAATTTTAAGTAGTAATTACGAATAGGATACGGAATTTATTGATTTTATACGGGAGTACAATATGCTAGTCAGAAATGTACAGAACAATGTGAAAACAAATTGTACAAAAAATCTGATAATACTAACATGACATTTATTATAGACAGGACAGTATCACTAAATGGACAACAATTACCAATGGAAACAAATATAAGGTATACGGTATTTTGGGGATGTTGTAAAACTGTTTAAATATTCTGATGGTGATTGTTTCACCCTTTGGCATCGTCAAACAATTGTATTATGAATATTTAAAAAAAAATCTCTTTAGTTTTCCAATTATTAGGATCTCGTTTATTGTATTTCTATTATAAATGCCATAAGATTAAAGCCCCTCGGAATTCTCCGGTATTTATTTAGAAAATAATAAAATTCTGGCAAGTACAGTCCTGTGCTTTGTAATTTCCTCTATTTTCTAATAATAAAGATGAAATAGCTGCAGTTAATAGATTACAATTTCCGTGAAAAACAAATTCTTTATTGAACTATCGTATTCAAGAAATATATCAATATTTGTGACTTCACCTATGTTTGAAATGTGTAGGTTTATCTTTTGTATACAACGGCGGAACCGGAATGTTTTTAAACTAATTTAAATAATGAGAAGAAATCGAATTTAATTGAATTAATTCATTAGGTATGACTAATCAATCAATATTTTCGAGTTTTGAAAATTAACCTTATCTAAAATATAAATAAATACTGCAATGATAATGATTGTTTCAGTGTTAATAGATCTGATTCTGAGTTCTAGTGAAGTTGATGACCTTCTGAAGCAATGGCCGGTATAGTTATTATATATTGGGTAATCTTAAAAAAGGAACATTTTTTTGTCATATTACCAATTGTCTTAATACCAACTGGAAATTTTATACATTTGCTGTACATACTGTAACCAACAAAAAACCTTTTGTGATCGGTATTAGAGGGGCGCAGTACTATGTATTTTCGTATTATTTTTACTAAATGAATTTCATCAATGCCTTCATGGGTTATAATAAATTCACAAAACACCATAGTCTTTCTGTTTGGTATTATAACGAAGAATACTTGTCCTTCATCCTTCACGTCTTCCACTTGCATGTTAGTGAGTTCCTCCTTCCTGCAGGTTCCACTAAATCCTAAAATCAAAACTACCTGCAAATTGTTATTTATACATGTAAATTAATAATTTTTGACACTGCTGTATATACAAACCTTCGTTAGTAATAACTCTCTATTGCCAGCTTCTTGTAAAAACTTACATCCGACTTCGTTAAAATTTTTGACTTGGGTTTATATATTTCGAATTTTCGCTTGAGAATGCAGTCAATTGAACATATTTAACAATATCATCGCGCGTACCATTGAATAATATGGCCAAAAGCTTGAAGATTTATAACTTTTAGATAGATTCCCGAAAGAAGCTAGTAATACCTACTTATTCGTTTCATTTTTGACTTTCTTTCTCTCACACCATTTGCTAAAACGCCTAGCTAGCTTGTTGTTCGTATTTTATTCGTGATTTTTGTAGTAACGAGGTTACTTGAATATCCGATGCAAAACTTTCAGATTCAGACTCACTTATACTAACGCGTTTTCTAGAATCTAAGAAAAATTATTATTATTTTTAACAAACTTTCGGGTTATCATATCAATAAATAACTGCTATTACAGAATCGGTACTTTGATTTTAAATAAAATTTTCGTCAATTGTCGAATAAATTAAATCGAAATTTAATCCATATTTATCAATATTCGCATTTGTTAATAATTCTTGACAGTCGTATATAAATTGTTGTAGTTTAATTCATCTGATAAGCGCTACTAGCTGTTATCGACTCGGGTTAACGCATTCGTCTTACAACTCGCGCAATTGTGTACTAAAAAATAACTTTATACAACTAATACAATAAATAACTATTTTATACCGATACTAAAATGTTTGGTACGTATTCGCCAGTGGTTTCTGAAATATTTTTTAACCCTAATTGCTTGTCTTCTTTATTGATCTCTTGTTTCTAGCCTTCCTGTATTTTATAATCCATGTTTACATTTTGGAAGTTTAGAAACAAGAAGTTAATTCACATTTAATTTCCGCAATGTTTATGACAAAAATAAACTTTGGTTGATTCAACTGCATTTATGGAAATTTTATTAGAAAAAAGAAATAGAAGCAAACGTGTTTCCTGTAAATAGTTACTCAAGAAAATGTTTATGAGGTCAGTATATTTTTTAATTCATAACCTAGAGCAAGGTAAAGAAAAATTTTTTTTTCATTTTGCAAATTATTTTGATTCTTTGAATTTTATTAAATTGTACATATAGTAAATATTAATTTTGTTTTTAATTTAACAATTCTATTTTCTATTTCTATACAAGTTTATTTAGCTGAAGAATAGTAAAAAAGTGAGATCAAAATTCTTTCTAAATAAACACTTGATTCCGAGTCACACTGATTTTTCTATAGTGATTAGATATTGACATTAAAAAACCAAAACATAAGAAATTGTGTTTATTCAATTCATAACCTAGATGTCTTTCATTATTGATGCAATGTGACTAACCGTTCGTTTGGCACGTTGTGTACTGAAAATACTACAAGAAAGTATTAGTAATTTTAAAATGTTTACGTATAAAGCTACATGCTGTAAAAATGTATTTCCATGCAAACGAACCGTATACGATTAGTCACTTTGCATCAATAAGGGAAATACTTAGAGCATGGTATAGTAACATTTTTTTTTATATTATATACATATATTGTAATTAGATTTCTTTTATAATGATTAATAAACTTGAATCTAGGTAATTTAAATGAATTAAAATAAAATTAAATTAAAATTAAAAACGAAAAGGATACTAAATAAAAAGCCTTAATTTTTTTTTGAAAAAGTGTATGTTGTAAGCTAACTCTAAAAGTGACAGATCTTGTTATTAAAACATTAATATTTTATTAGTTATAAGGAATTTCTTGAACAAAACTAATATAATCTCTATTGGCAAAACATAAAATTTCTGATGATATAATTTCATTCTTATTATTTCATAAAACAAATAATTTTTCTTGGAACTTGACAGCAGATGAGCAATCCAATTATAACATGTAGAACTTCATTTTTTTTAAGAAAGAATTTATGCAAACCGTTGAAAATAAACCCATAACTAAACTTTATAATTTAATTATATAATAGTCTAATCTCTAGAAAACAATCCAATAATAAAGTTTTGGATATTTAATAAACATAATCTGACAAGAGACTATAAATTTTTTAAAGATTTTTCTGAAATTTATAATACATATTCTGGTAAATTGAAATATGATCTGGAATTCTTTCATGTTCAGTGTATATTTTAATCACATCATTTATAGAAAAATTTAGTTATTTTGAAAAAATGACAGATATGGTATGAGATGAATTAATTTAATAGAAGTAAATGTTTAAAATGGATTCAAAAAATGCAGTGCTACATAATAAATGGAAGATAATAATTGTATGAAAGTAAAAATTTGTATAGATTTAAAAAGAGGATAAAAAAAAGATAAAACATTATTGTAAT
Organism: Hermaeophaga mercurialis; assembly: GCA_951812935.1. NCBI lineage: Eukaryota > Metazoa > Arthropoda > Insecta > Coleoptera > Chrysomelidae > Hermaeophaga > Hermaeophaga mercurialis. Next base: position 23,921,026 of record OX638358.1, on the reverse strand, counting down.
AAATTTTATTGAATAGAGAAGAAAGAAAAAAAGGCAAAATTTATAAGAAAGCTGTAAAACTGAACTAGAAATAATTTTAATGAAATATTTTACATTTAAGTAAAATAATTTTAAGAAATTTTTGACATTTTGGACGTTATTTTCATGAATTTTTGTTAATTTAGATTGCCATGAATGGGCTGACTATAAATAGACTTTCAAAATTTGGGGAAAAGTCATTCATTTTTGAGAAGACACTGATGCATGTCGCACTAGTTAAGAAATGCCATGAGTGTGACTTTTCAAAAATGTCAAAAATGTGTCAAAAAAGGTAATTAAATTAAAGTATGTCTTACCTTTTGAAATAGATAAAACCAATCAAAATTAATTACATTATAAATAACTGTGTGAAATTGTAAATAATAATAACTTTTCTCAGTGTTTATTAAAATAAATATAACCTAAAAAGTTTGATAAACAATTAGTGTTATATGATACTTTTAAAACTTTATAAATCATAGTGCAACGATAATACTTACCAGTAATTTCTAAGTTAATCAAGACTTGTTAGATTGGACGATTTTTATGGAAAAGTCTAATGGTGTAGAACATTTTAGATTTATGGCTGGGTAGAAGATGACAGTTTATGTTTAAGGTTATGGTGGTTTGTAATTTAGGAAATTAACCCTTGCGCATTGATGCATGTATTATTTGAGAAATATTTCAAGTTTTTTTTTTAATTTTCACTCTCTAGGATTAATTTTTTATTGATGTTTAAATTTCTTTTTTGAAGTTTCTTTACTAATTTCTTCATTTAATAAATTGTGTGTATTTTGTGTTTATATATCCCTTTTATTTAAATTTTTTTTATCAATCAAGTGTAGTATAGATTACAAACACAGAAGAAAATTAAAATTTCAATTTGAATTTGGGGCCCACAACATTAACTAACTTTATTTATTAATGACATTTCATAAGAACCCTGATCATTACTACATGTTTGATTTCATTACGAATTAGAAAATCAATTTCCGGATTTTGAAGGTGATTTCCCACACGAGCATTCACTGTTTGCTTCAAATTAAGGGTGCTATTCCTATAGTAAATCCGAGAAACAGTAGCAAAACTTACACAGCACACGAGGATAATAGCTATAATAGCGGAAGCTGTCACACAATAATAAAATATTGAGTGGTTTAGTTTTCTTAAATTCTACTTATAACAAATAGTGTTTTTAAGTTATGATTTCTATTTTAAAAATATATTTTTTATTTGTGAAGACCGGGATGGTACAAAAAGTGAGATTAAAACTTTTTTCTAAAAAATTATTAAAATAGGGCTAACTTTTAGTAAATTTAAATGATTAAGTCACAATTAAAAAACCAAAACAGAAGAAAATTTATTTCGTTTAACTACTCAAGAAAATATTCCTAGTGTCAGTATATTTTTTAATTTATAACCTAGAACAAGATAAAGTAAGAAAATATGTTTTTTTTATTTTATATTATTTTCGATTGTTAAGTTTTTTAGACACTCTCTATATATTATTTTTAAATTCGTCAATTCTCTATTAAAAATATTTTTTTTATTTCTAAAGACCAGTGCAATACACAAAGTGAGATTAAATATCTTTCTATATAATTATTTGATCCGGATTCACACTGATTTTACTTTTTTGGTAATATGAATGATTAGATAGAAAAAAAATATGTATAGCGTTTTATCTGATTATTTGACCTTTTCTGATAAATTTGAAAAAAAATTCTCAGGCAAAGATGTCACGAAATATAGGCAATCAACTAATTGACTTTGTTTACAGCGGAACATCAGTCATTATCTGCTTACGTGTATCATATTTGAACGTTTGAAAATTTAATAAGAATCCCATAGGGATATGGAGCAATTTTTTATAGTTAAACTTTTAGAACAGTAATGCCATGTCAACGACATTTTCCGGTCGATTTGTCCAGAATTAGGACTTACAAGCACGTGTACAACGTATAGAAGAATAAATGAAACGAAAAAATTAACAAACGAAATGAAGGAAACAATAATTATAATAATAAATTAACCTGTGTTAAGTATTCATGGGTAGTATTTTTTTTTAATTTTATTTTGAAATAATTTTGTTATACAGTTAATACATTTTTTAATATACAGTGTGAGTTTTTAGTGTGGCAACGGTCAATAGTTTCGTTATTATCTAAACTGTTGGCTACGCTATGCTCCTTACTTGGAAAATATGCCGGTCTCTAAAGGGTGAATTGTAGCTGCGTTGTAAAGAAAACATACACATTTTTCCCCACATTTAGATTTCTCTTATAAACTCCGATTTTCGAAGTATTTAAAGAATTATGACCATTTTTATATCCAACTCCCTATGAAATAAACACTCTGACTATGAAGAAGTAATAAATAAATAAATAATTAATTAAATTTACACAATATTTATTTAGCTCATCCTATATAGAATTATTCGTCGATGATTTCTGTTATAGTTAGTTTGAAAACTAGAACATATTGTTTAACTGTAAAATATATAATTACTAATGTATTAGTATTTCACATAGAGAGGGTTCCTAGCGATTTTGATATAAAAATGATCATACCTGTTTAAACACCCTGCATAGTATTGTACTCTCCTTATTATAAAAACCGTGTTATGACAAAGAAATTAAAATATGTGAAATGTTCCACTTAAAAATACATGTTTGCTTTAACACCTAGTTTTGAATCACCCTATAGACAAGCATGATATGGCCAAAAATTTTGAATATCCTCCATAATAAGGGAATTATCGCGCGTTGCTACATGAGAAATTCTTCCTGTATATGTTTATAATAACCTATTAATTTTCCAATTTGAGGCCGAACAACATTAGTGTAACTAAAATCTTGTCATGGTATTAAAACTGTTTCATTCTATTGTATTATATTTTCTGCCTACAACAGTACAAAGTTTCTGTTTGACCAATAAGATACTAAGGGACATAGAAAGAAGAACAGCTAGTAATAATGAATAATTTGTAATATTTATTTGGGAATATGTTTATTTATGTTAAGATAAAAAACGATCAATTTTTCAGTGATATTACTCTTGCGGTTTTTGTGTTAACTTTTTCAAGAACAGTTACTATCGCGTAGGTCTAAAACAAAAAATTAAGAATTTGTATGTTCAGTTGTTATTTAAGCGGTGTAAAACACATTTGAAAAAGCTTCTTTAATTGAATCACAATGCCTCGAGTGCGAAGACGCCAACAATTTCGGCAGTTGAGCGAGTTTGATAGGGTCGAAGGCTTGCGAGAGGTTGCTTTTTCTATGAGAGATAGCCTCTTCTACAAGGGCGATTGCGTACCAGTGGTTTGAAGAACATGGAAGGGCGATTGGGATTCGAACCGTTTATCGCCGGATAAGAACCTTTGGGCTCTTTTCACACCGTCCTCATTTTGTACTACCACTAACCCCTGGGCACCGACGTGATCGTCTAGGGTGATGTACAGAACAAGCAAATTGGGACCAGGAATGGAATTCAATTGTTTTCAGTGATAAGTCCAGATTATGTTTGTTCTGTTTGGGTATGCATGACGGTCGTGCAAGGGGGAGAAGACGGCTTGGTGAAAGACGAGATCTCCAATTTTCTGTGGAAAGGCATGTGCATCACACAGTATATCCAAAAGGTCATAAAACCCCATATTGTACCTTATGTTCAGACCATCCCCAACAGCACATTCCACCAAGACAACGCATGACCTCATGTTGCTATGGCTTCTTTGGCTCATTTTGAGGACAATCAAATTGCTTTGTTGCGTTTTCCATCGAGATTTCCCGATCTTTCACCCATCGAGCACGTCTCAGATATTATAGAAAGTTTACTCATTTTACTTCACCCTCTACAAACTCTAGCGACTCTGCAGCACTAGTGACAGATAGCATAGGATGACATACCTCAGGAAGAAATCGATCACCTCATTAGAAATATGCCTAGACGTGTTAATGAGTGCATAAGAAATCATGGTGGCACAACACGTTATTAATTTTTTTTGAAGAAGTTAACAATTTAATTTTTATCAAATTTTGATAATTTACTAGTCTAACTCAAATATATTACAAATTGTTCAAATAAAATTATTATTACTGGGTGTTCTTCTTTCTATGTCACTTAGTATATATTTTACAGATTTTACAATTACCATCGAACTTCAGTTAACTTATCTTTCGGATAACTTCTGCTGTAAATACAATAAATAGCTTGAGCGTGCCAAATATCTATTTCGCTTAATAAGCATTTTTTTTTGTTTTAGAGAGTGCTAAGAAATGGACAGATTTCCAAGACTTTTTCACTTTATTCAGACATTATCTAATTGGAGAATAGACATAGACGATGATTTTTCACATCCACCGTCAACACCAATTATTACGGTTATTCCACCAGTTGACGATATCCAAAAAGTTCCACTGACTGATGATGTTAAACCAGTGACACCAAAGGCGAGGAAGAGGAAAATGCCGGATATGGTAAGTAAAATAACTGATTTATAAAATGGGATTGAGAATATCAGACCAGCAAAAGCATTAGAATGTTATTAAGAAATATAAAATTCTCTAATTTCCAAATTTTATTTGCGATTAGTTAGGAGCAGTATTTCATTAGTACTAGATTAAATTAATGTGAATCTATTTCAATTTTTTGCTTCAAAAACCTTTTATTTCGTTTAAATATTTTTTATGGATAACTATACACTGTGTTTTTAAATGTTTTTTCGAAAAAAGTAAATCTTTATAATAAGACCTGCTTTTTAAAAAACAATAATATTAAACTATTCAACATAAAACAACTTTTAAACAGTAAATAAAATCTTAATAAATAATAATTGATCCTAATCGAAACTATTAATTATTATAGTTTTAAATAAGTATTTAATAAAACGTCACAATCATAAATGTACAAGTAATAAAAGAAGCTAAAGAAAAAAAATGGTTAGGGAAGTTTTAAGGGGAACTAGATGAAATTTCGAAATTTACAGCAATATTCCAAAATATGAATTTAAAATAATTGTAGTAGATTTTAATTTAAAATAGTTCTAGGAGATTTTAATGCCAAAATAGGTAACGAACAAACCAACGACAGGGATGCAAAGTTGCAATAACAAATGAGAATGTAGGTCAACTTTTAGAGTTTACTCAAGGCAGAGATTTGAAGATTGATAGAACATTCTTCAAACATATTAACAGAAAGAAAACATAAGATAAGACTTTTAGATAGATAGATGTGATAGAAGAACTGACGCTAATAGTGACTATAACCTTACTTTCAGCAAAAATAATCTCCAGTAAACCGGAGAAAAATATAAAAAATCACCTAACACCAATAAGATATGACAGGAAAAAAATTAAAAATATCAAGCCCAGAAGACAATACATATATGTATATTAAACATAGAAAACGACCTAGCAGAGGTATAACAAAAGGAGAGTATTGAGAACAACAGAATCAGCAAGCAACAGAAGTATTAAAGAACAAAAAGCAAGGAATACATAAGAAAGAACGGTTCGACAACGAATGCCAGAAAATGGTAGGAAAAAGGAAAGAAGCAAAGAACGCAGGGTGTTCAAAAAAAAGTTCGAATATTTGAACAGGATATTGAACCAAAATAAATCAAACAGTCTTAATAAACATGGGTGGGCAAATTTACGGTTTCGGAGATACAGAGTTATTTATTTTTAAAGCATTTTGCATTTACATATTATTTTCATTATGTACAAACAAATGATTGGTAAATACAAAATGCTCCAAAAATAAATAACTCTGTATCTCCGAAACCGTTAATTTGCTGACCCATGTTTATTAAGACTGATTGACTTATTTTGGTCCATAATATACCCTGTTCAAATAAATATTTAAACTTTCTATAACATCCTGTATAATGTTAAAAATGCAATAGCAAACAATAAGGAAACCTTCCAAAAATTAAGAAGAAGGACTAAGTATAAGTGTTGAAAGAAAAAAAAGAGAATTCCTAAAAACTAGACAGAAAAAATAACAGTTCGGAGACACTTTAAGAAGAAGAACCAGAATAAGAAAAATTGGGAATCTCAACAAGACAAGAAGTAAGAAAATTATCCTAAACCTGAAAAAATAATAAAGGTGCAGGAAATAATGGTATCATAAACGAATTTATAAAACAAGGTGGACTAGCACTAGAAGAAAAGACATGAAAATATGAAAGGAACAAACTAAACCAGTAAAATGGACAGAAGCAACGCCAGAAGCAATCTACTATAGAGGGTATTGGAGCATGCAAAGAAAAATCTTGTAAAATATCAAGTTAGGATCAGCAAGGGGCGTCCAGTGATTACTTATTGACTTTAGATGGGCATAAGATAAACTAGTCAGAAATGAAATATATAAATTTGAAAACTAGGTGTACAAAATAATCTGATAAGACTAAAAAGAATAACACAGTTTCACTAAAGGGACAAAAGTCAATAAATTATTTCAGAACAAAGAGGTTCACTATTCTTCACATATAACATAATGCTACCTAACTAACTTAATACCCAATAATAAACTTTATATACGTCCAAACATCAATATCTAACATAAGCAGATGGCCCAGCGTTACTCACAAGATCAGTAAAGGGTTTAAAAAATAACAATAGAAATAAAGGACGCAAAAACGAGGTACATGGTTTTAAGAAGTAGGAATGAAAAAAAAAGATATTTTAATGTTATAAAACAAATGTATTATTTCTACTAAAAATTTGACTGAAATATTCTTACATAATTTTTCAATAAATAGATATCATCTGATCAAGCTCTGTCAGTCGAATATCTAAATATTGTAACGATATACAAGTTAGATGAAGATAATTTTATTGAATATAATATTAAATCAATTTTTTATAATGATTTTTTCATGATTTAATTGTGGAAATAATATCCTTAAGAATAATTGATAATTGCTCAAGACTCAGAAATGTGTTTTCTAAACATTATGTAAAATGAGATTCTTATAATTGGTTGAAATAAATCAAAAGTAAAATTCAAACAATAAAATAAATTGTAAACAGGAAAGAGAAAATCATGTAATACTGGCCTGACTACTAGAATTCTAAGGTTACTCAAATAATGAACAAAATTATCAAGTTATTTGAAAAATTCATTAGATAGAAGAGAACCAAAGTTAAAAACATGGTATGTGATAACTTCAAACGTGTACTAACATGTTGAATAAAAAATAAAAATAAAAGTCACAAAATAATAAATGTTAATACGTTGTAATCTGGCTAATTGATACCAAAAAAATATCAATACAATTTTATCAATATTTGAATAATATTAAGTAATATTAGGTTGGATTTAGTTTATTAAAGAATTGCAACTTATTTTGAATCAAATTTAAGATATTTCAATAGAAAATTTCATATACAGTCTGTGACATAAATAAGAAAATCTCTAAAATTGTTATATGTTAAAGCCTTTTATATGTATTGAAAGATGAAAGATTGAGCTTTCAAAGATATAGTGGGGTTTTTGAGGGCAATTTTATATGTATAAATATAAAAATTAATAATTTTCTACATTTTTTTATAAAAGAAAAAGTGATTATTTTCCCAAGCTGATAATTGTTTGATCCAAATTAGATCCCTAGCCTGAGTCAACAACGCAATAGGTGACAACAAACCATTGAATAAAACTTCAGATTCGTTGAACAAAAGAAGACACAAGGTTGGATTCAAAGAACATAAGTATAGAACTGTAATTTATTTATAGAATTTAGAAAATTCTAAAGATATGACGCTGATGTTTTATAAGTTCAAGAAATGTTTTACACATTTTTACTAGATATTAGTTGGTTAATCTGTGTTAAATTTTAAACTTGTAATTGGTTATAAATATTTATCGTAATTTGTTGCAACCTATTAGAATTATAATAACTGAATCCACCTCCAGAGATAAAATCGATTGTTCTAACTCAATTAAAATTAAGATTTTATATTTTTTTATGTTTATTTTATATTTTTATTATCGCTCAACTATTTAAATATAGGTACATTCGATATTTAACTTTCTGTTTATAATGCTGTGTTTTTCAAATGGATTTTAAATAGTACCTTTTTAAAGTAAATAACGCCTTAGAAAAATTCGCACTCTGAAGGAAGAAATCATAAAACAAAAGTTTATATACCACAGGCGAATCTTTTCAATTACTGAAGTACTAAACGAGTTAAAATATCCACCCAAAAATGGAAAAATTACTTTTAACTTTAACTTGACATATTTTCCAATTAAAGCTCGTGTTTCATTAGGTATAGACTGCAAATTATTATTATATGTCACTTTAATATTCCATCTCCCTTCTCTTTTCTAGAAATGGTTAAAAATTAATTTTTGAGCCACGGTTTCAATTTTTATACTAAATGTACTTAATATTGACTATTATTTTGATTATTTAGATAATTGATTAAACAGGCATTAACTGCGACTTTTTTTCCTGAAATTTTTCAAAAAAGTACTAAAAAATTCACCTGTTTGTAAGAAATCATTTAAAAACAATTATTTTCTTAAACAGTACTTTTCTCAACTTTTATAAAATAAAAGTTTGTTTTAAATATTAATAACGAAAGTATAGGCCATGAAAATTTACTCCTTTTTGATATCTTCCAATTAGAATTCTAGTTACATTTTCATGGAATTTCTAAATTTCTTTTATCTAATTTTATTCTATTTATCTACTAATAACGAACAACAGATTTCCATATTCCACTGCTAGAAATGGTTATTTCTCACTTACCCATTGGGTAAACTACTAGATGTAAGTAATATTGGTTTTTAAATTTCTAAAAAGCGGAAATTAAAAAATTACTATTTATGACGATGTTTATTTCCAACTATTTTATTCCAAATGGGATTTTTAAAAATACACAGAAAGAAAATAAGCTCTTTTGGGAAATCTGGAGCTTGAATCCAATTTTATTATAATAAAGTGTATTTAGGTTATTGAATAAGTTTAATATAATCATTTTTTGCTAAAGAAAATTTTAAATAACATTTTATATACAAATGAGTTTTTCTAGACATTTCTTTAATTTTAGTAATTTATAATTTCTCTTTCTTTCGGACCAGGTAAGCAGTAAGATTATTAAATTTAAAAAAAAAATGTTGTATAACCAGAAATTAATATGCCGCTGATTTCAAAAGGTCACTACTAATTTAAAGACACTCAATATTAATTATTAAATTTTTCCAAAACAATTTTAGACCATCATACCATTTTAAACGTACACTACTTGCTTTCTTTCTATCTACTTTAAAAATGACAAACATTTATTTATTTTCCAGGATTTTTTTTCATTTAGTTTAACTTGCTCTTCAGAATAAAATATTTTTAAAGTTATCAATTTTTTTAAACATTCAATAGTGACCTATAAGGTAACAATATCCGAATTGATTTCAAAAATGTATAAAACATGGAGATTAAAGTAATTCATTTATGTGCTATAGATTTTTAAATTAAAATAAAATTGAATTATGCAGAATTTTTATTTGTATGATTTTATCATAAATATTTTCAATGATAAAACAAATATTTAATCTTCAAAATTTATTATATTAATTGTTTCAAAATGACCATCATTACAATGTGTAATTGATCTTAAGTATAAATTTACATCAACCGGATCAGAAAAAGATATATCGGTGTAAATAATGGTCTTTCACCGTCCTGTTCAGACATAGTAATGTTACAACAAAGTTGTATTAATAAACCTCCATTCAAATTACCATTCCTCAAACTGTATTGCGATGATATTTTATTATGGTATTAAAGAATCCAATTTATTCAATTCAAGAAATATTTAGTAGTTTTCATTCCAAACTCCAGCTTACAATTAAATATGAATAGACAAATGTATTTCATTTTTAGATATAGTTTATGAGACTAAGAATAAAAATAAAATAACTACATACTGCTACCATAAGCCTACTTTTCAGAACGATTCCTTAATTTTCAGTCCTATTACTCCTTCAATAAAAAATAAATATTATTGTCAATTTAAAAAGTAGAGATCTATCTATCTTATTCTCAACATCACCAATAGAAAAAACAATAAGATTAAATCTTTGTTATTAAAAAAGCTATGTCCTTCCGAAATAATAGACAAAATCCTTAATAAACCTCTAAACTCATTTCCCAAAATTACTGCAGAAAATCCGAAAAAATATACTAAAATTCCTTACATAGTGAAAATACTCTTATCTTCTAAAACCTTAAAGGTAGCATTCAAGGAGCAGCACATTTTCAGGGCATGATTTAGTTAATAAACATATGTAATTGTAGGTATTAGACTGAAAGTGATTCAAATGTTCTTTTTAGACTAACTTTAATGGAAAATCGTATCTTGAGTTATTGAGAGGAGTAATTGATCCACGTATTACAGAAATAATAGAAATTAATAAAAACCATTCCGAAGATTTGCTTACTTTTCAACAAGATGGAGCATTTTGGCGACTCTACGACATTTTCTATAAGTAGAAGGTCGATGAACATCTAGACTTCTTTTTATGGGACAATTTGAAACCAAAATGTAGGATACCCAACGTAAATCTCCAGACTTACGATAAAGAATAGAGAAAAAAATGCCGATATTTAAATCCACAGAAAGACGTTTCCAAATCAATTATACCATTGTATGGTAGTAAATGGTGGTCATTTTGACAACGCTTATGATAGAGCCATTAAAATAAAAGTTCCGCATAATTCAAATTTCTTTTAATTTCAAATTCGGTAGCTCTTAAACTAATTACTTTAAACTCCATGTTTTATCCGTTTTGAAATTAGTCGAACGAGAAGAATCCAAAAATTGATTAAAAATATAGGAAGCCATTAAAAACATTTAAAGAGTCGATAGCAGGAGTAAAAAACTGACTTTTCCTCCTAATCTAAATATGGCATAATATCTCCCTGTTCGAATATTATTTGACGTAGGTATTTTTGTTTTTTGTAAAAGTCAATACTTTAAAGTTACTTAATGTGGATATTTTTATCTGAAGAGCTCTGTATATTTTATTTGTTTGGCAAAATTGAGGCCACCTTTATATAATATTTCCAAATTTTTATAGAGACAAACATTTTTTTTACAAATTCTAAAATTTGAGACCTAATCTGATTGTTGGTGTTCCCTGTATAACAATACAAAAAGAGCTATCGACAATTAATAGCACGATAATGTCATACATGTTTATTTACAATATGATAATAATGTAAATATGTCCATCTGTTTAATATTATTAACTCTTAATGATACTAATAAACTAATAATGATATGATTTAGAATTAGTGATGTCGTATATCTGATCACTGATCAGATAGAATTGGGTATTTTTCCTTTATCCAGCTTATATACAAATCCATCAGATAAATTAATAAAGGGAATTTATTTCATTATAAACAATCAAATGCTGCATTTATGTATATATTATAATACTAAGGTAGCATACAATTAATTATAATTAAATTTATTGATTTTATCATAATTAAAATACCATAATTTTTTTAGTTATTTTTTTTTGTGTCATATTTGTATTACCTTAGTTCCGGACGAGTCTTTTTATGTTTTCTAGTTTCCTTCAACATTCTTTTAACTTTTCTGTACACTCACGTCGATATTCTTCAGACCAGCCATATTTTATTATATATATTGTAAGGAGGATAACGTTATAAGACAATGTTCGAGTTCACCATTATTCAATTTCATCACGTTCTTGCGCGAAATTTACTTGAATTGTCTCACCCGGAGCAGCACTTGCCTGCGACACGGATTTCTTTTTAATCCGCATGTTCTAGTAATATTCATTATTTGTGGAAGCGAAATTTTATTTTCAAAAATTATTTTAGTTTAGAGCCTTATTTTGAAAAGTATAAATTTAATGAATTAGCACTATTTTATTTGTTCATTTCATTTACTATTAAAATTAATAATAGTTATTAAATTTGCCCCGATTTACTAAGAAAACAAAAAATATATAGTTTACAATGATTCTTTTTATAAATATGCAGGATGTTGCTAAATTCAGATGAAAAAAATCAGGCATTCTTCGTTAAAAATTGAGAGTTGTCTTTCCGACAAAAAATGTTTCTTAGCCCAAACCCTAAAGAAATATGATATTCAAAATGACGGAATTGTGGAACGGATTTATATGCAATGGAGAATAATTGACACAAAATTTAATTATTGAAAAAAAAATAAAACTAAAGTTATTGTTCAATAAAAAATTAAAGTTGATTTTCATTAATACAAATATTACATGTAAATGAAAATTGATGCCATAGTTGATTGCACGTGTAACTTAAAAAGAGTTGAATATGTTTTTATCCTTTTAAAAAAGTTGTTAGCATTTACACTCCTTTACCATTTAATTTTTACTTGGATCCCTTTTCTTCTAAAATAGTTTTTGAAATTGATTAAACGAAAATGTTGTGGAAAACCTTAATTCAATATTAAAAACTAAGACTTTTTATCATAGTCATATTTTAAAATCTGCCCACGTGGAAGATACAAAAGGCAAATGCCTTAATAGGTTTTTATATTTTGGAAGATCATCCACTCTTTATCATGAGGAAATTATTCTGTCAATGTTTCGCTACAGAACAGTTCGTATGGTAATTACTTTTCGTAAATTTTTCATATTTCGTTTCAGATATCCTTCATGTAAGTGCATTACTTTTGAAATATTCTTGGGTCATTTTAATAACCAGAAACTCTCAAGATTATTTTGCCACAATTTCCATCCAATGGTGAAGAATAGACAAGATTTAATTTTTTTGTTTTTCATTTTTCAATAGCTCTAAAATCTTAATCACTTTCCATGAATGAATGGTATGAGATCAAGAATTTTTGGTCTGGATTGTCAACATAGGTGTTTAATACCACATAATTCCAGAATTTCATTAGGTGCTTAATCTTATTTTGAGCTCAAAAATTATCATTAAAGGCATAAAGTTAACCAAGAAATAAACTTTAAAAGAAAAGAGATCCTTTCGATGCCTCCCCTTCTTGTCACTTATTCGCCTGAACTGGAAAACAAAAGTTATAAGTCCATAATTGGCGCTGACAATATACCTTTCTGTTAGTCATTATAAATTTTTTTCAAGAGATCAAAGCAGATTGTTGCTTGAGATTGATACGCTTCAGTTTTAGCTTCACGTTTGGCATACCTAGCCTTGTCTATTTTTCTGAGATTAAGTTCTTTATTAACTTTTGCTGCAGCTGCATTTTCTGGATATCCAATTTTTATTACAGTCGTCAGATTCTCGCTTAATGTGCATTCTTCTATATATGACATAGGGAACCATAAATTCAAGCAAGTATTTAAAATAATTTGAGAGTAACAGAACATACCTGGCTGTTTATTTTTTCAATACATAAATAACTCTTTGTAAAGTTCATAAAATTTGTTTATATTCAGGAAAGAGTCAAAATATTTTATTTGAATTTACCTTAGGTTCTGTAGTTTTTACATAATCGTCATACTTATAAAATGGCCTCTGGTGTTAGTAGGTGCAAATTTTATATATCACCTACTTTTCCTATTACTTTAGTAAACCTTTTGTTGCTAATGCACAAAAATTTTCTTTCAAGACACGTTTTCCAGTGAGACTAATTGTCTCATTATATTGAACCTCTCTATACATAGTTATAGAAATGAGGTTTAAAAATTCCAATTGCCTAGATTTTATAACTTTCTAATTAGTTTTCTCTATCACTCTCGGATATCTTTTAACTTTAAGTGGACGATACATTTTTTTTCTGGCTTCATGAATTTCTTCTATGTATCCAATATATTTTTTTCTTTAAATTCTAGCTTTCATCTGTTTTCAATGTTTTTTAGATCACTTTGGCGTTTTCTTGCTTTTTTAGATGCCACCAAAGAAGATTTTTCTTCTGAATATTAACTTGTACCTCTTTGCCTCTCACTATTTTCATAAATTTTGTGACTGCTTAAGCTATCTGTTCGAAGATGCCATTATTATTTAATAATATCCCTTTGCCACAAATTATAAATGAACTTCAAGTATCTAATTCTGCATTTAACGCCAGTTTAAAAAACATATCGCATGTACCCCATTGAATCTAAGACCCTCAATTAAAATTAAGAATTTAATTTTTTTTCTCAAATCCGAGTTAAGTACAAATTTGAAATTTTGGACCTTACGTACACTCATAAAAAGGTAATTATGGTATTTTTTTTTTCAATATTACCATTATGTTATAAGGGGGTAAAATTAACAGCCCTTATTTTATTTTTAGTCATAACATTTTTATAAGGTTGAATTTTAAAATTGAACATATTATTGGGAATTCCTGTTTTATTTCTTAACTTTATTATCTCTGGCTTTTTTCCCTTTCCCTTTTTTCCCGTAAAAAAAAACAAAATACGAATGCATTGTTTTTATTCTTTATTGAGGGAAATGAGGAAATTGTAAATGCAAAAAATAGGGATATAAAGAACATATATAACAAAAACTCATCATCATAAGCAGTAACACAAGGGTTTACTCTTTGTCTCATCGATTGTCGAATACGTTCAAAAATTAAAGACATATTTCTTATAGTATTACAAGCTATTTTTATACAATTTTTCAAATCGTTACTATCAACAATCTGCGTACTGTACACTAAGAACACTTACTGAAGTTAAACTCATGATAAAATATCTATAATTGTTGCTCCTTTAAACCTCTGTAAACTGTTGAATTCCTAATAATCAATGTATTAGCAATTTGTCTAGTGCTTATTTTGAGGTATTCATCAATTTCCTCAATAATGGTTTCTTCTTGCAAAACTTACACTATAAAAAGACGGTGAATGATTGAGTACTAATCTTTGTTGATATTTTATAATATAAAAAATTCTAGCTTTCACTGTCGGCCGTTTCAATATTGGTGTTCATGCTATAAAATGATACAGATAACAAATATCCAAACTTTATAACACAGAAATTACACCAAAAAACTATAGTGCAATTCAATTAAAAAAAAACGGCAAAATAACTTGATAGCAGTATATTCAAATTTGATGAAAAATAAATAGATCAAAGTCAATTGTTGACATACATTAAAAATATTGCTACTGTATTTTGTTTCTTCTTCAAATTTATTAGTTCTCTGGAAAAATAGCAATAAACAAAAAAATTAATAAATAAAACAAGAATTCCGAATTGTATTAATAGTTTATAAAATTCAATCCTTTAAAAAAGTTCTGACAAAATATAAAATAAGAGTTGTTTATAAAAAAATGATAATAATACTAAAACCTCATAATTACTTGTTTATGAGTGCCCATAATCCTGAAAATTTCAAGTTTCTACATTAATTGGGATTTGAAAAATAAAATAAAAAACCAATGTTAATTTCATCTATTCGGGGGTGATATCTCTTTGGAAGTTGGGCTAAAAAATTTTTTCATAAAAAAGTACCCTCATAATTTTTCGCATGAAGTCAGCAACACCCTGTTTAAGGACAACATATGTAGAAGATAACTTTTATTAGAACTTTAAAGAGATTTTATAAATTGAAGTCAAATTTATTTTTAGGCATGGATGTGGGCGTCCATTCAATCCATGAAATCGAAAGTAGGATTAAAAAGTGCTGCCGGCTGTGAGAGCGAACTTCGAAATATATTATCAGCTGAAAAGACGAAAAGATTGAGCAATGCTGCTGAAAAACCCGGTGATGGGTTATGTCATATTTCTCAGAGTCCCTTTAGAATTTTGAGGGTAAGTAATTATGTTTGAGAGTGAATACAAACGAGTTTAAATTTTTCTCAAAAGCTGTGAGAAATTCATAAATAAATTCATGCTTTTATGTAATTGAGGTAATGAGCATGGACTGATTAATTACCTATGAAACAAATAAAGTAAATTATGTTTAATTAGCTTCATTTTAAAAACCTTTAGCTCGATTATTATTATTTTTTTGTCAAAGTTTGAAACCGAAATACTCATTTTTCCACACTTCTACTACAGTTTATTTATAATTTATAGGTATGTACACACAGAAATTTGTTAATTTCACGCCAAATATGCTAATCACAGTAATGAAATAGGTAAAATCCATATTATTATTTCTTTAATTTTTAGACTACATCTAAATGTAATATTTTTACTTTTTTAATTTTACTTAATTTTAATTTATTTGCATATTTTATTAAATAAAGTAGTATTGTAAAAATAACATCGTAAAACATTTAAAAACATTGAAAATATCAAAAATATTAAAGGTTCTCACAATAAACAAATGTATATAATTTTTTTTCGTTGTAAGAACAATATATTTTAGTTCATTTGATTTTTCACGTAAGTATTGTAATTATTTTAACTTTTCTACAAAGTGTACAATGAAGAGTGAGGTGAATAAAATATTTTTTTTTAAATAGGAATTGAAAGATTCACAAGAGTTATTAGTTCGAGTTGAAGATGAATTGACTGATTTCTAAATTTTGATAATATTATCTACTTAGACCAACATTGATTTAAATGAAATCTACATCCCCAGACTTTAGGAAATGCAAAAAAACACAACCTTGCCACTTTCCAGTTTATTTATATATAAAAAGTTTTCTGGTTTGGTAGTGTTTCTTTCGAAAGTTTTTAAAACATTAAGCATCTTCACAGCACATTTCTTCTGCACTTGCAAATATTTCTTGTAATTTAGAGTTTTTCGTTTACACACGTTAATTATAGACAAATACAATCGCTGTTCTATTTTGTAATAAATATAAAAGATTAAATGTTCAGAATTCCATACAACTCGAATTAGATGATGTTGAAATAAATTGTTAGAACAAGTAAAAAATTTAGGTCTGATTATAGATCAGTCATAAAGTTTTAAAGGTCATATAAGTTTACTTATACAAAAGTGTTATATGAGAATGCATATGCTTTATTTCAATAAACATATAATAAATTATAAAGTGTGTAAAAAACTAAGCGACACTTTAGTTCTTTCGGTTTTAAATTATTGCAATATTGTTTACTACTCTTGCCTAGGCCAGGAATCCAAAAATCAATTGCAACGTATTCAAAATACATGTTGCAGATTTACTTTTTTTTCGAAGGAAACATGACTATATTGCACCTTATTTTTCTCAAATGAGATGGTTAAAATTTAATCATGTTTTGGAATTAAATTTCCTTGTTTTTATATATCGGTTACTTAAATCTAAAGCTCCTTGTAACTTACATGAAAAAATTATTTTTAGAAAATCCA
Source organism: Hermaeophaga mercurialis (assembly GCA_951812935.1). Taxonomy (NCBI): domain Eukaryota; kingdom Metazoa; phylum Arthropoda; class Insecta; order Coleoptera; family Chrysomelidae; genus Hermaeophaga; species Hermaeophaga mercurialis. The sequence continues at coordinate 23,903,778 of OX638358.1, read as the reverse complement.
CAACATTAATACCAGACATAACACTGTTACTATACCACAACACTCCTCGGCATTGTTTGAGCGTTGCTTTATGTATAATTTAGTAATATATTTTCATTTCATCTCTATTTAAATATCGGTGTACTCTTAAAGACATATTGTTAGCCAAGCAATGATATATAAGTATATCTTACTATGTTTGTACGTGTATATTAGAAATATTTTGTATTAAATTTTTATTGTATTTTATGTTATTTTTATTCATTTTTAACTTTTCATGTTAGCCAGGAAGGTTAAGAGTTAAAAAGTAGCTCTAAGCTAATCTTCGCCTTCCTGGTGCAAGGAGCACACTTGTTAAATAATGGCATATTATTATTGCTTTTAACAAATTAAAACAGTTACAGCAAGAGCCCACTCACTACAATCTCGAAATAAACATTAAATTGATCTTGCACAAAAGAAGAAATAAACTATTAATTTTTTACCACTCGATAAAATAACAAAATGCACCAATTAACTGGGTAAGTAACTATGAAAGATTGCCTCATTAGATCAAGTTATTTAAGTGAATTGAAATAAATCATTTAATGGGCCTTTAATGATCAGATCACTCAAACCCATCTTTTACCTAATTTGTTATTAAGGGTTCGGTGTGGAATTTACTTTCAAGATTCAGGAGATAAACATGTTTGAACTTTACAGAGCATTTTAAATTAACTTTATAAATATTTATTAGTTATTAAGCAAAATATTTTCTGTATCCATTCATTAGTTTGATTTCTAATTGAGGCGTGAAATTGTTTGAATGTCTAGTGGCTTCTCATTGGGAATAATTAGCGGTTTATGTCCGAATTAATTGCTCCATATTATTAAGGTCCTTTATTGGTTTGTTACTCATTCTTTTCTTTTATTTCAACTGAGGTTTATAGATTTTTGAATTTCACTAGCTTTTCTGAGTAAAATATTGCCCGTCTTAATACTTCTTCAAGGTAAGTGTATGACCTTAGAGAAGATTTTTTAATCTCTCTGCAATATGACACTTCACAAATCCGGAAAAATTAATAGAACACATAATTTATTTAGTGAATATTTTTAGTACAAAACTAACATAAAAATATAGTATAATAATAAAAGTTTTAATGATCTTTATAATTCTGATGAGTTTTTGAATTGCAAATATTATTGATATCAGGCGTAATATTGGTAAATTGCATTTTAATATTTGCTGTAGTATGTAGCCCCTTCCTGAACTTGACTTTATTTCAGCATACTAAGAAAACAAAAAGTAAAACAATAATACTACTAATTTTTAAAAAATATTGCAAAATATTTATTTCGAGTTATGTAAATATTCTAAAAATAAAAATGTTTAAATTAATTATTTTATTTTCCTATTTATATTCCTATCTACTAATTATATTGACACATACTCTTACTCACTATTTTCCTTTGTTTATTGTGTGTTGCAAACATGAGATATTTGCTTAAAAAGAAAGCAATAAGGAAATTTAAGGTTGACTTGAGTTGTTGCCGCCAATACATATAATTGTGTGAAGTGTAAAAAAATAAACGTTCATAAAGTATTTGTAGTAGAAAGAAAATCTGTAACCCCTATCGACAGTGTAGAATCTCTAATCCATATATAACGTAGCAGTAATTATAGGAAGAAAATTAAAGCTGTACATCAAAACTTGGTTAATTATTACATGTTCCAGAGACGGGTAACAACAAGACACTGTACATTAAAACCAATTCATCCCTTTTTCCAATTCCCCAAACAATTTACTTTAGAATTTAACTTATTCAAACATTCATATAAGACAAAATTATTTAATTCAATTAATGAAATCCATAACCTTATTTCTTTATTAATGTTATCTTTTCTATTAAAAATTTCAATACTTTTTTATTGTAATGATAAGTTAACTTCATTGCACTTATTAAAAATATCTCCTATATACACAAGATTTATCAAAATGTGTTACAACTTCAACAAAATTTTGCCCAGAATTATTGTCTGCCTTCAAGAAGATCAATAACTCACTTGGAAGTCATGAGCCATGATTCTTCTCCTCTGGATGTCCATCTCAATTCAATATGTCATAAAAGTATTTTGTGTCCACTACACATTTCATCGTACACAATTTTAAGTAATCTGGATTGAAGTGGCCCTGATTTTACATAGTTTATCATTTTCATACCTTCATTGATATTTTTTTATATTTATGGATTTTTTTTTTAGTCACCAGTGCTATGCATAATATGACTGCTGATTGCTCTCGCAACTATTTATTGATTATTATTATACTTATTAATTATGATTGTTAGTTAGCTAAATATAAGAATGAATCACACTCAAAGTTAAAGACGATAAATTAACTAGTTCTCTATATTTATAAATAATAGATGAAATACTACGGGTATGAGACCTTCCGTCGAAAAAACAATATGGAAAAAACTTTGTTTTTAATAAAAAATTAGTAAGACAATATCAAAATATTTTTATGACAATAAACGATACAGATACACTAAGAAAACAATGTAGAAAAAAGTAAATTTTTTGCCAATTTTAACATTGCTGGTAAAAGATCTGTAATGCGTCGTGAAACAGATTATTTGAAAATTTTGTTGCATCTATTTTTTAAGTGGTCTGCTCGTGAAGAATTCATGACACCATTTCTTTCGTACGTGGCTTAATGAGTGTCTCTCGAATTATATGAGTTTCACCATTCAATGCAATGCGATAACTTTCGCGATAATTACATGCCTTTTCCTCTATAATCTTTGTGTATCGCTTCGAAGTGTGCGAAGATTTGCTCGAATCAAAGAACTGGTTAAGAGTAGTTTATGACACAAATCACATATTTCATCAGGAGCATATAGCAAATAAATTCCAAATTTAAATAACTTTCATCGTACATCATTTTGGTTAATGATATTTGTTGTTTAATAAGAGATTTTAAAGAAACCACAGTTTTTGTATCATTTCAGTGATAGATGTATTAATAAAAGTACTTGCCTTCCTTTTGCTGAAGTTCCTGCTCTTAACCAAAAATCCATAGGTTTTTGATTAATACTTAAATTTGTATTCAGAAATTTTTTTGTTAAAATTGGCTAAATTCGACTTTGTAAGCAATTAGACTAAAATTTAGTCACTAAATATAAGAAGAATGTTACATTTTTTGCAAATGTATTTTAATTATATTTTCATAAGTGTACACTATTCTAAATTTGACAAATTGGTTTTCAACATTAGAAATTGTGTAAAAAGTAATCAAAATGTACCAGAAAACTACAATAGTTCTTTGAATTTCTATAATAGTATATTATCTACCCTAACAACGTCAGTTCAAAGCGCTTTAAGCCCCACGTGCATCACACTGGTGCACAGCATGTTTTTTACTCTGGACCATGTGTACCACTTTTGCCTTAATAGATATTATATATAAATTACATAGCTCTAGCCTATAGGAAACAATAAAACTGTCTTAGTATAGGAAACCAGGTTTATCTGTGTGTACTGAAGAGACCATGGTACCTTTTTGTAAAAGGTTGAGTGTCCTGCAATATGTATCTGGAAAACGCATAAATCCGGGATCAAATGGTATAAACTTTGTGTGTCTAAAGGCTATACATATACGATTAAAGTTTACGGGGGAAAAAGAACAAACACCAAAAAATCCTTAGTTTCTAGGGTAGTTATGGAACTCATGGAACTGCTTTTGTATACCAGTAGAACATTATTCAGGAATAATGTTTATCTTAACGGTGAACTAGCACATTAATTAAATAGACAAAGAAAGAAAGATAAAAACGTTCTCTTTCTAACCATTAAGGGTATTCCTTCTATGAATGAAGTTGAGACTAAACGAGGCCGAAGACCTGTTGCTAAGCCATTGACTATTTTTGACTACAATGTAGCAAAAGCATTTAGTAATGTTCCGTACCAAAAAGCTACATGTAGTTTTATCATTCGTAGAAGTATTAAGGGGTACCGAAAGGTCGCTATCGATATTTTAACTATTAATACAAAAATTGTTAATGTGCATGTGGTTTACAAACAGATTACGGATATAACAATGTCTATTACTTCTTTTAGGGAAAAAATCATGTCATCTTTGCTAACCTTTACAGCACTTGCACTAGGTCAAGAACAAGCCGTTCGGCACTGCAAAATAAAATAAAAGGAGATGGACAATCTGTTATTAATTGTTGGCAGAACGAGCAGGAAGACAATTTCCTCAAATAATGCTAGAAAAATACAAACAACTTGTCCTGTTTGCCCCTCAACTGCTTTTATATGTATAAAGTGTTTTTTTCATACCTACATAAGTGCTGTTAAGAAATAAATGTTTTAGAATATCATATGTAGTATTCAATGCAATATATATTGAAATATATTGGTTATGCATTGTGGTATCTGTAAGATAATCCGGTGCACACGGTCTGAACTAAAAACAAGAAAGTAAAAATTTACCTTTAGACCATGTACACCTGAAATGGATACAGTTCTTTTTTTAAATAATCACAGCATCAAATCATCAAGTAGGTATCAACACTAACATAGTGTGATAAAGAATGTAAAAGAAATGGTCTGGTCCCAGACGAAAGCATCGCGTATTCCATGGGGCTTAATATTTAATACTATTTTTTTTCAGATTTATGACCAATATTTACTAGCGCCACTAACCATGATGTTAATTTTGGCAAGTGTCGTTAAACTGACAAGTTGAAAAAAATATAGTCCATCATTGTGCTTTCAGACCTCGTGTAACTGTAAAGAAAGACAAGATTTATTTTATATTTTTTCAACTATTCGTTAAATAATGTTAAAATTTAAATCCTTCATAGTGCTTTAAATCAAACTTATAATATTTTTTGTTCGAGTTAGTGTTCAGATTCATATCTAGTGACAATATATAGCCAAATTTCAGCTTCTTAAATGCTTCTAATATTAAACGGCAACTGTCGTCAAAGGTGCTCATTGATTAAAAGAACTCATTATCTTCCAAATAACAGTAGTCATAACTGACATAACCTTATAAGAATAGGATATTAACACACCTCTGAAAAAATATATAAAATACTGTCGGAATAGCCCTAATCTCTGAAACCTTTTCAATACACAAAATTTGATCACATTTAACTATGAGCCAATAAGCTAAAACTACAACACCATACAACAATGATATGTTTTTTACCTTTTCTGCAAGTGACAATTAATATGATTTAACGTTAGACTTTTTCCTCCACTCTAGAAATTTCGTACTTTTTACGGGAAATTTCTGGTAATGAATCAATAGTGACTTTTATTGTTTTTTTCACAATTTCTTGTGGTATGCTTTCAATTCACTATCTCTTTAATTTTAGTATTTTTTAGAGAAATTTTGGCAAGTATAAGTAAATATGTCAAAAATTGATCATTTCCCGTTTGTGACAGAAACCAAGAATCAACTTTATAAATCCTAAATTTTTGTTAATTTAAAAACAATATATTTTTTAGTAGTCGTAATTTTTTTATGTCATTCTTGTGCTTTCCCACTCGCACAATAATTGAAATAATGAATTTATTTCTTTTGGTTGTTCCACACTGTATGTCCTAGATCTGTGAGAATGGATTTAATGTTAGGTGGTCCTTCTGGTATACTCTTTTGAGTTTGGATTCTCTCATATGTATATAAGGAACACAGTAATTAATGTTTCACAATATGAGCATTCTGGAGGATATAAATTTGTTTCATTCAAACGCACGCTATTCCCTGGTTTCAAGCACTTTTTAATCAATGTTCATATATCATGCATAAACATAATAATTATCATCATAAATATTATTGAGTTTTGTCTAAAATTTAATTAATTAACAAAGACTTCATGTTTACTGTAAAAAAAAATCGCATTGTACTGACTAAATTAGTGTGATATTTTAATGACTTAAAATAATATTTTATTTCCATGCATTAATCTATTTTAATTAAAATTATTAAAAAAACTTATCAATGAATTATTAATTACTCACAAAAAGAGTCACTTTACAAAAACTCTTAATAAACTTTTTTGCAATACTTTTTAAAAAAAGTTATTTAGAAAGTTTGGTTTTTGTTTTTTAATTCTTCAGCTTAAAAAAATAACTGTTATGCAAGACGCTTTTGTTAGAACAAGGTGAATAAAGGTCATCATGCGCTTCTAATTAAATAAAAATAAACAAGATTTATTTGATGTAGCGGTATTTTAAGACAAAAGACGTTTAGTGGATTTTTTCCTAGTGTCATAATTATCGAAAAACCTCGTTTTTTTTATATTTGGTTCACATGTTTTATTAATAATAATAATAATATAATTTTAAACTTTAAAGGAAGTTTTTAAGCGCTGAGAGGATTGAAGGTGGATTATTTATTTAATAAATTATTGAATGTTATTTTTTAATGTTTTACTGAAGAGAATTAGGAAAAATGAAATCAGTTTTTTCCCAGTTAAAATAATGTTATTCCCTAAAATATAAAACAACTAAACTTAAATAACTTATTAAACTATAACAATTGCTCATTGTACTTTCAGCACGATGGTGTATCTATTCGTGATAGATTAGTTGTTAGAAATTTTTTATGACAATTTACGTGACACATAGATCGGCCGGAGCGGCTCTCAAACTAGATTACACGATATAAGTCCAACAGATAGCACATCAGAGGTTTTTTAAAATCAAAAATATATTCTTCTGAAGTAAATATTAGACACCAGTTAGACAAGAATCATACAGGAAAATAAAAAACAATCAAAATTTAATTTAAAAATCAGTCGTAAATATTTTAAAATTAGCTAAGAAATGTATAGACTAAAATAGAGCAAATCACTTTAAGCAATTGTAGTTTAAATATTGTTAATTTATTATGCTAGTTTTGTTAAATTGTTGTATATTTAGGGAAATAATATTGCTCTAACTAAGATGAAACTGATTTAATTTTCCTCAATTCCTTTCACCTAAACATTAAAAAATAACAAATAATAGCAATTTTTAAATTTTCATACAGGGCATAAAAAAAGCGGGAGAATCTGGAAAATACTCATGGTATTAGTTTAAGAATGGGCCTAATGTAAGTAATAATTAATTAATAATAATAAAATAAGTTGAGATTTAATAAATTATATTAATGAGATATTTTTTCCACATTTATTGTGGGCTGAAGCTACTGAATCAGTTGTAAGAACTAACAATTTATGTGAATCATTGAATTCCAATTTAAAGATACACTTTTATGAACCACATCCTAATTATTTTAATTCATAAGTGTAATGAATTGAGACCAATATAAAAATTGGAAGAACCGAAACGTTTTGATATAAAATTTAAAAAAAATACATATAAAATTAGTACAATTAGTAAATTGCACTATACAGAACATATATCTTATTTTAATGTGATTATTTAATAAATATTATCAAAAGTTTATAAAACAATCCACTTTTCAGCCTCTAAGTGCTTAAAAACTTCATTTACAGTTCAAAATTTAAGTAGTAAAATGGTCAGAGCAAAACTTTAAAATGCACTTTTTAAATTTATTTTTTTTTGTTTTTTTTTTCAAATATGCGATGTTTCGATATATTGGATGTTGTATCAAATTTGCAATCGCTTTCTAATTTTTTATTCATATAAATCTGGAATTTTATTTTTACTAGTAAGTGGTTTATTTGGGCTCTAAATGAGAAATTGTGTACCATATATTAAAAAGTAAAGTAAAAAAGTATACGGGGTAGTTTGATAGATATAATCCCAGTAGAAATAACCACAATCCATAAAACACTATGTACCTGGGTTACAAAGACAGCCAGAGCCAATAAATGTGGTATAATTAAAACTCCCTAACTATTTTTCTTTCCCAATGAAACACCCTGTTTAAAATATGATCTAACGTAAAGAAAAATGCAATAAATACATAATATTGCGCAGTAATAATCTATGTAAATATTTATAAAATTCTTATCGATTAATGGTTAATTCAGATTTCTACTATTTACCTATCTAATAAATACACCACCTCTAACATTATCATATTACTTTAATAACATTAGTATAAACCTGTTTAATTTGACATGTAAGTACATAATAATATTAAAAATATTTTTAATTTTAATATTTCTTCATTTAAATAAATACATTTATAAGTAACCGTTTGAAGATTCGCATTTGCAAAGAAATATTTAAAGTTTTTAGTTGAGAAATTTCATTAGTTTCAGTAATTAATTCCATAAAGTATAAAAATTAAAAATTTATAAAAATGCACAGCTGCCATTTTTTTTCTAAATTTTGGTGGGAGCGCAGTTGCTTAGTTTTACATAGAAGTTATAATAATGGAACAAAACGAGTTAAACAATCAGCAATCTCGTCACGTTTATAGAGAAAACTTAAAAATTGTTTTAGTACATCCAAACCAAAGTTTGTTTATCTGGCATTTCACAATAGGATCAAACCAGCGAACGTATTTTTGAGACAAGAATTAAAAAGAAAAAAGAGGATTCATATATCAGCTAGAATTAACATATAGACAATAAATGTATCCTGTGAAAAGTGAAATACGAGGCGGGATGAATAATTTCTGTCCTCACCTACACTGGGTTGTGATTTTGATAATTTATTTAATGTCAAATTTTCTTAATTTTTCTAGAAATATTGTAAGTTTATCTACAGTGGTTTGTATTTGATAGCTCGCGATACTAACAATATTTTTTTAATTAAAAATTAAAGGTGAGCTGGATTTTACTTTAGGAGAGTCTGCTCCATCATTTTCAATGGTCAGAACATGAGTTACAATTTTTAAACGTGGTCGTACAAGCACTAAAAATGCAGAGCCCTGTGGGACGGAAAAATCAGCTAAGACGGAAGGTAACGGTCCTGAAAGTCCACAAAATTATTTTAAGTGGACCATCGATTCAAGTTAGTGGAGATAGCCGAGGCTGTGGGGACTTCAGAAGAGAAAACACATCACATGTTATGCGAAGCTATAGACATAAGGCAGCTCTCCGCTAGATTGTGCAGAAACTCATTCGTACAAAAGTTTCATAAAAGTAATTGTAACTATTTAAACGCAATCTAAAGGACTTTTTGCGTAGATTTATGACTGTGGACAAAATTTGTAATTATTATAGATCGAAGATCAAACAGCAGATAAGACAATGGATAGGGAAAGGCGAACCAGTCCCAAAGAAGGCGAAAACGTTTCAATTTATCGGAAAGGTAATGGCGTCATTATTTTGGGATGTAAAAGCATCATTTTTATTTATTACCTTGGAAAGGGTGTCAATAATTAACAATATTATGCACTAGCTTCAACAGAAAATTTTAGAGAAGCCCTTATTATCGAAAAAAAAGTTTATTTTAATGAGATTAATGTGCCATGTCACACGTTGATTATTGTGATGGGTAAAATTGATAAACTGGACTTTAAATTACTACCCCATGCACCCTACTGCATAGACTTGGTGCAATCGAACTTCAGTATATTTAAAAACTTAAAAAACATCACGTTTCCAGGAATTATACGTCTTATTTGGAAACAAAAACGCCTATTTTGAAGAACTGAACAAATCGATCTATAAGAGCATCAATGACTTAAATTTCATCAAATGAAGTGTACTGAGCGACAAGGATTCTGGAAAATGAAAGAATTTTTAATTACGTGTTTTGCTTTTGACTCAGGCTGATAATTATTTATCCCATTCTCGTAAATCAAGAAGTCCACCAAAAATGAAAATATTTGTTACATTTATGTGTATTCTTCAATAATCTTACAGGTAACTACATTTTGCGCCTCTTAATGATTGTGTCATTAAATCTGCGTACATTTTGGATTATAATAGGTAAAAATTTGAAGATACGATGCTCCTATTATATCAATAAAATATATTATAATAATATTGATAAATTTAGGTTTAACAAAACTTTAATAAGCTTAGGAAGCTCCTACTTCTAATGTCCATATATGAATAAGTAAAATACAATAATAAATTGATCTATTATTTATTAATATAAAATATACAATTTTAATAAATACTAAATAATCAAAAATATTTTATTAAATAATCACATTAAAATAAGATATATGTTCTGTGTAGTGCAATTTACTAATTATACTAAATTTATATGTCTTTTTTTTTATTTTATATTAAATCGTTTGGGTTCTTCCAATTTTTATTTTTATTTCAATTCATTACACTTATGAATTAAAATAATTAGGATGTGGTTCATAAAAGTCTATCTTTAAATTGTAATTAATTGATTCACATACATTGTTAGTTCTGTGGAAAATGTGGAAATGAAACAGTCTCATTAATATAATTTTTAACTAAGTAATCGCAATATTTTTGTAATTTGTAATTTTGAGGTAAACTTTAAAAGCTATCTCCAATATTATTAAAACCCAAATAGCTTTTCCATAAGTACATCAAAACTATTTCTCTATTTCAGCATCCTTAATCTCATATTCAATAGATAGCCCCAGTTTTTGAATGTTAGGTAATAATCAAAAAACAAAAGATAGATATAATAAACATTCTTTTCTCCACGAATTGTAAACAGTTATATTAAAAATTTTGTACAATAAGAAAATTTACCAACCACATATATTCTCTATATTGCCAACGGGGCTACTTTTTTAAATTTGAAATTTTCTACAAAAATAACCACTTTTTGTAATAGTAATACTGTTTCCCGTTTTCAAACCGAATTGGTAGAGGACCATGTTGTATCTAGTTGTATTTACTGAGTCTAACTTTGATACACTAAGGATTAAAAGTCCGGATCCATCCCATTTAAACATTATAGAGAAGACAACGGTCCTTTAGTTCTCAGTAAATGAGCTGCTTTGACATTATCACATAGAATGTTGAGAGGAATGACATTAACAAGTTTGACGTTAGATGAGTGACATATTAACAGGGATGACATTGACAGTTGTGAAATTAACAGATGTGAAATTATCAGGTTTGAAATTCATAGGTGTGACATTGATAGAGATGACATTGATAGAGAAGACATTGATAGAGATGACATTGATAGAGATGACATTAATAAAGATGACATTGACAGGTGTGATGCATGCGTACAAGAAGTAACCTTGATATGTAGCAAAAATAGCCAGCATAAAGTTTATATTTTCTTAAAATTAACTATTTCCATCTTTGCTTCGTAGAATCTATCCATAATAAATATAAAAGGTAAACTATACTTATCTTGAATTTATTATGATTATTATTATTACTATTAATTACAAATAACGACAGAGAAGCAAGCTCCTGTTATGCCCAAAATCTGAGAACAATAGACAAGAGACAATATAAATAGACGCAAAAAAAAACTTAAAATTAATTAGTTAAAAACTAAATATTTAGCGCAGTAGAGTCCTACAAATAAAATAGTGTACAATCAAGCCTGTATTCCAAAGCTTTTCTTTAAAATTATTATGTGACATCAAAAATGTCTCAGATGCTGCTTGAGGGGCGAAACTCGAGTCACCTAATAATTTTTAATAAAACTTTGGGATACTGTGAAAATTCAAGATAAGCATATTTATCTTTTATATTGCATATATTTTCTTAGGAAGGTTTAAAAGAAAAAACAGGGGATTTTGTTCTAGATTTCATGCTTTTCATTTATTGCCCTTAAGTTACAATATTAATAGAATATTCCCATCAAAGCAGTTCATTAAGTGATCATAGACTTTAGTGAAAAGTATCCTAAGCGAACCTCACATCTATTTTAATTTTTGTTTGATATTCTCCTGACTATAAATATTTATATTAATATTTATTTACAGTATGATGATATAAGAATAAAAAAATGTATAGAGCCCTGAAATACATTCAATATCGTGTTCACGTAAGTTGTATTTTTAAAATTCAAACTGTTTCACTAAACATTGTTTGTGCACATAGCTTTCAAATTATCTATCCATTACACCCCTTAATTAAAGATAATAATGTAAGTAAATATCGCCACACCAAACATTTACCCAAAATTATATTCAGATAATATCTAGCAATTAAACAAAACATCTTCATTTCATGTAGAAAATAATAGCCGTATTGACCCTACATAGTCGTAACGATTACAGTTATACCGAAATTAAAAGTGTTTTATTGCGTTATATTCTCAATAAAGATTTAAACAAATCTAAATTTTATTTTTGGGGACTTAACCCACATACCTTATCAATCCTTTGTTAATACCCAAGTATAACTGTCACTACTGAATATAACTTTTTACATCTGACAAGTGTTTACAATAATGATAACCAAAGGTATGCCGGTATTAATTTTAAAATTATCGTATCTTCAAAACTATTAATTACGGAACACAAGTATGATTTATTTTTGGAATCGTCTTGAAATTTGCGATAAAAAAATAAAATTTGCAGGGTGTGCCATTTAAAAAAATTGTCGATGACATCGTTACTCACAAATAGTTTACCCTGTATATTTAATTGTTATGTAAAAATACATTAAATTAAAATCAAAAACCGACCTATCTCAGGGATTTTTCCTCAAAATTGTTTCTTTAGCTTAAAATGAATTTATTCCATACTTTAAGAACACAGTGTAGAATAAAATTAACACCAGAGACTGCAGTATGAAGTGGTATTATAATAAAAATTAAAATACATTGAGTTAACACTAATAAGCGAAGGTAAATAAGATTAACAACAAGTCAAAATTAATATTAAAGTTAAAATTAAAAATTAAAAAATTAAAAAAGTTAGATTAGGTTAGATTAATTTAATTAGCGTTAACTCCATGTATTTTAATTTTTAGTTATAATATCACTTCAGATTGCAGTCTCTGATTTTTATTTTATTTTATATTTAAAATGTGTTATTTTCTTAATTTATTTTGTGCTTACTTTACGCTTTATATTCTTTACTATTTTTTGTACAATTTTTCACTTTTAGACCTAATGATGACCGTGCTAGGTCGAAACTAGTAGTCAGGTTTATTAAAAAAAATTCTGGTAAGATTTTGAGTTTTCTTCGATTTCATTTTTAAAAGCGTCAGCACACACTGGATAAGTGTAAACTAACACAAACCAATAAAGCAAGAACTTAATAAAATACTTAATACCTACCAAACCTCAATGGGTGATGATATCTAAGTCATTATTTTTAAAGTAAAAAGAATCATAAGTAATAACCTTGCGATTTAAAATGTGCAACTTTATTAATTTTTAGAAATTGTAGAATTTTATTGAAATTTAGGTACGTTAATGTTGTCCCTTCATTAAATTGATTATACATTGTAATCGACTCTCGCCATCACAAAATAATAATTGCCGTTCGAATTAAGCTTGGACACCAAATCACCCTGACATGAAACTTCGAGCCAGAGTAAATTTTAGAAAATTTTGGTCTGGTTACTTTGCAGATTCGGCGTAGTGGATGAGGTGGAAGCGGCTGCTTGGGTTCCGATTGTTTAGTTCTTTAGTTGCTACCGTGACGTCTGGTTCAAAGTTCGCGCAAATTTTCAGTGTTAATCACAACTATAATATATATGTATATATATATATATTTTAAATCATAGTTGGTATTGTTTTAAAATTTTGTTTTACGATATAAGAATTGGAAATCTTAAACGTATAAACAAAATATCATAAATAATTGGGTACTACATTTTGTAAATTATTTTAAAATAATGTAATGTGTAAGGTAGACAAAATGGATGAGTAGAAATTATTACACAGGGTGTTCCACAGAAGCTTGCATTTCAAATAACTCGAAAAGAAAAAGTTATAATTTAATATTTGTCAATTAATTAAAAAATATACACATAGTAAATATATTGAAGGATAAAACTCTAAAATATTTTTTCGCAATTATCATATAATCACTAACTATTTAAGCCATTGACGGAAATCACTCATAATAATAATAATAATAATAATAATAATAATAATAATAATAATAATAATAATAATAATAATAATAATAATAATAATAATAATAATAATAATAATAATAATAATAATAATAATAATAATAATAATTCATCAAATGAAGTGTACTGAGCGACAAGGATTCTGGAAAATGAAAGAATTTTTAATTACGTGTTTTGCTTTTGACTCAGGCTGATAATTATTTACCCCATTCTCGTAAATCAGGAAGTCCACCAAAAATGAAAATATAATAATAATAAAATAATAATAATAATAATAATAATAATAATAATAATAATAATAAAAGAAAAAAACTTAATATTTTAATGGTACTAAATTCGTTTATACTGTAACCGTAATGGCTATGTTTTTTCTTAGGTTTTTTATGATGTGACTAAATGTAAAAAAAATATGCTGCAATTGCACTGTTTGTAGAAAGAAGATTCAAAAATCTCGTGGAACAGAATTAATAGAGATATTATATGCGCGGGTAATCTAATTTCGTTTTGGTTTATTTACTAATCTTCTAGTTTTACTTTAATTTACATTTTATTTTGTTTTAAAATGAAATCTCTTAATAATTTCACATATTGGTTCAAATGGAATTATTCAACAAATTAAAAAAAAATGTTTGATTTTCATTAGTTTTATCATAAAAGTATGTGTTACAAAACCTGTTCTGTTCGAGTTGGGTGAAACATTCTAAATTAGTTTATTAAAATATGTTTTATTTATTTATTGGTTAATTCCTTATCTAATATATTTTAGTATCTGCATATCAACTTTAATATTTTAATAATATGATAAAATTGTTGGAATTTTTTAAACACAAAATTTTGTTGATTGAGAAACTCTCTATTAAGTCATTCCTCTTTTTATTCTGTGACATATTTTAAATTTCTTACTTCATCAATTGTAAACTGAGTTCTTTGAAAAAATATCAATTTTTAATTTAATTTATATAATTTTAAGTTTCAACTTTGTCGAAATTTTTATTTACAATGAAACATTGGTAAAATTTTCTACTACCTATATCTAAATAAGTTTCATTAATTCTCTTTTTATTGAGATTTGGCATCCGTAATGTAATCAGTTTTCAGTTTCAGTAAAAATTGTTTTTTTTAATTTCCTTAGAGTTTTTAGCTTTATGGTTTTTTAAGTAATAGTGACATAATTTTGATATATTCTAGATTTTGGGCTAAACTGAAGTTTTATAATTAGTTTTGATAATAATAGTAATAATAATCTTTCATTATAAATCTAAAACCTCGTTATTTTCTAGTTGGGTGAAACATTCTAAAATGGTTTATTTAAATACGTTTTATTTATTTATTGATTTATTTGTTAACTAAATATCTTTTAAATATAATATTTTAGTAATCGATAATATATTATTTTTTGAAAAAGGCTCTCAAAATTTTGCTTTCTTTAATCGTTCCCATTTTGATTCTCTGACACATTTCAGATGTCTTTTTATGAACAAAGTTATCATTTTACGATCTAAACTTTTCATTAAATTTTATTTTGTTGAGATTTAGCATCCGTAATGACATTATTTCGTTTCAGTAAAAATTGTCTTTTTAATCTTCTTCATTTTGATAAAAGTATAGATTTTGGGACACCTAGAAATTTTGTGATGGACATTGATAATAACAATATCTCATTATAAATATAAAATTAATTTTGTTCGGGTTGGGTGAAGCATTCTAAATCGGTTTATTTAAAATATGTTTTATTTATTTCTTAACCCAATATCTTTTAGTATCAGCATATTGAATATAATATTTTAATAATCTTATAAAATATTTAAATTTTTTTAAAGACAAATCGTTTTTTTTTATTCTCTGACACTTCAGGTTTCTTTCTTTCTTTGAACTAATTTATCAAACTTCAATTGGAAATGAGCTGTTTTGAAAAATATTTATTTGTGATGAATCATTGGTGTAATATTCAAGTACCTACATCTAAATAGGTTACGATCATTAATTCCTTTATTGTTTAGATTTAGCAGCATTAATGTAGTAGCATGGTTTTTCGTTTCAGTTAAAATTATCTTTTTCAATCTCGTTAGAGTTTTTATAGTCAGTTTACCCTTTTTTAAATAATAACGTAGAAATTATATGATGCGACTTGATAATAATACAATCTTATCATAAATTCAAAAGTTAAATTTTATTTAATAATTAATATACAAAATATCCTTTTACTTTGTTATAACTTTAAGAAACAAATAAAACATAAAACGTAACATATACAGTATGATCCAAATGAAAGGAATAAATTCATTATTTCGTAAATCGGCGATTTTAGGGAAAAATCCTGAAACCCGTCGGTTTTTATTTTTAAATGAGCGGTTCGTCAGACCACCTTTTTACTTTTGACGTCATCTCTGTGAGCTTGATGACATCATCAATAAAATTTTAAATAGAAAAGTGGATCTTGCAATACATCAATTGAAAGGTCTCTGAAATATCTATTCACCCATATCAATATGTCTAAGTAATTAATTTTTGTAATCTCAATGCGCATCCGTTCTTTGAATTCATTAATAATTTGTTGTTTATTTATGTATACTTTACTTTTCAAGTATCGCCATAAAAAGAAATCGAGAGGAATTAAATGAGGTGACTTCAGTGGCCACTCAATTGTTCCTCTTCGACCTCTCCACCGATTTGGGAACACGTTGTCCAAGTAGTTTCTCACCAAGACAGTATAGTGCGATGGCGCACCATCTTGATGCAGCCACAAATCATTTCTGTTGGGGAACAACTGGTTTCATTCTGGGAGCAAGAAGTTCTGCAGAAATTGTAAACATCGAGGACCTGCTAAGGTTTCTTCGAAAAAGTATGGCCCTATAAGCCTATTATCTATAATTCCCTCCCAAACATTCATTTTCTCTGGATGTTGAGTACGGTACTCCTTCATCCAGTGTGGATTTTTTGCAGCCCAAGACCGGAAAGTCTGACGATTAACATGACCGTTTAGAGAAAAGTAGCTTCATCAGAAAAAATAACTTTTTTAAAAACCTCGGGTCTCTGTTATTTTTTTCCATTAGAATTTCACAAAATTCAACTCTATCAAAATCTTCTTCCATAAGTTCCCGCACTAAATTTGCTTTATAGGGATGCCACTTTTATAGCGTTCTAAGAACTGTTTAATGGCCAACCTCATGGTCTAACGCTACTTGCCGTAAACTGGTGTGGGGATTATCTTCAAAGTCTAGCAGAACGTCTAGTTTCTTGTTTTCAGATATTTGTTTTCTACTACTTCGAGGGAGGTCATTTACATGACTCGTTTATCTAAATTTTTTCTCAATTTTGCTTACTGTGCACTATCTAATTGGTTCTCGGTTGGGATATGTATTATTGAATAACGTTCATACTATTTCTGCATACGTATTTTATCTCCACAACCAATTAATATTAGAATTTGAATTCTTTCCGTTTCAATCAGCTTCGTGTTGATAAAAGTGTCAAAAAGTTGACTTGATAGTAACAATCATGTTGAATGTCAATAAACGAATTTTAATAAAGTAAGTAGTTTTTTTTTTAAATAAAGGTAAAAAGTAGTTTAGACATATTTTCATTGTCAGTGACGGCCTTTACCAAATTTATTTTTGAGTATCAATAAATACATTATAACAATACTTTATATATTAAGAAATCTTTTCGAATGTCATTAATACTACTTTTGACAATAATACTTAGACATAATTGATATGGGTGAATAGCTATTTAAAAGACCTTTTAATTGATGTATTGCAAGACCGGTTTTTCTATTTAAAAATTTTATTGATGACGTCATCACGGTTACAGAGATTACGTCAAAAATAAAAAGATGATCTGACGAAGCGCCCATTTAAAAATAAAAATCGACGGTTTTCAATATTTTCCCCTAAAATCGTCGATTTACGAAATAATGAATTTATTCCTTTCATTTGGACCGTACTGTATGACTATAGGCTGATTTGAAATAAATTCGTATCACTTGCAAGAAATTTAACAGGCTTGTAGTTATCTATTTATTATTTATGTTATTATATTCAATAAATGTTTTTTATATAATGAGACATTAAACGTGAATAAGAATAGCCATTAACGAACCAAAATTCATCTAATTGCAAAAATTCATCAAAAAAAAAAAATATTTCCTATCTATTTTACTATTATGAGTAATTTATTTTATAGCCATGTTAAGTATTTCAAAATTAGAAATTACTGTCAATTTTTTAAGTGCAATAATTATACTAAACGTTCTTTATTAACGGTTAGAAAATGTTTTAACTTAAAGAGGCAATATAATTAATAAAGCTAGATAGGAGATGTATTAAATAATTTACTAAATTACCCTGTCAAAAGAAATGAGCAGATTACTGTCTTGCGTTTAATAGAGTACTTAGATATTAAATGGAAAAACGATTTTTTTAGTTAAAAAGTTTAAATCATGCAATGTTTTAAAGTCCACTTGCATCAGGACAATGTTTTAATCAATACTTTGCTATACTAAAAAACAAAGTGGAATTAATTACGTAATAATAGTTAGAAACAAGTTTAGTCCTTGAACGTGAATCTGTGCTACACGAGACGCTCTATAGCATCTTGTAATATCAATTGTTGGAAAATTAAGACAAAAGGAATTTCAGTTTGTTTCCGATTATCTTTTTGAGTTAAACATGTTTATAAATAAAATGGTATATCTTTATTTACGTTAACTAGGTTAATATTATTTAAAAATAATAAAGTAAATTGGTGTAAAAATAGATCATTTTCCAGATGGTGTCACCCATAAAATAATGTGTATCCTAGTATATGAGTCTTCTGTGAAGTGTTAATCGTTGTTCCTTTAAATTAAATTAAAAAAAAAGTGATGTGGTAAAGAACGTAATTTTAAATTTGATAAAAAATATTTTTTATTATAGCAGATAAGTTTCTTAATATTAAAAATATTTCATTCCTCTTCCATACTTCTAATTGCTTCATATTTCCAATTTCTGATTATATACTTCTGTACTGATATAAGTACTTTTTTTTTCAAGTTATTATTTTATAATGACAAACTAAAGTTCGTTTTTTAATACCTTTTTAATGCGGATGTTCTTAGTGTATTTTGCTTTAAAAACTGATTGTGATTGTCTAACAAATAGTGATATAATTATAGAAGGTGTTAAAAAAATGGAACAAAATAAGTCAAAAAGTCTTAATAAACATGGGTCCGTAAATTGACGGTTTCGGAGATACAGAGAGTTATTTATTTTTGAAGTATTTTATTTTTACACATTTTTTTTATTGTGTAAAAACAACCTATAGAAACTTATAAACAACATTGTTTCCACGTCGATGGATAGGAAGGTGCGAGTCTGTATCATAATCTACAAGATCGCCTGATTTAAACCCCCTTGATTTCTTTTTTGGGGATATTTGAAAAGTTTAGTTTATATTATTCCTGTAAATAGCCTCGAAGAGCTGCAACAACGAATTAATCAAGAATGTCACTAATTTCGAGCTAATGTAGGAGTTTTAGAGAGAGTTCAAATATCCTTCCGGAAGAGATATCGTGCTTGTTTGGAAATTGGAGGAGGGCATTTTGAACATCTTATTTAACATTTTTTCTTACGATTTCTATCGTTTGTAAATAATACAAATAATATGTAAATGCAAAATTCTTCAAAAATAAATAACTTCTCTGTATATCCGAAACCGTCAATTTACGGACCCATGTTTATTAAGACTTTTGACTTATTTTTGTCCGTACTATACCCTGTTCAAATACTCGATCATTTTTATAACACCCTATATAAGATACTAAACAAGAAAGCTACATATAACTTCTCAAGTTTTATGACAAAAAAATCAGGGAATTAATGATATTTGTTCTATTTATATTTTTTTGTTTTTTTTTCTAGGTTCTTTCTAGGCACACATTCTTGTTATTATTTTTTGTATACATTTTTACAGTAGTCCTAATACTAAACAAAAAAATATTTTCAGTAAAATAGTCAGGATCAGTATCTTGTATGTATTGATTTGAGGTAAAGATTTGTTAATTTGGAAAATATTTTCAAAATTTATTTTCGTATTTATCAACTCTTAGAAGTTTTATGTTTTGAATTTCGCTTTATGAATGGTTTTCCTTGTTGAATTTGGATTTGTTCTTTTTTTCTTGGAATACTATATCGCATAATTCGAGGAACTTAATTCTTCGGCAATTTGTAAATACTGATTTGAATTGCATTTTGAGAAGATATTTTTGAGTTTCGTTGTTATAAAAATTCTCGGTTTCTTGTGAGTTGTGCGTATTTGGATTTTTGTAGGTCGGCGTCCAGGAATTGACATTTAAAGCAGTTATTTCTATTCAAGAAGAGTCATCTGGGGGTAGCAAAGTTTTCCTGATAATATTTTTTCGACTTCAGGACATTCTTCTTTTTCGAACTGAGCCTCGTTGTTCTTTTGTGCCAAATAAGGCTAATATATGGGATAAATATTTTATAATTTTTAGATAATTAAATAAAAAAGAGAAAATTTAAAAAATTGGGTTTTAAGCATAGAATATGAATAGTAAATTGTATTTTTTGTTTGTATTCCTAAAAGTAGGTAATGTAATAAAATATATTTAAAATTGCAAATTTCTTATTCTTTATATTATCCGGAAAATAAAATTATTTAAGTTTATAATGCCACTAGGTACGGTTTTTTGGGAATTTTTCTATAGCTTTTCTTGATTTTTGGATAAAATTGTTACAGACTGATTGATAACACTTTCATAATTTTGTATATGGCGACATTTTTAATTAGTTTCTTTTAAAATACTTTTTGGTTTTCTAATAAAATGATTTCATCATATTTTTCGTCATCGTCTATCCAAATTTCCTAGTAATCTTTTTATTTTTCTAAATTTATTTATTAAACCTCTCTTACTTAAATTATATGCGGGCAGATATTTTCTATTTTTTTTTCAACGGTGTTTATGAAAGTAACAATTCTTTCTATATTATTTTGAATAATACCATACATATCAACAATTTTATTTTAAATGTACAAAAATTCTTTATGAATTGTAGTTAATTAATAGTAGTTTTTATATATATACATAATGTTCGTTTTTTTTTATTTACTTTTCGTGACTCATGAGAAGTGTTAGGCTTATTTACGTTTTATGTTGCCGAGTGACTGTAATAATAAAACTAAATATGTCATTATCTCTTTCGGCTTTTTACTATGCTTTTATAATAAGTACATTTGTCCGTTTCTATTGTTATACCTAAATCTTATATTATTAAATATGCTTAATTGTAAAATTTGAAATGTTTAAATTTTAAAATTATTCTTGTTTCTTCAACGAGTATGCATTTAAATGCACAATTTTTAAGTCTTAAGTCTTTTGACATGCAGCAACAAACAAACATTTATGTTAAATTTTATTTTGTCTACCATTTTTGTTTATTATATGTATTGTATGCATGGTTTTTGTAATAAAATATTCATCATCAGTTATTTTGAAATAGTCTCAATGAATGGAGATCGTAATTATCACGATAAGATGATTATCTATGGAAATAGGGAACATTAATTAAAATTAGACCAATTTTTCTTCTACTAAATGTCAATTTACTGTGTAATTTTAGAGTTAACTTTATCGAATATATACTATTTAGCAGCATAACATTAATGAATTGTTAACAAAACCGAACTTTATTTTATTCATAAAAAACTTCGATTCATAAAAAAATTATTGTATAATCGCATTTATAATTTCATTGCATTTATTTTTTTATGAATTTATGATTTATCTTTATTTTAGTTTTGATAAATGTTTTTAAGCATATGCTTCTCAAAAAATAAATTAACAATAGCTATCAATTTTTAATGGATTTACTATGTACAAGTGCGAATCTTATTAGACTAGAGAACCAATTTCCTTCTCTATAATTAAAAAACTTGAGCAAATGCAGAAAGTTTAGTTTATTTAACAGTATACAACCTCAAAAGACATTTAATTAAGTTTCTTTGTTTCTGTAAAAGGATTCTGCATTTAGCAGTTTTGCGGTTGCAATTTGCAGATAATTTCATCTACAATGACCTTTTTAGAAAATTCATTCAAACCACTTCTAGAAAACCTGAAATAAGAATGACGTTTCAAATAATCTAATAGTGTTTTAAAAAGTGGTCGCAGTTTTCATATGAAAATAATATTTTTCAAATTATAAAATGTATTACCTGGAAAACGGGGGCGCTGAAATAAGTGTTACCCCTTAGTAACTAGTCTAGTGTAGAAAAATGACATGACACCTCATTTGATAGGTTTTAAGATGCTGATTTCAAAAATTGTCTCCAAAATCTACGGGTTTTGAACTAATATTACACTTTTTTTTATTTGTTTGTTAGTTTTATTAGTATTAATTTTAAATATATATAAATACCATTTTACCTTGTAGGTATCTGGTTTACATTTTAAATTTTATATACACTCTTTTTTCTTTTTCATAGTTTTCTATCTTCTTGCCTTTGTTGTAATTTGTTATCTTGGTTTTCCTCTCTTCCGTTTTAACTGTGTTTTTACTTCGTATACTCATTGTATTTGTCTGTTGCTACTTATTTGTTCTGAAAATAACAATAAAAACAAGAATAAAAATCAAATTTCATATTTTCTGGTTTTCCAACAAATACTTCCAGTAATTGAACATTTGTTGTAATTTAATTTTACAGTTTTACATTTTTTATTATCGTTAATTCTTTCGCTACTTGTTACTTTGATCTGTTGTAATAAAATTCTGTAATTTATTAAAATTTGTATATGTTGGAAAACTAGAAAATATGAAATTTTATTCTTACATTGAATATCATTTTTTGGTTTTTATTATTGTTTTTGTATTTTTATTTTGGTGAATTTAGGTGTATTCGTTTTCATTAAATTTTTCTTACATTACACAGACTACTACATTAAAAAAAATTAAAAATGGTAATATTCTTAAGACAGAATGTTCAGATTTATTAATAATTTAATAATAATAATAATAATAATAATAATAATAATAATATAAGATGCTTACTTAACTCGTATCTCATAAAAATGGCGAACGCGCAATTGTGTAGTGCAATAATAAAATTGCACATATCTTTTTAACCCTTAATTTTATCGAGTTGTCACAAGAGGACGTTTTTCTTTTAAAAATGTTTGAGGAATTTAGGTGCCATGTTTAGAAGTGAAAAACATCATATATGAAAAAAATTTGCCTCATTAACCATTGAACTGAGAATACAAGGGCAGTTCAGATTTGTTTATGATGCCATCAAGTGCGCATTTATGATATCTATTTAGGGTTGTGATTCATTTCAAGCTAATAGTTTAATAATTATATATAAAAAAATAAGTTATGATTTTAGAACTCTATATTCATTAAGGAAGGGCGTAAGGGACCAATTTTAAATGAAGCACTATCATTATTTTTAACCCCTCTATCATTTTCCAACTTTTGGGTACGAACTCCTGTGACACCCTGTATATATCCTCACTAGTTTAGCTATCGTTGTTATATAAATTGTAACACAGGTTCAAGCCTAGTTCTTCATGTAGACATGTGTGTTTGTTATGGTGTTAAAAACTTTAAATATTATTTGATTGGATTTATTAATGAATTTTTGATTCATGGCATAGTAAAATTTTATTGCCTTTTTTATTCTTTCGTTAGATTTTCTTTCTTGTTTTCTAATTTGTTCTAATGTTACTCCTAGTTAATTAATTATTGTTACTTGTTCAATTTTATCATTGTCATTTTCGATTTTATTTTTAATATTTCCTATTATCAATATTTTGGTATTAGTTGTGTGTATTCTCATTCTCTCTTCTTATAATTATATCATATCTTATAAATGTTGATAATATTGTCCATGTACTCGTATATTCTCAATCCCATCTATTCTATGTTTTATTCCCTTAAACCCTTCTGTTTTTTATTATTACTTTTACAGGTTTTTATTGTTACTTTTCATTTGATGATGAAGGGTTAAACAGAGTTTGAATGTTTTGTTAAAACCTTTGTTTTTGTAGTATAATGCAATTCCAGCTTTATTATGAATGGCTGAACTATCTATAAATATTTACTTATACTTGCCCATTCTTGTTTGATTTTCTGACCCATGTATAATATGGTTTTGTTTTCTGCTTTGTCAATGACAATATCTGAAAATTTATCAAATACTTATTAGTGTAACACTCGTGTAGATGTAACAAACTTAATTTGCAGGGAAACTTCACAATTGTCTTTTTGCAAATTAAAATTACAAATTAACGTGAATACAGGCGATTTTAGTTTACCTACGTCAAACTTGATACTTCACCACTACCTCTTATTATCAATTTCTCAGTAATTATTTATTTTATTTGACTCCTCGATCATTCCAGAAAATTTTTGAAGTTTACAAAAATATTGGAGAAGCTGTCTTGGCTGACAGCAGTTAAGTTAGTTTTTTTGGGTTTTGTCCTATTCATCCATTAACAAAACCGTTAACACTATTATGTTATATGGCTTAAAAAGATTTCAGCTTGGCGTACGTCTTCATTAAATTCAGTTGCATGTGTTTTTTGTTTCTTTATTTCTTCTAAGCTTAGATTTAACAGCGTTATGAGAGAATATTGAACTAAAGTCTAGTATTGATCTTAATAAAATTCTATAGACTAGAATTACCATATTGGGATCTGCTCTCCATATTAGACCACACACAGTACTTAAAAAAGACGTTTAATATATATTTTTTCAGTTAAGTTTTATCTTATGGTACATATCAAAGAATGTGCATTTGTTTTACACTTGATATTATACATAACTAGTTTAACATGATATGGAGAACTTAACATTTTCTTTTTTAAAGTATAAAAGTGGAACTTTTGTTCTGTCATCATTAAACCTATACTTTCAGACTAAGTTACTTAGTTATTTATTTTATTAGTCGAATGAGGGCATTATTTACATAAAAAAACGAAAGTTGCAAAACGAGGCATTAGCCTGTGTCGAGTGAGTATATCTTCGGTATATCAATAGCCTTTATCACACAAATTAAAATATAACATTTTATTTACGACTGCGTAGAATTATCAATAATGTAAATGATATGTCCGTTTAATTTATTTGACAACTGGCGAATATATTATATAAAATTAAAGCAAAGTTAATATGAGTTAATCTGAATTTAAAAGTAAGAATAAGATTATTCAAACTCAGGAACATATCTTTAGCAGTGAAAGGACACGGAGACTAGAAAAGCAATACGGTATCTAAGGGATATATTGAAGCATCTGTAGAAAATAAAAACAAATAGCTACAAAAATTCTAGGAAACAAAAGTAACCACCGTAATAATTTAGATATTACTGACTTTTCAACAGAACAGTCTTCGTCTGAAGTGAACTTGTTTAAATGCAAGAAATGTGTCAATATTCATAAATGATTGCTTTCAAATTTTATTAATAAATTTTGATTCTGATTTCATCAAACATCTGTTAGATAATGGGTTTACCCAAATCAATTTGATAATAGATTTTTACCCAGGTAGCCGTAGATAAAGTAATCTTACGCAATTAAGAATGAGTAAATCCAAGTATGGATACATTTTTTAAATAAATGTTTTAAAAGTTTTCAGATGATATTAATGATATATTTTTTCATTAAAAAAAATTGAAGTTATGTATGATACGTAAAGAAGAATCATGCAAAGCTTGAAACTTTTATGCCATAGAGCATTATTGGCATTATTAGCATTATTAGAGCATTTTGATCATTTTTCTAAAATAGACTAGTTACTAATAGTAAAGGATAACAATTATTCTATGGGATTATCACGAATTCACCATTTTTTTAAAATACGTCTTTGTTAAAAAGTGTGGTTGGTTGGTTTCCCAAAAAATGGTGGATCTCCTCCCTAATTTCTAATGATTTTGAAAAATTTCTTAAAAATAATTAAGAAATACATAATCAATATGAAAGTGCTATGTGAAACACTCTGTACATTTATATTGAATAAGGATATTAACATCTGATGTGATTTGAAATGTCTAAGAGTGAGACAAAACCAAAGTAAGAAAGATCAATCCTTTTCCTTTTAATATTTATTTATTTTATAGCTATTTCCCAGTATCACTCCCACCCATTTCAAATCTCTTGATAGAAATGCGTCTTAATAAGTTGGAATCATATAAAAAAAAATTCAGTTGTATATAGGCTTAGTTAAAATTAAGAATTTTACTCAAGTCAAGTACTTTAGTCAAGTACCCTTACTTTTGACAATATCGACAATTGCTAAGAAAAAGTTTATCAGAATTAAAAACTATATTCAAATATACCATTATTTTTATTTGTTTTCGCAACGAATTTATTGTTTATCGTATACATATAATCTAGGATGCACTAATAAGAAATGTTTCCCATTTTACATCTAAACCCATTGGAATTTATAAAATACCTAGAAATTACAGCGAAAGATACAATGATAAAAACCTTAGGATATAAACACCATCCATATAAACCAAGTTTTGTTCGTATACTTTTTCCCAATGAAGCAACATTTTCTTCAAATCAAAGTAACCCATAACCAATATTCCATTAAAACAAAGGTTGTATTTACAACAAAATATTTATTTGTTCTAATTGTGGTCGAACTATCTTTATAAGAACAACGTATTAGTACATTAGAAAATACACTCGAAATAGTTTCCAATGAAAAACTGACCTGCTAGATTTCCTGATTTAATCCTTCTCGACTAATATTTGTTGGGTTTCTTAAAACCAGCAAACCAGCCAAGAATGTTTAAAGATGTCGTTTATTTGGAGAGGATCATTTCAGAAGCATGCCAGGAAATTTTTCCAGATATAATATGGGCTATTAGTTGTTTACAAAAAAAAGGGTGGCTCTGTCGAAAAAAATTGTGCTATTGGTTAAAAATTAATAATCTTTTTATTAGTCGCACAATGTACTATTTGAATGTATTTTCGTATTTGCGAATTAAATTATTGTTGTTCATTCATAACGTATTTAAATGTAATATTAAATTATCAGAAAACTTATTAAAAAATGGAAAAGTTGTCATGCTTTTATTAAGCAAAAGAAAATTGGTTTATATTGAAATTTACAAAATTAGAAGTAATTTATATTGTTTTCAAATTGAATGAATGTGTAGAAAAATAAAAAATAGCAAAACCTGATTTTTTGGCAATTTTTATGTAAATGCATACGTGATGTAGTTTTTAATTTGTATCAACCCTTTTAACAATTTTCGATATTGTCAAAAATAAGAGGTACTTTACTCCTAAGTAAAATTAATATTTTTTGTCAAACTTCGAATACGACTGAAAAAATTTTATATCTGATGATTACGTTTTAGGTTGTAGAATGAAAATAACACTTTATCTCAAAACTATTAATAAAAACATTGTACCTGTGATTCCAACTTAATAAGCAACTCTATAGAAAAAGATAAAATAATATAATGACATTAACCTTCAACATTTGTTACCACCTTATTGTCTACAAAAACTTAATTAATCCCGATTACCTGAAATGCTAACATTATTTTCTTTTATTAGATTACTATCTCAAAAACTACAAACGTTTTAACATATTAATAATAATATATCGATATCGTTATAATTCGTTCGAGTTGTACAATAAGAAGGCGTCAAACTGGGCTATACATTGAAAAAACGGGCTATGGCCATGAACGGCTCGATCAGAGCTTGCAAACAATGGACCAAGGTGCTCTTTATGCAGAAGAAAATTACTTCGGACGAGATTGCCGAAGTTATTCTGGTATGACAATATTTACATTCATAAGTAAATGGATTTAGAAAGCGAGGATCTCCAAAAATTTCTAAAACAATTTAAATTTTTTGTAAATATTGAAAACATAATATTATCCAATTTATTTAATTATTTTCAAACTGTGGTTCTCCAAGTTCAAGCACAAAAATATAGATGCTCTTTTTGGAAATTAAAGAAACTGTATATTTTTATAATATATTGTCACGCCCTTTCCTGTATAAGGGCGGTTTTAGTATGAGTAGACAATAGGTGAAGATAAATTCAATAAAGACAACAACTTATTAAATTGTTTTTTTAACACCTTAACCGCTTGTCAATGTATGACTTATGGCGCCACTTGGTGCGGCCTAATGCCACGTCCAGATCAAACATACAAAACAGAAACTTGAGTTCTTTAACAATTCTGCAACAAAGCTGAAACATTTCAGCGACTTTTTTGTCTCGGCTCTGTTTTGTCTCCGGATTTCACAACAATTGCGAGTCTCGAATTTGCTGTGTTGCTTTGAAAGTTTCTAAAAAGTTGTGTTTTTATTTTGTTTCCTGTTTCTGTATTGTACGTGTGGTCTGGACGCGGCATAAGATCGTTTGACCCACTATCAAAGAATCATGCAGTATTTATATTAAATAATGATTTTGTGTTCTTAAATAATAACCTTAGGTAGTTTATGCAGAAAGTTAAGCGGGAATGCAAAAAAAATTTTTACTACGTAAAATGATTACCAAATAGGAATAGATTTGTGAAACATTGAACGGATTAATTTGGAAACATAATAAAAGCTGCCTTTTCATATGTGACAATAGGTTGTTTTTGCAAATTGGATACTCTATTATGAAGATATTCGATTTTTAGGCTTTTAATATATGTATTGAGTAGTATATAGAGTATTAGTGAATGTTGTCAAATTTGGATTTAGTTATTTCTTGGACTATTCTAAGAAGATGTTGTCCTTTGATTACTTTTGAAAAACCATTTGATTTAGAATATACTGGGCGAAAAATATTTTCAACAATCCCAACATTTTCTTACCAAAAATTACATGTAAGGCCATTAGTTAACATTGGTCCAGTGAAATTTGAGAAATCGGATAGTTGCTGGATGTTACTCAATAAGAAACAACCCTGCCGTTATTGAAATCATTGGGCTGTCTATGAGGAGTAGATTGTATTCTAGGTGGAGTCATTCTCAATAATTGTTGTAGATGAAGAAGCTTTACACGTAATGTTTGTTAACAAAATGTTGAGATTGTTGAAAATATTTTTCGCCCTGTATCTACGAAACAAAGTTTTAAAGCACGCAAGACTTCTTACCAAGTCACGGTTACAACCCTTGAGAAGGTAAAGAGGAAGAATAACGTCCAAAAGTAATCGTTTAAAATTCGTTGAACGATTTAAAAAGTAAAGTTCCAAATAAAAATTCAAAACCTTCGCCTGGCGTTATTCATGCGGGCCAAGATTTTTGGTTTCTTCTTTTTTTTTCCTAGTGTATAATGACTTTTATAATAAACGTCTTCAATATTTTAGTTAAAACGTGAATTCTCTCTACTATTCCATTATTAGATCCGTTATTTTCTATATAAATCTACTGGTACATATTCCTTATTTTTATTTGGGAAAAGTGCGATATCCACATACCAAATTTTTGGATATCATCCTCCTCTTCATTAGCAGACAAAACTATGACGGTATCTAAATAGAGATATTTATTCATTAATATGCACAAAGAGAAATAATAAATTTGCGAAATAAAGGCAAAGTACTAAATAATTTTATTCAATAAATTCTAAGATGTGATACATATCTTCTAGCACAACAGAATCTCCATCAGTCCACGATCTCCACAAAACCATTGTACAAAAATTAAAAAGTATTGTCAACGAAAAACTTATAATTTCTGTTCAGATATAATTTGTCACATTTTATAATGCCGTTAAATTGCGAAACAAACAATTTGTATTTAATTCAACCCTGGAATTCTCCAATTAAGGAAGCTAGTCACCATGGACTCACACAAGGCAATTATCACCAATAAAATTTATCTAACAGCCAATCAAAAATAAGAAATAACCTGGAAGGTGTTGTTCTCTCTCAGTTTAAATGCAGGTGTTGCGGCGTTGCCAATCATAGAAATCACACAGAAATCATAAAAAATTCTACTCATTCCAATTGGCAACAATGTTGCTTCGCCGGGTTTCGGCATTTGTTTAATATTTATTGTATAATAATATACGGGGTGACGCATTAGTGTGGCAAAGCTCGATTAGTCTGCTATTATTGAAGTTACGAAAAAAAATATTTACAAAAAATGTAGGAAGTCTTAAGAGTCAATTTTAAAATTAGCCGCAAATATACAGTGTGTTCAGGAATGCAGTGCAAGACCAAAATTTTGTTTTTTTTAAATGGAATACCCTGTATATTTTTACATTTTTATAAACTTCTTGCCCAGCTAATTTCAACGATGTAGTTTATTATATGTAATGAAAGATCTACAGCCCCCTGACAATCACATTTTTTTAAATAAAATATCTGTAGCAGCTAAACCGTTGAAAATCAATAAAAAAAATCAGATGGGATTTCAAATTTTTCAACCTGTATCAAATATTTTTTAATACCATAGCACAGAACTCGAAAAGTAAGGATAAGGACTTGTAAACCGTGTTTATTGATTTTCATAGGTTTGGCTGCTACAGATATTTAAATTCAAAAAAATGTAATTTTCAGGTGGCTGTAGATCCTTTATTAAACATATTAGACATAAAGTGTGATATATCGTTGAAATTAGCTCGGCAAGCGGTTTATAAAAATGTAAAAATATACGGGATATTCCATTTAAAAAACATAACTTTGGCCTAGCACTGCGTTCCAGAACACCCTGTATATTTGGGACTAATTTTAAAATTTGAATCTCAAGACTGCATATACTTTCTGTAAGAACTTTTTTATCGTAACTTCAATAATACCGGACTATTCGAGCTTTGCCACACTAATGTGTTTCCCTCCCTCCACGATCTTTTTTCGATATTTACACCGTTTTTGCAAAAAGAAGTTTTAAATAATTTAAAATGCAACACCTTTTAAAAATGAAACGCAAAGCCTATGTTTTGCTAATGTTTTAATTGTTACTTTCACATGAAAAGTAAATTAAAACAAATTTTCCAAAACAAATATGATAATTAATTGTAATGTAACTAACATTAACTAAATTAGAAGTTATGATACATAAAACAGTTTACTCAAATTAATAATGAATTAATGAATTAGGTATTCAAAATGGTGTCCATCGACTTCCATACTATTGTAGAGTCGCTGTTCGAATTTACGTCGAACGTTTTGAACTATTTCAGGGGTTATTAGACTGCATTCATGTACGAGTACTATTCATCATCTTAGTTGTTCTTCCAACGATGCGGGTTCGGTTTTATAAATTTTGCTCTTTAAATAACCCCACAAAAAGAAATCCAGGGGCGCTAAAATCGGGAGATCTTGCAGGCCATTCAATAAATCCTCTTCTTCCTATCCATTGCCTAGAAAATCGTTCATTAAGATATTGCCTTACAACTCTACTATAATGAGGAGGTGAGCCGACTTGTTGGAAAAACAGATCATCTTCTGAGTACCTATTATCATTTTCGATTGTATCTGTGAGAGCGGTTTTAATAGTGTCCTCTAATAATTCGAGATATGTTGGGTATGTGTTTCTTTACCATTTATAAAAAAGGAACTTTCATCCGAAAAACAAATATTGAATAAAAAGTTTGCATTAGTATTTATTTTGTCAGTCATAATCTCACAAAACTGTAGTCGTCTGTCTGGGTCATCTTCATTTATTTCCTGTACCAAATGTACTTGTAGGGCTGAAATTTACGATGTTTCAACACCCTACGAACGGTAGTGCGCAAAAAACCAGATTCTTCTGCCGCTTCAATCCTAACACGATTTTTATAGTTCTTTTTTTTTATTAGCTACTGACCATGTTTAACGAAATTTTCTCACTAGCTCTAATACGTATGAGTGATGAAGTTGCTTGTCTTCATGAAGCTGATTAAATAAATTCGCTGTTCTTCTTGCACACTTCCCGTTTTCATAAAATATGGAAATAA
This sequence comes from Hermaeophaga mercurialis, assembly GCA_951812935.1. Classification (NCBI taxonomy): domain Eukaryota; kingdom Metazoa; phylum Arthropoda; class Insecta; order Coleoptera; family Chrysomelidae; genus Hermaeophaga; species Hermaeophaga mercurialis. The sequence goes on along the minus strand of OX638358.1, from coordinate 23,871,980 downwards.
TCTCAACTCGTTCTGCAATAGAATATACCATTTTGGAAGTAATAAAAAAATACCTAAATTGATTAACTAACAGCAATGTTAAACAAACTGTCTTAGTATCAAATTATTAATTTTTTGCAAAATTTGTTTTAATTTACTTTTGATGTGAAAGAAACAAGCAAAACATAGGCGTTGCGTTTCATTTTTAAGAGGCGTTGAATTTTTTTGTACAAAAACAAAAAAAAGAAATGCCTTTCTAATGTTATGTCACACATGGTATATTCCCTATTTAAAATTATGGGGTTGGAGAAGTGGAAGGAAGGGGGTTGATAAATGGCAGTTGTCTGTATCGTAAAAATGGATCCCCCTTAGAACAAAAATCGACGTGTTTCAGCATTTCCTTAAAATCTAATAAATACTGCCAAATATCGGGGTGGACTGTTTTGTGTGGCCCACTCTGTATATACTAATACCAAAATTTTAAAATTTAATTATGACACATTACAATTAATTCTGACTTGTAATATACAGAATCCAATTTACAAAAGCAATATATAATGTAACAATATACACACCAGTGTTTAATTTAGAAATATCAGCATTTTGACTCTGTGAAAATGGGGCACTCTATATAAATTAAACTACGTTCTCATCTAAAAAATTTTTGAATGAAACAAAATTCTTTTATTTTCAAATCTCACTCTTCATTGTTTATTTTTATAAAAAGCATATTTACAGAATATATTTTAAAATAAATTATTAAATCAACTATTATGACTTATGAACCAAAGAAATTTGAAAAATATACTAATAAGAGCGCAAAAATAAATTACTTTTTTAACAAAATAGGAAACCATTCCGAGTATGGTATGGTTATAAAAACTCTACATTAATATTCCACAATTAGACAACTTTACATTTTAACTTAAACCCTGTTTCCTAATCCTTATGCAGTGTAATCTTGAGTGTGACATTTTGTATATAGTTTTTATTCCAGTTGCCTAATACCCTCGTTCTTTTCGAAAGCAAAGTAATCTATAACTCTTGATATTTGCAGGCAGCTGAAAGCGGGAATTTAGATATTTTCCAGCGTCTGTACTATGCTGATACGACCCGGCTCGTCATCCAAGACAGTCGCGGAAGGACACCGGCTCATCAAGCGGCTTCAAGGAATAGAGTTAATATCCTGCAATTCATACTGGACCAAGGAGGAGGTACGCATAACAGTATATATATTTTATAGAATTTCCTTACAACAAAATAATATATAACTATAAGGTACACCGTATTGTTTTGTTTAAATTTTGGAAACGTAATATAGGTTCAACTATAAGATGAAAAAACATAAAAGTTGTAGGTTCATTTTTATTTATTTCCAGGTTACTACATAGGGATAAATTTATGATCTAAATTTTTTCGATTATCTCTCGTATCAATATGTTCCCAAGTAAGAGTACTCACAAAAAAAAAATTTTGTCTTGGAAACAAATGTGACGAACATTACGATACGGGGAAAAACTTAAACTTTTTCTGTGTAACTTGGAAATAAAGAACATTGGACTTACAACTTTTATGTTTCTTCGTCTCATAATTGAAACTAGATTACGTTCCAAAAATTTGAACATAACGATACGGGACACCTTGTATAAAGTTGAAAGTATTACATAGTTTGATATTTTTTGAGATCAAGCAACACGTAAAGTAAAATTCTATTATAAATGTATTTAAATATGTGATTTTAATAGGGAGAGAAAATATTTAGGGGTTTTGTATTATTAGTTAAATTAAATTAAAAAATAATAAAATATTTTTAAAGAAAAAAATTTAATTAAACGCGAAAATTTGTATGAATGAAAAACAAAAACATTATATATATATATACAGTATGGTTCAAATGAAAAAAAATAAATTCATAATTTCTTAAATCGGCGATTTTAAGGGAAAATTCTGAAACCCGTCGATTTTTATTTTTAAATAAAATAAAATAAATAAAATTCATATCTGTGAGCGTGATGACGTCATCACTAAAAATTTTAAATAGAAAAGTGGGTCTTGCAGTAAATCAATTGGTAAATCCGGTATTGGGCTACAGAAAATCTTCAGTGGATGCAGGAGTACCGTACTCAATACCCATAAAAAGTGGATGTTTGGGCGTGAATAATAGATAATTGGATTATAGGTTTATACTTTTTCGAAGAAATCTTAACAGTTCTTCGACATGTACAATTTCTGCAGAACTTCTTTTTCCCAGAATTAAACCGGTTGTTCTCAAAAAGAAATGATTTTTGGCTGCAGCAAGATGGTGCATAACCGCACTATACTGTCTTGGTGAGAAACTATTTGGACAACGTTTTCCCGAATCGGTGGAGAGGTCAAAGAGGAGCAATTGGGTTGCCACCGAGGTCACCTGATTTAACTCCTCTCGATTTCTTTTTATGGGGATACTTGAAAACTAAAGTGTACATAAATAGACCACAAACTATTAATTAACTCAAAGAACGAAGAAAATAAAAAGGTAATCTGACGAAGCGTCCATTTAAAAATAAAAATCGATCGGTTTCAGGATTTTCCCCTAAAATCACCGATTTACGAAATAATGAATTTATTCCTGTTATTTGGACCATACTGTATATATATATATAAATATTAAATAATTCTTAGGATAAATACATGCCTTAAATCATAATTAAAAATTAATTGTCCTAAATACTTAAACTTCATCATAAACTATTAATTTTAATTCTATTATAACTAATTGAGGTACATTTTAAATTGACTACAATCAAATTTATCACATAATCCTTTAATCAAAGTGTCACTCAATATCTTATTAGTTCAGCAAGAAGTAAATAGAAAAAATCAAAATAAGTTGTCTACTTTTAACGTTCTTTAAATTTATCAAAAGTGACCAAGCAAATAGTTTGTTTTTTAATCAGATTATCCTCAATTCACCTACAATGTATTTTGGATTGAAATAGAATGTCGAATATTTTTGTGAAAATCCAAATTATCGATTAAATGTGGTGATCAAAAACAAAGTTTTCATGAAAACACAGAAGATTTAAATACTTTCACTTGCTGACAAATTTGAAACTAGATTAATCATTATTTTCACAGTAATATGTTTTTAAAAAATCTAAGAGACCTGAATTTTAAAGATTTAAACGATGTGAACTTTAAGACGTCTTAAAGTGAAGGAATAATAGCCAAAATAATTTTATAGTTTTCGAAATTATAGTCTCTTTACAAAAATGTTTCTTAATGCTTTTAAACTTAATTTTAATATATAATCATATTAAACAAATCTCTTAATTTTATTCTTTAAAATGGAATCACTAATTTTCAATTTTAATTTAAATTAATGAAAACCATGTTTTATGACTTTTATCATATTTTTTAATATTATCTACAAAATTTGCTATTGATTATTTTTAAATTACCATTACGAATATATAAATTACTTAATTTAACGTGTCTTAGTAATAAAGTTTATCATTTACAAAAATTATATTATCATATACTTAATATATTAACTCAACACAAATTATCGAAATAAGTCATTATGGGGGAAGTTAATATGTTCTATAAACTTAATAATTAGTATATTTTAAGATGAAGAAAAAGAAAAAATAAACTAATTTTGGGAATAGGTCAGTCTAAATTCGTCATGTTATTTACTTATTCGATTCTATTATAAAAATTATGTGATTATTTAGAAAATATAAATTTCTGCTTTTATGTATTTTGAATACAATTTTCATAAATCCTAGTAGACTAGTGATACAGGATGTAACACAAATTGACTTGTTAAGTGTTTATGGATTTTTTATAAAAAATCTGCTCTACCTTTTTCTATAAACTTTGTTTGTTATCGAAAAAATGTCTTTTTCCACATAAGTATGATCAACAACGTAATTACTATTATTAATTTTTTTTTGTGGTATATATTTCTAATTTATTCATGTCATATTTTGCTATTAAATTCAAATATTAAAATGTACCTACGGTTTTCATAAGTTTGACTTAATCGTGGTATTATTTTTTTTTGTGATATTGGTCAAATTTTAGTGTTACGATAATTTTAATAATTTAATCAATTTTATGTGTAAGTTTTAAATGAAAATAAGTTACTGTGTAAGGTTTTTAAAAAAAAAACAATTTTAATTATTTTATCTTTGTAATACATTTTAAATTGAAAAAAAAATATTTTTATTATTTATAGAGCCTTGAGGATGGCCAAATAAGCGGCCAATACGTTAAAAAAACACTATTCCCAAATATTTTTTTCATTTTAAAATATATTAGTAGAGGTCAAAGAATTTACATTAGTATTTAGAAACAAATTGTTTTAACTTTCTTATATTCTAGACTTGGTGTTACTTCGGATATGCCGACTTTTTAAGAAAATTCTAAATGTGTTCTTAAATTTTTTTATAGTTTTAATTGTAGCAATAACTTGTTCTATAATTTAAACTTCTTAATACATTTATTGATTTAATTCTGAGAAATATTTACATATTATATAAAATTTAATCATATGTATATAAATGTCTTTACATTATATAAAGAGTAATCAAAAATAATTAATTTAATTAAAGACCAAGTAGCAAAATTATTACAACAAAAATTTAAAAACTAACTATTCGTTCTAAAGTTCACATTGAAAATAATAATTTAGAAATATTCGTTAATACCTCATATCGACATCCAGATTTATATACGAAAACATATGTATTTCTAAACAACTTCCATATTAAATGTTTTTAGATATTAAGTTATTAAAGCAAACTATATTTATTGACCAACAATTTTCAAACAAACACTACACATACATTTTGGATATTCTGCTATTTATTTGTATTAATACAAGAAAAGCATTTGTAAATTATAGAGGGTGTCCGCGAATATAATACATATTTATGGATGAGGTAAAAAAAGGTATGCAGAATGAAAATATCATATGAATTTTTTTTCTAAGACATAAATATTAGTATTTTACATCTATTCAATTATTATTTACCGAAAAGCAACTACAGCCGATAACACCGCGTCACTTGAATAACTGGGTCAAGTTCAATGGTGATAATGAACAATGATTTTTTAAATGTTCTAAAAATAAGTTTTTATTTTAGTAGACCTAGTTATTTGGAATAGTCGATTACAGGGGATGTAGAAGAGTGAAAAATGTATTCTCGGGAATTATTATACGATCCGAACGATTTCTACCACAACTATTTTTAGGTAACAAACCACACTTTCCAATAATCTGTGGGACACTGATATAAAACATCGCGTATTAGATGTCATGATATCCTTGATTTGAATAAAACGCTATTTGTCACTGAATTACCAAACGATAAAGTTAAACTATGAATCGTTCCGATTCATCTGTAAACTAACACAATTTTATGATTCATCAGATAGATATTCCTCGGTTACATGACATATTTTTATTAAAAGTATAAGGTGTTGCCAAGTACAAATTTTCGAATAAATGTTCAAAGTAAATTTTTGAGTAAACTAATGATTATTAGAATATTTTGTAGCAAATGATATCGTTCTACATACCATTTAAAAATTAGCATTAATTTGGCGGCCACCCTGCAAATTGAAGATTCTAGAAATTGTAAAAGCAGTGTCTTTTTATCCACAATAGTTAGATATTTTCTGATTCATTACTAGTATAAATTAAACTTGATATAAAGCAAAAAATACAAAAGTGATAAGGATATGAGTTTTTGGTCTTGACGCATTCAACGTTCGACGTTTCATTTTATGATATAGTTGTTTACCGAAATTTAAACGGAAATCATCAGATGAATTATTACAGTGTGGATTAGTAAATGTATTTGCTGAAAAGAGTCTTTCGTGAATAATTTTCCTAACATACATAAAAACAATTAATCGTCCGAAAATAATTATTTTTTATGAGATGGTATGTGTTTTTTTAGTTTTATAAATTAATCAAAGTTAGATAAATTATAGCATATTCAATAGCGCTCAAAATGGATGGGTAGTTGTTACAGAAAAAGACGGTATAAATATCGTAACAAAATGTAGTTTCAGTGCCAGAAAATTAATTTGTTTCATATTAAGGCCAGAATAACAATGCATTATAGAAATCATTTACTGATAGGTGTTAAATATATCCTATCGCTTTATATCCATAATTATGTCTGGTCACCCTCTGAACATTAAATGAAAAATAAAACTTGTTATAAAATATAATAATCTTCCATCATTTGCTATTAAATGTAAGTATACAAGGTTGGGATAAAGTATGACACCAAATAAATATCTTTAAAATGAAACGGACGATATTTATGAAATTTTGTAGGTAAGTGCAATGGGGCAAAATGTATCTGATGTACATTTTTTTGTTAATAATATACTTTCCGTTTAATCGGAAATACCCTCAACTTTTTTAATTTAAATGGGATATTCTGTATATTTTTGTAGATTTTGAAAGAGATTGTTATTTCTCGAATTTGTGCATACTGGGTTAAGTGAAAATAATTTGTAAAAACGAGAAATAACTCACTTTTAATTGTAGAATAACTAAATTTATTTACTTTAGACTAATGAGAATAATCATTTAAACAAAATTAATTCAAATGTTTAAAATGCTCTCCGTTCACCTCTTGATAATGTGCCAGCCTATTAAAAAATTCTAGAGTTACTCTTTACAAGACTTCTCCACCTATTAGTCACATTCATCAATAATTCTTTTTCTCAATTCCTGCAAGCATGTTTGTTGTTTAACGTAAACACGTGATTTTAGATAACCCCAAAAAAATATCCAATGGGGTTAGATCCGGAGAACAAGCAGGCCACTCTATGAATCCTCTACGTCCAATCCATCAATTTGGAAAATTCGTATCCAGAAAATCCGTCTATCAAAGTAGGAAGGTGCTCCATCTTGTTGAAACTCAACATTTTGTCACCATTCAAGTTTCTGTGAGGATTCTTATTTGACCAATATCTTGAGTTATGACGGTTAACTGTTCCATTTAAACAAAAAGTTGTCTCATCGGAAAACAGTACATTAGATGCAAAATGTTCGTCGACATTACAGATGTCCAACAGTCGTTCACAAAACTCCAGCCGTTGGTCGAAATCATCGTTTGACAATTCTTGAATCAATTGTATCTTATACGGATAATACTTTTTACTTTTCAATATTTTCCCTATAGAACATCGACTTATACCATGGTTTAGTGCCAAAATTGTGGTCGAAGTTTGAGGTGATTCCTATAAATCAATTGCAATGTTTTGTCTAATAGTTTCGTTCGTTGCGGTCCGCGGTCTTCCAGGTTTTGGCAAATTTTTGACCATCCCAGTTGTATTAAAACGTTGTAATGTTTTAGTAACTGTTGAACGTAATATGGGTATTTTTTCAGGTTGCAAATAATTAAAAATATGATTCATTTCTTCATGAATTTTAACACGATCACATATAAAAATCTAATGGGCTTAGATACAGAGAACGAGCAGCCCACACTATGAATTGATCACCATAACCGATCATCATTAATATTTCAATACGATCTTTTTCACAAAAATGAACCATTCTTAATCGTACAATTTATTTCCGTAAATTACAATTTGACAGTTTGGAAACAGTTACCTACTAAATAGTACTCGTTTATTTCTTACTATTAATACAAACAATATCAATTTGTTTATCTAAATGGTATTTTACTCTAATGTATACAAACTAAAAAGTGGTTGATTAAAGTACAGTATTCCTCGTTTTTACAGATTTTATACATTAAATGCAGTAATTCGAGAAATGAAAGGCTCTTTCAAAATCTACAAAATTACGGGGTCCCATTTAAGTTAAAAAAGTTGAGGGTATTTTCGGTTAAACAGGAAGTATATTATTATCAAAAAATATACATCAGCTGCATTTTGGCCCATTGCACTTACTTACAAAATTTCATAAATATCAATAGTTTCGCTTTAAAGATATTTACTTGGTTCCATACTTTATCCCAACCCCGTATATATATAGTAATCATTTTAGCATATAACGTTACGTTTGACAAATATCATTTCTCATCAAAACGTTTTTTAAAATAATAAAGGAAACCTATACTACGATTACCAAACAGACAAAGTGATCATGTAAAGCCACTACGCATTGTATTACATCGGGTATAGTAAAAAAGTATATATCCTCGTTTCCATCAAGCAATTGCGTAACTTATTAAGTTAATAAAAAACAAAATAAATACTAAATAAAAAACACAAAAAGCTTGTGATATTATTATTTAAATGTGAATGGTTTAAACTACTGTCTTTATTAATCGTGGTCAAACATATAAGAATCCCTTCCTAAATTAATTATTAAAGGCATTACAGCAATTTTCATAAGCCTATCAATTTTTCGCATTTTTTTTCTTCTTTCAGTACATGTCCCAGAACATTTTACTAATTTGGGGTATGCTGCCTCTTAAAATGTTTTTTTTTAAAGTACCTCACATTTAATTTGCATCCCTATGAATTCAATAGGATTGCATTCGGAATGATCAGGTGGAAATCTTAAAACGGGTCTTATATATCTTAACGCCATCTCATCAACTGCATAACGTTAGGTTTCCTCAGCCAGTTTTTAATTTCGTCTTTCGTAGTGGCTGTGATTTGACCTTTATTAAGCCAATGACTGTGATGTGAAGCATTATTAGAAATAATTACTGTATTTTCATATTGGAGTTCGTATCAGAATGATAATTTGGTGCTTTTTTCGATAACACATATTCATCTTCAATACCAACGTGAAGTATTATAAGTAACGGGCTCTTATCAGAAGGTTTTCTTAATTCTGTCGATAAATATTCAATCAATGCATTTTTTGGATTTTTGACATTCTTATCTGTCCTAATTTTGTTTAAGGTATGATCTGCATTTACCTAAGATTTATTTGACCTTTTCCTTTCGTTTCCAAGTAATAATTTGATCCTTTTTTTTTCAGAATACTATTTCGTTGTCTTTTTTCAAATCCTTAATATATACCATTATTATTGTAATTATACTAATATTATAAACTTACCAAAAATTCAGTTCTTTTAATCATTTAAATAAAACTGATTTCTTGAAATTCGGAAACTTATCGTTATTGATAATTCAATATTTTATCAGAAATGGGAATTTACTTTCTTAAAAAAATCTCTTTGTTAAATACACATCTTATGCAGTCCCTTGGAGTCTATGATATGTTTTTGGAAGAGTGATTTCATGATTTTCACAACATCTTGTACGCGCTAATCACAGGTACACCTACAATAATGTATTTTGGAATTAGTAGGCACTTTTATAATTAACTATATGTTATGAGATTGTTTTTATTTTTTGCCTGAAACTGTTGAAATGAAATTTATATTATCTGTTTCCTTAGATAACCAACTGATAGGTTTTATGGAAATTTATTATTGCAGATTTTCGGTTATCGATAAACGTTTGGTCCTTTTTACGGGGCGATGCTGATATTGATTCATTCCTTTCGTAATTCATTTTAAAGTCCAAAACTTTGTAACTTTATCATAATACACAGATACGTGCACAAGACTAAATCAAATGTCCGCCGCTGCAACGAAAATACGAATGAAACGGTTTTATTATTCTATGTGTTCGGTAATCCTAATAAAATTTACATTTCTAACTTTATCTCATCATAACTAACAAATTTCACATTTTAATAAGAAAACTCAATTATAATGAATATATCCATTCCCGTAAATTTCTGGGATGAATCCTTGCTATACACAAGCACTTTTTTATCGAACTAATTTAAAAAATATTAAAAATATTTCGTTGTAGTAATAGAACACCAGTTCAAACGTTTCAAAAATAATAGAAGGTTATATGAATAAAGAAAATTGGCGGGAGTATCACTTAGATTAAGATATAGCATTTTCACCATTATTTAAACTAGACAAAATTGTCTAGCAATTTAAGAAATATGTAAAATAAATCATTTTCAGTGCACATTGTTTCGTAACTCTTAAACCTTATTATAAAATATATTTTTAAAGGCAAGCAAATATTTATAATTACTTATAAACGTGATATTCACCAAACAGTCGTTTCCTATATAAAATGCTTTTAGCAATATTTAATTAATAAAAATGTATTAAAACACGCACGTTATTTTTTCCGTAACGAATTAAATATCAATTAGGTTTTTAAAATGATTAAATACAGTATTTAAAAAATAATTCATCTTAAAAATATAGCCAATAATAATATAATATTATGAAAACCGGAACTTCTCTTTTGGAAAATTAAACACTCCTTTGTCACATATAAATATCTTATTTAATCATTTATAATTATAACTTAAAAAATATAAATTATAAATATAAATTGGACAGGTTTATTACACATTAATATTAAAAACAGATTAAAATAATAAATATAAAAGATAGATTATAATTATCTTAAATTTCCAGTTTTCCAAAGCTAGGTTAAAAATTCTTATGGCATATTTAACTTATTTTCATCATCAGATATAACATAAGAAACTGACAGATTTTTCACGTATATGCTGGATTTTTTTTATAAATACTCGAACCAATTCTTCCTAAAAATCAAGAAACATCTACGATATCCTCAATATATAGTTCTGAATGATCCATTAAATATGGAAAATTTTATTGTTTTAGATTACCTTTTATAATAAATATATAATATTAATCAATTTTTTTAAATGAAAAATATTCGTTAAAAAAATTATAATTTATGATCATACTCTTTATATAATATATCTGTCATTAATTGTCTAATGAAGCTGATTAGTTCGAATATTTATCATAAGAAACCAAGCATCTTCATGAAAAATCTGTCAATTTCTTATGTCAAACCTCAAAATGCCAATAGGTGAAATAGGTGAAACATGTCATTTAACTATTTTTAAAAAAGCTTTAGAAAACTGTGCAAATTTAAGATAAATATAATTTACTTTTTACATTTATAATGAATAGATTCCTCAAAGTAAGGGTAAAAACAACCATTTAGATTAAAGCAAAAATAGAAACCCTTATATCTTCTACTATGAATAACAGTAATGACAATATATTTTGAAATAGCTGTACAAGGAATTCATTAATCGAAATAAAATCGCTCCTTGAGATAACGTCATGCTGTTCGTAGTTCTGTATCAGTTTGATAATATTTGAGTGTTGTAAATGTGAAAAACTTGTTGCTGTCAAAAACACTTTAATACAATACAGATAAAAAGAAAGGCTGTCGTTCTACTACAAAATTGATGAAATATTTTACTTTCTAGAATGTGATTGATATTATATATAATATATATAATATATTATTGTCTCTTGCCATCAGTGGTGCCATCCTGAAGGCATGTCACCAATGGTAGTGGCTAATGCCACTGACAACGTGTAATTATCTTATTAGCTCATGAAACTTAAACGAAACTTAAAAAATTTTATCAACAGAAATAAATTTACTCAGAAATCATCGGAAATAGCCGTAAATATAGATAATAAAGAAAATTGTTAATTTAAGATAATTTATAAAATACATAAAACGCAAAATGAAAAACAATATCAATAATTTACAAAAAATAGGCAAATAATATGCAATCAATACTAAAATTCATTTATGTCCAACTTTGAAAATGAAAACACTTTTTAAACATTTTAAATCATTGTGAAAACATAAAAATAGTGAATATGCTATCAAATATAAAACAATTATTTAAATATAAAGTACTGTAGATTATTTATAGTCTAAATTTATTATATATGTTTCAGATCTAAATATTCAAGATGCTACGGGCAATACACCTTTACATATAGCAGTTGAACATGAATCACTTGATGCAGTAGATTTTCTTCTGGACAAGTAAGTACATACTTTGTATTTACATGTAATACACCCGACTACAAAATCAACCGGACAACAACTTTTTAAGAGAAAAGTAAATTGAGCTTACATTTTTATTGAAATGCCAATTTATTTACAATCTCTTACTGATTGAAATATAATAATAGGTAAATTGTGTATTTATGATAAAAGTGTTGCAAGAAACAATTCAGTAACCGTTGCTTTTATAAACAGTAGTTACATTAAAACCTAGTAAAAACGTCACCAAAACTATAGTTTGGATGAGCTTCCAGTCTCTTAATATACTTCAAGTAATATAATTTATAATTTATATATTTATAATTCTTTAACAGTTGGTATTTTGAGGTCGTGGCGGATTATGTGGTTTGGAATTAACCAGATCCCTGTGCTATGATTTGGAGTAACTTGGCTTGAAATTTTTCAAGGATTTTTAGGTTTGTCTTAGCGACAGAACCCCAAAGTTCTACTTGATAGGTCCAAATGGATTAAAGAATCACTTTGTAGATCAGTAATTGGTTTGTTAGAGATAACTGTTATATAGGACCGATTAGACAGTGGTATTTATTCAGAGTTAGTCCAAGCTGTTAGCTTTTCATAAATACACGCTTTCTCCATATTAGCATTTGATTCACATCGATGCCGTGATATTTGACGCCTTCTTCTTGCGGAATTTGTATGTTGTTCAGTCTGACAGGGAAAGCAGATGCCTCTTCGATTTATGAAAGTAACATGTGCCGAATTTTCTTCATTGCCCTTATTTGCCACTTCTTCAGCAAGGGTTGGATTTGGTACAAGTTGGATTGTAGCTCTTTTGATGGGACTACTTCGTCTTACTCAGGAGTAGTGGTCTTCAGGTAAAATTTTAGGATGTAAAAGTAATTAATAGAAAGTAGCTTTCATACCTTATATATCAGCCCTGAGTGCCAGACCAAATCGAAAGAGTCATAACAAGAACTGCTTTTAATTAAGAGAATAATAAAATCCCAAAAAAAAGTGTTTCCTCTTCGAGCCCGAACGACAACCCTCACTCTTTCAGGCATGTTTTGGATCCAAGGAGCAACATAATTTTGAGTGACTTGTTCCTATTCGTTAAAAAAATCTTATTCCACACTGTTTGAAACTCACCATAGTTATGCCTGACTCTTCCTTCTAGTCCCACATATGATCTACTGAATTCATGTCAGGACTATGAGGTGGCTATCTTCATATCTGAATATCATTAAAGTACTAACGAGTTATTTGGGATATATGTGGTTGAACATTATTGTACATTAGAAAAAAATTATGTCCTATAAACTGTGCACAAGGAACCGTATGTTCTTCTCAACCACCGAACGGAACCCTAGGACAGAAACATCATTGAGCATATTGTTCTCGATGTCTTTTCCAAGTTTTTTGACGACTATCTGGAGAATATCTTGTGAAACGGAATTCGTCTATGAAGAAAACAATATACGCAGATTGAGTAAATTCCACACGTTGTTGCCGATGAGCTTCATCCACTAGAGACACGTAGGTGCTCAAATTTCGTAGACGAATCTTTTTACATAAATGAAACTAAAATTTCCTGAATATCTGCCAACATTTTATCCAAAGCTGTAAATGGAACTGTCCATTCTCTAAGAACTTGCAGGCAAAGAAATTGGTCTTTAAAAGCATTTGCGGCCTTCAATCTACCGTTTCCGATTTCCTTCCCATGTATAATCATAATACCTTTGGATTAAACCACACATTTTACTTCTAAGAACACCAAGGACAATTGTGATATAACCAATGCTGCAACCATTTTTATGTAGAGCAACAGCTTATCATATATCATATGTCAATATGAAAAAGAAAAATTTCAAAAATTGTATGTGCAGTTAATTTTGCGGTCGAATGTATATCCAATTAATAATTTAGCTTATTTAATCCACTACGGAAAACAATGATATAACAATATAATGACTTCTGTTTATTTTTAATACATGAAAATTCTCACTAATTAGATTATATATAACTAATAATATTGGTCTAAGAGCCGAACTAGACAACCCAACGTTTGCATATTCTATAGGCTTCATACTTTCGGTTGTTATTAAATTTATTCGTTAAACTCATGAGTGCACTGCTTAACAAAAATCCATTTTTCAATAATTAATTAAAAATAGTATATACACGATTATTGTCATACGTATTTGCATATTCATATCAAGATTCTTTGAAAAATTGATTATTTTCCGGTTTTCTAGTTCAACATTAAAGCTAAACATCACAATCTATGCAAACTTTTGAAATATGCATGAAAAAGCCACCAAGAAAGTGAGGATCGCGTCTTTACAAAATTTCTGTTTAAACCATTTGTATGTTATACGTTGTTAGTAATCTCGTTAGAAATTCGCTGAATTTTAATGAGAGGTTCCATTTTATAAATTCAGCATTTTATGTTTCTGGAACGTGAAAAATAGAAAAAAATTTGGTTTTGTACTTTTACATATTCACGGAAATAATTCAAAATAAAATATTTTAGGTGTTCCGGGCTGTTACTGATACAATTTAAAAACTACTATAAATAATACATTATAGGTATTTCTATTCTTAAATTTTTTTTATTTATATATACTTTTCTATTTTAATCATATTTCTGTTGGACAGACAGAGATGCATTTAAGAAAAATTAACTAAGTGAATTTCATTAAAAACGTGGCCCATACAAGAACTACAAACCATTACAAACATTTGGTACTGATAAACTCTATTATTATAAATTTTATTAAAACAGTCAATATATTTATATACTTACATATACAACGCAGCATGTTATAACGTAATAAAAATAAATAAACACTTTTTAACGGTACATTTGCAAACGAAGACTTCGACTCTATTGTTTAGCAACTAGACAACTTCGCATCTACACACGCGGAAATTATTAATTGAATAAAATTCGCAACTGATAACTTTTCTGCCTGCATTTTAAAATTAACTTACATAGATCTATTTATATCAGTTATTTAAAAAATGTTGTTGCAGGATCTTTGATATTTTATCATGTCCCCATTTGAGATGTTTTCTACTTGCAAATGAGAAAAATCGCAGTACTGCAAAAGACTTTATGTGAACACTACTACCAACTAGTGTCAAATGCATTACCTTGAAGTTGCATAGGCATAGTACATTATTATTGCAGACTGAAATAATATCGTAATTTAATTATTGTACTTGGGTAATTACATACAATTATATTATTTATCCATTACTATAGCAACAATAATACGAATCAATAAATATTTTCATGATACGAATGAAACATATTTTTTTCATTATAGACACCTTTTAAAGAAATTTATGTTCGACAAGGAGCATTTGTGTTGGATCATTAAAGCATAGTTTGAGTTTGAGTTAACTGACACGCGAAAACTATATTATCAAAAAAATGTAAATTTTCATGCAAAAATAAATACCCCAAAGAAGTCATATTTTTGTTAACCTAGCTACAAAACTATTCAATGACATGTTTTAACATTATTCTTGTCGAACAACGACTTAAATGAGGTAGTGCAAAAGTAACACACCTCTCCTTTAGGAGCAGCATTAAAAGATTTTTTAAAGTAATATTTACCATATTTTGCATAAATATCCAAAACATTATTTTTATTGAGTTATCAACATTATATTAGTTTTCTTCCATTATGACGGTATGTTTTCTATTTCAATTCGTATTATTGATTATGTAGCAAAAACTGACAATAAGTAACGGCTTAACGATAACTTGCCAAAATGTGCTAAGTTGTTTTGGAATCTTGCCTAATTGTACGAATCACTTTGTAATAGATCTAGCTACCAAATCCTTCGTAAATAATCTTTACTAACAATATTAATGATATCATATCCAATACCGGAAAACCAACCCACGAAATCATAAATTGATTAATGAAAATAAAGAAAAGCAATAAATCCAACAATGCTTCTAAACCAAAATAATAGAATTTACTCTTCAACGGGCACGAATAAAAATAATATTTAGAAGTTATGAAATGTTTGTACTTATAGTTTAAATTGATAACTTTTAATAAAAGTATTTTTAAAAAGTAGAACTTTTTATAGTAGTTGAGTGAACAGAAAATAATAAATGTAAAAATAAATACGTATCTGGCAAAAAGAAATAATAAGCATTGTGAATTGTGACATACAATGCGAAGGCAGCAATAGTATTTTTGGTGCACAAAAATTTCCGTTCATCGTAAATACGACTTCTTCATTAAATAAATAAATTTTATTATTTTATCATTAAATATACTTAGAGTAAATATTGGCCTTCCATCTATCTATAATGGGAGTAAAATTACGTTTTTTTTTTTTTGAACATTTGTGTTGTTATGGTTGATTTAAAGTATAGTTTTATATATACAGGGTGTTCCAATATTCAACCGACAATGTTTAAAAGGTGATACCCTTGATGAATGATGAAGAATGAGGTTGGAACATAAACCTTTAAAGTGTTTAATTTCTGGGATATAGGGTATTAAAGTTGCAAAAATAAAATGATTTTTTCTAAATATTCTTAAAACGCTTTTAGATTTTGAATTCAAGCTTTGGACAAAGTTCCCTAATTCGTAATCAAAAATTTTAAAATAGATTACAATTTTAAATCTTCATCCAGTGGTGTACTTTAACACCCCTAATTTGAATGCCAATGGCTAAAGTCACCATTTTCTAAGCTTTATCTAGTTGTTTATTTATTTTTGATAAAAGTTACTTTTATAGTGCCAAGACAACCGTTTTCGAAAAATTTGGCTTTAAAAAGAAGTCTACAAATCGTTTTTATCATGTCAATTTAGAATATTTGAATGTATTCCTAATAATCCTATAAATTAGGAACACTTCTTATAATTATGAATAACTTGAATGATGAAGTGAAAAATTCACAAAAATGTTCAAAGCGTTCACCATTAACTTGATCGCACTGCCTACAACGTTTTTGCATTGGAAAAATGCCCTACTAAAAAGAGTTGGATTAGACTGAATAATTGCTGCAGCTGCCTGAATTCTTCCTTCTCGCAAGACCCTCCATACAGTATTATTACTCACATTAACTGATTTCTCTAGAGTTCTCGTACTTAAAGACCGTCACTCAAAAATATTATTTAATATTACTTCTTCAATACGAACAGTCCTTGTTGTTCTTTGCCTTCCTCCATTATTCGCTTTAATTATTAAATTTGCAGTTTCTTCCACTCTCCTCTCAATGCTTGCAAAAGTTGAATGATGGGGTATTCGGCGATTAGGAAACTTTTGTTCATACAACTGTACCGCCAGTTTTCCATTTTTTTGAGCTTCTTCGTATAATAAAAACATATCGGTCATTTCATCGAATGAAAAATTCATTTTTTAAGGAAGTATTTAAAAAAACTACTTAGGTGTTTTAAAATTCAATTAATAACAAAATATGCACCAATACAACAATAAACAATAAGCACACAAATTGTCAAAAACAGACATGACATACGCCTACCAGATTTAGTTATAAACCTAATATTAGTAAACGTTCCAATAGAAATCATTTGTTTAAAGCCAAATATCTACTCAAAAATAGTTGATTTTAACATTTATGAAAGTTTACGACTTATTTTCAAGTTTGTTGGCATTAAAACTGGAGTAAACAAAACTCTAAAAGATATTATGTATTAAGGCATAGTATATGGATGGAATGAATGGAAAAACCAATACGGCAAATACGGAAATTCTTTGTCAATTAATTGAAAACGGTCCTGTATATTTACGATATGTTAATATCAATATAAACCCTCTTCAAATTTAACTATTTTCAAATTATTCATAATGACAAGAGGTGTTCCTAATTTATAGGATTATTAGTAATAAATTCAAATATTTCAAATTGACATGATAAAAACGATTTATAGACTTTTTTTTAAAGCCAAACATTTCGAAAAAGGTTGATCTTGGCATTATAAAAAATGGTGACTTAACCAGTAGCGTACAAATTAGGGGTGTTAAAGTTTCGCCTAAGGGTTACAGTACGCCACTCGATAAAGATTTAAAATTGTAATCTATTTTAAAATTTTAGGTTATGAATTTTGAACTTTGTTCAAAGTTTGAATTCAAATTCTAAAAGCGTTTTTAGAATATTTAGAAAAAATAACTTTATTTTTGCAATTTGAACACCCCTGTATCTCAGAAACTAAACATTTTAAGGGTTTAAGCTCCTACCTCATTCTTCATCATTCATATCACCTGTTAAGTGTTGTCGGTCGAATATTGGAACACCCTGTATATATCTGTATACACAATGTGTAATGTTTTTACGTTATAAATAAGATTATATTAGAATATCATTAAAAATATCTAATAATAACCACATATTTATTATCAATAATTTCCATAAAGTAAGAGTTGAAACAATTCATTTAACCACATATTTATCTTTAAAACTATACACGAGAAAATTTAAAAGGTTCTACTATTATATTACTATTGTTGAAGCTTCGCTTAGAAATACAAAATATATTCATGAAAGGAAAGTAATCTCACAGTCTAAGTTTTCTTATTCTTCCAATCTCCTTTCATTAATGTACACTCACATATGGCAACAACAACCCACAAAATATATTATTATAACTCTTAAGAATTATTAAAATTTAGTTTTGCCAAGTTAGATCTACATAATTATCTAAAGTACTTTTCTAGGAAACTGCATTAAATGATGCAAATTGGTTATTTACGCGGAAATTTTTCTATTCCTTGAAAATATAATACTAAATTTGTATTTTATTTAGGTTATTCTGCGTTTTTAAACATGTAATAAAGTTTTCTTAGAAATATTCTGTATAAACTAAAATGAGCTCTCTCCGTAATTAGTTAGGATAGGATCATGATAATGGCTTCTCGAATTACAGGAAGCTATAATAGCTGTTTCGTCTTTAATTCTGCCATTTTTCTTGTTAGTTTCGATACATTTACTTTTATAACGAAAAAGAAGATAAAGTATTTCATATACATATATACTACACGTTTTAATGTATATGTGTTTACATATACATACATGTATATAAAGGGTGATCAACTTATACTCCGAAGTTTCATATCTCCGTTATCTTGAAATAGAGGAAAAAATGTTTTAAATAAAAGTTATAAATAGAGTCAAGATTCACATTTTGAAATTATTTTGTAATATTTTTCAATAAATTCTTGATTGCTACTTTTGCTAAATTGCTTAGTATTTGCCTATTGATTTTTTTGTGAATCTGGTTTGCGATAATGTTGTAACACTGATTCCACTATAAAGTACTTTTTCAATAGCACATTTTAAAAATTATTTGCAATTTCTGCTGATTCCCTTCAACCTTCTGTTATTTACTAAACTCTTATTGAATAGTAGATTCTGTAACAAGGTTAGTATGAAAACATTTCGATACGAGTGGGACCAGGAGTCCCAGAATATAGGGATACACTTTATGCTTAATTTTACGACAAATGACAAACATAAACTCTAATATGAGTATTAGAAAGGACAGGAATGTTAAAATAATTTTTATATTATATCCAAAATAACTCAATATTTCTTCATCAAATTTTATAGCAATTCGCTATTCAAGTTCATTTTTTAGACATATATCTTATATTTTATATCATAGAAAACCGTCGGGGTAATCAAAACTACCACGTTAATACTTATAAATATGCAAAATACACAGATATATTTTTGTATCGTAGGAAAATGTCCACCACCAAATTTTATACCACTTTATATATTTTGATATTTCTTAGAAAAAAAAGTACAGTATAAATTAGTTTAATTCAAAAAGTTGTTCTACTTTTTTTTTAGACATATTGTAGAAAGTTCAAATTCAATAAATGGTACTTTTAGTCGGATTAATTTCATCCAAATTTTCAAATAATGTATTGTTTTCTATGGTTTTAAATTCTTTTTATAAAACTATTTTTAATCAAGAATTCAAAGTAAAAGTTCTGAAAATTGACGAATTAATCTGTTCGATATTAACTTTTCAAGTCTGGCATGTTAATTTCGCATTTTTGTTTTAATTCAATTTAAATTTGTAAAGAAAATGCAACTTTTCATATTTGTAAACCTTAAGGATATAATCTGACTTTAATAAGAACTTTGCTAAGTTTCAGTTAAACTTTGTAATTTTCTATTAAAACGACCGAGTGCTTAATAAACGATAAGAGAAGTAGTTATTTTGTAATAATTTTCTAGTATATAAAATAAAAGTACAATTTTATTTTAACTTAAGATATAATTTTTTACATTATGTAGATATGTATTAGATTAAAAAAAAAATATTGAATCAACATAAATTTAATTTTTGAGGATATTAGACCGATTTGTTAATTTTGCCATTAAATGAAATATCTATTATTTAAATCAATAAACACATAAAAAATAATAATAAAAAATTAGCTTATTTTTAAAATTTGACAAATATAATGTTTTTTAATCGGCGTAAAATATATTCTACTCAAATACGGAATGGAACGAATCGATTTTCTAGCTCGAATATATGACTTTGTCAAAAAGCTATATTTTATGAAATGTTTTTACATTTCAAAAATAAGTTAATTGAAATAAACGTCAACAACTATTTCTTATTTGTAGAAAATTATATGAAAAAATGCGTCGGGCAAAACATAGAATCTGGCAGCATTTATCTTATTGAAATATATTTTAACTATAGGAAAAAGAGTGTTATCTGTCCAATCACACATTTCTTTTCTAACAAACTAAATTCTTTCTTTATATAATTCCTTGACATGTTGCAGCTCACGTAAGACTGCGGATTTAATAAAAACAAATTAAAAAGAAACTTTCCGCATCATATCAGGTTTTTTTATATTAATGATAAATGAAATATATTGTCTTTCAAGTATTGTATTCAGTTCCACTTTTTTAAACACTAATTTAGTGCTTCTAATAAATTTAGATTCTACGCAGGGTGAACTATATAAAAAAAATATATAAAAAGTTCAATAAAATATAAAGTATAAGGTTAATCCTTTATTGCCAAAAAGTGGTTAAAATATCCCAGTTTTCAAACCTTACACCCATAATTTTTTACTTTTTAAATAGAATGCTCTATTTTTTATGTTACTTGTAATTATTTTCAAAATATTATTAATTATATAAAACGTTTTTATTATTATTCTTATTGAATTATCTGAATTTTAAAAAAATCAATTTTTTTTTCTGACAATTTAAAAAAATCATATATATTTCAAAATAATTTGAAAATAAGGAGCTCTCTTCATAATTAATTTTTTGTTTAAACTAAAGCCAACAGAAATATAGAATTATGGAGTATAAGTATATCACTCTGTATTCAATGTCTTATATAGAAAATACACAAGCAGCTGTATATAAAAGGAATTCTAGGTGACCGTTGTTCACTTTCCTAAAAATGTTTTCTTTTGTTGTAGAGGAGTTAAAACCGACATCTTAAATGAAAAGAATCAAGCTGCAATTCACCTGGTGACGGAGCTTAACAAGGTCGCAGTGCTGGAAGTAATGGGCCGTCATAAACACAAAATTGACATACAGCAAGGAGGCGAACACGGTAGATCTGCTCTTCACATCGCTGCCATATACGACCACGAAGAATGCGCTAGGGTGTTGGTATGTATCCCTTAATTTTAGTTTTATTTATAATAAAGACAAAACCGCTTTTTTGGACTGATTAATAATATTTTTGGTAGAAGTAAAATACTACTATAATGTCTCACATTAGTTACTTATACTATGTGTGGAGAGACTCTGTTTTTTAATTTTGGGTTAGTGCCAATTTTCCAAAATTCTTTTGCTATTATAATACATAATAACATTAACACATTATCAAACAATATGTTTATAAAAGGTGCTTAAAAATATGTGCAAAAATTGCAAATAATTCGCATTAAACTACTGTATAATTATACAAATAGAAACATATATAAATAATAATTATTTGGATTGAGTATTCATGAAAAAATGATCATGAATTTGTATCAAAAATCCAAAATGATTCTTTACTATTGATTTTAAAATCGTAGGTGCTTTTTTCGAGTACTATTTAATCTCAACCTGGATTTCTCTTTTCTACGGCTAGTTATTAGTTTCGGTCGTGCATTTAATATTAAAATAAGATACTGGGTGGCTGGTTATTTATGACTTTAGGAATAAATAATATTGTAACTACATATCTTGGTGTATTCAAGTCGTCTTTAAAGAAATTTCCCTTTCCTTATAAACTTGATTTGGGTTGGTTCTGATTTGAAATTATCATTAGTTAACAGACATTGTTCTTTCATGTTTTTGTTTTCAATTAATAAACCACAGATATTATTACGCCTATGTACAGCAGCAACTAAATTATAAAAAATAATAATAATTGGCAGTGGCAACTACAATTTAAAGTTTGTTAGACATATTCAGGGTGTCTAAAATTAAGGCAACTAATATGTATCTTTAATGCAACACCCTAAATTTTTTATAATATTAAAGTTATTTTATTAAAAATTCCCCTTATTAATTACAAATGATTGCTTAAATAAAAATTAACAGTTTTTTGATTGTTTTAAATTGTTGGGAATTTGTCTCTAAATAATTAAAATTTTAAATCAATGTTCATTATGATTATAATTGTCAGGACAATATTTTATTTAATTACTACGTCATTAAATATACCCTTACATTAGTAAAAATATGCTGCAGCATCATCTAACTGCAGATATATTGTTCATCTGACATTCAAAGGAATACTTTGTAGAATCCAAAAACCACCTCGTTTTCTTTATCTCTCGTTCTAAATTCATTTGTGTTTTCGGTGCTAATAGAATAAAAGTTATATCTATTCACTGATCAATTTTTATGGAATATAGATTCGTCAGTAAATAATATTTTGTCAAAAAAATCTTCATCTTCGCCAGTTTTTTCATTCTGAACTAATGCAAATAAGTCTGAGATTAGAGGATATTCTTATAGGGAAACTTAAATGAAAATATATTTTACTAAATTTACGTGAATAAAGTACACGAAGTTCTATTTCAGTTCGTAATAAAACAAAAAACGTGGCGCACCCTGTATAACAAATATTATTCACTTTAATGGAAATATTTCGTTTATGTCGTTACATGAATGTATATTTTAAAAACAGTATAATGCGGTCTTATATCATTGACGTATGTATCAATATTTTATGAACAATTCTGTCAACAATTCTATATGTATAAAGGTCTAGAATAAAATTTTCGTATTTTTGGTGCAGCAATTTTTCTGATTTATCCATAAAACAACATAAAGTATGGAATACATTCATTTAAAGCTAATCAAACAATTTTGAGGAAAAAATCCTGAGACTGGTCGATTTTTTATTTTAATTTAATGTATGAAAATTATTTTGTTTGTGGATACTTTGATGTACGTTTTGAAGTGAGCCATAAAGCTAAAAGTTAATTAGTAGGTTTTGTTTATGTTGCTCTATGCCATACATATCAATGGCACTTCATTTGTGGAATCTTTTTTTTAATTATTTTGAATACTTGCATGCTAGACTAGCATCGGTCCTGTAACAAACATGCTCTTTCCAATCGTACCCAAAGGTATTCATTCCCGTTTGAAATAAAGTTGAATGGCTACCGAAGAATAAAATAGCATAGTTTTCAAAAACTTTTATTATTTGTAAGATATATGCCAATTTTTTTAAATTGAATTATATACATAACAAAATTTATTTATTGTCAAGCTTTGAATTTGGTGTATAAAAAATAAATACTTTTCATTACTATTTTGGTTAATTTAGTTAATTTCTTTATAGTTAGCGAAGGTATATCCAATACGTGCGAAATGCTAATCCGCTCCCAAGATGAATTTTCAACAATATTATTTTAGTTAGACGAAAATATTAGGGAGACCAATTTGAATGAGGAAAGGTTTGAAACAAAATGTGAAAAAGTTCACAGCTTTAGAAGGCAGTTAATTAAATTCACAGTAAAACGCGATTAACATTTAAAAAGTATTTATGCAAGAAAGGAGATGCTGGTAGAGGTACATATACGTAAAATTTTGAGTTTAGTATTACAACCACATTCAAAGGAAGGAAAATTTGGTATGTCACTTTCTGATTTATATAATAAACTATAATTACAGTTACGTGCTCTAGAAACGTTGGGCGTTGTGTCAGAAAATTATGCCACAATACATTTCCACTAGTTAAGTCAGCCTTATACGAAGAGGTTTTAGTAATCTTGGAGAGACATCGCGGTAATCAACTAATTTTAAAAGAAAAAGGTGATAAACCTAACAGTAAAACTTTTAACTAAACATTTAAATTTGTTAAAAATTCATTTGGCCAAATTAGGTTTTGGTTAGAAGAGGCCAACGAAGAAATGACGACTATACCAAAGAAGTGAATCAGAAAGATTCAATTGGCTGAATCAACTGTAAACAGCGGACCATTAACTTTTTTCGATGAAAAAAACAATTTTGTCCCATTTACGCCAGCTATGTTTCTGCAAAATTTATCTAACAAGGTAACCTGATCTAGATCAAATTGACAGACAAAACGGTATTGTGAGGTACAAATATTTGCAGAAAATGAAAGTCAGTCTTAACAATCCTTTTAAAAAAGAGCATCTCTCGGCATTAATCAATAAAAACATGGAAAGTAATTACAAAACTCTAACGGTTAGCGCTATTGTATACATCGGCTTAGATAATAAAAGCTTTTAGGCTGGCCCTTAAGAAAAAATTATTGAAATTATTAATGGAATGTACAAGGTGAAACAAATAATAAGACTAAAGACAAATCATGAAAATATAGTGCGTCTATTTCAACGGCTATATCGATTAGAAATACCATCGAAAAGGGGGGAAAACGAAAATGAAGAGAATAAGGAAGAGGAAACAGGTTGGTTTTGAAAAGAAGAAATAGAGGAAGCTCTACACTTAAATTCAGAAACAAAGATAACAAGAAGTGGACCTACCGTAATTCTTCCTTTATGTACGGAATTATCTTTTTTTATTATTTGAATTACTAGTATCTGTTCTGTAATAAACAAGCTCTTTGCAATCGTACTCCAAGGGGATATTCATTTCCATTTAAAATAGAGTTGAACAGCTACGAGAGAATAAAACAGTATAGTTTTCAAAAATGTATATTATTTGTAACGTACACGGCAATTTTTTTAATGAATTGAAGGGACTAATTTCACTATTACTATACATTACACTCTTGATACTTGTCGCAGACAATATCAATCTCCTGCAAACGATCCATTGCTTCCCCTGTCTTCCAACGGTATATAAGAATTAATTGTTCATATGGACAAATCTACTTTAGAAAAAGGGGAAGATGAATAAAACCGGCATCGAGGAATATGGTAGAAGCATGAAATTTGCTCTATTAACACATTCCGTAATTGCCATACACCAGCACCAGATTGGTCATCAGATTCTGTTTGATGACATGGTAGTACTAGCGAAAGCTCCACATTTCTGCAATCGAAAAATTGTAGAAGCAATAAAAATACAAAAAAAATACAAATAATATAAACAAAAAGGACCATACTTCGAACAGTCACTATGAAATGTTCATATATTACTTAGCTGTTAGTGGGTTAGTGGAGAAGAGGTCATCATATGATGTTAAAACAGCCATTTATTCGAAGTTGCTGGCTTCGATGGATTTATATTGAAAAAATTATAAAAGTAATTTATTTGTTTGACTATATTTTGAGGCAGAAGTCGAAGTCAGAAACAAACAAAATAGATTCAATTTATATGCTAATTTCTGTTTTTATTACACATACCACCATTGTAAGTCAAGGTCAAAGAAACATATTTAGAGTTATGGTAATATTAAATAAAAACGAAAGTATCTCGCTCTAGAATATTAGAAACGTTATTTCGCAAAACACTGAAATTCTGCAAGATATTTTGGGGTTTTCTAATTAAATTGAAAATTTGAATTGAAACTAATCATTAAAATTTATTAGAATTAAAAATTTAAATTGAGCCCTAAAAATAAAAGTACCTGATTAAAAAATTATTTAAATTCAAAGAAACAAAATAAACAATTGTTATTTGTTTTATTTTGAATCATATATATTAACTATCAAAATATTAAATGTTTAAATTGGTTGTTAAGTTTACCAAATACCAAACTATTACTTAATTTTCAACTTGTAATTTTTTTTAATTCTCAACATGTCAACTTTAAATTTTATTATTTCATTTTTGCTCTTTTTATTGTAATTAGACCTAATGACCTGATAAATTAAAATATTTGTGGTAATGATTTCGAGTTTTTTTTGTTAAACTTTCATATATTATTCTAAATTTAAAACCAATTATCTAATTGATTTTAAATAAACATTCTGTAATCAAAGCTTTGGTTTAATTAGTGACACCTTTCTAGGAATGGACAGTTCACTTACGACATCTGTTACATGATGCTGGATGAAACACTAAAACAAAAATCCTAATTAAACAAAAAAGTTTTAAAACACTATTGATGAAAATTGATATTATGTTATATAAAATAATAACAATTTTTTTTCAATGAACCATTACTTAATACCACATTAAAATATCAAATTTGTTTTCAAAACAATATTTATAATAAGAATTAATGTATAATTTGGAATTAATAACTTTACTTAATAAACATACTATGTAATAAATTCTTACCCGTATAAACAATTTGCTTTTTTGCTTTTAGTTTTATAGATCTGGGCACTGGACTTTTATAAAAGAATTTGAATGTGTTCTAAAATTTGTTATAATTTATGTAAAACTCAATTGTAGTAACAATTTGTTTTATAATTTAGATTCCTTAACATATTTATTGATTTAATTCTGTGAAATATTTACATATTCTATAAATTTCTGGCGAATATTTTATTAATGAATTCAAACAAATATAGTAAAACGCATTCGACTTCAAAAACATTTTAATTAAGAATTTATAAACCAAGTGTATACCTATTAGAAATAAATAAATTGTATTTGATTGTTTGATTCTTTTCAGCGAATACATAAAGTAAATTAGCTCACGTTAAAATGAAAATAATTCTTATCTAATTACATTTATAAATAAATGAACTAATTTATTCAAAAAATAAAACTTTATTCATATCTTGAAATCAAAGATTAATATTATTTATTATATTTTTTTAGATATCTGAATTTGGAGCTTGTCCAAAGATACCGTGTAACAACGGTTACTATCCTATCCACGAAGCCGCTAAGAATGCCTCTTCAAAAACGTTGGAAGTATTTCTCCAATGGGGTGAAACGCAAGGGTGCAGCAGAACTGAGATGATTTCATTCTATGATTCAGAAGGTAATGTTCCTCTACATTCCGCCGTCCATGGTGGTGATATTAAGGCGGTGGAATTGTGCATAAAGTAAGTTAAGAATAATATTTTTTATATTCTTTCGGTTGTATACGTTAAAAAATATTTTCAGGAAATAATAAATAATCCATGATATAATAAAAATAGGCTCCGAATGTGATAACTTGTAATTTTTAATTGTCACAAAAAATAAAATGTTCTAAAGGCAACACAGACTTTAGATCGGTAAGGTTAAACAGGGTTTTAGCTTAAGGGACGTGAAAATTCGCCCTGGCTGCAAACGCATCATCCACTAAAACTTTAGCTTTAGGTAGCTAAATGAAAGACTTTAAAGACTTTAGAAATATAAATATTTTAATTTGATTAGGACAATTCACAAAAAAATGTAAAATTATTAAGGCAAGATAAATTCTCTTTTTAAGTACACTGAGATGCAGGTTGTGTATGAAAAAAAATTAAGTCAAAAAAAAATTGACCAAAAGAGGCCTTTCCTTAGTTCGGATAAAATAAATAAGTGTTATATACAGGGTCATTCGAATAAGAACCGACACAGAGCCGGGACAGTAAGTAGAATTCAATTATAGCATTCTAAAGGGTTGATAAGGGATGACTCTCCATTAAAATGTGAGAATTTTTTAACCTGTTGCAGACCTAAAAAGTTATTACTGTTCTTGCTCTTGTTATTTTTCAAACAACTGCAGCTGTGTTATTTAAAATAATCGAAAATTCAAAAATTAACTATGAAATTAAACGTCAAACTTGACAATTCGGGAAAAAGTAATTTTTTTTCAGTAATTTGATTGCTTATTTTGAAAATGAGCGGGAAGTATTTATATACCATTCAAATTGAATAATACTCGTTAATTAGGCCTAAAATTATTTATGTGTATGTGGTTCTACTGTAAATTGAGATAAACCCTTTCTCGGGGTATTGTACGATCTCAGACACTAATTCTCTTCCTCTTAATAAAAAATAAATCACAAAGATAAACTATACCTTTAAACTACAAAAGAACTTATAAACAAAAAAGGAATGATCAAAAAATACTTTTAGTTAAATTGGCAGAGGCAAATTACCATTCAAAAAAACTAGATTCCACGCCAGGACCGTCCGTGAATTCACGATCAGAATTCCCGTTTTGTCGTTCCTGAGTGTTTCTATAACGACTCTTTGAGTCTCTAACTTTTCAGGCCAGATTCTTTGAGTGTCTAGACCCCACTCCTTTGAGACATTAAACCGGACTAAAATTATTGCTCTTCTGCTTCACTCTTTGAATGTTTGCAAATGGTTTGTATACAGCTTGAGTCGACTTAATTTTGTATCCGTGGGCTATAAACAATTGCTTGAAACCCGACCTGAATTTCCTTTGAAACTCGCAAGATTTGCGACTCTTCCTATATTATATTTTTTCCCAACGGGTGTCGATACGATTCTTAATTATAAAGAAGTTTATAATTTAATTTCAGTTTTAAAACATTTATTTTATATAAGACGTTGTCTCTTAACCTAAAGAATCTTGATTATTACAATAAAATTGTCATTTTACCAGTATTTTGGTAATATCAACAATATTTTTTTTAAAGTTTAGTATTCTAAAAGCTGACCATTGAATTTTTTTTCTGCGAAATGTATAAAAAGCATCCATAAAGAAAAAAAAACTTTATATAATTTGTCTTGGTTTCTTGTATAAATGATTATATTTCCTCACAATTTACAAATGTTTCGTTTATATTAGCTTGCCAACAAAATTGTTGCATCTATATTTCACAACTGTCAGAGTCAGGCGCAGAAAAACGGTGACAAATTATTTGTTTGAAATTCAGAATGGATCTGCTCTAGAAACGTAGTAAAAAATTGTACATTCGAAGAGTTAATTTAACGATGATTAGCCTCACGTTTTACAAAATTCAATTTCGTTTCCAGTAATAAGACTTTTTTGCGAATTGTCTGGTTATTTAGTAAATAAAATTGCAATTTTATATGGGTACCGCTTCTTAAAAAAACACTAGGATCATTCGGCTTAAGGGAATTTTTTGGAAAATAAATACAGGGTGTTTCATATCTAATTGTCAATATTTTATCTGGAGAACATTTAACCCAAAATATGACAATTTAACCTAAAACACTTAGGTAAAATATTCCTCTAAACCGAGCTACAGGGTGATTTATTTAAAAATATTTTTGCTCACTGTTGCGATACCTTCTGACATTTCGTGTTCATACTTAACAAAAAGTTTATACATATTAAGACACTTTAAATTATTGTAAAATATATTTTCTCTCTATTACCAGGGGCGTACGGTATATTGTCGTCTTGTGTCATTGCGATAGATTTAGTGGTTCTTTTTGTTGGGAGACATTTGATACAAATTGAGAATAGTGCCTTTTTTATAAATTGATCTAGTAGATTTTACGTTTATCTTAAATTTTCAAACATCGAGTTCGTTTTTTACAAGAAATTGAATAGTAAGGTTTTTTTGAGAAGGATAAAAATAAAAAAACGGGGGTTGAACTTGTTAGAAATACCTTTATTATAAAAATACAAACTATTAGGAATAATATCAAACAAAGAAATAGAATCTAAGAATGATTCTTAGCATCTTTCGTTCTTGGGAATCACCGAAAAACATTTCTTTTCTGCAAACACTGCACATTCTTTCAGGTAGCGCTTCCACAGCCATCGGCTTTGAATCTCGCAGCCAAACCAATATAATGGAATAAAATATATCCAACAAACTGACAATTAAAATACTTTTAAAAATGTGTCACACGAACCCCTTTTGTAGTCCTTTTCAGATTAATTAATTTCAAACCCGATTTAATTTCATTGTTACGCAACCATTGGTAATCAATTAAAAATAATAATTTGGTGATTTTTTTGAAATCTGTAAAATTTGTTACCTAATTATTTTCATAGTTATAATTAGAACATCTTAATTAATAATCTAGTTTTATGTAAATCTTATGCTTATTGCATTGTTTATCGTAGAATCACAGAATTACGAATTATGTTGGATAGCACTATAGGTTCAAATCAATTACTGCGTTATACACTTCTTACTTTTACTGCCAGAAAAGCTATTTTTATTGATCGTAAATTGTTCATTTTATTAAAATTAAATTTTTCTACCAGCTGCAATTAACAACTATCTAAAAGTAGGTAAATATCGAAAAGTATAATTTTACGAGAAGAAAAGTTGAGCTTTGAACCGTTTCATTTTTATTATCAAGTTACTTCCACTTAACAGAAATTCTATCAGCAAGGGCAACCAAGTGACTTTGAAGTTAAATTATGATCATTTTACTACGATTGTGTTTATAGAAAGAATATTCCAAAAATAGATTCTTGTTTGGATCAACTGTACAAAATATCTCGTCGTTAACAATTTTATGAGACTCAATCTAGCTTTTTTTTACATTCTTTCTTAGTTCATCCATAAATCTAACTTCATGTGCAAAAGGCATTGTGGTGTATTTAAGCTATCTCATGTATTTATTTAATCCTTTTTTGATCCTATCCCATAACTAATTGGCTTGTAAGTTTTAAAATTAAACTGAATACTAGGAAATATGTTCATTATAAACATAGGATATTTGTAATTGTAATTTAATTGATTATACGACATTGTTACCCTTAAAAACTGGTATTTCTTTGATGCCCCAACTGCTCTCCCTGATATTAGTACTTGCCGACGTCTTTTTCTCTCTCTGTAAGCAGCTTTTCTAAAAACTAATTTAATCTTATTTCAGAAACCTAAATAATTTTCTATATATTTTTTAGGTCTGGTGCAAAAATATCAATCCAACAACAAGACCTTTCGACCCCGGTGCATTTGGCGTGTGCTCAAGGAGCAACGGAAATAGTTAAGATAATGTTTAAAATGCAGCCGGAAGAAAAGTTGGCGTGTCTTTCATCCTGTGATGTACAAAAAATGACACCTCTTCATTGTGCCGCTATGTTTGACCATCCTGAAATTGTAGAGTACTTAGTAAGCGAAGGAGCTGACATCAATGCCATGGACAAAGAAAGAAGATCACCGATGTTACTAGCAGCTTTAAGAGGGGGTTGGAGGACTGTGCATATGCTTATAAGGTACTTAACTTTGTTGCAGTTAACGTTTAACCTTTGCTGTGCATTCAGTAAGCAGATCGAATTAAAAATATGATTTTCGGAAGCTTTTATTTTAATTTAGGATAATATAAAATTATTGTGAACAAATTAAAAATTGGTTAAAAAAATTAGAGGTAATAGCAGCGCAAAAGGACATATATTGACACATTTCGTCTTTCAAAATCTTACATTATTACTATTGGATTACATTTTTAGTTAATTGTCATTAAAAGAATACACATTAAATTTTTTTGTTGCAGGTTGGGTGCTGACATAAACATTAGGGATGTTAACAAACGAAACGTACTTCATCTAGTGGTTATGAATGGCGGAAGATTAGAAAAATTCGCTTCTGAAGTAAGTGAGGTAATTAATGCTTGTTTTGCTTCTTTTTATTTTAGCCACACTTTAAACACGGTCGCTAGTTTTAAAAAGTACTACTTGCCTGTTTTGGTTGATGAGAATGTTAAGTAAGCAGCACCAGAGAATTCATTTTGGTATTTTCTGTAGAAATCTTTAAAGGTGCAGAAATTAGTAAGTAGAAGTAGAGTATAGAACTATTGAGTGAAATCATAATTTATTTATTAATCTATTTTTATATTTTAAGGAATGAAGCTACTATTTTAAATTGAATTAAATTAGTATATTAGTAAGCTTCATTAATTTTTATTATTAATAATATTAGGCTAATGCCATTATTTATTTAAGTATGTAGCATTAATGAAATATTTAGTACTTAAGTAGTCTATTCTTAATCTTATTAAAATGATCTGATAACGATAGTAATTAACAGGAGCATTTTTTGGTATTACGAATCCTTAGAGCAGCTTCCGAAAAATTTAAAAAACATTTTTGAGCATTCTGCATAACGTAATTTTATTAGATATTTGTTTTGGATCTATCTCTGTATTTTTTTTCTTTTGTTGAAACTATGATTTTATTTTAACTAGAACCTATCTTTCTGATGAAACTTCATAAACCAGATTAATTTCAATCCTAATCGCCTCAAACTAAGAACGGATATTTTACATCTTTAAGTTAGCGACTTGGTGACAGCTATATAAATTAGAGATTAATTTTCAGATTCATAAACTTTTAAAATCTCTAGACACTTTGCTAGGACCAATCCACAATTTTATTGAGATTAAATTAATTTCAACGTTCAACTAAAGAAAGGTTTCTATGATTGCATAAAATTTCTGATTGCACAATTCTTTTATCAGTTCTAATTTTAATTTCCTTTAAAGTCAACATGAAAGGCGTCATTTCTGTCTCAGATAAAACCAACCAAAGTTCGGCTGGTTAATTAAATTTTGCATTCATCTTTTTAACTTAATTTTTGAAGATTAATTTAATTGAGTAATAAAATTGAGCGAATATTCTTGGAGTGATCAAAATGTTCAACAAATAGAATAAAGGAAATTATGGAATGGGTGAAAATTGTATTTTACATGACCTAAATTAGTTTGGGTTTCTTATAAAAAACTAGAAATAGACTACATTTTGTACTAATTTTTGCTATAATTTTTTAAAGAGAGATATATTTTTCAAAATTAAAATGACAAATTTTGGATTCTGAAATTAAATTGAAATTTTTAGCACAAAGTATTGTCAAAATATAATTTTCGCATTTAATTAGTCAAATCCTCGTATTTATATTATATTATAACCTTTTAGTTTATTATAACGGAGCAATAAATTATATATAAATGAGTTGACTTTATTTAGATTGCTGTGCAAAATATTTAATCCAACTTCATGAGTAAGTCTGAAAATGTCATTTTGTATATGATTTTTTATTTATTTGATAATTCATTTTTTACATTATAGACTAGGAACTATTTAGAATTTTTTTTTAAAAGCTGGTACTGACAGAATTGCCACTGCCAAAAAATTTTGATAAGTTAATCAATTTTTTAAAATAAATTTTAATAATTTAGAACCTTTATTTGTATTATTATAACTATACATAGTGTTTCAATAATTAGCTCAGCTCAGCTAAAAATATAAAAAATATTTAAGCAATTTTAATTCGCTATATATTTTTTATTGTTTGTTTTCCAGAAAATGGCTTCTGAAATAAAAAGAACCACATAATTAAAGTTATTAAATAGTATATTTTTGAATATTATTATTAATCAACAAGGGTCTAATTTTAAATATAATTTTTTGTATAAAATACATATTTTAAGGCCAGAATACTTAAGTTAATGTATCTACAAATTTTAATTATACAGATTGGGTCACTCAAAACAGTCCACCCTGATATTGGGAAGTATTCATCAGATTTTTAGAAAATGCTGAAACGTGTTTATTATTTTATTCCAAAGGGGACACATTTTCACGATACTGATATCTATCATATGTTAATCCCATCAATTTCACGTCTCCAATCCCTTAATTTTAAATAAAGAATATACCATGTGTTGCACGCCATTAGAAAGTTATTGCGATGGACTAATCACTCATATGATCATCCATGACTTTCGATATTAACTCTATGTTTGTAAAACAGTCTAAATTTAATTAGAGTCTAATACCTCTTAAAAATTAAACTTAACGCTTATCTTTGGCACATTTTTTCATCTAAAATGCATTATCACGAATTTTGCAAAAAGTTTATTAAATTTTTTTTTTATTTTTTTTAAAATTCTTTATTTACAATCTACATCTATTTACAGAGTATTAAGTAAATATATTGAAAGGTTTACGTGTGTAAAGGGAAACATCCAGTGATGTTTCGCCTTGTCCTACATTATTTTAATTTTGGAGTAGATCTTGAGGCCAAGTTCTATCAAGTCTCCTTGTGGCAGGTCCATTGTTGTATAGATTTTCTACTAATTCATTTTCGTGGTTGATCGTCCGCTGTTTGTATGAATCTGTTAATCGGTTGATTTCATCTCTAATTAGGGGAATTTTTAAGTCATCGTGGAGTGTCCGGTTGCTCACATACCATGGTGCATTCGTTAATGATCTTAGGACTTTGGATTGGAATCTCTGTATGATGTTTACTGATGTTGGTTTTGAGCAGCCCCACAGTTGGATTCCGTAAGTCCAAATCGGTTTGAGAATGGCTTTGTAAATCAGAACTTTGTTGGAAAGGTTAAGTTTTGACTTTCGACCTAAAAGCCAATACATTTGTCGAAGCTTCAGATCGAGTTGTCTTCTTTTGGTTTGGATGTGTTTTTTCCAAGTAAGGCGTTGGTCCAGGTGGAGGCCAAGATATTTTGTTTCGGTTGCTGTTGGTATGCGTACGCCATTAATATTAACAGGTGGACAGGTGTTATGTCGTGTTGTGAAGGTAACCTGAATTGATTTATTTTGGTTTATTTTGACTCTCCATCTAGTATACCAGTTACTGAGTAGGTCCAGATGATGTTGGAGGTTTGCAGATGCTATTGCAGGGTCTTCACTTACAGCTAGTGCTGCTACATCATCAGCAAAGGAAGCCATTGTAGTGTTATTGGTCTGAGGTATATCTGCTGTGAAGAGAAGGAAAAGCAGCGGTCCAAGAACGCTACCCTGGGGTACACCGGAATTGATAGGGCAGAAACTAGACTGCTGGTCATTGAATTTTATGGAAAAATGCCTATTTGATAAGTAGGATTTGATAAGGAGAT
Organism: Hermaeophaga mercurialis; assembly: GCA_951812935.1. NCBI lineage: Eukaryota > Metazoa > Arthropoda > Insecta > Coleoptera > Chrysomelidae > Hermaeophaga > Hermaeophaga mercurialis. Next base: position 23,837,053 of record OX638358.1, on the reverse strand, counting down.
AGTAGTTGCTGGATAAAGCATTTTTTAATTTGAAGAGTAAGCCTTTATGCCAGACCTTATCGAAAGCCTGGGAGATGTCGAGGAATGCTGCATTGCAAAATTTCTTATTCTCGAGAGTTTTGGAGATTTCATTCACTAATCTGTGGACTTGTTGAACAGTAGAATGGTCTTCCCGAAAACCAAATTGGTGATTAGGTAGCAGTGTTAGGAATTCATGGTCTGCGTATATTCTTTGTACTAATAGACGTTCAAAGACTTTGCTTATGGTTGGCAGAAGACTTATAGGTCGATAAGATGTCATTTCATTATGTGGTTTTCCTGGTTTGGGAATCATGATGATTTCGGCATATTTCCATATTGTAGGAAAATAGGATAAACTTAACATCCGGTTAAAAATAACTGTCAAGAGGATAATAGCCTTGCGGGGGAGTTGCTTTAACAGTTGGCCTGTAATTAGGTCGTAACCTGGAGCTTTCCGTGGGTTAAGTTTATTAATTTCTTCTTTGACTTCTCTTGGAGTGAAACTTTTAATGGGAAGAGACATTTGACATGCTGTATTAATGAAATCTTCTACCTCTTTATCATCAGGCCCTGGTTCGCTTTGAAATACGCCAGTAAGATACGTAGCAAAGACGTCGGCTTTTTCTTTATCAGAACGAGCCCAATTGCCATTTGGTTTACGGATCGGGGGAATTGGAATTTGTGGTCTTTTAAATTTTTTCGTAGCTTTCCAGATTGTGTTATCATTTACTGTCAGATTAGTGATGTATTGCTCGAAGTTTTTGTTGTTTGCATCTCTAATGGCTGCTTTTAGTTGCCTAGATAGTCTATTATAAGTGTGCTGATCTAAATTGTTTCTAGATCTTTGCCAGATTCTTCTAGCCCGTCTTTTTTCAGCAATGAGTTGTCTAATGTATAGTGGCACATCTGCGGTATTAGTAGGTGTATATCTAGTTTCTGGGGTAGACTGCCAAGCTGCTTGTTGAACAAGAGTGATAAAGTACTGGGCTGTGGTATCTAGGTCTTCTGGAGATTTTATTCGTAGCTGTAAGTTAGTGTTTTCTTCTAGGTGTGATTGAAAAGCAGTCCAGTTAGTATTTTTCGAAATTAATTTGGGAGGAGGTGATTTGTTCATAACTGTAGTACTCAGGCTCATAATAACTGGTGTGTGATCAGACGAGAGGTCATAGTTGGATTCTACTATGCAGCAGTTTCTAGAGATTCCTTTAGTTATAAAGAAATCCAGCAGGTCGGGCGATTTTCTAGGATCGCTTGGCCAATACGTTGGAATACCATTTGAGAGAGCTTCATAATTTTCATCAAGAACAACTTTTAAAAGATTTCGACCTTTTGTTGTGATAAGTCTTGAGCCCCAATGTGTGTGCTTAGCATTCCAGTCGCCACCAGATATAAATCTATTGCCAAGAGTTTGAAAGAAAACTTTATACTCGTCTGAAGTTATTGCATGCCTTGGTGGACTGTACATTGCAGATATGTTAAAATGCCACGGCACTGCGTTTATTTGAACATTTGTGGATTGTATTTTGTCTGTTTGATATTTCGGTAGTTCGTGATGAGAGATGCAATTGCGGATAATTATCGCTGACCCACCATGAGCCGTACCATCAGGGTGAGGAGTACTATAGGTTGAATAGAGGGGTATATTAAAAGTGGTTAAGTTAGTGAAATGAGATTCTGAAATAAGCAAAATATCGATTTTATTGAAATTTAGGAATGTAATAATTTCCTGCTTGTGGTTAAGCAGACCATTGGCGTTCCAGGTTGCAATTCTAAGAATATTATTGAATTTTATTTATTAATGACTTTTGTTAACAAGTTTAGGATCATGTTGTTTTGACTCATAAGCTGCGAAAACATATTTTTGAATTCGTTTAGGAATGTTATTAACTGATATTCTATGTTGGTTTTAGGCTCAGGATTGGAATTTGCAGCTACATTTGCATATGTTTGTTGTTGATTGTATGTAGGGGAGATGTGACGATTTGAGTTATTTATTGAGTTTGTTTGTATGCGTTGACGTGTATGTGTTTCTATGTTTGGTTTATTTCTTGATGCAACTAGTTCTCTGTAAGTTGAGCAGCCTTTGTAATTTGCAGGATGGTCTTCTTGACACAATGCACACTTCGCCGGAGTATTTCTTGGTTTTTTACATGACTTAGTATCGTGTTGTTCGCCGCATTTAAATGGTTTATAGCAATACGTTTTACTATGGCCATATGCTTGACATCGTAAACATTGGATGATTGAATTGTTTTTCTTAGGAGCCTCTACTGTTATTTTGGAATTGCACAAAAACTCTTGCTTAAATATTGTTTTATTGTTTTCCTGTGGTTCAAGATCTATGAAAAATAGAGATAAAGGGTGCTTTGTTAATCTGTGCTTAACATTAGTTATGTTGCGAACTTTATGACCTATTTTCTCTAGTTCATTTTTAATGTCTTCTGTGGGTATAGAATGATGGAGGTGTCTTATTACAACTCTATAAGCACGTTCTTCTTTTATTTGGTATGTATGATGAATTATGTTTTCTTCTTTCAAGTGTCTGACTAACTTTCGGTACGTATCCATTGTATGAGTTGCAACTTTGACAGTGTCATTTGGTAGAGTTCTAGTGTAGTAGGTTTCTTTTTCCACTACTTGAGAAAAATTACTGACCATGTCTTTAAAATTTTTGACGCCATATATGAATATTGGAGGGGGTTTCGTTGGTTTTTGTTGTTTATTTGCTTCAGTTTGGTCGGTTTGCTCGTTGCCATCAGTATTTGATAGAATATCATAACGGTTTTGTACTTTTGTTGGTGGTGTGTTTGGAGATCCTGGTTCGTCGTGTTGTTTAACGAATTTTCGCTTTCTGTCTTCTTGCCATGGGTTTTTATTTTCTGTTTCAATATCGCTGATGTCGTCATCACTAGGGGCTACCTCTTCGGTGACTGTGGACTTGATTTTAAGTTTTAGTTGAGTGGAATTTAAGGGTTGGGGTTGAGGAGGAAACCCATGAAATTGTTGGGATGTTGGGAACATGTCCCCAGGGTGTTCTTAATGTAAGAGACTTGCTGCTTACCTGACGATTTTTGGTGGCAAGACTCCATAAAATAAAGGGTACGCCACTGGCGTTGTGGAATTTTGTTAGTTGACCACTAATCCGATAAAGATAAAGATAAAGTACGAAATTGATAACACGCTCGATCGCAATAAACATGTACTCTCTACGACGATTTGCTCGCTACTAAGTTTATTAAATGGAACGTATATAAAATTAACTAACTTAGAAAAATTTATGATCCACAAACCGTTTACTCATATTATTCATAATTAATAAATTAGATGTTCGAAGTATACTTCGTTGACATACATACAATGGTAAAGTCGCTGTTCGAAATTACGTCGAACGTTTTGAAGCATTTCAGGGGTTATTAAACTGCATTCAAGCACTATTCGTTGACTTAGTTCTTTCATCGAAACAGTTTCAATATCATAAATCTTGCTTTTAAGAAACTCCACAACAAAAAATCCAGTGGCGTTAAATCGAGGAATCTTGGTGGCCATTTAATAAAGCCTCTTCTTCCAATCCATTGCTTTAGAAATATTTCATTAAGGTATTGCCATACGGTCATCATCTACTGAGTACCTGTTACCATTTTCGACGATATGTGTCAAAAAGTGGGATCAACAGTGTCCTCCAATAATTCCAGATGTATACAAAACCTTCTCCATTGGAATTTTATCTTTTAGATTAATACTATCACCGAAATTAAACTTGAGGGAAAGGTTCCTATACAATTGTGGGGAAAGATAATTTTCTTGTAACATTGCTTAAGCCTCGTTGACTATGCGGGGCTGAACAGTATTAGTCTGCCCTTTTTGTTAGGTTTTTTCATGTCCATATGTACCCAGGTGTTTCATTTTAACAACCTTTGGATAAACTTTGCTTGCCTCATCCTTTAGTATTGGATGTTCAGGTGAGCGGAGTGAAATGGCTGACATTACTGATCCCATTCCCAATCTTACTTTGCTAATCGTCCCCATTTTTTTGGTAGTTAGTGATGACCACTTATTTACCCCGTTCTTTAGTAGCTATCTCTTTGCATCAAACTTTAAAATTAATTTATTTTATTACCAAACTTGGTTTAATTGTTCTAATCATACACAGTTAGACTAACTTCGTGATTTGTTTTTATTTAATTAAAAGTTTTTAAAGTAAATTTGATATATTTAAGTTTGTTCATTAGTAGTGTTTAATTTCTTACTATATAATGTTTTTAATTTTATTTCATTACCACATTTAATTTAACCTTTTCACTAATTTATTGATTTGCATTTCTGTTATATTAAGATTAGGTAAACTGGCCTAACAAACTTGTTAGGCCTTTTAAACATCACGGTTGTAATTTATTTTTTATCTTACACATTTGTAACAATTTTCAGACCCGAAGATGACTTTATAAAAGTCGAAACTAGTTGTTTTTTTGAATAATAATAATAATAAAAATTGTTGTATAATTTCGAGTTTGCTTTGATAATTCCAGATATGCTTCTCCGTTTAAATTTTGTAACGTAAAGAATGACCCAACAATATCATCCCCATAAATTTCTGACCATACGTATAATTTCAGAGGCTGCTGGGTATACGTTTCGTAAAATATTCTAAGGTTTTCATCAGTAACGGCAATTGTATCGGTTTATAGTACCATTTAGGAAAAAGGAGCAGTCATCCGAAAAACAAATATTAAATAAAAAGTTTGCACTGTTATCTATCATTTCAGTAATAATTTCACAAAACAGTAGTTGCATGTCGGAGTCATCTTCATTTATTTTCTGTACCAAATGTTTCTTGTAGGTATGAACTTTATTTTGTTTCAATACCCTACGAAGAGTAGAGTGCGAAAAACCAGATTCTTCAAACAATTTTCTTGTACCAATTAACATGATCTAAAATTGCTATTTATGACGATTCAATCCTAACTCGCCTTTCACAACCCTTTTTTTTATTATCTACGGATCGTGTTTGACGCAATTTTTCCGCGAGCTCTAATATGTATGAGTGATAAAGTTGCTTGTCTTTGTGAAGCTGATTAAATAAACTTGCTCTTCTCCTTGTACACTTCCCATTTTCAAAAAATAAGGAACTAATTTTAACTTGTTCTGCAATAGAATAGACCATTTTGGACGTAATCAAAAAATAATTAGATTAACTACTACCACTGGAAAACGCTATCAAATGTCTTAGTAACTAATTAATAAATTTTTACAAACTTTGTTACTTTTGACATGATGAAAAAAATGTGACACATTAGCAAAACATACGCGTTGTATTTAATTTTTAAGAAGTACTAAACTTTAATTAAATTAAGACTTTTTTACAAACATAAAGTTAATATCGTATAATGTGCCACGCATGGTATTAATCCCTTTTTGAAGTTAAGAGGCTGGAGACGTGGTATTATTTGATTACGCACCGGACAAAATAATTGTTTTTCCATAACTGTTATTTGACAAATAGAACATCTGATATATTGTAACTTAATACAAAAATATTTCTACGATTATTTTTATATCAAATATTGCGACATGGTGTGTCTGAGGAAGAAGTTTCAAATTTCATTTGAAATGAGATACAAAACATTTTTACGACGACACATGAGATAAATCACAAACATAGAAACTCTATTCACTGCGTTTTAATAGAAAACCGTAAAATACGTATATAAATCATTTTTGATTTTATTTGCTACTAACATGGTTGCGTGATTGTACTGCATGATGATGAGCTGATACCTTGCCGAATTGTGTCCAATAGATAACTAAAAAATTTCGATGTTAATTAATGACACCTTCGTGTTTAACTTTCATATGTCGTGTTATTTTTATAATACTTTGATTTATCTTTTTTTATTCAGTTTAGTCTAACTTCAGAATTTTAAACAATTATAAAATATCTGATTCTCTATCCAATCTCCTACTAATTAAAAAAAATCTGCTCTTTCAAACATCAAATCCGTTGATATAATAAAAAATTATATATGTGTTAGTGGAAACTAAAAGAATTATCCTGCGACCAACCCAAGAGGTGAATTAGAAATCATACATTCAGTCTATGGAAGAGATCACTCATTAATCCTGGTGTCCTGATTTTAAGGAATGCACAAGGATCTGAAAACAATCCAGGCTAAGTTGAGGCAGTCTAAGCTCCTCATAACAGGTCATCATATGGAGACACCATTAATATTTATAACATTAGAATAGTTACAGGACTAGTGAGAGCCATGTACGATTAAACAAGCATCTTAAAACAGTATTGACGAGGACGAAATTTCACGTTCTATGTCAGTCATTGTCTTATGCAAATGAGGCACAAATATGTTTGGGGGAATTACAGACATTTTAGTAGTAGTAGTAGTGCTCAGTTTTGCACATAGCACTGGTTTGTTCTGAGCAGCCAAAATGAGCAGCAAACAATATGAGTCTCATGACTCCACTGCTGCGAGAATTCGTGCCGCTATCTACATATACCATTATATTTATTATAAGTTGTGTTTAAATTTAAAACGAAATCGTTTTTAATAAAAAAAACATGTAAATAGTCACCCAATCGTCTTTATTTTGGACTTAACAGATGAAATTTTGTTTGCAAAAAAGTTAATTTTATTTCCTTCTTCAGGATAACTATGTCTAAACTATTAATGGGAAGCCATTACTATTAGTAGATGTAACATGTAATATAAGAGAAACTTTAGAAACCTTATTTATGAACATAAATTTTATTTATTTATTTTTTATTTATATTTCAGTATAGTCTCTATTAATATAACATAAGTTGCGTCATGGTACAAGCTTTTAAATACCATTTTCAAAGAACCGCCTATCCATTTACATACTCAGTAACAGTTTCTGACGATGGAAAACATTGAAAATTTGATAGTGCTAAATCAGAGCTGAGAGGGGGATAGTCCAGTAATTCAAATCGAAAGCTTGCCCGTTGCGTCTTCGTCCGTCCCACAACATAAAGCATAATAGAGCCGCTAGGAAACAGTCCCGCCGATGATATTAAATAATGAGATTAACTTTAATAAAATTGCACAATACATTTCAGCATTTATTGTTGTTCCTCTTAGCAGGAAGTCTATTAGCACAACGCCATTCCGGTCTCAGAAAATTGCGGCAATGATTTTCTGTATTGATAGTTCTTGCTTGAATTTTTGTAGTTTTGTTTTTGAATGATGCCACTTACTGGATTGGCGTTTAGTTTCTGGAGTGTAGAAAGCAATCCATGTTTCATCACCAGTGATAATATTACTACAAAAGTTATCACGACTCTTGTCAGAGCGTTCCAGAAAAGACAAAGTATATGCCATAAGCTTTGTTTTGTTCCTTTGTCATTATTTTTCGCATCCATTTCTCACATTTTTTTTAAATTAGTATTTGTCCAATAGTTTTCTTCGGATCTCGTAACTTATGAAATTCTTAATGAAACACCCCAATAGCGAATCGCATGTTGTGGCGAATTTCCTCATCAACCTTTTTGACAACTCTTTCTTATGACAATACGCCGATAGAATAATTCTTCTTTATGAACATTTATTCTCCCTTCAATAAAAAGTCTGCATCCCTTACGCACTTTGCCATCATTCATTACACCTTCTCAATAAACTTCAACAAATTGCTAATGAAGTTTAGCTTGCATTTAAAAATCGAATTACAGATCATACTTCATAATCGGCGAGATTCATTATCGACATGGTGACAAACAAAGTAATATTACATAATAGCAACACAAACAGAGACAAAATGAACTGTCAGAATATATGGAATTGGCCGAAAGTTGCTAACTTTGAACAAACTTCACGTCTTAACCTGCGCGACACAATGCGCAAACAGAGCTTACTTCAAAAATGACCCTCTGAGACAATAAAGTAAAATATTGTTTAGTTCATGAGGGAGTGAATAGTGTTTAAAAAAAAAAAATTTATCTGATTATAAAGCGTAGTGTTCCTATTTTTCTTTATTTTCTATATTCTGTAACTGTAATGTTCTTTACCTGTTGACTATATGGCATTCCACTACTTTTAAGAATAATAATTCGACTAATGATACCTCTACAGGCTAGCCCTAAGAAGGAAATAACATTTTTCAGATCGTGCGTAGGCTTAAATACAGTATTTCGTAAATAAGAGTATTTAACATTTTGCAACTAAATCCACCAGTTAAGCACTATGACAAGGTTTAGACCATATATAAACTGGACTGAGTGTGATGTCGTTATAATAAACATACATAGAGTGAGAGGATACTAGAGTGATCAGAAAGCAGAAATAAACCCCTCAGAATTATAAAACCGTTATAACCTCAATATTAACACTACTGATTATTTCCCCTTCTATTGCCCTCTTTCTCAAGTTATGTTGATGACCGTTCTTTCTCGCACACACTTGATCCAGAGATTATATATGGTCTAAGTAACAAGGTCACTAAAGGTCTTGTGTCTTGTGTGATGCATGACTTTAATTTGTAGAATACAAGAACTAGATAAGACACACTTACATGAAAGTCCGAGAAATCTGGCATGTATATAAATGAAAAGAACAAGAAGAAGCTAGAACAACTACAAGAATCTAGCTAACCATTAAGAAAATTATAATAAATAATTAGGCAATATATTTAAATATCACCTTAGTCGAATCCTCTGGTACTAATTAGTTATCCATACTAAAAATATACAGAATGTTCCTGGAATTGTATTATTCTTTTTTGTGACAACTTATTCGCATCCCAACTGAAAATTCGCAACTTGCAGAATAAATAATTCCCATTATAAAAAATGTCAAAATAAATAAAACACAATCACAAAGTTGTCTTCCATTAAGTCATGTATAAATGTTTTAAATGAACAATCTATAATATTTTATTATTTACTAAAATAGACTCATTTTTAATAGTCTAAGTCAAAGGAAAGTCTTCTCCAACTGCTCAATGAGAAGGATTTTAATGGATGTTCGCCCTTGCACTACGCCAGTCGAGAAGGACACATAAGAAGCCTCGAAAACCTAATAAAATTAGGAGCCTGTATTAATCTTAAAAATAACAATAACGAAAGTCCTCTTCATTTCGCTGCAAGGTAAGTGAATTTGTTTCCATATTTGATTTGATTTGGCAATGAGAATGTTTAACAAATTTCAAGGCAAGCTTTAAAGGATCGACAGAAACTTTATCGGGTATAAAAAAATAATACGTATAAAGTAATTCGATCAAAAATCAACAGAAACAATATTAAATTAAATTACACTTTCTAATTTCATTTTTTCTTATGTAACCGAGCAATTTATGTAATTTCTAATTTAGGTTCGGTCGTTATAACACAGTCAAGCAACTGCTGGATTCGGAAAAAGGAACGTTCATAATAAACGAGAGTGATGGCGGGGGATTGACTCCACTTCATATTGCTTCCCAACAAGGACACATGAGGGTAGTTCAACTGTTGCTAAACAGGGGGGCTCTTTTACACAGGTAAACTTTCTCTCTTTTGTGCTGAAAATAGTGTATTTTAATATTAAATAATCATTTTAATTCAAGGTCTCTAAAAATATAAAGGACGAAATATTCCAGAAATTAAATGAGTAAAAATATGATAGAATGTTAATGATATAAGATAAAATGTTCGGAATACCAAACTCGGAGCTCTTTCTGATTATGTTTCATATAATTTCACTTGAACTGTATCAATGCTAAAAGTTGTTTATTTAAAATGATAATAATTAAAGTAAAAAATAATTGTCCATCGACTTACCTCACTAAAAAGAGAGTAACGTCGTTTTTGTGCATGCCCATATTTACTACTAATTTATTAAATGGTCATATACTCTACATGCAAATAATGGTACAAGTATTTGTTTACTTGCGAATAATTAAAAATCTAGCAATTCTCTTTGATATGGCAACCCAAATATCAGAAGAGAAACACATAATGCAATGCATGTTTTTGAGTTTTGGGAGGGTGGTAATAAAACAGTTGCAGTCAAAAACTTTTGGAATGTGTAACCAAGTGTATTAGTTATTCGTAAATGGTTTTACAAGTTAAGAATCGGTCATTTTTATCCTTCTGACTGTTGACACGTATCTAGAAGACCAACAACTTTAGTCAATAACTTATTAAAAGATCATCGAGAAATTGTCATACACTTTGGCAAAACTTGATTAACCATCCAAGAATATTTGAAGGAGATTTTGAAAGTAAGCAAACCAGGTATTTTGGTTCCGCATATACTGCCTGAAATAAACAAAGCCAATCGATCTATCACGGCCAATTTGTTACTGCAACGGCACAATCAGAAGCGGTTTTTCGATCCCTTGATCATTGGACATAAAAAATTGGTTCCCATAATAAAACAAAAGGTAGTGGCTGTCGAATGAATTGCCAAAAACCATTGCTAAGCTGGATTACATACTAAAAAGCGCTTTTCTGTGTTTGACGGAGAATCTGCGGAATAATTCATTTTGAAGTGAAGTGAACCTCAACAAACTCTGATTACAGATTTTACTTTCGACAACTGAATCGAGTAAGTCAATCTTTAATTGAAAAGTATATAAAAAGAAGGTTTTATTCTGCAAAACGATACCGTGAGAGATACTTTCTTACACACTATATTCGCCCGACATTCCATCGGATTTCCATTTATTCTCTACAGCACAAGCAAAAATGTATTTCTTTAGATTTACTGTAAAAAATCGACATTACTTTTCGGTACTCCTAATAATTATTTAACGGTCTGACTAAGCAACTATTATACGAGTATGTAGTACTTTTAATCAATTGTGAGAATTTTGAATTTGTTTTCTTAGGGACCACAATGGGCGAAATCCTTTACATCTTGCCGCAATGAATGGATATACACAGACCATAGAGCTTCTACTGTCGGTGCACTCTCATTTACTTGATCAAACGGATAAAGACGGAGTAAGTAGAGTTTTATATCGTTCAATTTACGAATGTTCGGTGAACCTAAGCTGTTTCATTTTACTTTCAAATATCCGAAATCTATTTTCAAGAAGTACGAAATGATTTATGTGTTATATCTAATAAGATATTTGAATCAAAATCCGAATTGTTTTTATCTAAAAATTTTAATTATCTTGTAACCGTAAACAAACAATGCATGGTGGGCTTTAAAAAAATGCATGCATAATTTAAGTTAATATTATTAATTATATAAAATTATATCACTGAAATTCTTAATAAAAAATTCCTTTAATTGCGACATATTTATCCATTTTTAATATTCAATTATTATTAGTTATGTAGAGCCTACTATTGACAAGTGGTCAAAATCCGATTTAATCGTATTATAACTGTTATTAGAAAGGCTCAGATTTGTCTCAAAACAGAATATAATTAAGTATAGAGAAAACTATGTCAGATCATGTCTTAATCCTTGTGGATCGCCCTACTTACTTACTTGTCTTAAGTCTAATTATTTTTCTGCTGCTTTAATCCTACATGTTTATGAATTATATAGTGTAGAAACACTTATGAAAAACAAAATAATTTTGGCGTTATTTTATAAATACATGAAGACATAAGACACGTTAAGTTTTGAACTCAATGATACCTATTTCGAAAGAAAATCAAATATACAGTGTTAATATTTAGAGAAATAAAATTCTATATCTAACTTGACGGCTTCTTATTTCTTCTCTGTCAAAAAAATTCGATCAATCCAAAAATTCAACCGATAACCATATATTTTCTCGAAAAACAATACCAACCCAATTCTATCATTTTTCCTCCCTGCCCCTTGATAGCCTGTCATAACTCTCGCTCATTTCTAAAAAAATCTTGTTTCTTGGGAATTGATCGTCTGTGACTATAACTAAATCTTGGTCTTGAATGTTTCTTGCCTTTTCTTATCACTTTGTTCTCTTCGTTAAGGTAGGTAAATATTGTCAAATCCATTTATGCCAAATTTTTTCGGACGAGTTTGAGAAAACCTCCACTGTTTTTATAGATTTATAATTATAGGATTGTAATCGAAAATAACAGGTGACTTAGCTTTACTCGAGGTAACTATAAGGAAGTAATTCTGGGTCTGAAGAGACTTATGTCAAGGGATGACTGTTAACTTCATGCTCCACTTCAAACAAAAATGTTAATAAAACTTGCTCTTTGACTACAGCTTTTTCCAGTACAGTTTTCAATTCTTTTTTTACTGATCTAGCCAGTTGCTCCCAAGCTCGTTGGATCTTACATTTAAACATTTGTTTTATACATTTTCGTAGCTATTTTTGTAGATATTTAGAATGGTCGATTACAGGGGATGTGGAAGAGTGAAAAGTGTATTATTGGTAATTATTACTCATCAGAACGATTTCTACCACTGCTTTTTTTAGATAATATACTACACATTTTCAACAATCTTTGAGACAGTGATTCAAAACATCGCGAATTATATTAATTACCATGCTTCGATATTCTTGGTTTGAATAAAATGCCTTTTTTCACTGAATTATTGAAACTAGTTCAGGTGCATATTCCTTGGTTACATGACACATATTATTATTAAAAATGGCACGTTCTACATACTATATAAAAATGTGTATTATTTTCGCGGGCACACTTAATAATATCTGTTATTCTATGTGCTATAATGAAACATTTTCCTGTAAACCCAAACTGATTTTACAGGTTTGGGAATATTTTTAATTAATGAAACTGTATTTTTTATTGTAATTAAATATATACGAATTATTTTAGTTTATCATTTTGTATGCAATATTTTTCAATACCTAATCTTACTGTATGTTGGAATTCTAAAAATATATTTATATTTTTATTTATTTGCAACGGAATATTTACTTTGAATTTTGTGAGATAGAACATTGAAAATATTGCCGATTTCTTTACAGCTGGATTGTTAAGGTACAAATGTTTTTTGAAATAACCCGTATTTCTTCTTAAATTGTTTTCTACTATTTCTTTTCAAGAACACGGCGCTGCATCTGGCGACTATGGAAAATCAACCAAATGCGATAGGGTTACTCTTGTCAGTTGGATGTAAACTCAGCTATAATCAAATGGACATGAACGCTATAGACTACGCTATCTACTATAAATATTCAGAAGCAGCATTAGCTATGGTCACACATGAAGAAAGGTAAGTAGGCAATAGAAAATGCGCATGAATTTTTTTCATAAAAATGGAAGTTTAAATTCTATTTCTATTAGAATATTAGAATAAAAATTTGACGAATGTAAATATAATATATAAATATTAGCAATTTGCTTGCTGAATTTTGAAGGAGCAGCAATTATTTTCTTACCACATCCAGCTTGTCAAGCTTTTTTACTACGAGATTTCTTTCAGCAATCGCGATTTAAAATATGTAGATTAGAAAAACCGTTTTTTTTAACATTGTTCTTTTAATGTAGAAGTGGAAACAGTTTAAGTAGATCTAAGAAGTAAATTTCAAAATGTTGACATACATAACTACTATCAAAACTACATAAATTTAGAAAAATTCCCAAGATGAGACGCGCAAGCAAATAATGTTACTTTTTGAAAACAACTGTGTTTGCGAATCATTATTTTCCGCACAGAAAAACGAAATAAATCTGCCTGCAAGTTGCTAGGTGGCCTATATCTGCAAATATAGACCAATTGATGGCAAAGAAGCAATGTCAAATTTTTTATTAATTAATCTTTTTCCACGTATATCTTTCGTCCTTTTTTAATAATGTTTCTCTATTAATTAGTATGTTATTACTGCAATTTTTATACTAGATTAGTTTGTTAATAGATATAAATTCAGTTCATCGTTCAGTGTTTATATTTTAATTTTTTTATCAACATTTTTAAATTTGTACTAACTATTGTAAAAAAAGTTTGCTCATCTCTGCTTCAGACTTTATTTTATTTTAGGGCAGTAGAAATATTAAAACTGAAATCCAACAAACATCCATGTGTAACGCTAGCTCTTATTGCCTCTATGCCCAGAGTATTTGAAGCGGTTCAAGACAAGTGCATAACTAAAGCGAATTGCAAGAAGGATTCTAAATCATTTTATGTAAGTATTATAAACATTTGTTAATAGAGTAGAGAATACAGTATATGTAAATGTTTGTCGTTGATGATTATTGTCAAAGAAATTTGAAATTGGAGTTGTTGACATTAAATTAATATGGCCGAAGAATGAAAACTCTTTCTTTGTCATCAAGTTTATTACATACAGGGTGGTCAAACGAAAACGAATCAGAGCCATTATTAGGAAAAGCGTCAACGTTTTAAAAAAACGTAGAGATCCGTCGATTTTTAATCAAAGGGGGACACTTTTTTCCGGTATTTTCGACTTCACTGCTTACAGATTCAACCGAGGGTAACATTCACCCCAAAATATTTAAATGGCGTTAGGGGTCAAGTAAGGCATCATTTTAATGCCCTTTCAATTCTCTTTATAACAGTCTTTAAATTTTAAAATTCGGTCTGATACTTTTTAAAAAATTACATTTTAAAATTTAAATTATATACTTGTTTAGTTTTTAATAAGAGTTTTTAAAATTGGAATTTTTTTCATTTTTGTCAAAATAGTGAAAATTACACATGGGTCGTTGAGTATGCCAATGGTTTAAATGTTGATTTTCTTGCTTTGCATTGTTTTTGTAATTTTTTTATCACATTTGTACAAGACAAATGGATACGATACGGATATACAAAGAACGTGAAATTAGTGGATTCGTATATTGAAGCGAAGATTTGTTTAATTGTGTTTTTGAAAATTAAATACCATAGTTTATTCCATTACGGAAAGGGTAGATATCATTTCGCTTTATTTTATGAACAATAAGTGTGCAAATGTAACGGCTCAGTTATTTAATGAAAAATATCAAAATAAACAGGTCAGTAGGAAGTTTGTTCTAGAGTTGAAACAATTTCAAGAGACTGGAAATGTAGCTAATAAAAAACGAGAAAATAGACCGCCTGTAGTTAATACAACTAGTTGCAGTTTTGGGACATGTTCATCTAGATCCTAAGTTAAGTACAAGGCAATTAGCATCTGTGTCTGGGAGCAATCGAAATAGCATTCAAACCATTTTGAAGAAGAACAAATTCCATCCGTATAAAATACATTTAGTGCAGGAACTTAATGTGGATGATTATGTCGGCCGTTTGCAATTTTGCGAAATAATGAGTGAGCGAGTAGCGAACGATCCACAGTTTCTTTTTAATATCTGTTTTTCCGATGAATGCAGCTTTTTTATGAACAGTACTGTAAATCGTCATAATTGCAGCTACTGGTCTGATTCAAACCCAAGAATTCTCCAGGCAGTACATACAGAGCAACCGCTAAAATTAAATGTATGGGCTGGCATTTTCGGTGACCGGCTGGGGGTCCATATTTTTTACCTGGTAATTTGACTGACGAAATGTATTTGCAATTACTGGAAGATGCTATTGACCTTACCTTGACCGATATTATTGAAAATGACCAACAGTATAGTGAAGATTATTTAATGTTTCAACAGGATGGTGCTCCTCCGCATTATGCTTTCATTGTTCGTCAGTATTTAGACCAAGATTTTCCACGGCACTGGATTGGGAGAACAGGTAGCATTGAATGGCCTCCACGGTCACCAGATTTGTCGCCCCTTGATTTTTTTTTGTGGGGATGCCTCAAAAATAAAATCTACAAAACACAACCAGCCTCTTTAGAAGATTTGCGTCAAAGAATTGTCGAGGAGTGCCAACGAATCACTCCGGAAATTCTTCGGAATGTGCGAGAACGTTTCGAACAAAATTTTTATTATTGTATGGATGCGGGTGGTCATCAATTTGAGAATTTAATTTAATTAAAAAGTAAGTAAGCAACTAAACATAATTTAAACTTTAAAATGTAATTTATTAAAAAGTATTAGGCCGAATTTTAAAATTTAAAGACTGTTGTAAAGAGAATTGAAAGGGCTTCAAAACGATACCTTACTCGACCCCTAATGCAATTTAAATATTTTGGGGTGATTGTTACCCTCGCTTGGAGGTGCAAGCGAAATCGAAAATACCGGAAAAAAGAGTCCCCCTTTGATCAAAAATCGACGGGTCCCTGTATTTCTCTAAAATGTTGACGCAGTTCCTGATAATGGTTCTGTTTCGTTTTCGTTTGGCCACCCTATATAAAAAAATGTTTAATTAATATAAAAGGATGTACCACTCATAGTAATTTTCCTTAACTAATTACTATTGTAGCATATAAAAATATAGTTAGGTGTTTTTTAATTACTAATATGAAATAATTGTAATATTAAAATTAACACGTATAAAATAGGAGAAATATCATCAGAATTGGCGAAATGCCCCTGCTTTACATAACATAAATCTTAAAGAATATTTAAAAAAAAATAAGGGAAGGAAAGGAATCGAATGTTTAGTTTCATAATTACTCAAAGTGTCAAATGTTTTGTAAAATTGCCCATCAAAAAATCTATTAATTATTAATGGATGAAACCACAATTTTCTTCGTTCCTTCTTCCGATTAAATATCAAGACATAAACGCATGTCGTCTCTAAGAAATGAATTTTAAAACTGAGTGAAATCAATTGTTTGGTTGCTAGTGTGCTCTTAACAGAGCTTGGAGCAACCAACAGCAACTCAACTATTTAATCACCTTGATTAATAAGTTGCCAGTGACCGAGGGGTCGTAGTATTCAATCAGATGTATTCCATGTCGTTAAGCATTATTATTATTATTAAGAATAAATGTAATACATTTTAAATTATTCAAAAAACATGTTGCCAAGTAATAAATAGTGCAAAAATTGTAAAAATATTAGATTTATTTTAATTTTAATGCATTTAATATTTTTCAGATAAAATATAGTTTTTGCAGTTTACAATGTTCGATTAACTCTAATGAGGAGGAAGATCAAACAATGGCGAAAAGGAATCCATTACCCGCATTAAATGTGAGTTTTAAGAATATTTTTGCATCCCAATTTCTTCTTGTATAATGTAATAATTACAAATTTATTAGTTATACTTCAAAACATTTTATGTAATATCTTTACAGGCTATGGTAACGCATGGACGTGTAGAATTATTAGCACACCCTCTTAGTCAAAAATATTTACAAATGAAATGGAATTCCTATGGAAAATATTTCCATCTGGCTAATGTCACTTTTTACAGTTTTTTTCTGAGCTTTATCACCTGCTTTGCTGCACAATTGATGCAACAGCAAAAAATTTCCGCTGCTGTTAATGTTACTTCAAATATGTCCCATGCAGTAAGTAAAACATAAGTGGATGAAGTTTTTATAAAGAGCTATAGAACAGTATGGATTCTTTGAATCTATTAAATCGATACCTTAAAGTACAATAGTCCTATGACCATTTTTATCGATATTGATATTTTGATGTTTTTTGATTTGCTATTCCAGTCTTCATCAAGAGAACATAATTGCTATGCCTGATCATAATAAAAACATGATAAAATCCAATCATTAAAATACAATTAATTCCTGAAGTGTGTTTTACGAAAGAGCACACAAGCGAGTTTTCGTGTGAACAAAAATTCTATATACCTATAGGTATCAGGTTTGTTCCCTTAATTTTTTAGTATGTGATTGAACAAAGCATACATGAAAATTGCTATGTTTTCTAAAAATGTATTGAGTTTTGTTAAAGTTAATGTTGTTTTTAAATTAAAATGTGTTTGTTAATTTGTGAAGCAAACTAATTGAGCTACAAACTAGGTAAGTTTTATGCATTCCATTATTATAGTGTTTAATATAAAATTTTTGTGCACAGTGAAAATATAAATTATGAATGGTGCTATCATTGCATATTATTAAAGGATACAAATTCAGAGGAGTGGCTGATGTAGTTGAATTAAGAAAAGGAACAGGATAAGTAATCTAACTGCGGAACTGGCCGTAATAATTTAGCTTACTCTTTCTCTCTACTACAGACTTTATTCTGAGGTAAAAATGTTGCCCCATCGTTTCAGAACTCGCAAGCAACACCAAAGTTAAAGTACAAGTAACAGCAGAGGTAACCGATGATGGCATTACTTTTTATCAAAATCAATGTGACCAACAAATAAGTAAAACTTTTATAATCTGATATACATTTTAAGCCAATAGGAATATTAATATTCAGAATGCAATATTTTTTTTAATAAAAATATTACAGGGAAGAAGTCTATAAAATGGAAGAAATTGAATATGTTTCTGAACTTACTACAGTTGACGAACTTGAATCTGTTGCAGCCTAGCAATCATTTCCGAAAAGTAGACATATAGCTAATATTAAATATACTAATGAGTTATGACTTCAGTCGCCAATTATTTCTAACTTTACCATAATGTTGTTTCAAATGTTGTTCATGATAACGTAATGGAAATCGACTATGATATTGACACTAAATCAGAAACACCTAAATGAATACGGTTTGCAAGTCCAGCTTATACTGACAGAGAGAATAGGATTGTTTGTGCTAAAACAATAAATCTGTCAGACTGCAATTTTAAATTTAAATGCAGAGAAAAGATCAATGACGAAAAATAAAAAATACTTTTTAACAAGTACTATGAACTGGCAAACAGTGGACGCCAAAGAGATATGTGCAAAGTTTTAGTTGTGGAACCTGTAAAACGAAAAAGAAAAAGAATGGAGGATTCCGGTGTTAAAAAATGAAAAGCTTCATTTACTATTTACCAGACGTCACCGGTAACTACGTATGTGTTTGTATAACCGGCTACAAATAAAACTCCTGACGCAGTCGTGAAAGTCAATATAGTCTTAAATAGTGCCAGTACACTATAGTAGAAAAAAAGGCAACATCTCTACTGATTTAAAAAATTCTATAGTACATAAACTGTCCCTTGATAAAGAAAAGAACCTGGAATAAAAATATGTTACCTGTTTGCTGAAATACATAGCAAAAAGGTTCGTGCTGAAATAGGCAGCTGTCTTTTACGAGACGTTGAGAAACTAGACGAAGCAATAGAGTATGTTTTTATATACACTGATGCTTGTGATGACTAAATCAGGAACTAAAATATAAGTTCTGTTTTTTTGTATGTAACGAACAAAAAGTTCATCTCAGATAAAGACCAGTGAGAACAAATCTCAATTACACCCCTAATAAGTACGAAATGTATTAATTAAAATGACATTATACCAAAAGGAGAATATATGATTGAAAACTGTTGACTAAAAAATGTAATGTAAAATAGGACCAAGGATACAACTGACTTAAAATAAACTGTTTCAGATTTCAAACAGATTCTTTATCTGTGTTCTTTGAGTATAGTATAAAGGAAGAGTTAAAAAAAGTATTGGTAATCCACGGGTTACTGATAGGACCAATTTGTATTACAATGAAAAATAAGTCAAGGCAACTGCCGATCTCATTGCAAAAAAAATTCTATTAGTCCACTTTAGAAATATATACCATTGGATTACCAACAATTTATTAATAGTTTGCCTAGCAGCAAAAAACAAACGATGAAGCTGTATGGTTAGTGGAAGGGGATAAACAAAATGAGTGACAACTCAAAAAATGTCAATCGTAAATTTATTTAAATAACTTTTTAATACATGAAATAAATGTTCTAAAAGTATTGTACGAGTATATTATTTAAAACCAATTTTTCCAATTAAAACATATTAGGTATACAAACCTATTTATATCTAGTTTGACAAAATACTAGAGAACTACAATGCTATGTCCCGACTTGTATTACATTACATTAATTAGAATAAAATAAAAATTTGAACTGTTAATAGACGTTCCAAAAGTGATTGTAATATGTACATAAAAAATACCAGTGTTAAAAAACTTAACTAGTTTTAACGGATTCCTTGACAAAAACTTTTTTATTGATTTCTCAAAATTGTAAAAAATGGACATAGCAGTATTGTGCTTTTAGTTAACATACACTTTTCCACTAATAAATCATTTTCTTATAGGAGTACGTAAATATATGTAAAACGCAGATTCTAGATATAAATATAACCCCAATAATGTACATAAGTGCATTGGGAATAATGGCCTACATCGGTATAAATTTTGTTAAAGAAGGACTGCAATTATATCAACAAAAGTTTCTCTATTTTATGGATCCAATTAACCTAGTGACGTGGCTGTTATACATATCGGCATTAGTCATGGTTTTGCCTATATTTAGAGGTGTGATGTACGATTTACAATTTTCCTGTGCGTCTCTAACGGTGTTCCTAAGTTGGTTCAATCTCCTGCTTTTGCTTCAGAGGTTTGATCAAGTTGGAATATACGTGGTTATGTTTTTGGAAATTCTTCAAACACTGATAAAAGTATTGATGGTATTTTCTATACTTATTATTGCTTTTGGATTGGCTTTCTACATTTTGCTATCTAGAGTACGTATTGTAATTATTTCAATGATATTCTAAATACACACAATATTTATGTCAAAAAGATATGTTAATTAAAACTGTTAAGTACTTATTTCAATAATAATATTTCCTAATTTTAATCTTTATATATTTCTTTTTTAAGGGAGAACATCTTTCATTTAAAACTATTCCAATGTCACTTATTCGTACATTTTCGATGATGTTAGGCGAAATAGATTTCCTAGGAACTTACGTTAAACCTTATTACATGACAAACGATGAAGAAAAATCATTTTTACCATTTCCAATTCCGGCATTCTTAATTCTTGGATTATTTATGGTATTGATGCCAATTTTATTGATGAACCTCCTTATCGGTTTGGCTGTTGGAGATATCGAATCTGTAAGAAGAAATGCTCAACTCAAGAGATTAGCCATGCAGGTAAAAAACTTTATTTTTTATTATTATTAATGTTATTAGGATTATAGTACTCGCACCATAATACCATTAAAATATATAGCGATACTCCTGTTAAGAGAAGATAAATAATATATTTCTCTTGAAAGCCATAAGTTATTCTCCTCGATTCAACTAAAAAATACTCAAATATCTTTCAAAATCTACGAAAATATACAGGGTGTCCCATTTAAATTAAAAAAATTGAGGGTATTTTCGGTTAAACCGGAAGTATATTATTAACAAAAAAATGTACATCAGCTACATTTTGCCCCATTGCACTTACCTACAAAATTTCATAAATATCGTCCGTTTCCTTTTAAATATATTTACTTGGTTCCATACTTTATCTCAACCATGTATATATTGAGTATTCATTTTGAAAATTATGTTACTAGTATTAAAGTTAATATTAATTATGCTACTAGGACTATAAACATTTTTGTCTTACTACAATACAGCGTCAATATATTGGTTTCTATTAAGAGATAAAATATTATAAATAAACACTTTTTTATGTTCCTGTGTATAGGTATATTTGTACCTGATTTTAAATTATACTATAAACATAATCTTTGATAAAAATTATATTTGATCAAATATTGCTAAAATTAGATACTCTCTAAGAGAACACTACATATACTAATAAATGTAATGAAAAGAAATATTTATTATGAATAAGTTCATACCTACTTACTTTCTATGTTCCGTTTGGTATATTCCATTTTTTAAAGTCTACAGGTTGTCTCTTTTTATCCTGCCATGTCTTTATCTTATTATTTTTGTTTAACAAATTTTCTTTTTTGTAATTCTGTTCTAACCTGAAATATTAAATAAATAAAAAATAAAGTGACCAATTTTCTTCCAGGTTGAATTACATACAGAGCTTGAAAGAAAGCTACCTAAGTTTGTGTTAGAACGAGTGGATAAAATGGAAATTATTGAATATCCAAACGATATTAAATGCAAAGGACGGTTTTTAGATGTTATCTTACGAAAATGGTTTGGGAACCCATTTTCAGATGATTGTAAGTATTCACATATTATTTAATTAAATAAATTTAATAAGCAAATAAATCCTGCAAAAAAATAGACAAAGATGGAGCAAAAAACTTGATGATTATGGGAGGTTTGAAGTTACGTTGCAATAGAGAAACAAAGTTTCCACACGTTTTTAGAAGAAGGATTTTCAATATATCATAGACATCTTGAATCCCTAAATTTGACAATCTTTCATTAGTCCATTTCGTGTTTTCTTCTGCAAAATTTCAAAAATGTCAGGATACTCAAGTATTCAATGAATATTTGCTTTTTAAATTAATTTTTTAATAAAATCATGTATACTTTTATTAAATATAAATTATATTTCTTAAATTTGTAGCTATCGAAATGGCCATGGATAGTCCAGAAGATTATATTATAGCTGAGCTTGAAAAGTCCAAAAGAAAACTAAGAGAAATCACAAATACTTTAGAGACACAGCAACAGTTTCTACGTCTAATTGTCCAAGTTTGTTCATTTTTTTAGATAACATAAATGAAATCAAGCAATCATTAATGAACAACAGTAACAACACATAAAAACACACCAGAAAACTTTTTTATTACACAAATCATATGTTAAAATCAGTAATACTTTCAACCATTCAAATGTTTCACATGATGTAGTTTCTCATTTAAAAAATGAAAGTTTGATTGTCATATCGAATCCTACAATAGTTGAAGATTTTATTCCACAATAAGCTATGATGAATTTAAAAACTGACCTGTCTAAACGTTTTGCTCATTTTTTTAAAATAAAGGCTTATTCCAGCACAGGAACTGTATAAATTTTCAATAAAACCCCGTATTTTTCATGATTGTGTAAAAAGCCTTCTTTTCAAATGAAAGTATTATTTGATTCTGTTAAAATAAAGGTGTAAATGTTCGTTTCTTCCTTGTAGAAAATGGAAATTAAGACAGAGGCAGATGATGTAGACGAAGGTGTCCCATCCAGTACAAATTCAGTAAGTGGTAATGCCAGTAAATGGACGTCACCAAAAATAAGAAAGAAACTCAGATCAGTAATAAGTTTTACAAATAAGGGTAATCCTTAAAATTTATGTCGAGGAAGAATTGTATTTTCTCCACATGTTGTTTTGAAATTTGAGTAATTAACAGGCTAGTAAAGTATTGTTAAATTTTTTAGAGATAAATGGTGTAAGTTAATGTGTTGTTGTAAAACTTCAGAATAAGAATATTTTAAATTTTGTATATTGAGAAAAGATAAAATATTGCACATCCTTATATGTTTTAAAAATAAATGTGTACCTCACAATTTTTTGTAATTTCTTTTAGGAATGACTTGGGGAAAAATACTATACCCTTTTTTGCATCACTTTTTTGTATATAAAATTATTATAATTTGGATTTAAAAAAATAACGATAGTTTAAAATATAGGTTTTATTAAAATCTTTATAAACATACTAATATGGAAAATGTTGATAAAATTACAAGGCACTTTCTTGTAGAAAAAATGGCACAGATTTAGTGCAAATAACAAAAAAAAAATAAGTATTAACATTTTTGAAGAGGATCCAACTATTTCTATATAAATAAAAATTACGTACAAATGAGATTTTTCGGAGATTTAGTTCCTTATTCGACAAAATCTATTAAAAAAACGTTGATCACAATTTTTCATTATATATCTTTAAAGCAACAAAATTAAAAATTACGTCAGAAAATGATATATAGGAAAAATAAATAATTACATCTTGTACAGAATTTGAACTAGAAGTTATATATAATAACTAAAACAATCACAATATAATTAAACACTTCATAAAAATAATTATTGTATAAGATATATAGGTAATGAAAATTGTGTTCAAAAATTAAAAACATTTTGTAATAGACAAATTATTGGACGTAAAATTTCTACCAATTATTCGAAAAATAAAAATCTAATATGATTTAACTTGTGTTTAACATTTCCTTGTTTTATTAAAATTTTATTTATACAAAAGGTAAGCTACAATAAGTTTATCACAGATAGTTTGGGCAAGATGTTTAGGATTGGCATCACTTTTCCTCTCATAGCTCACCCAAGAAGGTTAAATCACTATATTTATATACAAAATAAGACATCATGCAAAATTATGTACATTATGCCATGCCATGGCACTCAGTTATTGTCAAAAGTTTGACATTACTATCATACGAAATCTACATCTAGTTAAGTAGCAATAAGATAATTTACCACAGCCTTGCCTCTACATTGAAAGTACAAAAGGCCATAAGTATCAAGACTGAAAACAAACACTTTCATTGTCCAATTTTTTTTAAATTCACTGGGTACCTTAACTAAAGCACATATCTTTTTTTTATTTTGTTGCAGTGCTATTCTAAACGTGCCTTAAATTATTAAAAGAAATGAAAATCTAAATAAAGGCATATTAATCTGAAAATATTCGTAATACATTTTTGATTAACATTTAAGATAGGGAATAACGGAAGCAAATTATTGCAGCTCAACTACCCCAACAAATTTAAAGTACGTTCATAAATAATCTTACATTGCTGCAATTCGTTGTAAAATGTATTGCCATCAAAACAAATTATATTAATAGACATTTTTTTTAGAAAATGGACACCAATTATATATTAGTTTGTTTTATCGGTCTTGAAATTAATTTTGTACATAAAGTTTTTGACCATAAAATAGAAAAATAAAGAAGAAATTTAAGAGGAAATAAAAAGAACAGAAGATATGAACTAATATAAGAAAATGGGAAAAGAAGCGTTTAGAAAGGAAGTAAGAGTTGTAACAAAGTTTACTATAATCAATAAATCTTTTTAGAGCGAATAAAATAAAAAGAGGAGAGAAAAGAATTTCTGCTAAAAGACAAATTCAATAAATTACAAACAAAAACTAAAAGCTTAGTCAAAATTAGAGAAAAGTCCTGCAAATTCAGAAAAAAAAACAGAAAACATAATAAAATTAAAAGGTATTACGCTATAAAAAAAATGGAAAAGGATCTGAATTCAACGTAATGCCGACACAAGAGCACAAAAGATAGGGCTTAAAAAAAAGAAAGAAAAACTTCTGTACAGTCTGAAACCCACAAACCAAAATCAAACAATAGCTTCAACCTTATTTTTCTGCAAAGGTTGCAATTCCCTTTGCAGCCTATCAAAATCGTTGTAATACTCATGATCAGACTCTTCCTCTGAACTCTTTTGGGGTAAGTAACCCGAAACAGGTTTGAAACCTGATGCTTCTCCAAAATTACCAGAAGAAGCGTTAATAAACTCAGAAACCGTTGGGAGACCTACTGTTTGACTGGGAGTATCGTTGTTCATAAGGTATTCTGGATTATCAATGTTATTTTTGTAAAAGTCTTGATAGTTAGTATAAGCATTCGAAGTCGCACTTTCGGGATTTTTCGAATCGATTAAATCAACGTAAGTAGTGTTTCCTTGAGCTTGTTGAGGAGAAGGCATCAAATAATCATCTTCGTCCACTGGCAAGTCTAATTTCAAAGTACCAACTTTAGCCTGCGATCTTGCTACAGAGTCGTATTCATCAGAACCGATATCATCCCTTAGTTTGACAGAGTTGCCGCAATATTTTATACTGGACGCGTCGGATTGAGATGGTATGCTGGAATCGAATCCGTGAGATTGAGCATATCTTAACAGTTTCTGATTCAGATGGTTTTGGTATTGGGAGTTACTACCGTCAGACATCATTTGTTGGGCTGATGGCCAGTAACTGTTCGATGTTGGAGAAGGTGAAACTGAAGGCATCATTAAGCTACCACCATGGAGCGGCGCTCTTGATTTTGGTTGAAGATGATCATCTCCTTCCGAAGTACATTGTGAAGACTCCATTACTGAGGCAAGACTTCTGACATCGTTCTAAAAGCAAAAACAGAATAATTATATTATTTGGAAAAATAGAACTAGTTTGATTATGCCATCTATTATAACATATGTAAGCTATATTTTACCTGAGGAATGGGGTAATTGGTCAGTCTCATAAATTTATCTCCCATGATAGCCAAATATCTTCCTGGATCTTGGGCCATCTTCGAAAAGTCGTCTTCTAGTTCTTTAAAGCAAGGTCGACTTTCGGCATCTAACATCCAACATTTAATCAAGATCATGTAAACCTCTATACTAGCTATTTCGGGTTGGGGTAGACGCTCTCCTTTTTCTAATAATTCAGGTACATCTCTAGCAGGAACATTATCATACGGTCGCTCACCAAATGTTAAAAGTTCCCATACGGTGACACCGAAAGCCCAAACGTCAGACTTGTGAGTGAATATTCGATGTTGAATACATTCGAGTGCTAACCATTTAATGGGCATTTTACCGCCAGCGGCTTTATATTCCTCTTCGTTAATGTCCAATAACTTAGCAAGACCAAAATCTGTGATTTTGACACATCCTGGTGTTTGTAAAAGAACATTTCTGGCTGCTAAATCTCTGTGAACCAAGCGTTTTTCTTCTAAGTATGCCATTCCCCTTGCTATTTGTGTAGACCAGTTTAACAAAGCTTTAGAGCCAATTCTATCTTTGTTATTTCTTACAAAATCTAACAAACAGCCCAAATACATTAACTGCGTTACAAGCATCATTTGAGAAGTCATGCATACTCCTAATAATTGTAAAAGATTTGGATGATCTACTGTAGCCATAATATAAGCTTCATCAAGAAAATCTTTACTAGTATTTGCTCCTGTGTCCTCTCTTAAAACTTTGATAGCTACAGGAATTTTTGCAGAATGATTTCCTTCTCCTTCTAGATTCCAAACCCCTTGATATACTTTTCCAAAAGCACCATATCCAAGAATATTTGACCTACGTAATTCTGTTTCTTTGATTATCCTTAATTTTGCTACATTAGGCATTACATTTGTGGGTCTTAAAGGTTCATTGTCTTCTAGTCCAGTCAAAGCCAGAGTCATTTTCATGGCATTTTCTTTGAGTTTTTCATTTCGTTGATAATAACAGAATCCTCCAATCAGCAAGAGCAATATACAACCACTTCCGAATAACCCACCTATTATTATTATAATATCATATGTATTTTTAGGGGATGTTAATAGCGAACTACTTGCAATATCAGAACAATATGCTTCTCCTTCTTCTGGAAATACTCTGTGAGGAAATTCCTGAGGGCAGGCAGCAACGCATAAGAAATTGGTACTGTTCAAATCTTTGCTGTCATCCAAAAACAATTTAAAATTCTGACAAACATTGCAGTTACCATTGCCTGCACCTGTACATCCTCTGCATTCTTTGTCGCACACTATACATTCGTTCGTTCTTACATCGGGATAAGAATCCGGTGTACATTCATCTTCACATTGTTCGCCTTTTTTGAAGTGAGTGCATTCTTGACAAATTGATTTGTGGAAACCATACTGCGTACATTTTTTGCACCTAAAAATTTAAAAATTAGTTGAAAATTGAATCATTAATAGCTTTACCCTCTCTAATTTATTGTTACATACCTGGGATGACATTTTCTGCAAACTGCTGTAGTATTTGGATTAGATCCTTCAGAAATATGTGGTTTGATATATTCGTAATAATATCCATCTGGGCATTGGGTATCCTTTCTACTTAAACAGATATAGTTGGTATCCTTATTATCAACTATAATCGCCAGTTCGCAGGCATCGCAACCTCCTTTTCCTAGAATATCTGATGGACCTGTACAACTCTCAATGCAATTAGAATGACATGACTGACATAAGCCATTTTGTTCATATTTGTTCTTCATACATTTAGAGACACAGTAGTTTCCATCTCGCAAGTGCTTGCAGGATGTACAATTATTAGCACCAGGCCCATGACAAGAAGATCCACATTGTTCATCGCATGGCTTACATTCATTGATACTAGAACGATACAACCTAAGGAAAAAAATAGTTTTTATTGATATTTTAATAGAATGTTTAAACGTCATCTTGTCTTATTTAAATTTCTATTTTATTTTTGATCCATGAAGCTAAATTATCTCCTCTTTCTTACTGTTATATATTTTGACTTTAATATACTGTCTTGAACGGATTTCATGTTTTTAAAAGTGCAATTCTTATATTTCTTATGACTTGTCATCGTTTAAAATTGTAACTTACCCTGATCTTACGTTGCAGTTTTCCAAACATCTCTTTCCAAGTCTGAAATTTTTGCATAAGAGACATTGGTCTGGTCCTGGACCCCAACATCCGTCTTTATCGCATTGTGAATCACAAACGAGTCCTCGTTGTTTGCAACTTTCCAAGTCACTATTGTTAGAAAGCATTCTATAGCTTTCGTTGCTCTTCTGTATGGATTTCCAATTAATATCTTCGGCAAAACAGAGACGCGAATTTTCCAATATTGCAACGGTTCCCATTTTTATACGTTTTAGAGAACTAAGTTCCAGTGACTCAAGAGAAGTTTTAACTATATACAGCGATGTAGAATAATCGTAAAGCGCCCTACCACCAATTTCTTCCAAATTCCGAAAATATGAAAGGTTTTTAAAATCCGGATGATCAGCTTGAATATTAAGATACCCTGTTATTTCTTTTAGTGTGCTGAACACTTCTAAGGCACTGGGGTGCATCGGTGGATACCGGTCACCGAAAGTGAAGTTATCAAATACATGTTGGTAGCCATTCAATGAATTTTGAAGTATGTTTATATTTCCTTCCAGCACTGTACAGTTTCTGAAACTGTCGATATTACCGAAATGAATTGTTCCATCACTTGTGCACGTTTTCGGACATGGACCTTCACAAGGAACGCACTCACCATCCTTGGCATGTTTATTAGGAGGACAAGTCCTTACACAAGCACCATTGTCTTTTAGCAAATGTTCTGGACACTTTTTAACACAAGTCGCGCCGTAAGCGTATTTTCCCGCAGGATTTGGTTCCCAGGAGTACGTACTGGGGTTGTAGATCTGCATCGGGGGACATTCCTGAGTACAAACTCCATCGTCGTAAAAGTTTACACAAGCTATACAATCGCTCTGGGTGGGACCAGTGCAACCTCCTGCGCAGAACAAATGGCAACAGTCTCTAGGTTTTGGTCCAAAACATCTACCACCAGAGCATTGGGGACTGCAGAATACTTTTGAGAATTGTTGACAGTTTTCACGACCCTCTCCCCAACATCCATATTCACATTCTCTATCACAGGGTGGACATTCTCGTTCAGGAGACGTGAAATTATAAACGTATGAAAAAGTTCCCGCAGAAATTATTTCTGCCCAATTAATGGTTTTAATGTGGCAAAGGTTGTAGTTGTTAAACGATCCAACGTTTCCTCGTAAAACATCTCGCAGAGCTGGCAGTTCCAACGTATTCATCTTCGATAAAGTTACGATAAGTGAAAACTCTTCTTTCGCTACGTTCATTTTAAATAAACTCCTTCCTCTAATGATTTGTAGCCGGGGTAATACCACTTTCTTGACATCGACATGGGAAATCAGCACGTAACCTGTAACTTCTCGAATATACTGAAGAAAACTCAAATCTTGGTCAGGTCCTTGCAACCAAGTTAATTCGAGATTGCCGTCCACATAAGTACAGTTAGTGAAACGATCCTTTAAATTCCTGTAGTGACGATCTCGACTTGAAGGTACTGACATACGACCGTTGGTTCCAATGCAAACTGAAACGAAAAAAAACATTAATAATTCTGGTTGATTAAAAAAAATATACATTAGTAGAAGAAGATCAAAAAATGTATCACAAATACAAATAACATCATCAAGATAAGGTAGAGACGAAACACTATTTAAGCCAATTATAATCTATGGATGTGAAAGGTACTTAAGCAGTCGAAATATTTGTGATCACTAGAACAAAGCAACTTGATAAGGAATGAGTTTTGGTCAGGAAAGTAGGAACAAAATTGGATGGATATGTTTTTGAGCTTCTGGAAAATACTTTCTATATCTGGCTGATTGCTTATTTGTTTGTTTTCTCTAATTTTATCTGAAATGGTTCATAACATTTTTTAGAAACACCTGTAGGGAATTTCTTATCATTGTGATCTGATCATCAGCGCGATCAATGAACAATTTTATTCTAGCCTAAATTACTACGAATGTCTTAAAACTAAGGGTCTTACTCAGTAGAAGTTCCTTAGATTGTACTAAAAATAACACTAACACTATCGTATAAAATTTCGCACTTTGCTCTGCTTTTACAATAGGCACTTAAATAACTAACTCAAATGGCTTTGTCCTCTTGAGTCTTCTCGTCTGGTTGGTGTTGTCGAGGAGCTGGATTGCCTCAACATTCACGTGATCTAAGAGTCGCTGTTCATGACTCTTGGCAAATATGGTGGTTACCTGTTTAACATTGTCCATCTCCAAGTCCCGGTGGAGGTCACTATTTCGGAAGTACCAGGGTGCATCGACGATGTTCCTCAGCACTTTATTTTGGAATCTCTGGATGATTTGGGTGTTGCTTTCGCTAGCGCAACCCCATAGTTGGAAAAACATTTATTTGAAGTTTAAAATTATATGTAGTAAATACTTTTATCGTATTAAAGTAGAGCAGGTCTGAGCAGATGAAATTCTGTAGAGAGTAATAGAATTATGTTAATTGATTACCTACAATACTTTGGAATCGAGAGAGTAAAGCGTAAAAATACGTGGGCGAACAAGTTGTTATTTTAAAAATATGGACTAACCGTGACGACCGTCAAATATCCGCAACATTCCTTAGAGAGCTTAGCCATAACAGTTGTTCCATTTGTTTTGAGAATAAATTGAAAGTGGGAATGGGTTTTTGTTTGTTGTACCAATAGTGGTTGTAGAATTTCAGTGGTGTAATAAACACGGTTTTTGTATTTCATTTTTGAAATTTATGTTCCAGTAAATCATCATAAATGTATTTCTTTTTTCATGACATAATATTTTATAATATTTATGTAAGCATATTTATTTCATATTTATGTGTACTTTTTTAGATTTAGGTCAGTTTACAGTCTAAACAATTTTGTTTCTGTTTTACAACAATGTATGAGTAACTGTATATATAAGAATTCACTCTAAAACAAGTACTTTTATTTCTATATCTAAGAAAAATGTGGAATAAGAAAAATCGAAGCTAGAATAATTACATTTTTATAAAAATAAAAAATTATGACAGCAGTTGCTCCATTTGCTTCGCTCAACAACTAACTATAATCCCATGCTTATGAATATTTACCGTTTGTAAATAAAAGGGTATTATTAAATGTTCTAAGAATAATCTAAATCTATTACAAACAAATTATACGTTATCATCTTTTAATTGTTTTCAATCATCAGAATACATGCATGTATAAAATTCTGTTTTCAAAAAAACGTTTGTTTATCATGATGTAATATTAAGATATTTAAAGACAATAAATAGTGTTGGTTGATTTTATAAATAAAATATTTGGAACAGTTTTCAAATATAAATAAAGAAACACATATTCCTATTGACCTAATTTGGTTTAGAAACTTCACACTTATATACTAAATACCAATGCAGGAACAGAACTTACAAATATTCGATACACAAATTTACTTTTAAGTACACAAAAGTTATTTATTCTTCTATAGTCCTAAAATAACAGTTTATATTTAATTGTTAGATCAACACTAATAAAATGTACAGCAAAAAGTGGTAAATTTTATATATATATATATATATATTTCTCTAAATAATAACATTGAAGCAAATAAATAAACATGGTTTATGTGGTTCTACAAAACAATTCAGAGCGCAAAACCCACACGGCAAACCCACTTGAATGTAATGCTTAATAAATTGTTGAACAGCCATTTACAGATTATTGCAATAACTCAGGTGTGAGTATACGTCATCAGTTGAAATTTTTGTTGTTTATGGTGATTATTTAGTAGGGATCAGCAAGTGCATTATTGTTATACCCGAACATGCCGTTCGCAACAAAATTCCTTCAACTCTAGAGAAAAATATCAAAGCGATAATTACATAAAACTTACCTTTTTCGCTAATTTAAGATTCTATTAGTATTGAGTGAAAATAGTAGGTAATAATGTTTTAATATTCATTTTAAGTTTCCTGTACACAAAGAGTAAAACTAGAAAACGAATAATTTGTTGATAATCGACACATCATTACCAGGTTCCATTACTGAAAAATACTTCTCTAACTTTTTAATGTAATACCACTAGTAATGTATAATGCCTTTAACTGAAATTCAAATGAAATTGTTTCTGCTCTTGAATTACGATTGTTTTCTAAAATTCTTCTTGTTAACTTCTACTACTATCAATTTCATTGCAACAGCAAAACCAGATTCGCATCAATTCCGTGAAGAAGGCTGACACAAGGAGAGAAAGAAAGCGAATAAACTGTATTGTGATTTTTATGACTGAGAGTCAATTGCATTTCTAGATGCAGCAACATAGCAACAACGGCTGTTACATCCAATATTAGTGTCCACGCGCCAGTATGGTTGTTCAATAGATACAAACCTATTATAATCTTTTTACTACATTGACTGACACTTAAGATATTTTATGCTGTACTTGAGTTATCTAAAAAGGGAGACATGTTACTTTTAGCTCCTTTTCCCAAAATCATCTGCTAACAGTATTTATATCGTGACAAGTATGGTCTTGGTTTAAAGAAATAAAATTACTAAAATATGTCTTATCAATATAACTTATATGAATTCTATAAAGATTAGGCTTCTTCGTCTCAAAAAACGTAATTGAGTTATGTTTTCTGTAGATGTTTATTAACCTAACCTACTTTTTGAAACATAAGATCTCTGAGAACTATTATTATTCTACCCATAGGATTAAAGTTAATAATTCTTTTGATCAAAGAGCATGTGTGGTACACCAAATCAATATACAATAAAGTCAGAGACTCTCTTCAATTGGAAATTACTAGGCCTAACAGTTTTCGACATACATTTTTTATTAGCAGATCCTGATGTTCAAACCACTTTTGTAGAGCTTCAATTTCCTTTTTGTAAATTTCTTATAGGTAGAAAGGACTACATACCAGGCTTAGAGATTTGACCAACATACTGAAATTACTCTTCGTTCTCTAGTTTTCTTTCTTCATGCGTCAACTTTAAAAAACTACAGAAATCAAACAAACTTCGATATTTTAAAAAAAATTTCATTTCCAATTTTGGTAATTCTAGTCTGTTCTTTATATTTGAGTGCGTCGGTCACTTTGAATATAAGCGATTTTATTAAAACATTTCATTCAATTTGGATCAATAGATCAATAAAAATTTCTTTGATACAATTGTCTATGCTGTAGATGATTTTCTATGTACTTTTATCTTCGTCTTAGTACTTTCCATATTCCCAAAATTGGGCGGTTTTAATATGGAAAGTGTCAAATAAATATGTAAATCAATTTTCCGAATATAAAATAAGCGGAGCACAATGTACGTAAGATATTTGATTTTCTAAACAAACCATAGAGAAGTTTTTGTCGAAAGAGCTTTATGTCACGGGAAAACAAAATCATAACTAACCTACAACAGAAAATAAATGTAAATGACGAACTAAACTAGCTGGAGTATTTAATAAATTGAATTTAGATGTACTGTTTTTTTACACTAATGCTAAATGAAGAATATTTAAAATTGATATATCATGGAAGCATGCAGTTAGAACGTTATCATTGGCATTTTATGAAGACTTGAAGATATGATCTGTTCATTTACTGGAATAAAATTTTTTAACGGCGCTGCGGTACTGGGGTCCAGTACTAATTAAACTGATTGACTGGCTTGTTTAGTAGCTTAATCTAACTTCTGCTTAGCTACTGAAACTATCTAGCGCGCTTCTATAGAATACAAAATTTATACCGGCACCTGAGTTATATAAAGCGTTTACCTGTTCTTAAATACTGGTAAGGAAAGTTGTTGAGGACCCTACAGGGGGTGTGCGGTGGTTGAGATTATTCCCGTTATAAACCAGTCTATAGCTACATGGCGCCTCTACAAATTTTTCTAAAAATTAAAATTACAGTCTATAACAAAGATAGCAGCAGGAATTTTGCAACTCGACAATTCGTTTATTATTTTATACGTATTCGTTTATTATTTTATACGTATTTTGTTATTTGCAATTTAATAATAATAACTTGTAGTCTATTGATAGAACACAATTTTTTATATTTAGGCATAATTTCTTTTAACATGTGTATCCCTAACTGAAATACCAAAAACGAACAATTCTATTTTTCAAGAATTTTAGGTACAACGACATACCACTGAGCCATGTATGTAAACTAATATTTGTTTACCTAAGATAAAAGTATACTTGGTACAGTTTCTTATAAATATAAAGTAAATATAATTCTCTTAAATTTCAAGGTAAATACAAATAACGGTTAAAAGAACCCTTTATGTTAAATTAGGGAAATGTGAATATATATGATATTACAAAAAATAAATATAGTTAAAATATTTAGTAAGGTAATAATAACATAAAATAATTTTCTTCATAAACATAAAAATATAAGTTTTCATACAACTTTTGCATCTATAAAGATTAAGAAACTATTTCACGAGAGCACAAACCATAAGGACTGAGACTCCTAATATAAAAAAAATACCTATGCCATTTCAAGTTTTGTATTTTATCTTCTATGTCCTACTGCGTAGTAGGTAGAGAACTTTTTGAAAATTCAAAATGTACAAAAGAATCAAAAGGTATAATTCATGATGCGTGAAGATTTCAGATTGCGATTTCAAAAATCCAGGTAGAATTGTGCCTCGTGTTCGAATATACAGGAAGAAGAAAGAAAACGAAATGTAATATTTTCTTCAGAATCCGGATATCCTCTGTAAATATTCTAAAAAATGTATTATTAGGGTCATCGGATATCTGCAAAATTTCTGGTTTATTGAAGCTTTTAAGACTTTTATTGGTGGTATTAGAAGTGTTTCTTAAATATAGTTGTCGAGGCATTAAAGTGATGTTATAAATAAGACTTAATGGTACCAAATTAGTTTAATTGGGTCTTATTTTAGAATAGAAGAAGGAACTGAGTATTTCCTAAACATTAAAGTACTATTTAAACTCTAACCGTATTTTAAATACTCCAGATCGGAAATAGCAGTACTTTTCCATTGAATTATAATGTTAGTTTCGTATACCTGCGGCTCTTTCTAAATCAGAAAATTATTACTGAAACTAATAACCTGCATGTGTCACAAACAATTTTTTTTTGAAAAAAACGCTTTAGGAACCACGGAAAACAAAATCGACGACATATGGAATAACAATTATAAAATTGAGGCACAATTCTGAAGGATAAACGATTTTTTTTTTTATTTAACGTCGGCCTATTTCTGCTACCGGGGCTAATTACCGACGCCGGGAGCACGCTACCCCTAACAGGAAATTTTGCCGAATCCTCAGGTATTCCAACCCGAGGTAGGGATCTTTAACGAGCCCAACATCCATGGATTCGGGACCGACAGTTTAGCGTCTCCTCCGAAAGACGGCATATCTCCACTATACCTCATGCTCATTGGTAATTAAAGACAAAACTAATATTCAATATTTTCTGAAAGTCTTGTTTTGTCTCAAGAAATTTTAAGACAAGAAATATTTTTAATTTTCAAAGCGAGATAAGACTAAGATGTGGAAAAGTATTGAAACTTCAATCTCTATACCTTTCTATCTGAAAAGGTAGAATTTTTTTATGAAGAGAAGACAAGTTTTTAACATTTTGCAAAAATCAGTAAGATAAATAACTTGAGGAGTAGGCCACAAAATAAACAATGTTTATACTTTAAGAAAAAAAAAATGGTTGCTTATCTCTTCATTATATTAAAAAGTCATGTTTATGTTGATGAAATTGGAACTAGTACCACAGTTCAAATTAAAATCTATCAGGAAATAAATTGAAAGAGATGTAATATTACTTACTGAAGTGTATAAAAGCTATTAATCTTTAACTAAGAGTTGGTTTAATGTCGTTATGTTAAAATAATCCATGTAAAAGTATTGCTAATGTCCGATGTATGACCTGCAATTAACGAACGAAAAAAACAACTTTTGATATGAAAACGAGATCCGCCGCTGGTCAGAGCAGGTAATTACCAATACATTTTCTCTAAAACATTCTCTCATGATGTCGATATGATCGATATATGTAATAAGGTCCGATCCATTTATTTTAACACAAAAGAACCAATCAACGACGCCGTGCAAGTCACTCTTCAATTTCGACAGTCTTTTATTATTCACCTTCAGGTATCAACATACTTTGATTGAATGGAAAAGCATGTAACATCTTCTTTTTTTCAAATTCTTTTATTTCCACTACAGAATCGAGGTTTCAAAAGATCCACGACTGATGGTCAATTAGGCTATGGAAAAACATTTAGTTGCATTCATAAAATATATATTGAATATTTAACATGTTTTTTAATCATTCTCTAAGATGATGTAGATCCTAATCTATGATTAGAATTTTTCTACTCATGGTTTAACGTTTAAAAAAATATATCTCGTTTTTATTAGTTGACAACGAAAGGTAATTAACCAGTTGGGAACATCTACGAAATATAACTGTGAATTACTTCTCAGAAGATGCCATTATTAATGTTTAAAATTGGCTATATAAAATATATAAACTGTACATGTTTTTTGATATTTCAAATCAAAACGTAGTAAGGACAAAACGATTTTATAAGACGTCGTCTTTTCTTATATGTAATAAATTGATTAAAAATTACTAGTTCATCATTTTCTCTAATTACTGTTAATTCGAAAGTTACTATTTTTTTTATATTGTAAGCAAATTTACCTAATGTTATTTGAAAGCTAATTTTTAATTTACAATTATTACAAATCAGCTTGGAATAAAGTCATCGGCACGATTAAAAAATACGGATCCAGGAAACAATAATTATTAGTACACATTTGCAAACTTTGCAGGTCGAAGAGGTTCAAAAAAGAAATGCAAACGTTGCATTAGTAACAAATCCACTTGTAAAGTTAACAAATGTATTACTATATTAATATTTATAATATTGTAGATAAAGCAGAAAAACATGCCGAACTACTTTGCTTAGGTTTAATTGAATTCGAGATAACAATAATTTTGAAATTATATATTGTCATTGATATGAAAGCCTTGGAGTAAATAATATATTTATATATTCCATTTTTTTCACTATTATACATAATTGTTATAAACATTTGTTTACTATAATAATAATCATTTCCAGATAATTACCCTTAATGAAACAATAATAATAAGAGAAATAAAATAAGGTTTGAAATATTTTCTGGTTGCTTTCGTCTAAATATTGGTCTTGGTAAATTAAAAAAATTAATGAAATATTCCCAAAATAAATCAATATCAATAGTTATTAAATTGTTTAACTATTATCACAGCACATAATTATATGAAATATATATATGGAATACCCTTTAATAATTTATTTCTTAAACGTTTATTACGGCTCCATCAAAACTTTTTATTGCCCAGAGTGTTAATATCGTGAGCAGACAGGGTTCTTTAGCCCATATAATGCTTTCACATTTGGCCTTAATAGCATTAAAAAAGATTGCGGTATCACAATCTTAATGTTGGAATGCTAATGGCAACATATCTCTTGGTACTTACTAATGAAAAAAGGTCCCTTTATATCAGAACTTTGTTATCCGAACCACTTAAGGCACTAAAACAAATGTACAAATAAGCATGAGATGTTGTTCGATCAAAATATGACACGGAATGGAAATGAATATATTTTATAAAAAGAAATAAGTGGAAATATATTTTCTACACAAGAGCAGATTAATTTATCTACACCAAATTTTAATTAACCCTTTTATGAAATTATCTATTCATTTATTCTGTGACTTGACAATAAATGAAAAGAAATTTTCCGTTTAAAAACAAGATTTCTGCTTATAGTTTGACCTCAAGGAGATTTTTGTGGACGTATTCAAATAAGCATACTACCAAATCTGTTTGAAGGATTTTAACATCCAACATCATTGTAAATGTTTCTTATCTTAAGTACTTAAATCAAAAATAAAAAAGGTTGCATTTATTTATTTATTAAATTACTGCGATGACACTAAAATTCTTGTTCTACCAAGGAAACGGTAAATTAAAAATAGATAAAATTTAAATAATGTATAAAAAGATATTTATAACCTTGTAACCAAACATTTGTAAGTATATTTTCAAAGCGGATTTTTATTATAATAGAATAGAATAAATTTATTATTAAATAAATAAATATTAAATATTAAATAACTGTTTAGAGATACCATTGATACTTCTTTGTATGCTACTTTCGATTTTTTTGAGTTGATAAACTATCATTAAATTATATAAAATAAAACAAAATAATAACATAACTCGGTGTTTTAAAGCTCTTCTAAATAAAATCCATAAGAAATATTAAGCTCGGATAATTTTACCTTGGAGTGCATAATTTCAAAAGATGCATAGATTATTAAGAGGAACGTAGTTATTTTATAGTCATTATACAGTTAACCACGTTTGTGTAGGTGAAAAAACCTATTGAAATAGTTGAATTGAACCAGCATCTGGTTAGTAATGAATCAATATCTAAACTCAACAAGAATGATATTTAATTTTTTGTTAACTATATATTGATCTGCGATAAAAACTAGGTTGTGTATCAGTTACATTGTTCGATATTTATATGAATACTGCAGTAATTAGTTCTTAAAATAAAAAGTATATTTTTCAAGAACCCATATTGTTCATGTGTGGGCTCAAAAGAAACTTGACTTTGTTCACCGTGCTTGTAAAACGTGCGAGGCACCTACATACTTTTTGAAGAAGTCTTCTACTGCCTACAAAAGGATTGTGAAATTTTGATAGACGTAGGAACTATTTTTTTTACATTATACTATGAGAAATGAGGATCCTAAAGAATTATTTTACAGAATAAAAGATCTAGAATCAACACTTGTATTTTCCAAATATTAACTCCTTAAATCAGTGGCAAGTCAAATACTTCTACTCAATGATCCAATGCATTTTGATCTCTTTCCATCTCTTACAT
The DNA here is from genome assembly GCA_951812935.1 of Hermaeophaga mercurialis. NCBI lineage: Eukaryota > Metazoa > Arthropoda > Insecta > Coleoptera > Chrysomelidae > Hermaeophaga > Hermaeophaga mercurialis. The sequence continues at coordinate 23,798,164 of OX638358.1, read as the reverse complement.
ATTTTTATTGCTTTATTTTTAATTACTAAATTGCAATCCTTCCATGTATGAGATGTATTCTTCCGTATGTTAATCGATGCTGACAGTGTTTGTAAAAAATCAAGATTATAAAATTGTAGATAGTTTCATGTTGCATGCAATTTTCCAGGCCTTGAACATTAATATTTTCCGCTACAATCATTTTCGAACTTATCCAACAATTTATCGAAAATGATTATGGGCGAAATAAGAATATGTATAATAGTAAAAATTTAGATAATGCGGAAATTCTAGATATACATATATCAAGTACCCCAGAAAAATGGAAATACAAACCGGCACGGCGAAGAAAATGTAACTTTAATTGTTTAGATTGTTAAAAATACAATTAACTATACAACAGTTATCAATCGTATCAGTTTGACAACTTACGATTGAATATTGCATAAAATTTATACAGTTAAGACCGTCCAATGGTTGAATTAATAAAAGAATAAAAGAAATCAATCAATCTTAAGTGCTTACTTACTTAACAATTTAGTTTCTGTAATTTCTCGCATGGATAGACCAAAACAATCTAAATCTTTTGTGAGAAACTAAAAAATTGGGTAACTTGCCATCTATGTGCCACAAATAATATTCCAAGAATATAACCAGTAGATAATTTTAATAATACCGATATCTTTTAATATTATTGACACACCTGGGAATTCATGTGTACTTAATATTGCCGTTAAAGATATAAAAGATGTCGACATGGAATTATAATTCCATCTTCATTGGTCTTCGTTATTGCCATCTTGTTTAAATATTTAAGCAACGTGTCCATTAATAATAAGACCAACATCTCTCAGATATAATGAAGAAATATTTGCTGTTTTTAATTGCTTAACAGTCACATGACCTACTAGAAAAAACAGTAAGTTTAACTAAAAAAATAAAATAATCTTAAATATCTAAACAAAGGCAATAATGGTATTGCCGATGTTATTCATTTCCTAACAAGTTTGTGATAAGGAGGGTATAAAAAAACTGAATGTAATTGTAACAAGATTAGAAAGTTGTTTGAAATCTATTCTCCTATCGCAGATCTAGTTAAAGTAAATGGTGTATTTAATGATATTTAAGACACATACTTGTTACCAAATTGAAGAAAGTGATTTTCCCTTATTAGCGTAAGAGAAAGAAAATCTTGCAATCTAGTTACGAAAATAATTAATCCAATGAGACGAAAATATAGATATATACCAAATAAGTGTAAAGTTCCAAAATTTTATTTTTTGAATAGAAAATGCCTTACCAGATTTTTTTTTGAATACAAAATTAATTAAAACTAAATAAGAAGAATAGTAAATTAAAATTGTGCAGAAAATTTAAAAAGTACATACGTAAACCACTATTTAACATTAGAAATTTATTGGTTAGATAGATTTCAAATTTTAAATTACAATAAATGAATTTGTAAGTAACGGGACTTGATAAATGTATTATTCCAAAATAAGACAAACCTTTAGCAATTTTATATTTAGCGCTTCAACGCCAATAACAATTAGAAATATAATGTTTATGTCTCTCCCAAAAAAGGCATATACCAGTTTACTATCTATCTTCCATCAATAAATTAACGCTTATACTATACGTTTGAACACCATAACCGAAACCTATCACGAATAATAAGCATTTATTCTGAGACAAGAATCTTAAAAGGGATAACAATAAAGAAGGATTATTTAAATACCTATTGCACCAGGATAAAAAGTAATTAACAATACCAGCGAAACTTACGATAAGGAATGCCAAAAACAGTTAGTGGTCCTTCATCAAGCCGATACCTCGAAAGACAAAGGTATAAAGAGATCATAAATATCCAATCAAGAAGCAATCAATACAAATATTATACAGGCTTGGCTGAAAGTTAGCAGTAAAACAAAAAGTAGCCGCATGAAGACTGGGCACATCATTAATCAGACTTTAGTTGTCTGGTTGCGTGCTGAGATGGTATATTTGTCTTCTTGGGTTGTTTCTTCGATCAAACGACGTGGTAAGTGCGACTGTGCGTGTGGATTCTACTGTTTCTTCCTATTTAATGATTTTTGAAGAAAATAATAGCTACTAAAACCTAGTTTCAAAAGAGCATCTCTGAAATAACAGTTCGTGCAGTTCGGCGAAGTAATCATTAACATTCTTTAAGAAATGAAAAAAAAATGTATGCCAAAGTTGGTACATAGAATATTAATTGAACAGAAATTTGTTGAAAATAAGAATTTGCGTGTATTGAGTGTTTAAATTACAATCACGAAGCACTTAGGGCATATTTGGTTTTCTGCATTCAAGTAACGAATAATGCGGGATGTGAAATACATTCACTTTAGTCCTAAGTTAATAATCTAGAACAACAGTGATTTTTCTAGTTTAAATTTTATTTAATATTATTTATTCAGCAAACAAAGGATATTAGATTGTTATGGGGTATCGATATTTAGCCCTGGTCGCAATAATGAGTTAATATAAGGTTTATATTATCTACCTGTAGTTGCTTGATAAGAAAAAGTTACCACAAAAGACATCATTTGTGAACACCACTTCGAATTGGAACAATTTACAAATCAAAAGTTTCATAGAATAATTGAAGAAATAAAAAAAGATAACTCAGACGGTATTCCAGGATAACCAACAAGATTTTGAATGTAAGTATCACATAATTGACTAGGAGCTAAACTAAAAAGCAGTCTCCCTGATTAACTGCACTTTCCTGTTGCTTAAATTAAAATTAACAACTGTCTTTCGACCATATGACATATCCAACCTGAAGTACCACAAGGTGCGCATCTATACTTTATTTTTACCACAAATACCAACACTACCAAACTAAATAAGAAAAATAACGAGAAGACTGAGGACTTATTTTTGAGCAAATAACGAATTTATGTTACTAAAAGATATTTTATGAAAAGACTTTTCATACACTAGCTAAAATTTTCTTTCTTTTGCAAAAATCACGAAGTCAGTAGGGAGTAGGAAAACTCTTAGATTTTCCATTTTTAAATGTATCTGATTTTTATTTTTGAAGAAACGCAGATTTAAAACAAATTTATTTAGGGGTCTTTAGCACTTTAAAAAACACTTACAAATTATGTTAAGTCATTAGAAGTAAAATTCTACTGGTTACTTAACAAACCCACAAATACCAAGAAATCCGACGATTTAGAACCGGCCGACTCACATTAACCCAAATTTGATCAAGTAGAGAAAGGAGTTCCAAATGTTACCGTGTTTAATTAATTCTGTTTTATAACATTTTGGTAAATGTCATATCGGCAACTATTAGAGATCTAAATGATATTGTGTCAATTAGAATGCAATATCAAATAATAGGATACTAGTGTGTATACTGAGTATCAAAATTTTGTCTCTACTGATACTTCTTAAATTGTAGAATAGTAATTGGTTTTACTACTACAAAAAATGGCTGTTTTTGGGATAAATAAAACCAATGCATTTTTTGTACAATTAATAACACGTTTTTTTGTTATTAGTCACTTTGGTTTGATGAATGTCAACTAATATGTGAAGAAGTCTTGGAAAGACTCAAGAATTTGTTAATAGGCTGGCAAGCTCTTTCAAAATCTGCAAAAATATACGGGGTGTCCCATTTAAATTAAAAAAGTTGAGGGTATTTCCGGTTAAACAGGAAGTATATTATTAACAAAAAAATTTACATCAGAAGCATTTTGCGCCATTGCACTTACTTGCAAAATTTCAAAATATCGTCCGGTTGGAAAAAAAACTATTGCTTTGTATTGGTGTATGTATGTATATCGAGTATATCGAGCGAAATATAAGGCTTTAAAGACACCCATAGAATACTAGTAATTCTCGAGAAATTTTCCCAAGCCAAAAGTATTACAATCTCACGATTCTGTACTGTAATTTTCCAAGATATTTTCACGAACAGTTGCTTCTAAGACAAAGCTCTCCCGACTCGAAATATTATTTAGTAAAATTATTGACTTCTCCAGTATGTAATTTAAATAATCAGATGGAAGAACACGCACGAGTACTTATTTTGATATTTCGCCCATGAACGCTCAAGACTGGGAATAAACAAATGCCACTCGATTGCAGATTTGCGTAAAATGTGTGCAAATGTTCAATTGTTTGCATTTGACACATTCTCTTTGTTGTAGAAAATTGTTGTTGCATAAAACATGAGAACAGTTTGTTCTTCACTTCTTCATTATTAATATGAACTGGTAATAACATGCATGTTAATAGCTTGGTTTATTGTTGGTTAAGTGAAACAAGCAAGATCGCATGGGAATATTTTTTATTACTGAAAATTTGCTCACAGTGAATATTTTAATAAATATTTCTTAGAAAAATGAGGAAAATAATCAAAAATATTTTCTTTCATATTTCATAAATGATTACTAAAACGAACATATTGATCTATATTAAAACAGGTGGTCACTTAGTCAAGCCCTTGATATCGAAATTATAAAAGAAATCCGCCCATTAGAAGTAGTAAATGGTTTTTATTTTTACTGCACCTAAGTATGTATTTACTTATTCAGGACGCTAATTTAATTTACAACTAATTAATCTGTTATTCATTTCTCTATCTTGATCTAGTGTTGAAGTCTTCTTGTTGATTACAAACGTGATACAGTTGATCAATCAGAATCAACCATAAAAGGTTTGGCTCGCTTGTCTTCCTAACGGGATAAAAATCAACCAGATCAAGATAAGACGAAACTACTTAATAAATCGTACTTAAAATAATAATGACTCAATATCGTAAAAAATAATTCAGAAAAACCAAATCAAAAGTGCTAAACCCAACTGCTAATCATTATGAAAATGACCGATATAGAATAACTTTCTTGCCAAAATTTCCATTTTTATATATGAATTTATACAGTGCACGTCTGAAGTTCTATCACTTCCTTATTAAATTTTTAACGAAAAAAAAAAAATAGCAACTCCTGATAAAAACCAGGTTAAATGCATGGGATATTTTTTTATAACATAAAGTAGTACATTGAAGAATAATAGATGGAAGTGTCAGTGATTTTATCATTTTTATGAAAATGTGGGTAATGTGATACCTCGCTTGAATTTTGTTCTAATTATTTAATTAAAACTCCTTTGGTTTTAAACATTTGCTACACAGTTGCTTTAATAATTTCGGAACAAATAAACATAGCGTCTCCGGACAAAAGAAGTTTGTAAGAGTAGCGGCAAGTACTACCAACTAAATTTTTTATAATGAAAAATTAGTCATATAATAATCTGAATGACAGGTATTTTAACGCTTTTATTCAAAGCTGATTTGATTTTGAAGTTTCGTTACATTATTGTCAAGTCGTGGTACCACCTTCTGTTTCTGGATTATCAATGAAACGACCTCGGACAAAAACTGGGTAAATGGAATAACCAATACTAGTTTTTCTTCGGAGTTCATTGGTCCAGAACCATTCTTTGGCATTGCCAGAGACAATATCTGTAAATGGGCAGAGAGGAAAAATTTCTAGCACTGAAAAGATATTTTTCGGTTTAGTCCACTTTAAGGTATTTAAATCCATACCATTAATAAACACCCTATCGCAGATTCTGGAATAGGGTAGAAAGCATCTACGCATTCTTATTCGAGGAGAACAAAACGGTGCGGAGTATATTTTATGTTCCAGTCCATGCAGCCTTGGAAATGAGTAGGCTCCGTACTTTTGGTTACGTATACCTAGCTGGAACCTAACAACTTCAAGATAGCTTCTCCGAAAACAACGATTGACTTGATTGACGAAAGAAAGTGTACATTGTACGGTGAAGTGTAATCTTTAGGGATGAGCACCAATAAGCCTCACTTAGCCAGAGGGCAGGGGCGTGTTAATGCCCCACTAAAAACTATACCAATAAGGTAGCATAAAGAATTATAATACTTTTTAATGGAAGCATTAAGTGACCAACCTTTCCATTAAAAAAAAAATAGTGAACATCGACAACAATCTCATATATTTATTTAATTACAGAATGCAAAATTTTAGATTTGTTTAAAATATTCTGTAGGTATAACAAATTATAATTTTGTTTGTGGTTTTAAATTTGTAATTTGTAACCATTTTGTTCTGAATTTTATGTACAAAGAAAAGAGTTCATTTGATCAAATGTTGGCCTAATTCATGCACCTGTTATTCTTTTATCGCATAGAATACTCTTTGGTATTTGATAAATTTGGTATTTTCCGCTCTACAAAAGATTTCTCTTCTTGGAACAGAATTACATATTCAATAAAACGATTGCACCTTTTTCATCATAAAAGAAGCCATTAGAGTTGTTATTACCATAATTAACACAAAAGTGATTGTCATGATTGTTGATTCGAGTTTTTTATAACACCAATTATTAATTTTTAAATTGGATTTCATTATAATAGATCTTGATATAGTACCTTCCATAAGAACTAATCTAATCGTTACAATCGAGCTTCTTAATTAATTAAAAATATTTGGAATACCAGTGTAGTGTAGTAAAATTGCTTGAACAATACTTGTGCACTATTCTGTTGAAAGATTTTATTAAAATTCCTATGTTAAATTGACGAAACGTTATTGTTAGATTTACAGTTGCATCTGCAAAGTGTTCCAAAATATCATTTCTAGTGCAATTAGTTAGATACAACAATTTTAAGTATTAATAGTAATTTTTAATTAATTCTTCTTTTAAATTTTTTCTTCTAAAAATCTATACAACAAAATGTTCTCCAAATATTTGAAATATCAAAATAAATATATGGCTAGACTAATGATTTTAATAAAATCTGCATATATAGTTATATCTACTCTTAAAAGCTTACTCAACAAGATGTTCTGCAAATATTATCTACACGTACCTACTGGGGTCATATCACACATCTTGTACAGGAATATTATCTTAAACAAACTAAGTTTGCTTTTTGTTGGATTGCAAATTACAAAGATAAGCTAAGAGGTAGTTTAGAGAGATCAATTCGTTTCCCGCTCTTTTTTACGATTGTTTACGTCTATAAAAAATCAGTTGAAATAATAGATTATGCAACTTATCAATTAAAAATGTAATGAAACTGTAACCGTAAGAAAATAAAGCTGAGTAAACACATTAACTTTTATAATTACATTGAATTTATTAATTAAAAACTATGTTTTAGAACGTTGTATTTTAGACAGAAATTTGCACAAATAATAGCAAATAAATACAAATTTAAAATTTGAATTTAGAAAGTTAAAATTGTTGCCTTGTGACCTTTTGATCACCATGAGCTAAAGATATAAGTATTCTTATACAGAATAGGTGTGTCTTTTACTAGAATCATTTCTTTTTCATCCACGCCTATTGTTGAGTTACAAACGAGTTTCGAAGTCAAAAACTCAACGATTCTAACACATCCCTTTCCACGATTATTAACTAAATGTTCTGTCAATAATTATAATCTGTTTAATTATCTGCTTTCTCTGCTTTCTTTCCTTTGTGCGGTCTTAACTTAAGTTGTTGTTATTTTTGTTTTGGTATTGCATAACGAAGGTCTCAATAAAATTCAGATCTTAATAGCCTTTCACAATTTGCAAACGCAACTTTCTCTAAGATTACAACGATCTTCAGTTAATGATCGAAAATTCTCAGGATTCGCAATGTAGAATCACAGTACAAAAATAACTAAAGATACATTTGAAATATAGTAAAGAGCGCTCGATTTAGTTAAAATAAAAAAAACAACATTGCTATATACTAAACAGAAGCGTTTTTTATTTAGATCTGTTTGTTGTTGATTGTTTACTAATTTTATTTTTATGTATATAGGTATATCAAATAATACTTGTCCTTAGACAGACGACATTGATGATAAATAAGTATCAATAACAGATCGTACGAGACATAATGTTTATTTATAAATAAATTAGTGTGGCATTACTACCAGATACTTTTAAATTAGTGGCAACTCTACTAAGTAGTTTGAGTAAAACTCAAACGACACTATTATATGTATAGTTAGTTATATTAATATTGTGATTTTCTAACATTTTATCTGCTTCAATTCATCGGTGCACAGTCCTGAGACTTTTCATTTCAACTATTGCTTATTTTCGCAAAACTTACTCTTTCCCTTATTCAAAAAATCCGTATCCATTTCGGTAATGGGCACATTGTACCGCATGTGTTGCTGAATCGCGTGCGAAGTATTAGCACGTCCTTTATTCCTGTTCCTCGCACACTGGATTCCATTGATCACAATCACAATAAGGAAGAGGATAACACAGGATCTCGTCAACCCCATGTCGCGGCATTTGGGGAGGTTCGCCTTGGTAAACATTTTCACGTAGGTCACATGTCTCTTGGTCCGCTCCGGATCGCATCGTCCGACGAACTGACTGTGACTCTAACGACTCCAAGAGGCGCAGCCATGGTTCTGTAAAACAAACCTAACCTTAGTTTCTTGGTTTACCTGACCGGTACAGGTGGGTAATGGGGAAAGGGATTTCAGCAAAGCGGCACAATTTTTCAAGTAGGAATAGGATTAGTATGCTTATTGGATTACTACGGGGTATATGGGTGATTACTGATTGGGAATTATATTTATGGGTTAATTTATTATTATTGGGGTAATTAGTAGTTTCTACCCAAACACAATATTTTTATTATTTTTTAAAAATATTAACTATTTAGAATAAAGCAAACAACGGTATATAGTAACGCGCAACTTTTTTCCCAAAATGTTGGTTAGGGTATTTGAAAATAATAAATTATAGTTAAAATCCAGTTAATATTTTATTGAATGGGATCAATGGGGTAAATAGTAACTACATATAATATACATTGTATTAGGGTATTATGACACTTTGAATATTTACCTATAATCCATCAAATTGTATTTTTTGTGATAACAAATAGCATTTGGAATAAATTATATGCAAATTAATAATTTGTAAGAAATAGTCTTATATCTTTATAAATTTTTTGAATAATTGAAAAATAAATATTTTATATTAATTTTAACAAACATTTATTAAAGAAAACACAGGATATCGGCATCTACTTGGTAGTAAAAAGTAAAAAAAAACTTATTACCTAAAAATTAATTATGCGATTGAAATTTATAAATAAAATAACCCAAGAACATGTATGTACAATTCTTATGTTCAGTCTTTCAATACTTATTTGTAGGGAGAAATTACCAATTAGATTATAACCAAAAGTCACCAAACCTAACCAAAAACACAATATAAGTACCTAAGTGAACTGTAATATTGTCTCTAAACGTTTTATTGTCGATGTATTAATGGGGTTGCAGTGTTTTTCACCGTATTAGTAGAAAATATATTTAAGTCCAAAAATTGTATATTTACTTTAGATAATCCCAGAAAACTTGTGCTAATAAAAGCTTATTATTCATATTGATTGTTTTAACCCTCATTTTGTGGAATTTATCCGTTATAAATGTTTTAGATAAAATATACTTATGTTAAAATTCCACAATTTTCCAAAATTTGTAAATACGACAATTGTCATAAGAATATTTAAAAAGTTTTGGAAAATTGTGGAATGACATTGAAACCTAAGTAAAAAAAATCTAGCTAATATCAGACTTTTAGATTAGATTTTTCAGTTTTAACCAATAATAATCCTCAAAATGTGGCAAACATTTATTTTTATAAATACTCATTAGAGATAAAAAATATTTTTTTACCATCTTTGAATAATTTGTACGTTGAATCTGTTTTTGAGAAGCACCTCTAAATATCCAAATTTTTCGTACGGCCAAAATTTGAAACCATTATCTTGATTAAAAAATAGCTATCAGCCGTTAATTTATTAAATAACACATCCACTCAAAAAATTCGCCAATTCTTTCTAATTACACCAAACTTTTGTTATTAAAAATGGCAACGATTCCCCACTTTCATGCTTATAATTACTAGCACATTATTCCAGTCAATAAATATCCTTTGCTAATAAAACTTTTTGTTCTCATTATTCACACTGCATATAATTGACTTTTAAATCAGCGTCGAATAGGATAAAAACAAAGTTCGTGCCTCAATTTCTCAACCAAAACATTGCCGCTCTTTAGAGACAGTGGCATCGACACGAATATCTCAAAGAATAAAGCACGAGAGTTGTTAAGCACTGAAGTGAAACACACGTCCGACTTTAACACGCGCTGGAAAAGGACGAGTGTTAGGGAAATGATAAAAATCTTCTGGAGACTTCAACGATAGTCGAGAACAGAAACAAAACCGCCCGCCACAAAGAGGCTTAAAGATGGTTAGCGAGTATGTAGCAACATAATTCCTGGCATTTCTTAACCTTATTCCCGCTATGACCTTTTATTATGAAAAGTTTTACATCACGTAAACTTGTTTATAAACACAGTTTGTTCTATATTCACTTTAATTTATATTGTCTCAATAGGTACCTATATTGTTAACTTATTATATAAGAGAAGCTTTTCCGATAGTATATTTTTCAATTATGAGAAATATTCGCTATTATGAATAAAAAATATACATTTCAGATTAAAGAATTTAGTCCTTATAAAGTTGCAGCATATGTAATTTTTAATGTGGAATGATGTAGTAAAAACTCCAGGGTATGTAAAAATTAATTTTTGTTTGAATCATATTAATTGCATCGTCCGCATTTAGTTAGATCACTAGTTAGACCAAAGCATTAATTAGAGAAAACAATTATTTACCTTGTTACCATTAGCAAGTATTTCAACACATCTTTTAATATACAATTAAAATTAAATATTTACTGAGCTGAAAAACTTTTGGAGACAGTTTAGTGACGATTATTTACATGTAAAGTTTAATTGCGTTAAATTTAAATTTCGAATTGGTTTCTTATTATTAATTTTTAATTAGATAAAAGTGTTTTGTAAAATACATTTCAGTTCACCAAATACCCTGAACCGCACCTTTCGATTTACGTATATTTTTATTTATTTGTGTATTTATAATTCATTTGTTTAAAATCTTTTTTACTGTAATTTTGCCGCAAAATTTAAATTTTTTAATCTAAGATCAACAAATTTCATTTTCCTCTTTACAAAATCCTTTCATTAATTCTATTACAATATATAAAACATTATTTTAGAACGATACCACTTTTTTATATATATTTCCACCAAAATTTCAACTAAATTCAAAATCTGTTATGAAACAAATCTACTTTGCGATATTTTTAATTGTTTAAAAGTAATACTTTAATTCAAGAATGCATTAATTAAAATAATAGAATTATACAGTACTATATATTATATATCTCATTATTTTTATGTTTTGATTCCAAATATGCTAATTTTAACCAGGTAATTGGTTCTAGAACTTTTAAACCAAAAATTTTTAACTGCGTTAACTAATTCTATTATTAGACATTTTAAATAATGTTTTAACATATTTTTGTTTTATGTATATTTAAAATTTGGTATTGTGAAGTTCATAACCTGATGAGAGCGAAAAATGCTATAAAAGATCAAAAAATGGAAATTAACTTAATATCCATATATATTTCTCTTGTGGGTTTTCTTCTATTTTTAGAGGATTTCATTATTCTGATAAAGTAAAGCTATGAAAATTCATGCGCTACAATATTTCCTTACTTTTTATTATATGTATTGGTGTTTTCTTTAAATAGTACTATTATTTCTGTTAATAATGAATATACCGGAAGTTTAAAAATTATAAATAAAAAAGAATAAAGGATCTGCTAGTATTTCCTCCTTTTATTTTTTGTAGAAAAATAAATAAAAACAATATTATATAATTAATGTTTATTTTTAGAAGATTATTGTTTTTTTAAAAACTAAAATATTGGTGAAATGAAATAAAAAGTAAAAGGAGATTATTTCATGATTATTATTATTATTATTATTATTACATATAATTTTAGGTAAATATATAAATAAATAAATAATTTAGACACATTTTGATTCAAATAAATTACAAGAAGACAAACGGTACCATACATCAAATTCGCCTAGTCAAATCACATTGAACAAAAAAGATATGTACCGAAACCTGCTTTGGTATCTCATCAAATCATATTATAAAAAGATAGTTAATTTAAATAACCAAATGTCAACCATTTTCCAATTTCAAAACTGTTATGAAATATCGGAAATGTTTTACCTACGATTATTATGTTGCTTGAAGTAGAACATCATTGAAAAATAGTAACGTTAGAAATAATTTTTTATGTAAAATATTGAAATTTTCTAACCATATTTGGAAATATGCCATGACTGAATTCCATTCCATTTTTAATACCGCATAAGTAATCAAATTAATAGTTAACTTAAGCAGTTAAATATATATTTTATGTTATATAATAATATAGAAGAGATTTACGTACCCAGAAAACATAAGTGAGGTAAACCAGATAACAGTTTGTTGTACAGTAGAAAGTATGAAATATAAATTATTATATTTACGCGGTGTTATCTAAATGATCAAATAAAGTGTTTTAAATAACATTCAATATGAGAAATTAAAACACTTGCGACTTCAAATAAATCCCATCAAAAATATTTCAGAATACCCTTTTTATTTATTTTTATTTTGTATAAAAACAACGCAACTAATTTTGTATCTTGAATAAATGCACTGAAATCCTCCTCTAATTAGTGCAAGTACAACTAGTTCGGAATTTTTCATATAGATTCATATGGATTGATTAAATAACATGCACCCAAAATATTTTCTCTGATTCGGGCTAATATTGCCATGATTTAAGAGAAATACAAACCTATATCCCTTAAGAAAGCAATATTGACCCAAATTCAATTTAGAAGAAAAAAATTGAATTTCTGACAAAAAATGTTTTTAAGAACAATATGGCATTGTCCTCCAAGTGAACGCCTATGTTCTTGCACTTCTTGTACACATGGTTGGAGATAGTGAGGCATGTTAACACGTATGTTGCAGAATTTATAATAGAGAATATGTACCGTGTAAATTGGAATACCTGCAGGAAAATTGTTTTAACAAGATTATAATAATATAAAAGGGAATGGAATCGTTTCTTCGTAAAGTGAAATATGTTCTAATAATCTGTTAGAACTTTAACGTTCAACTATTTTGCTGCACTTACCAGTTTTTTACGAGGCGTACCTCTATAAGAGATAATATTACACGATAGCTAAAGGCTGGCGTTTTATCATATCAGAAAGTGTACAGTTTTATTTATCTAAAACGTGTGACACCTTTAAATTGAATTGTAGATAATATTTACATGAAAAAATATTTACAAGAGATTTGTACACATTTTTAAGTTCAACAATACAAAATTAATATACTTTCTTATACAATTAATATACGTGTTTTTACCAGTATACGAGGTACTACCCAGAAGCTCCAATAATTATTTAAGAACTGTGCAAGTATTTACATTTAATGAAAAATTTAAGTGCCTCTTTCAAAGTACTGTGTTATTGCTTCTAGACATCGTTGTTACATCCCAAAGTCCTAGACAATGCTCTTCAGACCTCCTGTGATTCTGCTTACTTTTCGTTGTTATTGTCAAATCGACGTCCTTTTTATCCTCGGAACAAGAACGATAATTTGACAGTTGCAATGGTATCTGGATTGATCCAAGAAAAAAATGTACCCGAATGCTCATCGTATTTAACAGTATAGCGGCTCTCCTTAAAAAATTTTTAAACTAGGTAAGAGTCCTTGATTTGCTTATCCCAGCTCTTTTAACACATAATTCTAAAGTATCCATACTCGGCTCTAGGTGTTTGTAAAACTGCATCGTTTGGTCCCCAAAACAACAAAAGAGCCACCTGGCGGCGGAACGTTTACGTTCTTAGACCTTTTGGGCAGCTCCTCGTATACTAGCTTTATTGTAAATATTTTACTTTATATGAAATATGATAATGAATGAAATAATATATATGTAAACACACAATTGAGATCGTATTTTGCCGACAGACATCTGCATGATTATTTCTCAATTTATGGTATCAGTAAATGAATGTCAGTATTCAAATCTTGAGTTTTATGTTCTATTGTTGTGTCAGATCCAATTTTTATCGAAATATGTATCTAAAATAAACCGTTGCAACATGTTTACGACTCTATGCGATGGCCAACAACCAAATATTACAAAATTTGCATTATTCAATTGAAACAGTCACTAAATCAGATCGAATCACTACACTGAATATTTCAGTTGTTTAAAGTAGTATCTTGACCAAATCAAATTTTTAAGAAATAAATTTTACAATTTTTGTCTAACAGGATTATTTATTACTTATTTAAAGTACAGTTAATAAATATGTAGTTATATCTCAGATTTATTTGAGGTGGAGATAAGAACAATCGTTATAAAATTTTTAGAATTATTGATGCATGTACACACATTAATTTAATAAATGATCATCGTTTTCTACATACCAACGAACAAGAATCAGTTTCATTCCGTTCAGTATTCTAGATTTTTTATGTCAGTTACTAATGCCAAGAGATCTGAAGATAAAACTATCGGTTATGGAATGTCAAGATATTTACCACGTGAATTCATATAAAATTCTGCCTTTGTGGCAGTAAATCATGAAAATAAGTCACCACCAGGTGAGAGGGTCTGATCTATAGACCACCTTTTGCCTTTCGAGGATCGACCTTCAGTTTTAGGACGGACAGTTATTTTGGACAATAGGCAGTGGGTACAAAGCTAATTATTTTTGAATGTTTACGTGGAATCAAGTAGGTAACAATATTTTAAAGTGGGTATTGGAAAAGTTGGTCATTTTTGTGTCTTCTTAAATTAATGTATTTTTTCATTTTGAAAAAGTCCCATTTGACGCTATCAATGTGATTATAAGAAGTTCAAAAATATCCAAGCCATTTTAATCCCGGTGTCTGAACTACTAACGAATTATTATCTTTATAATTTGTCAACTTATATGTTACAGAAAAGCCAAAAACAAAAACGTTGACGACATAAAAGGTTCTCCCACGTATATCACAACTTAATGTAGTGCATTTAAACCATTACCGACAAGATAAGGTCATCATTAAGTCAAGAAATTGATAAGTAGAATAGAGTAATAATGCAAGACTGTGATTTTAATTGTGGAATTTACGACTAATGTAGCCCAAAGATAGTTTAGACGCATTAAGAAATACATAATATACAAATTTGGATTTTGGGCAAGATAATTAAAACAAAATTGTAATGGTGTATAAAAATTCTTATAAAATTTTGTTTGTTTTTTTTTATTAAAAATTATAGATTTAACTTGTTGACTTTAAAATCTGGAATATTTAATTAATTATTTGTTTTTGTGTTGTATGTTTACATAAAATAATATTTGTAATATCAATGTATCATATTTTCTGATGGGAAAATTTTAGTAACCCTTGTTAATATATTTAATAAGATTAATATCTGAATAAATAATCTCAAGATTTTTGCGTTCTCTCATATTTATCATAGGAGCATTTCGCCTGAAACTTATGGATTAAATCGATTTTGTCTATTCTCTATCATTAAGTAGGCATCGTGCTTAAACTGAACATATCATTGAGGAACAATAAATCACATAAAATAATACACTGTAATTTCTCCATCCCCTCTTAGAAATTCCAAGCTGCGCACTTAATGAGTATAGTGTTAAAAATGGCTGGATCTGTTCTTAACTCACGTTCGTAACCAGTAATTAAAAATGATTTTGGATTTCTCCGCCTCTTCAGATTTTTTTTTCTTTGTTCCCATCTACCTTTTGTTTCCCTTTAGTAGGCTCTCCAACGAGAATGGGGATCTTTTATGTTCTCTGCAGGGATGAAAAGACTCACGGACAGTTAAAACAGGTACGCAGAGATGCTAGATTGTCTTGAGCTTTGTAGCAATACCGCTGTAAGAGTATCGCTTTAGGTTTAGATACGTATTCCATTTTGTATTGACAAAGGACGTGTACCTACTATTGAAAACTTCTTTTGTTGGTAATTGCAAATCCAAACAAAAATATTATTAGTCTTTTATTGATTCAGTAAAAAGATATTTAAAATAATTTAAATGGTCAAAGTTTTATTAATAATAATTTATGCATATATTTCTAAAATAACTTCAATAAAAAATTGTTTTTTCACAATTAAAAATTTATATTTGTAATTGGTTGGGACTGAAAATGGTATAAGGGTATGTTATTATTTTGTACATTTTATTATGCTTATTTAGCTTAGGTAATAGTTTTAATCGATAATGAATTTTTAGAAAAAATCGCGGTTAATATCATGTAAAATATTTAAAATTGATAAATTAGTAGTGATTTAAAATAAATTAGCATTTTAAAATATTTAAAAGAGAATTTTATAGTTAACTAAAAGTCTTGAAATATACACTCCTGTCGATTTAATAAATTTAATTTACAAGAAAATTTTAAAACTGCTTTTTAGCGAATTACACATTAACGCGAGTTCAATTCGAGCGTAAATTCCCGTAATTAGAGTCTCTTCTTGGATTCTCGAACATTCCAGATAATTCTTGAGGTTTACGAGAATATTCGGCAAACTTAACATTTAGAACCTGTTTGCCTTCTAAAGGGTTAAGTTGTAATGGTTCCATGCACAAAAACTAAATTGTGTACCTTGTTTATCTTTGTAGCTTAGTAACGATCCTCTATCACGCTACTGGCATATAAACGAAATTTTACAATTGTTTATGTTTGATATTTGAGGTTGTGTATTTGCAATTGTTTGTTTATTGAATATTTGCAATTTCTGACTATTTTAAGTCTTTAGTTTATTTATAAGTGAGTGTACTGTGCTTTATTTAATTAAAAGCTATGCCGCCTATAAAACTTATTGATGAAAATTTGAAACCGTTATGGCCGCTGGAGGTAAAACAAACTATTGAAGCTTAAGAGAATTTTGTATGCTTTCATCTTGCTCCGTGATAAACTGTATGAATATAGTAAACCGTGATAGTGAGATTTTTTAGATTTCCTGCTATTCATCACTTTAAACACAAAAGTCGTTTAATGGACTTTCCAAAATTAGAAGAATAAAGTGGATAGACGCAATTAAAAGGAAATATTTATTAGAAGAAAAACTTAAAATCGCTAGAATATGTTCGAAACATTTTATAACAGGTATATGAAATACTTATATTGTAAAAGTAAAGTATAATAAAATAATTTAGGAGAACCTCCTTACACATAACCCATACGTTTACTGGTGGATTTATTCTTTGGGAATGTTTCACCTAGAATAAATGAAAAAAGGTAGAGCCAAAATTAATATATAAATACATATTAATAGAGTTATTAACATAAATCACAGCATAAAAAACAAAACGATTTTATGAAATAGTTAAAAAAGTAACATACCTTTCCGACAACAACAATCATTTCGTCGATTTTCAAAGCACCACATCCGGTAACAAATCCAGCATCAAAATATTTGAAGGCATTTAAACTCTTAAAAGCTTTCATCTGTTGCTTGGTATAGTAACTTGTTGTTAGAACTAAATAAGTGACAATATCCATATTAGTTACTGGAGGAAAGTCCGCAAGATTTGTACTAAATTTAGAATCATCCAAAGCAAAATGATCTATGCCATTTATATATTGAAATTTTTGTATGTACCGTTCAGCAACATCAGCATCTTTAGCTTGTAATTTAATAAAATACTCACTCATTGTTTATAAACACAGATAAAACTAAGATAAAAATATCTATCTGGTAAATCACAAAGATATATTAGTCAATTTAAAATAACAGAACGCAGTGTAAACACTGGCAAATTCAATTAAACGTCGATAAAATGACACAGAAATATATGGCAAATTGCTTTGTTTTACCTCCAGGGGCCATATTGAAGCTGTTTTGTTGGACTACCCTACTGGTTATGACGGCACGTTCGCATATACGGCTTCAATTTCAGGTATGCCCTTTATTAATGAAACTATCTCTATGAGAATATTCATTAAACTGTCATAGTTGGTAGCGGTTAGGTTAATTTAGGTTATTCTGCTTTTCCTAAAACTTATTCTGTGAATCCTTGTAACCAACGTTATCGCAGCCAGAGGCCTTCATCTGTGCAAACTAAACCATTGCAATATGCTGTATAATTAATTACTAAATTCGCAGAATTCTCTAAAAACATGCCAAGAATAAACCTACTGTCGAAATCAAAACGTACAGATAAATCATCTGTTACTTCGTTATATTCCCAACATTTCTTTTCTACTTTTGTCTTTGTACCTGCCTTGAATTCAAATTCTGTCAGCCTCCTTACGGCTTTTTTGTTCACAAATTAACAGTCGGAGTCTAGAATTGATTTTTACGGCATTTTACCGAGTCATTTCCCAAGTTTGGCCCGTCACTCTATGGGGTCATCAACGGAGCATTCCATCTGTCAAAACGTCAGAACTATTTTAAAATGAAAATACTAAACCTGAAGGTTAATTGCCTACAGTTAATTTCGTGGTTTATAATTGTATCTCGAATTTTAATCTTGTAATTAGTGGTTTTTGACAAAAAGGTTTCTAGAAATCTGAAGTAGGTAGTAAGTTGGATTTCGTGATGTAAAAAGTAACTTGTAACGGTCAGGTATAAAACATAAGAAACACAAATAATTTTAAATACAACAAAAGCGCAAAGAATGTTACAGTAAGAACACCCTGTAGATAAACTCGAGCAATGCTGCACTTGTTGCGGAACGAGCTCGTGACATGGTGAGATTTAAGATTTAGAAGGGCGTGGTCAGTACCTACCAGTATTATTACCCAGATTGTAATTTGAAATCATTATTTCGAGCATGAATTCTTGGAAATCGCGGCGCAAGGTATCTCCGCAAAATGGCTGCAAAACAAGTAAATGCTTTGGAACTGTAAAGCTCAGCAGTAATAATAATAATAATAATAATAATAATAATAATAATAAATAAATTTATCTTTACAAATATTTACAAAGAGAATATTTTAAATATAATAAAAGAAGTAAAGTGTTTTTTCTCGCTTCACATATTTTTATTTGATGGTTACCTCTTTTTTATTTCGTTCTGTCACCCATTCTTTCCGGTGCATATCTCATTTCCTCACTCTATTTTCCAATATTTTTCGTTTTCTGTTATTATTGCTTAAAATATCTCTTTAGTAAGTATCTCTTTCATCCTCCGATTCTCCTGTGGTTTCTATTTTACAATGTTGTTTCTTTATTCTAACTTTAGTGAAAAGACATTTTATAAAAGTTGGTTATGATGCTTCGTACTTTGACCCCAGCCGGTATTTTTTGGTTTACTAGAAATGTATCTTTGATACTGTTAAGTAGTTTTCCTGTGTTGCGATATTCTTTACTTTATATTATCCTTCATTTAGTTATCTTTAATTTTAAAATTTCAGTTTTTCGTTTGGGTCTAATCAAAAGGACGTTATCCAGAAAACTTTAAATTTAAAAAGAATAAGATTGCACTCTCTTTACTATTAGTAGTACAGTGCTTTCCAAAGTGTGAGCCATCGAAAAGCCGCAAAATATTGTATGTATAATTATTTTTCATTTATATGATCAATAATTAGTAACGTGCGCCGAAGAAAAGTAATCCGTGACATTAAGAGGTTTGTTATCAACCGCCAATTTTTGCTCTGGTATTTTATATGGTGGTTTCGTCAAAAATAAAATTTGAGTTTTCTTGAAAAAATGACTATTTCTCAACGAAATTATTAAGCAAGATTATCAATGTTTTTTTATATCGTCATTCAAGTGGTAAGTCTCTCTATCAAAAACTAGAGAAAAAATTTGGGTTCCAAACTTTATCGTCTCACCATAATTCTGGTAAGAAGATAAGTTAAGCCTCAACGACCCGTTAATTGAAAAAAATTTAAAGGAAGTGAGTTTGAATTGCAGCTAGATGAAGCTAGAGACAATAATATGGATTCCCAATTCCTGACATCGATATTTGTAGAATGTACAAACGAGGCTTATTTTTTAATATTACAGCAATTTTCGATCTCAAATGAAGTTAAAATCATTGTTGAGAGGCTCTTATCACAACTAATTTTCTGGATTGAGAAATATCTACAAATTTGCATGGATTCAAAACCCATGTAACCTGAATTTATTTTTGCGGAAGAATAGAATCTTATCGGATTTTCTGAATACAAGAGTTTAAAAGCGAAATTACAGAATTGACAAAATTTTGGAATTCCATTTTGACGAGGTATTTGCAGAAAGCTGGATTTTTAGCGGTCACTATGAAAAAAGTGTCGATCAAAAACCAACGTGCAAAAGGAAATGACCGTGTCCACTTGATTCTACGATTTGAGAAAATGTGTAATGAATTTATTTAATAATAATAAAATGAAAACCATGAAAATGAAGGAATTTGTTCATAGCGCAATCACACAAGTTTTATATAATATGAATAGTCATATTTCTACTTAGAAGAGCCATGGAAAAATCTAATTTCAAAAAAGGAGTCCCGACTCGAATAAAATTGAAAACAACTGCAGTAAAATATTAACGACCAATTTTAAATTCTGGAAGATTACGTAATATGCTTTGATATTTTTTATATGCATCGAATATAATAAACATAACGTTCAGAACGTTTTCACAGAATTCGCGTTCTAGAACTGATTAACCTTCAAGTTTTATTTGGTGTTTTCTATAGTTACACAATTTATTGCTCCGAGAACTATTCTCGAATTGATTACCTATTTTTTATGTTTACATCGCCAATAATATCTCCAAAAACTACCTGTTCAAAATTACTGAATAGATAATAGAAAAAAATAGTTGTGCTATAATTACTAGAATTTAAATATATCGTTAGAAAGCTGCCCCTTTTTAATTTAATTTTATTAACAATAAGTATCAATTTTCGATTTTTGAAGATATTGAAGATAATTTAATAAAAAGGATTTGCCATGCACAAATCCATATTATAACTCTTTATTATATGCTTAACTACTATATATAAAATATATTAAACCTTGTAATATTTTACATATGTCTTGAATGATATATAGATAATACCTAGCTTTATTTTACATTACCTTTTGTTTACAAAATACTATCAATCATAGCAATAACTTCCATTGTTTACTTAATTATGTAATGAAATTGATTAATACAAACTGCCTTCTTACAATACAAAATGTGTTTCCTTTTTTTCCAATTGTAATTCAAACCTTTATCGTCCTTATAAACGAAAATAAAATAATAAGTTATGATAATGTTGACGAAATTTGTAATTCTAATAAAAGAAGGCAGGATTTAAAAATGGTGTCACAGTTCACGTCCGTGAATATATTTATTGGATTGTGGTATTAATCAGATTCAACCTGCCGCATATGTTTAATATTTCAATTTAAAAAATATACGGTTGTCTAGTACAGTAAAAAACGTTAGTTTTCAACCACTAGGTCCAATCACCGTAGGTGGAGGTCAACTAAACCATAAGAAACACTCGTCACTATATTTTGTCTCAAAAGAGATACTAATAAAAAAGTTAAAAAATAATAAGGTGATTCCAGACTACAAATTCCGTTTTAGATATTCGACTATCGACCAATGACCTTAACTAGGAAAGAGGAAGATAACTTAAGGATAATAGAACATAGAAGATAATGAAGATAATTTTAGGAGCAGTAAAATTGAAATGATTTACGGAATAGAGCAAAAATTAGAAGAAGTGACCATAGTAAGAAAAATAAAAAGACAGAATTAAATAATTGGGATATATATATATATATATATATAGAGCAGAGGAATAAACAATAACATAGAAATGACATAATGGCAATTAAAATGAAAAGCGAACAGGTAGACCTAGGATTAAATGGATAGAACAGGTGAAGGAAGATATGAAGAGGACAGGAATCAAAAACTGAAAGAAAAAGGCCATGGATAGAAAACTATAGAAGAAATTGTCAAAGAAATTGTAGTCGTGAAAACAAAGATTGATCCACCCCAATAAATAAATAGATTTAGAAAGCGTTAAGTGGCGTAACCCCAGGAGAAGTGAAATGCCATTATATGCATTATATTATGTTGAACACTAGAACCTTTGGTTTGTCGTCTTTGAACCACTTAAACATCAAATAAACATTTTGCATCGATTAAATTAATTATTTCATGAAGATGCTATTTTGATTTGGTGTTCAAGACTCAAGCTATGGTTTTATTGACATAATAGAATATGAAGAATAATAGCTACGCTCTGAAATCTTCTTGATATAACAAACATTAGATAAGGTATGGCATAAATATTTTTCTACCGAGCATAAAAATGTAATTTGTATGGATTGCAATTACATACCACACAATATTTTAATAGGTTGTTAAATTTACTTATTAGCCTAATTGGTAATTGTACGTACTAATTTTAAACCTTACCGACAATAATTTTTGTTATAAATAAATTTAATGCATTTCTATATCCCATTTTGTGTTAAAAGCGTTTGATTATACAATAGTTCTTTTAATAATTACAGCTTTTTGATTAGTTCCACGCGATTTTAAAAGTTTTCTAGTAGATGCGAATGATGCGTGGGAAATAATTGCAATCCGACTATGAACTTTCCTTTTCTGATTTCTTTACGTCTAATGTTATAACACCCACGGCCATATTGTTAATGACAATCACTCGTCAGCCATCCAGGTAAAGGATATTCATCAGATTTAATTTATATTAGAGTTGTTTGTTGTAGCTATTTTATGATTATGATGTTAACATTAATTCCAAATATAGAATAAATTTATTTCATTTTATTTTCATTGTGGATTTCTAATAAAATAAAATGAACTTAAGAAAGAACGTTTTGTTATTTTTATTAAACTACGTTTATACAATAATAATTATGTTTGAAATATAATAAACATTCGTAAGATTTCTTGAACATTTAACCCCCTTCACAATCCGAGCTTGCATTTCGGCATTGTGTATTTCAATAATAAATAATAATAATAATTTCTTTTTTGTGGATTAAAATAAATGAAAATTTAAATTTTATTTTCTTCTAAAATTTTTGAAATAAATAAAAAATTCACATAGCCCAAAAATATTTAGAAGACAGAGAATCAAATTACCGAAACGACAAGGATAAAATAATAGAATATAAGAAATTAAAAAGAAATAGGCAAAGAAATATATTGAACAGAAACTGAGCCTTTATGGTATGAAGTATGAAAATGACGTATCTAAACTTTTCTTCACAAATGTTTATTTAATCTGTCAATTTCTACTTGATGTATTATTTTAAATAAAAAAAATTAGCAATAATACAAAAAAATATTTATTAAGAATATTCATAAAATACAAAATTGGTTGTTTTAACGCCTATAGAAGAATTAAATACATTTAAGTAATCTAATCTAACCCAACCTAACCCTAACTAATTTCAAATTTTGGTAAAATAAATAATAACAATTTCTATTTAATATAATACTTTCTAAGAGCACGTTATAATTGCTTGTTCTGAGTCTAATTTCGTTGTGTATGTAAGAATTTACGGGTTGGATTATTAGTTGATATTGGAAACGAATTTATGGCCGGCCTATGAAAAATTATAAACACAGTATTGAATCATATTTTTTTTTGATGAATTGTATTATTTGGATTTTATATTTGTGTTACTTAGTTCAGGTGAATGAATCAATAAACGAAATAAACAGTTCTTTTTGGGCCAGTTTTTTAAACCTTTTTGAACAACTCCTTAACAAAACGTTGATTTCTTGAAAAAAAGGCGCTGGCATGCTCTGGTTACAGTTAAATATGTAAAATGCGGCGCCAGTATGAGCGTACTTCGTGTTATTGTTTCATGTCATCCATATTAATCGAAGAAAAACGTTCCACCGTGTTTACTAATTTGTGATGTGTACTATGCCGGTATGCATTAGTTCGAGTCGTTTTACCATATTTGGGCGACTACCAGAGGAAGGTCGAGGCAGTTTGAGCTTTATTTTCAATTACTTCGATTCAAAATTCAAATTGGACGATTTGTCAGTAGGATTTAAACTCGTAATTTGAATAAATTATCTAATGAGAACATTCTTTAGTAGTTCGTACTTGTAAGAGCGCTTACGTTCTGCAGAACTGTCGTAATAGAAAGTTCATATTTATGTCTATTTCGTAATTTTTGAGAATCATATCAAAATTAAATGAGGAAGACAAAATATTTCTTTGTCTAGTTCGTGAATGTTCATTACATATCCATATTTACGTTTAATAGATTCTATTACCGAAGAATGATGTTGGGAATATTCAGAAAAGCACATATGAATCTGAATATTTCATGAATATGGTATGAAGATTCTTATTTATTCATTTATAGTTTCCGTAGGTACAATATATATGAAATATATGTATATAACCAAATATTGGGGAGATATCACAATAATGTGTCCCCTCTTGACCGAACTAGAGGTGGGACCGTGACTGCTGGTACGTTACTATCAAATTACAACGATGTTTCTACCTCGATATATCCCTACGTCAAGATATTAATAATACGTTCTTTCTCTTTCATAGCGCGTTCTTTATCACTCTCATGGATTCCTGTATGTCTTTATATATTTAGTCCAAATCTGTATTTGTAAATATATATAAATTAAAAAAAAAAACTAAAAGTATGAACATTGAAGACCTACGTTGAATAGTAGTAATAATAAATACTATTGAAAATATTTTTATAAATTATACAATTTAAATTAGTCTAAGTATTTATTTGTATTTTACGATTAGTACGGAGGCATGTCTTAGTCATATTTGTTTGTCGGGAAACGAATATGCGTAGTTAAAAATTTAAGTTTTGGATTTTATATGCGCGTGATTATCGAAGAATTAAATAAGAGGGCATATTACGTAAAAAAGTAGATTTGTTTCTAGTTGTCAGTTTATGATCTGTAATCTGTTTTTCGCTTCGGAAGTTGTAAAATATTTTTCGTTTTTGTGGGATAAGACAGGTTTTTAAAAGCAAAAGCTGAGAACCTATATTTTATATTATGTAAGTTCGAATATTTCAAAAAATAATTTGAACTAATTAGTTACTGTAAATATTAAAATTGTGAATTATGAGCAAACATTATTTTGTATTGAGCTTAAAAAAAATAAAGAATATTGCAGATACCCTTACAAGTATAATTATAAGACGATTTGTTTCCCATATTATTTATAATAAAATATTTTAAACAAATGCAGAAATCTGCCCAAAGCATTTTTTTATTATTCCAATGTAACTATTAGCAAACTCACAGAAAAAAGAATACTTGCAAAACACCTACATTTTATACTAATAATATAGGTAAGTGTTTACCAAGGTTGCTTATATACCGTGGGCTGTTAAACGTAATCTTAATAAGATGCTATAAGATGCGTGTCGTCACTGCGGTAAATCTCAAACCGCAAAACATCCATAAAAGTCTGTACACGCGGCGGGAATATGATATAGAGGGAAAATTTTTTCACTATAATAGGTAATTTAAATTTTATATAATTAATATTATTCATGTGTTTGAGATGTGGGAAAATTAATAGAACTGAAAAAGTAGTATAAACCAATTAAGATTTATGAAATAAAAGCTGTAACGCGCTTTCAATAAAATATGTTCCAATATAAGTAAAACCATTATTTATTTTTATTGTACAAAACAAGTTTTGAAATGGTCTGAAGTATACTAATATCAAAATCGTAAAAGGATCCTATCGTGGGTTACCAAACCAAATAAAGCGATCCAGGAACCATATTTAAACACAATATGACATAAAATAAAGAGAAGAAAATATTTGTTTTAGAGATAACAAAGAAGTGGTTTTTAATTTTTCATTAATTTAATTTAATTTTCACATCGTCGATTTATTCGTCCATTTAGTGTTGGGTTTTAATTAATAAGACAATTCGTAAGATTATATGGGGAACAGTAACAAATCGTACACAGAACACGAAGCTAATGACCCTACTAGTATATCCCAATAACTAAAACTTATAAAGATAGCAATATTAGTTTTTCACAACATTAATTAAAATTATTTTGGTTGGTATAAAAAATTTAAAGGAATAACTTTAATAAGTCATGTTAATTATTAAAGTAAAAAATACTTAACGGAATTTATATAAATCTCAGAGAAATTGATTTTTTAAATAAAAAATTCTTAGAAAAATGGGTAAAATTAAGAACAACAAATAAAATATTATTTGTAATTATTATTAAATTTCAAATGAATAAATTTATTTTCATTTCCAGTAACTCTTAAAATTGCTACTTTCTATATATTTCATTTAAGAAATATATTAACGTCGATTTCCAATACAAATATACAATACCGTTGCGAAATATTTTTGCAAATGAGATGCAGTGACTCACAACATTATAAACAAGAGTTAGAGATTTCCTTATGTACTAGCTGTAATAAAATAAAATAACCTCTTAGGAATGTACGACATACTATATAGAGTTGCACGACGAGTTCTTTTATCGTCCGTCTCTATTGCTTAGAGAAGGCCGTTTATCAGAAAACGGTTCGTACTTTCAGTAAACTTGTATATGAAATCTCGCACAACGGAAGAATCACATCAGCACCAGTTTTACTCAGAAACGAATTATAAATAATTAAATACATTACTTTAACACCATATAATTAAATTTCGATTTCATAACTTATTAGTTCTTGTTTGCTTCTTTTTATGCCAGTTTTTTTAAATCTCTTAATGCAAATATCTATAAATTATATATAAGTATTCTCAACAATACCACTTCAAAGGCTTAAAAGAGAAATTCAACAAATTAAAAAAGAATCAATTGTCTAAGAGAACTAACAGATGACAGCAGTACTGATTAATCTGCTAAGATATTAAAAGAACTTAAAATACAATTTATCCTATCAGATTAGAAGTATAGTTTAAATATATTTGAAGTGTAGTAGAAGATAGTAAATGGGTGAGGATTAGTAAACAAAAAGAAATGAAGTTCGCAAACCATTTAGAAAAATTATACCGACCACATGAAGAACTGGATCTTAGGTTAACCAAGAAATAGACCCCACCTCTCTCAAAGAAGTAGCTTCTGAAATAATGAATATTCATTCGAAAAAAACTCCCGAGTTTGACCTTAAAAAAGCTCTGGTTAAAATATCTCATCTAATAACTGCAGCATTCGGAGATTGGAATATATCTATAAACTCTCTTGCCTGTCATGTCGAACATTATTGAAAAAATACTACTCAAAAGAATAGAATAAATAGAGTTAATTCGAATTCCCTAGTTTCGATTTAGAAATAATAATTTAACCACTAAAAAAACATTTTTGCTGAATTTAACTTGATGAAGCACAAGCCTTTCAAAAGGTCTAGCACAAAGGTTTAAACTACAAGATGACGCTTCCCTCTCCACACAGGATTAAAATGTTATTGAATCATATATGTTTTAAGCAGATAGTTTTACTCTGATCTGAAAGAGATTAAGTACCACAAGGAAGCGTTATAAGGTCAACTATACTTAGTTAACCCTGTGATATTCTTCAATTAGAAAACGATACTCTTGCCCCCTTCGTTGATGACAATGCTATCATAGTAGAAGAAAACAACAATGAATATGTTACCAACAACCTACAAAAGTACAACTTGGAAAAAATGAATGATAAAACTTAACGAGACAAAATATCTGCAATCAACTTCACCAATATAAAAAGAGACTTTATACCCGTCAGGTAAACAATACCTAGATATTACTCTGTACGCCAAAATTTGCTGGAAAGCACATAAGTTTCTGCTCTATAAACAAATACTTTAGTTTGTTTGATCTCATTGAATTCAACTTTAGGGATGCACCAAACGAAGCAATCTAGTGATCATCCAAAGATTTCAGAATACTAAGTACTAAGTACTAAGAAATATCATTGATATGCTTTGGTACTACAAAAACAAAGATTTCTATCTGGACCTGGAAATGCAAATGGCCAGGCCATCAAAAAGTTTGCCAGGAGTCACGACGATCGACTTCACCATAATAAGAACGGATATCCAGATACTCGTCAACATTAAACTAAAAAGAAGAGTCAAGACCCTTTGAATTAGAATAGTGACAATTTAAAAAGCAGAGCTAGTGAATTTTATGAGCTAAGATTAGTGTAACTAAATATCATAAGAACATGAAAAACACTAATGAGTAATTTAGAATTGAATTGCTCGTTGATTATAAACTAGATTGTAATTATAAGAAAACCCCGAAGGAGTAGTATCGGCACAAAAAAATTTAATGTAAGAAAAAATGATACATCTAAGTTTCGATATCGAGCAGCCGTCTTCGAAATAATTCATTTTCAACAATGGACTTCTATTATTCATTTTGTTAATATTAATAATTACTTGCTTTTAACCAAAAATAATAAAAGTAATATTTAACCATATTGATACGTATTTAGCAGATGCTTTTTGAATAAATATTGTGGTAATATTAGTATACTTGATGCCGTTTCCTTGGCTTTGTGCAAGACAAAAGAAAGTATCTTTAAGGCAAAACGCAACTAACTTCCAGTGCGCTGTAATTCCTAGTTTTCAACTATAATTTACAATTTATTGACAGTTTTCAACTTATCGAATTCCTGCCAAAGCGGTGTAGCAGTTCTTTTGTAAACATACATTTCAGCGTTGTGGTTCACGCCACAAATTTGAATAAATTATTGTTGAAAAATTGTTTCCAGTCACGTTTCAAATTACTTGCTCATTGTGGGTGGTCAAGAAAATTCGAGTAAGCTTTAGGCTCTTCATAACATCAAATTGGTTGTTGATTAATAAAATAGCTATAATAAATTTAGGTTTCAATTACAAATATTTTCGTTGAGACTTTAATTCTGTTGAACAGTTGGACAGACTTAGAGGGAGCTCGGTGGCTTAACTTTAAGAATGTAAATCTTTATGTGTTAGACATTTTCCATATTTTGTGTTGTAACTTGTACATAAAATATTTATTTAAATTTATTCATGTTCTATTCTGCTTTGCAATTATAGATTCTGTGTAAGAAAATAAGTCAGCATAGAATATTTTACCTATTATAAGTACCTTCTAATTATGGATTAGCTGTAAGTATTAACTAATATGCATTCTAGCGATAAATTATATAACTTCTATCATCAAATATTATTATTTTCTTACTAAACGATATGTGATTCATTAAAACCATTGCCACCTGCATAACACAGTTATAAAAAATTCAAGGAACAATATAATCAATCTGTCTTCTGTGTTAATTGCAGGAAATAATTAT
Organism: Hermaeophaga mercurialis; assembly: GCA_951812935.1. Classification (NCBI taxonomy): domain Eukaryota; kingdom Metazoa; phylum Arthropoda; class Insecta; order Coleoptera; family Chrysomelidae; genus Hermaeophaga; species Hermaeophaga mercurialis. The sequence goes on along the minus strand of OX638358.1, from coordinate 23,768,945 downwards.
TTAATTATTATATAATTGTTATCTTATAAGAGCTTAATTTTTATAAAGGAATCTGATTTTCAAAAAATAGTTATTATGTGAACAAACAACGTATAAAATTGAACCGTGGTATTATACATATATGAATTTGATGCCCTAGTTAGCTACAAGACGAGACAAAAGACTAAAATGTATTGAAATACAATAGCTGTGAGAATTATTCTATGAGAATTTAGGTAAATAGGTCTAATATAAAAAAAATTAAAGTTAAATAGACTTTTCCACAATCATTCTAAATTAAAAGCAATTAAAATAATTATCATGTTAACAGAAAGTATTAAAGATGACAATAATTGGCTGTATATAATATTATTTTGCAGCTAATGTAGAAGTAATTTTTTTATGTTTGTTAGAGCTCTTGTTAAAAATCAGTTTTAGAAAATATTTTTCTATTACACTGTTCTAGAATTTATAATAGTTTGAGTATGGATTTTAGGAGAATATTAAATAATTTAGTCCTTCCTGATTTAGTATTTTGTCTTGTATCGGCCCTACACAGTGTTTGTTTGTGTTAATCTCTCCATTATAATCCAAACAAGTAAAATAAAATTAGTTTTCGAGATAATTAGATATAGAGAAGTTTAATTAAAATTGCAAAGTGTGAACCTAACCTAACATAACCCATTCCTAGTTATAATTAAAAGAAGATACAATCACAACATTACATATATAATCCTTATGTAGAAAATTATTTAACAGTAAGTAAAAGGGAGAGGACTGAATCAGAAATTTTAAATTTGTGGATTTGTTGAAGGCCTCAAATAGAGAAAAGACATTCCAAAAAACTTGTGAGGGCCGAAACAACAAGGGTTGAATCAGGAATACACCGGGTCAAATGAATGGCCACCAAAATAACCCGACCTATCGTTTTAATGTGAAGTAAGCCATAATGATTATTTAGGATAATATAATAGGATTTAGAGATTGATTCATTGAAGAATATTACATTGAAATATCGCCATTTTAAAATAATTATTATAATTACTTTGAAATATGTCGAGAAATTAGAATCATGAATACAACAAAAAGATCTAAAATTGAAAAATTATGATAAAAGATGTCGCTCAAAGTCAAAAATTGCCGCAGGAAAAAGAATTATACTGTAAAGTACGACGAAAATTGAAAGAAAATAAAAATTTGGTTTAGGAATAAAACATATTTATCTAAAATGAAATATAAAGGGTTCTTTAATCATAATGGTAGTAGTATACAACAAAGGGTGTAGGAAAAATAGGAACAAAAATTATCGCCATTTCTTAACCGCCTAAAAACCTGTTACATTTGTTACAACCACTAATTTCAAGCCAATTTTCTCAGAAAAAAATTGTTACTAAGTCGTAATAAATATATGAGAATATTTTTCTGCAATGAGATTCTTTCAAAAACAGTATACAGACAGTAACTCAATACTTTTGTACCACAGACACATTAAATTCTCAGTCGTGGGTGTTTCGAAACAATGATTCCAAATTATTGGGTGCTGTCGATCACATATTATTTTTGTTACCTTGAGCGGCCAGTGTTTCAGATATTCTACTTTAAAAAACTTTAAATTAACGTGAAAACCGCCATCACGAAATTTTAAAATATAGTTTTCGTTTGAAATTTTAATATTTTGTAATATATCTTCGTCTTTAGGGTATAAACTAATTTGGGAGTGGATTTTTTAATCTAAATATTTCGCAGAATTCGGCTAGCTTAGGTAGATCCCACGAACAAAATTAGTACTTATGATAATAGTCTATCACTTTATATTTTTTTCAAAACTTGAAATTAGAATATGCATAAGATAACCAATCTTAGATAGCCCCTGGCTTGTTTCTGTTTTCTTTTATTTACAAACCTCTAAGTTGTATCTATGTACAAAGTATCTTCTATCTAATTCAGGGTCAATTTATAATATGTTATAATAAAAGGCTGCAATTATTTTTATAAAATTATAGAAGAACCAATGATTCCATTAACTTACTCCAAATCGAACATGTTTTAAATCTCGATTATCCACTTCTTAGCATTTAATTACCCTGTTGTATAGCTTGACGTGGTTTAACATATCTTTCCATTTATAAGTTCTACAATAGAATAGACCGGACCGTTAAACGTACCTAGTCAAACTATAAAATGCTTGTGACGCAATGGAACAAGTAGGCGAAGCATGTAATTTCTCTTCTGGTTCAAAACTTGCAGCTCCTACAGTCATCCAACCCACACTCTTGAAGACAGGCCCCTAGACCATCAATGTCTTGTTAGAAAAAGTCATTTGGTTCATAGCGACAACTTATTTTACAAGGGATGAATTCAAAGTTCTTGAAAAGTTTACATAAAAAAAGGAAATAAAATGAAAGTAATCACTGAGAACCCAATTCGGATTCAAAATACACTTAATATTGAAATTATCCAAGGAAATTAAGATGTTATTAATAATAAATTGTGTAAATTTGAAATGGACAATTTACTATTAAAGAAAATTACCTGGCACTTCTTTATTCTTGTCACTGCACATATTTTCCATTCACCTCTCTAATACTCATCTATGGTTTATTTTAAAGATATCTCCACATATGAGGACGTAACACTCTTTATATAGGCATAATTTCAGTTTGGCTTTTTCATTAGAGAATCGCAGATAGCCGTATCTAAGCTCCATACTCGACGGTTTTTTTTCGACAAGTTTTTAATCACTACATTCTCAACATAGCAACAACTTGCTATTTTTATACAAAAGTAACTTCAAAATATGTATTAAAGGCAGATTATTGGTAAAAAACTTTAAAGAATTAGAAAAATGATATATTAAATTACAAAGTATAAATATATTAAGAGAAGCGAAAATTACCCAGAAAGAACATTTGTGCAACAGTGTGTAACATTTACCAATGGCACCAGGAATCACATGTGAATTTGTAAGAATTTGGAACCTTTTCACATTTTAACTATATGGTAAACCAGCATTGAGGTAGAAGTCCTGAATTTTATTTTCTATTTCTAAGTGCTTGAAGCAGTTCATTTTACCAAAAACATTTGGAAAACTACCATTTGCGTACAAGGGAGGAAGATAAGCTCTTGGAAAAGATTAATTAATTAATGGTATGTTTTAAAATAGTTTCTTTATAATATTTAGCTTATTTAATTTGGTCATTTTGCTATACACACTGGATCGGATGGTTTTTGTCAATTATATCAATATCATGTCAGTATACCAGTATACCGATGCATTAGTCTTTTTAACAGTAACAAAATTCTTAATACTTCCTCTTAAATTATGAACCAAACTGGTACCACTTTCTAATGCTGCTCCAACGTCCACGTGCCAGTTTCTAGCGTTCAACAAAGAGACAAAACAAATATATAGAAGACGGAGACAATTCTACGTCATGTTCTCATATAATCAGTTTTATTATCTACAACGCAGAGGAAAAGTTAACGAAGGGCCAGCCAGCTACAACTTTGGCGGACTCGTGTATGTAAAGTAGTTTAGAAAAAAAATGTCACAGGTGTCGATTTGTAGAAATGGGTCGATGGTTTCGGACAAAATTTTTGATGGATGAATTAGAATTGACGACATAAATCTTGGAGGTTATTTTCCGTACTTAGGTATATCAGGAGTTCATAGTAATTATTTTTGATAATGAGCACATTTGTAGTTGAGTGAAACTACTACAATAGGATTAAATGCGGGATTATTTCTTAACTTAATAAATATAGAATGCCAAAATAAAATGAAAAAATTGTGATACCAAACTAGAGCCAATATTTTCGAAATGTGAGAGAAAAAAGATTAGCATATTTTGAAGGAAGCATATATTTTCCTACTATGCGCGAATTAATTAAAAAATATATTTCGAATATAAATAAGTATTATATTATACCAATCTTTATCTTTAAAAATAAGAATATTATAACGTAACACATCTTTGAGTGTTTCTAATCTAACAAATTGCCTTTTAATTTGGTTGCTACCGCCATTCAATGAAATCTACCCTCGATATAATGACTTGTATACCTTTTATTCCGAATATACTTTATGTGGTTTTGTAAACCGGTGTTAGGGTAGGCTGAACCAGTTTTAGCAGTAGATACAGTATTCAATACCAGTAGCAACATTAGTGTATCGTTAAGCTGGCTGGGGCGTCATCTAGTTAAACTTCTGATAATTAGAAATATTAATAGCCAGGAAAAGGTGTTCAGATGGATTTATGAGGACTTAAGAAGTCTTTTTGCCGTTTTATGCTTGTTTATTTTCATTAAATTTTTCTTTTAACAGAGCAAGGTATTATAAAATTTATATTTTGACAAAAAAAAGGTTTTCTTATTTTAAATCTGGTAATCAGTTATGACAGGAAAGTTTGATTAAATGTTGGATAACAATGTGAAGAAGAAAAAAGTTTAATAATTAATGACTGATTAAGGACAGTGAGCGGGGGCCTTCTTGCCACTTGCAAAATCGACTCTTTTTAATATCATATAATTTTTTTTTATATTTTATTTAAGTTTCTCTGTTACCTGGTATTATAAAATTATGATGGAGATTTTCCTATTTTTAAATGGGATGTCAGGTACCATAATAAAAGTTTGAATAAAGATAAGATAACAAAATGAAGACATTTTAAAGATAGAAATAGTTTCATAACTGAATACATGACCTATATACAATTTAAAAATAAATCAATGTCAATGTTACAACTTTTCAGATCTTTCTAGTTATTGTTATCACCATATTCTCGAAATGACTTGATATAGAAAGAAATGTAATTGTTCTAAATTTGGAACGAGAGCGGGCGGGCTTTTTGCCACTTTTAAGTCTCCAATTTTTAATTACGTACCTTGACTGCAACATTTGGTCTGTTTTTTGTGTATTGCAAATGAAATTTTCTCTTCTTCGGTTTCCTTTATAAAATAAGATATTCCACTGTTCTATTTTTATTTACAATGTTTATTCATCCAATTTTATTCTGTAGTTAATATCTTCATATCTTTGTTATAATGTTCATATAAGAAATTTCCCACAACAGTAATTTGGAAAAAAATCCGATAAATCGTCATTCTTTTGCTGGACTTAAACTAAGTTAAAAAATCATAACAATCGATATGCTCTGCAATAAAAGTCTAATCCACGTGTGGTCTATCAAATAAAAAATAAATATATCCGCAATATCATATCGTGAAATGAGTTGGTTTTTAGAGATGTCAGAATTACTTGAAATATGTTCCATTCATCGCTAATGTTTCTTGCAATATATCATTTATTTTTGCAGTGAAATCGATCTTATATGTTTATTATTTAGATGCTCTATGTCTTAGGGTATGGTTAAGACAAAAGAACCAGTTATTCTTGCACATAATTGGATTAATTTAGTGTGCATTGTTTTGTGTCTGCCATGCAATTTAGCGTTTATAGATTATTGACTCGATATCGAACTAGTTATTCTCTTTTTGTAAACGGTAAATTGTAATTATTTATGAGATTTTATTAGCCGCACATTTCAGACAGGTAAATTAAGTGGCAAGAATTGTAACTTATTACACAAAATTTAAATTGACGTTTATAGAACATACAAACAATAAACTTCAAGAAATTGTATAAAATAAATTGATTTATTCAAAATTAGCTTTTAATATACCTTTGAAAATTTTAATATTTTCAAAGAATTGTTTGAAATATTAACAATAACATAAATTTTATCAAATATCTTAAAATATCTGATAAAAATAGAGGTTTTTAAATTGTTCAAACAAACACTGCGACGGCAATAAATTAAGAAATAGTGTAAATAAAAATTTGATAAATCAATAAATCCAATTTTCGTTATCGTCAATACTTATCTTCATCTTAATATATTGTGAGCCAACCAAAATAAGGAAAAAGTACACCCAGAATTAAATCAAAGATAATGGAGTTGACGAAGACAATTTTGAAAAACCATTAAATTGCTTAGAGGTGTATTAAGGAGATGTTGTTTCCTATAGTCATTTTATTTCTCTACCATCCTCATGTTGTATGAATGCAGTTATTCCAAGTTTAGGATCATTACTCATAATATCAAATAAAAATACATAAGATAAAACTTGTTGAAATAATTCAACGATAGGTTTTGCTCCGCAAATACCTGTCACATATCGCATGAACATATTTTTCCTTCAGATTTCCAGCAGCAATTATTTATTTAGTGCAATTACGGAGCAATGCTACAGCTCACAATGGCAGTTTTCTAAATTCTTTGTTTTTACCCGATTGTTAGAATAAAAGACCGAAGATCCGAGGCTATATGTTGAGCTATTATAAATAAATTCTTGGGAGTTTTTCTTTTGGAATTCTGCCAAAGAAATACAATACAGGCCTTTTATCGGCGACATAGATATATAGCTATACTCGGACCTGAATTTACTAAATTGGGAACGTGTAGACCGAAGACAACAATTGGTACAGCCGAAATTGCTGGACTACCAAAAACAAACCTTTATTTTTGATCCGATATTTAATAAGAACATAGCAATAAAAATAATAATTAATAATTAAAAAATTTCACCTCTTTCTATGAAAAGGAAAAAATAAAATAAACCATATTTAAATTTTATGGTCTTTAGGAAAAAATATGCGCAAATGTCAATATTTAGTTAATTAGTAACGGAAGATGAATAGAATAATTTGGGGCCTGATTGTGAATTTTAATAAGTTTAAATAACCAATAATAAAATAATATATTTTTGTTTCGAAACTAATACTAAGTTCAATAAAAAGTTTTAATGTGATAATGTTTCCAATTTACTTGAATTCCTCTTCAGATTTCTAATATAAGATATGAATGATTTTTCCCAATAATTTACAATTTATAGGTAATATCTACCACATAAGATGGTTTAGATATGTTAAAAAACGTGTTTAAAGCAAGAAGTACCAGTGTCCAAAATTATTTGAATTTTAAATATAAAAATTATTATTAAACCAAATTACCTAATAAAATATTAGTAATATCGCAAATTTCTGATACTTTTACACCTATAAAGAAAACAAATTTATTTCACTCCTGCATTAATTCAACCCTGTCATAAAAGTTAAAAATGTAGCTTATAGCTTGTAGATATACAAATTATTTGCCAAACTGCTTCATTAAAAAAACACTGAACATATCTTCCCCATCTCTTTTATTTCAGGCATGTAAAGAAGTAACACTTGTTATATGGACATAATTTCAATTTTGCTTATTCATTGGCAAATCACAGATATGTCGTCTCTAAGCTCCACAACCAAGTTTTTTATTCCAGCATTTTCAACTAAGCAATAACGTGCTAATTGTCTATCAATAAGGGTATAAAAAATATGTGTTAAAGGCAGATTGTTGATAAAAATATATTAAGAGAAATAAAAATCTATTTATAAGCATCATTTGTGCATAAGTGTATGGCATTTACCTATTATAACATGATTCACAAGTGAAATTGAATGAATTTGGAACCCTTTGACATCCCTAAACTACATAATAAATCAAAATTGAAGTAAAAGACCTAGATTTTATTTGCTATCCTTAAATTAATACGAAGCACGATCTGAAGCAGTTCATTTTACCAAACACATTTGAAAAACAACCATTTGCGTTCAATAAAAAAAGAAAATAAACGACAATACGAAGAAAACGTAGCAAGAAGTAATGAAACAAGCATTAGATAAAATAGGAATGAAATATATCAAGGCAACAGTGCAAAACGGAAAATATTTGGATGCACAAGCAAAGGTAAGAGCATTTAATGTGTTACACATCAACAATGTTAAGGTTAACTACATAAAAAGGCTTACAAATTGCAAGGTATTGGTAATTCTTAATAAAAACATTTAGTACTACAGACGATATAATTAATAATGAATTAGTACAATATATCTAAAATACATATAAAAAAGTTGAATATTCCGTTTAACTGTCTCAACTCTAAAAAGTCACCTACTATACGTAAAGTTATGCAAGTTGAAATCTTGCTATACGTAATGTTAATTATTGAATGTATTATTAATGCAAAAACAGCAAAAATAAAAATATGGACTTCTTACTAAAAAGTACTCCGACGTAGCAAAAAGTTTCAACACTGGAATCGAAAATTTCACACCAATAAATCCTTCTCGAGCTAACTTATTGGCTCAGTGAGACGCTAATAGACAGTAAAGAGGGAATTTCAAAAAATTGCTCAGGTTCCAACCATTTCCATAAAAGAAAAATTCAGTAGATCTCTTATCTCAGTGAATATCTATAAGATCAGATCAGTAACCGCATATGACGATTCCTGTTATCGAACAAGGACAGGTGTATCAAATGCGACTACATAAGATTTCAGTGTTTTCGTGTTAGTGGTTGTTCCTGTATAATGTAACGATTTGGCGGATTGATGTAAACCCGATAGTATTGTTTTTGATGGCGGATCTTTATTAAATGGCCGAGAAAAAAAAATGTCAACGATGCCGCTAAACGTGTTTTATATTGTTAAAGCAAATAGTACAACATGGATGGAACATCACAGAGCGTCAACAAAAAAGGTAAATATGTATATGGAGACCGTGCTAAGCAGAATGTACACTTATAACATTTTAATGGATTCTCGAAAATGTTTTTCTATTTGACAAATACTAAGTACTTAAAGTGTGTTCAAGGCCTTTTCTTTGAAGTACCTGGACCAGATTTTATAAAAGTTTGATTCAAATTAAAAATAAAATTAATTTATATAATTTTTGATTTTTTATTATATTATTATTATATAGGCATGTATCAAGACCCTATGATAATTGGAAACATATGGATTTCTGTAGTGAATAATTATTCAAATAACTAAAATTCTTCTTCTTCACTAAACATCCTTATGTTTTTTAGGGCGCCAGATTATTATTTTCTCCGTGCATTTGTCCACCTTTCCCACTTTTGCCATTCCAGCGGTTTACTTTTCAGTTTTCTTAACATTTTTTTCATGTCTTCTATTCTGTTCGGCGAGGATTTTCTTAGTCTATCATTTTTCTTTTCTTTTCCTTGTCAATTTTCAAAAATTTTAAATTGCACTCCTACTGTTTCCATTGCTTTCAAAAATACTTCTCTAGGACTAGGTATATTTTCTCTCCTGTTTCTTCACACGTTTCTCTGATTCCTCAGGATGATTATATTATCGTGCGTTGACTCTTTGTATTCTAAAAGCAACTAGTTCATCTTCCATTTTGTTTATTAAATATTTCCTCAATCTTTTTTTTGCCTATCCCTTGTATGCTTTATATTCTACAGAATCCAGACATATGGCTGATTGAGAATTAGATTGTTCTCCAAATATAGTGGAATCGAATTTTTATCCCAGGGCTCCTTGATATTTTCCTTCCTCTCTCAATTTTATCACTTCTGGATTTATGTTCTCTTTACTTCCAGCTTTTCCTAGTTTTATATTTAGCAGTGCTTTTTCGAGTTATTGTTTACTGATTTCCTTCATTCTATCGTTTACTTTGTCCTTTCGTCTCTGCTCACGTATGTCTCATTTGGTCTTTCATAAAATATTCCTAAATAGTGTTTCCTTTCTAATATCGCTTTTTATTTACAATTATTTTGTTTTCTTCCTTTTCATTCTTCTCATTTCTTTCAATTTCTCTCATCCTTCTTCTTCTTCTCCAATCAGTCCATTATAATTTTCCTCTGTATTTTTTTAGGATAGTCCTATTTATATTCATCACTTTTGGACTTTGTATATTTTCTTGTGAGCGTTTCATTGTTTCAACCTTTTCCTTTACTTCTTGTATAACACCAATCCGTTTGTTGCTTATCTGTCTCTGTTCTATATTTTTCTTCTCCTTTTTTGGCTTTTAGTTCAGGTATTCTTATTTTTCTATATGTTTTTTCCTGTTCATGCTGCCTCTTCTACTCCTTGTATATAAAGTGGAAATAAGCATTTTATTATTATTATTTTTGCTTGATTGCTTAGAACGGTATTTCTTTATAGCTCACTTCCTCATTTAGTATTATCCCTACTTCTTCCCTCAATCTCTTTCCTTTCCGAACACCAGAGTAGTCTTATATATCCATTTGCCGCTTTAATGATTCCTTGATCCTCTTTTTTGTTTCACATTTTCCGAAAATTTGTAGGTGTTATTCCATATTTGTTATAATCTCAGATTCTTTGCCATTTAGGTGTTTTTAATTCAGTTTCCTATTTGTATAAGTTTTTTCTAAGTATTACTTCTTTATTTTTTTTGTATCGTTTCTTTTTCTTTTGCCTTATTGTAAATTTCGATTTTGAACCTATTCTGATATTTCTCTAATTTTTCTTCTTTTTCCAGTTTTATCCTTTCCTAGTCTTGTGTATTGATTTCTATTTCTGTAATCATTAAATTATTTCTAATTTTAGTCGTTTCTGTCCTCTTCAATGGTTTCTCATTCTCCTAATTCAGTTTCATAATCTTGATTTCCCCTATTTTCATCATAAATTCTATTAATTATAATGTAATTTACTTAGTTCAATTTACAGCGTTTTTTTATTACAAACTAAAACAAATTAATACATTAAAATTAAATTAATTATTTCTTTGATTGGAATTGCCTGTCTAATCAAGCTAAACATTTTTTTTTGAACATGCCTGATCGACCTTGGGCTCTCGTGCTAATTTTCAACAAAAATGATTGATGCCCGAGAAGGAAAAATGAATAGAGCTAATGTATCTTCTCAGTTTCTGATTCCCCATTGGTATTACCATAAAGGGGTACTTAATTACATTCGGACCTTTGAACAGCATGGCGCCGACTATCTCATAGCTATAAAACAAGCCTACAATTTGTACACCTTCCTTATTATCGCGCAGTCGAGTTGAAAACATGAAAATATAATATCGTGTCTGTAACATCTCTGGTCGACTTTTAAGAACTCAAAATCTGGTACCTGACTTGGGGAAGAAAACAATTGTTGGCTACATTGGTTGTAAAAAAGAGGCTCAAATTGTATTATGTTGAGGATTGGACAAGTTGATATAATAACTGTTTTTATTAGCAGGTGGAAAGAGAGTGCAGGTATTGATGACGATATCTTTTTTTTATTATTCACTGAATTAAAGACAATAAATAATGAAACAAACGAAGAAGAAGAAGAAAAAACAAAATAATAGATACCGACCAATTTTATATTTTAATTACTTTTAATTTCTTTTAGAAACAAATGTACTAATAGGAAGCAAGCGATTTATAGTCCTACACATTTATATTTATCATTGGTATCGTTCTTAATGTCATCCTAAAAGATAATTCTTTGAAAACATAATTAAAGATTGACACAGAATCCCTGTGGTTTGCATAAATTTTATCAGTATTCAAAATAAAATAAATATTCATATATTGAAAACCAATACTTCTTATTTGTTTTGTCATAACTTTAACACACTTTTGATTACTATAGCAATTATTTTTAATAGTTTGTTAAATATTTCTAAAGAAACGTTTACAAATAAATTGACTTAACAATTAAGGCACCTGTTAAAACACAAGAATATTTTTATATTCATTTTACACGGTAAAAAATTAATTTCGTACTGACAATAACATTATAATATTTTACCAAAAATTGAAAGTTCAATGCATCTTATGCAAATACTTAAATCTGATTTAATTATCAACAAATTTTCAAAAATACATGTTTGTTAGCAAAATGTAACCGTTTTCTTTTTCAAGGAAAACGGGTGTCACTAAAATTTACAACACTAATTTATACACAAATGTGTGCTCTGTTTAGAGTCATTAAGTTTGCCAAGTTTATGGCTGATAACACATTTACATTGTTCTTGATTATAACAAATGGATGTGTAACGATTAAATTTACACTTGTTGCATTAACACTTCGAACGTGTTCTAACGGCATAAATTGGATGGAAATGTGGAAAAATAAAGTAATATATTTCTGATACTCAATAACGAAGATGCTTTTTAAATTCATTAAAAAAAATTCGTAGGAAGTTAATAAGACTCTAATATTGGAAATAACAAGAAATGTGAGTTATTCGTATTATCCATATCTATATATGTTCAAAGAAATTATTTGCTACGAATAAACGGTTTATTACCAAACGTTTGACAACGCAGGTGTTGTTTGGCGAAGTAATCTTAAATGTATTTAACGATACAAATACTACAAAAAAATATTGGGTTGGATCAAATGAATACTTGCGTCTTTTTAACAAAATATTGGGAGTTTGAAACATTATGAAACTAGCATTAAAATATTATGTATTGATTGTTGTCTATGAAAAGCAAATACTAAGATGAATTTCAAATTAATCTGGTAATGTTCTATAGAAAAAGATTTTCTCGGTATAGCATAATCAATAGTCTTAATAAATTATGTTAAAACAATAATAATGTCACATTCCTTATTGACCATTTTGCAATATTAGACGATCATATAAATTAATGGTTGTTTGTTTGTTGGTATAATATTTTTACAAATGTATTTTCAAGTATTTCTAGAAAATAGCACAGTCGCCTTGAAATTCTATAGATCGGTAAATAATTCGATAAAGCGAATTAAATTCCTAAGGTTGAATGAAATTAATACCTTGGTTGTAAGCATTATTGAGTAACTACTACATTTTATGTTATAAAAATTGTACTAACAGAAATAAGTTGTAATAAATAGTGGAATATTTTTACCATTAGTAATCTTACCCGATTACATAACTCAACAAAAAAGATAATTTGTTGTCCTGATTTATTCGATTAAATTTTAGTAATTGAGAACGCAAAAGTTATAATTGCGGATAAAACCATGATTATGTTGGCTCTATTTTTTACGTTATTATTATATAAAATAATATTTAATATTTCAATTCGGCTCAAACGTTAAAAAGCATTGAATGCGAATTCAATTCTCTAGAAGAAGAAATAATCAGTTTAGTCCTAATATTAAGGTAAACAATCACAATATCTCCACCGTTGACCAAATTGTAATTATAGGGATGTATTTGACAAAAGACTCAACTGGAAAGGATACATGAAACAGATCAAAGACAACTGCCTAAGTAGATTCAACATCTTAAGAAGCTTATTATCACATCGCCAATAAGGTCAATTGGGAGTTGAATAGGAAATAATACTGAGTTTACAGATCACTTATTCGTTCTAGAATGGACTACGGTAGCACTCTGTAAATCAACTACAAAAACAGACTGAAGGTCTTCAAAATGTAGCTGAACATATTGGGTTAGGAACATTCTGGTCAAACCCAGTGGTTAGTTTATGTTGCTAAGCTAATGAGCCTCCTCTCTGGCTAAGAAGACAACAACTCCTTTAGTCATACTATTCCAGAATTTCTGCAAACCCAATAAATCCAGATTCTACAGTTATACATAAAAAGAACATGGATTTCGATATACCTAAAAAAACCCAACTAGTCAGCCGTAGTCTGTCACCACTTCTTTCCAACATAAACCTTAAGAAGACGACAACTATCACTCGTTCATTTATTCTTCCCAGAGTAGAAATTTTCAATTTAAGCAAATATTCTAAAATATCATACCACCAACGAACTTTTAAGAGAAAAGTTTCTGTATTATGTACCGATATATGTAGAAATAGTAATTCCGTAGGATGTCCAGTTACTCTTTCTCAAACAACCATTTTCTTAAACGTACTTCCTTCTTTTAGTTGTGTTCACATTGGGTAACTATTTGTTAAGCTTTTAAGTCCATAACCGAGGTTGACAAAATCTTGCAATATGCACTGATTCTCTTGCCTCGATAAAATCCATCCAAAACATCTACAGCTCTCATCCCCTCATTTAAGCAATATCTAAACTACACTGCAGCTCTCCTCTGAAGGAGCTACCGTAACTTTAAACTGAGTTCACTTACAAGTCCGCATTATTGGGAACAAACTAGTAGATGGTTCAACAAAAGAACTAATCTCCCTGCCGAAGGTGTTCAGTTATATAAAGATTTAAACAATTTCTTTGAACATCGGACTCGCTAGACCCCCTAATCCATCACGCCGTTCCACCTTCCTTCATTTTCAAGAATCGATAAAATAACTATTTGAAGATTACGAATCGGACACACAATTATTATACAGAGCCTCCTCCTTTACGTCATCACTGCAACACTGCCATATCTGTTAAAAACCATTTTTTCCTTAATTTCACCAATACTCGGTCAAAAGAATTCAGTTTCGACATCTTGCCAGATATTCTAAATTGACCGAACCAAATATATAACGTCCTTAGATATTTAAAAGAAATTCTTAAGTTAATACAAGCCTATTGATTGACGACTCTTTATTGACAGCTCTAACAGAAATTTAAAATGTATTTTACTGTATAATGGAAGTCAATATGAACATATACTAATCGCTCACTTAACCAAACTGAAAGAAAACTATCAGAATTTGAAACCAGCATCAATTATTACCAACATCAATGGATGGTCAGTGTTGGTTTGAAAATGGTCAACTTTTTACTGGGCCTGCAAAGGGCATACACTAAATATACTTGCTTTATGTACCTCTAAGATAGAAAAAATACTGAACTAAAAAATATTATCAGTTGAAAGAATGCTTAACCGTTGGGTAAAGGTAACATAGTAAATGAGCCATTCAAAGGTAAAGAAGAAATATACTGCCACCACTACACATCATGCTAGGCATAATGAAACAATTTGTCAGAGCATTATACAAGAACGGAGAATGTTTTACCTACATTTCAGTAAATTTGCGAACCTGAGTATGGAAAAATTCAAAGTTGAAATTTCATAAAAGTTATGACTACTGTGGAAGAGTAGCCTTTGATATAAGTATAAAAGTGCACATTCTTCATAGTCATGGTGGGAGATTCTCAGTTTTCACCAAAATTTAAGAGTGATAGAGGAACGATATCATGGTTGATGGGGTAGTCTGATGAGAGATTACTGCTGGATTCTCAAAAGATATGATCCTATAAGGAAAGTTTCTGAAAATTAAAAACAGTTCTGGAACGTTTACTTACTGTGAAAGCAAAGTATTAATTAACAGTAAGGTATCTAGTGTTTTAATATCTATGTAAATAACAAGACAATGAACATGAAACAATTGCGAACGTTCCTTTTTTTCCTAATTAACTTTTAAGTACCTCCTAGGAGACCGAAATGATACATTTACATGTGAATTAGTCATTAGACAACCGTCTTAATACTAGTGAATCATCTTAAGGATAACTGATGCAAACTTATTATTCTTAGATTTTATTGTATTCTCTCTTTGCGATGTTGTTTCAAAAATATTAAAGTTAGCACAACAATTTTTATAAAAATAAACTGATTTATCTTATAACTATATTAAACAGTTTTATTAAAATGTCATTCTAAATTCTATAACTACAAAAATTTACAGCTTTTGTAGGAAAAGATCTTATATTAATTCTAAGTGCATTAGTGTCCATAATTTTTACTGCGTAACAAATCAGTATTTTCAATAGTTTTATTTTATAAAATGTACAATAAATATAGTTTGACAGTAAAAAATTAATTGGTATTCATCCTCGAAATAATTGAATGAATATTATGGATCAGAAATGATATCCAAGCGGACACCAATCTGTTCGTTTGCCATTTTGTTTAATAAAATAAGTTTTAGCGAATGTGGCAGAGAGCAATATGTTTTTGTTTAACATATGCTTAATCACTATTAACTTTAATTAATATGCTGAGTAATCCTCAAGTATTACTTCACATAAACAATTTATTCATGTGTAGGAAGTTGAACGAAATTTGAACACCTACTTAGTTTTTTAATAAATATCATTAGAAACTTGTACCGATTGCAAGTAGGATAATTACTTAAAGTATTGAATGAAATTTTTGACACCTACTGAATCCGTGCGACCTAGATCTACTCTAATTTAATATTTTAACAGGAAATATCTTAATAACTAGATTAATGATTTTCGGTCAGTTTGGAGTGTTATCTGATCTAAGTCTACCAAAATAATGATGTATCTTAAAGAAAGTAAAATTCATTAGTAACAATTAGTTAATGGGAGTGTTTCGTTCTTGAATATATTATTGTATTTGTAGACAACTAAGAAAATAGAATATAAAATTAAAAGTTTAATATCAAAAACTTGTGACAATTATCTATTAGAAAACGTGTTCATTTTCAAAAATATATTTATTTATTAGTTTCTTTCATAAGTTCAAAATAACAGGAAGGAAAATAAAAGGAACCAAAAAATAATATTAAGGACACGTCAAAAGATTAGAAAATGTGCTAAAAAAATAATTATATACAAAATCAATAAGATATTCTACAACTGCGAGGTAGGAAAAATCAAGATTTTCTCTACAAAATATTTTACACAAATTCCTAAAGATGTAAGTATACCAGTGTAAGAACAAAACACAGACACGGAAGATGTTTTATTAGTTTACAGCCAGAAAACAACAGAGTTAAATCCACCAATTATAAAATTAACCCATAGCATATCCCTATATACATACTTGTCGTTGACAGATAGATTGACAGATGTATGCAAACATATGATTTGATTACATAGCTTGTAACGGATCCTCAATATTAGTAACAAAGTTACTAACATAGTTATTAGTCGTTTATTTAAAAATATCATTAAATATATCAAGCGTAATATTAATAGATTCCAATTTACATAAAGAAATGTCAATATGGATTTAGTTTGTGATTCTTATATATCCTAATTAAAATATTATGATTATTATTGTTACGATTTTCTTCTAATTATGATTAATAAAAACTATTAATATTATAAATATCAAAACATAATTATTGGTACAATGAAACCAAAACACTACCTTAAACGGCTCCTTGTGGGAAGAGTTGTCAATAGAAAATGCACAACAAAAAGTCACAGATTGAAAATAAGTCAACAACAAATGTCAATTAAAAAAAGTACTTTATTAACGAGAAAAACTTGGTAAGAACGCACAGATGGAGCTACGCGGTTGATAGGGGCCCGCCATAACCTAAACTAGTCTGTTGATCTTCGGTACTCGGGTCCGGTACCTGTACAGGTACGCCAAGTCCTCTCCGGCTGAGTTTACCTTGGATGTGTATATTCGAGATGCTGTGCTGCAGCACGTGATATCAGATTGAACAAATGTAATACATATGTATAAGGGCCTTTTGTCATAATTTAATATATCCCGTTTTTTCCTGATCTAATTCCAAACAGTTGTCGAAGCAGTGTCGTTCTTCATGAATTATAGAACAAAGTCGAGAAAAAATTCGGTTCTTGTTGGAATGATCAAATTATGTGTTAGATATGTATACATTCGGAATATGTAGTACCAGCGGTACGAAAAAAGTGTGAGAATGCTCGACACTGAGCCTAAAAGCAGAACTCCAACAATGGATATTAAAAAATTGTTGCTCTCGTTCATTTTTATATTTATATCAAGATATTAATTAAAAGTAAATACAGAGGTATAGAAACATATCATACATTTTGAAAATGCTAAAGTAAAAGGCAAATTACAAATAATAAAACTGAAACGGAATCTAATATTATCAAAACCAAAATAACAGAAGCCATTAGTGCAATATTAGGAGATTTCATTGTACGCAAAATAAGGGAGAAAAAAATGACATTTAATTTATTTTCTACGAAATGTTTACCTTAGCATCCTCCAAGTTACTCAATTAACGTAATTTAGATTACGTTTAACTCGCAACCAGACATTTCAAAGAATTAGCAATTAGGGGATTTAGAAGTGTCACCCAAGGAGTAATTTAAAATTAAAATATCATTATATAACATTAGTAACAGGAGGATATCTTATATAAAAGAGTTATTTATGTTCTTTTATTTGATAAATATTGCTCATTGATTCTTTTTATGTAATGTAATATTTATATAATGTTTAATATAATGTCTTTAAAGTAAATTGAATAAAAATAATTCATGATTTGATTAAAAGTAAGAACTATATTTAATTTTTCTGTCCATCATGTAACTTATACTCTTGAATTTGATATTTACGTTATCTTTCCTAATCCTATATTATATCAAATGAAAAATTATTTTAAATATCAATTTTGCGCACTTTTCCCTTTCCGGAACTATAGACAAAGGGTTTACAAAGTGCTTTCAAAGATAAATAATTTCACTTTTATGCAACAGGGGGTTAAACTTTTCAGTTGCTTCCAATTTGTATACATTTTAACCCAAAACTAATGTTAATTATTTTCTCCTTTTTTCACGGAATTTCCTACATTTTATGAGAACTTTGAACATTCTTATTAAATAGTCGAATAAAGCTGAAGTATGGAGATCTCGGAGGCCATGGATTAGTAGAACAAATGCCTATCAACCCATTTATCTATTTGTAATATAACTGATTTTTAAGAAGTTGAATTTATTAGGTATTCATTAAAGATTTATTTGTTAGTTAATATTTCTTTTTATCTTTTTTTTATTTTTAAAATTAATTCCCCATGTTTGTCAAACTCAAAATTCAGTAAAAATTACTAATAAAAATATGTATTTTTGGTGAAATATTTGCAAATAAAACATTTTCTATAAACATTGCGTTCCCTTAAATATTCTGCTGTTACTTCTCTATTAAAAATTGTAAAAGTATAACAATTGTTTATTTATTTAGTTTATAACAGAATTTTGGAAGTTTTAGTAA
The DNA here is from genome assembly GCA_951812935.1 of Hermaeophaga mercurialis. Classification (NCBI taxonomy): domain Eukaryota; kingdom Metazoa; phylum Arthropoda; class Insecta; order Coleoptera; family Chrysomelidae; genus Hermaeophaga; species Hermaeophaga mercurialis. The sequence goes on along the minus strand of OX638358.1, from coordinate 23,750,281 downwards.
TCTTTATTTTCTAAAATTTCTGGAATGTTCTAATAAAGTTCTTAGATTTATTTTTAAATTTGCAAAATGTAATATATCTTGTCGGAGAGTATATGACAGGTATTTTGAGAGTTTAGTTTGAAAAGTGTTAAGTAGATGTGGAAATTGTACTTGAAAACAAAATTTTATTACTGGAAGGTACAAATTGACTTGTCAAAGATCAAGCAACCCTATTAGTTTGTAATTGTAATTTGTATAAAAAACACGGGCCGCGTTTTGAAAACTGGAGGAGAAGTCGGAGGTTTTTTGAAATTCTCCTTATCAGGGATTGATAACCATGAAAATTTTTTAAAAGCTGAAAGTTCAATAAGACTCAGAAAGTCATAAAAGTAATAATATTTTAAGAATCGATACTCGATACTTTAAGAATTTGTCTAAAATATAAAAGGGGAACGTACTAATGTCGGCAAAATTGAGATTAAAGCAAGCGAGGTTTAGTAATCGTTTAAATCCTTAATTTAATTTCTTTATCGTTGTTAATTTGCATGCTTTTTTTTTAATAACTTTTACTTAAATTATCGTATTCCTCGTCCGAATATATATAGTTTTTCCATTATGTCGATTGCGTAACCCAACCCGTAATAAATTGTTCCTTATAATGGGTGTTCTTCCGAATCTTCCGAAGAGCTGAGATCATGAATTTTCTTTATTAATACAGTAAGACTATCGTCTATTTAATCCTATATATTTGATAATCGTCTACCATTTCTATAGCAAGAACTCACATCCTTCCGCTCGACTAAAATACATTACAATCTATCTGTGAGTTTAATCACGAATACTCTATATATTAATAAAAATGAAAGCAGATACTCCAAAATGGAACTTTGTGGTTGAAGTACGTAAAGTACCTTTTAACTTTTCCAGCATATTTCTTATCTTTGTTCTTAATAACAAAGTTTTTCAATAGATAGTATTAACGAATTGGTAACTCATCCTCGTCTGTTAATTAGCGTTTTTTTCTTGATAAAATTATCTTGTATCCTTGGCACTATTAATGGATAAATGTATTAACCAACCTGCGCAAGGACGTTTCTCTGATATTTTCCTTCCTATTCAGGTGGTCGCCTCCATCACATTATTCTGCGTATTAATATTAATATTAATATTAACAAACCTGATTTTTAATTTTAAAATGAAATTGCTTTATTTTAAGCAGCATTATCAAGATTGAATTAATTTGATAGTGAAGTCAATCGTGAAAAATATTATTTAATGTAATTATATTGTTGTAGCTATTGTACTGCTAGTAATGAAATTATATATAAAATATATTTTTTAGGTATGTAATATTAACAATTATTTTGTAATATATTAAGAAAAATTATTTCAGTTTTGAAGAATTAGCAACAAACATTTTTTTAAAGAAATCGTCTAATAACCAACGGGTTCTTTTAATATACAGTGTGACGCATTAGTGGGGCAATGCTCCATTAGTTCGCTATTATTGCAGTTACGAAAAAAAAGTTTTTATAGGAAGTGCCTTCCTGAAAACCCTGTGTATTTGTGACTAACTTTAAAATGTGAATCTTAAGACTACCTAAGCTTTTTGGTAACTTCAATAATAGCGGACAATCGACCTTTGCCACACTAATGCGACATTCTGTATTTATAATAATAAGTATAAAAAGTTTAAAATAAGGGTATCCATTTTCGTTGTTAATTCGAAATAAAAATATGTAGACTTTTAGAAGCCAACTCTGTGCATGACTTCTTGAAATTCATCGGTGGTACCCGTAGCATAAAAAGTTTAAAAATTCTTAACTCAAAAATTAATTTCATAATTTATGAATTTCGAGCCTAGTAAAAACAATATTTAATGTTAAAATATCCGCGATTCATATCTGATTTAAAATATTTGAATAGCCGAGATTCGAACCGACGATTTTTACTTTTCACATTCTTAATCCACAGGAATTCTTGTAGGAATGAAAAAACCTGTTCCAAAAGATAACTGCAGCCTTCTCATCTATCTCATATAATGTAATAAGCATAAATATGACTGTGGAGATTTATTTTTGTCTATTAAGAAGTATGCGAAGTCCATGGTAAATTTTTTTAGAAGATGTAGAATTCTAGCTTTACAATTTTATTTCTTAGAATATTTCGAATATTTCATTATCCTGTGAAGAATTTATAGCATTAAATAAATAATTAAATAATGATAACCTAGAAGTTTATTTTTTAAATAAAAAAAAATCGTTGAGTTGCCTACAATAGGCTAATAATTTTTTCTTGTGAATAGAGCTGAACAATAAAGAACTGCAACATGAACTAGGAGGAGAGATTTTTGTGAAACAATAAAAAATCAGATATTATAGTGACTGAAGCCACATAGGATGTAATTGAAATATATACAAATATTTTTAACAAAGTTTTAACAATCTTTTGAAAATTATTATTTTTTAATTCGCCTTTTTATTGACTGAACTATAATTTCAGTCTGTATGAAAGTGTTCTGATGCAAATCACTTAATTCCAAAAGTCGGTGTTTAATGTACGTTTCTACGTTAAAGTTGAAAAATGGGTGATTAATCCATGTACAGGTCAGTTACAATTTAAGGGGTGTTGCGAGATTATTGTTGTCTAAATGGTCCTAAGTATCTTCGTTTCTCCATCAAGAATTGCCACCTTCTTTTAGAAGAAATATCTCTCACAAATAATATGGTATTTAGTCGACGGTATAGTACCTAAGTTTGCTTTAAATGAATGGCAGTATCTAATTAAATATTTCCCTCACAGATGGATTGTTAGAAATGAACCTACAAGTTTGTCTCGTAGGCCTCCAGACTACAATCTCTGAACGATTATGTGCACCGTTAAACTTTTTGTTGTCTATCGAGTTTTTTTTTTATTATTTAATAATGGGAATGCACCTAATCTAAAAGATTAATCAACATTTTTGTTTTAACCTAAATTCCTAAGAGTTTGTAGACTAGATGTCACCTATGGTTCATCCTAGTTTTTACCGCAATTTGCTCACTTTTTTGTTGTGGCTACACAGCACAGCACTGACTCTGCTGGCACTAACTTAACACTTACACAAGCTCAAACGGTTTAGTTCTTTTGAGCCTTCGCCTCTGGGGTTGGTTGTCTAGAAGCTGGAGCACTTCAAGGTTGGGATGTTTGTGGAGCCTCTCTTCATGTCTCCTGGCGACTTTCTTGATTTCATCTCTAATAGATTCGACTTGGAGGTCTCTATGTAAATCGTAGTTCCGAACAAACCAAGGAGCACCTACTATATTCCTCAGTATTCGGTTTTGTAACGTTTCTAGGCATCTAAAATTGCTTTGTTTGGTACAACCCCATAGTTGGAGGCCATAAGTCCACAACGGTTTCAAAACCTGTTTGTAAATCAGTAGTTTATTCTGAATTGAAAGCTGAGAGTACCTTCCTATCAACCATTACATGTTTTTATACTTAATCTTCATCTGTTCAGTTTTCTTTTTAACATGTTCCTTCCACTTAAGTTTGATGTCCAAGTTTAAACCCAGGTATTTTGCTGTTTTCTTATTAGGAACAATACTGTTATTTAGATTAATTGGAAGATAATTTATTCTTTTGTTAGTAAAGTTAATATGGACTGATTTATCTTCATTAAATTTTATACGCCATTTTTTAGACCAGTCTTCTATAATTATTTACTGCATTTTGTAGATTTGCCGTTGATTCTTCGATAGTTGCTCCTACTGCTAAAACTCCTCTGTCATCAGCAAATGTGGCTAATATTATGCTTTCTCGCTCCGGAATGTCGAATGTATACAAAAGATATAGTACCGGTCCAAGAACACTACCTTGTGGGACCCCTGCGTTTATTGGTTTGAGTTCAGAGTACTCATTTTCCATTTTAACTCTAAATGTTCGCTGGTAGAGGTATGACTGCAATATTTCAACCAGTTGCACAGGAAATATTTTCTTGAGCTTCAATATCAGGCCTTGGTGCCATACTTTGTCGAACGCTTTAGCAATATCCAGAAATATAGCTTAGCAAATGTTTTCTTCTTCCAATGATTTCTCTATTTCAGTTATAATCCGATGGATCTGATCTATAGTAGAATGTTTATCGCGAAATCCAAATTGGTGTGATGGTATAATATTTTTTTGTTCAATTATATGGTTCATTCTTTGTAGAAGCAACTTTTCAAATATCTTTGAGATTACAGGTAGTAAAGAGATTGGCCTGTATGAAGTTAATTCATTGATAGATTTTCCTGCTTTAGGTATCATTATTACTTCTGCAGTTTTCCATAGGATGGGAACATATCTGTCTATCGAGTGAACTGTAATTGGAAATCAGAGTACATCAACGTTGTCCGTGTGAGCCATTTTCAAAAAAACACTTAATTCCAGACATAAAAGGAATAATATGGTAAAATGAGTATTTTTAATAACTTTAATGAAAATAGTGAAGGTACACTTACACAATAAAAGTTTAGTAGTGTTTCCTGCATGTATTTTGGTTTCACTTGAACAAATTACAAATTAAACTAAATAAATTACAGAGCTTTTATCTTGGTTACTGAAAAGTCGTTAACTTTAGAAACTTGGAATTGGAAGAAAATTTTTATTTTAGCGTGTGTGGTGAGCAACAACTTTATATAAGAGCAGAGTTTGTGTGACTTAATATTTTTGGTTGGCAATAAACTGCGTTGACGTTTTTGAAGTCGATAAAGATGCCATAAGAGTGATCAGGTTGTATTTGTCACTAATGTGGATAGTTAGATCTTTTTTTGTAGGTCAAATTTGATGACGTCTCTTAGCAAATTATTGATTGGTTGAAGTTAAAATACAGCCGTTGTGAGTACGTTACTAACGTCATGTGTATATATTTATATATATTTTTAATAACTGGTAGTTTAACAGTTGTTATTTCTAACAACGTATCCTTTAACTTGAGCCCTTTATAATTGTATTGGATTAAGCTCGATGTGGTAGGATGGTAAGGGAAGAAATTCAGTTTCTCGGCTTTTGTTTATTTCTTCAATGTAATTTTTGTAATTTTGCTTATGTCTCTTGAAAATGGTTAACAATTCCGCTTTCAGTATTTTATTGTCAAAGGTAAAACTTAACCTGTCTTCCATTTAGTGGTTTGTAAAATATCAAGTAATCTGGAGTGGTAATTTGCATTGTTCATTATAATAACTGAATTTTTAGGTATTAATTCAATCATTTGAACGAAATATTCTTCAAACACGTTTCCATTCATTTCTTCGTGATAATCAACGGTATTTTTTGAATTAAATAAAAGTTAACCATCCTCAAGAAAACCGTTCGTACTCTCTATATGACAAACAATTTTTCTTGCACCTTTACCAGTAGGTTTCTTAATATCAGTGGTAAATCCTTGTAAACGTATTTTTTGAGATGAGTTTATATTTTTGTCCCGCCAAACTTTTCCTACATAATGTCTTGCATTAATCCATGTTTCATCTAAATAGAAAATGTTTTAATTTCCTGTCCTAATTTGTTTTATTATTCTATTATATTTTCTATTATGGTTACGGCTATGACCGGCGTTAATTCTCTAAGGTACTCTTCTATAACAATGAAAGATAGTAAAGTAATAGTAATAGTAACTTACGTATCATCACAAAACATTTCTGAGAATTTACTCTCTCTTAATGTTCAATTAACGCAGCGTTTCCTAACCTGTGGGGCGCGCCCTAACCTAACTCTACATGGGGGGGCGCCAGCAAGCACATCAAAATAACAATGACATTGCCAAGTTTCAATAAATTCACCTATTCTCGGTAATTTTGAAGGTCTGTAATTAAGTTCTATATTATTAGGGCTCTAGGCCCTAGATTAGGGTCAACATTTTCAACATATAATATACATCGTATTTTTTTATTAAATGAAAAAGAAAGGTAGGGGAGCACCATAAAAATTGTTATTGAAAATTGGGCTCCGAATACTGAAAGGTTGAGAAACGCTGATATAACGTATATTAATGGACGGCATTTTGAACAATTATCGGAAAATAGGGTAATTGTCCCGTTTTTATTTCTAGAATTTAAGAAAGAAAATATCGGTTAGACCACGCACTTTAAACATTTGTACATATTTCAATCACGTCCTGAACAAGTCTTCTACACCACCACAAGACGGATTTAGCTCTTCTTTTTTTTAACTATAAAGTTAGGTAGATACGTGAAAAGGTTAAAAGTAATGTACAGAGCGAACCACCATGGATTGGTTCAAATGCAATCACGCATGCCGTGAGGTTCGTGACTATTCGATCCAGATAACGATGATCTGTGGATCGCGGATCGCTTGCGGGGGTGACGGCGGCGGTCTATCGCAACTCCTTATCAACGTCATCGTGACTATGAACTACATCGGGCCTGTATCGGCACGCCGATGCCGGCCATAGCGGGGCTATCGCCCGGTACTATCGTCGGGATGCATGGGATGCTATTCCGCGAACAAAGAACGCCAGAAGACAATGCGAAGGTCGTTTAATGAGAGCCAAAGAGAAGGAAGAATAAGAGAAAATTGAACGTTTTACGGCCTTTGATATTATGTACCGCTGGCAATTGGCGGTAATGGCCGGGCAAGTTTCTGAGATATATGGTGGCCGGTTAAAAATCTTCAACACGAACTTGGCTTAAAATGTCTTGATGGGATAGTGATTTATTCTGCAAAATTACTTAGTTTGTCACAGCAAATCTTCGGAAGCCCAATCAACTATTTTTTAGAATAGTTCTATAGTAGTTTGATTTAGTGAAATGCTTGCCTTTAAAGACTCTTTTAGTACATCATACTTAATTTTTAGCTAAACATATCTTCCTTTGTTTTGAATGATTTTTTCTAAGGGAACCTTTGAAAGGATGCTAACATCATATGTTCATTTGCTAGAGGTATTTACTCATTATTGAGTATTTTAAAGATACTCATAGAAGCAATCTTGGTATTTTCTGTTTCAGGAATATAGGCTGTGCGATGAAGATAACTATTTAATATCAATAAATCCCGATTACTAATAGTAACCTTTAAACAATACTTTTACAATACTATTACATAGATATAAATGTTTCTATACAATAACAAAAAATATCCAGGAGTCCTTAAGATGATAATGAAGACTTGTTCTCTAAAGATATTTCTAACTCTAATAGGATAAAAGGGACAACTTATGAATGTTACGAGTTTTGTATTTTGAGATAACATTATGTTTACATACAAAAGAAAGAAAATCAAATATGATAAGCTATGTTATAACTTATAAAACAAGCTACTGACGCTGTATTATGCCATGTCCAGACCAAATAGACAAACAGAAACTTTGACTTTTTCAAATATTCTGCAACAAAGCTGAAACATTTTAGCGACTTGTCTCGAACTTGTTTTGTTGCTTTGAAAGTTTAGAAAAAGTTGTGTTTTTGTTTTGTTTCCTATTTCTATTCTACTCTAGACGCAGCATTAGACAAAAACTTATGTCCGAAGCTGGTTTATCAATTTTTTGTATCTCCACAATATAATCATCTGCCTCCAAAAGGTGAGCAGAGAATCAGTAATATCCAAAAAGAGAGAACAAAGAACAACAACAGTTTTGACAGATGCTCCAATTAAACGAGAACTAGAGTTATAGAAGGGACGAACAGAAACGAAAAACAGAAAATAAAAGATTAAATCTAGAACTAACAGCGGAACGCAATGACTTTTAAATCAAAAAGAAACCAATCAATGAAAACTACTATTCCAGATTTTCATCCGACACTACCAGCCTGAATTCTGCCACTCGCCATTTACTTTCAAATCTATACAGAAGTAACATTCCATAATTTTTGCTTTTGCTCTGTATTGAATACCATTTTTAAAATTTAATTTACTTAATAAAAGTTTTGAAAAATTGAACAAAAATTTTCAGTTTCAATTTCAAGCTAAAATATCATTCTTTGGAAGTGACTGAAGTACTGACCCACTTGACTTTAGCAGTATAATTTACAGAATATACCAAACTTCTCACAAAGTTGAAAATTTTCTTATTATTTTATTATCTCAACAGTTATGAAATACCCTAAGCTCCACATTTTAAAATTATTTTGAGGTATACAAGGTGTTTAAGTAGTTACATCACAAAGTATCATTTTTTTAAATGGAACACCCTATATTCCATTTTGAGTTTGAATTCTTCTCACTTTTCCAATTTCACATTAGTAGGTTATAAAAGGTGTATTAAAAGATGGGCCCATTTTATGTGAACAACATGCAGTCATGAAAAATGAAATATCAAAAATTATTTTTTTGAGAATTACTGCTTCCCGAGGACCAGGTCAAGGTCAAATATGTTTCGCCTCTGGCTACGTTATCGTTGACTTACTGTGCACCACCTAACTTCCTGAAGAAACCGCTTATGACGGCGAAATGTTGGGTAATATCTCAAAAATGATTCGGTACTCCGGAGCAGTAATCATCAGGTAAGAGTGTACCAAAAAGTGTCTTCTAGCTGAACTAGTACATATCATTATCCTATAATGCTCAATAAAGGAGCATTTCAAAAACTATATCACGGATTTAACAGAACTCGCTCTTTTTCTTGAAATGAATGAAAAGCCAAATACGGTGAAACTGAAACTGAAACTGAAAATTCAGATACTAGCATGCGAACTATTGCCAGACAAAAAAAGTTTCCAGAACTTCAGTATCGAGAACACTGTTAAAAAAGAGTTTTCTTACAACAAGTGCTAATGCAAATTAGAATATGAAACGTATTTAAGAAAATTACATAACGAAATGATTCGATCTTTTGAACAATGATTACAGTATTGTTTAAATTTTGGGGGAGAACACTCTGAGCAACTATTATCTTTATAAATAGGGAAAGCTCAATAAAATTAAAAGAAACCTTAGATCATTTTTCCATAACGATATCAAAAGCATTGTGATCCATTCAAGAAAGTTTTGTATAATTCTATATACAAAATTAAGAAATATTAAAAATATGGCATAATAAAAAAAATTTCACTATTCTGTTTGAATACAGCATGTTTTTTACATGAAAGTGGGTCCATCCTCTAAAACTTCCAGTATAACCTCGAAAAGCGGAATCCAGTATACTTCAACATAATTTCAAATGTATAGTTAGAGGTGCTTTTATATTATATAAATAATTTTTTATTGTAACTGCTAAATTAATCGAAATTTTGAAATTCGTCCAAGTTTTGGGACACCCTATATACGAGAGAATGTGCCAGTGTCATCGCTTCGAAGATATTTAAAACAATATTTATAAGGGTTGATGATTTCTATGTAATTCGGATCATAAAATGATAATTGTGGTACACGCCGTGTTATTATTATTATCCCAAAAATATAACCGAATTTTATTGCTTTACAAATAATTGTTTATTTGGATTTATATATTTATATATTTCATAGGAATACGCGATAAAGTGTTTTATTACTTCAATATTTTAATTGCTTTTCTTAAGTTTGATGGATTATAGTTAATTACTCATCAATTTCTGCAGATGTAAATATAATTATCGTTCTGCTACATACCTTTAATATAATCCGGGACTGCCTTCGCCTTCTTTCCATTTTGTTTCCATTAGTGGCGACTCTTGGAGTTAGACAATCAGAAAAAATAATTATTTTTTAAACTTTAAATTATTTATAAAGAAAATCATTTCTGTATTAATGTTTGATACTTTAAAATCAAGTAAGTTTTTTTAATTAGAATTTGGTTCATTTAATTATTAAATATTTTTTCTGTGGTCATTTTCCTTTTCGAAATTTTGCACCGCCACTGGGAAGCTTTCATTTTCTTCTCCGTCCGTAAAGAATGACTGATGGTACACATGACTTGTTCATGTCCAAAAATTACAACCAATTGAAGCAAGAATAGAAGAATTTTCGGTATACCTAAATGGAGAATATTAATGACTGGAAGAAATATTAGTTTCTTGTTAATAACACATTTCTTCGTTTAGTTAAATATTTTTTAACTGCTCTAGAAACGACATTCTTCTAACCGTTCTAGTTTAAATGATCTGTATTCTGTATAATAATACGATTAGTATCAAATTTTATAGCGTTAAATTGGTAATTTATTTTAAAACGTCTTGTAGTTTATTACACATTTTAAAATATTTAAGAAAAAAAAATAATCGTAGATTAAACCAGGTTTGATCTAATAAATTTAACTTAATGAAGAAATATAAAAAGCAATAAACTAGACCAGGATTATGTTACAAATATAGAAATTGGGAAACAGTTTTGTTTGCATTTAAATCGCTCAATTTATTAAATTCTTTATGGCATGCGTGGAAAAGATCTTATTGAAACTTTACACCAATTAAAATTTATTTTTTATACCTATCTTTATACATTTAAATACATTTAATTAAAAATAATAATTGGCTAATATTTTAAAATTAAAATTTTTAAATTAATATTTGATATTAATTGGAACATCATTCAAATATTAATATATGTATAATTTAACTAAAAAAACCTATTCTAATCTTAGTATGAAATGTTTTTAGTACAGTAGTTAAATATCGCTATCTATACAATTTAAACATTTATAAAGTATTTGTAGCTAGTGTTAATACTTTCTTAAATTTCTTGCTTAAAGAAACGTGAAAAAATATATTTTATAAATCGTACATGTATAGTATAACAAAATTACAAAATGGAAAAGTGTATAAATATGAATTAGATTTTAGCTTAATATTTATTACAAATAAATTTAAGAAATTATGAATTATTCATATTTATACAGTATAGGAACATACATATAAAATATCACATATATTAGAATTGCACTAATTCAAAAATATTAAAAAAATACTTATACTATTAAATGTTTTGTTACTTATTGGAAGGTACTATATACGCATTGTTACTACCTAACTATAATTTTATTTATTATAGTAAAGGAGCATAGTTTTAAATAACAGCCTGCTGACACAATTTACATGATGGAGAATAGTAATTTTTGTCATAACTTTTCTAAAATAGCAGTTCTCCTTTTTCTTACTTAGTTTAAAATTTTTTGGAAACCATCGATTATAAAATCACTTCTCAAAACATTTTTCCTACTGGCATCTGTTATTTCTGATTTCCATCATAAGGGATCCAAAATAATGTTATGTTGGTTGTTTTTACAAACAATTATGTACGTTCTTATTATATTTTCATACATACCTAAAACTATAAAGAGTGTTGCTAAATTCATGCGAACAAATTTAGTAGGAGGTTCCTCTTTAAAAATTACGAGAGGTCTTTCCTTTAAAAAAAAATCTCATTCTAAATCTTAAAGATAATTCAAATCCGAGTTAATGTAGAAAACTGAATTTTTGGAAGTTAGATCACTCATAAAAAGGCAATTCTAGGATTTTTTAACATTACCAGTATGTTATAGGGGGTGAAATCTTATTTTATTTTGTGTCAGAACTTTTTTATAGCGATGAAATTTATAAATTAAAAATATTATTCTGAAATCCTGTTTTACTTCTTAGTTTTTTTATCTGCTGCTTTTTTCCATAGAACTAATAGTTTTCGAAAAATAAACAAAATACAGTAATATTTTACTTTCCAGTGAATTGTTGCTTGTTTGTAAATTAAGAAATATCCACCTAATTTTTTTGCATGAATTTAGCAACACCCTGTATATCTATATCGAATTTTATTTTTCAGCAACAAGAACTTATTTTTAATAGATTAATTTTTGAAGTGATCACTAAAATCGTATTTGGAAATACAATAAAATTGAAACACCCGATCACAAACAATTCCAAGAAGAGGTGGTTCTCACAAAAAACGTATGTAAACTAATGTTAATTAATATAAACAGAATGCCTATTCAGAAGGATATAAAAGAATAAAAGGTTACCAGCTGTGGAACTGCGGTTTAATATATCAAAGTCAAAAGATGGAACTTTCGTGGTAACTTTATGGATCGCAGTTGGTTTAGCCCCGACCTTCTTGATCTTCTTCTTGATAAAACACGGTCAGCTTACCTGGAAATAAACAAGCATGTTAACAACCCAAACATTAAAAGTAGAAATTATGATATGTGCTTCTTTTTGTCTTCATATAATCTTTATGACATTTACAGAAGGTGGGGAAGCAGAAACCAGAAACAGACATTTTAAAAAAAGTATATATATCCAATCTATTTAGAAGTATAATGCTCAAATAACCAAATTTCTTTTCTTATTACATATTTTTAGGATTTTTTTTAGCCCTCTATTAACTTTCAAGCTAATAGTTGACGTTGATATTTTGTTTTTGATAAATGGCACGTGTAGTTTAGGAAACAAGTATGTAAGCATTTAATTATAATTTAAATAATAATGACATTTTTAGTTACTACTAAGCAAAATAACATGATACATGTCAAGAAATATGAAACAAAAAATTATGTTATATCATCAAGTTTTATTTACTGTATGTGAACCGCATAGTTAAGCGTAAAAAAAGTTATTTTTAATTACATGAAAAGTTTCTGAGCTTATGTTTATTATTTTTTAACTAAATTTAATTAATGACTTTTGTGTTTACATTCTAGTGAACTTTATTCTTACTAATACCTAAAATTGATGTCATTTTATCAATCATACAGGGTATTACATTGAAAAAGCCAAATACTTAATAGCGAATAGAGATAACCGAGCCGGATCTAAATATAACATATTTATTAGTTGGACGGTCTTTGTAACTAAGATATGGATATTTTTTTCTGGGGTAGGAACTATCGAACCACTTGCTAATCACAAAAACGATACAGGTAAAAATTAACCAAAAATTAGAAAACGATTATGTCTATAAAACAACACCCTGCATATAGACATTTTCAAAATCCGTTTATATGTTTGAAAAAGCACAAAAAACTAATTGAAAAAGTGCACTTTAAATTTTTTCGCATACAAATTTTGCTATTCAAATTTTAAAGTTGAAAAGTGTACTTTCTAAGAAGGTAGAGACTGAAAAGTGAATTATTATTGACTTTTAATATTGAATTATTAAAACTGTTGAATCCAAACTCATTTTAAAATGATTAAATAATTACTACCTAAATTGATTTTTCTTCTTATACTCGTAGACCAACCTAATGTATATTTTCCAGGTCAGTACTTTTTTAATATTTTTTTAAGGTCCAGTACGCGTATATTTAAAAATTAAGGTTTATTTCTATAGATGTTTTAAATGACAATTTTGGTAATACATGGATCAACCGAGGCGGCCCTCATAATTAGCTTTCAAGATCACCAGATTTTAGTCCTGTAGATTATCACATCTGGGGTCATCTAAAATCAAGAGTGTACTCTTCTGACAAAATACTGGACCCCGGTTGAGAAGAATGCAAGAAAAATAATGCAGAGAAATAAAGAAAAATCGAAATAAATGTGCATACAGGGTGTTTAAAAAAATGACAATTACGGAACTGGAAAATAAGTTTGAATTAAACAAATTCATTATTAAAGTAATTAGCAAACACCATAAAGCACTCTATATCTCGATTACAGAAACCGTCAAAATAGCATAGAACTTGAAAAGTTAGGATAGGGACATGTAAGCCGTTTTTATTGATTTTTAACGGTTTGACTGCTACAGATATTTAAATTCAAAAAAATGTGATACATCGTTGAAATTAGCTCCGCAAGAGGTTTATAAAAATGTAAAAATATACGGGATATTCCATTTAAAAAAACAAAACTTTGGTCTGGCACTGCATTCCTGAACACGCTGTATATTTGGGACTAATTTTAAAATGTGAATCTCAAGACTGCCCACTTTTAGTATATACTTTTTTGAATGATTTTTTTCGTAACTTCAATAATAGCGAACTAATCGAGCTTTGCCACAGTAATGCATCATCCTGTATATATAAAAACCAGACAGTTAATAATTTTAAAACCAATGATAATAATGTTTAAGATAATAATGTAAATATAACTATAAAAAATATATTTGTTATCTCCTTTATACAAGAATAACACCGCGTAAAGCTTTAAAGCTTAATACTATTCAATAAAAAACTAGGAAAATATATTTTATTAACACTTTTTATTGACTTTTGAAACAAAATATCGTAAAGACATTAACAAAATTAATGTTTAATCTTAGTTTAAAAAGAAATAATACCATATAAAATACCTATTGATATGTCAAGAGTACATCTGGTAATAAAAAAATACATTTTAAATCTTTCACGAAAAAGAAAACAAACCTATTACTCTAGAATGTTTACATTCTTTTCATCAATTATTACTGTACTGAGTGTTTTGATTTCCTCACATTCTTGTTTATGGTTAAATTAGATACTAGAAAAAATACCGTTTTTATTCGGTTGCGACACCTCAGAGGCTTAATTGAAAACAATTTTGTAATTTCCGATACATTCTTTCGTTTAATGACGCGAGTCAACTTATCTTAGCAAAAATTAATTTAATGGAATGGAGTTTCAAATAAACTAATGATGTACTTAACTTATTCATTAGAAATTGCGTTTTTTTTTTACTTTTAAGCGAAGAGCTGTTGAGGACGGATACCGCTGAATAATTAACTGACGTAGAAAAAAATATGTTTCTTCATTGAACAAAATACCAAATGGAAGATACATTGATGCATTTCTTGATTGAGTGGACAATAAAAAATGCTTACTTTATTTTAAAATATTGTCTTCTCAATATAAAATTCGAATTAAAATATTTAAGCTTACCATACAGGGTTACGCAACAGACAGGAAATTAGGTGCCAGTGACATAAGTGATTACTTACATTTTTTAATTACCTGTACATTGGTGATTTTATTAAATACTCTCCTTTGGTATCTATGAGATATCCTTATAGGATGTTCAAAAAATAAGTTTTGTGCCACCCCTACAAAGATATGTCAACTATATTGTAGAAGAAAAGGTAACAAATAATTATAAGTAAGTTTAAGTTGATCAGTGAATAAATCTACTTGAAATGTTTTAAATATATTTTGTAAATTCTCATTTCAGTGGTTAGTTGGAACAAGATAAAATCTGTGTTTTTGTTGTGTGTTTTATGTTTATGATTCCCAAACCATTTTTTAGTACTTGTACACTTTATGAAGTATTGTTGCTTCGCCACATAATTAAAATAATAACGAGCAAGACTTTTATACCACTAAGGCCGCTTTGTTACCTGAGGAGTCACACCAAGTCCATAAACTACATAGTCAACCGACGAATTATGCCGTTGTTAACAACGCAACAGTGAGGTGCTGATTTTATTTTAAAACAAAATTAAAATTACGAGCCTTTTTCAATCCTGATCCCAGGTGAGATTTGAACAAGGAATGCATTTGTTGTTTTTTATAAATGAAATATTAGTATTAAAACGGGTGGTTATTTATGTGCTTTTAAATCGCTCAAACGTTAATAACAATGTCTTAGTGGTGTTCCAATTATGTAAATTTTATTATTATTTAAGTAATATAGAGACTTGAAAACGTTGGGTATAGATCAAGTTCAAACTATATCTAATATTGATTGTTTAAATAAACAATTACATCCTCAAGAAAATTTAATTTTTCTTCAATAACTTTCCCTTTTAAATACCCATTAATTAATACATTAAAAATTGTTACAGAACTTTAGATAAAGGACAACCCTCTTTTTATATAATAATAAAAAACTATAATTTTTATTAATTAGATAATTTTTGACTTTTTCTTAAATTTAATTTTTAATTTTTTTTAATCAAATATTTAAATATCACAATTTTAGTCCATTCTGAATCTTAATTTTATATGCCTATTTCCTTTGAAAATATCTATACTCAATTTTTAATTTTTTTTTACCTTTTTCAATTTTATTTTTATCAATGATCTATAAATTATAATTTCAGTCAATTTTGAATCTTTCAACTCTTTAACTCTTATTAGTGCATAACTTTTGATTTAATTTTATTTTATATTATTGTATAAAATAAATTT
The DNA here is from genome assembly GCA_951812935.1 of Hermaeophaga mercurialis. Classification (NCBI taxonomy): domain Eukaryota; kingdom Metazoa; phylum Arthropoda; class Insecta; order Coleoptera; family Chrysomelidae; genus Hermaeophaga; species Hermaeophaga mercurialis. Next base: position 23,734,323 of record OX638358.1, on the reverse strand, counting down.
GTTTTAATAGCCTAAATTTTATAATTTAAATTTTTAATTTGTCTTATGTGACTCTACTATCCAAATCCTACAAATTTTTACTTAATTTTCTACAGCAGGAGTAATGTTTTCTATAAAATCAGCTCTCGTTTCGTTATATGCATATTTTAAGTCTAATAGAGTTAATCCCTATAATTCTTACACTGTGTTCTCTCTCCATTTTTATAAATGCTTTTTCCCGCTTTGTTGAAATATTCTCTCGCCTCCAACACTTTTCTTTGCTAGTTCTTTCATCAATTTTCGTTCTATGTGAATTCGGTTTGCACCCCACGTTTATTATTCTTCATTTGGTTAATTCTTTCTGTAATTTTCTTTCTTTTCTTTTTCTTTATCGTGTATATACCTTTCAAAGTGACCATCGGTCTAAATCCTTTCTTCTTTTTTTAAATACTTTATTGAAAATATTTTTTAGATTTTTTCATTTATGATTTCTACTTAAGCTTCGATTCTATTTATTGTCTTCATTATTTAAATAAAAAAATATTATTTAAAAGTTTGCATTTCTCGTTTTTAGTAAATAACTTAAATAACATGATTACCAATGAGGAAGTTATTTCTAGAAAACAATTTTATAATTATATATCACCATTAATTTCGAAAATTAGAGAGAGGAAGGCACGCAAAATACGTGTATAAATTCTTGATGTAATTCATAATATTAGTAATTTTAGTTTGTAGAATCCAATTTACATGCTGCAGCTAAAATTGATTTAGTGAAAGGAGTAATACGGTTTCTATACGTCATGTGATAATTTCCTGTACATATTTAAAATATTTTTTAAATTCATTGGGAATCCGGTCATTAGATCTCGTTAAATTATTTCCTAATATTTATTTGCTTTATAAATATCAGATTATACAGAGTGTTATAATATAGCTCGCTTACCTCACTCTTACAAATAAAGATAGATTTGGTCAGTTCAATTAAAAAGAAGAAACTCCAGAAGATAAAAAAAAGAAATAAGGAATTCACTGATATTAAGAAAATATAATAAGCTAAAATACTGGAATTGAACAAACGACAGATAGAGTGCGGGAAACCATATTAAAGAAATAAACAAGAAAGTTTAATGGATGGATATACATTAATAAAAAAATTAAGAAACAGGATGAAGTATGAGGATCCATTGAAAGCGACCATTTAGCAAAGAAGTTGATTCCCAAGTTAACCGTTATAATAAGGCTCAGATGAAAACTATTTTCAAACAGAAAAAAAAAGGAAATCAGGAGTCCCTTACAATACTAATCAATTATATTTATTTAATTTTCATATATTTGTCCAGTAGCAGTATCCTTCCTAGATATTACTTACGACAATTATCCATTTTACACGAAAAACTAGTAAATATTGAACTACCGATCGTAAAATCTGCAAATTCAGACCGATAAACACTACTTAAGATAACCCAGGAATTGACGTCTCCAATATATTCGAAAATTGAACTCCCGCAGAGTAGTATTCCTAGCCCACTTTTGTATATAATCTATACTACACCAATCTTAAGAAGTAGAGCAATAAAATCGGTCTCTGTATTTCTATCCAAAATCTGTATTTTTTCTAGAAGTAGAAATGTTTATAATAGGCAAATCACCTCAGGAACTTTTAACTTCAATATCTCTGTAAAACAGTAGGGCCTAATACTAGAGAGAAAACTGCTATGGAAGGACTGTATCTTACAATAAAAAAATTCGAAAATATTGAAGCTTCTTACAAAATAAAAGACAATGGTTAGATTAATAATAGACAACGGAGGATACATATATTGATCCGTTGGCGACTCATCTACATAAACTTGAAGTTCAAAAAAAAAACATGTGCTTCAGAATGTGATTAGACTATGTCAAATCTACACCTGTAAATATCATGGAAATTAAAATGCTTGAACCCCCATTTGCACTCAGAAGACGACTACTCAACGATAATCTCATTTTGTAAACCACATCAAAGGAATCTCGTTGCCTTAAAAAATACATGCACTGGCAATTCTAGTTCTAACCAGTAGGTACTGGCGCTCAGAAAAACACCACTAGAGATAGAAAGTTCTAACAAGATCGTCGACTATTAGCAACTTCTACACATTGACCACCACGTACCGTGTTATTCACAAACATAAGGGTAAAAAATTTTCCCATCAAATTCCATATGAATACCTTGAAATTCAAGAAGTAGTTGGATATCCAAAAAATATATTTAATGATATGATAAAAAGTATATTCACAGATGGCTCCAAAACAACAGGCAGAACTGGATGTACTTGAAATAGAACCTACCATGAGATGTACCTGTTGTCAAAAGAAGGATCTATTTACAATGCAGAGATGACAATAATATTGCAAGCAATGAAACATATTTCAGATTTTGACAAAGAAAAATGTATCATTTTTACTGTTAGTAAAAGTGCATTGGGCAATTTTAACACCATAGATGTGAAAAAGAAAATAAATAAATAATGTAGAATCGCAAATGTTAAACACGTATCATCAGAGCTGCATAGAAAATAAATTTATTCTTTTTTTATGTGGGTAAAAAGGTACATAAGCATACATGGGAAATTAAATTGTAGATAATTTTGTAAAAGGTGCTTTAAAGTTAGGAGAAATATTATAGGAAAAGCTACACCAACATCTGATTTATTCAACATCTTTAAACAACGTAAAAATAAAATATCATATGAACATATTTAGCAGGAATCAAATGGTGATTTAAACTATATAAGATATGTAAACAAAATTCCAAGAGGATGACGGTTTCATCAAGTGCCAAATAGAAGCTTAGTCGTCAAAATAAATCTAGTCCGGTCACGCCATGCTGTAACACCGGAATACAAATATAAATACAAAATAAATACGGCTGAAAACTCTTACTACTCCTTAGGTAAAATAGCATCACTAACACCCATATACTACTAGAATGTCCAATCTCAGCTGCAAATATAAACTAAATTAAATATAACGATTTACTTATAAATGGAAAATGTCTTCCAATAGATCTAAATTGTAAAATCTTTTCAGAAAATACTGATATTCTTTATGCTCTTTATCAACACATGAAAAGATGCAACCTAAACTTGTAAACTAGTAACTAAATTTTTGTAAGCGATCCTGCAAAATAAATTTCTGTAAACTATTTTCATGACATTACTAATAAACCAAAACTATAATTGTATACAAAATAAAATAACAGTGTGGCTAATTGGTCTCAACCAAAGCCATCAATCCATTAAAAAAAAGATTTTAAGTAATTTTAGGGCATTAGGAACATAACATTTGTTTTAATATTAAAACATGTTTAAACAAAATGAACATACAGATTAGTTGCACCTAACCTAACCTAACCTAACTGAACAGAAAATATTGGAATTGAAATATTTTATATAGATTATAATTGACTTTTAGTATTACATTAATTGTTTTAGCTCTTACTTTGTGGAAATTATTCATAATAAATATGGAAATTGGTATTGTCAGATACCGAAACCTAGATAGACTTGAATACATATTAGAAAGCTTTGGAAGACTGTGGAAATTCAAGATAAATATTATTTATCTTTCCATATTTTTTATGACTTTTAGTATGTTTTATGACCTCTTTGTAGAAAAGTGGGGTGTGACATTTCCGTTTTATTATTAAATTATGTTGCTTTATATTTCAGTCAATTGAAATAATGATATATTGAATTAATTCGAAAAATGTAACAAGAAGATATTTATGTACGTAATAACTCATACATATTTTAGAGCGAAATAGAACTTTCTAAGCATGTGTGGAATTTCGTCCTAGTTGACCACAGCGTACCTGGTAATCATCCAAATATGCTGTGTACGTGTATGTCGCCTTTATGTTTAAGAAGACGCCGATGACCAGTCAAGAAACAAAACATCGATGTTGCCAGCTCTGTTTAACAAATATTACATATTCAAGAATATTGTGATCAATATTTCTATTAAAACTTAATTGAACCTTTAATACTGACTTCAAAGTTAGCTTTCGAAAATATTACAAAAATCATTTTTAGATCCGTTTTCCTAGTAAGGGAATGTTCATTTGATCACTCCCTTCAAATTGAATCATTTTTGTAATTAATAATAATAATAAAAGTCGAAGAAGTATTGGGACTCGAGGGATCCATAATTTTGTTTGCCTTTTGCATATTTTATTTTAATTCAGGAATAAATTTTGTTTTTGAATTAAAGTTTTGTATTTTCTAGAGAAAGGCCTAGTTCCGAGACAAAAACTAAAAACAATGGGCCTTTTCTGGAAAACAATCAGGAGTACATTTTGTTCATTGAAATTCTTCTTCTTCTTCTTCTATTTTCAATTTGTAGCCTCAGTTTTTTTTAAGATACTTATGTTAGGTAAATTCCTGTACTTATAGGGTAATATTAATTATGATTAATGTTTTTGGTAACATAATGAGTTCTGTCAAGCACTGTTATAGATTTAATTTGATATTAGAAGCACTGAAGAAGCTGGTGATAAACTTAATACTGTCACTAAACACTAATTTGAATACTAAGTCAAGCAACGAAAAAAGGGGTTGTAAATATTATTAAGTAGCTTTAAAGCATTAAAGTTAATGAATTAATTTTTAATTAAATTATAAAATAAAGTAGTTTAAATTTCATTACTAAATAGCCCTTATGAAAGTTAACCCTTCAAGAACGAATTACATTGCAAGAATTCCTAGAAAAAGATTTGTGGACCAATTAGGTATTTTTTGAGCTAAACTGCACTACCCTTTCTAATAGTTCTGGAAAACCGAGTATATTTAAATAAACTTAAATTAAATATTTATATTTTAAAAGTTGTTTCTTTATATGCCCACTGTGCAGTTTGTAAACTATTTTTGGTAAAACATTTAAACCCTTATAACTCTGTAATATAACTTGACAAATTATGAGAGAATACAATCGGAAGAAATAAAAGATAAATGAAACCCTTTAAAAGTTTTCCATCCCCAACTTGTTTCCATTATTTGCAGTTAACCGTGACAGACATTTCTAAAAAGTGGTTATTGTGTTATAGAGGCAATATTATTATTATTATTACTATTATTATCATCAACTGCAATTTTATAATTTCATTTACTGTTTTAAGTTTTTAGAATCAGTTGTTCAATCAAAAATTAACTGATAATGAAAATAAACATAACTATTAGATTTTATCTTGATTAATTTTTATTAGCAATTGTTTTACTTCATTTTTATAATAAATTTTAAAATTTTTCATATATCTTGTAAATTTACCTAGGTTTATTTATTTATTGTTGCATTGTTACAGCGTAAGTAATATGTATGACCGAAAAGTATAAAAAAATAACATGGAACACCAAATATTTTATTATTTTGTTTAAAACATTGTAGTAATCAATAGTGATTAGAAAATAAAAGAAACGAGTGTTTCAAAAGTTAGAGACGGCAACAGAGCCGAAAATGGCCACTAGTTGCACGAGAGCCAGATGATAGAATGCTCTGACCAAGAGCGAACGTCCGTGACCTTCCTTCCTCCTTTTCCTCCTCGCCATCCCTCTTCAACCAACTGTTACTATCGCGTAACAGCTTGGTTTTCAGTAGCGCAGACGACATTCAGTTTTAGAAGCTTTACACCCTAGAAGAGTTAAATAAACCGTTATAGATTGATTTACGATTAAAGGTAAACTAAGTAAATTTTCCACAATGAGTTTCTTCAATATCCAAATCTGTTTCTCCCACCGAAAAATGCACAGATCTATTTTTTTATAAAAATTGTATAATATGTAACATGTAATAAATAAATAAATAATTAAATAAAAAAATAAATGTAAATTTTCTTGACACACGGATTTAGGAATATGAGTTCATGCGTTTATGAATCCCAGTAGATATCTAATAATGGCAAACGATAAAATAAAAAAGTAAAAATGTAAAATGAAAGATAAATAAGATTATTTAATAAAAATTGCTGATAATCCACAATTATTTAACAGACGCTTATCAGCAATAACTGGAATAAATCATACTTCAATTTTCAGAATATTAACAACCTACTATACTAAAACCTTACAATTTCCATCTAGTAAAGAAGTTAATTGGAGAAATTGTTACTATTGGCATAGAAATACACATCTTGTCCAAACACGAATTTAAGATATATGTTTGGTGTCGAATTTTTAGAGACACTACCTATAACTTTAATTTCATATGTACAATTTTTTCAAACTACGTTTTTGATGCGTTGGAACAGTTGTCATTTCCAAAGAACAAAATATGTGGTTTACGCAATTTAATACCGTGAAATTATTTAAATCAATTTCCTCATAGTTCTATAGAGAGAGAAAATGAATTTCAAAGACCCTTAGATTTTTAAGTGTAGGAACATAGCTAGACACCTCAGTAATACTCAACAAGAATTAATGCAACAAATATAAAAAATGCGAATTTTGTTAAACCAAACATATTCTTAAAGATCATGTCCCAACTACCAAAAATTAAAAATTTGAGAAGTCAATAAAGGCTGTTTTGAAGTATTATTTTAATATAGTTGATTCCTTTAATTTGTGTTATAAATACTATTTATTTTCCTATTCATGCCCAGCAATCTTGTTATCTCCATACGTTCAACACTACTCTCCTTTGTGGATTGTGTGTTAGCAACACGAGACTTTGTGAAAAAAGAAGACAAGAAAACTTTGTAGGGTTAAGTTGAATTATTGCCGCTAGTGTAATTAAAACAAAACTGTAACCCCCTATCGACAGTTAGAATCTTTGGCACCAGCTTAAAATCCAATGAAAACCTAGTAGTAGTAATAGGAAGAATAGCAAAAGATATACGTCAAGACCATGTTAATTTTTGTTCACACAGACGCTCAAGATTTAAGTGCAAAAGACTGTCAAATATAGACACTATAAATTAAAACTCTTATTTATCAGTTGACCCTAATCCTAAACAAATATCTTTATCTTAAATCGTGTCATTTCATACATTCTATAACAAATATCAGTCCTTCTCCATAAATATAAAGATGAAAATTGAAAAAATAAGAATGGAAATAACGTATAAATTCTGCAAGGATTCTTATATCTTGCAAACAACTGACTATGTCGTAATGAAATGAAAGGACAATATTTACTTTAAAAAAATAATCGGTTATTAAAAAAATGTTATTTTGGAGTTCAAGACAGTACAGGGAGGAAACGAAGAAACTACGTTTCTACTTCCATCGTACACCTGGTAATAGTAAAAAACTATCTGCAATAATTTGAAGCTCAAGGTTTTACCTTTTAAAAATATATCTTAAACACATTCACTCCATTAAACTAAAATACTATTTAAATAACCACTACATTCTTATTTGTAGTTGTAATTTTTAAAACGTAGTAGAATTTTGTCCAATTACTAGTATTAACGATTTCAGGGATAATTAAATTAAATTAAAAAATAACCGTTATTTATGCGTCATCTGAAGCGTACAAATTTGGGGGAACCTTTTTGGGTAGTAAGTATAAGAAACTGGTTTGTCGCATTGCGAATTATTTTATTAGCGCAAACATACCACTGATACTAATTATTACTATAATAATTCCATTATTTACTCCAATCACTTCCTACTTTCTGATGGATGTTTTTTATACATTTCCATATAATCATCAGAAAAAGAAGATTTTGGTCTTACTCCTTTCCAACAACAGATTAAAAATATGTATTTACAACTATAATTTTGTAATATTCTTATATTACCTAAAAGAAGTAGTTATCATTTGTTAGTAACTATTTGCTAATAGTAGTTAAATAATTACTACTTAGTAGCAAAATTAAAAACACTTAACAGTGTACACCCACGTAATGGTAACATAAGGTTTATTTCGTGAATGTGTTTGTTTACATATTTTAATTGGAACTCTCAGCTTCCGTTTCCTTGATATATTATGAAAAATTTATTATGTTTAAACATAATTATCCATCTTAAAATTAAGTTTGACGTTAAAAACGGATATGCATACAACTTTGCTTCAACTAAAATATAATCTGTAATTATTATAAGCTAGTTTAAGTACATCGTTGCCAGCATTTTAAATAAAAATATGTAAACTCTTTTTTTGAGAAGTAATTTTAACTATTTAATTTTAGTTGATGGACTGCTCTCAAGAGTTTTCGACTAAGCAAGGATTAAGTTAAGGAGACCCACGAACGAATGATTGGTTTAATCTGCTACTGGAAATCGTTGTTAGGAAGAGCAAAATACAAACCAAGAGGACAAACTAAATAAAATATATTTAAATACAATAAAATAATAAATATGAAAAAGATAAATTATACTTATCTGTGTTTCCACAGGATTCCAACGCATTCTTATTTATATTAAAATGAGCAAGGTTTCGCTATTTTCACATATAGCATTTTCAAGTTTTAATAGAAGATTGACAGATCTTTGACAAGGGTAAATTATTTCAAGTCATAAACATATCAACCAATCGCCACTAAGTAATCTATGTATACAATGTTCTTCTTTTTAAAAAAAATATTTTGGTTAGTCGTAGAAAAGTGAGACAAGGCGGCCATTTGCAATTAGGTCAAAACAAACCAAATTATCATTGTATCTTGTGTGAAAAGTTGCATTTTTATTAACAAATTTAGTATGTTTAGTGATTAAATATGCCTATTACTTATTATGCGATTGAATTAGGTCAGCCTGCCTCACTTTTGGTCAAGAAATATACATCAGATGCATTTTGCCCCATTGCACTTCCCTACAAAATTTCATAAATATCGTCCGTTTCGTTTTAAAGATATTTACTTGGTTCCATACTTTATCCCAACCCTGTATGTGAAAATAGCGAAACCTTGGAATCCTGTGGAGACACAGATAAGTATAATTTATCTTTTTATACTTATTTTGGATAATTTCCACAAAGTAAGAGTTGAAACAAGTAATTTAACAATGAAATAAAGTAAAAACCTACCGTTAAAACGACAAAATTAAAACTATGTAAAATTGAAGCACTAACAAATAAAGAATAATAAAATTGAACAGCTAATGAAAATAATAAAAGAAAAAACGCAACCAGAACAGCGAAAATCCGAATATATAAAACCAACATGTAACTGGTAGTATTAATTGCAAGTGAAACAGAAAATTACTAGATTTAACAAAAGTGGTAAGAAAAATCGGAGAGGTGATACTAAAAGACATATGGAGGGCCAGATATAATTGAAAAGAACTAGGATTGCGAAATCGCAAAACGAGCTTACAGAAGGAGGAAGCAACAGGAAATGGTTGAAACCAAAGAGTGCGAAAAATATAGAGAAGAATTAAAAAAAAATATCAGGATAATGTAAAGTTTTCAAAATAGATGAAAAAAATTGAATGCCAAGACCTACATTTACATAACATGCGATTAGATTTTTTAAAAAATAACAAATTATTACTACAAATAAATTTTACAAAAATTATAACAAACCCGGGTCGAGGGTTCGAGTCCCGGTTTGGGCATGGGTGTTGTATGAATGTGTGTGAATGTCTTGTATGAATGTGTGAAATAGTATATATTATAAAAAAAACATACTGGGTGACTGATGGATAAAACTACTCGTACCACAAAAAAGTTCATAAGACATATTCTGGCATTAGGGTTAATTTCAAGTAATTAGTGTTTAATTAAACTTAAAAAGCTGATTTATTGGTAATTAATAAAAAATGTATATAATGTAAGTAAAAAAATTGTCTGATAGAATAATTTAATATAAAAAAATGTTTTAAGAAAACTCTAATATATTTAAAAATTATTTTTTATTAAAATTAAGTTTAAGAATTAAATTATGGTTCATTACTATGATTAGCAAAAATTATAAAAGATATATTAGAATTTTGACAGCCTCTATTCTATTTTGAGAGTAATAACTTTTTTTTAGGATTAACTTATGGAATAACAATTTAAAATTAAATTAGTTGGTTATTATTACTTTTAAAATTAATCTTTTGTAAATAATTTATACTAAGCATTTGTGAAAATTAATTTTTAATTTGACTTAATACATGAACTCACTCAGACATTTATTAACGTAATGTATATATTTGACTTTTTTCAAATTTATATATACAGGATTAAAAATCAGATGGGGTTTCAAATTTTTGATCACTCTGTATCAAATAGTTTTTAATATCATAGCATAGAATTTGAAAAGTTAGGATATGGACATGTAAGCCGTTTTTATTCATTTTCAACGGTTTGGCTGCTACAGATATTTGAATTCAAAAAAATGTGATTTTCAGGTAGCTGTAGATCCTTTATTAAACATAATAGACATCAAATATGATATATCGTTGAAGTTTGCTCGGGAAGGGCTTTATAAAAATAAAAAAAAATATTTTTCATAACTTCAATAACAGCGGACTAATCGTACTTCGACGCACTAATGCCGCTCCCTGTATTATTTTTTCAATAAATCTTATTATTATTATTTTCATTTCATTTTAACACAAAATGCTATTATTTTTCAACTAAATTAAACTCATTTTTTGAACATTTACAATATATGTTTTTTTCCTTAATGTCGTCCATGCATAGGTAAAATTTACAAAATTGGTACTTTTGAGGTAGTTTAGATATACATATAATTAGACATTCATTTGTTAATAATGTTAAAAAATACATTTTCATAACGGTTAATAGGTAATGTTTTTTTTTAAATATCGTCTTTAAACTTGACAACGCTCTTTGTAACCCAAGAGCTGCTATATTTCTTATCCGAGAAAACACTGTCATATAAACATCGTGCTTTTTAAATAAGATAAGTAAAGTAAGGTAACGTGACATGTTTCAAAAGCAAACAAATAAATTTCTCTCAAAGCCTTAATCTTTCTTGATATCAAGTATATGTATTTTTGATATCTGATCAAACAACAAATATTTATAGGGAAAAAATTCACACAATTGAAGATACTGTCGAAACTGTTTTGCAGAAGCAAACGGTATATACCTATATATGGTTGTTTATAATTTTTTGCTGATAAGAAAAGTATTATTATTAATTCTTCTGTTTATAATTCGTGTTATTATTAGATTATTATATATATATATATATATACACGATATATATATATATATATATATATATATAATATTATAATATTATAATTAAAAATATTTCTAAAAACAACTAGTACTAGAATTTATGATAATTTATTTGAACGCGAGTAGTCTCGAGAAAATAGTAAAATGAACGCTTGCATAAAAAACGTTAATATCAGAATTTATCATTAAAAATAACAATTGTATTGTTTCCGAATATCATAAAATTAATAAAAAATTAATTATGTTTTTATTAAGATTAGACCAACCACAATTTTAACTTTTATTTCAACAAAAAAAAATGAAAATAATATATTAAGATTTTTTTGAATACATAAATTTTCACTTATAACTATGTGTACTATAATGTTATTTCAACAGATCCTAGTTTAACTTAACCAAACAAGTTAAATGATCTTTACCCAAGAAGTTTATGCTTTTGGATTAAACCATGAGGCCAGTTTAGGGTTGCAAGAAGATGTTGCAAGTATAAACAAATATGATTCATTATTTAACTATAATTTATATTTGAGTTCAGTGAAATATTGTTATGAAAAAAAATAGTAATTAACAATTTGTGCAAAAATCATAGGTATACAGTTGAGAACAAAAAATTTGGGCTTATTTATTTATAACCTTTAGCAGAGTCTTCCAAAATTCACGAAAGATTAGAATTTTGGGCCATTTGTGTGGTAAAGTATGTCCAATGAAAACAAAAAAGACAGTGTGAGGAGTCACATCTGACAGTTCAAGGTTATTATAATATAAATATAAAACCTAAAAGAACAACGCGTTTTTATTGTTGAACAATATTTGAAAAATAATGAAAATTTGGCAGCTGCAGTTCACAATTTTCGTACAAATATGGTCGGAATAGTAGTTCAGAGTAGTGAAGAGATTAATTAAAAAATGTAGGGACACGGCATCAATTATTGATCCTAAACGCTCTAGTCTGCCTTCGGCATCAATTATTGATCCTAAACGCTCTAGTCTGCCTTCAGCAACAAAATATCGAAACAATTTGTGAGAATGTTGATGAAACTCCAGGAAAATTAATTCAGCACCATGGTCAAAACTGGACATTTTATATCTCTGCAGCGTATTTTTACAAAAGATTTGCAGCTTCATATTTAAAAAGTTAAAGTTACTCAAGAGCTGAAGCCAACGGACTACTCACAGCAAAGAGAGTTTATTGAATGGATTATGGGACAACAAGAGAATGCTGACTTTTTAAACAAAATCATTTTCAGCGATGAGGCTGATCTTAATTGCTTGGTTAATTAATAAAATTTTCGCATTTGGGTTTCAGAAAATCCACGAATTATTGAGCAATAAACGCCTCCACAACGTGAAATTATTTGTTGCGGATTATGAGCATCATAGGACCAAACTTTTTCAAGACTAAATTGCAAGATATGGTACAGACTGAGAATCAATTATTCTCCTGTCCATATAATTTCCCCTTTGGGTGATTAGAATTTTAGCCTTTCGACTTTTTTTTAGTTTTTTGAAATATTAAGTTTATGCTAACAAACTCTCAATCACTCACAACTTAAGAAGAAGAAATTGAGGGCTGTATCAACGAGATTTAGTCACATTTATTCAAAACGGTGATGGAAAATTAAAAAAAAGAGTGTGTATGTACTGGCAAAATGTGGAGGCCATTTACCCGATATGCTGTTCAATAAACAGGGTGTTTGGAAGATGAGTGCAATGTTTTAAGGGGAAGCTAGTATAGATCATCTAGAACCATTTTAGCTATGGTTGTCTTAGACGAAGTCTGACTATTTTTTTATATAATTTTTAAGGTGTTTGGCAAAAAATCCCAAAATTTTACAACTAATTGCTGATGGCCAGCTTGAACGATAAGTGCATTTTTTGAACAAAAATATTTTTTTATTAGTCTGCCTGTAAAATTAAATATTCTCCCTCAATTTGGTTTGTAGGTCCTAATTTCGATATTTTCTAAGATATGCACGTAAATGATACCTCAAAAGAAATAGCAATAACCAAGCATGTTTTCAAAAAGCTTCAAGCTTGCCATTATCAGCAATTAACTGTAGAATTTTGGGATTTTTTGTCAAACACTTTAAAAATTAGATAAAAAAACAGACTTTGTCTAAGACAACCAAAGCTAAAATGATTTTAAATGGTCTATGCTAGCTTCCTCTTAAAGCTTTGCACCCATCTTCTAAACACCCTGTATAACCTTAGGCAATAAGTATACTTTAGGAATCAACAAAAAATTTACAATTATTAATTATAAACCTACTTTTTCTATCAAAATTACTTCTTGCATGCATTTTGGGACAAAAAATTGCATAAAAGAAAATACGACAATTTTAATATTAATTTCTTTCTACTCATATATTTAGTCTAGCCCCTCTAGAAGAACTTTGACTAATGTATACCATCTCTGCAACTAAATGGTTTGGTTTATCAATATAATTTGCTTGCACTCCGTATATGATTTCATAATATAGCAGGTTTATTTATTATTGTAATTTTGATGTAAAATAAATGGTAAAAATTATAATCTGAATAACCTGGTGTATCTAATAATCAAAGGAATCTAATGTTCCACTTGTCTGTAAAGTTGTTCTATGGTATGGAACGAAATTACGAAAACGCGTGCTCGACCGTAGGTCTGTAGTCCAGTGACGTGCATGTTAAAAATGCAGTTCAGTTAAATATAAATAACTTATAATGATACACATACACTATTGTGTAAAAAGCATGCAAAATATTGTGAACACTTATAAAAATCAATTAAAACAATGCTGTAGTTAAACCTTTCTTTGTACGTTACATTATGCTTATAGGTTTATACTATAAGTACTAAAACTAACAAACTTTTTAAGATCATGAATTTTAAACTTTAATATGTTACATTTTTTCTTGTCGGTTTGCGAAAAAATGTGCAGGTTATTAGATTTTAAAGTAACGATTTTCATCATTATGGTTTTTTACATCTATTGGTATATAGAATGTACTAAAATCCCAAAATTTGCATCCACCCTATAAACAAATTTGTTTGAAAATTGTTAGGAGTATATGAAGATGTTTCCTTTAATTTCAATTTTTTTCTCTGTAGAAACAGAGGTGTTTCTTAATATTTGTAACCAATCACAGAATATCGACACAGGGTAATGAATTCTTAAATGTTTAAGAGGAATTAGCACCATTCAATTAAATTACTCAGAATATCGTTCCCTGGTCGCAGTGAAATAAATTTACTCTTTAAAAAATTGTTTGTTTTATTAAAATATCATTGATATACGTTGACTTTTTTTGACACATGTTTATTACAGAACCTTTAAAATAATAAAAATTTAAACTTATACAATATTGAACGCCAAAAATTGCAATTCATTTCTTTTACAAAAAATAGATATTATTAAATTGATAGTTTTTTAAAGCGTAGATCAACGAATAAGTATTATCTATTTACAACATTTTAGCAATAAACAAATATTGGGTGATTCGCATTTCCAACAACAAAATAAATTTGTGAAACTGCTATTCTAATTAAAAACTAAAAACTATAAAATATGAAGGACCAACATATTTTTCAAACTCACAGCTTTTTGAAAACCTTATCGGTTATTTACTTACATAATGATATTGTTAATTTAAGAAAAATTGAATGAAAAGTCTCGTTCAGACATAAGAGACCGTTACGTTTTAAACACCTTGTATATAAGACATAAGATAGGCACCAAAAATAAAAATATGTTTCAGGATTTTAATACCTAAACATTTTTAATTTTTTAGATAATAAATTGCTGTGCATATTTTTTGAAGTGAACGTTGTGACTACCAGCTTATCAGGTTGAAGTGCTTTAGAGTGTCTCTTCCATCGCACAGTACAAATCCTCTGGTATGCGGTGTATGCTCGGTGCTAATAAAGGTCAAACAAAACGTAAAACTCTTTAACGGACGAGTGTTAATGAACATTCCTTCTTGGCTCTCGGCTAAGCTCTGCGAAAGACTATTTTGCACCTCTTGAAATCATGATTAAACTTTGCTTGCTCCAAGGTAAATGCATCTCACTATTTATCTTTTATGATTTAGAATATTCAAAAAATTGGTTTTCAATGTTAAAATCTATAATAGTTAATACGTCCGTGAAGGAGGGGAGGTTTTCTATAGTTTCTTTACCAAGTAAGATAAACGGCAAGTGACAAATAATAATAATAATAATAACAATAATAATAATAACAATAATAATAATAACAATAATAATAATAACAATAATAATAATAACAATAATAATAATAAATAATAATAATAATAATACAATAACAATATAAATAATAAGCATCCTTTCCACCACAATCTTTGTAGAGCAAAGTGTATTATAATACAATTGAAACAACAGTAGAAGTACTTCATATAAGTGACAAGAAAGAAGAACTTGATTTTTTGGAGGAATAAAGAAATACCAAAAATGTCTTCAATATACAGTATTGAATGAATAATTAAACCTGGGAAGTTCAATTATCTTAGATTACCTTTTAGACTAATACCTATATAATAATAACCAAAAATATTTTTAGGAAAAGAAGAATTCTGTTGTAAATATTGCTTAATAATGATTGGTTGGGATGTTCGTGTTATGAAGTTATTTACGCTTATGAAAGGATCTGCCAATCTTGTGTCAAATCTTGAAAATGCTATAGATAAAAATAGCGAAACCTTGGTCTATTCCATATAACTGAAAAATCTTTGTAATACTGTGAAAATTCAGATGAGACTAGCTTATCTTTTTATATTTATTATTATTTACAATTATTCCTTTGCATTTTCGAATAAATTTATTTTTATCACAATATTAATTTATTTAAAATAGTTAAATGTCGTACAAAAATAGTGGGTTTTTTTTATTCTTTGTTTAATATACAACAGAATGCTGCCTACAACTTTTTTTAAACAATTCAAAAACACCCATTTAGTTATAAGTATCCTCATTTTCAGCCATTTAAAATAATGAGAGGTATTTTGAAATTGCAGCACCCACGACTCCTAAAAGGTACCGAATTTCCTTTTCTGTAGGTGTTGTGTTCTTTATATTATAACCGGATTGCCAAATGTGTTGAAATTACTTCCATAAATATGTAATATTTTAATTATAATGTTTTTGGTAATATATTTAGTTCCAGTGAAAATATTTGTAGGTGTTCGTCCTACAAAACTGTGCGTGATTAAAATTATTTTTCAAATAAAATTAGTAGTTTATTATTTAGAGAAATCTTGGGCTATAAATTCGATTTAAATATTTTTAACCAACTAAATATTAAGAAGCAATTTCAGATACCACGTATTTTACTAATGTCAATCACACTGATTATACAAGAAACTATATTTCACGTAAACTACAAGTTTTACCATTTTAAGCTAAACGACATACCACTACGACTTATTTTATTGACAATAAATTTGATTATCTACTCGCCACACGCAACCGGCTAGTCCAAAATATTTCGAAATATTATTTATGTAGTCAACAAACATAATTCAATAATTAATACACGTCCATAAAATCCCTACAAAAAGTCCAAATGATTGTACGGGAATGCTTTTAATGTGCTTCTTTGAAGTTTTCTAAGTACCATCAAAGAGATGGGGCCATTCGTTCTGATGGATGTAATGCTTGGAATTGTTTCATTTAATTTGGGGAGCATGAGTATGTCGTGCATGCAACTCGAGATATTTTTATGATAATTCTTCTTCTATGTTTATCCCGCCGGACTCATAACTGCATGGTTAATTGTCATTTGTTTCTTGGAGAAGATTAATGCTTTCTGGTCAAGAAAAAGTATTGTATTGCCCATGACAAGCATTGGACAGGTATTAATCGGTGCTCATAAAATGTGTAATAAATAATTTTTTTTGTGATGATTCTTGGAACAAATAATTAGATCAATGTACTCGATAACAAACTCGAAAAAGAAAAATTATTAAAATATTACTATCAACAATAGTGCAATCGGGCATACTACTAATTATAAACGGATTATGCAAAATAAGACATTAGAAAGAATTACAAAGATTTATAAATTGGTGACTACGTATGGAGGTGGAAATCATGAATCTTGCAAAAGTAAAAGGACAATTAAGGAGGTTTAAAAAAAAGCCAAGGGGAGAAGAAAGACTTGAATAACTAGGAATGCTAAAAAAATAATGTATATAGGATTTTTAATACAAATCCCGTTGCACGTCATATATCAATTATGAGATCACGACCCTGCAGTGTTGTCGGCTTGTCTAAATTGTCGAGGAATGTAGGAAGTTTGTAGAAATAAACGTCAATAATCAGCTTATTCACACTATGTTTGTTTTGAAAAAAACAGTTTTTTTTATAAGTTAACTATCTAGCAAAGCAAAAAAATAAAGACAATATTATAAAATTACCGAAAACGTGGTGAAAACACACAACTGGTTGACGGCCGGACGTCAGAAATCGTTGAAATATTTCAATCTAAATACTCGACAACGTCGCATCAAGGCATGCCAATCGCTACAATGTCATTTCTTCATCATAAATACGAGTCTCATGGGCGTAGAAAATTTCAAAATTATTTAATGTAAATTATGGTTTTTTGAGTACTAAACATATAATAATGATTTATAAACTTTATATTATAAAGAATAAGACGTATATAAGCCAATATAATTGAAATAATTCTAAAATTATCAAAATAATTACGATTACTTTTTCGGTTTTTTAGTACTGTGACTAAGTTCATGAGTCCTCGTGAATTTTCGTGATGTTTCGTATGATTTATCTTAGTTAGGGAAATTTTAATTAGTTGGCAGTACTATGACGAAAGAGGTACGTCACTCCTGACGTGCAACGGTATTTGTACTAAAAATCCTATAGTAAGATTCGTAAAATCACAAATGCTACGATGGTACGGATTAGTAAAAAGGATTAAAAATAACAAGTTGATGAAACGAATTACAGAATAGACCATGTGGAAAAAACCAAAGAAAGACAAAAACTAGTTGGGAATGACATTCTAAGCTTTATAGGAAAGTCAAAATGTTTTAAGAAGGGGCAGAATGTGGAAGTAGGGAGAGGGTTAGATTGGGGATGGGAAAAAGGAACCGAATAGGCTTAATTGCTAGCATCCCCCCCCCCATTACTACTACTAAATTGGAAGATCAAGTGAGAAAAGATATTTTGAATATGGGTATAAGGAGATAGTGGAAGAAAAAAAAAGGACAAGCAAAAACGAAAATTAAAAAATATAACAGAAAGCTGAAGATATTTATAAAGCCGTAGAAATATAAAACAAAGAACGTGGAGTGAAACCCCACAAAAAAGAGAACAGTCTAAGAGCTCAAAAAGAGCGGTTACTAACACGTAAGGGATTTTAATTTTCGGCATATAAATTAAACATTAAAGCATAATGTCATATTAGATTAATAATTTTGAAATTGTATATCAATCTTAGTGCAAACAATGTTTTGAAAACCAATTTGATATTATTAAAGTATCGATTAACCAATTTATAAATTCTAATATTAATTCCATTATAATGTATGACCAATTAGGTACATGAAATTTATTGAAAATTATAGTAAAATGTATCCCATAATCAATTCATTTAAAATATACATAAAAAATTATATATTTTCCAAAACTATCTATTCTTTTGATATTTAAAAATCAGGGACAATGTTAGAGAAACAGTGGTACGATTACAATAGGGAAAAGTAGAATTCGTTAGAGGGCGCTATGATCAATCTTCAAAGTAGTTGAACAAATATCCGTAAATACGATTTTTGTGGTTTTCATTACAAAATAGTAAAGGTAAAGTAAGATTTATTTTAATTTATTTTACTGCTTTGAAGGCTCACTTTTTTTTCACCAGAGGTCGTACTCGAATTATACTCCGGCCAATTGTTAAATATGATCAATAGTTAAGTAGCAATTTTGAATGTCAAATTTATAAGAAATTAAAGCTAAATCTTACCGACCCATCTCCGTTAACATTAATTTTACCTGAAAAATAAAAGAAGAAAAAATGTTAAAATACTTTTCTGTTTTTTAAATAATAACTAGGTAATACTAGATTTTTTTGTTCTCAATATAGATTTTTCTTTGAAAATATGGCTTGTATTTATAAAACTCATATAGTTTGAGTTTGCTAGATAAAATGATCTGAAATATCTACAAAATTATTCCTAATTACCGGTTTCTTGGTAGGTACCTGCTTAGAGACATAATTTTATCAAAAACATTCCAACATTTTTTAATGGGATATAGTTTACCGTTACCAATTTCTTGAATATTTATTACTGTTTCTTTTATAACTTTAATGGTTGTAACTCGTCAATCGGCTTGATAATGTTGTGTAATTATAGAATTCAGATAAAGGCACTTAAGAAATAAAAAAAATTAACCAAAAAAGCAGTTAATGGTATTCAACCTTATCTTGTACTAAAATGTCTCCATCTTCATATTTCATTTTGAAAATTATTCGGATGTGAATGTATATGCACTCTACTACTAATTTACTAATTAATTGTGTATGAAATAAAAATAAAGGCAAAGTGAAAACATTCCTCAAGGAATTTCTAAAAGTATCATTTTTTTTTAAATATGTGTATATAATAAAAAAAATAATATACGTAAATGACCATTGAATATGTATCAAAAAAAAGAAATATTTGCTAGATAATTTTGAAATAATTCCTGCAAACGTCCGTTGATATAGACGACCCACATTACACATTACAGCTTGTGCCATAAACTTAATCGATATATATTAGAAGTTATACATTTTTAGCAGGCAACCATGATTACACGAATTATGTATCGCTTTAAGTTGAAACAAAACTCTGTTGTTGAATGCATATTCACCGCCATCTCGTATCAACTATACCAACTTCAAATCCTTTCAGACCGAAGCGCCATCTGCAATGACAAACAAACAGTGTTTCCATTACAGATTCAACATCACTATAAAACGCAACCGCCGGTAGATGGCGAGAGCTACTCTTAATAGGAGTTACTAGACCGAAGGATCAGAGGTCCTGCTGAAGAGTTTAATGGGCCGTAAGAAAGTAACCGTTCATGTAATTACAATAAAACAAAAGAGTAGGATAATTTTCAAGAAGGTCGTTGTAATTGATGTATACACAACAACAAATTGAATAATTGGTATTTAAATGCTTTTTTACAGGAATGGTTATTGATATTGACAGACAGATACATGTTCTAGGAACTATTCAAATTTGTCATGAGATTTACTGAAATTTAAATAATATATTTACAAACAGGATCATATGTGTAAATATGTATTATATTTTATTGCATTACAATAAATAATAATTATCGTAAAATTAGTTAACATTATAGCGTGTAACCACTCTTTTCCATTTTTATTATTATAAAGGTTGAATTAAAGTATTTCAAAGGGTTGTAAACAGTAAATGAACAGAAAGAAGCTAGATATTTCCATTGTGTTACATTTGAGGTTTAAGGGTTTGCTTTATACAAATTTATTAAATTTTAAGAGAATGTAATATGATTAATTTCACCCATAGCGCATTAACCATAAATATGACTAAAAAAACAAAAAATACCATAGAGTCCTAGTTATTTCAAAAATATATTTGGATGAAATCTGGAATAATGCTGGACTGGTACAAAAAATAATTCTACAAAAAGTAAAAAAACAGATATTTGTAGAGGGAGTTTCTCGTGGTTTAAAAAAGCCAACACGAAAACGAAAGCACCAAATAATCACACATATTGGAAACTGAAAACAAAATTTGTCGTCTCAATGTATGATAGTCATAGAACTAGAAAGTGAACTAAAGAATATTTGGTTAAATTATTGAGGCCTGTATTATTGAGTTTAGTAATAAAACACATACATAGTTACAAAAAACATGTCCACGTGGCGACTCGTACTAAATGGTATCAAAGTAGTTCAGTTGCCTTTATACCATGCTGAATTAAACCCGATAGAATTAATTAAATTTGGCAGCAAAAAAAGAAATAAGGATAAATTAGGAATTAAATCTGAAAACAAAAACAAAATACATTAAGATGGTTTGGATATATATGCAGAATAGGAGTACGGAAAATGCAGAAAAATACCACAAAATGGTAGGTACTTGACAGAAGAAGAACTACAAAAAATAGAGGCTCAAGAAATCATGAAAGACAGAAGCAAATTTAGAAATAAAAGAAGCGAAAAGTGAGAATCTTCAACTCAACACTAGCATCTATCGATAAATGAATATCGATTATGATTATAAAAAAATGAATTTGGGCCTAACTTGCAGGTTATGTTGCTCGATATAACGCAACATTTAATTTGGTCAATATGTATAATTGGAAAAATCAAAATTTCATTGAACTGTGATAATTCAACTTGAGAGAAATAATAATGTATGGATTTACTTATTTTTACTATACATTCTAGCTTGAGAATTAAGTAAAAGATGGAATATTTAACAAAATGTAAAACATAAAATTTAACGGACGTCCTTAAGGTTCAGTGAGGCTTAAAGTTGATCAACACACAAAATACTAAATTCTTATTTTTTTACTGTTTTGTTTTATCTTAATATTTTACTACTTTTTAAGGCTTAAACAAGATTTTACTTTCATTTTAAAATTGTCTTTGTCCCAAAAGTTAATTTTTATGTTTTACATTTTGTTAAATACCCCATTTTTTACTTAATTCTCAAGCTAAGATGGACATAACATTGAATTCGACACAGAAAGCTACAAAATTTGTGTGAGTATTTGTTTTAATATATTTATAAATTTTATTTAAAGCAAGTAAATAAAATAATAAAAATCCTTGATCTGAATTTTTTAAGAAAATACATATATCTTAACTCTGTAGGCATTCTCTAATCTATACTTTATAGACGTTCATTCTAATATATGAATCACTATAAAAGCAGCCAGTAAATTTTAATTAATGACTAAACTTAACAATTGAACCATGAATTTTCTTGGTAAAATTTTCGGAATAAACTGGATTTATTTATTAAAAATAGCCAAATATATTTTCATCAAAATTATACGAGTGACTAAGGTGATTACGTAACAGATAAAAATTTATTGTTTAATGGTAATAAATAATTCTGATTTATATTGTATGGAAATTTAAAAAATTATATTATTATGACAAAAACGAGATATACTTTAAAATCTTGGTGTCAATTTAAACTTTATATATCATTTGGTCAAATAGGAAATTTTCTCAGATTCTGTATCATTATCATTAGTGAAATAATTACTTCTCTCTGTAACAATAGATATGAATTTTTAATTCGTTAATTAAATAAGCATTATTTTAAGAAAATATTCATAAATTTTGCATGCTTGGATTATCTTAACATGTAAAATTATATAATCCAACATTGAAACTTAACAACGAATTAAAGTTTTGTTCTGAAAATGCCTTCACACTTTTCCAACAGAAATATGTATAGATAAAGTAGAAATTATTACGGCAAAATATATTTTTTTTGGGAAATGTGCTAACGTATTAGTACATAAGACGGTTAGTTTCTCAAAATACACACTTAATATACTTGCATCTGTTTTCTATTTGAATAATTAATCTTGTTTAAATAAGCAATTATATATCAAGATATAGCATACTAATTATAACCTAGTCGACACAAATACACACAATGAAATATGAAAGTTTAAATCTATAATATATGTATAAGACGCAGTATCTATTACAGATATGAATTTATTGTATAACGAAAATATAAAAATATCTTCACGCATTCTAAATACGAACAATTAAAAACAAATTGCTCAATTTCCTCCAGATTCGAAATTAGATTTACATATCACTTCCTCGTACCTACTATTCTGAATAGAACACTAGCGTAACTAAAAATATTTAAATGAACTTGACCCATGTCAATTGGGCATTTAAAACTCATTTAATACTTTCATAATATTTTATGTACTACATCTATTATTTGGTAAATAGCAGCTAAAAATGCATTATTACCTGGTTACCGGTTCGACTAGGCTATTAGTTCAAGTTAACATAAATTGGAGTAAAATGATTATTAGACACCATTGTAAGCGATAGGTAAGATTAAGTACTGTTATTAAAATTAATTAAATTAAAACCGCATAAAGAAAAATATGTTTGTCTTTTTACGTTTATTTCTTGCAGGTAATTAATTTAATTTTGCAGATATCCATTTACCGTGTCTTAGATAAAGTTTTAAACTAAAAAGACTAATTATGCCCGATAAAACATAAATATAACCCTTTTTCCACAGCACTGTTTTATTATGACGCAGCCAGAGCTCTTGGACAAGCCTTCGAGGTACCTTCTAAGAAGTACTTCAACCGTGAATTTAGGTACACTTTCTCACAGCGTTGCCAAGGCATTGTATACAAAACAATACTCTTCATCTTTATACCATGCGAATATTTTTAGAATGCAAACATACAACAGTAAACGTATATAAGTGAGTTATTTAACGGTCATTTATTTGCCAAATGGGACATCAGATGAAATGAAAACATTTTCATTTTAAACCGTGTGTTGCTGTTACACCAGTATTTTTTGTATATGAGGACTTGACAATATATGCCATTGATCTACTTGAATTTTAATAGATAAAAAATAATTTTGGTTTTCTTTTGAAAATTGCAAATAAAATTGTCCGCTTAGTTAGACGTGCATAAAAGATTATATGAAACTGTGTTATAGGCCTAGACATAGCTAAATTGCAAAATTGTTCTAATTCTTTATTAATTTTGTGCCTTCTACCAATGATTAATATTTCAATACCTTTTATAAGAACATTTATACTAAGGAAACTGTCAATACTTAATCCTAATATTCGACTTATTATTAAATGCATCCTTAATAGTAATTAGTTACAAGGAATAATTTTAGTTATTATAAATATGGAAAGATAAATAATACTTATGTTGAAATTCCACAGTCTTCCAAAGCGTTTTATTTTGTATTCTGGTCTACCTAGGTTTCGGTATCTGACAATATCATTTTCCAAATATATTTTTAGAAAAAGAAGAATATTGCTTAATAATGATTGATTGTCAGGTTTATGACATGAAATTTCTTTACGTTTTTTAAAAAGATCTTCCAAACCTTTCTGTCTTGGAAAATGGTATTGTCAGATACCGAAACCTTAGGTAGACTTGAATATATATAAAAACGCTTTGGAAGACTGTGGAAATTCAATATAAGTATTATTTATCTTTCCATATTTATTATGAATAATTTCCATAAAGAACGAGTTGAAACAATTAATTTAACTTTAGTTATTATTTTGTTTATACAGTATACTTAGTATGTTCTAAATCTAATCCTAACAATTCTTTTAAGTGAGTCAGTTATGCCACTAAAAAACTAAATATCAATTAATATTTGATTAAAAAAATTATTTTATTTATAAAAATTAGATGTATTAAATCAGTGACTTAGTATACCCGAAGGTTTTAAGTAAAACATTTAATTATAAATAAATTTTGCCCATTTCGCCTTATATTTTGCCTATTTGCTTCCTTCTTTACAGGTTTCATTCATCTTTTTTAAATTTTCTGCTACTACATCGTTCCATGTTTTCTATGGTTTACCTCTAGATCTTCTGTGTATCATTTTTGTATGCCAACTATTTTTTGTTTGCCTCCTCTCTTATTATTCGATTTATTCCCAATTGACCAAGTACCAACTTGTCACGAGCACCTAGATTGTCCGAACTCGCCACACTTAATTATTAATTTAAAATAAACAACATTTTTAGTAGGTCAGTTTATAAATATGTATATCGGAGTGTTGTGAATAGGTACAGAATCTTTATCACGTCATCAAGTGAATGTACTTAGTCATAAAAAATATATATATTTTAAAGTGTAAGTTAAAAAGGTGTCATACAGATCACAGAGACTTTACTGAAAGACCAGCTTTTATGACTGTACTGTGACGAGTAAGGAAAATACCAAATGCCTGTTTGCTGTTTTTTTATGTTGTCGAGTATTAGTTTCACATCTAGTATTATTTGGTTGCGTATTTTGTATCTTCGTGTTATTCCCTTGATACTTCTGATTTTATTTCTACAGCTTGTATTTACTTTCCTATTGTGTGCAGCTTTCGTTCCTATTTATTAGTATTGAATTCTGTATTGTTTTATAAACAGTTCATTTTGTTTTCTTCGCTATTTCTCTTTTCTTTTAAAGTGTAAGATTTAAAGCGTCATAAATATATTTTTGTTGCATTTTTTATTCGGTTATTTATTTCTGTCTCATTTTTCCATTGTTTTGAAACCACTGTTACCTCCTAAGTATTTAAAATTCTTAGTCTCCTCTAGTTTTTTGTTATATACAGTTCTTCTTATTTCTATTATTATCACTTTTATCTTTTCATTTCTAAATTTTAGGGTTGCTTGCAGTGTTGTTTTCCATATTTCTAGACTTTATTGGAGTTCTTTTCCGTTTAAACCATCTGCATACCTGTATAAAATATATAATTTAACTAAAGAAATTTGGAAATAGAAATATGTTATCAATATTTTCTTTAATTCAATATAAAACGAGCTTTTCTTTCCTAATAAATCAAAACAACTACAAATTTATCGAAAAGATAATCTTAAGCCCTGTAGCTATAAAAATTTTAATTGTAAATCCAAACATTTTTGGTATTTGGATATTTTAATATTTTATTCATCTTATTACTAACTTTTTAGCATTTCTGTTTATTTCTTTTATTAAGTCATCTGGAATAATGTTAAATAATATCGGACTTAATATCCTTTGTCTTACACCTACTTTGATCAAAAATTAAACAGATTTTGAGTTTATTGTTTGGATATATAGTTTCTTTTGTGTTTGTGTATGCTGATTATATTCTTAATTAACTTATCGTTGACTCCTATAAATATTTTTTAGAATTAAAGGTAAATTAGTAGAACTCCTTGTAAAACTATTTATTATTTTCATTTGCATTACCTTGGACATGTCTTTGTGTAAGTAATTTAAAAAGGGTATGGCTTGCACATTATTACAAATATTGAATAAATAGCAAGGACGTTCAATAAAATAAAATGGCGATTTTAATTATATGGACTTCAATCAGGGCAGGTGTTTTTATAGGTACTTCCATTCCAGAGAATGTTCAGTTTTTGTACAAAATAACCAGTTTTGCTAAAAAGTACATATTCCGAAGTTAACCAGTAAAACTTGCTCGCAGAATGAAACTAATTGGTGATTATTGGGCCAGTTAATTAAGATGAAAAAGTTCTGTACATAAACTTTATGAGATTGCCACTTGTATAGAACTAATCAAGAAGATTAATAAACCTTATTGTCTTTGTATTTGTCTCCAGAAACTATATAATTGAGTTTCGAATTCAAGAATACAATATTCTACTTAAAAATATATAATAGTTTTTGTAGCAATATACTTGTAATACCCCTTATAAAGTAATATCTATTAATAATTGATAATTTATAAATATTATTTACTATAGACCCTTTTTTAGATTTTATGTTTGAAACCATCACGTTTCTATTAATAATTCAGTTTCCGAGTGCATTCATAAAAATTTCCTGGAAGTACTAGAGAATACGACGCTATTTACCTCAGGTTGATAAAGTTATCGTAAAAATTTTAAGAGGGTCCTTGTGTAACTCCATAAATATTTTATTTATGAATAGAAACCGTAAACCGAAGCGATGCTGCGGGCACCGAACCACTTTGAACAAAAATTTCCTGTTTTTTGGGGAAGAGTTAATTTCGAAATATATAAATTACATTATTAATATTATTTTTAATAAGTTTTTATTAGTACTAAATATAGATAGTCATTGGCATAATTTAAATAAATATGCATATACGGAGATCGTGATTATTTAAAATTAAATTATTGTGAAACTTATGTCCAATTTATTGCTGTAATTATATTTTGTTGGCTTTAAATAGAAGATTCTATTTTGTTAAATTTATATTTATTATAAAAGGAAATATGGTAGAATAAGCACCAAATGTACTCTTTACTAATGCAATTTAAAATCAATCAAGACAATTAATTCCTGAAC
The DNA here is from genome assembly GCA_951812935.1 of Hermaeophaga mercurialis. Lineage (NCBI taxonomy): Eukaryota > Metazoa > Arthropoda > Insecta > Coleoptera > Chrysomelidae > Hermaeophaga > Hermaeophaga mercurialis. The sequence continues at coordinate 23,707,160 of OX638358.1, read as the reverse complement.
TTCTTTATTTCAAACACTACAATCAAAGTTTGCATGTCGAAAATTAATACTAATACATGTAAAAAGGGTATTAATACATAATTTCAGAATCGGTATACTCTAATTCGTCTTCCTGTATCAACCTAAGACCGTAATTGAATTAAAATTATCTGTAATTTATAACTGTCCTTCCTAATAAGCTGTTTACTGTTTTAATCAACGTGACAACTAGTTTCGACCTACAAAGTCATCATTAGGCATACAATTGTAAAAATTGTGCAAATAACATATAAAGCAACCATATATAAAACTTACCACAAAATAATTTAAAAATACAGTAAATTTCAATTATAAAACTAACAAAAGAGAACGAATGCAGTATGTAGTAATATTACAAGTAAAATTAAAATACGATTTAATTATCATTAATAAAAAACGATTAGTAACCTTAACAACCAGTCAATTTAATACTTAAAGTCAAAATTAAAATTGTTGAACAAGAACTAAAATGAGACCACCATGTAAGTTCTGATTTTAGAATGGACAACCTCCAGAAGGGTGGAAAAAGGAAACCCTTCTGATTGTTTGTTTCCTTTAATATTTTTATGAGATTACTTTGCAAAAGTTTTCATTGCCACAGTGAACCAAGTCCAGATTGTGTTTATGATTGTTCCAACTTTCAATATGGATAGATTTTATTGACCATTTCTTTACTTATTTTTAAATAAAATACCATGGATGTTGCGTCTTCAGATGAAGAATATATTCCAGATTCGTCTACAGACTTATTTGAAGGCTGATATTTTATGAAGTTTTACAATTCTGGTCAAAAATTCTTTTTGTAACCATTTTCTAACAAATTCCGAGAATTATAATAAAATAAGAATTATAGGTGATGTAGTTTTTAGTACAATAACTTATTTTTTTTACTACAGGATGAAATGCAAATAACGAACCAGGAGAGAATGATGAAACTCAGAACAATGTACATCATTACCAAATTTTGTTCATAATACTGAAACTAGATCAAGAGGAAGAAAGAGAAAATTAGATGAGAGTTCTTGGAAGAAAAGTGCCAAGAAAAAGAAAAATGACAGTATCTGCTAATTCGCGTAAAGTAATGCCTGCTTGACTTTAAATTGAGTAATTACTTAAAGCAAATATTATGCATTTCAAATCAGTTGTGATCGCCTCTAGAAATGTTATCCAAAAATGAAGTTTCAAGTATAGCTAAGAGTAAAGAAATACATAAGCCAGGAAATAAACTTGATATACACAAAATGTGTACTTTGTAACTTGATATACGTAATTTACAAAACGAAGTTCCAACTAGAGAAAACTTTTATTATAAGATATTCACTACAAAATTTAACTTGTATTTTAATTACCCTTCAAGATTCAATTTATGGTTTCTGATCAAAGTTATTTGTAAAATGATAGAGAGTTTTGTGTAATTGAAAGAGCAAGAAAATTTTAGTTGGATAAAAATTCTGCGATTAAGAGAGGTCAGGGGAAACTAATTCTTGTTGCTTCACTTCAAAGAAACATTAAATGAAGAATTGGAATTTACTAAAGTTAATCAAATCCAATGTGAAAAACACCTACAGTGGTTGTTAATCGTCGTCACACACAAGCACGAATCCTTTCTTAAAGAATGTTTCCTTTAAAATGAGTACTAGGTCCCAAACTCATCCATGTGAAGAGATACTGGATGAATCAGAATTAATGATGACTTTGGATTCGAGTCAAATATACATGTGCTTTACTCAATCTTAATGAACATATTATTTTTATTCTTGTTTAGGTAATTATAATTGAAAGTTAACAAACAAAGGTGCATTTCTGAAGTAGGTAGTTGTGGTCTATTATTTTTATTTGTAGGATGGATCAGAAAAATAATATAAAAATCATTAACGAAATGTATTTTAAACCTTTTCCACAAAATCATATAAAATAAACTTGAATCACTTTGGTTGGGAACTTTAGAATACTGTGATGGTTTAAAGATTTACTTAATGGATTTCCTAATCATTTCGTTAGTTGTTCCATGTAAATAAAAGCCAGTATAATAATATTTAACAATGCTTCAATTGTTACAAAGAATTACCCATAAATAATTTGAAGCGGGATTTGTTAATGCAGAGATCATGTACATATTAGTAAATTCTTTAACTTAACTGAATAATGTATTTTATGCTTCTTTTGTTTATTTAACTGAATGTTTGAAGTTTTTACTAACGGACGTAAATAGAAAGCCATCCTGTCTAACAACTAATATCTATTTCCTTTTTAGTCATCTTTAATTAAGTTTATGCAATTAAATACCAGAGTTTTCAATAAACAAGTAGTTATAATAATACATCATGTATAATAACTCTAATAAGATTTCATTTGAAATTATAAATAAAATTAACAGATTCTCATGCCTCTAATCTCACGTAACTCTGAACCACTATTTAACGGCGAGTTCTTCTTGAATTGCTTCGAGATTAAAAAACGGTTCAATCTATTTAAGTTCATGAAAGGGAATAAATTGATTTTTATTCAAATCTTTCTATAGTAGTTTTTTTCCAGTTAATGAATCCTTAGATTGTAAAATGTGTAATTTAAATTGAAAATTTAAATGCGAACAGAGAATTTAAATCAGTACTTCAAGTTTAATACAGTTGATATTTCACACACAATTTATACATAAATTTAAAAAATATACGGAAAGTATAAAAAATATTTGAGCCTTATTTTGTATTGATTTGAGTTGTAAAAGTAAAACTTATCTTTATATATATAGTATGGTCCAAATAAAAGGAATTAATTAATTATTTAGTAAATCGGCAATTAAAGGGGAAAATCCTGAAACCCGTCGATTTTTATTTTTAAATGGGCGCTTCGTCAGATCACCTTTTTATTTTTGTCGTCATCTCTGTGAGCATTTTGACGTCACCAATAAAATTTTTAAATAGAAAAGTAGGTCTTGCTATACTTCAATCGAAAGGTCTTTTAAATATCTATTCACCCATATAAATTATGTCTAAGTAATTAATTTTTGTATGTTGTCAACAAAAAGGTTTATTAAATTTTTAATGTTACAATAAATATTATAATTGAGTACAACCAAATGTAAAGCAAGTGCTCAAATTGTTTACCGTCAGCTAAAATACAATGTCAAAAATAACTTTTTTAAAAAACATCGGCTCTCTGTTATTTTTTTCCATTTCACAAAATTCAACTCCTTTATCAAAATCAAGAACTGTTTGATGGCCAAACCTGTGTGGGGATTATTTTCAAAGGCTAACAGAACATCTAGTTTCTTGTTTTCTACTACCTTTAGGGAGGGAGGTCTTCTGCATGACCCGTTTTTCAAAAAGTTTTCTCATTTTTGCTTATTGTGAACTGTGTAATTGGTTCTCCGTTGGGATAGTTATTATTGAATAACGTACATACTTTTTTATGCGTACGTGTTTTATGTCCACAACCAATTAATATTAGAATTTAAATTCTTTCCGTTTCAGTCAGCTTCATGTTCATAAAATAGTCAAAAAGTTTTTGATTTTGTCTATATAATTAATATTTTGATAAGATAACTAGTTTATTTTTTAAAAAAGGGAAAAGTAGTTTAGACATATCTTCATTGTCAGTGACGGCCTTTACCAAATTTATTTTTCAGTATCAATAAACACATCATAACAATACCTAATAAATTAAGAACTCTGTTCGAATGTCATTAATACTACTTTTGACAATAATACTTAGACATAATTGATATGGGTGAATAGATATTAAAAAGATTGATGTATTGCAAGACCCACTTTTCTATTTAAAAATGTCATCACGCTCACAGAGATGACGTCAAAAATAAAAAGATGATCTGACGAAGCGCCCATTTAAAAATAAAAATCGGCGGGTTTCAGGATTTACCCCTAAAATCGCCGATTTACGAAATAATGAACTTATTCCAATCATTTGGACCATACTGTTTATTGAAGAATATTCCTAAAAAGTGTACATAGAAATATATAAAATTCAATTTAATCTCTTATGGGTACTTACTCACTGCTGTAGTATATGGTATAATAGGGTGACCATAAAAGGTCATCGGCAGGATGCAGGTACCGAGAATCTGCTTCGTCTAAGCGACTTCTGTTCGTCAGAGATTTAAACATATTGCATCCGCTCACATTTTTATCACCTTCTCCATATGCATACATATTTTCATGTCACAAAAAAGGTAGTTATCAAGGTAGTCGGATGCCGGTTAAGAAAATAACAAATTGACTAAGTTTAATTTAACGTGATATAACTAAAGATGCGTTTTAAAAATATCATACAAAATATATGTGCATCCATCCAAGTTAAATTTTGATATCCTTTTAAATACCTTTTCCTGTAGTTATCAAATTTGGATCATTCACTTGATTATTTCAATCTACCTATATTATTTTAATTTTGGAATTGTCTTTATGTCAGCACTAAATTTTTTACTGCTTCTCAATTCTAAAAACGCGTCCCAATATATTCTTTTAAATGTTTTAATCTGTTTTTTAGGAGTGCAGGCAGTATCACCTAGTTGAAAGTTAGTCTCGTCGTCTCTCTCTAGTCTTCAGTAAATTGTTTAAATGCTTTCAGGAGCATGCTCACGACAAACTTTTATATAAAATAGTGTTTGATAAATGCAGTAAATAAGGAGAAATAAATTATTAGATGCGGTTTTCAAATATGTTTCTCTTTCATTGTTCATTAACTCTCTATGCTCTTCCATGTTTGAATTGTTTTTTCAAGAGTGCAGAAGGTGCAACCAAGTTGGATGTTGGTCCCCTTTACTTAGTCTTCAGTAAATTGTTTAAATGGTATCAGGTGCTCGGTTACAACAAACATTTGTAAATAAAATAATTTTGACGAAATAATTAGAACGTCATTCAAATGTCATCCAGTAAAGAGTGTGCTACATTAGCTTTTATTATATTTAATATAGACCCCTGTTTTTTTGACAATAAGATAGGACCAATTATAATGAAATTAGTGCATAAGGTCTTTATAGTCATCTTATTACACTTGACTTCTTATTGGTCATAAGTTTGATTTTATTTAAAATAGAATGCGATTTTTTTTAATGAAATCGGACCAGTGATAAAAATGACATAAGACATTTCTCGTAGTCTTACCAAACCAAAAAATATTGAAAATATAACTCTATATAGGTGTATGTTTCCTTAAGACTTATAAAAAATCATATATTATCTATTCACTCCCTGAATTTTGATTATTCTTTTGAATCAGTTTTCCTCCTACGTTGTGAAATTTGGATCCTACACCTACGTTATTCTAATTTCGGAATTTTTTACCGCCGTTCAATCCTAGAAACGTTTCCTAATATTTTCTTTTAAATGTTTTAACTGATTTTTAAGAAATGTAGAAGGTCGTACCAAGTTGAAAGTTTTTCACACAATAAAATAGGAACAATGATAATGAAGCTAGGGTGAAAGGCTTTGATAACCATCTAATTGCGACTTCTTATTGATCACAATTTTGAAAAATTTTTATATACAATGCTATTTTTTTCTTTAACATATTACCAGTAATAAAAATAATGCTACATAACCGCAAAAATATTGAAAATATCACTCAATATATACATTTAATTAAAATTTATTAAATAAATGTATGTACTAATTCTACGTTAAATTTTGATAATTTTTTTGAACTTTTCTTCCTACTACGTTGTGTCATTTGGGTACTTCACCTGTCTACTTCAAGCTGTCCACGAGGTCAACTATTTTTTGCAAGTGTTGTTCCAGGACCTTACATTTTCTAATTGTATCAACATTCATATCAAAGCACAATCGTCTAATTCTTTCTTCAATATTTATCCTTGCAGTTTCCCTTTCATTCCTATTTATTAACTGTCTAAACTCTTCCATGTTTGAATTATTTTTTTAGGAGTGCAGAGTGTGTAACACCACGTTCGATATTGGTCTTCTTTATTTAGTCTTCAGTAATTTGTTTAAATGGTGTCAGGTGCTTGATTACAACCAACTTTTGTAAATAAAATAGTTTTTGACAAAACCAATAAATAAGTAATTAGATACGCAATTCAAATGTCATCGTTTAAAGAGCGTGCTACATTAGCATATATTGTACAGGGTGTTAAAAAAAGATCAAATATTTGAACAGCGTATAGAATGGATCAAAATAAGTCAAAAAATCCTCAAATTGACGGTTTCGGAGATACAGAGAGTTATTTATTTTTAAAGTATTTTGCGTCTACACCCCCTTGATTTCTTTTTTTGGGGATATTTAAAAAGTTTAGTGTGCTTTAACTTTCTATCTTTTGATTTTGTTCTATCGTTTGTTTGTAAATAATAAAAATAATGTGTAAACGTAAAATGCTTCAAAAATAGAGAACTAACTCTGTATCTCAGAAACCGTCAATTTGCGGACTCATGTTTATTAAGACTTTTTGACTTATTTTGGTCCATATTATATATACCATGTTCAAATATTCAATCTTGTTTTGCAAGACACTGTATTTAATATATACCCCTGTTTTTTGACAATGAAATAGGACCAATTATAATGAATAATTGATATTACAAATATTTATGATATGAAATAGGTTTTCGATATATAGGGTGATGTAGTTGAAAAAATTGTCATTTTTTAATATGAAGAAAATTCTTATTTTTGAAATATATTAACGATTTTCTGCCATAGAATATTCTGGTAATGTGAAATCAAATATTTTGATAGGGTGATTCAAAAAAATACATAAACGATTTGTTGATTTTAAAGTAGAAATAAAAAAAAAATAAAATAAAAAATAAAAAATGTTTATTCAACAATAAAATAGAAATACATTAAAAATAGAAACACTACAAAACAAAAGAAATACATTAAAGATAGTAACACTACAAAACAAAATATATTGTTGAAATAATAATATTAATAATAATAATAATAATAATGGGGTTTGGCCATTTTAGAGTTTGTTTTCTTAGTATTCTGCATCATTTAAAATTTAATTTTGATATCCGTTCCGAAAAGTCAACGCGATTATTTGAGTTTCATTTTTAATTTACACTATTTCTATTTATTTTATTTCTTTTCCCTGTTATTTTTTCGGTATTAGCTAGGGTAGCACATATCGCTATTCATTATTTCTTTGTGTATGTTATTAAGATTCTTTGCTTACTAATTTTGATTGTATAATGTCTCGTATTTAAATATTCTTTCAGTTTTTTCCAAAAAGTTTTTGCATTTTTTAGCTCATCCTTCATTAATTTTAATATTGTTTAAATTTACAATTTGGTTAATTTCGTTCAAAGTTTCATAAATTTCTTTAAATTTATCTTGATTACTATTTATAATTGAATTTTGATTTTGCGTTTTCGGATATTCATTTTTAGTGATTTGGCTATACGTTATGTTATTTTTGACTGTGTTGTTTACGAGTCTTTTCGGTATTGTATTGTTTTTTACTTCTATTCAGCTCTATTTTTTCGACATATTTGATATATATTTTACATACTTTGCTATTTGCTGTATGTTCTCCACCGCAATTGCAGCATTTTGCCTTAATGTTTTCTGTTTTTATTAGTGTACATTCACGTGTGGCATGATCTTTGACACATTTTACACATTTTAGGTTCATGTTGCAATTGATTTGGGAGTGCCCAAAGTTTTGGCAATTGAAACATTGGGTCACTTTATTTCGTCTGATGTAAGATTCCATTTAATTTTGACATAATCGATTTCCTTAACTTTGTACAAATATCAATATCTCTATCCCTATTTACCGTTATCAAATAAGTATAAATTTCATTGTTAACATTATTTCCCTTCATGGGTATTTAATTTTTAAGTTAGCTCTCTTTTCTAATTGTTCTTTTGTTATTTCTAAGTTTAAATTAGGGATGAACACTGTTCTTTTCAACCTATCTGTTTTATCAGTATAGGTAAAAATTTTTAAATTTTTACTTTTTAGATGTCCCATTAATTTTTCCCTTAGCTCTTTTGTCCCCGTAAAAATTTTGATTTTATCTCTGTTAAATTGGATTGAAAAATTATTCTAATTAATGGAGTTTCTCACCTGACTAATAAAGTTTTTATGGTTTTTCGGCTTGCCCTCCAGGACTACTGGTGGTGTTTTCGGTATTATTTTCTCTTCCTCCTTCTCTTTTCCTTCTACTTCCTCATCACTCTCCTCTTCTTCGGTTAATTGTTGAAATTTGTTGCTAAATTTTAATCTTTCGCCAAATATCTTCTGTTTTTGCTTCTTTGCCTTCTTACTTGGCTGTTTCCATTTTTCCTCTGTATCATTAGATAGTATTTCCATTTTTTCCGCTTGTTTGGTTTATTGTTATAGCTTCCTCATGCTTTTCTTATTTTTTGCTTTTTCCGCATTCATTTCTTCTTCAATTTGTTTCATTGCTGTCCACGGTTCGAACTCTTCTCCCCATTTCCTGCACTCCCTTTCCTTTTTCTCTAGTTCCTCCGCGACTCTTCGGTCTTTAATTTTTTCCTTGATTTTTGGGTCCCTCAAAAATTACATTTCATTTTGTGTCTTTTTATCGATAAATGGTTCATATTTCTCTTTCCTCACTATACTCCTTGATCTTGTGTCGCTCCCTGTCTCTGACTCGTCTGTCTTCCTTTCTCGCCTTTCTTTGCTCTTGTTCTCCTTTAAACGCTTATTATTATCCATTTCTCCGCTTTTCCCCTAAAATGGGGGGTTTACTTCGGAGTTTTTATAGTGAAATTGGTGCGTAAGGTCTTTATAGCCATCTTATTACACCCGACTTCTTATTGCTCAGAAGTTTGATTATATTTAATGTAGAATACGATTTTTTTTAATGAAATCAGACCAATCATAAAGATGCTATAAGGCATTTCTGGTAGTCTTATCGAATCAAAAATATTGAAAATATAACTCAATGTATGTCTTTCCTTAAGATTTATTAAAAAACATATGTTTATGTATTCGCTTGTTGAATTTTGATTATCCTTTTGAATCTGTTTTCCTATTACGTGGTGAAATTTGGAGTCTTCACCTGTTTGCTTTAAACTGCCTACGAAATTATTCGAATTTTACAATTTTTTTTCCAGGATCTTAAATTTTTTACTTGTCTTAATCCTCATATCAAGGAACATTGGTCTGATTTCTTCTTCAATATATTTCTTGAAAATTTTCATTTCATTCTCTAATCTCCTCTATATTTAAATTGCTGTTTTCAGGAGTGCAGTTGGTGTCACCAAGTTGGACGTTGGTCTTTAGTAATTTGCTTAGATGTTTTTAAGAGCATATTAAATGAAATTTGGTATGCAAAATAGTTTTTTACAAAAGCAAAAAATATAAGGATTAAATCAACAGATACGTCTATTAATAAATACAGCGCAAACTGTCTTCTCTTTGGGTATTTCACATAAGAATTTCCACCGTGCAAATGGTCTTCTCTTTGAGTATTCTTTTAATATTAAAGATATCTTTAATACCCAGAGAGAAGACAGTTTGCGCGGTGGAAATTCTTGATTATTTTAAATGTCATAGAAAGTATACAATGTTTATTACTTTTAATGAAATCGAAAATTATAGGTTGTGTCTTCGAAATGAAATTACTGACACTTCACAAGCTAGAAGTGTTTTTCTATATTCACTATTTTTATTGTTAGGGATACAGATAATTATGTTGTTCCATGGTGACCTTTTTCTTTTCAATTAAACCATCAATTATAATGAAACGTTTTTAGACTTCTCTCCCCGTAGTTTTTGTGACGTTTTTACCCCCATTTGATGTTATTTTCCTCCAGTGATTGATATGCATATTACCAATCATTCAATTTTTCTCCTTGGTTATAAGTTGTCTGAAAAATTGCCTAATTTTCCTCACGATTTTTAATTATTAATATATTATTACAATTGGTGTCATGCCATCCCGTATTTAATAGTGTTCATTGAAGAATGATTTCTTATAATGCAGTGTCTGAGTTGGTTTGTTATCAGATGTTATAATTCGATCTAATTTTTCAACATTACGAAATTCATTGTAATCTATTGCTTACATCAACTTACATATTCGAATATTTTTTACAGTAGTCTCTTTTAATGCTTACTAAATTCAATTATATTTATTGTAAACTTGAAAACATCTTTAGTAGTTATCAATTTTTATGAATAAAATTTTGGGGTATTGATTTTGAATTGATTGTTAAAAATTCTGGTTTAGCTCTTATTAGGTCTTTTTTTTTACAAAATTAGTTGTATTTTGTGTACATGCATTTTTATTGTGACATTTTTCCTAATTATTAAATTATTAACTAATAGTACACAATTAAAAACTTAAATTTTATTTGCTATTTGAATTAAAAAAAATGTAATATAATTAACCAGCAAATTAAGTGAAGAACGCCGGGGTGTTCCCCTAATCAACGGCTCCTTTATAAGGGGTCGCTATAGCCACTAGATACCACGTCCCTTTTGATAAGGATCTGAAATAAGTATCCTTACAAAGATGCTGGTACGATGGGAGCGTATCTCACTTAATATGACCATGCTCTTCACGAAGTGCTTTTCACATAAATTGCTTTGTTTCATCACGTAGCATGTAAGATTTTTTGAATTAAATTCAAACCTCAATGTGGGTAGAGAAGTAAATCACAATTCTGTACGTGACATGGGTCTTCAGTTTTCTAGCTTTTGTAAGTACTTGATATAGTGTATTATTTAGGAATATTATGGATAGTTGCTTTTTATTACATTATAAGAAAATAAATTAAATCTAAATTGGTTTGTAATTTAATTACACGTTTATTATACAAAATTGTTTATGGCTGTCTAGTAGATTTGTAGTAAAATTGAGAAAATAAAATTGACATAACTTTCCAGAGATAATTTACAAGTTTAGATATATGAAATTAAAAGTAATTCCATTATCAACCTTAATTAGCATATGATTATATGACATGTTAGTTGTTAGCATACGCTCTAATTTCAGTATTCAGTGTTTAATTAAACATATTTAAATATCAAGTCTAGCATCATATGAGTATATTGATTTTCAATGTGTTTTATTGAAATTATGTTTTGGAACCCAATTAGATATTAGAAAAGGGCAAATTATATAATTTATATAATCATAATGATATTTCAATTATTATAACAAATTTTACAGAAAATTGCAATATAAGGTATCGAACATAAAATTCAATTTAAAATTTGACTAGAAATTATGCATTCTAAACTTAATATAAAAATGTATTTAATATAATCATAAATTATTTTTGTTATGTGGCTGTGATTTCCAAAATTTCTAAAATAGATGTGAGAATTTTGACTTTCTCTCTTCTATTTTGAATAAAAACAATCCACATTGTTTATTGTTGAAAGATGAGACTCAGTAAAAAAGTTTTTTTATAGTTATTGCCAAATGTAACATAGCCATAACCTCAAATATTTATTAAAAGTGAAAGTGTTTTGAAACTTTTGTGTTTACCTAGGGATTTTGTTTCTGTTTCTTCTATTGTTGTTTGGAACAATAACAAATATAAATTTGCCAGAGAAAATAAATATATTCTTTCATCCAATATTACCCAATTCAAAAACACACGTAAATGAATCGTCCATTTCTAAAAAAAGGATTTGTCTTTAATTAAGCCAAAGCCTAGATTAAAGAAAAGGACTATTTTCCTAATTTACGTTTTGAAATTAGTTATAATAATTCAAAGAGACACTTGGTTTTAGATATATGATACATAGTTAATTTACTAAAGTGATAAACAGTTTAGCACATGATTCGCACAAAAAAAAAACATCAATTACAATATACATATACCTGTTACTATATTATTATTAATAATTAGATTAAAATCCCCTTTAAATGAAAACAGACAGTAATATTAACAAAAACAATTTGTTTTTTTCATATTTACTCTGTCTTAAGTTCTACCCCTTTATTTTTTCACACCGTTTTCTTTTTTTCTTTTTATAGAAACTGGCTATTAAGCACTATAATTTGCAGCTAATTACTTTCATCGTTTTTAACCAACTTGATTTATTATCGTTACGAAATTGGTAATAATCTATGGAAAATTAATCAAACAAAACTAGCAATGTTTATGCAAGCATGGATAAGATAAATACTATTTTTAATAGCGAAGTGCCATTGATTTAATTCCTCGTTCATTTTTTCAAACAGTTGAGTTCAATTAAAAATTAACCTCTGCTGCAAATCAGTGATGTCTGACGTTCTGTGAAACCCGTTAACAAGTCTGTCATGGTAATTTTTACTTATGCACAAATGAGTAATGACGAAAAATTTATGGATATATGTGTATGTATATCAAGATCACGCGGCGCATCGATTTGGCAATGTTTTCATAACACAAATCTTTGCGTGACTCTATTGCCATATGACGTCATTTCTTATATGACTTCTGTTTGTCGTCTAATACTAATGTATGAGTCAGACAAGTGATAATTGGCCATTAGAAAAGTTGTTTTTTAATAGTTAGGTTTAAGTAATAATATTTCTTAGAGGAAGTTAAATAGATTTAACATGCTGATATTTTTCGTAGCTACATTCTATACTTTAAATTAAACGATAATAGAGAACTCTACTCCGAACATTAAGCGGATTTTTTTAAAGACTTAGTAAAACAGCAAAGAAGAAATATTTTTGACATGAATAAATAGTCTGAGGCAAGACAAATTCTTAAACATCCCCTCCGGTATGGCATCCGTAAAATAAAATAAAAAATAAAAGTTTTAAGTACCCCTAGTCAATAATGCTTTTTTCTTCAAAATATTTATTTAAGAACATGTTAGTTTTTTGTTAACAATAATATAAAAATAAAATTAATATTATAATACAAACTAATTAGAGCGGTATTAGTGTATGTACTAAAACTTAAGGTACTGTAGTGTTCATTAAAAGTTAAAAGCATTATCTTGGAAATTACAGACATTCTCGTACATACTTGCCAAATTGATGCATTAAGAAAATCATGAACATATCCTCCATGCATGCGCTTTGCTTTTTCACTGAAATCACAGATACCGGCAGTTGTTTTCCTTATAGTGGGTTGTTACCACATGTGAATGTACATAAACAAAAGGAAGTTGAGGGAAATAAGTCCTTTAGTCTCACAGTCTATAAGATTTTATTTTTTAATAGAAAAAAGAGGAAACTACTGGTTTAATCACAAAAATAAAAACATACGGAAAAGATGAAATTGACTAATTGAATAACATGGATTAGATAAGTCACGAGAAACGAACACAAACGTACTAAAATTAGTTAAAAAAATTAAAATAAAATATAGAACTCTAAAAGATGCTAACTGACCATATGGTGTAAGACATTAGTCAATTTTACAATATCGAATTTTTGTGATTTTGATCCTGCAGATGTGGCCCATTTTGCCACGAAACCGGTAGTTCTCCTCTTTTTTCTGAAAAAATATAATCTTACAGACTGTGAAACTAAAGAACTTATTTCCCTCAATTTTCTTTTGTTTTCATTATATTTTCAATCACAATATTTTCAACGAAGCAACAACGTGTTAATTGTCTATCAAAAATAACACGAGCAGTCTCTGTTAAAGACAGATTGTTGATAAGAAACATTAATGTTGCTACAAAATTACTAGTATTAACATAGATTACAAACTATTAATACAAATATAAAGCGAAGAAAAGCGAAAAAAATCTTCAACAACAAAATATGTGGAACAGTGTGTGACATTTAAAAGAGAATTAACAAATGAAATTGTAAGAATTTGGAAACTTTAAACATCATTCTAGTTACAAGAAATGAAACTTTAAGTTCCTTAAATTAATATGAATTACGACCTGAAGCAGTTAATGTTATCAAACAAATTAGGAAAAACATCGTTTCCATTAATTTCTATTTACAAAATAAAATATATCCATTACATGTTTGTTTAACGTATTTTTTAAAATTGGAACTTCGGCTTCAGATACTCAAAATAATTTAAAATTAATAGAAGGATTGCAATATTGTCTCAAATATTTTCTTACATATAATTTGGTAAATCAGGTAATTTGATATGCTTGATTGTCAGTTATACTATTTGTTAATTAGTGGAGATAAAATATTGCAATTGTTACATAAAATTACTAGAACTCATGTATTCAATTACAAAATATAAAAATGAAAAATCTTGCTGACACATATTTAGCTATAAAAATTACATTGGCTAAAAACCCGATAAAAATAAAAAAAAACGTATTTTTATACGTTGTGAACAAGCCTCGACGGTTTGAAAACATGTTTTTATACAAAACGTCATGTGAACATTCGGTTAACGTAAACCAGAAGCTCAAATAAAAAAGTTCCAAGTGTCTCTTGGCATAGAGTCAGTATATGGTAGATAAAGACGTTTTATTGATACAGTAGTGACACTGCCTGACCCTGCAATCAAGACAACTACTTTGAAATGAAACGCAAAACTATTTATATTTGAAAAAAGTCCAATAATGGTCTTATTAAAAATTAACAGTATGATATTATAATAAAATGAAACATAAAATTACGACCAGAAATGATAAATTTTAAGTAATTATGTCCCTAGTTAAGGGGGCTATTTTTAATATATAAAATTATGCAAAATTAATTTAGACCAATCATACGAGACGTATAAAAACCAGTTTTTGAATACACCCTGTACATATTGCTACCAATTATTCACATATAGTAACATAATATTATCTTAGGATTCTTGGGAATTACTAATTGAAGAAAAATAGTTGTTTTTGTTTGTGAACATTGTAAATCTAGTGATTAGTTGGGAAGACTACTGTGGGAATTGGCCTAAATTTTTTCTTGCTACTTACTGATTTATAAATTATAGTTTTGTTTTATTAGCGTATGCTTCGTTAAGTTTTTCAGTCAGGCTTTAATGAGGTACCATCTGAATTAGTACACGAATTTTATTGAGTAACCGACAAAAAACACTTTAGAAATGTCAATTCACCGATAAGGATATGTGAAGAGTTGTAAATTAAGTTATGTTCCAAACATTTTCTTATTAGGTAATTGACAAAGTTTATATAATAAAAGTAAAATTGGAACTTTTTTACACCTAGTTAATTTTAATAACTTATTCTATTTATGAAACAAACTTCGTTTCGTTGATGTGTTTATACAGTGAGGACTCATGACACGAACTATAAACCTTCCTCTGGGGATATGATGTAATAATATAGTTACTTGCAATAAAAAAATTTAAAAACCGTTTAAGGTTTTAGTAAAAAAATTGCAATTAAAATAATCACCGTATTAAGTAAACTCTCGGTTTAGACCTTAATAAAAGGATTTAAGCATTGCTTAGCAAGTAATCTATCATATACTCGTACTTCAGGTCTTCACAACTTTCTAAAAATTTGTATCCGTTAACTCTTCCATCCTTCTCATTAAGTGTTGTTTTTAAAAGAGTTATTATGTCTTGCATTTTTTACCATCGATACAACATCCTCCAATGCAGTTGTCACACTACAGTAAAACAAACACAATAATTTGTTTCAACAATCTAATTACCTTCTCTTCCTAATACTGCTTGGGTAATAAGGCGCATGGTACTTACTAACTTTCTACCCATTGGTAATTGAATCCTTTGCTATATTTTGATCGCTGTAGGAGCTAAAACCGATTAAATATTTACTTAGACCCTTTTTTTTATTATTGTTACTGTTAGTACCCTTGTATATCGCGTTAAAAAAATGAAGTAAAAAATTGGTACACTTTTGATTTTCAACTCTTCAAAAGATGATATTTTATAAATAAAAATATATACAAGAACTGAAAGAATAAAAAATAGAAGTTTCAGCAGACTAGAGTCCTTGTAAAATGCTTTATATACTATAAATTAAAAAGTTGTAAGTTACAGTACTATTTCACACAGGTACTTCATAATAAAGCAATTATTCTATAGTAGTCGTAAAAAATATTGTATAATATACAGGGTGATCAACTTATACACCGAAATTTTATATCTCCGTTATCTTGAGAAATAGGAAAGAATGTTTTAAATAAAAGTTATAGATAGAGTCAAGCTTCACATTTAAAAATTATTTCGTAATATACTCTGATAAGGTCACAGCATATCAAAGTTATGGTTTTTTTAATGGAATACCCCGTAAAATTTTGCATTTTTATAAACCTCTTGCCGAGCTAATTTCAACAATGTATCACACTTCATGTCTATTATGTTTAATAAAGGATCTACTGCCACTTGAAAATCACATCTTTTTTGAATTTAGATGTATGTAGTAGCCAAATCATTTAAAATCAATAAAACCCAATTTTTCAAATGATATGCTATAGCATTAAAAAAATGTTGAAACAGAGTGATTATAAACCAGATGGGATTATTTTTGATCACTCTGTATCAAATATATCCATATATATATATATTACAATGTACCAATCTTGTATCAAAATTTGAATGTAATAACAATTTCATGAGATAATAATAGCTTCTTAAAAGAATAGGTAACTGCAATTATTAAAGAATTTAGTTTGCGTTGATAAAAATAATAGTTTGAAATAAAAAAGAACTATAATATTTCGTTGTCAGGATACTTATTATGAGAATTTTTTTTAAAGATATAGAAATTTGTGTTTTAAATTATAGTATTATTAAAGTAAATTAATGGTCTAAAAATATAGATCTTTAGACATATTCAATTAAAACGGCAGGATTGCTACATTCCACAGACATTTTTTAATATTTAATTACTTAATGTACATTTGTTAATAAGGCCATAACTACATGTATATTAGGTACATTAATATCCGTATAAATTATAAAATTAATTTGATATTAATTTCTTAAATCAGTGACATATATTCATAATCAAAGTAGAATGTATTGAAACATGAATAAATGATCAGGGCAATAAAACAAATGAAATGTAAATTATAACCTCGATACTTTATTTTATAGAAAGCTTTCGATACCATTAAAATAACTAAAAATTAGAAAGCTCCTAAGCAGAACATTGTAGAGATAAGCTTAGCCACAAA
Organism: Hermaeophaga mercurialis; assembly: GCA_951812935.1. NCBI lineage: Eukaryota > Metazoa > Arthropoda > Insecta > Coleoptera > Chrysomelidae > Hermaeophaga > Hermaeophaga mercurialis. The sequence goes on along the minus strand of OX638358.1, from coordinate 23,690,145 downwards.
TTAGATAAAACTGTCCTTCTAGGAAAAAACAATTAAGAAAAAGTCACCACTCCGCATCCCATCATATCGTATCTCGAAGGAAACACACCCTAATTTAAAACGGATGCAGCACCAACTTCCTCAATTCATACCAGACGTCCTGTTTATGAAAATGCATTTTTAGAAAGCACTCCAGATAAGGGTTGTATAAATAAAAGGGTTATACAAATGAATGGTAACGTAATAAAAAGGTAGGAAGGAACAGGACGAACACATTCTTGAGTGGCACCCAAAAGGGCGAAATGCTAATGAAATCTATTTGAAAAATTGCTCTTTTGGTACCTTTACTAAGACGATTTTTATAGTTTCAAATTGAAAAACAAATAAATTATAAAATTTGTATGCCTTATTATTACTAATTATTATTGTTAATTTTTTAACTTTTTTAATTTATTATGTTATAATTTATAGTAAAATAGAGATATTCAAGTAAATACTCATCAAAAAATTATATCCATTTCCATATTAAGGAAGGTTTACTGATGGTGTCTTGTATGTTTTTGTTTAAACGGTTTAAACACGTTTCCAATTTTTTGAGAATATTCCTCCTGAAGTTGACCTAGTATAAACCAAAATCTTGAATTTACCTAAACATTAGAAACTCAAAAATCAGACAACTTTCTTAGTCAAAATCTCAATTAACTAGTTATTTTTTATTTTTGAAAAATCTTACTTATTTGTCATTATAAATTACGTAATTTTTAACATATTGTCAGATATTAAGCAATGTCGAGTTTCTCTAAAAAGTCCTTTACAAAATCGTAAGCAACATTCTGGCGGCATCTGTTCACCTGTCTTTTTCATTCAAGGTTTCTCCTAGACCAAGATAATAAAAATGGCAGGTAGAGGACATACAATACCAGAAAAAAGAATTGAAGAATGAACAGGGCAAGATAAATTGCAGAGGAGGTATAATGTGGAATTCAATGCATTGGCGATCCCATTATATTGATAACATGCATTTTTTCCGTCAGGATGAATCCTTCTGAAGAAAGAGTGCTGGTTTTTGGATATGTTAGACTCGTGGGATGAAATTTTAGAAGGTAACTTACGGTTTTTAATTTTTAATTTAAACTAATTACCGATGCCAAATTTCAGCCTAAAAGGAACCTTTATCTTTTATGCTAGGCAAAAATCTTTAAAAAAATAAAAAAAATACGGGTAGACGGTTAATCATGATTCATAACAGAAATGTAGACTTTGCGATTCAACTGTTGACGATTTAATAAAATATTTTTATGAACAAAGCAAAAAATGGAAAATAATTAATAATGTATAAATTAAAATTCAATAATTCTTGACCTACTTTTACTAAAGATAACATAAGAAAATTAGTAACATTTTGTTTCAAGTGAATTTAAATTTTGTACATACATTATTGAAATGTTATTACCAAGTATTTTAAATTAAAAACATTATTATATGAAATATATTGAAAAAAGGGATAATAATGCTTATTTCTACCTCTACTTTATGGAATCTATCCACTGTAAATGTACAAGATAAAATATTCTTATCATAGAATTCCACGATATTTTGAAATTATTGAAATATTCTTATGACCATGGTTTCACCAATGTTCTTTACATCAGATAAGATAAAAAATTGACGTAAAAAACTATTACAAATTTTGGAAATATGTCATATAAAATATAAAAAAAATTGTATCTCGTGCAACATCTTCACTAATATTTATTACAATAGAAATAATGTAGGCTCATATTTAACAAACGGAAAAACCAAAAATTCTAAAAAAAAAATAAGTTAAATAGTCCGGATTGTAATTGTATATTGGCTAAACTCTTAGAAATTTTGAAATCAGATATAGCTCGTAGACTAAAACACCCAAATAAGTCACATTATGCAAAACATTTCATTGACACTAAACACAAACCTACGTGACAAAACAATAGAAACAACAATGGAAATCTTTCATATATGTGATAAAAATTAAGAACTTAATTTGTTGGAAGAATTTGAAATAAAAAGACATCTACGATATCGTCAATATAAATTACTCAATGAACAAGTAAATCTGAGAAGTGTTCCACTTTTAGATTAGCTTCTGGACTAAATGTAATATTAACCAAAAGTTTTAGAAAAAGAAGGATATTATTAGTTTTACCATAGTCAAATATCAAGTCTGAATGTGAAATGTATGTCAATTTTTTTAATCTTATCTGGCGATGCCAAAGAACATTGGTGAAACAACGTACTTAAAAATATTTAAACAATTTTATAATATAGTGGAATATTAAGATAAAGAATATCTTCTGTATTTGGAACAAAATGGACATTTAAATTGTACTCAAACAACACTAAACTTTAAAATTATATTAAAATTGATTTTATCAAGCAAATAGTATAATTAGCAGCAGCAGGATTTTTATTACACTAGAGTTTATTTACGAGAACTCGTATTTACTTACTAATTTGCATCGGCTCTCTAATTCATATGCTATAAATTATTTTTTTTATTGGCTCACCAATTTATAGATTTTCTTTATAAGTGATCCTGACATACCTGCAACCAAAAAATACAAATATTAATAAAAAGTAATCATTTTATTATCCAATACGCAAATTATAATTATGTTGATGAATATCTGTAATTCTAATGGAGAAAACTATGTAAGGATTAGAAAAAATGTTTTATCAACCAAATGTACTTTATCATTTTTATTTCCATTAATGTATCAGCATAATGCGTTAGCCTTCATTTGTATAGTTATAATAAACCGCATCTATCTCAATTTCAACTAGAACGCCTGAATATAAGCACCACAATTACAACAAAAACGTACAAAATTTAAGCTGGTCTGCTGTAAGTCTTCTTAACGTTTATGGGTTTTGGAATCTGATATGACAAAAACCATGATGAATACTAGAAAACAGATGCTTGACTTCGACATCAAGAATATTCTACTGTGGTGGAAATATTTTAAGGACATGTCGGTCAAATGAAACTATTGTGATGGTTTTGTTTATAGTTCATTTTGATATCTGTGTTATCTAACACTTTACAAAAAATATTTAATAAAGTGATAAATAATTTTATGTGGTGTTATTTTAGTTCCGTATTTATACTAATAACACTAACAGTATGTAAACAAAGTGTTATAAATGTATTGAAGTAAGTGTATAAATTAATTAGACTCACATATCTTCTATTACATGTAACAGGTACATTACATATTACGTTAACAGTAATACTAACATTACTTGCATGTAAATTAATTTCATTATCAATTACATTGTGAGTTTGAACCAAAGGTGTGTTGTTTGGCAATTTAAATAAATTCAAAAGAGTTCACGTTAAAATAAAATGTGTTAATATGTATGGTATGTTAATAAAACTAATAAAAAGTACAATCACGTAAAAGTTGCAAAATATTTTCTGTTTCCAAGAGTTTGTGGTTAGAATTTTACTTACCTAATTTTGAAATTAAGTAAAGATGGAATGGCTTATACATACAATGACATTCTATCGTAAATAATAATAAATAAAGCAAACAAATATTGAAAGTGATAATAGAAAAAAATATTTTTTAATCATATTATATATATTTATAATTATAACTAATTATAACTAATAATTTTCATCAAATTGCATTGTCTAATGATAATTCTAGCCGACATTAACCAAAATGACATGTGATTCCTACCACACATCAACTTCATCTTCATTTAAAGACTTTTTTCTCCAGAGACCTTTATTCTTCTGTCTTGTGTTTTCTGTCTCTCTGTTGTTTATGTGAGAAAATCTTCAAATCCCGGCTGCTTTTGAATCTAGATAGAGACGATCTTGTGCTTCAAGCCGTGGGATCCATATTACGTGAGAGTCTGAATCAAGGACGGTGATTGGTCCAACACGTCACGATTTTTTCTACTTGCTATCGCATGCTTGTAAACACTCAGATGTTCAAAAAACAAAGATTTTATACTTCATGGGTAGATCGATTATGTGTTGGGATATAACATGAAAATTATATAAGTAAGATCGTGAATATAAAAATATAGCGTTGTAAGCTATTATAAAGGTTATGATTATGAAATCAAGAGTAATAAAAACATACTCTTATGCAAGTAATAATTTATTTATTATAATTAAATTCAACTTTTATATTTATTTTAAATCATTTGAAAATATAACAGATTTTCTTAATTACGGAGTCCATTATCATTATATTTTTTACCGTTTAAATAGTTTATTTTGTGGGAAAATTACAAAAATGATTCTATATTTTCTCTTTTCTTTATCAAAGCTACGTCATGCATGCATAAAACATCCGTTCAAGCTGATTAAAAGCCAATCAGGTGTTATTGCAACGTACCGTATGTATTATTGTACTGTTAGTTATTATGTTATTGTTGAATGACAAAAACTATATCAACTTATGGACAACGCAGCAAATATTTGTCTATGACTCCATAGCAACATTTGTTTATTAAGATTATTTACAAAAAATGAGTCTTCTTCAAACAAACAAAATTTGATTCACTTCCTCTACATTTCTTTTTTATAGATGTGCCATTTATCTTATAAATTATTTTCTACGACCGACTAATTTGCTGTTAAGTTAAAAAAAATGAAACTCCTGGGTGACTACAAGTTTTTATGACAAATATTTTTATATTTCTTTCTAAATTGATTCTTCTCCACACATATATTTACGTCTGAATATTATTTTCTGAGCATCTAAGGCGTCAGAATAAATGACCAAAACCACGACAAACATCCGAGTAACATCTCATTGACAGCTCTCATTCCAACATAAATTGCCTCGAAGACCAGCATCAAAATGCGGCTAGTGGCAATTTAAATTTTTTAAATGAATACCTTAATGATATCGCCGCCATTCACTTCTTATGCACTATCTTGCAATTTCAGTACTGATAACTTTAATTATACGAACAGGTTTTACAAGATGGTACTCCAGGACGTACAGGGTCGGTACTAGATCCTATCTACAAGGTAGATTTAATAATTTGCATTCATAAATATGCATCCATTTTTTATAGAAAGTCAAAATTGTTTAAAATTTGCTTATACCCCCATCGCCAGAATATTGGTTTTTATGTTTATTATGATTTAATGTAACGCATCTTTACGATTTATCAATTTAAGTCAGTTTTAAAATAGTAAGGAAGAAGATTTGTAGTTTCAAATATAATTAAAGAACAAAATATATTTGTTAGGGCCGACTCTGAATATTTCTTGGATACTAACAGCAAAACCAGTTTGATAGTTAAGTGCTATGACGATCAGTTCATTCATAAAACGAGCTGGTTGCAAATAGTTTACGATCTGCTTGCATATTAAAATAATTTCTGAGTATGTCGTTAACCTCTGTTAATATCCTAAGGTTTTTAAATCGTAGGTTTTTATTTTATGAAGTTGTTTCCTTAATAAACATAAAACGTCTTTTAATTTTCTTTTGATGACTTCAAGTTTTACTACTGGTGCTCGACAAGAAAGAATAGAAGATAACATCAAAAAGTTTATTACGAATTTAGTACAGCTTTGAATTAATTGTTATAAAAGCAGGGTATTAAAAAGTTGTTTAATGAAATTTGGAACAATAAATATAAGGAACATTTATTTAAATAAATATAAGCTGACGATGACGTCTTAAGGAGTAGCTACCTGAGAAAAACATACCAATTCTGATGTTTTTAATAAATAACAAGGAAAATGGTAAAATATATTTGGTTCGTTGACTGCTGTGTACAACTGGTTTACGGTCTATAGGATAAACATGTACTTAAAAACTGCATCAGTTCCATATTGTGGTCGGAAAGCGTAACTAAATCTTTAGGTCACATATGGATAGAATTTGATTCGATCCAGGTAATACTTTATTATTAAAATAACAAACGCATTTACTAGTTTGTGTTGTATTTGGTTCAATAAAAACAAATATCGTATTTATAATGATGAAAATGTGTTATAGGTTAGTTTAAAATCCCTCTTTTCTCCCAAGTGATTGATATGCATTTCGATGTTTCTTCTGGTCAAAATCAATGACTTCGATTAGCATCAATCTGAAACAGTTTAGTCTTTCTAGCGCGATGCAGGTACAAAGAATTATGCTCTTCAGATTCGTTATTTGGTTCAAGGCTGGAAATAAACGTCTTCGAATGAAACAGCTCATAATCTTCTCTACAGCATTTTATGGTTTGCCTTTCTTTACATTTTGAGAAACTTTTTCCTAATCCACATATAGCCAATGCCTCACAATGGTTCAGTTTCAAGAATGTGGACTATATTTCTTGTCTTGTGAGACTATCGGCTTTTTCATTGCCCTCTACTCCGCTATGCCCTGATACTCACATTTAATGTAAAGAGGGTGACAATATTAATTGTTATTAATGTTTTAACAAGATAGTAACGGTAAGGATACCGGCGCCATACGTAAAAATATAAACAGTGTGTACATAAAGATAAAGTATGGAATAAATAAAGTTCTTATGTTAATTGGTTGTGGCGATAAGATGCGAACTCAACAAGAGGTATGTGCTATGTTTAATAATAAATATCCAGAACAACCTATAAGTGAGTCAACAGTGAGCAAAATTCAAAAAAAATTTAGGGAATTTGGTACCGTAAAATATCTACCTAAATCAGGGCAGGGCATCCAGCACTTTCCGAGGATACTAAATTAAACGTTTTATTGGCTGTGGAAGAAAATCCACACAACAGCGTTCGGCAAGTTAGTCGAGAACATGATGTTCCTTTTACTTCTATTCATAAAGTATTAAAACATGAAAAGTGGCATCCCTTTAAGATGCACATTGTACAAGAACTATTAGATGACGACTCGGATCGTAGAATGGAATTTAGCGAAACCTTGATGGATAAGCGTAGTAATGATCCATTTTTCGCAAAAATCGTTATATTTTCTGATGAATGCATATTTACATTAAACGATGAAGTCAACAGATAAAATTTTGTAGATAATGGGCAAAGGAAAATGTAAAAATACATTAAATTAAAATCAAAAACCGACTTGTCTCAGGATTTTTCCTCAATATTGTTTGTTTAGCTTAAAATGAATTTATTCTATACTTTATGTACACACTGTATACATGTCAAACTATATGTCAACATCATAGAAAATTGTTGATTTATTACCTAAAAGCATAAACCAAATTCGCAATTTGTACAGGGTGTTTGGAAGATGGGTGCAAAGTTTTAAGAGGAATTTTAGAGCTAATTGCTGATAATGGCCAGCTTGAATGAACTGAATTTTAAAATTGAAATCAGTAATTATTTCGGACATAAAAAGTAATTTTTTGAACAAAAAAACACCCTCCGTTTGTTTAAAAAAATGCAGTCAAAAATTGTTCTCTTAAATTTTTGAAAATTTTTGTATCTGTAAAAAATCGATGATGACACAGATGATTGGAACATGATTTGTTAGATTGCTTACACATTACTTTAATAAAATAACATAAAAAAAATCACTTATCATTCAAGCAGACCATTATCAGCAATCAACTGTAAAATTTTGGGAATTTTTTGCCAAACACCTTAAAAATTAGATAAAAAAATAATCAAACTACGTCTAATACAACCACAGATAAAATGCACGCATCTTCCAAACACCCAAACAAAAGTTCGTATGACAAATGCGTCACTTCTAGTTATTTGTGTCATTTTTTTTAAATACTAACAACAGGAAACGGGGAGTGTCTTGGAAGTGGACGTACTGTTTTTATCGTATTAACCTGACTAGTAGTCAATCCAGTTCAATAAGAATCAGGAAATAAAGATTGCAGTATAAAGAAGCTGTATGTCCACTTCAAGGAAATAACACCAATAAATTAAATGATGTCGAACTGTACAATTTTTTCCAGCCACAAAAATTACTTTAACTGGTATAGAGGAAGTATTTAATATAAAAAGTAATTAGAAATAGTAGGTCTGTAAATTGAAAAGAGTAACCATTTTCATTTATTTTAGAAACATTTCTTAATTGAATCAAAAATAATTCTTTTTACCAGCGTAATAGATTTCATCTCCACGTTTTTGGCGTTTTACTAAAATTGACATTGACAAAACGAGGAGATAGACATATGAAAATATAAGAAAAAAAGGTATTTGAATTTTTTATTGAGCGAGTATAAACATAAAAGAGTGATGGGTAAAAATTAATGATAAATAAATTGCGATTTAACACGAAGTTATATCAATTACACAAAAATTGTTAAAATACAGCAAAAGGAGAGAAAAAATGGGTAATATAAAGTAAAACATAATGTAGAAGAAATAGGTGCAAAGAAAATATGAGCCAAGTGCTTTCAGAGCAAACTTCTTTTATATCAAATAATTGATATTATCTGTTCAAGCATTTAAAACGTAAGAGTCGCATCTATTTGTCATTATGAAGATCGTATCTTTTCTCCAACTCTTGATTATAAAATAATGAGTGGATAAATGTACTTTAAAGTATTATCCATTGTAGATCTTTTTGCTTAGTTAAATAATTAATAATTTATGAACGTAATCTTAGTTTCAAAGAAAAATAAATGCGCACTAACAGTTACTTAATTAAAATAAAACAACAAAGTTAGACAAAGGTTAATGTTATCTAAAAAAGAAAATATATTATCGATTTAAATCAGAGCATAAATTAACCAAAGATTTTTGTTTTATATTGCAGGTGGTGAATCATATTTCTTATAGTACTTCTATACAAAAGTAAAATCTTGTAATGAAGCCGACTTAAGTAAAAGTTCACGGTAAATTCCAATTTTTCTACTTTTACGTCTGCAATTTTCTACGCTTAGTTTTTACGTAACAATCAATTTAGTTCTGGAATTAAAAGCAGTAAGAAAGAACGTAATAAAACGCTGGTAATATCAGAGAGTATTAAATGTAAGAAAAATGTATAAAGCTAGCCTTGCGTTTTTATTTTATTGCATTATAAAGAAACTTATAATTATACTCTAAAAGACGTCTTAATTTAATTTTTTTTCACAGGTGCAAAAATTATTTTATGGTTATTTCAGTTTGTTTTATTACCTGTGACAATCTGTGTAAATAAAAAAAATAAAACTGCCTACCTCTAACAAATTATAGGAATATATAAGAGAGAGAAACCACTTTCCAGAAACAATAAACTATTTGTTTGAAAGACCAGGAAATATGTATCTACCTTTTGTAAAGAACACGTCGATATACACGCAATTTCTAAGAAATTAATTAATTTGGCATGAAAATAGGACCACGGTTTTACCTTAATGAAACAGAATTTCTCACTATGAGTCACTTATAAATGTCGACAGCTAATAAGGATAAAATTGAAGCAAATTTATGACGATCATAAGAGCGGTTTATTATGTTTTTTAACCTAAAAAACTAACAATTTTCTCTTAAGAATGAGTATTAGCAGTCAATTGAGCAAATGTAATAAACCACGGAAAGCCTGGATACTGGTATGATAGTAATAATAATTGATGCACTTTAAAACTTATTTATTTAATAATAATGTTAAAATATTACTGTTAGAAAATAAACCTTGGACCAAATTAGAAAAACCTTTCTAGTTGGATATTTACAGTTTTCTATTAGACCAAATTAGAAGGATGGTCGGAATATACAAATGAACATTCTAGTTGGATGCTAGACTCTTAAAAATCCCAAAAATGTTTGGGGTTAGAATTACAGTTCTTTTAGCTAAACCACTTGAGATTATCTTTCTGAGAACTTTTAGATTTGTGTTTAAAGTAATAGGGAAACTATCCCACATTATAAATTCTTTTAAATGAGTGCGTATTGCGATAGGTATGCATAAGAATTACAGGAATTAAAACGAGGAATAATTGATCCATTAGTTTCATAGTCTTCAAACTTATTTATTATAGAATACAAACTACCGGTTTTGTTCTCTAAATAGACCACATTTTTAAGTATATTTTGTTTATTGAAGTTGTTTTAGTTATTTATGTCAGGCTGCTATTTCCAGATTTCCTCACTTAAAAAATATATTTTGTATTAGTTGTTTAGATACATAACACACATATATTTAAATTTTTATATTATTAGGCTGATTTTCTGCATTCTCTCACTGCTACATTTCTAGATCTCAGGGCCAATTTTGTGGCTCTAACCTTCGCAAAGTTAATGAACTGCAGTTTTTTCTTTTTAGTAGTTGAACCAACTAAATAATTACTTTTATCCTACACCACCTTGTCAGCATTACCCCCGACTTTTTCTAGCTTTGGTTGTCCCGGGGGTTTCATGTCGTCAATGCTGCTTATTTATTGGTTAAATGGCATCTTCCTACTTGACTATTTCGTGCGTCTTATGGTTCCGTTAATTTATTGGTGCCTAATACCGGGAGTAGAATCTATTAGCTAAGAGTCGCTTACTGTGACATACCCATACCTGGTTTGAGTCTTATGGAGTCCTCTGAGAAGCAAAAAAAATCATTACCTCTACCAGAATGACGATGGCATGTTTATATAAGTATAAGAGAGTGATAGCTATTCTCTTCAGATCTACACAAATTCCAATCTCAACTGCTGGTACTGAAAATTCTTTAATATGACATTTTATTAGAAATGTTCATGGTTATTGGTTTAGATAGTATTAGAGAATAGTAGATTCTGTAAAAAGGTTAAAATGAAAAAAAATCTATACGAGTGGAACCACGAGAATATTCATTCCATCACTTGTTATGGAATGAAAATACACGTAAAAGACAAAATAAACAAGTGTTTCAGAATAAATATTCTATCTCAAGAATGAGAATGTTTGGATTCTAAAAATGATTTTGGAATTAGCACATTTCCCTAATGGTCCTGGAGAAAACATATTTCCGTTACATATCGCAATTTCTTTCATTGATAATAAATACTTTGTTGCGATTTATAATGTCGACAACTTTGTAACATAAGACAAAATATTTGTGCAGGCCATTTGGCAATCCTTTATTTACATGGACTTCCTTTGTCTGTTTCAAATACATTCCGTCAGCAAATAACTTGCAAATAAGGCATCTTATTATTTCACGGTGTATGATAACGTCTCGAAAATTAATAGGTATTGAATGCAGCATAAATGAGAAGCATTTTTTAATGCAAGCACAGCTTCTTTATATACTTCAAGACAACGAAGAGAATATTCGTTACGCTCGTAGTGTTCAAATTAGAGATTATGATGTAGATAATTAAAATTCAATTTAATGTTTTCTTGATAATAATGTATTTTCAATGAAGCAACTTTATTTAGAAACCGTTATTTAATGTATACTGAAAATGCCAGGCGTGTTTACCTCATTAAAAATGATAACTATAAAAAATTTCAAACAGCATGTAATTTTTTTTATAAATTTCCCTGTTCGAATCTATTTGCTTATTCCCCACTTTATTTACAATCCGTATAAAATACGATAAATACAATTATTATAATGACTTGAAGGAAGGCAGTTTCCTGTTAGATTATAATAAGAAAAAAATTATTTGTACTTTCAATATCATCAATACTAATAACTGATGCTTGTGCGGAGACTTGGAAAAAAATCATGTATATATTTACAAAAGCAGATTATGCGTATTTCCAATTCTTCTTCAGAGCTACAATACGTTCTATAAGATATTTAATTATGTAGTTAAGTAATATATTTATCAAATAAAATCGAAAATTTATTAAGAGCAACTGTAAATAATAAAACAGCATTTTATCAGAATCTACTAATGTAGTATCTTCTTCTATCAAGAACACATTTTTTAAGGAATATGGATTTTTGTTAAGATATTAAATAAATGGTAAAGATTATTATAAAATGTATATTGGTCAGACTAAACAGAACTATAAAAAGAGAATTTATCAGCAATGTTTAAAAAAAAACACTGTAAAAACCAGTTTTTAGTTCTTCCATCGTATAAAATATTGACCTTTTATCGAAAAATAAAGGATTTAATAATTGATAAAATTAAAAATATACTTTTTAACCATCTTAGTCTAATTTTTGAAAATTGTATGATTTTTGTAAAATATGATGTACAATATTTGTATTTTAATTCACAACAAAGGGACAGTGTGTGGTTTTTGAAATGGTTATTAATTAAGGCCGTTTATAATAATATTAACATTTTAAATAAAAAAAAATATGTACACGCAAAAATTATTCTAGATATTCTTTGTAATGTATCCATGAAGAAGAATTTCAAATAAATTCAAAACTCCGACATAATAAAGTAAATAAATATATTGTAGAACTTTTTTAAAACTTGCATATTGTATATTCCGCAATTTGTGGAAATTGTATATTATATTGAATAGTAATAAAAAAAATTCTAATATTCATCATTTTTAATGCCACACACTAAGCTTAGTACAATTAAAGTTGTAGATATTTTTAAAGACATTTATGACCTATTTTTGCGTATGATAGAATTAAAAGTGCTAAATTTAAAAAAAAATGCTTTTTATCACAGGGTCAGATGTAGTTAATCATTTCCAGTCTTTAGTTCTTCTGTTACCAAAGGACACAAGTTTCGTATTAATATATTTTTTCAAATGTCTCCTCTAAGTTTGGCTATTTTTTTCACAAGAAATACTGTTTGCCAAATTTAAAAACTGTTCCTGCTGGGACAACTGACAAATATTTTAATATTTTTAACAGATGTGATATTGAATATTGACCCCATGCTGTTGTGGTAATAATTACATAAATAACACATGCGCTTAAATCGTTAATCATATACTAAATTATATTTTTTAACAAAGACATATTTTATTATTTTAGTGATTTATATTAGATATATCTGTGAATTATATGAGAAGAAAACGTTTGGCTGACCATTAATAAAATATGAATTAATACGAGTGGGAGATCAGTAAGATCATATTTTTCATACAAAACGATGCAGTGAGGATGGCAGCAATACATAATTTTCCATAATAAATAGAATACTAATTTTATTTTGTTGAATGTCTAAAACAACAACACTTTAGGAATATATATCTGTTATCTATGAAAACCTTGAATTTTCAACTTTCTCAATGAAATAAATGGTACGAGTTTAGTAAAAGCACAATGCAACAGTAAACTGAGTGGTAGATGCATATCAGTGGCGACTAACGGTACAAAAGTGAAACTCTATAATTATTAAACTTGTAAAATTGTGAAATATAATACCTTTTCGTGATACAGAATATTTTAATGAAAAAATCGTAATGCATTCATTCTACATTTTAGTAAAGTATGTACTAATTGTGCACATTAATTAGTTTGACCCATAAAAGCAGGAAGCATTAATAATTTATAAAGAAATATATGTCCTTTTAACATTTCTATTGCTAATTTTATTCATTAGCATCAATATAGAAATCATTTGTGATTTAAAAAAGTTATTTATAAATTACCAAGAATATAATTTTAGACAAGAATTAAGAAACAATCTTAATAAATACGACAAGAGAGTTAGTTATTTTCTGCATCTATTAGTCCTGATTGACTGTTTCTGACAGCAAAAACAAACACAAATAACGGAACTATTTTAGTTTATTTTCTTATTTGGCTTCCAGGGACTTCGATTAACTCGGTTGTTTGTATATTCTCCTTATAATTGATTTATTATATCAACTTCGTTGAAAACGTAACGATTATTTGAATGCACCTTGCACTGACACTGAAATTATTGAAAGCAAGCGAAATTATATGCTGTGAGTTACGAACCACATAAAAACACAAGTTTAGATAAACATGTCATGGTTAGTTTTACAATAAAACCATGGAGTAAGTCATAAAAGTAGTTTATGAAAATAAATATTTATGTTTTAAAGAGCGACCGAGGTCCAATTGAAAGCATAAAGTATAATTTTTACATCGGCGATCATTTATTTTATTTATTTCATTTTTTTAACAAAATAAGTTAAAATATGATTTTTTTCATTTTTTCATGCTCTTTCGATCTATGTCATCTATTTTAGCATTTGGCCAACAAGACTTAACAGCACTATATGAGTATGATCATATTGAACGAAATATAAGGTTTTATCACTCGGCTGAAAAGTTAGAAATTTTGAGAACATGGTACTCAGTTCGAAATCTTTTTTAGGGCTTTTTATTACTTAAAATAAAATACGTTTTTCCTTTAGCGATTGTTTTAACTATCAGTTTCATTGTGATGATTTCAATGAACTTAAACCCTTTTAATTGTAATTCAAATAGAAAGAAATTTCTCTTATACATATAATTATTTATATACTTTTGTACACGTTGAATAAATCACTATTTGAAGAGATTTAAAATATTTTATTATAAATGATGGTTCGATGGAATCTCTATGAAGTCTCGATGAAATTTCTATAATGTCTCGATGGAATCTAATATTATAATATAATTTTAGTAAGCAGCAAGAAATCTTTGTCTTGGAAGATCCATATATTCCCACGTAGTTCAGGATTTTGTGACATAAACAAAAGGGTAATAGATAATCAGTCTCGGTTCAAGAAGTAAAACTAAGTTAACTTTTAAGAAAGGAGATGGATAGATTGTTTGTTATGATAAATTAGATTTCAATTTTAAATAATTTTGACATAAGTTAACTAAAATATAGAATTTATCTTTTTCTGCTCAAAATCAACATGGTGATTTTGAAAAGGATAATTTGTCTTCTACCTTTAAGGGAAATGATCCTTTAAAAACTATATTATTATCGTATATCTAAGAATAAAATGTCTTTACAAAATATCTCTTTGCTTATAGAACACAAAAAAATATTGTTAAAATAAAAATGATGACCAATTTTGTCGTATTTTCCTTAAATTAATACTTCACAAGTAAAAAAACAAAAGTAGTTTGTAGTTTTAAAGACTTGGTGTAGAATAATTGTCCGTCTGAAACAAGGAATGTCTCAAAGAACTGTAGCTGAAACCTGAAGAGTTCCTCGAAGTATTGTTTCAAAAATTTTCAAAAATTATACATTTAAAAAATATGTAGCCGTTCATAGCTGAGAAATGCACCTCCTTGAAATCTTTAGCTTAGAAAGCCATTTTTTAGAAGCTACAAGAGTTTCAGTTGAAATTAAACAAAAATTTCGCCAGCAAAATTTGTTTAGTGAAGAACACTAAGAGTTCCACAGTTATCTCGACAAAACAAAAGTGATCGACTGAGGTGGTGTAGTCAGCACGAAAATTACTCAATTGATGACGGGTAAAATGTGATAATTTCTGATAAAACTGGAATCAGTTTAGAATCCAATAATAGGTGAATTATCAACTGTTCTCCAAGCATCAATTCAGATCACTTTTGGGACAAAAGAATTAGAGAACATATTGGTTTTATTTACCAAATAATATATTTATGTACAACCAATATACCTAACAAAATTGAAATGATTCCATATAAGTTTTTTGTATGTACTCGTACATTCTACTATTCCTAAAACTAAATTTTAAACTACATGCTTAAAGGATCATTCAATAAAAACAAAAAGATAAAATAGGCACATTTTCCACTAACGATTCCTTAAACGAGCGAAGATTTTAACTGAACTAATTCTTCAAATGCTATACAGCTCATTATCAACATTTTATTATGCTATAAACTTAAGCTTGCTTAAATTATTTAAACACCTACAACTAAATCAGAAGTGTAATTGCTTCTACTAAAAGACCCCTAACAAAGCAAAAGTTATATTAAGCATTTGTAACGAAATATATAATGTACTAATCCAAGTATGTATCAAATCCTCACGTGTGTAGATTTATGTGTCGCGCTATTGAATGAAGTGTTGATCTGAACATATGCTAAAATCCAATTGACAGTTGTTTTTAAACAAGAAAACGGAAGTTTAATTTGATATCCAACGTTCTGTTTTATATCTTTACATCTTCCTTCCTGTAACCTGCAAAGGATATTGTAAAGTAGATGATAGTATAGAGAAATGTAATTGAAAATATTACCTTTATACTAAACATAATACATGAATAGAACTAGCACACAAATAAAATATAAAATACCTTAAAATAATTCTTCAGTATACAAGTATTAAACATTTTTATTTACATTATCAAATCATTAATACCAAAGTACGTTATCTTACATCATAGTTTATTACATTTTGCTTTAGAAATATTGAGTAAGGAAGAAAAAAAACTGGATAAATAAATATTAGGTAATGTTTCGGTTACAGTAATGTACAATAAGGGAAAAGGAAATAATATAAAAAAATTACAAAACAATGTATGATACATATAATATTGGTCCTTTTCTCACTCGTGGCCGAAGGTGCTCGTTAAAAAGTTTGTATAAATTAAGATAAAATTATCTCGTCTTTTATAATAAAGTTCTCAGACTTTATAATAATACTTACGTATGCGACACGATGTCTATATGCGTGACTTGTAACTAAGAAATACATTCTTCTCATTTTCGATAAATACAAACTACTGTATTTGTAAATCTTTGTTCAGAAGCGTTTAATATGCAGTCTGGCTTACTATAGAATAGAGAGAAATAAAAATAAAAATCAGACTGAGGACTTTTTGAATAAAATTATTTGAACTGAATATTCTGCTATTAGTGGCAACAATAAATTATATCACGTAAAAAAATTATTAGATATTAGCATTTTAAACATTTGACTCATATGTATAAAAATCATCCAGAAATGCCAAATAAATTGCTGAAAAGCATCATAGATGCTTCTTGATTTAAAGACATGAAATCATTATTGTTCTTGTAATAATAATAATAATAATAATAATAATAATCATTAACACAAAAATATCTATGATTCTAGCTTCTTGTCTATAAAAAAAATAAGATGCATGAATGGCAGAAGTGCTTCATTTTTGAATATGTTCATATTTATCAAATTAATTAATTGAACGGAGGCTAATTATAATAATAATAATAATAATAATAATAATAATAATAATACCTAATAATAATAATAATAATAATAATACTATTTTACTTTACTTATTTTATTAGAATTTTGAACAATATACGAGGGGAAATCAAATAAAAGTCGAACCCCCGCCATAAAACATATGCATCGCAAAAGTTGGTAACCCTGTTGTTAATTATCGATACTGCCATCCCTGGGACAGTAGAAATGCATAATGACAACTCACAGGTACGCGCAGTTGTATTTATTTCTCTGTAGATAAGCGCAGTGAAAAGTGTGTTCGTCCAGCATTAAAATCTGGAGGCAACCAAAGAAGAGCAGAGAAATGTGGTTTGTTTTTTAGTGGTTGAGGTACTGGAACATCACAAGACGATTCCGATAAAGCCATGATGAACTTCCTTTTAGAGTGTAGGGACGCTCTGCTTTTCAACTTCCTCGTGTGTGGAGCCATAATAAATGCAAAGTGTTATGAAGACATGCGCCATAAAGTTAAAACGGAGAATACAATTTGTGAAAGGATGACGAAAAACTGCAACAATGAACCCCTCAATTAATACAAACCACCTTTTCTGATGAAGCAACTTTGATATTAAATGGTAAGATCTACCGGGCAAGACAAAAACTTAAGTGGATGCCAGAGCATTTATACATAATATATACAAAAAAGTGAATATATGAGCTGGAATTGAAAGAAACAGAATTATTAGGCCAGATTTCTTGACGGTACTTTAAACGGACCAATATCTTAGTCCAACTTTGATAAATTTATTCCCCAGTAGAAAGAATCCAGGAATTTTTGATGAAAGCCTATGGTTTCAACAGGTTGATACGACTCTCCATTTTGCTATATAAATTCGAAGATATCTCGATCAAATTGTTCCCAATCGGCTCCTTAAAAAAACATATAGGGTATTGCATTTAAAGAAATAGTCAATGACGTCAACACTTACATGTTGATGACACTATTAGTAAAAAAATAACAAAATATAGAAACATATTAATGGAAATTGACCCCTTTTAGGTATTTGTGATATTTTTGGTTTAGGAAATAATAAATTTATTCCACACTTTACATACAACCTGTTTAATTTACCAATACTACATTAGAAATAAAAGCACTGGAAATAAATATACTTACGATACACATAATAGATGAACAAAAACGTTGGATGACTCAAATATAATTATGTATTAGCAAACAATGTATTATAAGAACATACTTCAACAAATTACGATGATGTAATATGAAAAGAGGGCATATTAACCTCATCTTAAACATGTATATGATTTTAGTCATTATATTGTTTAACAATAACAACGACGTATATAATGAAAATAAAAATAAATAATTGAAATAAGATTTTACCCATTCAATTCGTATATTTCGCTTTCATTTTTTTAATATAGTATTAATTATAGAAAATAATTATCTATAGAGATGTTACACATTTTTAATTAACCTCATTGTGTTTGAATGAAAATGAATGGAACTTAAAAATAATCGTAACAATATACATGGATCTTGTCTTATCCGTTTTTGAGCATAAAGTATGCAATAAATATGTTAAAAAAACATTTTTCACAAAGCAGTAGCTACTTTTCAATATGATGTGCCGTTCGACGGGTTTCCTTAGAAAGCCGTAATTTGAAAAAAGATTCAACAGTGAAGAGTGTATTCTTCAGCATCACATCCACATATCTTGGTATCTTAGCCATCTACAAGTTATTATAATGAAAGTTGGGCCGTATTTGGATAAGACTTCTTTAACATGTCATGCAGTTTATCTAGATATAGACAGCGGTGACCTTAAACGGAGCCTTGCACTTGATTTATCGCGACAAACTGAACAATTTGCTATGTATCAAATTCATGAAATAAACTATTTAGAAGAGAAAAATGTTAAGTGATCGAGCAGATGCAGGTGTAGCGTAAAATATGGAATTGGGTAATAATATTGTTAGAATATCAGAGATTATTTATTCAAAGAAATGTTTTCTATAAAATTTATTCGAACTTTGCCAAAGGAATTTGCACACAACAAAATTGTACAAATGATTTTTCTTTTACTTTGAATTTAACATGAGACATATATACACCTGAAAGAATGTTTATAAATTTGAAAAATAATTCTAGTTACCAATATAGAAGACGAGTATAACAATGGTTTTTCTTAAAAGAAATGAAGATTTTTTTTCAATTGGCCAGGGTTTCCTCATAGGAAAAAATTATCCTTAAAGCTAAAAAGAGAAATCAACAAATTGAGCAATGATTGCTGTACACTGATTCGATATGATGATATCCAACTAGAAGACGGTAAATGGGCGAGGAAAAATGAAGAAAATGCAACAGTGATTACAACCCACTTAGAAAAGGTATTCCGACTACCTACATGAAGATCAAACTGAAGAACTAGATCTGGACAATCCTTCTAAATTTAACAAAGAAATAAAACTATCCTCTCCCACAGAAGTAGCTTAAGAAATATAAAAATATAAATGCCAAAGATGCTCTAGGATTATACCTGATTACTAAGGAAATATTAAAACCGCTATCTATAAAGCTTTGATTAAATTAACCAAACTAATAAATGCTGCATTCAAAGTCTCTAGACTATAAAAAGTTGTAGAAGTCATAATGATAGTGAAGCTAGGAAATCTCTCCATACAGACCAATATCTAAAAAACCATTAACAGAAGAAAGAATGTTAATCTGATATCTGAAGATGAAGCTTTTCCTCCCCTGACAGTATTCAGATATGATTGAGTCATATATTTCAGTTACTTTCTGATCAACTAAGAAGAATCTTATTATGTTCTGAAAGTGATTAAAGATGGACTACCAACTTACTTACACATAATAAACTTATGCTCTACAAGCAAATCATTAGACCATTTTTTTGAGAATATATCAAACAAAGAAATCTAGTATTCATACAAAAATTTCAGAATAAAGTACTAAGAAATATCATGGATACCATTGGTACATCAGAAACACAGACCTCCATTGACACTTATAAATGGAAAGTGATTTCCATCCAGTCCATCAAAAAGTTTACCAGGAGTCACGAAAATCGACGATATCATCATGTTGAGGCTATCCAGATACTCGGCAGTATTGAACTCAAAAGAACATGAAGCCCTTTGTGTTAGAAAGACAATTTAAAAAGGAGACCTTGAGAAGTGTACATGCGTCTAACTAAAAACACAAAAACCTGAGGAAAACTAAAGAGTGTACCTTAGTTTAACATTAACCTTAATTAAATTTAGTTAATTTAAGTTAAAATTGATTGGTCATTATAGACGAAATTGTAATCATAATAACTTAAAGAGTAGGTATTTGCCAAAAAAATGACCGTTGAATAAAATTTGGGTACTAATACCACAGAATTCTATAAGATTATCCAACAGCTTAATGGGAGTTTTCTGAACTGTTTTCCTTATTTTGGTTGACAAAATTATTTCGCATAGTCTAATTTTTAGGTTTGCTCCAAATGATACTCGAATCAACGTTAATAAATCATAATGAGATAAAAGTCAGATTTCAAAACAATACCATATAGAGTCAACCAAAATTTACATACAATTTCTTCAATTCCTATTTTGATTAAATCTTTCACAAGTGAGAATTACAATGACGTGTTGACGGTCAATAAACCGTAAGTTGCATAAATCTAGACAGAATACCGCTCTTCTACCAGTGGCAAAGTTGATTCATCCCAATTCAGCAACCTAACAAAAAAACTGCTCAGTCTTCACTGAAAAAAGACAACTGCACCGACCATGAAGAAGATAGCTGCTAAACTACTTCTCCTCAACAATGATTAATAAATCTGTCAAGAATTAGCTACTAGAAAAATATTGTAAATTATTTGAACGTTGAGATAGTTTCAGATTTTTTTTCAAGATTTGTTAGAAATATATTTCTCTGAAAATTATAGTGTTATTATAATTACTTTCTCATTTGGTGATTTGATAACAGATAAATATATGTTAAATAATTCAATACCCTTTGAATTATTTAACAATAGTATGAATTGTTTTTTGTATTGATGATCTCAGACTAAATCTTAATTTTTATTCTAAATTACATTTTATTCTCTTTGTTCTTTAAAAATAATGATCGTGAGTAGATGTTAAAAAAACAACAAAATATGTAGAGGTTTAATCAAAAGTTCTGGTTAAAATATCCTTATAATTTATTTCTCTTATTTTTAATTCCACTTTGAATGTTTCAAATTCAAATTAATATTAATTAAACACTGCTTACTTAGTCCTTTTAATTCTTTATTTTTCCTGTGAAATTTTTCCTTATGATTATCCTGAAGGAGGATTTGTAACATTTAATAAGCATAAAGCAAAATTGGGTGGTTGATATCTGTCAAATCTTAGATTGTATAATCCGTTGCAAATTATAGTAGAAGGAAAACCCCAAATTAGTTTGTCGAAAGATATTGTGGATAATAATTTGTGTAGTTAAGATTGAGTTAGAAATTGATGGATTTATTATTGAAATTAATGTTGATGTGCCACCTGTGAAAAAAAAATTGGAATTACCAAACTCTACAGCTGTGAAGCGGACAGCAATGCTAACGAATGTTCCTGCGTCAACAGTGTATAAAATTTTTAAAATGGAGTACAACCTAGGCATTCGCGAAACGATACTGTTTTCCTCTTGTATTCCGAAGCATTTGTAGGAACCTATCAGGGGAAATCTACAGAATTCATAAAGTAAATAATGTTCCAATTTTAAACAAATTGATAAAAACATTAAAAAACAAAATGATGATTGAGCATTGCCGCATAACTAGTTTATGGAGATTTTTAAAATCACAATGGTTTAAGTTGGAAAATGTGGACAAACCTCAAAAACAAGGGAATCTAATCAATTAGTAATAGGGAGAAAGGAGATGATATTTGGTTGGACTCTAACAAACCAACAAAGTAAAGTTGGATCGATGGTAGCAAAAATTTGCGTATGTAATGTACCCCTCAGCTATGGGAAAAGGAATATGTATTTTACTCTTTAAAGGAGCGTCTGGTTGGTTGGAGGATATTCTTTTAATATCCATCAACTAAGTATATATAAATATAGCCAAAATAAGATTTGATTTCCAAAATAGACAATAAATATATTATTATGTTATATAACGCATTCTATGATTAGTTTGCTAAGCCAGGAGCTCAACTAAACGTGTAATCCAACAATTTTTAATTGGAAACCATGTACACACTCTGATTACAGTAAACTCTGAATATTCCAAGAAGGTATTTCTCTTACAATGAGCAAAGGACAATAATATTCTTTATTCTTTTTTTGGATATTCTTGAGTGCAGTTGATAATTTCCTTGATTCTTTAATCTTCAGTTTATAGGAAGTAAAAGAAAACAGTGTCATTGTATTCCCACGATGTTGTTATTTACTAGTTGGGTTATTTTTCTTCCGCGACTTGTAATCCAAACTGAAACTAGAATTCTGTATAATTTAACAATTTCCATTTAGTTCTTGAATGATATAATCTGACAAATGGGATATTTTGAAAATTCTAAAACCAGTTTATTTAGAATACTAACTTAGTTTCTTTTAAATTTGTAGACAAGATCGTTTTGTAGGAATTTATCGACATTTCAATGGTTTAAAAGTGTAATAATTTTATGACGAATATTTTTGAAATATAAAATTTATTGCGAAATAAGGAATGTTAATAATCTGCAGGTGGCAAAGTCTAAAATTAATTTTATTTTCTCAATAAAAAAGTTGATTTCATTGAACGGAAATTGTTAATTTCAATTGAATTATCTATTCTAATGATGTTGTGATTAATAATAATTAAACTCACACACTTTGTTCCATATTACGGGCATTAATTTATTGAGCTCGGAAGCATACCTAAAACGAAATTAGAAAGTTTTCTTATCAGCGAACTGTTAAATTTACAGAAAAATGTATGAATGTCATTATCACTATTGAGAACCTTTAAACATTAATATGTGCCAGTTACAAAAATTTGAATTAATTAAAATTTATTTTTATGAGTTTTTTAATAATATAATAAATAATACCTACAATTTAGAGGATTTTTACATAATTGTACTCGATAATTTCAAAATATAAAAATGTGTTGATAGAGACCCACAGCAAATTCGTAAAATAAAGTAAATAAATTGTTTCTTTATAGTAACGAAAATTAATCAAATATCATTAAATCGTGTATAGTTTATTTTCGCCCTTAATGATGTTCGAAAAATTCGTCATACTCAATAAGTTATTACGAACAGACGTTTTGTAAATTCATTGTAGAATTATAATATCGAATAGTGGCCACTATGGTGGACAAATAATAAAAAGATACACCGTATAAAGTACGCGGTGACACGAGTACTAATAGTTCTTAATTGTTTGACAATGCCACTGGTCTGGACTATTTTCGGTTCCCACGACGAAGCTCAAGACATCTGTTTAACACTACAAGTGGTTGTTCTTTGGCACATATGTGTATTTCGACCAAAAAATCATAATGGGAATGAATATTCGGATTGTAACGGGCTGTATTTATGAAACAGTAAGGAGGAGTTCGGTAATATAAATAATCAAATCACAAAAAAATAATTTAGTTTTTAACAAAACTTTTAAGAAGATCAAATAAATCATTTCTATAAAAATATTATTACCAATCATTGTAAAAGAAATATATAAAACAACAATTGTTAATGCTTAATTGATTATTTAATAATCGACTTACTGAGACATTTCTTAATTAACAAAGACGAAATAATATAATCAGCATTATTAATTTCTAGAACAAATTTATTGTTCTGTTAAAAATATTTTGCTGAAATATGGAACATGCCAACTAAACATGAAAAGATATTATAAGATACACATAAATAAGATTTATATTATGGATAATAATTATAAATCTCAAGTATAAGTTATGACAATTATTGCATATCGCATCGGTCATCATTTCTTATTATAAAAACAATAAATAATTAATTTTTGATTCAATGGTTCGGAACTCAAATTGGTAGGTTATAAGGAACATTCAATGTCCGCCGATGTTGTTACCGAGTAACGCAAATATTTATAAATGTCTATGTCTAAAAGCTTCAAGGTTTATACTTTAATTAACACACACACCATCTAAAAATTCTAAAACATTTACTATACTCACCATAGGGGCAAATCCCGGATTGTTTAGTAAAACTGCATTTACTTTTTTTCACTACCTCCGAGATAGCTTCATCTAATTGTGAAATGTATTGTTGGAGATCGTAGGCGATATTTAGGGGACTTTCCAAAGTAAACTTTGTATGGGGTAAATGTAAATTTTTTTATAACTGAGAGGATTAAATATGCTGAAATTCTCGTGTACAAAGACTGCTGCTCCTAAATAGTGGCTATATTAAATCCTGAAAGCTCTGAACTACTGATGTGACTAAAATACAGTCATGGAATATCGCAATAAATTACGCTATCATTTTTCATGATTATTTATAAAATAATAATCAATTCCATATTAACAATTTCATGTTTTCAATATGTGCAACTGATAACACAGATTACATTAACTTCGTTAAAAATATTATCTATTATTTTATATCATTGCTTCATTAACCCATTCAAAATATCTTTGTTTCTCAGAAATTCAACAAATCTGTTGTTTGCAACAAAATTATTGATAATATTTTTAAAACATTTTTGGTATCAAAAATGAGTCATTTTAAAATAAACTGAAATATCAACAGATGTAGATAGAACCCACGGAGTGCACATTAAATTATTTTTTCTTGAAATAGTAATATTTCTTTCTAAAGCTGTTGTTTTATTGAAAAAGCTACTTAAAAAATTTCACAATACGGTACTTCAGTTTAATTTAAATGATCCCTTTTTCTTTTCAATATTTTATTAAAAAACATATTTTTTCCCAAATTTTCTTTGATAGGTTGGGTTCTTCTGGGAAAATCCTAATCCATTAATAAAAGTAATTATAATTTAAGAATTATTTAAAAATACGCCTTTTAAAATCACACTATAGTTACTGAATTATTGATATTACTACTTTTACTATTAGCCTTCAACCCTCAGCATCGGCTCTAATCTAAAACTAATTTTCAATAACCAGTTATTATTAACAATAACCATATTGCATCGGTCATTACTGATGACTCATCAATACATGCTCCACCAATAATTATGGCTACCATTTCTTTCAAATCAAATGGTTTTCGTTAACTTAAACAATTTGTTCCGCAGCTGTTCAGAGAGAGAAGAAACAGAAAGAAGAAGCCGAATGTACTGACCTCTATTAGCAGAGGTCAATAAAGCCCCTATGGTCGTTTTCTTAGAAGACTGGCAAAGCCGTATCTTTAGAAGGAATTGGAGGTGTTGTAATCAGAAAAATAACTAGTATGATATTTAAAAACATAATTTACATTTTCTATTTTCATAGAAATCAATTAAAGTATAAAAAAAAGTTTTTATTGACTTAATGTAATGAAAGGAGGCCCTAGAACCGGACTCTGGTGTGTTCTATTTGAGACGGTCTATATTTTTCTACAGGCAGATTTATATTTTAACTTAATTTTGCGTTGGTTTACAAATCCCTTTTCCAGTTAATTCCCAGCAATAAATTTGACCATCCATATGGCCTTTTCTTTGATTTATGTTCTTTTGCACATATGTATTAAGTTTCTGTCACAAATACAAATGTAATATTATCAAAGTTTGGTAAGCGTCATAGTCGCTTTACTTCAAGAGGTGTGTTATTACCAATTAAGTCTCACACATAATCTTAGCTAATTAAGGAAACTAATGATAGTTCGAGATAAAAACAAAAATTAAATTTTGGGTCAAGTACCAGCATCTTTAAATTTAGAGTTTCTTGTTTTTGTAAACAATAATGGCAACTATGATTTATATAGGATTCTTGATAAAATTAGAAATGGAAAATCTATGTTGTATACAGTTCAAAAGAACTTAAATAATAATTTCAATTTAAAAAATCTTCTAGTTGAGCGGTGTATTACAAAATTAATAATAAGGGTGTTTAAAAAACGCTATATTTGTTAATCATGTCTGCTTCACAGTTGTTACTACCTCCATATACATACAAAGTTAATAATGTGTTTATTAATTGTCTATTCTAATTTCATATACCTGCAGGTACGGTAAATGTGTGGGAACATGGACCAGGTGAATCTCATTTTTTACCTGTATCTTAAAAATTAAAAGCGTCTGTCAACTTACATTTCTGAAACACGATACTTTTAAAACCATGGTATATAGATTATCCATACGCAGGTGAACAATTTTCTCCTTTTATTGCCAGGACGTAAATATCCATTTACATGGATAAGAAGTGGGTCTATTAAATTGAATTATTACTTTTGATGGGTTCTGTCAAAACAAAATTTAAACAATACTCAGCATAAAAAATTGTTCTTAAAGGTATCTTTAGTAGACTAGTTTAGATCTAATTTATAGAGCGTGATATTTGCTGACCATAAAACATACGATAAATATGATTAATTTTCTCCATTAAATAAAACATTTTCAAATTAATAGAGATAGAAAAATTTTTGGACAACTTTGGACAAATGCTTCACTAGAGCATGTGTTTTCAAAAAACGAAATTAGATCCTAAGACACAGATTTATTTTAACTTTATTATATAATTTTTTCACAAAAAAATTGCCTTTTATTTCTAAATTTAGATTACAATAAAAAAAAATCAGGCTCATTTTAATTTAAAATTATGTCATTTTTTTTTCTTTGATAGTCTCGACCAAAACCTCGTTACAGAACATTGAGCTTTATCTATTTATAGTAATAGTAATTGGAACACCTTAATGTTTGTTCTTACTGATATATAATGTACTACCGTACAAATTATCAGTTAAAACAGTGTTTGACTAGATTAAATGCAAAATATTATAAATATATGATAAATACAATACATAATAAAATACAAAAGGGAATGCCGAATAACCTCTAGATGAAGAAGTACATTAAAAAATCAATTAGAATCGAAAATAAGGAGAAATACAACTGACAAACCCACTGTTTTATCTTTTTATATTCTTATCTACCTCCTAATAGAAACCATCTCTATTCCATTTATTACTTCTTAGGGAAAATCAATGACTTGCCATATTTTACCTAAAGATGCATCCTTATTTTAAATATAATAAACTGTCTTCTTCCGAAAACGTTTAATATGCTACAAAAAATGGGATTAATTAAAATTTAATGCAGGGTAAGCTTTGAAGAATAAGATTTTAAAATTTTGAGTGTCATTAATTTCTTCGGTGTAGGTGTACACTAAGATTATAACAATGCTTTTTAAAGGCAAAATGATTAGTGGTTTCGGAGAATAGAATATACATAAGTATAATAAAGCTCTTTTGACGATAGAAATTGAGACATTAAGTTGCATAATTTTAAAATTGAAATTTATTGAAATATTTGGACTTAAATATGGAAAGATAAATAGTACTTATCTTGAATATACAGTCTTCCAAAGCGTTTCCTAGGTTTCGGTATCTGACAATACCATTTTCCAAGTCAGAAAGACGTTTAACAGATCTTTTTTTAAAAACGTAAATAAATTTCATGTCATAAAACTGACAACCAATCAGTATTAAGCAATATTCTTCTTTTTCTAAAAATATATTTGGTTAGTATTATTTAGTTCAAAAGGTGATCTAAGATAATTGAACTTTCCAGGTTTAGTTGTTCATTCAATACTGTATGTTGAGGGTATTTTAGGTGTTTTCTTATTTCATATTCTTCCAAAAACTCAAGTTCTTCTTTCTTGTCACTTATATGAAGTACTTCCATTGTGTTATTAAGTGTAGGTTTGTGTTTAGGGTCAATGCGGTGTTTTGCGTAATGTGACTTATCTGGTTGTTTTAATCTATAAGCTCTTAAGTTCTCACAGTAGCGTATGTTAAAATGTCTGAATATCTGGCCAAGATAGATGGCGTTACAATAGGACAATTTAGTTTGTAAATACCTGATTTTGAAAATTTACTAATTTTAGGTTTTAGGATGGATGTATTGGAGGTAGCGATTTGTTTTATGATATTAATTAATATACCTCTAATAATAATATACATCTAATAAATAGGTTGATTAATAAAAAGGAAGAGAAGGTTGCTGTTAACGTGATTTTTCCGAAACAACCTAAAGATGACGGGTCATACAGAACAATTACATATTTCAAACAAAATATCAAAAATTATATCTCGTACAATATCTTTTAAAGTTCATTTTTATTAAATGTAAAACCTAAAATTAATAAATTTTCAATTTTTTACAATCGAAATTGTCCGAATTTATTTATGACATGAAATTTATTTACGTTTTTAAAAAAGATCTGTATGGTATTGTCAGATACCGAAACCTAGGTAGACCTGAATACATAATAAAACGCTTTGGGAGCCTGTGGAAATTTGAGACAAGTAATAATTATATTTCCATATTTATTATGAATAATTTCCATAAAGTAAGAGTTGAAACAATTAATTTAAATTTGCACTTATATTTCTTCTTTTCAGAATCCTGTTTTTCTTTACATCGTCGAATATGATGTTTCTTTCATTACAATCCTGAGCTAGTTTATTAGTTTTGTCATTATTTCGAGTATTCCTACCGAGAACTTCTCGATTCTCTCTACCAATGTTTTTCTGCTTTTACCTTTTTCCAATCGACTCCGTTTCCAGTAGTTTCCCTGCTACACTACTTGGAATAATCCTCTTTACTGTTTGTTTTCTAGTTTTTTAGGAATCCTTCTCTTTTTCGTATGTTTCTAATCTTCATTTTTGTTTTTTGGTTATCTTGGTTCTTCTCTAAGGAAATGTCTTGTCAGTAGAAATAAAAAAAATCTTATTTTTTCTTATTGTCGATTTAAAGTATTATGTCTTATAATAGTTGCGATTTTTTTCTTTTTATTTTTTATTAATCCGTTTTATACAAGATATTTCAAAGTTATCACTATTTTTCAATATTCTATTTTTGGGGGGACCTAAATGCGCCTAGTTCTGGACAGGAGGCCTTAAAAATATTTTAATACATGAAGATAAAAATAAAACATCAGCCAAGCTGGGTACTTACTATATTCGAGTAATTTTATATTTAATTGAGATCAAATTTGAATATCAACCATAATATTTTGGGTCCTGTTTATTGCACTATATCTTTCGATATAAAACAGAAAAATAATTTAAAACTTTGGGATGTATATTTTTCATTTTAAATCTATTACCTTCCATCTGCATAAATGAGTATGACATAGTTATAAAAACGACTAAACTAAAGCACATTTTATTTTCCTCTGTCACCAATTTACATCATATCTAGATTTTGATGGCGTACCAGGAGCATACATATTCCTATCTAGTTAAAATTCCAAAGGAGGAATATAAGACGTTACCAACAACGAGGCATGTGGTTTTAATCACTCATCTACTGGTATACACTCCGGTAAATTTAAAGCATACATCATATAAATGTATATACTGGGTCATAGAGACAAGTGAGGTCAGATGTCAATTGGCTTTAGTATGCTTTCTTGACATTGCATCTCGAAAATAAAAATAGAATAAAGCTAGACATACCATATAAAAAAATGAAACAGACATTCAAATTTATTTTTTAAAGATTTTAAAGAAAGTAGGTTCAAAAATTTGAGAAGCAAAATATGAAAATTTAAATGGCTTCTTCCTTTGATTAAACCTTGCATGTAATTTCGAAGTAGAGTATATAGTCTCAATTACAACATAAGACGTCAATATACGTGTATAATACAAGTTTTTTTAACATTTTTACTTGCGGTTGACCACTAGTTATAATTTCAAACTGAGGTAAACTCTATCGTGTACTTCACGGTTCGTAAGCACCAGTGCCAATGACTGGGCCAAAAACTGGTATGTTTTCAACGTAACAAGCCAAAACATTCTCTAAAAGCTTATTTTACATCTGGTGGCCATTGTAATAAAATTATAAATTTATTGTTTTGTTCATTATTTTATTTGGAAAACATTTGAAATATTTATAAATTTATAAATAAATATATAAAATAGTAGGAAATTTATAAGTGGATATAAATAGTATGTAATTAATATATGAATTATAGAAAATATTGCTAGATCTACATATTCTGTCAATATATTTATTATATATTGTCTTTGCTAGAAGTAATCTCGAAATATTACGCAACTTTAGTTCTGAAGATTCTTTGTAAATAAACTATTAAATATTTCTTTGAATAAAGTTTTATATATGTCTTTTATTAAATAGGGACAGATAAATAATACTTATCTTAAATTTCCACAGTCTTCCAAAGCGGTTTAATATGTATTCTAGCTTTCTAAGACTGTGGAAATTCAAGATAATTATTATTTAACTTTCCATATTTATTATGAATAATTTCCATAAAGTAAGAGCTGAAACAATTAATTTAATGTCTTTTGTTGTTTTTTCCCGAATCTAGTACATTTACTAAGCTAATATACAGAAATATATAATAATAATGTACACATACGCATACGTCACTTACATTTGAACAACATCGGTAAAAGTACTTTGTCTTTTAGTCATAGAACTACGTTATTTTAAAATTTTAAATAAAGAACATTGAAAAAGGCAAAAATACAAGCGACAATACGTTTTTAAGTTTAATAATTTAAATCTGATAAATGATCATCTATTTACAGCTCTTATCCTTTTTCTTGAGTTGAAACTACTGCAAAAACAGTTTTTTGAATCTAATTGTACTCTAGCATTTTATTAACAGTAAATACATCTTTAAATAACTAATGAAAAAATTATACTATGAGATTTACTAAATGGACGAAAATGAATAGAAAAGAACATTCTTATGAAATAGATGAGCTTGTAAATAAATATGAATTAGTGTGATGCTGAAATCTGGATCAAATGTATTAGACACTCTGAATCATTAAAAAAAGGTCCGATTATGAAAAATGTATTTGTAATACAGAAATTGAAGCGGTTGGAATGTTGGAAACAGTTCTGAATCAGAAAGTAGAAATGAATTATCAATTATTTAATGAGCAAATGAAATATGCATTTCTATATAAAAATCTGTTTAAATTTATTAACGAAGTTAGTTGTAAACCTTATTTAAAAATAAAATATACCTGCAGTACCAACATACATATTTTTAAAGTTTTTATTTTGTTTATTTATAAATGGTTCCATAAAAAGTAAATACACGATATATAATCTAAGACATTAAGTTTTATGTTAAGTACCCATACATCTACTATTACTTCTAGTTTTAATTTCTTAGGCTTATAGAATATGTCATTCGAATGAACCGATGATTTTTTTTTTTTTTTTTTTTTTTTTTTTTTTTTTTTTTTTTTTTTTATTAACGTGTCTCGACAACTTGGTCATTGACACAGGCACTGTTAAATTAAATAAGGTGGTACAAATTGCAGTCTTTCAGGAAATTAACAACATTACACAAACTATCAGAAGAGTTAAGAACGTCTTTTAAGTTTCCACTAAGTTTATGTTGCAGTCGCTTCGATCTGCAGTCAAGCAACCGATGATTGAATTGAAACATTTTAACTTATTTGGTATGGGTACCTACAATCCGTATCGTATGGGTAAAATTTTAAAAATTTATTTGTAATATATACTAACTTCTTGATTGATTGCCGGATACTGAAATTTAACAAAGGCATTCTATTAAAATGTCATTGATATACATTTTCATAGAAATATTTGTGAAAACTATTTATTATTTCCAGTTTGAAAACTATTGACACATGTTTTACGGACTCAAATTTCATTCTCATATCAGATGGGAATTTAAACTTTACACCAAATCTTCCGGACGTCATCTTGAAGTTTTTAGTCGAGTTTATTAAAAACCCATTTGATCCGTACCATATTTTTTTGTATCTCGGGCGTAAGCATCAGCAGTAAAGAAGTCCAAATACAAATAAAAGAAAGTGGGTACCTTCACTTCCTTTCTGCATTTCTGCTTCCGGCCGATAGTGCAACTTCCATCGAAATATGTTCCACGGGGCACAGATGTGTGTTTTTGTTTATCGAGATATAGATCTGACTTTGGGAACTATTTGAAGGGCGTTCGATAAGGTATGCATAGGAAAGTTAAAATATTCTAAAAATTTACTTTGATTAATGATTTAAAAAATATTTCACTCTTATGAGCTCACTAAGAGATAGAAATATGTAATGTGGTTCCCGATTTAAAACTTCCTGCACATAAATTATAAATTTGTAGTGATTAATCTGTTTTGATAACAGTAAATAATAATATTTTTGCAGTGAAGGTGAAATTATTTAGTGATTTTAATTTAATTTTATTAAGTAAATATTGCTAGTCTTTTGAGATTTCAGTGCACATTAACTATATCTTTAAATTTTTATTATTACCGACATATTTCTGATTAAGTTCTGTTAGATATGTTTTTGTATGTATAGTTGTATAAATAAAATATTTAAAGAATGTATTTTATAGAAGCTCATTGTTAATAAATATTATTAAATAAAGATAAACGAATAAATGGGTTAAATAAAAGCTGATTACTAAGTGCCATTTTGCAATTAATTTACTGGTTATCTTTGTGAATTATTAATAAAGTACCATAAAAATAATAACAAAAGTTAATATCTATAGTACAATGGATGATAAGAATTCTTTGCTTATGGCAAACAAATGGTAGGAACTATCATTCATAATATAAATTTTAAATTATTGACGTTATTTTATTAATGGAAAATATGATTGTTGGAATTAATCCCAATTATAATAAAATTGATAATTTTCGAAGTGAAAAAACTTTAGGGCAAAGATGCGCAAAATACCTAGCTCCACGTATTTATTCCATGTTACCTATTTCTTTGAAAAACAGTATATATTTAAAATCTTTTAAAAAAAAGTTGAAAGACTGGGTTATCTGTAATGAACGGTCAATGTTTAGTAATGTTGTCAATCAAAGGAACGTCTAGTTTCCCTCATGTCTTACAATGTTTAAAATTGAGAATATTTATATATATATGTATTTACCTACCTATTGTGACTTTACCGATTATGTCAATTTTATCACTAGATATGTCTAAAACCACCAGAAAAATGTCTTTATAATACAGATTTTGACGCCTACACAAGTGGTATATACCACTTCTGTGTTTCTACTGTTTATTTCAACAATATATTTTGTTTTGTAGTGTTACTATCTTTAATGTATTTCTTTTGTTTTGTAGTGTTTCTATTTTTAATGTATTTCTATTTTATTGTTGAATAAACATTTTTTATTTTCTTTTTATTATTTAGAAAGAGCGAAAGGAATGTTTTACGAGTAGTTATTATTTTGTTTCTCAAGAATTCGATTTATATCAATCTAAGAGACCAATATATTGACCTCCATCATCATTTAGAAGAAAATTCAGGACGGTGTTCCAGACCTTCAGAGAAATCTCAGTATTTATGGAAAAGGTTAAAACAATCAAAAAATACGCAACTGCTAGGCGGTTATCTATTCTTCAGTGTTTATCCATCAATAGTAAGATTACTTCGTTTGGGAGTGTCTTTATTTGCCTAATACGCTAATAGAATCGACTAACAACAGCATTGCACTTATAAGACAAGGCTCATGGCCATGAACCAGAGCTTGGTTTATCTATAAAATTATGTAGTGATGGTTAACAGCGTATCAATTCTGATCCAACATGATAGAATGAAATAGGATGTAAGCACTTAAGTAACAGCTAGAGTTTAATGTATTTCAGCATTAGTGGTTTTTGAGGTTTTCCTCACTAAGATAAATCAATTATCTATAAATCGCAACATAGCACCATGACAGTATGGGCTTAGATAGGTACCCCAGCAATGTGCTAAGTGCAAGACAGGAATGAAGGGATTTTAATAATCGACCACGAATACAAATATCTGGGAGGAACATTTCAAGCCCTCTTGTTCCCTCCACATTAGAGAAGCAACTTGGTCATAGCACCGATTTATTCTCAATAGTTTGATCTTTTCATTTTCTTTTCTTCTTCATGCTAGAAACCATATAAGACCATCCTTATTCTAAATATTATAAGCGCTCTTCTTCCGAAAACATTTAATCAGAGATAAAAGACGAGATTAATTAAAATTTAATAAAGACTCAGCTTTGAAAAATAAGACTTTAATTTCTAGGTTGTAGGTGTATTCTAAGATTTTGATAATGTCTTTTAAAGACGAATTGTATAATGGTTTTGGAGTAAAGAATATATGTATATGAAAGCTGCTTTGACGATAGTAGTAAAGAAGCTAAGTTTCCTTATTTTATTATTAACATTTATTGAAAGAATTAGGCTTACACTGTTTTTTTAGATTGTTGAATTTGGTGGTTGCTCTCGTGTTTTTACGCATTTCTCCCTTCGTTTATAGTCCTGTACTAGTTATTAAGTTTATTAATTATCATATTATTTC
This sequence comes from Hermaeophaga mercurialis, assembly GCA_951812935.1. NCBI lineage: Eukaryota > Metazoa > Arthropoda > Insecta > Coleoptera > Chrysomelidae > Hermaeophaga > Hermaeophaga mercurialis. The sequence goes on along the minus strand of OX638358.1, from coordinate 23,655,757 downwards.
GCTTCCTATTCTACCAATCATTTAGATTCTCTCAAACCATGTTTCTACCTTTTATCCAATCATTACTGTTTCTAGTGCTTTCCCTACTACCCTATTTTTTATCATTCTCTATACATTTAGATTTAGATGTTTGTTTTCTATTTTTTTTTGTGATTATTTCTCTTTTTTTCATCTTTCTAATCTTCATTTGTATTTCTTAGATGACTTGTTACTCCTCTAAGGGGATTCCTTATTTAAATGGCTCTCATGTCTTTAGCCTATTGTCTATTTAAAGTACATATTATATATATTATTAATTTTATTAAACAATTAGTTTTATACAAATCTTGGTGTTGGTCTTAGCATCGGTTTATTCTGTTCATAGATCATAATGAGATGAATAAAGAATACATTTAATTTTGTCAGTGGGTTTATTTTCCTTTTAATCTAAAAATCTGCGAGTAGTTCAGTAAACTTTTCCTGGTAATTCAATATCAAGACGTATGTTTGGGCGGCGGTAAATATTTATCAATTTTATTTTATTAGGAAAATAGGAGGCGGTTAATTTCTAGCGAAATATATACATTTTTAATAATCGTATTAATATTTTAATAAATATGGATACTCTGTATTCATGTTTATTTATTTCTATAAAAAAGCTAAATTATGTATTTTATCGAAACATTTTCAAATAATAGCAAAAAATACATTAATAACTAAAAATATCTTTGATAGTATCCTAAGTCTAAGAAGAATATCATTTTATATTAATTGATTAGAAGAAGAAATTATTACATTATTTATTCAAAATCGTAAATATCACAGTAGCAATCAAAGGTGTTATTTATTTTCATGGAACACCGAAATATAATTTGTTTAAATTTAATTATTATCGGTCATTGCCTCGTAAAGCAATTATTTTTATTAGTTTAGGATCGTCTGATTATTCTTAATTAGTGTAACTATCGAAGGCTAAAACACAACCAGAAGTCTCCAAGTTTTTAAAGGTTTTTTATGACCCATTAATGGAAACATGGAATTTTTGATTTTGTTAGTCGCACACAAAACAGAAAACCAGTATTACAATGTATTATTTATTTCCGTTTTTAGGTTGTAAGTTAAATGAAATATAATGTTTAAATATTGAAATAAATAAAACTTATGAGCAAAATACAAAAGTCTAGTTTAAACAAATTTTTTTTATTCACTCTTATTTTAATTGTCTAGAATGACTATTGCTATCAATATTTATACTAAATGTATTTAAAAAATATCTAACCCTTTGTAATTAAAAATAAAATATTTTGACTACATATAGACTTTATCCCTTAAACAGCAAGTAGTTTTATCTAGTTTTCATATTATTCTTAAATTTGTGAGCAAATTTTGAGAGCCAAACTGGGAAAAGCTTATATTTTAAATATGTGAAGTATATATTGTAATTTCTAAATAACTATAATTTTTGTACAATATAATAATTGTTGCCCCAGAGATAAAATTAAAATATCCTTGATCCTTGATATAAGAAGAGACAAAAATCTAATATTTGGGGTAACTTAGTCCAATAATGTTGGTAATCTTATTTAACAAGTAAAAAAAAAGTAAATTATTAAAGTTAAAAATTGATATCTAAAAACAAACAAAATGGTATTATTTGTTTTTATGAATAAATAATCGATAGTATCGAAAAAGGCAATATTAACCACATAACTTACCTCTTTCATCGGTGATAAACTTAGCCAGTACCAATTGATCCAGAACTCCAAGGAGTAAAAGAAGTATCCTCAGAACGTGTTTACCCATGTTTGAAATAAAATCCATTCAACAAAATGAATCCATTTCACTAATCACAATAACACAATGCACAAAACTATTTATTGACCACTCTTGCCAAGTAACACAACCCGATATTTAAAAAAACACGCGCAACAACTTGTTGATTCAAAAAATTACGGTATGTATATATATACGTATATACATGCATTACCTCCCACAACAACTTGATGCGAAGTGACAAGACGTAGAGCTGCGGTTCGCGCTGATGTTGAGCTTTCTGGGCAGTCCCAAAGCTCTTCGGCGATGGTGCCATACTGTTAAAATTTTCTCAAAGCTCCGGAAGATTACCAAAATGTCTAAAACATACATAATATGTTTGGCCAAGTTATTAAAAGTAAAAAACTATTTTAAATTTATAAAGGTGTTACGTTTATTATAACAGGAATCTTTAGTATTTGATTCCTTTTATTATGGAGTCTTCTTGGGTCGCTGAGATGGTGATGCAGGATGAGCCAATCTTCAGGATCCTAAAAGAACCCAAGATTATATTTATTTTTTTCGTATAGCTACTTCTTTTATTTTTTGAAATAGATTTTAAGTGTAGCGAAAATATTACCTTGTTCGGAGCCTGGCGAGGTTCTCGTTAGCCATTTAAGTATTTATTAAAAATATTAAACTAAAAATGTAACAAATATTTTAGTACTTATTCTATAAAAGTATAAACATGTAATATCTTTATAGTAAATATTTTACCACATTAATTAATAAAGTGTAAATCTTTTATCATTTCTCGGTTTTAAGTTTGGCAACAGGGCGCGTACATGCTTCGATGAGTACAAAATAGTAACCTTGGTCAAACAGGTAAGAACAAGGTAAGACATACAATTTTGCGTGTAGCCAACAAGAGGGGCTAACAAGTAAGGAGCTGAACTAACTTATTCGAGTGATGTTGAATGATTATTCATTTCAAAAAATGGACAAAAAGGCTTAAGCTGAAGGCTGAAAGAGCGGTGTATTCGTTGCGGTGGACCTAAAGTTTATTTAAATTGGTTTCAGTCGAATTTTCTTATGGTCAACTGTTTTACGTAATGCAGGAGTTCAAAAAATGTCTACAAGGTGTATTCTGTAATATTTCTATTAGATAAAAGTGAATTCTACTTAAACATAATGGCAAAAAATATTTCTATTATTATTTTAATTGTATTCATTTCATATACCATATTCTATTCTTATACCCTACAATAGTGTCAGAATAATCTCAAGTAATTTATTGTTTTGAATTAAAATACGTTTGTTGGAACAACTAACCTATAATCTATTTATTTTATTTATGCCCTGTACATAATTTAGTTTTACTCCAATGTCTTATGTTTTGGTCAATCCTTAACACTTTGATTTTGCCAAATTTTCTTCTGTAGCTCTGTTTTTGTCGCTTTGGTTTCTTCTCGCCAATTGTTGAAATAATCATAAATTTGGATTTGTATTCCCATCTCTAATTTTATATACTGTCTCAAATATTTTTTATACGAGAGACAAGAGATTTTTTTTATTTGTTCACTTATCAGCGTTTTTACAAACTCGCATCTACAAAGATAATTGAGGGTATCTTCTTTCAGTGTCGCTGGATTGGCTTCCTTTGCTTGCTAATGTTCATAAGTTTTAAGATTTCGTACATATTAATTAGCAAAGCTCTTCCGCTAACAATGAACCGCTATAAACGTGAATTTTTGAGGATTATTGAATCCGAAGACATCATCGTGTTCTGCCTGGCAATTATATATTGCAAAGAGATTTATATCACATTTTATGAAATGTTTTCGGAAGGTTCGATGAAACTTTATGTTAATGGGACCAGATATGGGACACTAAAAGTAATTTGTCTATATTTCTGATTTAATAAGCTCATACAACATGTTAATTTTCGCATATTATATAAATTCAGTAACTAGCGCTAAACTCAATTTAGAATTTAGAGATTAAGCATAGCGTCAGATGAGATTATTAGTTTTCAAACTGTATATTAGTATTAGTGTAAATAATGTTTAACAATGATTAATTAATTAATATAATTCTAATAATAATTCAATTAATATTTATAATATATAAATCTAAGATGAACATTTTATATGAATATTAACTGTATGAAATGTTAAATCATAAAATATTGTCTCAAGTAGGCTTTAATAATGAAAAGTTATAAAATTGTTGTTTTTTTTTACTCTTGTCTTTTTGATCTTCGTAGTCTTTACATCGTTTATTGAGTTAATTTTGATAGTTTTGTTTTAAAAAATTCTAAATTTTAATCTTTACCTCCAAATTTTCAGCGAACAGTGAAATGTATACAAACTTTGAAAACTGTGAATTTACCTATGAATTTTTATTTTATGAAATGATCCTTCGAATTTAGTCTGGTCAACAACTTTGGAATTGCCAGAGAATAGGACTCTTTTCTATTCGACTTCACCCAACCGAAACCTTCATTATGGTCTATTTCTAAAAATGGATTTGCCACTTATTTGATAAAAGTATGATTAGAGAAAATTACTTTTTGCTAGTTTTTTGTTACAAACATTTTTACTCAGTCAAATAAGCTATTAATATAAACCTCATTAAAGGCATAATATTGTTTACAGAATAAAATTCACCGAAAATTACGTCAAAATTTCGAATTCGTTTCTAAATAATTTAACAATTAAGTTCTACGTTGATCTAATACATATATAGATAAATCCATCCTGAGATCTTCATTTATATTTATTTAAAATCAATTTTTGTGGTTTTGTTTTGAATTTATGATTTTTTAATAAAAGTACATTTCAACTAGTTCAAATCTTATTTTTCAGACAAAACGTCATTACTAATTTATTTACAATATATGTATATTTAAGTACCTAGTAAGGAAATTTCCAATCAATTAGGATAGCTATAGTATAGATCTATATTTAATTAAATTTTCCTGAAGGAGACAATTCATTAAATGTCTAAAATTATAAAAATTAGATTGAAAGAAGTAAATTCTAAGCATAATTGAGATTTTAAAAACAACAATAACAAATTTAGGATATTTTCTTAAACCCGATTAAGACTCAAGTTAATAAGGTAAGGTACATAAAACTAAAACAAATCTTTGAAAGAAATATGATTAAAATAATACGTTCACTTTTGACATAAGAGTAATTTAGATCTATTTAGATTTTTTTAATTTGAAATTAACCTTGAAAATTTGAAATTATTTATAACAGCTTATGAAAGTTACAAATGTCATATAATATAATAATAATAACATATCGTATTGTAAATTACTGGGAAAAATAAATTAGATGTAAGAAATGAAGAATTATGTAACTAACATAATTAGTTAGTTCACCAATTTATTAATATCTAATAAATAGTTTTATTAAAAAGGAATATAATACTTATAAAATGTAATGTTACATGGTTCCTTTTTATTAACTGAAATCTTTGTAAAATTAGATTTTAAGTAGAGATGGTCTATCAAAGCTTAGAGAAGATAGTATGGGAAATATATTTATATATTAAAAATCAGATGGGATTTCAAATTTTTGATCACTCTCTGTCAAATATTTTTGAATACCATAGCATAGAACTTGAAGAGTTAGGATAAGAATATGTAAGCCTTTTCATTGATTTTCAACGTTTTGGCTGCTGCATACATCTAAATTCAAAAAAAGTGATTTTCAGGTGACTGTAGATCCTTAATTAAACATAATAGACATAAAGTGTGATACATCGTTGAAATTAGCTCGGCAAGAGGTTTATAAAAATGTAAAAATATACCTGTCCTGTATTGAAGAGAAGATTCCAAAAATGACTTAATATACAGCATGATGTATTTAAAAAACCAAAGTCACTAATAATATCAGAGAAACGGCAAATCTAGCAACATTGCAAATGTCAAATCTGGAATCTCCGTTGTTCCAAAATAGGCTTATCCCAAATTTTGTAGAATTCGGACTAGCAATTTACGAGATAATTGGCCGTTTCCAGACTTTTGGTCCACTCTGTATGTGGGTCTAAAGAGTACCTAATATAACTATTGAAACTGAAAATAAAAAGGTTAAATTTACGTTTGAATGTACCTGAGGAAATAAATCTGAATTAAACCTATTACAATTTAAACAAAATAGCAATATTTCCCTTATTTACGCAAATAGACAATAATGGGGATTCATTTTTCCGGTAATTTGGTATTTCCAAGAATATAAATTTCTTTTATTTACTTCAGAACATTTCTTATTGGGATTTCCATTCATATAAAAGATAATCTTAATGATTGATTTTGGTATAGACAAGGAAAGCTTTATATATCAAAATTAGGGTAAAAGTATGAAGTGTGCGGTTCAATAAAACATTTTCAAATTTTATGTACTAATTACGGTCCCAGAGTGTTCTTTGCAAGGGGTCTGGCAGATAAAAGATTTTATAGTCTGGTGCGATTTAGTGTCGTAAAAATTGGGAAAAGCTAATCGGCAATCAAGCCATAATCGCACTATAATTCTGGGTCTACTATATAGTATCAACATAAATACCTACTACTGAGTGCCGTATCAAATCCTGCAATGAACCAGGTAAATCAAAGAAAAATACGTATTTTTCTCCAAGGTTCAAATCAACATTAATTTCTGTCACTATATGGCTGGATATGTGAATACCTAGATAAACGAACTAGTCCACTGATAATATTCATAATAATAATTCTGACAATAGAAACTTCTGATAACAGGCCCGGAGAATCTCATTACATAGAGAAAAAGTCACGGATGAATGTCACATCAAAATAAAAGGACGGCCTCAGACGGCCTAGGTCTTGAAATTGGAGTGTCCTCATTTGTTGTGTGGCGGACACTTAAAGAACAAGGTTTACATCCTTATCACATCCAAAAAGTCCAGGCCTTATATCCAGGTGATGAAGAAAAGAGAGTGGAGTTTTGTGAATGGATGATTCAAAAATGTGTTGATATTCCTGATTTTCTAAAAATATTATTGTATACTGACGAGGCTTCATTCACTCGTGATGGCGTGTTCAATATGCACAATACGCATATTTGGAGTGATGAAAATCCTCACGCCATTAGGGAAACTGGGCATCAAAGAAAATTTTCAATAAATGTTTGGGCTGGCATAATAGATCAGTATTTAATCGGGCCTTATGTTCTCCCGAACAGATTAAATGGGCCAGGATATCTCCACTTTTTAGAAGATATTTTGCCAGTACTCCTAGAAGAGATACCGTTACAATTAAGGCAACGGATGTGGTACCTACTAGATGGCGCTCCTCCTCACTTTGATTTAAACGTACGGCAGTTTTTGAACATTAGATTTCCTCAAAAGTGGATAGGCAGAAATGGACCTACTAAGTGGCCTCCGAGATCTCCGGATTTAAATCCATGCGATTTCTTTTTGTGGGGTCACATGAAACAACTGGTTTATAATGAACCTATTAATAGTGTTGAACAATTAACCAATAAAGTTAATGCGGTAGCCGAGGAAGTACGACAAAATCCAAGACTAATTTCTAATGTTCAAAGTTCTTTGGAAAGACGATTGCAAGTGTGTGTAAATAATAATGGACGGCATTTTGAACAATTACTGTAATAAACTTTATTTTGAATTAATTGGTTTTGCTACGGCAACAGTGCAATTTCTATGGGTAAGTTCAATTTCGATTTATTTTACTTCTTTAAATATGGAAACTAGTAGGTCGGAAAAGGGGACTCTTCCCCAATATTTAAATTTTAGAATTTGAAGTTAAAATTGGTGCCAATCGTTTTTGGTCATTACATACTATTCCCCATTTAAATATGTACGTGTATTTCAATAACACCCTGTATAAAGAGAAATAAGCATACGTTTCAGTAAAATTGCACAGCATAACGAATTGTAATAAAAATGTATTAATTATTTATGTAACTGTTTAACATACTTTTATTTTTTTATACAGGAGATGATGATATAAAATACTGATTAGCCACTCTTGTATTGTTGGTACTTATCACCCTGCAAGAAATTTTCTACCAGAAGCAATTCTTTGTCTTATTCACCATGATTATTAAACTCCACAATTAAAAAAGTAAACTAATATTTTGTGTTTATAAGGTTATTTAGTACTGAAAGGATTTTTCTTATAAAGGATGAATCACGAGGGACATTACATACTTCTACAATACATAAAGTCCTTCAAGGGGATTGTCATGTGACCATTAAAAAATTGCCATCTCCCTTTCTTTATTATTATATGTATATTGTGATTTGTGAATTTAAAAGGAAGTTGCATTTGACCCTGAGATGTAGACGAAATATTGGATGTGTCTAATTTTTTGTAAAACCGTACACTATTGGCTAGCATTGGATTAGCGTTCTCAAAGTTAGAAATTCCAAAATCGGCCTCAGAAAAATTAATTCGGATGCATCATATTTAAAAAATTCCCATACAGGGTGGACTTTTTGATATGATCCACCCCAAATAATTTTTCTGAAGCCTGTCCGAGATTTTTTTTTCAAATTCACAAATCACCCTGTATTTTAATAAAGAAAGAGAGTCGACCTCTTTTAATGGTCACCTGAGATTCCCTTTGAGAGATTATATATTGTAGTTTCTAAAGTTCCTCACTCACTCACTCTGTATGTATATACAATGGCCACTTAGGATTCCTGTAAGTATATAAAGCTTCATTTTTTTGTTGTATTTTCTCAAAACTATTTGAGCTTACCAAGCCCTGCACCTACAGTTTTTCCTCTTGGAAAATACATTCCCTCTCAGCTTGTCGGCGATCCCAATGTTTAAAAGTTGTGGGATGAGTGGACTGAATGTGAGAGTGAATGATGAGGACCGATCTGGAGTGGTGGAATGGGTTCCCTAACTTACTTTTACATTAACAAAGTCTATAGTCGAAGCCAGATAAGTGTGGGGGTGTGTGTGTGTGGGGGTGTGTGTGTGTATTAAGGGTGCTTACAGAGAGAAAAGGAGAGCAGAGTGGTCATCGGAGCGGAGACCAAAACAGCGAAAACAAACGGGTGGCGGCAGACTGGTGGATTCAGAATAAGGGTCAAACAGAGTTAAAGAAGGAGCTTTAGTGTATGTTTGATTTATTCACTCTAATCACCGCTATTATCTTTCATGAAAACTGATGTAAACGCACTAATAAGTTTGATTTGTCAAAAAACAAGATTGTGGGACAAAAGAGACTCACTGCATCATATAACAGATTTGTGTTAGGAGGAATGAGATCATATTGCAGAACAACTTAACACAACAACTAAGAATTTTTGGTCTTATTCATGTACAAAAAAAATTTACCTATGTATGTTTTAAACGAAAAACAAAATCATAAATATGAATCGAATCATATTCTGTTACTATATACGCTATACATCTTAAAAAAATTCTTTAAAAAAACATATCAATGCGTTGGTTGGTTATATTGTTTTGTAGCATGTCGAAAAGAAGCTGTTTTACTATACTGGTTTTCATACAAGTCAAACCCTCCTTCTCAATAATTATATTACGACAATAGTATTATTATATTACTAGGAGTAGAAGGTTGAAATTATTTGTTGAGCTCAGTATTGCACAGCAGAGGCTGTGTAAACTGGACGGAACACATTGAGTTTTCTACTCCGAGTGACATGTACTATTTTTTCTTCAAGCGTTAAATTTAAAAAATAAGTATAAAAATGATTACTTCAAGTATTATAGAAATATTTCCTATCTAGCCAAATGACAATAAATAACATAGTAAATGCAGTAAGCTCTTAATTTAATTGTCAGATGAGACATAACAAGTAATGTTTTGTGTTCTATGAAACCTTTGATTTTAAGAGTTGTATTAACGATTTGAAAATAAAATAAATTTTAAATAAATAAAAATATTATTACACTATATGTATTTATTAAATGTGCTATTTTGTAAAGTGAAAAAATATTAACACTAAATAACAAAATTACGGTTCTAATAAATCGAGGCTACATAGATCTCTTTTGTTTAATCCTTTGCTATGGTTACTTTTTGTACTAGTAATAAAATGAATACTTTTTTGTACTACTACACTTATAGACTATTTCTACAAAACGTATTACATGATATAATGTACCGTATTATTATACGCTTGAAGCAAAATACATATAATCTTTTATGTGAATTATAGGTTTTCAAAGGATATAATACTTTGCATCAATTCTGCCAAATGCATTTTAATGACACGTCTTGCTAGTGAAGATCTGCTGTTTTAATACAATTGATAAAAATTCAAATTTTGCCCTTGTAAAGTTTTTATCAAGGGGTAGGCGTCATATCTAGTAAAAAGGCAAAGGGCGATAACATTTATATTTAGCAAAAAGGAACCAAAAGGTAAACTCAAGTTGTTTGTTTCTGCTTTCTGCTCCATTTTGTAAGCACCCTCTTTCTCTTTCTCTCATTTTGGTAAATGTAGTAATATTTGCCTCATTCTTAAAAGTGCGGGTCACTCACACAGAATTTGACAACTTTTTTTCCTGTTCATATCCAGAATGTGTCCGTTAGCCCCTTAGTATAATGTTGATAAAGGTCAGCCAGAATATCACTGAGAAGGTAGATGTTTTTTGTGGCCTGATTTATTTTCTAGTTGTTTCGTTGTCAGGATTTGAGCTCCTCTTCTAACTAATTTATTTGTTTTTTACCTCGATTCCTTAAGAACCCTAAGATAAATGAACACTATAATCATTTTAGGATTCACACATATTGTTTCTCTACGTTTATTTTTAGAATATTACGTTCTGTATAGTTTACTTGATGGTTAGGCAACCGCAATACTTTTTATTCCATAAAGCGATTCTAGAACCAATTTGCGAGTATGAAAACCTCAAGGAGGAATAAAAAGGCAGCAGAATTTACTGAACAAATTTTATTAAAATTAAAATAGTGCTTTGTTTAAATACAACTTAGTGAGGCACAATATGCGTTTTTATATTCATCATATTTAATAAACTATTCAACATCAAACCAACAAACAACTTAAAAAAAAGCAAATATTAATATCAAAATAATGGTATTTAGCATTTCGCACTTTGAAATAAATTTGTTCTTTAGGCTTTTCCGGATAAGTAAAGCACAGCTTACTGCTTTGAAAAGTATATAAAAGGCTATTTAAGCAGATCTACGTAATCATTAACAAGTCTAGGCTTTCGATATTCCATGATTGTGATATTTATTATTCGATTCATTGCGTCCTTAGATAATAATATAAAAGTTTTCTCTTAAAGTCATAGATTTTAATCTTGACATTAAATTTTTTCAAAACATACTGGAAATAATTGTTTCTAAATGAATTTGTAATTATTTATAGTGATTAAAATAAAATTCCCATTGTTGATTTCTAATTATATTCTTATATATATATATATATATATATATATACATATATATATATTTTAATTATTTGTCATTTTTTCAAATTTAAAATCTATGACTTGGAGATTTTACGGAGTCACTAAAAAAAATGTCGGATTATGTAATCGTCTAAACTAAAGATATGTGCTTCTTTGAATAAGAGCGGCAGTGGCCTACGAATATTTAATTCTGTATTGAAATTCATTACAATTCCGGAGTCTATCACATACAATTCCATTTCCATAACATTCATTTTGGGTACATAAACATGGGTAAATCTGAATAACAACAACAAACTTATCATATCCAATTATTTAGAGAAATTATAATTTGATATGATTATATAATTTGATTTTGGTGCAAGAGAATCTATATTAATTACCTATATACGTTATGTTATAAAGGTGTAATAATTTTAAAATGACTATTTGGAGAAAAAAGACAAATTAAATTTTAGAATAGTTATAACGAATATTATAATATCTTTAAAGTCTGAGAACGATTAATAAGAATTTGTGATATGAACAAAAGTATACAAATATTTGTTTAAATGTTTATTAATCTAAAAACCCTGTATGTCTCCTTATAGTCTGAAAGAACATCTTCAAAATATTCGTTGACTTAACTCTGGGGAAAATTTAACCCATGTTTGATACTATCTCTTTGTTAATATGTTGATTAACACAGTTCTTTGCAATATTTTCTCTCATGTACATATAAGAAAATTTGTACTAAATTTACTCAAGATTCTTTAGGCTCTCATCAATCCAACTGGTAAAAAAGATTTAATGTAAATTCACGAATACGATATTTACAAAAACCTACTAAAAAATCTTTTTTAAAAAGCCAGCGGAGTTCGTGCAAATCAACAAATCACATTTTACATTAGTAACAAATTTCATTTTTCTTTATTAAAAACTGATCACACAATTTTGATTTGCCCGTTAATAATATCTCTAGATAAAAATATGTTTTTCAGCTCTAATTCTACTTGTATAAACCAATCGTTCTATCAAAAATATTTTAACCCTGAAACTTATATAATAACTCAGTATATTCGGTTTTCAACCATGTACAACTACAAAGTAAATATTACATTGTCATGGACTTTTTTTGACAGAAATAAAGAAAAACAACTTTAACTTATAGATTTAAATTAGGAGTTAATGACATATTCTACAAGGATAACCGCAAAAGTAGGTTCTCCAAAGAGTTAGGAACATAGAGGATCGTGAGACCAATAGTGCAGTTCGCCAAGTTATTCGGTTTTTAATTGTAAAAGGGATTGAACCGATTGAAAATCATCACTAATAGACGAAGTGTATGAAAAGTCTTGCATAGATGCCAAAAACGCTTATAAGTTGTGATCTGTGTCGTACTGAAATTCACAATAAATAAAAACTGAGAGACTGTAAATTTCAGATGAGAAAGTCTCAAAAGTTAAGGAGACCATGCGTGAAGATCCGCAAATCATTCTAAATGATTTCTAAATTTTCCAGAGGTTTTCCGAAGCGCCATTCATACAGGATTTAAACGGAAAATTTGATGTGGAAACTGAGTAAAAAAATCGTATCTGCTCATAAAGGTATATGAAAGATTTAGGGAAAAAATTAGTATTTTTTGCATTTGCATCAACTTCCCTAGTTTAAGATCATACTTTTGATAGAGCGACTGTTGTCAACATACATTTACAGCCAATATGTCAACAATCAATTTGTGTCAGTCACATAAATTTCAATACAGTTTGCGGCATAATTTAGCAGACGACTGCTGAAATAGGATTTTCTGTTATATGAATGATATTTGTCGGCCACTGAGTGCTAGACGACAATTTCGACTTGAGCAATTCTTCTAACGAAGCCTTACGAAACAATGCCATTTTGGTTGGAGACAGAGGGGCGACTGAAAACCAAGAAGAACATTAGTGGTTGATATTAAAGATAAATATTTCTCACAGAATCATTAATTCGCAAATCTGAGAAACAATATAAATATCCCTACTCCTATAGACATTTTCATCCAATTTTTGATATTTACTGAAATACATGCCCTACTTTTTCATACGTTTATTTAGGTTTTTTACATAACAGTTTAAAAAATAAAAACAAAACCGATGGCTACATGGATTACAGGTTATAATACTCTGGTATGTATAAAGGTAGCTAACTTGATTCGATATAAATTCGCACAAGAATTTAAATAATAAAACAAATAACTTAACAAATAGCTAAAACTAAAAAATTGTGTACAAGTGTCAGAAAACAAATCAATAAATAATTAAAACATGCATAAAGTTTAACTTAGCATCAACCATTACCTAATTACCCTATTTTTAACTAAGTTCAAAATTTGCTAATTTTTTATTTTTTTTTTTTTAATAAACTTATCAACTTATACTCATCTTGAGAAATAGGAAAAAATGTTTTAAGTAAAAGTTACTATACAGAGTCAAGCTTCACATTTTAAAGTTATTTCGTAATATACAGGGTATCTCATCAAGATATCAAACTTCGGAGTATAAGTTGATCACATTGTATATACAATGATTTTATCAAGAATTTAACTAAATTAGATCATATCACTTTTTCTACTGCACCTACCAGTAATATTTTATCTTTAACAAACAATTCGGATCATGCTTAATTTCATGTAATTCATGCAGACAGTGTGATAAAATAACAAAACAATGTCATCGTGAATAAATAGTGATCTTATTTTTGTGTATTTGAAATGTAACTTCTTTCCCATGGAGGAAGAAACAAGAAGAGATTGTTTTAAAAATTTCTATTAAATAGTACATTAGTGATATGGAAAAGGAAAATTTAAATAAATAACCAAAATTTAATTTGAAAAATAATTTAAACCAAAAAAATAATGGTTTTATTGACAAAGTTAATTCAAGTAAATTTTGTATGTGTATGGTGTAAAATATTTCAAAATGCATTTTTACTGACAATCAGGTACAAAGCAAGTATATTTGTAAAAAATGCCAATTTATTAAGTAAAAAAATGACTCTCTTGTTTATTAAAAACTAATCGTTTACTTAGTCTTATTAAATATAATAAAATGTTGAATTGAACAAATTTTTAAAATAAAGACAACATATCTGTATTACAGGTCAAAATCAAGCTAAAATGTATCAATCATGAAAACAAAATGAAATCACGTTTTGATAGTTAAAAGAAAATAAAGAGAAAAAGAACGAAGATGAGTTTGCGAATAATAGCAGAAATTAGGAAAAAAACTCAATTTCTATTTACCAATCTATACCCAAAGAGTCAAATAATTACAATAATATTATTATATCCGAAGAAACAGAAAAAAGGTGATTGAAGAGAAGAATAAACAAATAACTCTATTGACAAAAAATCAGAAAAGAAACATAGGATAAATTATAAAAAAGTTTTTTAATATTTATTACACATTTGGTATCAGTATGTGCTTTTAAGAAGAAACAATACATTACTTTGTACTTAATCATCGGCTAATTTTATATTAGTGTCGTTAATAAAATGGTTTCCATTTACTTCCAAAAAAGAATTTCGAACTTGTAACTACACTTACATGGGAAGAATAACTGTTGGCCCTACTTAATCAAAGGCCAGCATTTTATTAGGATTTACCTTCAACTGATAAACAGCTAGAACGGCGTCGCCCGACTTGTACGGCTAAAACAACACGATACAGATCTTGACTACATCTGCCAAAACTAAGGAATCATGCCCCAGTGTATGTTAACCGATATGTCAATTTGATATGTAAATTTTCATCGTTTTCAAGAAATGTACGAAATGTAAGAAATGTATGTGGTTAAACATTTCGAAAAAATTTAAAAAAAGACGGAATTTGTTTTATAATAAAATATATTTTTTGCTTAACCAAATAGACTTGTTTGTTATTACTACTAAATGTCCGAAGTGCAACTGCCCTATAGTTTTCTCGAGACGAATGTGTAAATTTGGATGCTTAGAGAAATTACACTTCAGGATATTATAATGTGACAAAAAGAACGAGCTAAATATCTTAACAAGGTAAAAAAGTTGAAATATTCTTTTTATATTCATCAATTTTTCATATCAGCGTTTCTCCGGCATATATATAGAAAAAGTTAAACAAAAATGTTTTAACTATCTTACAACCCAATATATTTAAAAAAATCTTTTTCAAATGAAGTTTTTTTAAATATTTTAGATATTAAAATCTATTATAATACCTAAAATTTACTGGTTTAATGAAAAACATTATAATAAATTATAAAAACAAGAAATTTATATTTTATGAACAATAGTTAATATTGCAAGTAAATGTATAATAAATAAATAAATATTATGTTGCCTTTAAGCTATTCATACATTTTTTATTTAATAAGTGACTCATTAGAAAATGTATTTGTATGCGTTTATATTCTTATATATTATTAAAACAAATATATAAAATTTTATACATTATAAGTTAAAAGATCTATTAAATAATAAATATTCACAGAATATAGCAATGAATTGAACTTTATGAAATATGGAAGCAGTTTGGGAAAAAAAATCAATTACGAAAAATTTGTTTTGGTTAGTTATCATAATTGATATAAAAACATTAATTCAAAAATCTAAGTTTCGTAAAATACACACTTTTACAAACCAATGTTTAGTAATATTTATTAAAATAAATTATTTCCAATAAACATTCGTTTATTATCTCAATATAGCTTTAAACAAAATCAATCTGAAATGATTAATTAATGCTGTACTATATTACATTTGTTCGACGTCAGATCTAGTTTTAGACAATTGATCAATAAATGGTTTGATGCATTTATCACATATAGGTTAACAAGTGGGGCGATGATGGAAATGTATAGCTGAAAAATAAAAATAAACAAATTATAAATATGGTATACGCTTGCGAACGAATAGTATGTGCACTATATGTGACTATGATTGGTAAAGCTCTAATTCTCAGGGAAACTGTGTTCTAAGAAACATTTATATTTATACTTCCTTTAATTTTACTTTTAATATCTTAAATACAGTATATTCTTAAGTTCGTTTTTTTAAATTTATTTATAGGTATACGAATTAATTTAAAATTAAAAATAATTTTTTTGTTGTGGTGTTCTGCGATGACATAAAAAACATAAAACAAATGATCAATGGAAGAGTTTTTGAGTAGTTTAAAAAATATATTTAATATTTTATAAAGATATGTTATTTTTTAATATATTAAAAGAAAATATTTTAACCAATCATGCCATTAATATGTTGACAATAAAGGTTTTGTGAAATTAATTGGGAATATATTATTTGACAATGTATTAACCGGGTAATGGATCATAAAATACAGTAAATAAAACTATATGGATTACACATTTATTTATTCAATATATATTTTATGTTTGTATCTACAGTATAATACTGACAAAAAACGTTACAGTTACTTGTTATTTAAATATTATTTTAAGGGGATAATAAAATAATACCTTCCATCAAAGTTAACAATATTTAATCGAAAACGATGTTTTGGCACATATTCAAAAAGCAGGAATATTTTAAAGACAACTTTAAATATTGTATAACTATAAACGATTTTCTATAAGAAACTAAGTAGTTTTCTTAAATTTATCTTTGTGCTTAACAAGAGACAGTCTTTCCTATTTTCTAATTTGTAACATTATTACCGCAGTTTATATATTATATAAAGCACAAGAATATTTTCCAGTTATTATTTATTCAAAAGGTTATATGAAATTTTTTAATATAAATCGATAGAAATTTGGTAATATTAAAGTGAATAAGAAAATTATATTATTTACATAAGCATATTTTTGTGTTAAGTCAAAACCAACATTTTTCATACCTTTTACAAAATGGGACTGAAGCTCAAAAACAGTCAATGTATGAAGACCCAACGTTTGAAGCATTTTGGTAACAATACAAGAGTTTTTGAAGATTAACAATAAATCAAGGAAATGGGTAAACAAGACCTGTACTTTCCTTCTTTGCGTTTTTACTATAATATTCTTCAAATAGTCCTGTTTTATAAAATTTCATTGTCTACAAAAATACGTTATTCAAATATATTATTGTTAAAAAGATTTGTATATTTTAAAAACAGTATATATCAGGGTACATTTTTTATGTATTCACCTGTTTAATATATTACTTTTGTGATTTTAAATCAAAATGCACAACAAACATTTCATTATTGGAAAACTGTGGATAAGTACGAATACATACTAGGCAAGGCGAGAAGTAACGTTTTTAATTTTAAACTCGAATCACATAATGAATTGTCGCATAAGCGAATTAGCCATTATATTTTCCATTTACGTCGTTTAGAAAACAATTCTTTGAAGTGTCCATCTTACCAGATTGTAAAGAGGACTAATATACAAAATGAAGGAACAATGTTACACCACAGTTATGTTGAAACTAATCAACATTTATTTATAGAACAGAAGAAAGACATCTGGAAGCGGGAGTATCACAAGAAGCAGTTTTATCACAACTGATCTATAAAATTTATATAGCGAACATACCGAAGATTCTAACGTGACGACACCGCAATAGCAGAGAAAAGCAGTCAGTCGCGCCTAGTTACCAGGTATGTACAAGAAGCTTATTATGTTTAAGATAGATCTCCCCAAATGCCGATTAAAGTTAAGTAGTATTCTTCAAGGAAAGAACCCACAGCGCAGAGAAGGAAGTGAAAACATTAAATGCTATGAAAAAGCCAAATACCTTGGATTAACAATTGACCAGAGGTTGACTTTCAAAAACACGTAGACACCGTGGTAGCCAAAGTGAAGCAAGCAAGAGCCTAGATGAATACCCTCATAGAAATAATAAGCAATCTGAGCCTACTACAATATCAAAATATAGTTAACAACTAACAAGTAGTGAATAAGTGTCAGGAAACAAATAAATAAAACATGCGTCAAGTTTAAGATGACAGCACTGCTGATGCGACCCTTAGTACATCCGATCATGATGTACGATTCACGAGCTTGGGGACACAAGGAGAAGACCAACTGGAGGAGAACATAGACTAGTACATCGCACAGGAAATGGATCGGGGTATGGACCAGTAAGAGACAGACCAATGCAAATTTATAGGAAACAGGACCACCTATGACAAACACAGACAAGAATAAAAGATCACAACATCAAAAGTATTCAGAAGAAAGGAGAGAGAAAAACACTGGCTTCTACCCGAAATAACAAATAGATATATGGCAGGTAAACTGCTATTCTCCATCCAAAGAGTAGGAGAAACCTCGTAATAAGACGTTGAAATGAAGATTGATCGAAAGGAACCGAGGGCTTTTTCCAGATTATTTTCAATAACCTCTGCCTTACTCCGCATCGCTAAATTGATATATCTTCATATGACCTCGCCTTGCTTTGTATTCATTGATGCTTAGATGTGTAACTACCCTTGTAAAACATGATGTTTTTAAATTAGAACAAGTAGGTAGGTCTTCATTAAGATCAGAACAACACTCATGTATGTTTTTAACATATTAAATGTTAAAAATCGTAATTTCCTTGAGATTTATTTTTTGGATTAGCTTGAAATAAAATTAAGCATAGGCACCGATGGTAGGGTTATGAATACCGTTACGCGACGGCTTTCAGTGATTTGCAAACAACTGCAACCTGTAGTAAACACCGTTACCGATTATTTTCATAGGAATAAATGTACGAAAATCGCCGGGCTACGTTGTTCTTTATTTACGTTGGTCCTACCACCAGCGGCTGTTAGTCTGGAACATATATTCAATTTTTTTTCTTGTTTAGTCTTGATAATAATGAGATTTATTTCATTCTTATCTAAGTCGGTTTAAGTTAAAAATTGTACTTTTGAATTAATGTTAACAAAACAAATCGCATGGAAATTATTTATGACTTCATAAACCTCGTTGTCCTACTGGACTTCAATACTTTTCTAGTACAGGTTCTATTCTTGGACACAGTTTCACTGAACTTGCTGATTTTGTGGAAACAATAATTTATGAAAAATTAGCAGGAATTGGTGAACATGAAGAGGTATATTTATTAATTTACCAATACATACCATTCGCGCATATCCAACCAACGCAACGCAAACATTGTAAAAATAAAAAATAACTCAGTGTATGATTGTGTTTAAATTCTACTTTTTATCAGTCGTTGATACTCAAACGACTTAAAATGGTAAATAAACTCCTTTTGAAAAATGTCATGCAACATTTTTAATAAAATAACTTCTGACAAAAAATATAATATCAAGTAAAATATTATGCCTAAAATAACTTTATTGATGGATGTATTCATACTTGAATAATAACCTATTGTAAAATCAATTTTAAACAATAAGAGAAAAACAAATGTTTTAAAATTTTAAATTTTTCAGAGGGAGTTTAGACTATATTGTTTTTGTTCCTAAATTTGCAAAGCAGTGTAAAACGAGCGTGTTAAATTAGTGTGGCACTCAAAAGCCATTTTTAATATAATTTACACAGTTTAATAAATAAGATTTTCGTAAAATTGAAATACTTAAATTTTTTATACTTATTTCTTGATGAATCTAGATACATTTTGAGTTAGCTATTAATAACAGTTAACATTTTTTATGAGCTGGAAGTGAGTTTCGATCACTTACCGTATCCTTCGCCCTGAAGGAATAATCTAAAAGCTTCGCTGACTTTACCAGGCTGTTCTTCCAGGACCATACCGCTATCTGATATCTAAAAGAAAAATAGGAGAAATAGCAAAATATTTTGTATGCAAATGAACAATATTTAAAAAATTGTTGAGTACAGCTGTAAAATAATCTAACGATTTAAAGGATTTTTTTAAATAACTAACCTTCATCCAAGAAGAGTTTGTAGGATCCAGCCTGCCATTGAATGTTACGGTGTCTTCCATGTGAGGACTCATAGACCCTGTAATATTCATTACAGGCATACACAAAGTAGAGTTTTTCTTCTTAAGGGGATCCATCTCTCTATGAATATTGAGATCGGTCCTCCTCACGTAGCTATCCGTAAAGAGAGCTAAATTTGTAGGATTCACGTTACGTTCAAAATAACTTTTGTATACTTGAACTAAATCGTGATTTCTCTCCTCAGTTTGCTAAAAAAATATAAAATTTATGTTTGTTAATAGATACAATTATCTAATATGATCGAGACAACTTGGTAACTTACCCTTCCAAAGTGATGCCACATCAAATAATCCAAGACACCCTGCGTCATTCCTTTAGAACGAAGATGTCTTGTGTTGAGTTTTTGGTAACCCCATTCTATCCAACCAGCCTGAGTACTAACACAGTTCACAAGGCATAATGCTGACACTTGGTTAGGGTGATTCAGGGCAAAACGGCACAAAATATTAGCGCCTGCCCCTACGCCAAAACCTATGAACTGTTTTAGCCCAAAGTGGGTCATAACAAAACTCAGCTGGTTGGCCAATTCATCCATGGTTGGATACAAATAACTGAAATAATAAATATGGTTATCAACAATTGACATCGACGTCAGGTTAAATTATCAAGAAACCATAGATTAGATTATACTTACTCCTCAGGCAGAGTATGGGCACCTTCTTCCTGACCAGGCGCGTTTACATGATAAACGCAAAAGTTTTCGAGCAACGCTCTCATATCAATGTAATTAAAAAAAGCTTGGAAATTAGAAACATCTGAAAATAAAGTTCAATTTTTATTAACGGATGAAGAATTTTATGCACATTAAATATGGTTTCTGTTAAATAACATCATAAAATTAAATTTAAACTGAAGATATAAATAATATACTATAAAATTATTACAAATATTAAAGGAATGTTTCATGTATTATCTACAGGAAATAGATATTGGTTTCTAAAATATGTTTTACCGAATTGTTTACATAAATAATTATGAGCATATATTATATTACTTCATTTAAGCATAAGCAGAACAATATTTAAGGAGAGCAAATTTGTGTTACATAAAATATTTTTCGCTGTGAATTAATATTTTTATGTGTCAATGCAAAAGTGTTTATGACACCCATGAAATCTATAATTAACGTGTATTATGAAGTACTAATTGAAAAAGACTTACAATTAAGACCCAAGTCATGGTAGGTCAAAATAGCCGGCTTCTTCTTAGATCCTTGAACAGCCACCACAATATTTCCACGGTCGGTTTCCACTACTTCTTCTATTACCGAAGAATCGTCTCTGGAAAGGGACCTGGCCGTGGGAAACTGAAGTTGGATGTTCTTTAATTCGATGTCATCCATACTGTCAGAGGGCATGGTCCTAAAACACGCAGTGAAACATTTTTTCAGTTCCATATTGATCTGCGTTAAATATATCTTGTAATGATAAGAACAATTAATACTATAAAGATGACGGTGAATATCATTTTTATATTTTACAAGAAAATGTCAAATTTTCAATTGTTCTTGTCACTTAAAGTAAGAGTACTTGATAGCTTGGACGGCCAGCTTTAATGATGATTAGACTCTATAAAATGTATTATAAAATGTCTGACGAATTTTAATGTAATTACTAATGAGTCCGACAAACAAATGGGGTCTTCCATATTTAAGTAACATAGTAAATAAAACGAGAGCCAGAAAAAATGAGACACAGAATAAATGGGCAGAAAATATGAAGATTCAAGTTAAATGTTCATTACTCAAAATTATAATTACAGGATTATTTTAATTATAAATTCAGCTTTATTAACAAAAGCAATTAAAAAGGACGTCGGAGGTGAGTTATTTTTTTTAACACGTTTTTCGTATAAGTCAGAATCTGTTTATCCTAGAAGCCCAAAACTAGCACGGGAATACTTTTTAAAGCCACAAATCTTTGAATATCGTATGTGCTGGTTGGTTGAAAACATTTGGATGGACAAGTTCTGAAATTAAATTGCTTATTCTGTATAAAAGAATCCATCTTTTTAAGGAAGACTCTCTAGGTACACAATCTCTTCACAGAAATAGTTTTTCTGCAAATATCAGAATAATATAACTAATTTCAAATAAAAATATTGGTAACGAAACGTATAATTTTTAATTTGTTTAATTGACATTGATAAAATTTTGCTCCTTAACTTTCGCTTTATATATTACTTTTAACTTCTGCTAATTGCAAGGTAGTAAAATGAGCACATCGATTTGAAGAAATCTTATACATGGTTATTGAACGTACCTTGTCCTTTCTTCTTCGTTTTTTACAGACGGTTTATAAAAACAATCGACACGCAAGTTGTTTCTATAATTACGTAAAAAGTTCAAAAACAAGGTTATACAAGAATAAATTAATCTTTTATACAAGCATCTGCAGACTAAAAAAATATTTATATATCTTGAAACAAATTATTAATTGGTACTAAAATCAATAATATCAATTTAGTGAAAGCTAAATCAAGATTCTCTAAAATTATCAATTTGGTTTTAATACGAGTATAAATATTTTAAGGAGTAACTTAGTTAAGTAGATGTTCATAATCGAGAAATATATTAAGTTTGCCTACATTTTTAATGTAGTTTGTGCGTTTTAATATGTTTGATTTTTTATATATTTTTATAAACACTGATTTAATATGATGTATAGGTAAAGATTTACATGGATTTTATAATTTGATAAATTATAAATAGGTTCCCAGTTAAGAGCGCCTTTAAAAAAATACGCAAGTCATATATTTTCATAAGGTGTAATTAAAAAATTAAACTATCAAAAAACATAGTAACATACTTTCAATAATATCAAATTATTACTATATAACTACCAAGCTATATCAAAAATCCAAAACAACTTTAAAATACATTCACTAATCTAAATCAACCTTAACTAATTTTTATAATTACAAAGCTGATGTGTCCAGTGTTTCTTACCCCAAGAGGGCTGCCTCTTCAGCTAATCCGGAAGAAGGCATTTTTCTGTTTGTGTTAGTGTTAGCACTATCAGTCCTAAAACAAAAAACAAAACGTAGTACTTCTACTACTTGGGTTATGCAAAAAAAAAGAAACCGTCTACTAGTAGGGATTAGTACTACATTAGGTTAGTTTAAATCATTAATTTTGTTAGTATAAATTAGTAGGTATCTTTTAAAGTAATCAATTAAATTTGCCTATTTTAAAGTATATAAATGTCCAAATATTTTAATGCCAATGAAATCGTGTAATTTAATATAATTTGTAACAATTTACAAATATGTAACATAATAACAGTTAAAAATTTGTTTGGAAAAGTAAACAACTAAATAGAAAATTTCAGAAATTGAATTACTTACATTCTAATAAAAACTATGCGCATGGAATATGAAAAACACTAACTGGTATTATGAAGTCTCTATAATATTAATGTATAAAATCAATTGACTAATATTGCTTAAATTGACTTTAATAATATTATTTTTATAGTACAAGTTAAAATTATTGGAATGGAAATATCTAGAAACTAATCAACTTATTTAAATATTAAGTAAGGAATATTTGAACTCGATATGAAAAAATCTTTTCCCCGTAATATTAAATTATCTAGTCATTGAATTATTTCTCTCTGTTAAAAATAAGGAATAACTTATTCCAACCTCACGGTAGTATTTTATTTTCACTAGGTAAACATGAAGGAAAATATACAAAATATATTTTTGTAACTCCGCATTGAATAAGATATTTTTTGTTTTGCATCCTGCTAATTTTAAAAGCAGTTATTATGTTTACAGGAAAGACTCATTTATATTTAGATTACGAGAGATACGCACTATTTTACTTTGTTTTTCTTGTTCAAAAATTGGCAAAATACTAATGACAAATATCATATTAATAAAAATATTACATTTTGTAACGTTTTCCTTTGAGTTACACAATTTCATTTACATGTAGATTAATATCAAGAACGTACAAGCTGACCTGTGTCTACGTAAAACTCGAATATTGATCCCTATACCCCTTCGTTCTTTTAACAAAAGTGGTTCAATCGATATAAACTGTGTATTTCTATGCTTTGATTAATACGAAATTCTAAATTTATTGTATTGTATATTAAAAATTATATTAGTTTACTGGAAGTCAATAATTTTTAAATTTCAAGTAAAAATATTTAATTAAAAGTGTTATAAGTGTTCTTTTTTCTAACAATACAAATAGCTCCAGAAAGAAATTACTATTTGTGTGAATGTTGTATTTTTGGAAAAAAATAAAAAATTTAATAGCTGGGTGAGAATGCTAAGCACAAATCTGAATAACGTCACGTGCCAATCATGCAACTTACCTGATGTTTTCTTAATTAAAAATGAATTATAATGGATGATGAGTTGGAACCTTTTTTGTCATATAGTAATACTAAACTATGCTTATAATTGAATGCTTTTAAGTTCATTTTTAAATATTCCATACCTCTGTTTTCCAGATTATCCTTAGAAATTATCACTTTATGTAAAAACTATCTACAAAGAGTCCTAAGTAATTGAAATTGCTTTAGATTTTTCTTCATTTACTGATATATTTTTTTATTTTAAATCAATTTTTTGAGAGAAATTTACACTTTTTATTTTCACTGAATTCTATCTCAGATTTAAGTGTAGCATAAATTAAAATGTAACAAATAATCTTTGTCTATTGTTGTGATTTAACGCCAGTAAACAAAAAGAATGCTATCGAAAAAAATCGTGAAAACAGAGGTTTGGTATACATAATTTCATTATCGTCAATAATTTAAATTTTGAGAAATCTTACATCTTTACATTTTAAAAAGAATACAATAAAATTTAGCTAACCATTTTTATTTTATACCTACTAACTAAACATTTGTGATTATAATTTGCTCTAACTAATACTGAGTTAATTTTTATAATAATTTGTTTTTTTCTCAAGTATTATATTTCACTAAATATATAATTAATTGCAAATATATACCCAAGAAACGACTATAATAAGAAGAGGTAAGTTGAAAACGTAAATTATAACCCCCTCACTAACTAGGTACATCATGATAAAATATTTGAGGAAATGCTCGGACAGGTCGTTTTTTATTTCTGATGAAGCACATTTTGATTATAAAAATAACATTCCAAATGTTCAACCCCTGCACAGGGTAGCTGCCCTCTTACAAATTTTAAATATATAAATATAGGGGTCAAGTGACACTGCATTAGAACGGGTTTTTAATTCTCTATTTAATGGTATACTTATAAATTGGATTTTGTGGTCAAAATAACCAATATAAGGAAAACATGCGATTAATACATACATATACATTATACCAAAATCTTATTTATTATTAGAAACATTAATCGACCCACTAATAATTGGAATCGTAGAAAACAAGCCAGAATTTAATGTGTTTCAACAAGGCGGTACTTTTGCTCAATTCGTAATAAATGTAAGAAATTTTTTACATGTTGTTTATGAGGGAAGCTTTATAACACGTTGAGAACTAGTGGAATGGCCTCCAACATCTCCAAATATTCTTCTTTAGACTTATTTTATGGGATTACCTTAAGTCTAAAGTTTACCAAAATTTATGAGGGGGCAGCTACCATGCGCTGGGGCTTATATTTGGAATGTTGTTTTTAAAATAAAAATGTGCTTAATCGGAAATAAAAATCGACCTGTCCAAGCATTTCCTCAAATATTTTGCCATGCGGGAATTGTTAAGTGCTAAAATTTTACATTCATATCTAACTTCGAAATAATGTTTCAATGTTATAATTTAGAATTCTTAGAATAATACATTTTAGTATTCTCTACAAAAAATTAAGTCAAAAAAGTTTGTCTATTGATTTATCGGAAATGTATTTTTTTTTTTAAATTTAAGGAAATAGTATATATGAATAAATATAAATATTTTATGAAAATATTTGGCATACTTAGATAAGATAAAATATTTAATAATAAACACAGTATATTCCTTCTTATTAATATAATGTGATTTTAATTACATTTTACGGAAATACGA
The DNA here is from genome assembly GCA_951812935.1 of Hermaeophaga mercurialis. Taxonomy (NCBI): domain Eukaryota; kingdom Metazoa; phylum Arthropoda; class Insecta; order Coleoptera; family Chrysomelidae; genus Hermaeophaga; species Hermaeophaga mercurialis. Next base: position 23,629,679 of record OX638358.1, on the reverse strand, counting down.
ATCAAGGGCGATCGATTAAGGTCTTTGCGTGATGAGAGGACAAACTGCCTATTAATTTTCATGCAATTTTAACCTATTTTTGGAATCTTTAATGATACTTTTATTGTTATTATTGAAAAGAAAATATTTAATATTCCTCTCCCTTTTCTTCAAGTTTTCCTTTTAAAATAAATTAGGACCCTCTTACGTTGCTGAATATTATTAGTGTACCGAAATAAAACTGAATTAAATATATTAAAATTAACTCGGCATTGAGTCTAATGCTTTCCAATTTATGCCACAGATTACCACGGATTTTATTTCGAAGAAGTCTCTATACTTTATTTGAACATTAAGAGAGAGTAAATTCTCAGAAATGTTTTGTAATAATACCTAATTTAGTATGCAAATCATAGTACGGTACATGCGGTAAATCTTCAATATTTGTACCCGATTTTAAATTGTTTTCAACGAGTTCAGTATAAAACTTAATACATTTCTAGGACTATTGTTTTATTTTACTATTTTTCATTGTTATAGCAGAGTACATAAGAGGATTAGTACCGGTCATAGCCGTAACCGTAATACAAAGTACTAATTATATTTTATTTAAATAAAATTCAAGTTTGTGGAAATTAAGTTATTTAGTTTGCGATAACCGTGAAAAATAGTATCTAGTGTTGAAAATGGAAGTAACTTGTGAGTATTCACCAGTTAAAATATTAAAACCAGACCATTTGTCACTCAATGACAAGTGGATTATATTCAATGTCTAAAACTATTTTAGACAACATAATCCTTAAATACTATTGACACCGTGGTTTACAAGTTTTGAAGGAGGAAAAATCAGATGGAGAAACCTCACCAAAGTCAAAGCCAGGTATCAGACCGAAATTATTAAAAATCGACATGGATGAAATTTAAAAAATGGAATTCGTAAGCTTGTTCACTCATTTTTTCTGAACAAGCAAATACCAACGTTAGATAAAGTTTTACAAGCTTTAACCGACGATGTTAATTTACCCACAACAAGTACAGTACGTTAGAAGAATAAAAGAAATTAGGATAGAAAATAAAAACATTTTGTACTTAACCTAAACGTGGATTAATGAAAAGTTTGACAAGAAAAAATATAAACTCATGTCAAGAAGCGTTTTTACCAAAATTTACTACTGGTATTAAGGAACCTACAGGTATGTCTACAAAAATAATTGTTTGTTATATAGGCAGCATGATCGGTTTCTTGAGGGTGATTTACTTAAATCATTCAAAAAAGACTATTGATTATCACGAAGAAATAAATGGAGACGTGTTTGTGGAACATTTCGAAAAAGTACTGAAAGATTCGTTTTTTTGTAATGTACAATACGAGGGTTGCTATTTATGTATTGAGGACTGGCAACACCCTGTCATTGCCATCTTAAAGTTTGACATTTTTGACAGTATACGTACTCAGAATGTTTTAACGTGCCAGTACTATTTGTGTTAATTCAACTTTTGGCGATGAAGCACCATCCAAAGCCAGTGTATATCGCTGGTACACTGAATTCAAACGTGGCCGTAGTTCGCTCACGGACGAAGTTAAAGAAGGTCGTCCAAAATCGGTCGTTGTGTCGGAAAACATCGATGCTATGAGAAAATTAATTGAAGAAGGTCGTCATGAGACATACCGTGAAATCGAGGCATGTTTAAGCATTAGTATGACCAGCATACATAAGATTTTGCACGAACATTTGGGTGTTCGGAAGCTATCTGCGCATTGGATTCCACATTTGTTGACAGAAGCCCAAAAAAAAGGCTCGTGTTGATTGGTGCTGTAAAATGATTAAAAAATACAACTGTTGTGCATCCAAAGCCGTATACAGCATCGTCACAGGTGACGAGTCGTGGGTTTATGCTTATGAGCCAGAAAGAAAAGGCTAATCGGCAGTTTGGGTGTTTCAATGTGAAGAAAAGTCAACAAAAGTTACTCGTTCTCGAAGTGTTAAGAAGCAAATGGTGGCGTGTTTCTTCACAAAAACCGGTCATGTGGCAACTGTGGCTCTCGAAAATTAAAAACCCGTTAATTCAACGTGGTATATGACCATTTGCTTGCCAGAAGTTTTCGGTAAATTGAGAGAAACCAATCCAAAACGACGAATCATTTTGCATCATGACAATACGAGAGCACACACATCAAGTGAAACAAGCGAGTATTTGGACACACAAAAAATCGAATTGATGGGTCAAACCCGACTTGGCACCTAATGACTTCTTCTTGTTCCCACAAATTAAAGATAAACTGCGTGGACATAATTTTTATCGCCCGAAGAAACGGTTGAGGCCTTCAAAAACCATGTTTCAGAGCCATGATCTTATGACTGGACAAAGTGCTTTGAAGGGTGGTTCAATTGCATGCATAAGTGTATAAAGCTTAAAGGCGAATATTTTGAAAAGCAATAAATGTATTTTTGATAAAATTCATTTGTTTGTTCTTTCTATTCTCAATACTTAAATAGCAACCCTCCTACAAGTTACGATTCCAGATTACTCGAAACATTACCAACCACTAAATGGGGAAAAGGTGATGAAAACAGAATCGTTAATCATTGTCAAGAGACACAAGCAAAATTACAAAAAGTACATTATTGACAAAATTGCCAAAAAACGAAAAAATTGAACTTCTCCGCTTAGCACCAGTCCACTGTGAGCTAAATCACACAGAATTAATATGGGCTCAAGTTTTAAATTACCAGATGTGAAAAATGTATTCAATAAGTCAATATCTGAAGTAACCTGTGAGAATTGGAAAAATATATTAATCATATTATAGAAATAGAGAAAACAATGTGGGAAATTGATAAAATAATTGATATCTCTACAGAACCTGTTATAATTTATCTAGAATCAAATAACAAGTCTTCTAAACAGAATATGAGGAACCCTAACTTTATTGTTATTTCCGAAGATTATTTCATATTTTCAATTTTTATATATTTATTCATGTAATATTCGTGATAGGTTTTATTAAATAAATTACAAAATACTGTATTCTTGAATTTCCCTTTATTTTGGAAACGCACATCTATGGTTTTTTGATTTTGAGACTATTAACGCAACATATTACTGGAAATTTACTCTCTCTTAATGTGCAAATGATGTATAACTATATATTTCATATTGGGATGATTTTAGCAATAAAAAATTCCCACCACCAATGCTAATTATAATTAGTCAGACACTTTACCTTATAACTTTTCCATTTCCAGCCGATCCATTTCCAAGAAGTTTTTCGGCCGCAGCACTGGAAGGCGTTGTTGTTCCAGAGACAAAACTAAAAGCTTTCTTGAACCCATCTAGGAAACCCGTGCCAGGTCCAGCCGGTTCGGTCCCGGCCGGCACAACCGTGGTGGACCGGTAAACAGCATTTGAACCGGTCAGGGAACGGTACGTGCCCGTCAGGCCGCCAATGGGCATTTCGCCGACAACGCACCCGGCTGGCATATCATTATCACATCAAAATAGCATTCGAACCTTGAAACGACTCATTCCGCTAATTGTATTGCATTCCTTGTCAACTATGTACTAAATTTAATAGACCACATTAAGTAAAAGTGTTAACAATATGATTCTTTAAGTGTAATTTTTATAAATAGAGGTTAGTCCCAATTTGATACTTTTTCTAGGTATGTCTGGATCCACAAGGAAGAATTCATTTTGAGTAACTAAGAATGGTATAAATTATGCTGTAAGGTTAGTTAATGACATCCTTGAAAGTAGCCTCACCCTTAAGTACAAGAGATGCTCCTTTTTACTCTATTTCCCACATGAAAGTCTATTTTAACTTGCGATCATAGTTGCTTTTATAGGTATTTTATTTTTGTAAAGAAGTGCTTTGTGTTTTTGGGAGTCCAAGAACAATTAGTCACTTCAATTTCTTTTTCTTTATGAAGTAGATAGATGGAGAAAAAATAGTTTTTACTCAATTTTCCTATGAATCGTAATGCTTTTTTTTAAATATACCATCATATGGTAAGTATCTACATTAGTATTGGTAAGTTTCATTTTTTGTTACTAAGAATAAAAAAATATATGTCATTAGTAACTTTCTTGTGTATAACATTAACAATTTTAATTTGTATATGTATTAGTTGCTGCACCTTCCTTCTTAAACTTATTCGGCCACAAGGTTACTTGCAACCATAACTAAATCTTCACACATGAATCGATACAATATATAGTCATTTTTCATTCAAACAATATCTGGGATAGTCGAAACAATTTTAAACATTAATGTACTATGACTAGATATTTATTCTCTTCTGTTCAAATTATTTTTGGTCTAGTTTATATGATATTCTAAATGATAAATATCTTCATAACGTTTGGTTAGGCGAGGACAATTTGATGGTTGATTAGTTTATATAAAAATAATTTGTGATTTTAAGCTTATACAATAGAAAATATTTGCATAATTCCCAAAAATGAAGAAACATTATTAGTTATAATATCTCTGCAAACTTAGATTTGTCAGTTCAAATTAATCAGATTAGAGAAACTTAGGTATCTGAAGAAGAAAAATCGATAGCAAATTCTCAAAACTAGGTTTATTTATAAATCGACATCGGTTTTTGTCTAGCATTGTGCGAATTAGTATATTGCAAAAAGTATTGTGCAAATCTGTAAGGGTATTTTTCTGTTTCAGCACGTCCTGTTTCGACCCTCACAATATTTTTAGTAAATTTTGTTCTGTTTCAGTGCTTTAACAAATCCGTAAGTTTTAGATGATTTAAAATTTTTTATTCGGCTCTTTTATTTACAATCACGGATTTTGTATTTCTAAGAAGTCTTTAACAGAAATTCCAAAATTATTAGTAGTGAAAGTGACACTTTATTCTATAGATCACAAATCATGTACAATGATGGGTATACTCAATCTTCCAAAAACTAGAGCTGAATTTGCATTGCCAGAAGATTTAGCACAGAGCTTCTTTTGTTGGCTGATGATGGGCGTTTAGAAACGAATTTTAATATTATCCAACAACAATTTAATCGACTTGGAAATGGGCACTGGTTTCTTTGGGATGGCACCTAAAAATATTACCTTGTACATATGGATTTAGGAAGTAGTAGGAAGTATATGGTAGTTCTTCTAGTAATATTAGATTTATTACCAGATATATCGCGTAAGACATATTAAAGATTTTTTGACGATATTAAGGAATAAGGGTCTAAAGTTTTCACCGAACTATTTTTAAATTGCCTTGGAAACTGTTATCAGCTTAATAAAAGATTAACATTTTAGGTCACAGATTATCATCTTAATGAATAATTAAGGCAGCACCTCCAATTTGTGCTATACATTTACATTTAACCCTTTCGATGATGGATGGTTGAATATTATAGAATTGTGTCCTAAAATTAATGTAGAAAAATTGAGCCACCATTTTGTCGGTCAATGGTTAGACAATGCCCTTTTAAATAAAATTTAGAATTGTTCAAAGAAAAGAAACAGAACAACCAATTCGGTTGAGAATAAGAAATTTAATAATAATTTTGGTAAAAGCCATTCCAACATTTAAGTTTAACTTATGTAAAACATAAAATACAGATCCAAGAAATACGTCAACTTAGACCTTCGAATTGCCAAAACCTTGGAAAGACTGGAATCTAAATAAAAATCGTTATTACGAACACTGCAATGCTTATCTTTTATTACGAGCATTAAATTCTAATGAAATGTGTATTATATAAAATTTCATGTTTAATATATAAAATATATGCAATTATATTATGTTGTTTTTCTAATTTACAGTTTACAAAATTATTAATATTAATTATATTGCTTCGATAGTGGATACAAATGTGTGAATTATTTTTTTGTTGTTTTTAAAATGTACTTTAATTCTACTTTAAACCAATTCACAATTTTAATTAAATTACCCTTTGATTCATTTAGCTCAAAAATTAGATTTACAATATTTGTTCCGTTGACCATCGTGGTATTAACGGAGGGTCGAAACTGAAAAAATCCTTTGGAGGGATGAATCAGGAAAAATGGAAACATAACTAAATCATCTATAAAATATCAAATTAAGCTGATCTCAAAGACGAACAGGGCCAGCAACCGAAAATATTGATTAACTAAATTGCGACGTTAATTTTTATTTACCTGTATTGTCAAAACGAGAATATATTAAGAACAATTATTAATTTAATAAAGTCAAATCTAGGGAATTGGTAATAACAACCTCAGAGAGTTAAACTAATTTTTTGATGAAGCTAAGTTTGTCAGAAAAAATTCTGTATCCTAAAACGTGTATCAGAAATAAATATCAGCAATTTCTTGATTACGATTCCTAAGAAAATTTGTTTACGAATATTATAAATAGACTTCTGCAAAACAATATCGGCGAAATTGGTCCCAAATGAATAAATGATCAGTTGATTGCATAAAAGGGAATTAAATCTATGCTAAAATTTCAGCTGTAAACAAGAGTAAAACGTATAGATGATTGTAAATTATTGTATGAATTATGCGGTACCATTATAAAATATTTAAAATTATTTGCAAATTTGTATACAACTAATTATCTAAAAAATAATGGAGACATCTTTAAACTTTTTGTTTGTTAGATATTTATAAGCCTGAAAATATTTATTTCTTTGCGTATATTAATAATGATATAACTGCGTACATTAATAACAATACAATTAAGGAAACAAATCGAGTCAGAAAAATACATCAAGCACTATTAGATCTAATTTTACTAACAATGTTTCCTCTAAATATTAAGATTACCAACAAGTATATAAAAGTGAATATATCTCAAAATATTTTTTCAGAAGAATTTTAAAAATTGATTATAAGGGATGAAACTATTTTCACCTTTATTGATTTCAAAATGAACCTTGACTGCCTAAATTCTGTTATGAAGTTTTCATCAATAATTAAGCATATTCAAATTTTGAAAAATTTGTTGTGTAAAATTAGACATAATTTTAAATAATCATGCACATAAAGCAAAAGCATGTATGCTTACAATAAATTATAACATGCTAATAAAAAAAATTAATACTTTTGTCATTTTAGTATAAAAGTAGAAGAACACGACCTAAATGATAATTTGTTTATTCATTGGGATGTTTAGCTAACAGCGCTCGTTATATAAAATTATTGAATTAGAAATAATGAATCACATACCTCTTGGGTATCTTAAAAGAAACTCAAGACTTGATATTGATTTTTCAGGAGGACTTAGGCACAATGAAAAAATGACAACACCCTAAAATAACGTGCAACAAACCCGTACTCTATAATTCATAAATTAGCTAATAGTTTAATACACTTACCTTATTATTAGTTATGTTATTTTAACAACAATAACAAGAAACACAAACACTACTACTTTAACAAATTACAAGAGTGACGTTTGCCCAACGAGTGTTGTAATTTCTAACTCACTCGCATTGGTTGCTACGTGTGCACGTGACCCGCTTGGTTATATTCATTATATTACCAAGGGAGTAACACGATTTATACCATCGTATTTTATTTTTTATAGTCTACATTTGGCAGTAATATAGTAGTAAAATACAGAATTTTATTATAAAAATGTTTAAGAAAGGATTCAACTGATCCTTCAAAGCTAATATATTACTTAAGTTTAGCTTTATTTTCAATGACGAGTCACCACTGGTTCTGCAACGGATATATTGATTGTTAGTTCTATATTACTCAGCTCTGGTGGCGCTCTCTATGAAAAGAGAGCTAAAGTAGAAGTTAGCACGATAAAGAATACATGAAGATGTTAAAATTATTAACGTCAAAGATAGATTTGTAAGAAAGATAGAACTGCAGATATGGTGTAACAATCTACACTATTAAAAATATTTTATTGAAAATAATGTGTCCATTTGTTACCATTGATTGTCATGGTAATAATACAAACGAAGGAAGTTACCTACCTACCTACAGGGTGATTCATATAAGAACGACCCAGAGCAGGGTCATGTAGGGGAACCTAAAATATGGTTATTCAACGCACCTTACCTCAATATTAAGTTACACCCCTGAGAAGTCATAAGTCCTGAAAGTGGGGTTTCAAATTTCTAAAAAAATAATATCTCAATTATACTTGAATTTAGAAAAACCCAATTTGGTACAAGTGTATCAAGAGCATTAATCGACAGTAAGCAGAGTGGGATTGTAGCATTCTAAAGGGTTGATAAGGGATAATGCACCATTAAAATGTGACACTATTTTTTAATCCGTTGGTGGACATAAAAAGTTATTATTTTAATTTATGGGGAATTTCTTACTCTTGTTATTTTTCAACAAACTTTGTCGTTTCCAACAAAAACCCGAATAACTAAAAACAAGTATTGCAACTATGTTATTTAAAATAATCTAAATTTCAAAAGTTGTCTAGGAAATTAAATGTCAAAGTTGACGATTAGGAAAAAATACAGTTAATTTCAGTAATGGCTGACTGTTATGAAAATGGCCAGAAAGTTTTCATTGCAATCATGCAGGGCACAAAACGAAGAAGTTATTTTGGATGCAATTGAAAATGACACGCATATTATATATCCAAAAAGTGCAAGAATTGTTACCGAAAGATTTGGTTAAACGAGTTTATTTTGCAAGAGATACATTTTCAATAGATAATTTTCTTTATTATTGAAGCTTGTTTCACCCGCATTATAAATTTACATAATTATCATGAGTATTCCGACGTACTCTCATGCAGCAACTCCTCGATATTTACAATGCGAATTTAAAATAAATATTTAGATTGGTGTTATTGAGCGGTATTTAATTAGTCCAGTTATTTTACCGAATCAACCAAAACTTATTTAGGGACTTTTTAAACTTCCAGTATCCAAATAAACGGATTGGAAGCGGAAAATGTTTCCCAAGAGTTTGGCCTCCACGATCACCAGACCTCAACAAATATGACCAGATGCGCCCCCTCCCACCCCTCTACCCTCCCAACTCACCGCTCGGGAGTTTTTTCAAATAAGTAAGTTTCTCTGGCGCTCCCTGTACTACAACCGTTTAGTCGGCGTTCTAAAAACATTAGCCTTAATGTAAGTGCTGACAGCCTAGCCGGAGAACGATCCAATTGTTTAGTCAAAACCAGCAAGCAGATCCTTTTGATTATTTAGTAGTTGAAATGTCGTACAACTGCCGTAATTCTACTGCAGCTTATCATAGTGCGCACACAGCCAATTGTTTAGTCATTCTCTAGAGTTTACAATAAAATAAAAATGACGCCTTAAGCAAAGTTCATGTACCAACGAATTGCGAATATCGCTTTTCGCATTCGCTACTTTAATTTGTAAACGTTTCATGTACCAACGATAACTCTGGGGAAAAATGTTAAAAAAAAATTAGTGTGGCTACAATTATGTGACAATTAACTCTGTCAGTCTGTCACAGTCCTGTCGTTTCGTTCGCTTAATGAAATTTAAATATGAAATATTTAAAAAAAATAAAACTTAATTAAGTCGTCCAAACAGTAACATTAAACACAAAAGATTTCTCTATGCAAAAGACAAAACAAAACAATATCCGTTAAGGTTAATTTACTCTTCTTTGCGGACTGCGCATGCGTGAGTTTGAAAATTTAGCGAAATTCGCATAAAAATTAAAACTGTTTTAATTTTCCCGCACCCTAGATTTCAAATTTCAAAGTCCTTGAAAATAAAGTAATCGTTACAACTGTCAACGTTAACCAATGGGCAACAAGTTCGCGTTTCGCAATTCGCAACTCGTTGGTATACATGAACTTTGCTTTAGGTAGCAGCAATTGTCGAAAAAATTATTTCCCTGGTGGTTAACATTAAAAGAGAAGGAAATATATAAGCAACTAGTTCGAATCTACTATTATTTACAGTAGGTTTCTATTTAATTTCTAAAGTGGTTTTTTTTTCGAATACATAATAGAGCACAAAGAACTTTACGTTTCAGCATTTTCAATAAAGTAAGAGTATACTTAACAACATTGTTGGTGCATGCAGGCTGATAATTTTCTCCCAAGAAAACAATTATCTTACTAAAGAGCTTAGTCGGTCTAAAATTGACAGTGTGCGGTTACCCTAAGTGACTTTTCACATGAAGGGTGACCCCGGTCAGCTAAGACAAAGGCAAATATTAAACGTATACGACAAGTTCGAAAAGGAAGCCAATACTCGATGTATTAGAGAAAATTTACCTAACTGTAGCATATTTTAGACGGTTTGCACTTTTTTTCTTACAAGACACAACTTGTACAGGTATGAAAACACATTTTCAGGAACGTCGGGCATGCGCACTCAGATTTCAAGAGTTGGAAAGAGAAGAAACATGCTTTTAATCATAATCGGACTCTGTACGTTAAAGCTCACTTTACCTTAATAGCATCGACAATAAGTGAGTTGCACGTAAATATACGGTTTGATGCAGAGTACCCACACCGAACATCATAAGACTGTTCTTCTTTGAACATGATAATAGTGTGGTATTGTTGTTAATCTCACCCGATATCAAGCCGTATTCGAAATCTTTTACGCCATGCTTTGGAAAATAGACCAGGAATATTCTTTCAAATCTTAAATACCTGTACTTTATTACAAAATACAATAGTTTAGAAAAGGTTATTCATTTTTTACATCGCGTTATAACTTGTGAGCAACCCTGTATACAAAATTATATTTTTAACAATGCACATCAACCAACGATCTTGAAATTAAAAAGATCATATCGCTCTTACAGAGTTTGGAAATCTTACTTACTATCAGTATTTGCTTGGCAATATGTTCTTTAACAGTTTATTAAATTATGTGTATACATAAAATGAGATTTTTAATATTACAATGCTTTTGACTAAGTTTTATACTTTTTAACTTAGGCATATTAATGCCTTAAAGGCAAACAAATATATATATATACATATAGAATTTCTAGTATGAAAATATTTTGATACAAAATTGATTTAAATATAAATAATTTAGGACCTGATTTCTGCATTTTTTCCTGTTTGAGCCATTTCACGTTTAACACTTCAGTTTTAATACAGAACTGCAAATATTAATGTTTTACATGCACATAATCATTTGTATAGTTCCCTTTGAATTATATTCAGTATCTTTCAACAGTTATCGGTAATTTTATTCAAGGTAACTGCTTATCAATGGAAGTTATTATATGCAGTATTTGGAAAATATCCACCTGCACGTATTTTTTTGAAAATTACCATTTCACCAATACCAAGTGGTTGAAAGGAACTGAATTCCTAAGAAAAAATTTAGAATCTATTAAAAATACTGTCCGTTTTCACAAGGTCATCTATATTATTGGGTAACCACTGATAAAAAAAAATTGAATGATTTTGGAGAATAGTGCTACAAAATATTTTGATGGATATTAAAAAGATATCTTATTTGGATGAGGAAACATATATAAGAGACATTTTATATTCCTTCTACAATGAAGAACGCAAACTGATTGGAATCCTAAATAATACAGGAGTGCTATTACCTAAAGAGATTTACCCAAAGATTTTTGAAGAACAAAGATAAATTGAAAGAGCACTTCATATCAAGCATCTATTGATAGTTTACTGTTTTTAGATAGCTTACTTTAGAGATATATGAACTTTCAAATGTTCATTAAGGTATTTATTAACAGAAAACAAAAAGTGTTAACAAAATGAGATTGATTATATGAATATCAATACCCAGCAAGATAAATCAATCCTTGACTGATTGAAGACGTATGTAATTAAAAGTAATCAGACAGAAGTTCTGGATTATTGCATTTTTTTATTAGGTGGCCTTTTGATAATTAATAAGAATTGATTGGTTTAAGATTTAAGATCTAAGTGATCTTTTAAAAAATAAATTATTGTAAAAAGTGAAAAATGAAATACCTCATAATAATATTAAATTTATGTTTAAATTATCTGTTAGACACGAAAGAAGAAATGTAATGATAGTTGCCTAGTAGTAGGAAACATAATTTATTTATAAAAAATTATTCGGTGTTGGCACTGAATATATTTTAATTTCAACTATTGTTTCTAAATCATAAATTGTTGCCAAAATTGAAAGAGAGGCATTACTTTAGAAAAGCAATATTATTTTGTTTATTCTATATTTCGATACAGGGGGCGCCATATAAGCGATTTCAGATGATGAGCTGAGTCGTAACTTTTTTAACGAAATTTTTTAGTAATCTTAATGAGAAAACAAGACCTAAACATCATTTTTATGTAAAATTGTTGAAACATACAAATTTCAATAGCTTTTGAAAAAAGAACTGAACTACACAGTTCAGAGTCTTGGAAATAGGTTTTAAATAATATTTATTTAATGAAAAATGTGCGCTTTGTTGGGCTGCTAATTTCAAGGGGGAACAGAATAATATTATTTTTTTGACGTTAAAAAGTCCTTCACCAAAGAATTAGAAAAGGTCGAGAAGTAGTATGAGGTCACGTGGAACATTTATTCTGAGTATGTTTTTTTTAACTTGTTTTTTTATTATTCGATCAAATAAAGTAGTAACTTTTTTGTTCATTTGCCTCTATTTATTCTCGCAGTAAATAATGCCCATGTTCTTTTAGGTTTTGCAATGTTGTATGCGGCTTTATTAACATATACGTCTTCTTTGGCTCTTATCTTAGTTTCTTACTCGATTCCTTATTGTTATACAAACTTTTTTCTTCTCCTGTTGAAAAATGGAATGGTACAGTTTATTGATTTTTTCATTTTCTTTAAAGTATTCGTCTTTATACCTTATTTATTTTTTGTTTTTTCTTCTTAATGTCACTCTGTTAGTATTCGAATATTATTATCGAGTATTATTATAGTCGAATAATTGTTTCTGCGTTGCTCATTATTAGGTTATATTATTAAGTTAAAAAATGTATACATTTTTCGTCATTCTGCGAAGTGGTTAATTATGTATGTCAACGGAAAAATAAATTTTCATGATAAAGTTTGACACTAATTTGACACTAATTTAAATAAATAGTCAATTTTTCTATTATTTATTGAAATATTTTATTTTTTCTAAATCAGAAACATACTACTTTAACTGTAAAAAATAATTACAAACAAGCTACCCTTTCTTCATTTAATACTGGCTAAGTAGACTATTATTTCAAAGTGTAAATGAAGGATATACATAGTATTTAAATGAATCATCTAATTATACAACTAAATCAACAACAGCACGGAAAACATAGTTTTGACGTATTGAAATTAATCGTACAACATTAACATGAATAACAATAATAAGAATATTTATTTATCTCTATACTAAACTAGTTACAATATATAATGGGTGTACCAAAACTAATGTAAGATTTGAATTTTTGCGCCATTTATGCGGTAGAGTTGACAAAAGCTAGACAGCAGGCAGATCTGGTTTATAAAAAATGGAGGGTTTAACGAAAGAACGAAGCGTTTTCATTGTTAAGCAATTTTGAAAATATGAAGGAAATATGCTTGGAATGTGATTTAACTTTATTAACTGTGTAAAAAATGTATAAAAACTGGATCAATTAGAGTTCTTAAATACCCTGTCTATCATTTAACAAGTCGTCCAACAAAAAACATCGAAGGCATTCACAATAGTGTTGCTGATATCAGTTCGACACCATAGTTATTGCAGGGCTCCAGACTCTCGCAAAATATGAAGTTGAGCGAGGAACGAGTACTACTTTACCTTGCCTAGGCTAACTTCGCCTCAGAGGCGTCCTCTTGTACCTGAGTCAAAGGGCGACGAGGCAAGAGTAAGATGAAAGGAGACGAGATATTACCACCACACTCTCATTTTTTCTCGATAGTCGTTTGTTTTGTTTTTCTCGCTTATAATAATGATACGCACAAATACAGTCGACCGATCTTCTCGTGGCATTCGACGCTCGTATGCGCAGTGGCAAATCGTAAACGTTTCAATAACACATTCCGTAAATGCGACGCTGAAGTACATTCAGTGCAACAAGTTTTCAGATTTATTTCTTATTGGCTAGCCCGTCATTCTGTTGTGTACTATTGAATCCTTGTAATTAATGGTTATTTTCACATTTTTAAAAATCTTTTCTTTTGAGAACTGAAGTGACAATTCAGTATTCAAAAATGGAATTTAAAAGTAAATTGAAAGGACGTGCAATAAACAGCTAATCGAGGAAAATTGTGGACAATGTTGTATAATTTATGACGAAAGAAAAGGAAATTGGTGTACTGTTAATACCACTTTCAGATGTTGGAGGACGTGTTGCAGCAGCCACCGGCGTTTCCAAAAGAACTGTTTACAGAATAGTTGAGGAGAAAAAAATAATTTACAACAAACATGTTACTCAAGAAATCATATAAGGAAACCTAAAATTGTCAACGCGATAGATGAATGTGATAAGGAGATATAAAGAAGGATAATTTTGTTTGTGTTAACGGTACAAAATATAACGGTCAAAATAATTTTATCGGAGTTTAAAGAAGCTAAAATTATAGATATTTTTATAAGCCGGTACCTACTTCTTGGTATTTTTCGAATAATGCATATTAAAAATTAATTTGTAAGAGGTAGTTTTGACAATCGTAAATTAAAAAGCCTTTAATTCTTAGTAACTAGCATTTAAGTTTACTGTAATCCATTACAACGAAACTTGTTTCGCGTAGTGTACACTAGCGTTGTCCTTTACTTTCATGTGGTCTTTGTCTGCGCCTGTTCAGAGCGTCGTTTGCCGCGAGAAAATCTATCCACTGTAGCTGCGAGGATACTCGCCGAAGTTGCTCCGCAAGAATCTGGAGCCGGCATAAGTATTGAACATTTTGATAAGTTCTCTCTATGTTACAAAGTTCAATTTACTTAAGTATTGAAGCCTACTGATCACTCATAGCGAAGATAATTCGTTTAATGCATTTTGAAACAACAAGTAGCTGCTGATTTTTCGAACAAAATCATGATGAGGACTTGGTTGGACAAGAAAATCATATTTGGGGTTCATAAAATTCACACGTAATTATTGATTTGGGCTCGAGGCATCATCAGTCCATACCATACAGCCTGGGATATAATTATATTCGGCATGAGTCACTGGATATTTTTTCAAGCCCACAAACGACCACGCTCTAAAACAAGGAAATTGAGTGTTTCATCAACGAAATTTAGCCACATTTATGCATAATAGTAATGGCCAATTTCAATAAAAGAGTGCCAGTAGAGCCGTGGAAGCCATTTACCCGATTTTCTATTCCATATATAACCCTATACTATATACTATGGATTAATAAAAATAATACAATTTTTAATTATAAACCCGTGTTTTCTATTAAGATTATTTTTTACGTGAATTTTGGGATACCCATTACAAAAGCCAATAGGCTAACCTGAATGTGGCCAATTCTTACAAGTTTTTTATCTTGTTTTTCTAATATTGTTACTTTTCGTGTTCTCTGGCAATAAGTTTTAACTGATTTTAATTTAATTTCATAACTGCACAGTGGTCCAAGATCTTGAAAGAAAGAAATTTAATTTTGAAAAATATTTAATACGTAAGATTAAAGAACTAGGAATATAAAACTGTGTTATTTGTTTAGTGTATTTCCATTTTGTTTACCGACTCGTTATCGAGAAGGTTCACGTGGCTTGGCGGGAATGTTTTCTAAACAATCAAAAATGGCAGTTACAATTTTTTCATGCATTTTACTTAATACTCTGTGTTAGTTCTATTTATCAATAAAACCTTTTGTTTCTCCTTGATACTTCTCTGAACATACTTCTACTTTCTATTTTCTGTTTGGATTCTAATAGTAGTCAGATACTAGCATTTTGGCGTCCCACTTTCCTTAGTAGCGTCTCCCAATCAATTTGTAGTGAGGAACTTAAGTATTATCCATAAACATGAGTACCAAATCTTCTTTCTGGTTTTCTTCCATTATTTTTGGAAAGAGGAGTCTTCTTTCAAGTTGGCACCATATAGTTTTGGAAAATTGGAAAATATACATATGTCTAAAACATTCTCCATCTTTTGGCAGTAATTTAACGAATTGCTTCATAAGCTGCAATTTAATATGAAGGATTACCACTTCCAGGTTTTTAATGGGACCTTAGGTCGTATTAATAAAATGTTTTCCGTCGGTGGCAATAGCGTTTCGAAGTGGCCAGTTAATTTTTCTTCAGTGGAGATCTTTGGTTTGACTGTCCCTTAAGCAAAGAAAGTACAAATTCGTTGGCCCAACAAGATGGTTAGTATTTTGAAGTCTTCGGAAACCATCCAATAATGTTCTTAATATTTTCTTCAAATACATAAGTGTGTTTCTAATTTCCATTATGAGCAAGACTGTTTTGAAGCTTGTTTTTGATGAGTCAATGAATACGCGACATTTAGATGAATGATATTCCATTTTAGAACTCATCATTGGTCCTTGAAGGTCCCTGCAAAAAAAGATTTTGCTCTTTGAAGAAAAATTTAATGAATTCTCCAAGAAAATAAGGTTTCGGGTGACAGCAGCTTTTAATTAATTATAAAAAAAAGATTAATTTAATTAATAATAAAAAAGAAATATTTTTTTACTGCTGTATTTGTTCTTAAAATATATTTACGCTAGTTATTATTTAATAAAAGAACTATCTGAAGTTTCATTTAAACAGAAAATATTGCCATTCTTGTGTGCTTTGCGACCCAAATAAATATATATAGAAGGTAGAGGTTGTTGGATGGGGCCCAGAAAATTAAAACAAGAACTTTATTTTTTATTTAATTGCCGACGTTTCTTTATTTTATTGGGCTATCTTCAGGGTACGATTTTTTTTAGGAGCTTTTAGTCAATATATTAATCTTGTATATAACAATAAATTTTAAAAATTCTAATATAATATTATAAATTTTATAGCGGTAGCGTCGGTATTGAAAAAAAGAGTTCTTGTTTTAATTTTCTGGACCCAATCCAACAACCTCAACCTTCTAGTAAATATTACATTTATATTTTCATATATTTTCATTAAGTAATAGTTTGCACAATATTAGTATTGGTATTTCAAATAAGCGTGTTAACGAACATCAGAAACTTTGACTATTAAAAAACTAAAAAATGGTCGTATGAAATTCATTCAAAAAAATGATTAATTTTGTAAATATGGATAAATTTAAATTTAAAATCGGGACGTACAACTTTCAGAAAATGATAAATTATAAATTACAATAAATATTGCATTCTTGGTAACAAAAAAATTAACTTGCATACCAAATATTAATTTTTCTAATTTGAGTACTAATTTTCAGCACCAGAGTTTCTTCTTAAATAAAATTACAAATTAAATCGCATCGTATAGTATTGTATAATTTTACATATTTTTCTATTTTTATCATTTAAATTGAACACAGTACTGTATATAATTAGTTCCGATTTTTTGAGAACCTGCACCACAATACCTTACATGGCCTTGTATACTTTGGCTTTGTTCGTGAAGACATAAAAAGAAGTAACCAATGTCAATGCAACTATTTGGTAAAGTTCTGACTGAAAAATATTGTTACGTTAAAGAAGCATAATATTTTTCAAGTATTTAATAATAAATAATAAAGGTAATAAATTAGTATCGACTCAAAGTGTTTCTGTATATTGTAACGAGTAAGGAAATGACAACAGATAATAATGATGTATGTATTACTTCTATTAATCCAATTATATTATTAAGATAGAGCACAAAGTAAAAATTTTACGCCTTCTATACACAGTTCAAAATAAAATATAAAACTTTAGACCCCAAGTGTGCTAGTTTGTTGGAATTGTTAAAATGAGACGCAAATTTTACAAAAATTCCTGTATTTTGCGTATCTTTAGTTGAAACTACTACAAAAGTATTTAAAATAATTGTATGCTAGAATAATATTTTATTAGTAAGTAATGCTTAAATAACTTTTTGTTATTAAAAAATGTTTTTCCCCATTTGATAAATAGATTCTGTCTATACGTTTAACTATCAAAGTGAAATGAACAGTGCAATTATTACTAAATGGATAAATACAACGGTTATTTCTAATTTACAATAGAAATAGTAATAATAATCTAGAAAGTCGGTAATTATAAATTGATTAAAAGGAATTCATCAATTAAAAAAAAATAACCGGTCTAGAATTACTGAATTTTATTAAACCATACTCTTTTTTGATATTATTAAAAGACGCCATGTCGATTATCTTTGGTAATGTTTGTTAGATTTTCTTCATTTGTTACTCAACTGGCACCATCGATCATAATAATAACAGTAATAATAATAATAATAATAATAATAATAATAATAATAATAATAATAATAATAATAATAAATAATAATAATAACAATAATAAAAATAAATAATAATATTAATATTTTATTATTATTAATAATAATAATGTAATAAAACTAGGAAACCTTTACGAAGGTTTTAATGAACAGAATTGACGCTGACAAGGATTAATCTAATAGAGCAATTAACAAACAAATTTATACTAATTAGATTTACTGCATTCACCCGGGATGGGGCTTAAAACTCATATATAGTCTACAAGGTGAGAAGGAACTTTTCTCGTAAGAGATGCTCTTCGGAGACCCGGGCCCTCTTCTGGTACGAGGACGGGTTGCGGTGGTTATTTTTGAGTGTTTTGGTTAGAACTGGAGTCTTCTCCGTTATCGGGATCAGAATCAGATAACTGGTTCTGTTCCTGTTGGAATGACAATGAAGGGCTGGCTCCTATTTCTAGCTCTCCTGGATCATCTGTCTTAGGGATAGGTAAAGGAACATCGGTCTTAGGAGTAGACGAAGGGGCTAAAATTCTTAGAGATACGGTAGTTTCACGACCATCAGGTAACTGGATTTTGGCGTAATTTGGGTTGGCGTCAATAAGATTTACTTCTTCGATTAGGGGTTCATATTTGTCGGTACGATTAAATCGGCAAAGCAGAACAGGCCCAGGAGATGTTAGGAAGGGAAACCTCATTGGGAGAGCGTCGAGCATGAACGAACATCCTCTCTTGAGGGGTCTGGTTTATAGCAGTGCACAGTAGTTAACGTATAAAATGCAGGGATTCTGGCAATGCAGCTTCCCACTGACTTAACTTCAATCCACGAGACTTGACTGCCAAATAATTCTATTATATCGTTCTACCTGCACATTTCGGCAAGGATTATCCGGTAGAATCTAAATAGGATGGTGTTCCAAAGAGGAAAAAAATGATTTTAAATATTTAATAATTTCGCATGAAGAAGCACTAGTGCAAGGGAATGCATAGAGCAATTTAGAAAATTTATCTACGATAATCAACAAATAAAGTTTTCCTGTGGCCGTTGGTAGAGAGCCTTTAAAATCGATATTAATTTGGACAACTACTGCTTGCAGGTTAGTTGTTAATGAAATTTCAATAACATCGGCTTGTATTTTAGTATGGATTGCGACTCCGCCACTTGCTCTATTTGTATTTGATCTGTTTTTGTAATAAGTTGAAATGTTTTTTAAATTCCTAATAACGGGTTAAACTGATTAAAATAAATTTAGATATAGTATCCACTTGGAAAAATTTAAAGAAAAAGAGAAAATATACTATTGAGTTTCTTGCAAACAAAAATCACTTTTAGCATCTATTGTTTGAAGACCAATTTGTTTTAGAATACTTGTTCTACGTATACTGCAACGTGTTTTAATGCTCCTTTCTATGAAATAACGTCGAATTTGAAAGAGAAGTAGGGCCAGTGCTTCAAAGTTGTCAGTGAATTCAAGTATGGTTTTTGATAGCTCTGTGGCTCCAAGAGTATTATCCAGCAAGAGAACAATTTGGTCAAAATCTTGTTGGGTAGGAGAATTTAAGCTTTCTCTAAACTTTTTGGCAGGCATGAGAGTTTTTCTGTAACTGAGACTTTCTTCAGTACTAGGATTTTTTGTTTCCTCTTAAATGTTGGTTTAACAAATTTTTCTACTTTATTATTTTCTT
Organism: Hermaeophaga mercurialis; assembly: GCA_951812935.1. Lineage (NCBI taxonomy): Eukaryota > Metazoa > Arthropoda > Insecta > Coleoptera > Chrysomelidae > Hermaeophaga > Hermaeophaga mercurialis. Next base: position 23,609,761 of record OX638358.1, on the reverse strand, counting down.
TAGTTGTGTCTAGTGTGGAAGTTAATTAATCAATTCGCCTTTTCTGTACGGTATTTGTTGTGTCTATTTCCATTGCATTTTCTGTAGAAAATTAAGTTTGCGTTTCTGTTAGAACTGAATTTTGATTGTGAGATCCTAGTATCACTTGCTTTGTTTGAGGAATTGATTGCATTATTTCACAGTTCGGTTGTATATCTTCAGATTGCGATAATTGAGAGTTCAATTGTGGTGCTTGAGAAGTTGATTGGAGCAATTGGGATGTAGTTTCCGGCGTTAAAAAGTGCGATTTTGGTATTTGAGAATTCTGTTGTGATAATTGACAGTTTGATTAGGCTATTTGGGAGAGCAGTTGTAATCATATATGGTCGGATGGGTCAAGAGATAAATTAATAGTGTGTCAGGGCATTGAGGTGTGATGTGACTTTTTTTAACATTTAAAACTTGACATATGTATATATATGATAAGAAGTTCTGTGGTAAGATAATGTATTTAAACTAGGAATACTCGAGGAATCTATTACTGGATGTATGTATACCTGTCGTCGAAAACTTAAAATATGATTTTATTCCGGATTAATTACATTTATTTTTAGGAACGATATTGGCGATAAAAGACTAAGACCAAGTTGTTTTAGATCGCTTGTAAGTAGTAAATACATAAGGATTGGACGGACATAAGTTTGGTAAGACCAATCGTTGCGAGATAGTGACAACGATTAATCTAATAGAAAACTTATACTAACTAGATTTACTACAAGTAATAATAAGAAAAAAATAAGAGTTCTTCACTATTTTCTTTGTTTCGTTAGACTGTTTCAGGTTGCCCGTTTTTTGAAGAATTTTTCTCGAACCCAAAATGTTAAATGTTAAAATGATAAAAAAAATAATTTGATTTATTTCAAAAGAAATGTTTGAGAAAGTTCCATCAATCGATAAAGTAAGAATTTTTTAATTTTTTAATGCGAAGATATTATACATGAAAGATGAGTTTATAATTCGACTTTTCACTAGTTTTCACTTCAAAACTTCTTATTTATAATTGACAAAGTTATTAATTCAATTGGTGCTACTTTAGTTATTATTAATAATAGTATGTCTTTGATACACATCACATGATTTTCCGAAACAGATATATTTTAATAAATCATGCATAATCGGTTAATATTAAAAATCAATAATTTGTTTATAAAATATTGATTTATTATAAATGTATTTATTAATTATAATAGTGCCGTCTACCGTGAAATGACGAATTATATTAGTTAACAAACCCTGGGTTGATTATATGATAATAATATACATGGCGCTATATTAAGTGACGCCATTTTATATCCATTTGTATAAAAATTCAATTAATTTATTTTTTTATTAATTAAGGTATAAGATTGTTGATGGTGAGATGTTTAATATATTCATATATTGTGAAAACATGAAAAAAAATTAGGTGAGTTTACTAAATACCATTCATTTGCCTGTAGATATGTCTAATTTCGTAATAAAAAAGGCACATTCATACGTCCCAGTTTTTGATAAAATACGTATTTTCGGCTGATAAAATGAAAGTGAGTACGTTTTAAGTTAGTTTACAATAAAATTCCCATCAAATTGATGATATATATTACTGTCTACGTACGTTGGACAGTTATATGCGCAATTAAAATTAGGAGAGCGTTTTTAAAATTTTGTCGCTCTAGAGCAACCAAGCTGTCATTTGACGTCACTCCTCGGAAAACGTCAACTTTGCGGTGACTTATCGAAGCGCAAAAGCCTACTTTCCATAGCGATCGTAGAAAAAAAATATTATTTGATAGTTCAGAAGATACTGGTTTGGATTAAAAGTCGATGAGATAATGAATGCAGTATACGTGATATATTAAGCTTCTTTATAGTGGCTACATTCTGGGGTAATTTCAGGCTTATCAAGTTTGAGGAAAGCAACCAGGGTACATAAGGGGAATATTTAAAAAAATATATTGTGAAGATCGAAATCACTGGTGTGTTTTGCAAAAAGGATAGATAATGGATGTGTGAGATAGATATGAATGGGGAGCTGTATCCATTCTCAAAGTAAATTGTAAATTTTGTCGTGTTCCCGTTTCAAATTGATTAGTTGAATAATTATATTAACAAACATTCTTTTCACGAAAAAGCACCCATTCCCATTCTAAGGGTGTATATTATAGCAAAGATAAAGGAAGCAGTTTTGTGATACCAAAGTCCTGTACATTTTCAAATTCATATATTTCCAGTCTATTTCAGTGATTCTTAGTTTCTCTGTTATTTGTCTATTTGTCCTCCCAATGTTATTACTTTACTTTTGTTTTGATTTGTTCGTAATCTTATTTTATATGCCATGTACGTACAATTATTTATATCAATTGTTGTCCTTATGCAGAATTTGCCCAATTCTTGCAGAATTTGCCCAATTCTTGCAGAATTTGCCCAATTCTGTTGGCTTTAATAAATGATCCTATTAATTTTGCTTTTTGACTTTTGTATATATTTGTATCCTGTAACACGTGCCCAAATTCTACTAATACGAATATATGCTCAGCAGCCAGATTCTGTTTACTAAATCTAAATTGTTTGTAATCTATAATCTAAGTATGAGTAATATAATTCTTTTGATAAATATTTTAAATCTAAAAAAGCAAATAGATATAATCCATTTTGTGTAATTCCTTTTCTTACTTGAATTAAAACTAATTGTTTGAGACATCCAACTAAATATATATAATATATAAATAATTGTTTTTGACCTCTATTATCAGACAAACGAAGTAATTTTCAAGTTTATGAATTTTTTTATTTGACATTCGGGCTATTAAAAGGCCAATTAACGCAACCGCAATTTTAAAGCAAATTGGTATATTAGCAAAATATATAATTATTTTTTTAGAAACGCCCTACCGTTGTTTTTCTATAAGTGAAATATATCAAGCAATAAAATTCATTCCTCACCGAACTGAAAACCCTTTAACAGTCCTTGAAGGTATTAAAATAACAATGCAGGTAAGTATGTATTAGGAGCAAATTATTCATTTATAATTATGTAATTTTTTTTTAATAATTGAGGTATGTACCGGTAAATTTTAACATGTGCATAATTTGATAATTTTTTTTTCCTTCTTTATTTTTTTAAATTTAAACATTTTTCACTGATATTATACAGTAATATCAATAATCGTTCAATTAAATTGTGTTTATGTTTTTGAAATTTTACAATCGCCATGCATTGTAAAGGTAATTATGGGTAATTTAAAGAATAAAAATAAAAATTAAAAAACTAATAATTACAAAGTAGAGAAATATCTAATGAGTAAACCAAGTAAAATAAATACAATGTCAAAATTAATTGAATGTTTTTTATTTATTTCGTTTTCCGAGACAAAAAATCAGAAACAATGAATTATTTTCATAAAAAGAGCGCTAAATATGGGCATATGAGAAAACTTTTATGACATTTCTTTTACATAACTGTTTCTTTTTCGGCATGATATTGCGAATAAAATTTTCGTGAATAATCTTGCAAATCGTAAAGACTTCTAGACTTAGGAATAAAGAATAGATTTATGTAACATAAATCCTGATGTCGCTCAACAGTAGATAGTGAGCCGTCACCGCATTTCTCATAGTATTTTAATTTAGAATCAGATATTTAGTTTTTTAAATATTATGTCATTTAGATCGTTTGCTTCCTTAATAATACGTAAAAGTCTTATTCGCCTACTTACATTTGTCCTCTATTTTTTAATTATATCTGAACGCAAATGGTAGTTTTCCAAATGGGTTTCGTAAAATGATGAATTGCTGCTGTAATTGATTATTCTCGAATTATAATAAAAAATACAAAAATTTGAAAATAAACAAGATAAAGTAAAATCTAGATGCCTAAACATCTTAATCCAAATCAATCTATCTGAGAGTTAATAAGCTAACAACTAAGATTTATTGATAATATATGTAAGCATGTCAATTGACTGTATAATACATTAAAGTATTTAAATATGAAATATAAAGTAATTCGTTTTTTACTATTTACTTTGTATTACTAAGTTTATGTTTCAATCATTTTTTACTACATTCTAAGCTCCGTCTGTAATAAATTTGAAAATATTGAAGTATTTGACATGGAAATAAATAATTTTATAATCTTATCCATTTATTACAAAATTTATTAGTATGTGTTAGAACAATGCAAAATAAGAAGTTACACAATATTTTACGACTTTTTAAATAGATATTAATTATTATAATAAACACTTTTATTTATAAATAATAAAGCATTCAAATTAGTAATTGACACTACGAGTACAAACAGATGCATTTTTATAATTGTTAGTCCTACACGGCTATTCTACTAAAGTTGAGGATTCATGTTGCCATGAGCTAGATGCTGGAAGTAGACTTGTCCATATATTTTACAATGTGAACTTGAAATTTAAATTTTATTAGATTAAGGAGTGACACAAGTGGGATTTAAAAGTATAGGAAAATTTATCTTAAGGCAATCAATTTACAAATTGGTTAATACTATATGTCGACGGAATGGTTCTTTTTTCATTCATTTATAATTTGTTTTAATTCTAAACATACGGAAATAATGTTAAATAATAAAACAAACAATTACTATAAGGTAAGCGATGATTTTATTTATTTTTATTTATGGTAACTAGCACGCAATTTAACTATTTTAATATAAATATTTTTAATACATTTTGATACACCTGACTTATGACGAAAAGTGCCCCGAAAGTGTTAGGGAAATAAGAATGAAAAATGTGTATTTTTAAAATTAATATTTACACATTATAAAATTAAATAATTAATTAAAAAATTATAAATTAGGGCTAAATTTTTTATTGCCGACAGTCAACAAAATATTCCAGTTTATTGAATTTTGCAACAATAATTATGTAATTATTTTTCCAAAATTTATTTCTTGATTTTTAAATTCAACAGCAAATTTTTTTCGGTTATCTTAATTACGGTCATGGTTAACTCCTTCTATAAGCTCTCACCTCTTTTCCCGTCAAGATTTTGGTGCTGGTTTTAATCCCATAATTTAAATCCCGATTCCCGCTAGCCACCGTAATTCTATTTTGGATAAAGGTGATTACCAAAATGCCATTAATTTCAGTGTTTATTATAATACTTTTTTTATACACACAAATTATATTATATGAATTTAAATCACTTTATTCTATTTATAAGATACGTACTTTACAAAATTACAAGCTGAATTATTTTTATATTACACTATCTTATTTTTAATAAAATTGTTGCCCTTTATTACGTTTTTTTATAATTGTGTTTTTTTTTTCATTTCAATGCTATTAATTTTGATATATGTAACCAATAAAAATCAATTTATGCACATTTTGTTTTAGTGACAAATAGTTTTTTGTAGAATTCTGTTTTTACGTTTCCACCAAACACAAACTGCAAGTTGATCTTTGTTGAAAAGTCAACAAGATTTACATTTTATGGTTGATTAATGACAACTTTTCATTTTTAACTCTGATAATTTTTATACTGCCAAGCGATTCTGGTTTTCAAGTATGTAGATCTCGGGAATATTTCTGGAATACACTGATTTATTTATATCACCGACTGATAAATTTTGCATTTCATTTTTTGTTCACATAGATCCAGAAAGATTTTTCAGTTTTTAGTACCTACACGATCGTTATAAAACTTATAACTCTCAGAGACTATCAGGAGGTTCCCCTTTTCACTGAACATATCTTTAATGTCTGTAAATAAGGAGAAAAATCAAAACCACCTTTTTTCTAGCTTTGGATGAAAACGAAACAGTTGACAGAATTGAATATTTGAAACTAATATTATTAATAAACAAAATACTAAAAACCGATTAATTGCTTCCTAATGAGATAAAAGAAAGGGGATCGAGGTAGGGATTACAGGACTTTAGCTGGCTCCAAAAAGATAAAATGACGGTGAAGGGAATCGAGATTTCTACCAAATGCATCAGTAAAACCTGGCAATAATAAGATACTGATAAAAGCAAAATATACATACAATTTCGATTAAAAACATACAAAACGAGATATATACATCGTATACATTCCTATGGTAGAAATAATCATTATTATAATAATAATTTTATGTACTGTTTTATTAAACATTTAATATTAATAATCATATACGTATAGAGAAAACTTTGGATATTTAGTCTCGGAGCTGAAGTCCATAATAATCTACTGATTTTTGGATTTCATCACTTGTTGCTCTAAGTAATTTCTTTTTATTTATTTAGAATTCGTTCGTTTCTTATTCTTTTCAAAAGTCTGACAATTGCAGTCTTCTTGGTGGTATCTCATAGCTCATTCTAGCGCATAGATTTGTTGTTTCGAAAAATTTGCCACTTGTGTTTTTGCTTCGAATTCCATACTTTCCAGTCCATGAATAGTTTCTCTGTTGTTTACTATGGTTACGCTTTTGGTATCTCTTATTTCCTTTAAATCTTTAAAATATATTTTCTCGTCCAAACTAATTGCATATATCTATTTTGATTAATGTTGTTTCATCTATTAATATTTCTTTTCATACTTCTAACACTTAATTAATTATTAATGATAACGAGTTTTTTACAGATAATCAGGATACTACTGGTAATTTGCTTTACTATATTTGTGCCAAACGTAAATGGTTTCTATGAATTAGTAGGAGATATCATAAGTGCTGCATTAGAACTAGCCAGAATACAAACAGTGTTTCTTCCAATCTACCCACCTAAAAATAGACCCGGTAAGTGTAAATTAACATTTAGTTGTAAAAATTTAATACGTTGGTCTATCTACTTTATAAGATTTTATTAAAAATACCACCTAAGTAACAATTTCATTTAAATTAAAGAAAAAGAACAAAACGGGTACAGTTTAAATGGATTTCTAATAAGAGAAATGAAATTGGTTATGTGTGTTATTCTGATAGGAATATTAAATGAAATTTCAAAAATACTCAAAGTAGTATTGAAGTCAAGCCCTTAATTGAGCATATACGAGGACAAGTCAGATAAATTCGGGAATAGCTATAATAAAAAAATGTCCTTCAAATGTAATCTCCAACTTCTTCAGGGTAAGAAAAATGTTGATCAGGCATTCTGTTTTTTATTATAGGAGACAAAAAAAACTACTTCATTCCAAATATGGATTATGGGATGGGTGGGTCATTAGTTCGACATTTGTACTCTTCAAAAAACCAATTATTGCCTATGGTTATGGAATGTTACTGTTACATTATTGGTTGTTTGTTTTTCGCCACTGATCAACTTGGGAAAGCATATACTCAATTTATAGATTGTTGCTTTTATTCTTATTCATAAGAATAGATCGACTTTTCGTTACCCAGTAATAAATCATAAATATATTTGAAATTGCTATTGTTAAATTTTTTCAGCATTATTTTGCACCTGTTGTTTCTGAGTTCTGGATAGATTTTGTGGTATCCAGCGAAAACAAAGTTTCCTCACGACTAAATGAATACGCAAAATAGAAGGTATTGAGAGAGAAATGTGCAAAGGTGCATGAATCAGCAACAATTTTTTCAATTTCAATTAATGTTAAGGGAAGTTCTTTCCTTGGTTGATCCTCAAGCCAAACACGACCAAATTTAAAGTTTCTAAACTATATTTGTTTTGGACGGATCTGCACTACCAAATATAAAAATTAAAGGTTACATATATTATTGTTACTATAATACAGTGCTAGTCAAATATCTTCTTCTTCTATCGTAACCTTTGAACGGTTATCCTTATAATAATGAAATTTGGAGAATGAAAATAAACGAATGTAGGATTCTCAACTAGATATAACAGATGACGTAATAGTCACAGATGACGTCACAGGACCACTGTGATCAAAATTTTTTATTGAAGTCTTATAGCAAGTGACACCTCGTTTGAAAGGTACTGAAAATACCTATACTAATTTTGTTTGGTTTAGGCTGACTTTGATGGCTAAATTAAATAAATACTAAACCCAAAAAAAATTAGTATGACTGAATAGGCATTTTCAGTACCTACATCTTTTTATTTTCACCCTCGAAATTTAATTATTATAAGTATAACCGTTCAAAAGATACGAGAGTGGAGGGAACTTTTGACAGCACGTTTCCTAGCGTTAGGTTCATTTTTAATACACTTCATAAACTTTATAACCACATAGTGTGTAACCGGACAAAGATTTTAACAATTGGAAAAACGGACAGATTCTAGATATATTGTAATGTATTTATGTACAGACGTAGCTAATCACACAAGTATGGTTGCCAGATTCCTATCCATTCCATTAATCTATGTTCCCTCTTATCAGTGTACTAATATTAGTTACATACTGAAACTAACATATTTTTTATTACCTAATTAATTTTTTACATTGGCTAGTAACAGTTCTCAAATATTTTTAATAATGTCTTAGTGTGGTATGTAAGTTAACGTGATTTGATTGCTCATTACCATTCCAATTATTTTTAATGTCTGCGAAGACGTCTGATGCTCCAAATTATTCCTATTCCTATTATATTGTGTTAAATTTAAGGTAAAAGCAATAAGACATTAAAAAAGGAGGAGGTAATCCGGTCGTTAGCCTCACAATGAACGATTTCTTCATATATTTTTTATACATTCTATATAACTATAATTTTCTTAAAAAATGGGCTTCTCCCGTTAACTGTATATACGAATAGTTATCTTTTATTTTTGGTAAGATTTCAGTAGATGATATTTTTAGAATCTAACATAAATCTACTGTATCTATTATATGTAAATAATAAATAATTTTTTGCTTCCTTTTAGTAAGAAAAAAATTTAAAAAATGTAATTATTAAATTATTAGAATTTAACAGATTAAAAAACCAATTTAGTGGAATGTATCTGTAATATATCCTTTTAAATTTTACCATTTCATAAATACACATGAATGAAGATTGACATAAGTATTTCAAATTAATTAATATACATAAGCCGTTAAACATCAGCCATTAACAACAAAATGTTTAGAAATAATTAGTAAGCTTTTACTTTCAATTTTTACTCAAGTGGTTTTTAAAAAACACTTAGTAGTAGGTGTTTGTTATAATTATATCTGTTTTGCTATCAGATAAATGAATATACGTGAGCATTATTATTTTTATATTTAAATACTTTTATTTTTTAAAGTAATGGTACAATTACGTATAAAAATGAATTAAAATAATTACCAAAAAGGCTTTCAACACGATTCTGACGAAGTATTTAGAATAGTAAAATCAATGTATGTTAATGAGATCGCAATTTAACCTAGATTACTAATGTCTCAGTAAAGTTATCTAAAGAAAATGAGTAATTATTCTTTTATTTTTTTAAATTTGCAAATTGAAATAAGAAAGTTCACTATTTATTTTACTAGTTTGTTCAACATAAAACTGGCTGAAAATAAAAGGCAACTTTATACACCGTATTTAATAAAACTTCTAGATATTGAAAATGTGGAAAATATTTTAGCAGCAATAGTTTTGTATCTTAGACAATTTTGAGCAGTGTACTTTCCTCAAATAATTTTTTAATACTGTACAAAAAAATTGATGATGTAATTTATAAATTTTTTAAGGTTGAACGTATTCGCGAAGAATTGCAACAAAATATTTTTTATTTTTATATTTTAGAAATTGAAAAATTCGACTTTATAATAATCGGATCGAGCCCATCTGGTGCAGCACTTGCAAATAGATTGACAGAAAATCGTAATGTTAATGTGCTTGTACTAGAAAACGGAGAAGAAGCTAATTTATTAACAGACATCCCCATTATAGCAGGAGCTTTTGAGTTCACTTCCTATAATTATGGCTACAAAACTGAACCTCAACCAGGATTTTGCAGGGGTAAGTATAAAACATATATTTTTTAATTACAGCTAATTAAGGAAGTATGGGAGTGGTAAATACTACAGTAAATCTTTGGTGACAAATAAGTGAAGAAGGGATTTGGAAAGGAAGAAACAACCAAGAAAACAGACATACTAAAAGCATATAAAATAGGTACTGTAATGAGAATATAAGGTAATAAAATATTCCCAAAATATACCTATATACCTAAAAAAGATAGAAATTGGACAAAGAAAAGATGGAGAAGTGAAGTGGTAAAAATGCTGAACAAAACCAAATACAATAATAACCCATTAGATAAAAGATGACATTATTTTTTCCAATTTACATGCTCTTTTATTTTTTATTTATGTTATATTTTAGGTTGTCCGAACAGGCAGTTAGAATGGCCCCACGGAAATGCTCTTGGTGGTAGCACAATAATCAATTACAATATCTACGTAAGAGGAAATCCAGGAGACTACGATAAATGGGCTGCTTTGGGGAATCCAGGATGGTCTTATAAAGATATTCTTCCTTATTTGATTAAAATAGAGGATACCCATGTAAAAATTAGTGATCAAGAACTGAGAGGTAAAGGTGGATATTTAACTGTAAGTGACGCCCAGTGGAGATCCAAAATAGCCCCTATATACGTTAATGCTTGCATAGAAGCAGGACACGAATATGTAGATTATAACGGCAGAAGACAATTAGGGGTAAATTAGTATATTATCTTATTTTTATGGTGTCGTATATATTTTTACGTTATGTCTAGAACTAATTAAAGTCAATTATCGTTTTTAATGTAAATGCAATAATTGTGTACACTTTTATTTAAGTAGTGCAATATTATTTTAAGGTTTTCTACTTTAAATAAAAAATTAGGAATTTTACTTATTTTTAAGGTGTCTTTTATCCAAACTACTACAAGGAACGGAGTACGTTGCAGCGCAGAAAAGGCTTATCTGCGACCGGCTCATAAACGGAATAATTTGAAAATACAGGTAAAATCGAAAGTTACTAAAATTCTTATCGATGAAAAAACAAAAACTGCTTATGGAGTTGAATATTACTATAAAAAGAAGAAACATCTAGTTTACGCCAGGAAAGAAATTATCTGCTCGGCAGGCTCGTTAAATTCTCCTCAGGTCCTTATGTTATCCGGTATTGGCCCCAAAAATCATCTCCAAGAACTAGGTAATATATTCTGATTCTTCATAATGACTCTTTCTACCCTTACTTTATTGAATCTATTAATTATAAAGAAAAAGATAAATTATACTTATCTTAAATTTTCACAGTTTTCCAAAGCTTTTTTAAAAATGTGTATATAACTTTTTCACCTAATAGCTTCTTCAGATATGTCATATAAAATTAACAGATTTTTTAGGTGCATTCTTGATTTCTTATTGTATGTATTCGAACCAATCAATATGTTTGTAAAAAATCTGTCAATTTCCTATGACATATCTGAAGATACCAATATGTAAAACTAGTCACATACGTATTTTTAAAAAATCTTTTGAAAACTGTGGAAATTTTAGACAACTTATCTTTTATATTTAATCTGATTCTTTTTACCTCATGATCTCTGTGTAAATATAAATTAGTTTATTTTTAATCTGCAAATTTTGTGAAAAATATATTATATGAAGTACGGATTGCTTAAAATTTATACTGCCCATTGAAATTTACTACAAAACATCACAAAATTATTCAGGTTATTCCGCATTTTTCTACTTTAAGCTGGTATAACTAATTCATAAAATATTCTTTATTCGCGACTTGGCTGAATTAATGATGGATCTGGATAATTGCGCTAGATGTAAAAAGATTGTTAAAACGGGATATAGGTGCCAAAATTGTATTTTATCATATTACGCATCTTTAAAGCATATGTAAAATGTGCAATTTTTCAAAGATAATATTGTAGTTTGTTGCAACGAATCTGGTGTTACAACGCATTCTGTTTCTGATATTGTTCCCGTTGCTCCGACTGAGGTGGAAATAAAATCTGCTGGAATTGAAACAGCTTCTGATAATACTATAGACAAAATAACCATTAAATATTTAGAAGAATTTCTAAAGGAAAAGAAAGAGACATTATCATTATCAAAAAATTGCAATAAATTCATTAAACGATCAAATATTGTTTTTAAATAAAGAAGTAACACAATTACGAGATTTCGTCGGTATTCCTACATTGTCAAATATTAAAAAATCAAAATGTAAGCTGAGTTCTTCCGAATACCCAAAAACCAGTCTAAACCAAAATGATCTGAAAGATAACACATATTTGTCACGTAGTGAATAAAAAAGTGTTAGCAAAGCTCTACATAATATCGAAACCCAACAGATGTGTCAAAAATGAACTTTCCGATCCAAAGTCCAATATTATCGAACAGAATTTATCTAGTTCAGTTTGAAACGTAGTTAACAAAAACTCTACATAATGTCGAATCCCAATTGGTCTGTCAAAAATTTATCAAAAAAAAAACAGAAAGTTATCCATAACACTCAAATGTGGTACAAAGATTCAAATCCAATAAAATACAAAATCAAACGACATACAATTTTATTAAACGACAACTAGTTTCGACCCCTTAAGGCTATCTTCAGGTCAAGTAAACCAACAGTAAAAACAACAATGTTAAAATAAGTGAAAGGAGACTCTCACAATCTCTCCCAAAATGAACCAGAATTATACAACTTAACTAAATTAACATAATGCATGTGGTACAAAATCAATAAAATAACAGTTATGGAACATATTTAGATATATGCAAAGTTTGAAAATTATTATAAAATTGAACGAAAATACAGGTAATAATTTCAAACTAAAGGTTTTGCGAAAAAATAAAAAGTCACGTTTAGTAATGATATGTATAAAAAAGAAAAACAGGAACATGGAAAAACAAGAGTAGGGGTTTATTAAGAGCACAAGAAAAGGATTATATCCCAGTTTTGGGTAGGGAAAGAACTTTTTTATTTTTTCGCAAAACCTTTAGTTTGACATTATTACCTGTATTTTCGTTTATTTTTATAATAATTTTCAAACTTTACGTATATCTAAATAAGTTTCGATACCTGTTATTTTATTGATTTTGTACCACATGCATTATGTTAATTTAGTTAAGTTGTATAATTCTGATTCATTTTGGGAGAGATTGTGAGAGTCTCCTTTTACTTTGAATTTTAACATTGTTGTTTTTACTGTTATTTTACTTGACCTGAAGATGACCTTAAGGGGTCGAAACTAGTTGTCGTTTAATGAAATTGTATGTGGTTTGATTTTATATTTTATTGGATTAGAAAAATATATCAACTTAAATTAACCTTCTTACTCTATGTGTAATGAAAATCCCTTAAGCAAAAGAAAACCTAGACATTTACTAATTGGAAACAACGACGGTACATCGGGTTGTCCATTTAAAGCCGATAAACAAACCATCATTACCATATAACAAATTGGGATCTTGAAATAAATGGCGACGAAATATTGATCTACTTAAAATAATTAGCTCCTAGTTTAAGGGTAGAGAAACTCAGTTCAGGAAATCCGGACGTGTATCCATCTTTTAAAATTAGTGTTTTGTCTACAGCATCTCGAAATATTTTAAAAACTGAAATTTGGCCAAGTAGAATTGCTCTTAATCGGTTTTTAAGTTCTCCGTATTAATTGTTAATAATAATATATTTAAAAATTACTTTAACCGATTTCCTATGTCCATTTTGATTTGAACGTTCAGGGTTTGTCTAATAAATTAACAGATTTACAAATTTTTTTAGATAGCAACCCATTTGATATTCTCTGTGTTTCCGAGCACTGGTTAGACACAATTAGCTTAAACAATATTAAATTAGATCGGTATTCGTTAATCTCGTCCTTTTGTCGCCAAGCAAGAAAAATGCACGATGGCGTGGCAATATATGCAAAATCTGGAATATCTACTAGAAATATTATTATTCAAACATTCTGCCGACCGTTTGATGCAAAGTTTTGTGTCGTTGTAATTAAAGACTGTAGCTTGGCTGTTATAACTATTTACCTTTCTTCTATTAAAGACAATATTTTAGTATTTATTGAAATGTTAACGAATTTAGTTGAATTTTTGTATAAAAAATATAAAAAATTATTATTGTTGATATAAATCTAGATCTAGATAGTTATACAGAACATGCTAAAAATGTGTGGAATCTCTTTAATATGTACGGTTTAAATCACTTAATTCACCAAGCAACTGGAATAACCATCTCATCAAGATCTTGCCTTGATAATATAATAACAAATATTAATGAAGATCAAGTTTCAGGTGTACATGAGACAATTATATCTGACCATAGTGGCATCTATCCCTTTGTAAATTTCAACATTTCTAAAAAACCAATACATTATAAGAGAAGGATAATTAACGACAATAGAATAGAAAACTTTGTTTGTATTATAACAGAGGTAAACGGGGATATTTTTGATATTAGTTCTTTAACCTCAAATCAGTGTATTGATACAATTATTAATGTTTTGTCAAATGCAGCTGATAGAGCCTTTCTTTTAAAGTCAATATACCATAAGCCACCTGGATTAAAATGGTTTACTGCAGAGTTATAAAGTATGCGAAAGCGAGTATTTGATAGTAGGAATAAATATAAATTTTCTAATTCGCCATTAGATTGGAATGATTATTGTAAATTACGTAAAGCGTATAAAATTGGATTAAAAGTATCCTAAAATCTGAAAATAAAAGCAAGACAATTTGGGGAATTATAAATGAGAAAATAAATATAAATAAATCCAGTTCAAACAGTATTAAAATTATTGAATGACTTGGTGATGCTGATATGCACCCTCATTCCTACCTCAATAAAATTCAAAAACATAAATCTTCATTTTTTATGTTACCCTTTTTAGTATCTGACGTACTCGAGGTCATTCATTCCCGTAAAAACAAACATAGTACAGATTATTATGGTTTCAATGCACGAATTATTAAGGCTTGTTGCACTTCATTACTTGCACCCCGAACACATGCTTTTAACAAATGCTCTACTGAAAGCATTTGGCCCAACTCCTTAAAAATATCAAAAATTGTACCGGTTTTTAAAAAGAGTGATGGATGTATGGATGTACTAGATAATTACAGACCAATAGCAATCGTTCCCATATTATCTAAAATATTTGAGATCTTAATTAAGTATAGATTTATATCTTACTTGGGAAATATAGCTATATGATTGAATTTGCAGTTTGGATTCCAAAAGGGAAAGTCTGCATTAGTAACGATTGTTGATGAGATAGTTAATGACCTTGATAATGGATGTGAATGTGATTTATCTAAAGCATTTTATTGCGTAAATACGGACATTTTATTGGAAAAAAATGAGATTTTACGGATTTAGAAATGAACAATACGACCTAATGTCTTCTTATCTTAATAATATATGTCAATACGTATTTTTTAACAATGTCAATTCCATTCCATACTTTCTATTAAAAACGGAGTACCCCAAGTTTCTGTCTTGGTCCTTCTATTATTTATAATATATGTTAATGACTTACCTAAATATATCGAGCATTTAGGCAGAGCAATATTTTACGCTGATGAAGCTACCTAATTTCTAAAGACTGTGTGTAACGAGAGTCTTGTAATGGCCAAAAATTGGTCTCAAGTCAATAAACTTAAATTTAATGAGTCAAAAACTCAACAAATATGGTTCAGTGTTCACAAATTTGCAGTTAAATCGGAACCTGTTAAACTGTGATAATGTTTGACACTTCGCTCAATTGGTTGAGCCAAATCGATGTTTTGTGCTCAAAATTATCGAAACAAATTTTCGTATTAAAACAGTTACGTAACAATATCAGTGACAATAATGTAATGAAAATTGCTTACTTTGCTTTAATCCATAGTCACTTGTCTTATGGCATTTCACTCTAGGGCAATTCTAACGGGTCTCACAAGGTTTCAGTACTTCAAAAGGCAGGATTACTAATTGTGGATGGTTCAACATACCGGCATCAACGTAAAGATTTTTTTTTAAATATAAAATACTTTGCTTGCCCTGCCAATACATATTCGACTAACTTTTAAGAATACATCTTAAACTGAATTATATTCCAAGGCATAGCGATTTTCACAATTACAACACCAGAAATGCAAATTATCTCGTAAATATGTATATACTTACGCATGTCAACGGCTAAATTGAATCGATTTGGCTTAAGTATATTTAATTTTTCCCAGACAAAAAAATAACTAAAATGAGCAATACTCAATTTTACAAATTTGCTAAAAATCATTTGATAGAAAACTTTTTCTACAGTATTGCTGGTTAAATTAGCTATTCCGTGGAATATGCATCATATTTTTAATTTATAACGAATTAAAAAATGTATTCGAGTACATATTTCATTTTGTATTTTCAAGTGTTTTTAATTTAATTCTTGGAATTATTTTGTGTCTTGTATAATTTTCTAAAGTTTTTATAGTTTAATCGATTTATATTTTAATGTTTTTACTAATTGTGAATTTCCTTTATTCTATCTATACTATGACTAGGTATTTTATTTTATCAACATTTAAATTTATATTGCTATTAGATATCCTTGACTATAAACGTATTCTGTATGTAAATTGGTCATTAAAGGAAATTTATTTATATTTATTTAAACATTTTTTTCCATAGTTATAAATAATCAAATACAAATATTATTTTTATTAATTTTAATTATGATATAAATTTAAATTGATTTACTTCTCAATAATAAATTTAATTCTGTGGATTCGGAATAGTCAATTGTGAATTTAGTAGTAAAACCGATAATTTTGGAACGATAACGTGAGCCATGAAAATCCTGAATATGCTTATTAGAAGATGCACTATTTTTACTATAATCACATTAATACATATTATAAATTAAGGAATTTTGATAATAAAATATAAACAAATAATTATAAAAAAGTTCAATATGTGTAATATATTCAATAAATGTTTTGCTTCTTTAAATATTTTTAATGATTGTATGTGAGTAATGATTTAGTATCTAAAATATATAGATAAGGAAAAGGAAAAGTACATTTCTTTTACTGTGTGTTGATGGTTGCTCAGCGTCAGGATAAAATACTAGAATAGGGATTTTTGTGAAGTCGATATGATTAAAGCAAAAAAATAGTTATATATATAGAAAAAAATATTATTTTAATTCGTAAAAGTACATTCCGGTTGCAGAAATTATTTAACTAATAATAAATATTTTTTTAATTTAGAGATTCCCGTTATTAAAGATTTACCAGTGGGACAGAAAATGTACGACCATGCTACTTTTCCCCTCATAATGTTCGAAGTAGAGGAACCAGTGGTAATAGATGCTTTAAAATCTGCATTAAATCCATTTAATTATATTGGGATTCTTTTTGGAGATGGAGTTTTTACATCAATTGGTAAGTAAAATACTTCCAAATACATGATTAGAAATTAAATTGTGTAAATAAAATTTTCATTAATAATTGTAATCCAGTATCGAAACAGAAATTTATTTAGAATTTAAAATTTTTACTTAACTTCTTACCTGATCAAGAATTTCATTAATTGGTTCATAGAACCAAGAAAAAATTTCCGACAAAACATATTTTTATTAATTTTGCCATAAGGATTAAATCATCAAAATAATTTATCTGTTATTTATATTTACTTATAATATTTTTTTATTTTACCTTTACAGGTGGAGTGGAAGCAATAACCTACGTTAAAACAAACGTTTCAACTGAGCCGGACCCTTTATATCCAGATGTTGAACTCTTAATGGTCGGTGGATCATTAAATACTGATTTTGGATTGATTTTCAGAAAAATTTTTAATATTCCACCCCGTATTTATGATAAAGTTTTCGGTCCGTTGATAGGAAAATACGTATATTTGGTAATTACTTACTTATTTAAATTTAATACTTATTTGTTTCCAATTATATTTAAATTATTATAATAAACTCTCTAGCAAGATGATATAGCAATACCGAAAATAATAAACGAATTGGACAAAAACAATAAAAAATAGCTCAAGCAGCGATTTGTGGATCAAAACTCTTGTGAGAACGCAACTTACTGCGATATTTAGTAATTTAATTATCAGAGACGTAGTGAGGAAGATAGTGTGAAATAACTGATAATATTTATTTTAAAAGAAAATTATTATTCTGTTATAAAATCAATCTAATGAAATATGTAACACTCCAACTAAACATAAATAAAATATTTATATAAATACAAAAAATGTATAAGCAACATTTAGATTGTAGAAAATAATTATAACTCTCAAAAATACTTGAAATAATAATTTATCTATCATATCAGGTATCATTTCTTATTATAAAAACAATAAATAATGTATATACAGGGTGCGGCATTAGTGGGCCGAAGTACGATATATGCGTTTTTATTGAAGTTACGAAAAAAAAGTTTTTACAAAAAGTGTAGGCAGTTTTGAGATTCACATTTTAAAATTAGTGCCAAATGTACAGTGTATTCAGGAACGCAGTGCCAGACAAAAATTTTGTTTTTTAAATAGAACACCCCGTATATTTTTACATTTTCATAAACTTCTTGCCGAGCTAATTTCAACGATGTATCAGACTTAATGGCTATTATGTTTAATAAAGGATCTACAGCCACCTGAAAATCACTGTTTTTGAATTTAGATGTTTGTAGCAACCGTTAAAAATCAATAAAAACAGTTTACATGTCCCTATCCTAAGTTTTAAAAATTCATTTGTAGAATAAAAAGGAACACTTAACACCGGTCGATTTTGTTAGCGCGTAAATATTTATGGTATTCTAAATTTTCTAAGTTTATACTTTTATTAACACCATACCACTTAAAATATTAATTCTTAGTTACAAATACCGGATTGTTTTTTAAACTACATTTAGCTTTTTTCTTCTATCTCCGTGATATCTTCATATAAAGATAATTCCTTATAATATACAGGTGTTGGATATATGGCTTTAACCGTACACTAATGTTTCCATTCATTCTTATTTAAAACTAGTCTTTTAGCCTCATTTCAATCAGTCACTTTCTCCTTTAAGTTTTGTTCTATAAGAAATTTATTTTGGTCTTTTTGCATTCATCTTAGATTACCATATTTGTTTCACTATTCTGGAATCTGGAATTTTTAATCCTTTGCAGGTGACCCCTCCGGCCTAATTGCCTGATCTTTATGAATTCCAGTGTTGTTTTTATTTGCAACTCCTTTCTTATTTCCTCATTCAATATTTCACATATTCACTTCTGTTGTTTGGATCCTAAATGTCATCATTTCCTAGATGTTTTCATTTAATAGTGAAATGTATTGTCGAGATCGTCGTTGATTAGCGCGCTTAAAGCGTAAACTTTGTATGGCGCTGTTGTAAGTTTTTTATAGCTTAGGGGATTATGCTGAAATCGCACCAGTATGTTTAAGCCACTGAACGACCGATGTCACATCATTAAAATATGCATTTCTAACCACTTTCTCTATTTGGTTGAACTGTTGAAGGAGGTAGGAAGCGTTTGGTGAAATACACTGGTACCCGGGACTCCGGGGATCGAATGTCAGTTCACTTCTCAGTCAACCACAATTGTGGGAGTTGACTAAGTACTTCATCAATATACATATTTTTTGGGGAACAGTGTCTGGTGGCGTTTGTTATGTTCACTGGTAATATTGTTACATTGTGCACCAAACTTTCAATATCTTTGGGACCAACTAAGCCCGAGCATTCGATAAACCACGACGAGACTTTTTAAAATAAAGCTATTTTTCGAAATATTCAAATCGTTGTTTTAATACAACTAAACATTATATTATAAAAAATATACCAAATGGTCCCTATTCTTCTTAACTCATTAAATTTGTTTATGAAATCCTCGAAATTCTTAGGTAGCTAGTTATCCCTTTTGAAGATTTTAATCCCATAAGTAGTTTCTAATTAAAGGGAAAGTGTCATATGTTCTGTACATTAAGAATTCCTGAGAATAGACATTTATACTTAAGAATATTAGATTAGATACTACAATAAAAAAAGATCGAACACTTAGGAACAATGTAAATTCTATAGCAAATATACCATATTA
Organism: Hermaeophaga mercurialis; assembly: GCA_951812935.1. Taxonomy (NCBI): domain Eukaryota; kingdom Metazoa; phylum Arthropoda; class Insecta; order Coleoptera; family Chrysomelidae; genus Hermaeophaga; species Hermaeophaga mercurialis. Next base: position 23,589,784 of record OX638358.1, on the reverse strand, counting down.
AAAATGGAGATTTATCGTTAAGTTGATTTGAATCATAGCAGATAAATAAAAACAGAGGAAATGCTACAGCCATTAAGAAATTCTTACTGTAAGAACGGAATAACAGAAGGGTGTGCATCAGATCTGTTAGGTCACAGTGTATCTAGACCTTTAGCATAGGCAGATTGTTGGCAATCATCAAATCCTCTATTTTCTAATTTAGAAAACAAAAATTAGCAATATATTTGAAAATGCCTTTCTTTTTCATCCCGCAAATAATCACTCCTCAATAATTTCCAATTTTTCGGCCCTCACCGAAATAATTTAATTAATTGCTTGAATAGTTGACGATGATGTCCATTTTGCATTATCTTCTTCTACATCAATTCCGAAGTGAGACATCAATTCTACAACCGGTGGTGCTTTTCCATAATTCATTTTTGATAAGTGACTTTCTTAGTTTGTTTAACTTATGGAACAATAATTTTGAATTCCTTAGTATTTATTTATTAATAATAAGATAAATATTTAATAATGAGATAAATGTCAATTAAGGATTAGTATACCTTTATTTAAAAAAAGTTAGTCTTACTGCAATGCCAATATTTTTTTTGTAATAATTTCCAGGTAACGCCAGTATTACTCCATCCTAAATCGTACGGATGGATTAAGTTAAGATCCAAAAACCCGTGGGATGTACCACTGTTTTATGCAAATTTCTTATCAGATCCAGAAAACATGGATGTTAAAACATTTATAGCAGCATTTAGAGAACTCCAAAGAATAAATACAATGCCTTCTCTTCAAAAATATGGAGCTAGACTCGTGGATATTCCTGTACCAGGTATTTGTACAATATATTTGTTCAAAATTAATTAACATATTTAACAAAAGTATATGAAATTAATAATTTATATTGATGGCTCTGCTACAGATCATTATTTCAAGTAGACGAAATACTGTCAAGAATACATTGATAGACGAATTATTTTTTAGGATGTGAACAACACGAGTTCAATTCCGACACCTACTGGGAATGTGCATTGAGAACCATAATAGGCAGCTACTACCATCAAGTAGCAACATGCAAAATGGGACCAATAAATGATCCTGAAGCAGTAGTAGATAATAAGCTAAAAGTCTACGGTGTTAAAAATCTTCGAGTTGTAGATACAAGTGTCATTCCAATTCCTCCAGCAACGCATAATATGGGTCCAGCATACGCCATCGGTGAAAAAGCAGCAGATTTAATTAAAAAAGAACACAATATTTGAATCTGAGAAAAAATAAGCAATCAAAAAGTTCCTATTCTTTACGTATTATTTGTTTTAACAAAAAGCATGTCAAAAGTTTTTTATTGTTTTGTTCCGTTTTGAAAGGAAGATATTTAATTTTTAATTTTGCCGGACACCGTTTAATAAATCAATATTTATAATAAATTACACATATACATAATAAAGTATTAAAAAAAGTATTATAGTAAAAAAACATAACTTTAAAATAAAAGTTGTTCCAATTATAGTGTGAAATTTAGCACCCTAAACCCTAACATAGCCTACCCTACCATCATTTGGTTGGGCATAGACTACGTAAGAAATTATTGAAGTAGATTCGAGGACAGAAAAAATAGCATTTACGGGCTTTTGAATGTACGAGGGTCATTTTTAAAATAAAAAGCGTTTGCGCATTATTTCCACGCAGATTTACTACTGTTCTGAGAGTACGATTTGTCTCTCTGCTTTGATTTTTAAACGCAAGAAATGTTCACCCTACTGACATTCATCAGCAGCTTGTAGAAGTTAATGAATGATGGCAACGTGTGGAATTAGTGAAGGAATAACAAATGTTCATGAAATTTGCCAAATCTGGCGCTACACTATTGACGTAATTTATCAAAACTTTTCTCAAATTCCAAGATCAGTAATTTATGAAATTCTTTCAGACAGACTTCAATACAATATAGTTGGTGCGAGATGGGTGCTAGAGAAATATAAAACAAAGTGTATGGCATATTCTTTACCAATTGTGGAGTGCTATTACAAGGCTGGTAAAACGTTATAGAGTCATATTGTTGCTGGTGTTGAAACGTCGATTTCTTACTACGCTCTAGAAAGTAAATGGCAATCCAGTAGGTGCGAATCATTCAAATTCTTCCGACAAAACCACGAAAATCAAGTAAGAACTATCAACACAGTTTTCTGTAAGCGGAAACGCGTTTTGATGATAAACTTACTACCAAGAGGAACGTCGACAATAAATCCTAAAAAGTATAAAATCTTATTAAAGCTTGGGGCCAGTATTCAAAATCGTCGTCAGCAACTGCTTTCTAGCGGCGTCATTATATCATGACCGTAACCGTACCGACACATGTAAAAATATATTCTTATACTGCTCAACAATTGAAATGATCCACCATTAATTTTGAGTTGTTGCTCGTAAACTACGGTAAATAAAAAAAGAGACCAAAAAAAATTTACTTATGCGAGACTAAATATAGAAAATGAAACAATTGTGTTCGAGCGTTCCAAAACTTTTGTAGAAATGTAAAAAACACAAAACCAACCAAACCGTCGCGAAAGAATCTGTCAAAAAAGTGTGAAAAAGATGCATTATAAAGATACATTATGTAACATTAGTAGTTCGTTGGACCCCACAAACTCCAAGGATACTTCTACATCTATCTGGAATACTTCTTATCAGAGTATTTATGAAATCTTGAGGAATCCTCTTCCAATCTTCTAAAACGGCATTTGTTAGAACTCCGACGTTCTCCAAATCATCATTTCGTTTGGATACCTGTAATTTGAGACGTGACCAAACATGCTGGATTGGGGTCAGGTCAGGAGAATTTGTGAGCCACTCCATTCGTTGAATGTTGTGGGTCCTCAGTACTGTGGATACCAGATTGGCACGGTGTGGGCGAGCGTCATCATTGGCATACAAAAAATCTCGACAAAAATTTTCAGCAAATGGAACTACAACAGATAGAATACATCTGTCTCGATTACGAACTGCAGTCATATTCTCTGTGTGGAGGCTGATCAAGTCTATGCGTCCGTTCCAAATAATGCTTCCCCAGATGGTAATTCCACCTCAACCAAAAGCCACCTGAGGTTCCATAAGTGCTCTATTATATCGTTCATTTCTCCTCCGCCATATTCGAATTCGGCCATCTGAGCGAAAAAATGTGATTCTTGTCTCGTTCGCAAACATAACTCGACGCCAATCGTGCTCACCCCAATGCAAATGTTGTCTTCGAGCAACATTGTAAACCACCGTTAAGCGCATGCATTTGGCACGCTTTTTTGATCTCATACCATACTCATGCAACTTTCTTCTTACTGTCTGAGTCGATATTACAACACCAGTACTTTGCCGCAAGACATTATAAAGTTGAGAAGCATTTATTGTAGGAAGTCGACAAGCTGTAAGTCTAAGATACTGGACCTGATGTACTGCTAAAGCTCTTGGACGAACTCTACCATGTCGAAAGCCTACCTCACCGGTTTCATTATATCTTACTTCGGCCCTATTGATCACCCCACATTAAACAATCTTGCGACTTCTCTATGTAATTCATCTTGTCGCACTAAATGAACCACATGTTGTAATTCCCTATCGTTTAGTCTCCTGTACACCATTGTCGGATTCATTTTCAACTTCAAAAACTAGATCTTCTAGACTACATAAAATCATAAGTGTTACATACGGTTGAACTCGTATTGAAGAGAAGGTTCCAAGAATGACTGAATATATTGGATCATATATTTAAAAACCAAAGTGACTAATAATATTAGAGAAACGGTAAATCTAGCTACATTGCAAATATTAAATCTGAAATTTCCGTATCCCAAAATAGGCTTATCCCAAATTTTGTAGAATTCGTACTAGCAATTTACGAGATAATTGGCTGTTTCCAGACTTTTGGTCTACCTGTATATTATACTTCCTCATTTAAGATTAAAACATATATATTTATAAATACTGATATGAAAATAGATTTCGAAAATTAAATCACAGGAAAATTTTAAAATTAAAAAAATAAATAAACTACTAATAGTCAAATAACTGAAAAAATAATTAAATACTACCAGTAAGAATTATAATATGAAAAGTAATAATATATCTTGACTAAAACCACAAATCACATATTCTGTAAAATAAGGGGGCACTGGCTTTTCCCTGACTTTATTAAGTCGTTCACGAAAGACCAATGCATGATCGGCCACTTCTGGATGTGTTCCCAATTTGTTTCCCAAATATACATAATCATAATTGTTCAGTTAAATCAATTTATTCAAAAATTAAAATGTTCTTTAAGCCTAGACAAAAGCGATTAATTAATCATTTTCGAAAGACACATTAATTAATTTTTTATGTAATATGGGTTTTCTTGGCAAGGAAATATATTTTTTTAAAAAATTGTTATGTATTCGTATTTTTATCACTTCAGAAAAAATTTATCCTTCAAGCAAGGTTGTTGACATTCAATACTAAGCTTTAGTTTATAATTGGGTTTATCTTCTTTTTTAGCATAATTAATAATTAATGTTTTTGAGTCTGAATCTTAATGGGCGACGTTAGTATAATATTCTCTATGTATCCTATACTTTAGTTCAAATTCGGTGAGAATCCATGGTGGAAATTAAACAGAACGAGAATTACGTAAAGAAAGTCCGACCCTGTTCCTCGGCTATTCTTTTTGGATGACTAGTTTAATTTATTACCTTACTGCGGTGTAACCAAATTTTAGGGTGCCTATATTCTAGGATACATTTTCTCACCGAATTTGAATTACAGATGTTTGTAGCAAAGTCTACTAAACAAGGTTAAATTGAAAACTTTTACCAAATCTATCGTTTTTATAAAACCACAGGAAATTTAAAAAATAATTATTTTTTTTGAAAATGTTGAACAACTATTGTATAATTAAGAGCCGGAGTAATTTATCCAGACTAAGTATTTGTCATACGAGGATTGCTTCTTTAATTTCGGGAGACGGTAATACTGTATTGGTTTGATATTTAAAGCACGACTATTTGAAAATTTGACATTTGTTGAGATGATAAGTAAAAGTGACACAATTTGAACATATTGAGCCATTAGAGCATAATTTAATTTTGAAGTAACGAATCGAAAAGAAACCATTGATTTAAATCGCAAGTATTTCCGGGTAATTAAAAACAAAAGCCTTGATGGCGAATTTCATATGGGTCGACCAACAACCTCAAAAAAAGGCAGAAAACGTTGATGCAGTAAAAAAAGGATAATAATAGATCGCCATCTAATAAATAAGGAAATTTAGTCTTGTTTAAGAATTAATATGAAACAGATTAATCAAATTTTGGATGATCACTTAGGTGCAGAAAAATGTGTTCTTTACAGATACCGCTTAATAAATATATAAGATCAAAAACTGCTGCTAGTAAAATGGTCCAACGAAACAACGATTCAACTCTGGTATGTCAAATTTGATCTATGATATCGTTAATGGTGTTGAAAGTTGGATATATTCTTACGAACCGGAAAAAACAATTCACTGTTTGGGTATTTCAAAATGAAGCAAAGCCAACAAGTTGCTCGAAGTCGGAGCATTTCGAAGCAATTGTAGAACAGTAAATGCTCAGTGGTACACAACTATTTGTTTAAAGAAGAAAGTTTTGCTTGAAATAAGAAAAATTAATAGAAGGCGTCGCATCATTCTGCACTAGGATAATGTAACGAATAATTGATTATTTAACCACATAAAAGGTGGAATTATTGACCTATTCTCCATACAGCCCCGATATAAGCTCAAACGACTTTAATACATTTCCAAAAATCAAAAATTAATTGCGTGGTCAACGTTTTTCAAGCACAAAAGATGAAGTTGAAGTGTTTAAAAATGCCGTGATGAACCATCGTCAGATTAGAAAAATGTTATGACAACTAGTTTATTCGCATGAAAAGGAGCATAGTTTCTTAAGAGAAATAATTAGAAAAGCAATTAAACCTCTTTTTGAAATTAAAGCAACATACCTCGTATATCTAATATTGTTTAAAGCTAATTAGATAAAAAATTCCTAATTAAAAATATTTTTTCTACGATCACTATCCAAAGTAGGCTTTTATGCTTCGAAAATTAATCGCAAAATCGACAGCTTTGTCGTACGAGCGACAAAATTTTGAAATCTCACGCCTAATTTTAATTACGCATATAACTGTACAACGTACATATATGAACACTTTGATGGGAATTCTAATCTAACCTAACTTAAAAGGCGCTTGCTCTCAATTTATCAGCCGAAAATATGTATTCCAACAAAGAGTGGAACACAATCGTTTGACATAAATTTGCCTTTATTATGACGAAATTAAACATACCTACTGGCAAATGAATGGTATTTAGTAAACCCACTTAATTTTTTCCATTATATTATACATTAACCATTATACCATCAACGGTCTCATATCTTAATTAACAAACAGTAATTATTATGCAATGGACATAAAATGGTGAAGTTTAACACCGCCATCTATATTATAGGGGTTTAGTTATGATAAACTAAAAATGACGACAGTTAACTTTTAATATAAACCGGTTAATCACGATTTACCGAAATATCTCTATTTTTAAAATAATGTGAATGTAGAAAAAATCTTTTGTGCAATTAGAGCGGAAATTATTTTGTTGCTTTCTGCCTCAAAGCGATAAAGTAATACTTTCCGCCCTTATTATACAAATAGCTGTACTTACGCATGCCTACATTTTCATTAAACCTGGAAACTAACGCAGTTGCTGTAATGGCGAGGTTGACAAATATTTTTTTAAATTTCTTACTTTAGTTTCATACTGAAAGAATAACCATTATAATAGAGAGTTTGTAAAATTTCACAAATATTCAGTGATATGTTAAATTATTCCAAACAGGAAAATGAAAATTTTCATAAAACTAAATTAAAAACAATTAAATGTGCGCATATATATTATTTCTAATTAACATTTCGAATCCATATCTTATCAACTATCACTTTGAAGATTATGAAAAAGTAATACGAAGACATTAGATTATACGAGGGTCACTATTTATATTGTGGGAATAGGATTAAAAACAAGTAGTTAAGACGCCAAAATATTTTTATTCTTTTCAAAGTACCCGCCCGATAATTGATATACTTTTGCTTACGCATACACTTATAACACTTTTCAATATATTTATTCCACTCGAAATGAGGTATCTCCAAAACATTGTCTTTGAATGCTTCAACAGCTTGTTCGGACGATAAAAATCGTTGATTACGTAGTTTATTCTTTACGGATAGGAACCCAAAAAAATTATAAATCAGGATTGTACGGTGGATGACCGATGAATTCGATGTTTTGAGTGCTGAAATAGTCGTTTGTTTGAGTTGATGTGTGAGGGCTAGCATTGTCATGATGAGGAACGCTGCGGCGTCTCTTGTTTGTTTTCCTTATTCCGCCAAAGACTTCTTGCCAGCAGATGGTTATGTACCACTCAGAATTGACTGTACTTCGTGCACGAACAACTTTTATTGGATGTGGTTCATATTGGAACGCTCATACAGTCGACTGTTGCTTACTTTCGCGCTTATATGAATATATCCATGATTCGCCACGATTTTATGAACGTCTTATGAAGTAATGTGATTGTATTTCTTGAGAATTTCTATACATCAATCAACACGAGATTTTTTAAAGCGATTGTCATATTATACGAGATCTAACGAGAATATAGCTTTCTCACAGCTAAGTGTTTATGTAATAACGCATGTATGCTGGTGGAACTAATGTCTAGGAATACTTCATTCTCATAATATATCAAATAACGATATCGCTTTATCATTTCCTACATAGCATTGATGTTTCCTGGCGCTACAGCCGTTTTTGGACGATCTTCATGAAACTCGTCGGATAGCGAACCACGACCTCTATTGAATTCTCTATACCAGCAATACAGAGTGATTAGATGGAGCTTCTTCCGCAAAAGTTAAATTAAGTTGAATGATGCACTCTTTTTGTGATAACCCACGTTGAAAGTCCTAAAAAATCATCGAAAGAAAACGTTCATGATTGAGTTCCATTTTTTGCCGACACGAAATTTTCAACTCAATGGAGCGCGACAGTATGACGTCACCAGATAACTTGGCTTACTTGATCTGTTTCCAAACAAACTTGTATTCATAGATATATAAATAACCTTTAAATTGACGACATGCTGTCATTATTGTCGTTATTTTGTATTTGATTAAGTTTTTCTGTATTTTTTCAAAGCCCAAAACACAAAAATGTAATTTACAACACTCTTCAAAACACAGCATAAACAACAACAAACAAGTTGTATACTATTTGAAAATCTGCGAATCGCAATTGTTATTGTTATTACATAACAGAAAATTGTAAAGAGACTGCTAATATTGCATAAAGTTTTGGCGGATTGCGAAGAAAAGTTAATTTAATATCTTGGACTCTGTTCATTTATTTGTGTTTTTAAAATTAATTTTATTTGTTTTTATTTGATTTAGTTATTTTTTACCAAATTTAATATTAATTGTAGATTGAAACTTTTCCCAAAATACATAACAATTGGCTCCATCGACGTAAATTCAAAAGTTATTCGCGTTTTTATTGCAGAGCTTATACAAATTTGCCATAGTTGATATCGGTATATACAACTTTTTCATTTCATTTCCATTTTTTAAATTTTCTGTTTAATAAAATTTAAAAAGAAGGTCCTAGCAAACTGAAAAATATTTTATAGAGTGTAGTCGATAACATTGTTTTCCAAAAGCAAACGAACATAAAGTGTACGTATATTGACAAAAAAAATAGTTATTATGAAAATGTTGGCTTTCCAAATGATTATATTTTGAAACTAATAATGGGAAAAGAGCAGCAGAAACGCAGTTTAATGCGACGTTCTAGGACCGTACTTTTTGGATATGACATCGGTGATGCATATCCTTAAACAAACTAACTCGATTTCCATTGTAAATACAGAGACTGTAATATCTCTACCCATTGTACAGGAAAAACGAGTCTTTATATATCAAAAATTCAACATAATCCCCTCAAATTTAAAAAACAATAGCCCATACGAAGTTGTCTTTGGAAAGTGCACTAAATATCATTTATGTTCTCCAACAATATTATTCAAAATTAGATGAAAACATCGCTTAAATAGTGAAAAGGAAACTAAATGCACTTTTAAAAAACTATCCGGGATTTGCAACTAAGGATGCAACTTACAAAAAGACTTTCTCGGAAAAATGATGAAATTCTTTGCATTTTACAGACGTAAATTCTATGCCATACCAAGATAATATACATTCAGTAATCTATACACAGACATATACACTTAGCATCGTTATTTGTTTCAACAGAAAATTGTGACCAGCACGTAAGAGTTGTTCTCATTCACACATATTTATTCTTCTAAATATATAAATATTTCTATTAAACTTTGCTTGATATTTATAATAACACATACACTATAACAAAATCAGTTATAGCAATTTAAAATAAAATTGAACATGCCAAGAAACTGATAATGTAACGGGTTAAAACATTTTAGCGATTTTCTCCGAAGAAATGGAAAAATCTTAATTTGAATTTTCAATAGAAATTTTTATTTAACATTAATCTGAGAAAGGTTAAATAGCGATGTATAAAATATATTCAATTTTTATTAAAATGAAATTTTATACTTTTACGATCTTTATTAGAATACATACAGGAGATTACTAAAAATAGGCAGCTTTAGGAAAGTCATGTTTGTCTTATAAAGATATGCTGTCATATTTGAAGAAGTTAGAAAAAATTCTAGTTAAATTCAGTGACAAATTTATTCAAAGATTCTTTAAAATATGAAAAGCACTGATATAATTTTTTCGGCACCTCGTCAAAATAACCCAAGACAAAACAGCCCCGACAAAATAACCCCAGATAAAAAACTCCGATAAAATAGTCCCCACAAAATAATAATTAACTTTAAAGTCTACCAAAAAACTAATTTTTAAAATATTAAGCAATTAATTTTTTTATTGTTGTTACTTTATTTGGAAATAATTAAAATTTAAAAAACAATCCCGGAATTTTATAATTATAAATATCAAAATTTTGTAATAGCTATATACACGGATTTTTATGGTAAAAAATACTAAAAGGTTGTAATTAATTGTTATACCAGGTAACCCTACTGGCTAAATAAATGATTGGGAATTTTAGGATTAAGGATATGATAATTTTGTAATGTCTATATAAATGGATATCTATGGTATGAAACACTAAATGGTTTAAAAATTGTTATACCAGGTAGCCCTAATGGCTAAATAAATTATTGGGTATTTTAGAATCAAGGATGTTATAATTTTGTCATTGATATATTCATTTTATTCAAATTATACTGTTAAGTGGTTAAATTGCTGTTGAGTATTGACGTTATCCGAAAGTGCTAAAAAGAAGAATGGAGAAAGGAAAAGTTTGCTTTTGAAAGATGGTCATCGGTATCGCAAAGCAAGACAAAACCGTGATGGAGGTGCGTATTACCGACATGTAAAGGCGTTTAAGAACAATGCTGACTTCTGGGTAGAACATTATCATGCTTCAAATCTAGCAAAAAATAAGCTAGTAAAAGGCATTTCTGAAATGGAGCATAGAGCACAGAGTACTGTAGAAAAATAGAAATAAATATATCAAGTGTGCACAAGTGGAATATCTTTAGAAACATCGATTCAGCTTCCAAATTATACTGCTTCCCAGAGGACAATAGGATGCATTCGATATAAAACGAATCTTGAAGGAAAATTTAAATCCAATGGTGTGTTAAGTGATTACGAGAAATCGATTAAAAACGCCGTGCTACAAATTTTTCCTAACACAGAAGTTGTTGGTTGTTTGTTTCATTTGGGACAGTCTTTACGGCGAAAAATGCAAGAACTGAATTTGAGTAATCTCTATAAATATAAAATAATGAAAATGTGCGTTTGCATACAAAAATATTGCTTGTTTTGAATTTTGTAACAGTAGAGAATGTTATAAGACTTTTTGATGAGGTAATTGAAAACTGCACAAATAAACTAGACCCAATTATCGATTATTGGGAAGATACGTACATAGGACGATTAAGACGAAACCACGTCTTTCAATAAACTTATGGAACATTCATCAGTGTGTCGTCAATAGACTTCCGCGGTAAAATAATTCAATAGAAGGTTGGTATAGAGCATTTCAGCTAAGTGTGAATTGCCATCCATCCATCCATATATCAATTTATAAACTTATCGACCATTTCCAAAAAGAACAAGATATCATGAAGATCCGCCTAAGTCGCCTCGCATCCGGTATTCGCCACCCAGAAGCAAGCAAAAGTAAATACATACAATTTAATCGACGTCTGAAAGCCCTAGTGGAAAACTATATAAATATAGAATCTATTGAATTTCTTCGTTGTGTTCGTTGTAATCTCGACATGTAATCACCCATTCTTTTTATAAAAGCATTTTGTAATATCTTAGATTTTCAGAACGTGTTTTTTATGAATTTAAAACTCCCCGATGCATTTGTTTCCTCGTTTGACCTGTATTTACATCATTAAAATGCAGTGTACTCCATTAAAAAATACATAGAGTGTATCTATAATATCTTTACAAAAGCATATTAAATTGAAATAACTAAATGTCTATAAATGTACAAATACATACAGTATGAGTTTTAAGTATGAAACGCCTCAATTGTCTCGGAAATGGCTTGGACGATTTTTTTGAAATATATAAGTTGTTTATTTCTATTTGTACCTATTCGCATACAGTCATCATATTTAAGACCAGTTTTATTCGTTGTGATATTCATTGTAAACAATTGTCCCGTGTACCCTATACTTTATAAAATTATTATATTCTTAATCCTAAAATAACTCTTAACCCATTTTGTTCGGAGCTTTTTTGTCCGAGGCTATTTTGACAGGTCACGAATTTTTTCAATTTGAACACATTGAAAATTAATTTTATCTAGGGATTCTAAGTATATTTTTATGAAAAATTCATTTTCCCTTTATCTGGGCCATAGCCTTGAAAAAACTATAAAAACAAAGCGTCATGCTAATCAGTGATTAGTTACCAGATTTTTTAGAATCGAGTGTCATTAGTTATGAGATAATAATCGTATTAGTTCTCCAGAAAATAACATATACAAAACAAAAATTTTTGTTATACAATGTTTCAACAAAATGAAGTAAGAAATTCTATTATATTAATTAGTTATTAAAGTTATTTCCAATGAAAACACAATAATTTTTTTATTTATTTTTGTAAATTTTATTTCCATATTTTTGTATAGTGTTCTCAACAAAAACATATTTAAAAAAAAGAGTTACGTAAAAATATAACAAAAAATATAAAAATATAAATTTATATATGGAATAAAACAAAAATACTTGCTAATAGTAAAGTTTCAAGAAACACTGTTTAGCTTTTTTTTCATCAGTTATTTTTTCGTTATTATTACGCTGTAGCATTGGAGTCTGAAAAATGTATGAAAGACTAACAACAATTTTTTCTGTCTCTCAACATTCACAGTTTTTTATTTTATTTTTATATGGGAAGAAAATACACTTTTGTAAAAACAAGAACAAAGGTTTATCTTATATTTTTATTGTGTTGTAGAGATTCCAGATTTTCGTTTTATTAGCGCTTTTTATTATTTCTCCGACCGTAAATGGACAGGCTTATGTTGTTCTTGGAGACATAGTAACATATCTTGTCAATTTATCGGGACTCCAGTCATATATTTTTCCTCGTTACCCGGATCCAAATATATTAGGTAGGTGTTTCTTTTATAAATATTTTTTTTTGCAAGGGCCCAGCTTTATAGTGGATACGCCTGTGATGCGATAACTATAGTTAAGCAGTGTCCAGCGCGATTAGTAGTTGGATGGGTGACCACCAGCGATCACCGTCGTAATATGCCCGTACAGCCTGCAGCGACTAGTAGCATATCACAGCTCGCAGGCACTATACCAATGAGCACGAGGTATAGTGGAGATATGCCGTCTTTCGGAGGAGACGTTAAGCTGTCGGTCCCGAGTCCATGGATGTTGGGCTCGTTAAAGATCCCTACCTCGGGTTGGAATACCTGAGGATTCGGCAAAATTTCCGGTTAGGGGTAGCGTGCTCCCGGCGTCGATGATCAGCCCTGGTCGCAGAACTAGACCGACGTTAAATTAAACAAATAAATAAATAAATAATAAAAAATTTTTTAGAAGGCGTCCTAAGTAACAAAATTACCCAAAGGCAAATCAATATAGGCTTGATAATCAAAAATGTATAGGTTGGGTTAAAAAAATTTAAAATAAGCATATAAGTAATAATATTGACCGAATGCAAACTAATATGTATAGGCCCGATAGTAATAAATGGTTAGGTAAATAGGCGTTGTATAGGAGTTGAGCCATCTATTCAACGATATTTTGTAAATTCCACACCAAGTATACCAGTAATTCAGTGGGTAAAATTCACGACCGAAATAATTCACTTTTAGTTGTAGAATAAGTAAATTTGTTTACTTTAGACTAATGAGAATAATAATTTAAATAAAATTAATTCAAATGTTAAAAATGATCTCCGTTCACCTCCTGACAATATGCCAGCCTACTAACTAATTCTTGAGTCACTCTTTCCAATAATTCTCCGCGTATTAGTTCACCTTCATCAATAATTTTTTATCTCAATTCCTGTAAGTATGTTGGTCGTTTAACGTATACACGTTATTTTAGATAACCCCAAAGCAAAAATCTAATGGTCTTAGATCCGGAGAATGAACAGGTTACTCTATGAATCGATCACCATAACCGATCATCATTAATATTTCAATACGATCTTTTTCACTTAAATGAACCATTCTTAATCGTACAATTTATTTCCGTAAATTACAATTTGACAGTTTGACAAAAGTTACCTACTAGATAGTACTCGATTATTTCTTACTATTAAAACAAACAATATCAATTTGTTTAACTAAATGGTATTTTACTTAAATGTATAAAAACTTAAAAGTGGTTTATTAAAGTGCTGTATTCCTCGTTTTTACACTAAACCCAGTATGCACGAATTCGAAGTAACAAGATCTTTCAAAATCTGCAAAAATATACAGGGTGCCCCATTTAAATTAAAAAAGTTGAGGGTATTTCCGGTTAAAGTGGAAGTATATTATTAACAAAAAAATATACATCAGATGCATTTTGCCTTATTGCACTTACCTACAAAATTTTATAAATATCGTCCGTTTCGTTATAAAGATATTTACCTGGTTTCATACTTTATCCCAACCCTGTATATACGAGTATATAAGCTGTGTGCAGGCCATTTATGCCCAGAGCTTGGTAATGTCCTTCTATTTCTTTCTCTCTTTTGTCTTATTCCTACAATTCGTTAGGTCTTTTTCTTTTAGTTCTGCTTCTACTACTTCTCTCCACCTTAATCTAGGTCTTCTTTTTTTATGTAGGTTGTTCCCATGCTGTATTCTATTGATATCATTTCTCTCAATATATCGAATCCACTAAATTCTTCTGGAGTTTATTATGTTGTCGATAGTTGCATCTTTAAATAATAAGTATATTTCGTCGTTTATTCTTCTTACATATCCTTTCTCTGTTCTTTTTGTCTCTAGATTATTCTAATTATTTTACTTTTTAGAGTTTCTTTTGTGTTTTTATTAAGCAGCCTCTTCTATTTTATTGCGAAGTAATGATCTCAGATATACGTATCCATTTACTTCTTCAAATTCTACACTTTGTTTTATTATCATTACTATTAATTTGTCCTCTATTGTTCGCTATCCTATTTTCATTAATCATTAATTTGATCTTATCTTCGTTAATCCTTAATCCTAATTTTGGTGCCGTGTCTGTTAATTTGCTTGTAATTTCTCTTACTTAGTTCTTGAGGTTCTTGAGGGTGTGGCCACATCGTCGGCATAACTTATGAGTTGATGGCTTTTGTGCAATATTGTTCCCTCTTTGTTAAACTTTGCATCTGTAGCTATTTTTTCTAGTGTTAAATATTAGAGTTGATAATGGATTTACCCTGTTTCATTCCTGTTCCTATGTCAAATTCCTCCGTTAGTTCTCCGTTGATCTGGACTCTGCTCTATCTTTTTTCCATTGTAATTTTAAACAGCCTAACTAATTTAGTTGATAAATTAAATTCTCTTAACAGTTGGAGAATCGTGGATTTATTTATAGAATCGTACGCTTTTTTAAAATAAAAAGTATTCCTAGTGGCATTTTGTATTCGCAGCATGTTGTTATTTCTTTTATCATAAATATTTGATCAAACAAACAGTTATATTTCCTTATAAAATTATCTTTTCAACGATATGTTAAACTTAGTACTTTCCGTATTTATATTTTATTTGTGATAGTGACGAATGGGAGAGGAGGGGCATGACCGGAAAGGATATATTAGAAAAATGAACCTCTTGTAATAAAAATTGACCTGTCTTAGCGATTTTCCACAAAAAAATTGTCTTCAAATATTCGGTTTATTTATTTTTCGGCGCCACAACTTGTATTTTATTAAATAGAGTTGTTAAAATAACATTTTATAAAAAATATTTAAAATATTAACTATAAATTTTTAAATAGAAAGCTGTCTTCTACTTCATTTGATGCTACATGCAATAGTCCATAGCAATATTTACCCCCTCCCGATTTGTGAATTTTCATCACAATATTTTCTACTTAGATCAAGATTTTAAATTTTTCGATAGCAAGATTGATTTAAATAAAAACTATATCCAAAGACCCTAGTAAATAACCAAAAATCATAGATTACTTTTTAAACAGATTTTTTAAAATTGATGGTTTAAATCCTCTCCAAAGATTAAAAAGTATATTTTCGCATAAATAAATTTTTGATTTTAATAACGTAAAAAGGTTTTTATATGTTACGGCTTTTTTATCAAGCAAATGGGGACATTTTTCAACTATGATACGTCCCTTTCCCCTCTTCCACTATCGCCAATACAATTTAAATAGGGAAAGTACCAAGTCACTTACATTATTGAAAATATTTTTATAGGGAATTGAGCCATACTCTACGATCTTAGTTGCCAATTTTAATTACGGTCCAAACCATAATTTTAATCGTATAATTCTGCAAGTTGACAGTCTATGGCCTTCACAATAGTAATTTGACAATTACACGAAATATTTTGTTCTGGAGTTTATAGAACTATACCGTATTCACCCATGTTTGTGGAAGATAAAGTCAAAGAGTTATTCCAACAAAATAATGAGAAATAAGGCTTATGAACAGCTCATATTAAAATTACGCGAAGTCGACCCTGAGCCGACCAAAGGTGCACTCGATGAAAGGGAACTACAAGAGAGAACTAAAAAAAAGTAGTTATGTCCTCAAAGAAGTCCGGTGCCGCAGTTGATGACATGTGTAATCCTCACCTATGGTATTTTCAGTATTTTTCATCTTTGGAAGATCAAGAGGTACCAAGAGAAAGTAAAAGTAATCTAATAACGACTGATGGACTTGTATAACAAGAATATTTGGGAGAGCTAGGAATTAATTCAAATACAGTTTAAAACATGTGTTTATTTCAACATATAACAACTTCATTTAAACGATTTACAATGAAATGTATACATGCTGACTACCACGTTAGATACGTATAGAAATAGTATTAAATTATATGTAGAAGTAGTCCCAAATTCGAGTATCAGTGGGATCTCGAAAACGTTCAGAGATAGATAAAGGGTTAAACGGAGGCCAAATTGCTTCATTAAAGGAACATTAATTTGATGTAAACAGATATGAAATATATTTTTAAATAACTGAAAAAACAAAAATTCTGGATTTAGCTTTTTATTTTTTAATAGCGTTAGATATAAAAAACTGTTGAATTTGAGCGTCCAGTGAAAAATAATTTAATATTACACTAATTTTCTAACTATTATTTTAGAATTTTTTTAAATTAATTTAAATTGAATTTGAACATGTAGTATTAAAAACGGTGAACGACCTAAATATTAGAAGTATAATCAGCTATAGAACGTATATTTAAATTTACTTAGTATATATTACTGTTATCACAATAGAAAAGTAATTGTACAATGACAAAAATCCAGGTCCGTCCCGGCTGTGCAATATACTGGGCACAACAAAAATGTTAGCCTTCTACTCTTAGTAGCATAATATACTATTTTCTTACCACTAAACTGCACCTTCGTTGTTAAAGTAGTGGATATAAGTATTACGAACACATTTAGCTGCTGCTGATGCCTGTTGATTATGACCGCGGTGTAATGTAAAAGTTTTTGTCTTTAGATCTAACATCTTTTCAAATTTTACCGTTATTCGTACATTCTTGGTCTATATCAATTGATTGTAAGTATATACCTAATCGTTTTCGTCTCAAAAAATTATGAAATACACAGCAAGCCATTACTACTTTTTCAATATTTTCTAATTTTAAATCTATGCTGTATGAAATACACGAAACCGTGATGCCAAATACATTTTCTATTATCCTATGGGCTCTGCTTAGTCTGTATTTAAAAATTCTGCGGTCGTGTTTAATGTCTTTCGACTGAATGTCTTCAGTGCAAAAGCCTCGGTACCTATGAAAACAAACAGAAGCTGATTGTTGCTTTTTTTACTTTTGGATTACTTTAAGTTATTGCTTTTTCATTTTTCATAAAATAAAGTATTTTCAATGACACTATCATCTGAAATGTATCCATTGGTGCCAAAGTCGCACATTATAAATTCCTAATCTGTAATGGCAATTGCCAAAATGACAAGTCTATGAAATTGTAATACGTAGATCCACAGTTTGGAGTGGTATCATTTCTATCTGTTTACCATCTGCTGTACCGAGACAATGGGGAAACTGCTATTTTTGTTCAAAATTATCAGTAATAAATTTTCATTCTTCCTCAGTCTGTGTAAACTAAAACAAAACAATTTCATTTTAAGTATAGGTATTGATAAGACATCGAGTGAGGGACCACAGTCAAGTACTTCAACTTACAGCAACACTAATAGCAACCAAACGTCTAGTAGCGGACTACGTAAAAATGCAGCTAAATATGAGAATACTCCAAAACCAAAACGGCCAAAAGCAAAGGCAGACATAGTGTTGGATGGAGTCATAACGGCATTAGATTCTTCACATGAAGATAACATAATTTAAAATTATTCTCAGTTATACAAGGTATTCCGTAATCCGGTACGAATCCAACCGATTTCTTTTAATGGGAATCTCTGTATATTATTTCAGAGTCAGATAAATCACATTTTTCTGATTCTTTTAATACAACATTTTAGTATGTATACAGGATATTTCAAAATATATGAGTTTTTTGTTTTAAAATCCCATGTACATCAACGATCTGTAGTTTCTCTATGAAATTAGCACGGCTGCCGCTGCAAAAGTTACAGCCAAACAAATATGTTTTGTAACGCCCGCAACTAGTAAAAATTCTGTTTAAACGTCGCTAATAAAAGTAGCAGTGTCTGCACAATTTTAATTGCGCGATTAAAATTGACAACTAAGATTGTAGTTTGTTGTCGGCTCCTTCTTGCGGGAGGAAAAAACAATTATCTATTGAGATGTTTTTGCATTTTTTCCAGAAAAAGTTTGGATCTGTATCGTTTTCGGTGCCGCACTTGTGGGTATATTTAGGATCTTGAATAGATATTTAAAAGACCTTTCAATTGATGTATTGCAAGACGAACTTTTCTATTTAAAAAATATTATTGATGATGTCATCGCGCTCACAGAGAAGACGTCAAAAATAAAAAAGTGATCTGACGAAATGCCCATTTAAAAATAAAAATCGAAGGGTTTCACGATTTTCTTCTAAAATTGCCGATTTACGAAATAATTAATTTATTCCTCTTATTTGAACCATACTGTATATGTATATGTATTTCCTGCAATCAAAGAGTTTGTTTTATTTACAGATTTAAAAGATCGTTACGACTTTATAATCATTGGTTCTAGTCCAACTGGCTCAGTTTTAGCCAATAGGTTAACAGAAAATCAGAATGTAAGCGTTCTTTTATTAGAAAATGGTGAAGAAGCAAGTGAAGTTACAGAGATACCTATACTTGGAGGAGTTCTTACTGAAAGTAAATATAATTATCGATACAGAGGGCAAAAGCAACCTGGATTTTGTAGAGGTACCTATAATATATATTTAAAATAACATGTAAGATAAAAGAGTAATACATTAAAATTAGACAATACTATATGGTAACCACAAAATAGAATTGCTACATAGTTCTACGGTAGATCTATAAAAATATTAGTTAATTCTTGTATGTATTTTGAACATGCAAAGATTTTATCGTTATGTTTTCAAAAATAATTATATAAAATTATATATTTTTTATCCTCTATTCTAAAGCATCCTACGAAACAAAAATTGTGGTCGTTCTTCTTCTATCCAGCAATTAATAAAGTCTTCTTAATAAACTGGATTCTCTTCGTCAATGAGTTTTTCTGAACTATTCCGTTCCTGATATTTTCGTGAATAATGAAGTGATAATTGTTTGTTGTTTAAGGATGTATAGATGGAACAGTATTATGGTCGCATGGAAATGCTTTAGGAGGTAGTAGCATTATCAACTTTATGCTTTACAGTAGAGGAAACCGACGGGATTATGACAAATGGGAGCAGTTAGGTAACCCAGGTTGGTCTTTTGACGAATTATTGCCATATTTTAAAAAAATGGAGGATTCTCATATTGCGAGGAATGACTCAGAATATAGAGGACAAGGTGGATATTTAACTATTTCTGATGTCAAGTTCAATACAAAAGTGAGAGACGTGTATGTACAGGCTTGCCAAGAAGTTGGTTATGACTATGTGGATTACAACGGAAAAGAACAATTAGGTGTAAGCAAAAAAAAATAAAATAAAATATAAAACATCAAAGTGTGCGTCCGTCACCAACTTACTTTTTAAAATTCTGACCTTGATGAAAAATAATAATTATTAATCTCCAACTCTCTTTATCTTTGTTGTTACTCTAGTTAATTAATGATTTTTTATGTAAGTTGTTTAGTTCACGCTTTAATTTTTGACACTGGATTTGAAAGTTATGTATTTTTGTTATAAGTGTCTCAAAGAGTATTACAGCTGCCTTGGTACATTAATTAGTTGAATTAAAAAACAAAATAAAACATTTTTTTTATTCACGTAAAGATATTATCTTCGATAAGTGTTGAATATTAATGTACCAATGTTTAGCTACCTGTATAATTCACTTAGGTGCTGCTTAAATGTGTGTTGCCTAACCAGTTGAAATACGTTTTGTAACTGAATGGAGCAAGTTGAAAAATTCGAAATAATCCTGATATTTTTTATTAATTTTAATTAGCTTGATATTATAATAATTTATAAAAACTTAATTTCATTTGTCCTGCTAAATACAAAATTTTCTAGTATGAATGTTATAACATTTATTTTAGGAAGTACCTAATTTCGTATCATCTTCGCATAATGAAATTTCTGTTCATCTCTTGATTTATTCACACATTAAGAAGCAAAGTGAACTCATATTTTTAAAAATTTAGTCATTTCTGTATATTAGCTAATCTAGATTTAAAATGTTTTAGGTGTCTCACATCCAAACAACTACAAGACAGGGTTCTCGATGCAGCGCTGAAAAGTCTTATTTGAGGCCTGTTCGGTTCAGACCAAACCTCAAAATTCTAACCAAAGCTAAAGCTACAAAAATAATAATTGATCCAAATACAAAGACAGCGTTGGGTGTGGAATATTATTACCGCGGTTCCTACCACAAGGCGTTCGTTAACAAAGAGGTTATTTCCTCAGCGGGAGCAATACACTCTGCCCAAGTCCTGATGCTTTCAGGAATTGGTCCAAAGGATCAATTAGATCCATTAAGTAAATAATGTTTTTTTTTAGAAAGATCCCTTTTGCAATGAAATAAGAAAAATATTATTTATGAACATAACTTTTACTCGAAACAATATAGACTCCATTAAATCTAAACCCTTGTTAAGTGACAGTTTTTTACAATGAATCATTCTCTAAGCACTTTCTTCTAATATATTCCTTAAGTATTGGAAACAGTTGAAAGTCTAATGGTGCTAATAACATGGAAATATGGTGGATGGTCTTATTATTCCTATCGAAAGTTCGATAGTTGCTCCTTCGTTCTTATCGCAACATGAGGTCGAGAGTTATCGTGAGATATAATGACTCCACCAAAAGCTTTATTAATGTTTCATAATACTTTCTTCGTTTATTTTCGTTCCTCTTGGCAGGAAGTCTATCAGTAGAAGGTCTTTCCGGTCTTAGAAAACTAGGTCCATGAATTTTCGTATTGAAAGTTCTTGTTTAAATTTTCAAGCTTTTATTGGAGAATTTAAAAGTTGCCACTCATTGGATTATTCTTTAGTTTCGGGAGTGTCGAAATAAATTCTCGTTTTATTATCAGCGATAATGAACTCATTAACATTCTCATCATAGCTCGCCAAAAAGAAAAAGAATATGCCATACTCTTTATTCTCGCACACATTTATTTCTATTGTTTGTAAGAAACAACTTCATAAATTACTGATCTTGAAACTGGAGGAACCTATTAATGAAGCTCACTGTGGAAGATCCCTATTTGGAATATTTCTTCATCAACCCTTTATGTCAACTATTTATTCATGATAGTAGACTATCCGGGTCGTTCTTCATCATGAAAAATTATCCTTCTTACAGATGGCACTTCATAATCGCAAGATTTATTGGCGACATGCCGAAAAACAAGCAGAGATACACTGCCGAAACACTAGGAGAACGGCCGAAAGAGGCAAAACTTGAACAAACGACACGTGACAATTTGCACTGACACAATGCACAAACTTTTGTTACTTTCGAAAGAGACCCTCGTATTTGACTGAATTAAACAAAAAATAATAAAAACAAAGATGGATTAGGATAGTGATAGGCCAAATCTTGTATATCTAAAAATTTATAATATCTAGTCATCTCTACAAAAGTGGAATATTGACACATCGTGTGATTTTTTTACATTTTTTACTCAATCCACTTAAAAAGTACTTTATTTTCAAATCGTAGCATTTTTAGTTAGTAGCTGGTTTCTGTGCTATTGTATAATTGGTTTGACTGTTACTAACATTAGTAATTAATTGTAGATATACCAGTGATTCAGGAGTTGCAAGTTGGAAAGAAAGTGTACGACCATAATAATTTTCCTTTGATAATGTTTGAAGTAAACGAAAGTATCACTCTAGATGTTACTAAAGAATTGATCAATCCACTGACCTATTTTGAATTTCCGTTTGGGGAAGGATTTCTTACATCACCAGGTTTATATATACATTAATAATTGTTGTACTTAGAAAATAAGATAAATCTATGTTTTAGGTACGGTTGAAGCCATTACTTTTGTTAAAGTCGAAGGTTCTGAGGATCCTGATCCATTGTACCCTGATATTGAATTGTTAATGATTGGTGGAAATATTGGTTCCGATAACGGAATAATGTATAGAAAAATGTACGATATTACTCCGGCAGTTTTCGACAAAGTATTGAAACCTTTAGAAGGAAGATATGTTTATCAGGTAATTTTATTTAAGAGTCTTAAACACTCTTAATAACTCTTTAGTTTTTAGGTAACTCCAATATTACTACATCCCAAATCATATGGATCCATACAATTAAATTCAAGTTCACCTTTTGACCCACCAGTATTATATGCAAATTACTTTTCTGACCCAGAAAATTATGATATTAAGGTTCTAATTGGAGGAATCAGAGTATTTCAAAAGATAAACACAGCTCCATCATTCCAAAGATACAATTCGTCACTTGTGACAATTCCTGTACCAGGTATGTTACTAAATTATTTATGCTCATTTTTTTCTTTATTCTCATTGACTGTTTTAGGTTGTGAAAATGAAACTTTTGACAGTGACACATATTGGGAGTGTGCCTTGCGTACAGTCATTTCTAGTTACTACCATCAAGTCACCGCTTGTAAAATGGGTCCCAAGGATGACCCAGAGGCAGTAGTGGACAATGAATTAAAAGTAAAGGGAATTAAAAATCTGAGAGTCGTGGATACTAGTGTAATACCATTTTCTCTATCAACACATAACGTAGCACCAGGCTATGTAATTGGAGAAAAGGCAGCAGATCTTATTAAAAAAACCTGGGCTCTATAAATTATTTTTCAGAGAAACAATAAAAAAATTATTATTTTCTGTGTTTTTTTTGAAAAAAATCCCAAACAAATTTGAATAGGAATAATGTCGTATTTAATAAATAATATGGTTGATTTTTTTAACGAGGTGTGTTATCCAAATTAGACCAAAATACAGGTAAAAGATATGTAAAAAATGTTACATGTTGCCATACGAGTTAAATTCGACGTCTTCACAATGTCGTCAGGATCCCTATGAAGACGGAAAGTCAACTGACCCATTGCTTTAAAGGTTTTTGAACCTCTTTTTATCCATGTCTTGTTTTTTAAGTTAAATAATTAATAATAAAGTTATAGGAGAATTTTATATACACCGTTTACGTTTACTGTAATAAATCAACTACCGGATTAAACCCCATTGTCTTAGGGTTTTACCCTTTTATTGCAGTCAAAAGGTCAACTGTACATATAAAAGTCTACTATATAAAGGAAAATAAAATAATGAGTATAGCATATTTATTTAATTAGATATTTAAAACGATCAATTCTTTAAAAAGAAATTGATAAATAATCTACAGTTGGTATTTTAAAAGAATTTTAAATACACATTTTTAGGAAAAAATATAATGGTTTATTATAAAAAAAATAATGTTTTAAATAAAATTTGTCGAAATAGTTTAGTACTTATTCTGATTTTAATTATTCACATTGTAAATCGTCTAATTTCTTTTAATTTGTGTACGTACACCGGATGAAAGAATTGATATGATAAGATTTTTTTTCAAGGCTCATAGTAATTATTATGAAGCTGTTCGAGTATTTAACGTGCACTATTTTATTATAACCATTTGTAGAAAATATGTACGAGAATTAGAAATAGGTGGTGTTTTGCAGCATTAATGTCTTGCGGTAAGGCAGTGTAGATGGTTTGAACGATAAGAAAGTGTTGAATGGTCATTCAAGCACATTTGCATTTACAAACAGCTGCTATGCCGTGTCCTCTTCTATCGCATGGGATGGTTGGTTGGGACCTCTCAGTCGCACATATTCACTCGCAACAATATTTCACTTTTCAAAATTCGACAACCGGAATTCGGGACTGATTTTTCTCAGGCAACCCTATACCATCGTGTTCATAATGAAATAATCTTTATATTCATTTGATTTTAATTCAATAATCAGACCACTGCAAAATGCTAGTATCTATTTACCTGTTTATATCTGGCTACCCGAGAATTGTGACGGGAAAAGAATAGGCAACCCAACGTTTGCATATTTTATGGGCTTCAGACTTTCGATCGGTATAGAATTTGTCTAATAATCAAACCGGTGAAATGTTTAAAAAAAAAATTTTTAAATTATTAATTAATCATATCATGGACTGAAATTTGTTAGACAACCCATATGCAATATATTTATTGACATATTAAATTAAATATAAAATACGTTTCATCAAATAAACATCTCGGTGAAGGTCGTTTTATATCGGGATCCTATACTATTATTATCTGCAGAATTTTTAGAAAAGAAAATTGTGATTAGCATTACTCAGCATTCAGCAAACACTACGGAGAGTTACGTTAAGTTAGCTAATTATTTTTATCTATTTTTTTGTTTCTTATTTTGTTGTCTAGTTTTGTATATTACAACCTAATGGTTATATTGTTCGAATATATTATACATCAGTCCAGAATTTTGAAGCACATAGTATTTGTGTTGTGGCTTCTAAACAATTCTAACAAGCTTTCTTTTTTGGGAATTTTTTTTTGAAAAATTTGTTATTTGATTGTGCCATTATTAATAAGCAATATGGTCACTAAGCCCCGATTTTTATCTCTATCTTGAACTTATTGTAATTATTTTTATTGGAAACAATGTGTTAATAAACGAAAGCGCTTTAGTGTTTAAGTTAAAAAATCAAATTAATATTTATCATTTAGGTATATCTGAATTTATACAATACATAATGCATAATACTTCTAAATTATTTTAAATCAATGTTCACTTTTTTATAAGTAGGAATAACTAGGTCACATTTATAACACAATTATAATTTTTAAAATGCATATATATTACTATCAATATTGTCTGCTTAAATAATTATTTAATCGCCACAAATTATTAACTTGATAAATATGAAATTCAATCATGATTAAAAAAATATAATTATACCTTTATCAATTGGGGCAGTTTACCTTTTTCGAACACCTCGAAAATATGCAGTCTTATCAGTTTTTGACCTTGTTATAAAAATACATAATTTAAAAGATAAATGAATATAAACTGATGTCCAAGTGGTTTTCCGAAAAATTTCATTTTGAACTCAATTCTAAAATGGTGAGTATGTATTTTATAAAGATATATATTGTTGGGTTAACCTTAATACTTATTTTAGAAAATTCTACTCTTTTTAACTATTTTTTGTGTTTTGGTAAAACGATTGAATGGTCAATGGTACGTTTTTGCAGCAGATTTACAAAGTTCCGTTTTAAATGCGTTATCAACTGTTATCTTTCCAACATATACTGAAAAAACTTTGGACAGTAAGATAATTTTTAATTATTTCTATTTGCGTTCCAAATCGTAAAATATATCATGATTCTGTAAAGCTTTCATTAACCGACTAAACTATTGCTAAACTTTTTTCACTTTATTACTTGAAACTACAGTAACGAAATAAAGAAAATTCTAAAAAATTTACGTTTTTATGTTCACGAATGAAGATTTTACCAATTGCTCGAGTGAGAAAAAATGATTATACACACGAGCTGTATACTGCGTTTTTTTCTATTTCGCTAATATACCAATAAACACTTATATTTTTAAAACACATATTTTTATTTGTAGATAACGATACATACGATTTTATAATTGTTGGAGCAAGTCCATCTGGTATTGTGTTAGCTAACAGATTGACTGAAAATCCTAATGTTACGGTATTGCTTTTGGAGAACGGTGAAGAACCTAGTCCATTGATCGATATACCTCTGCTTGCAGGACCTTTTGGATTTACAAAGTATTCTTATGGTTATAAGACTCAACCTCAGGAAGAATTTTGCAGAGGTACGTAAATACGCAAGTGCAAAGGTTGTCGGTAAACAAAAATAAAATATTGCTAATTTATAAACAAAATTTTTAAATATTTATGAAGAAATATATTGTGACAATGAAATGAGCAGTATAAATATTTTGAATTAAAATTTTTAAGGGGTCATTACTCATTACAGTTTAATTTTAGAGACTGATAGTTTTAACTCAGAGATCCCCAAACTTTTTTGTCGCATAGACCACGTGACAATATCTTCCCTTTTGAATAAACTCCCCAACTTTCTAATATTGAATTATTATAAATAACTTCAAATATATTTTTGACAGATGAAATAGTGCTACTGACATTGATAGGTTTAACTCTAGAGATAAAAAGTTAAAAAAAGCATGTTAGGTTTTATACATTTATTAATCAAAACAACACAAAATATATTTAGTGAAATTTTGAAATAAAATAACTATACAAACAATTTAATGCTTTTGGATTCAATTCAGTTAGGTATATCCTAATCTGTTTTTTTTTTGTAAGAAGAATGGCAATTGCTCTGAAACTCCTTTTCATGAGGTAGGAAGATGAAAAATCTATCAAAAACTTTTTCGCCACATTTAATAAAACAGGATAAGTAATAGGTCAAAATAGCTGACCATCCATTTCTGAACTATACCTTAAGTTCTACGTTAATGCTGTTTTCAATTAGTTTCTCTTGTAATACGATTTCCGTTTCTTAATGTCGTTGTATGGTTCCATAATCCACGGTGGTATTTTCATAAATAAAACATCCTCATATCGAGTATCAAAGTCTGCGTGAACAGTTTTAAATATTGAATATTGTTTGAAACATCATCGTCCTGGAATTTTGTCTGTCACAAATTGGGAAACTGGGACAATTCCCGTCTTCCAATATTGGGCTTCATTAGTTTAAATTTCGCAAGAAAAGCTGAAATGATTTACTTGGTTTTATCAAATTTAGATTGTGGCCCCATTACAACTGGTAGTTAACCTTATTAAATTTAGTAGCAATGCCTTGTTTCCACTTATAATCCCAAAAGTTCCAAAAGTGTTAAAAAATGAAAAAAAATGTTGTCGAACGTAAGCCTTTTGACAGCAAGTATTCTTAAGTGTAAAGAACAAGTTCTCGTCATTTTCTTCACAAAGCTGTGCAAAGAACCTTTTATTCATCACGTTAATTCGATTTTTCTTTAATTAATCAATAATTGAAGAGATTGATGCAATCTAGCAAATAGATTTTTCGCAACTAAATTTTATCGATGGACAACATTCTATATTGCAAACACCTAGCGTGAATTTTGTTTTAAAGGGTACAGCTTGTCAAGAATAGGAACAAGTTTGAAAACACCGACATCAGACCGCCCATGAGATGCGCCGTAAATAGCCTGGTTTTTCTCATTCAGTTTGAGACGTTTACAGAGTAAAAGTCGAGTGTACAGTCAGTGAAGGAGGTTGATATTGTAGAGTGTTGTATAATGGAGTTGAAATCCAAACTAAAACATAAAGTTTTATCTGGACAAACTAGGGAAGTCGTAGCCAATATTATTCATTTTATGAAACAAATGAGAATAAACCTATAAAATATTTAAAAACGGTTCAGGAGCGTGTCGCCATGGCCACTGATATAAGTTTAAGTTCAGTATAGAAAATTGCACAGGAAAAGTTCATCGAGGATGACGAATCATCGTCGTTTTCAACGTCTAACAAAAACATAATTAAATCAGCGCCTAAGTTTAATGTGGATGACTATGAGGGCTGCTTCGACTTCCAACTTTGCGAAGAATACATCGGAAATTTAGCCAAGAGATAGGATATAATGGACGACATGAGACTTTCTTAGAGAAAAACAAAAAATAACAGAAAATTGCTGATGAAAAAACCTGAAATACAACAACTGAGAAGAAACTTCTGAAGAATCATAAATCAATTCCGGACAGAAAAGAGACCTATAATCTATATGGACGAAACATTTATCCATTCGTCTCACACCCACGTCAAAAGTTGGAATGACAACACTAATGAAGGTTTCCATGCACCGATTTCAAATGGACAAAGACTAATTATAGTGAATGCAGGAGCCGAAAACGGTTTGAAAAATCTCCTACTACGGATTATCGAAAAGATGAAATGAGGGAGTGGTTAAGAACACGAAATATACCATTTACAGATGAAATGTTAAAAATAAACTTGTACAGTGTAATAAAATTCATAAACCACAGTACAAAATATATGAGTTTGACAGAATAATGGCTGCTCACGGACATACAGTTCTAAGACTTCCCCCTTATCATTTCGACTTGAACCCCATTGAATTAGTGTAGGCATCCTTAAAACAATGTGTTGCTCATAAAAACGTAGATTTTAAATTAAAAACTGTTGAACAGTTGTGTGACGAATTTTTCAACATATT
Organism: Hermaeophaga mercurialis; assembly: GCA_951812935.1. Taxonomy (NCBI): domain Eukaryota; kingdom Metazoa; phylum Arthropoda; class Insecta; order Coleoptera; family Chrysomelidae; genus Hermaeophaga; species Hermaeophaga mercurialis. Next base: position 23,561,135 of record OX638358.1, on the reverse strand, counting down.
TTCTGAAGCAGAGCGGAAAAAACGATGTGAACACGATAAATACTTTGAAAGGTTTTTTATGGAGAAGGAACCAGCATTAGATTTAGTTCTAGACTAGTTAATAATTAATCTTACAAGAAGATAGTGAAAGTGATATTGAAGCATATGATTCGGATTCTGATAGTGACCTGTCAGGTATTTAACCTCTTTAAAAACGGTTTTCTTCCTAAATGACTAGTAATTAATTATTTAGTCTTTAGACAACACTATCTAATTGCCTATGTGTTAATTATTTTGTTTTATATATATTATTGAATTATTATGTGTTCGAACTCAACAAATTTACATTAATTCTCTCATTAAGCAATCATTCTCCTGAATGTGAAATCATTATATTCTGCTGCTATTATTTGAATTATATTGTAATTACCCACATAAGCCCTTAGAATCTTACCTTTATATTTATTTAATCACCTTCTTGATATTTCTTACTAAATAAATGTAGAAACCCCAACTTATTATAATGAAATAAATAATAAACAATATCATATTTTTGTTTTGGTATAAACTGCAAACCTATATAAAAAGTAGAAATGTGCCCTATACCTAAACAACTTTGCAACGAGAATGTACACAGAGCTCTATCTGGCCGCGCGTGAAGAGCATACTTTTCCCTCCGAATGCTGCCTCACTTTTTCTTCTGCGCATCGCCAGCGAATCTCACACTTTTTCCTATCCTTGATGAACTTTACATAAATCCAAGATATCATCCAAACACGGTCGGTGCTATATTTGTCTGCTGCCGCTAATAATATATTTTTTCATTTTAATAATCTATCAAAACATTACATATTGTCCCGCCTTTAGTATCTATTTTCAAAATTCTCATAAACGAAAGTTGTTTTTTAGTCCATAACAAAACAATCATAATCCAATAACAATGCTCATTAGCAAGTAATGTTGACTCGCTCAGTTGTAAAAAAAAATCATCATTGGCAGGTGATACACAAGAAACTTTCAATAATTAAATAATTTCACCAATACCACCTTGAACCGTTTTATTGTTCAAAGGAATGTTTTTATTATATCTTTATCATATTTTCTATTTTATTTTTTTTATTCTATATTTTAAATTTTTTTACACCATAGGTAATTGATGTGTCTATTAAAACAAAGTATTATGTAAGTATATGGTTATTATCTGTGTTATATGAATTACTCCATTTATAAAAAGCCAAATTTTTAGTGACCACTTGCTTAAATAACATCCATTTTCGTGTATCCCCTTTTATATCTCATGCACCCTCACTTTTTGTTTTCGCTGACATGAACTTCTTACAGTTTGGAAAATCTTTATTTGTAGTGAACTTAAAGTTTTCGTTTAAAAGTAAAATTATGAAATTAGTCAAAAAATCGCTAAAAATAATTGTGATTTTGAACTAATGGTAAAATAAATGTAAAAATGTGTTTTCCTATAACTGTCATCATAATAAGATGATGTAAAAGCAGAGTATATCAAAGATCATTGACGTGGGAAACAACTCGTGCAGGTAGGAGCTTATACTCAAATAAAGAAGTCGCTTTCTCAAGAAGTAACTTAGCTATGTTTCAATTGATCCCAACTTGAAAATTCAATTTGCTAACAAAGCCAAATACAAAAAGCTTACAAGGAAATCTAACAGAAAATGTTTCATATGCGGTTATTCAAGGAAATAAGCACAAGCCTTCTCGACGGATATCCAGAAATATAACAAAGATTTTTCTACTGTCTGGACTACACTTGAACTTCATCCTGTATGTTTTCCACTTACATATGTATTAGTGAGGTTCTTCTTCCTGTTGGCTCTATAATGTTCAAGAATCTAAACTATCTGCAAATTGTTGTTTATGCATTTAAATTAATAACTTTTGGTAGTACTCTATATACAAACCTTTGTTAGTAACAGGTCTTCATTATCAGTTTCTTGTAAAACTTAGTTACATCTTGTTTTGTTAAAATGTTTGATTCTTGTGTTTATAATTTTCCGATTTTACCTTATAAAACGCAGTCTGTTGATTATATTTGTCAATATTCTCATTATTCTTTGTGAATATCATCGCGCGTATTATTGAATAATATGCCTAAAGGCTTGAAGATTTATAACTTTTAGATAAATACTCGAAATAAGCTAATAACACCTCACACCATTTGCTAAAACTTCCATAACTTTCAAAATTTTTGTGCAATTAGTAAGGAAATTGCTTTCGTCGCACAATATTTAATATACGATGCAAAACTTTCAGATTCAGACTCACTCATATTAACGCATTTTTAGAAACTAAAAATATTTTACGTTGTTTGTAACAAATTGTCAGGTACCATATCAATAAAAAAACTCCTATAACCCAATCGATTTTAAATAAAATATTCACCAATTGTCAAATAAATTAAATCGAAATATTTATATTTATTGCTAGTTGTCAAATAATTTAAAATGTTAATAATATTTCAATATTTGCAGTTATTGTTAATTCTTGGTAGTCGTAGATAAAATGTATTTTAATTCATGTGATAAGGGTGATTAATCATGCTGTTCCCTACTGGGCTAACGCTCTCGTCTCGCAACTCCACATTAATGTGTTAATAATGCCCGTATCCCACTAACATATTAAATAACTATTATTAAACCATCTAAAACAGAAGTTTCTAAAAAATGGATTGAACTTCCCATTACAAACAATCAACAGTGAGAATGGGAATTTATATCAAATCAAAGACAGGAAAAAATCATACTTAACCGCTATCAAAATGCAGACATAAAATAGCTACTCAGTGCTGATCACCTACTCTAATACCAAAGCAGTACATAAAACAATACAACGTTATAGATGGTGTAACAGTCTCTTACTACAGACCAGTTAGGTACAACAAATTTTCTGAACCCCAAATGAATTAAAGCGAACAAGAAGGCTGATGACTGGCAAGTAGAAAGCAGACCTCAAAATAGCGATAAACTTAACAAGTCATTACATCCTATCAGCAAGACTGACAGTAGAGCTACTTGTCCAAATTATAACTAAGTATGAAACAGATTAGTAATATGTACCTGATACACTTTTTAGGTGCAAAGTCATGACAAGATTACAGATGTAAATCGAAAGAAGATAATTTTCCCATCAAAGACCAGAAGCCAAATCAAAGGGCTACAAGTCAATAACTACAGCTCATAATATATGAGATGAGGAAAGTGTATTTTTAAGTTTTAATTTGGGTTTGCAGAAGAAAATTATCAAGATAATTATCAACGACTAGTGTTACTACTAAAACTCTAGCAAAGTACATGGAATATAAAGCAATACAAATATTCAAGCCCACCGTTTTTCTACAAAATTTGATGCCAGAATATTCTAAATTTGTTTTGATATTTACCTTTAAATTATATATAATTGTGACACTTCTCTATTACTATGTAAATATATTTTTATAAATTCTTTTAGGTTGTATTGACAAAGCAGTAAATTACTTACATGGCAACGCGCTTGGAGGAAGTACAATAATTAATTTTATGATCTTATCTAGAGGAAATAGACGCGATTATGACAGGTGGGCAGCAGAGGATAACCCCGGATGGTCCTATGAATCGTTGTTGCCGTATTTCAAAAAAATTGAAGATTGTCAATTAAATGTGTGCGATCCAGAATATAGAGGAAAAGGGGGGTATATAACGGTTAGCGAGGTTGATTTCAAGTCTGAAATAGCAAACGCATTTGTTAATGCATGCATTCAATCAGGATATAATAATGTAGATACAAATGGAAAAGAACAAATAGGGGTAAATGCTCTTACTTTACTTACTCTTACTTTATGGAAGTTATTCATAATAAATATGGAAATATTAATAATACTTATTTTGAATGCCTATAGTCTTCCAAAGCGTATTAGATATTTAAATTTCTACCTAGGTTTCAGTATCTGAGAATACCATTCTTAAGACAGAAACTTCTTTTATAATAAGTATTATTTATCTTTCCATATCTATTGACGTTTTTAAACTACTGCTGATTCTACAAATTAAAGGGTGTTTAGAAACTACACCGACATGCAGAAGTAGTGCCAAATAATATAAAATGTATATTTATTAATAAACATATTAAAAAAGTACCAATAAGAAATAATCAAACAATAACAACAAAAGACGATACATCTCCGGCCGTTAATATTAATTAAAAATGGGTTCTATTTCTTAAAAATCGCCAAATTCTTTAAAAATTTCCCATCAGAGGCCATTTGAATTCATATTCAAAACTAATAGAATGTTTCTGTTGGTTGTGAGTATACTTTTGATTTCCAATATCTCGAGACAAAAAATCTTATATTTGGGAATCTTGCTGAATATTAAGAATCATTTGATAATCTTTTAGTTCAGTATTATTTTGTTGGTTGTCTAACCCAAGAAAACTCGAAACATTCAAATCGACTTTTCTTTCTCAAAAGCTATTAGCAAAATAATAACATTGGTCTTTCAAATTTGACGTCAGAGGTGTAAATAGTAAAAAATAAAAAGAGGATAATTTGGTATTTTCGTATATAGAATTTCTGAACATCATATTTAATTTATCATTAAACAAATATACATTCTTCCAACTTGTAGCCAGTAAGAAATTTTGTTTAATGTGCACAATCAGTTTAGTTTCATAAAGAAAAATGTGCTTAATATTTTTAGGTAAATTATGTACAAGCAACCACGAAAGGTGGTAAACGCATCAGTGCAGAAAAAGGTTATCTTAGACCAGTTCGAGATCGTGCTAATCTAAATATTTTAACAAAATCCAAAGTTACAAAAATTCTTATAAATGCAGATAAAACTGCTTATGGAGTTGAATATAGCACGTCTAATCAATTAAAAAAAGCTTACGCAAAGAATGAAGTTCTGTTAGCTGCAGGAGTTCTAAACTCCCCACAAATTCTTATGTTATCTGGCATTGGTCCCAAAAAGCAACTAAATTTATTAGGTAATGTTAATGTTATATGAATTTTTTGTAGAGTACTAGGATATCCATGAAATCATATGCTTAAACCTACTTTTAGTTTTCCAAGTTAATTTTTGGTTTTAGATATACCGGTGATTAAAGATTTACCCGTTGGAAAAAAGATGTACGACCACGCTAGTTTTCAACTATTAGCGTTTCAACTTAACGAAAGTATTACTGTTAATGGGGATGTACAAGTTATAAATCCATTCAACTATCTAGATTTTCTTGAAGGAAAAGGCGTTTTTACTTCAGCAGGTATAAAAAATATGTGATGAAATTTTACTGAAATACGAGGATGGGATAAATAATTTCCATCTCAAGAAAGGAAAAAACATAATCCAAAGTCAAAAATTCTTTTATTATTCGACATGGTCTCCTTATCGGTCAATACACTTCGCCCAACTAAATAACTTTCAAATCGGACGCATATTTATTGCCAGTGTATTTTTTTCAAGTTTGGAAATAAAGTCCAAAGGGGCCAAGTCTTTTAGTGAGTCGGGTGCATGGAGCAGTAATTGAAGGCCCAGGTTATTAATTGTAACTATTGCAATTATTTACTTGTGACTCTGTGCATTATCCTGATAGAATAACACTTTTTTCCAGAATTTTCTGTAACAGTGGACCAAGCAAATTAGAATAATATTGTCTATTTATTGTTTTACACGTTTCAAGGCAACCAATAAGAATAATCCCATTTATATTCCAAAATATCGACGCCATAACTTTTTGGCTAATTGGCTTTCTTTGGGATTGGATCCCTTTCACTGTCAATTGTCTTCATTGCTGTATGGTCTACAGTATGTAATGATGAGTCCAAGTCGCGTTCACAGTTAGAAATATGCACAAATAGCAACAAACGCTCTTTTGAAAAGTTCATTCGAGTTTTTACACAATAGTGATGTGTTTGGTATTTTGAACTCCCCACCATCTTCAATCGATGGTTACTTAAAACAATTTTATGGACTTCCAGGACCATATCTTCAATCATACATAATTTTCGGTGAAAAAAGTGAACCCTTCACAGCAGTAAAATAAATTAAAATAAATCATAGTTGTGCTATCATTCTGGAGTTGTTTTCAAGTTTTCATTGTGTGAATTTGTTTGTACTTACTTTACCTTTACTACATTGTAATGAAAAAAAAGTACTAGAATCCTATTAACGGATATTTATTTGACTACTTTGATGATTGATGATAGCACCCTCAAACGAATTCTACTTTTCCCAATAGTGGGCTGTTAAATAAAAACTACTGGCTAAAAACTTATATTCCATAGAAAAACTAATGATAAATGTTATTAAATCAAACAATAAACAAACTAGAAAAAAGGCAGAATGATGTGTACATATTCTATGTATTAATCACTATTAGAGGAGAGTGCTCTCAAGTGTATATGAATTCAATTAAATTAATGAAGCCCTTTCGGCATTTAAGCCTTTACAACTATTTAAAATAATATACAAATGATCAAAATTACAATCCACTATAAGATAATCTGGAAATTGTTTATCCAATCCTCGTACATAATACAAATTTTCAATGAATATTTGCAATTAAAAAAAGACAAGTAGGTACTTGCATTGTTTTGAAGTATGTACTTTTATCACATTTACTAATTATTTTGCATCTTATTAATAAAGTAAATATGTATGACAAGGACCTAAATCGTAAAGATAACAAAACTAAAAAACAAACCTAGTTTTTACCAAATAGAGAAGTGAACTTAATGTTACACTAAACGTAAAAAATACCAAAAATTATTCATAGGAATCGATCTAATATTATTTGTGAAAATAAACAAGATGTGAATCGTAGGTGGAGTCGAAGCTATAGGGTTTGTGAAAACGAAAGTTTCAACTGATCCTGATCCTTTGTATCCTGATATTGAACTTCTAATGGTAGGCGGAGGCATTACCTCTGACAATGGAGTCACATTCCGGAAATTGTTTAATGTAGCTCCAGAAATTTACGACACAATGTTTAAGCCTTACGAAGGAAAAAACATATATCAGGTAATTATATAATTTAATATTCTTTGTGGTTTCATATTTTATTCTAATTATATCTCTTGAACAAAAATGGGGTCTTAATTTCGTTTTAGGTTACTCCAACGTTACTTCATCCCAAGTCTTATGGGAGTATCAAGTTAAAATCGATAAATCCATTTGACCCGCCGTTATTTTATCCAAACTTTTTCTCCGATCCGGATAACCATGACGTCAATACTCTAATTGCTGCTATCAGAGAAGTGCAAAGGATAAATTTGAGCCCAGCGTTGCAAAGATATGATTCTAAAATGCTGGATATTCCAGTTCCAGGTAGATAAGAAACAATATTTTTACATATTTATTAACTTAAATTACGAAATTAAAGAACAATGATAAAAAATGTCACTTTATTGTAGGTTGTGACCAGGAATTTGATTCCGACGATTACTGGGAGTGTGCCATACGAACGGTAATAGGGTCTTATTGGCACATGGTAGCTACGTGCAAAATGGGTAACGTAAACGATACTGAAGCTGTTGTAAACAATGAGATGAAAGTGTACGGAATTAAAAATCTACGCGTGGTTGACACCAGTATTATACCAATTCCACCTTCATCGCATAATATGGCCCCTGCTTATGTAATAGGAGAGAAAGCAGCGGATTTAATCAGACAATTTTGGAAAGTTTAGATATTTATCAGAACTGATGAATTATTAACTTCAATATTACGGAAGTAAAATTTGTTTATATATATTTATTGTTATATCGTACTGTTCGTTACATTTACGTTATTTGGCCAATATTAGCTATAATAAATAAATAACTAATATAATTGTATATTACAGATCATTGATATTATTAATGTATGTTAACTGTATTATATTTTGGGGTCAAAACTAATACATTGAAATAGGATTTATATTGTGAAATTTTATATTTTATTTATAATTGATAAGTAAGTAATGCAAGTTTAAAATTAAATTAAATTTAATAAAAATATTTTAAATATGAAATTTGGCGCCAATAAATAAATTACATATAATAAAATAAAATTCGAATAAAATAAGAAAATATAAAAAATATCAAAATGGATTCTTTTTTTATTAAATCAACATTATGATTTTAATAATTTTCAAAAAGTTTCTTATCAAATCAAAAAATCTTTTGTTTTCGTTGCCGCCGCCTCCGTCGAGAAATTAAACTGGCGGACGCCGCCCCCCTCACCTTTTGGTTCACTGAAAATTTAGTTTTATGAGTAGCAGTAACTTTTCATTATTTGATAAGTCAATTACATAAAATATCGCCTTTTTCTTGGGTTGTCACAGGAATGTTGTCCGTTGTAAAATTTCCCATTCAAGTAAATCACAAGTGTATACAAATTTTTAAGTTTAAAAATCGATTTCTTTGTGTTCGGAAAATAATTTATGTTAATAATACATCATACTTAAATTTTAAAGGGGATGCTGTCAAAATTTGACAATCATTCTGATTTTTTCATTTTCGCATAACTTAAAAATGATTCTACAACAAATGCTATGGCATTAAAAGATATTTGATTCAGTGTGATCAAAAATTTGAAATCCCATCTTATTTTTAATCGCTCTGTATCAAATATTTTTTAGTAAGAATAGGGATATGTAAACCGTTTTTATTGATTTTCAATGGTTTGGTTGCTAAGGATATTTAAATTAAAAAAAAAGTGATTTTCAGGTTGCTGTAGATCCTTTCTTAAAAATAATAGTCAAAGTATGATACATCGTTGAAATTAGCTCGGCAAGAGGTTTATAAAAATGTAAAAACATACCTTATGAGAGTATATTACGAAATTATTTTAGAATGTGAACTTGACTCTAACCATAACTCTTATTTAAAACATTCTTTCCTATTTCTCAAGATAACGAGGATATCAAACTTCGAAGTATAAGGTGATCACCCCTTACTTTTACAAAGATTATAATTGAGGACATAATATTTAACAGCTTTTTAAAAGAGTCTACTTCAAAGTTATATATGTATTAATTTTGACGATGAAGATTCTTACTTTTTAACAACAAATAATTTGAATTTTTTTGTAATAAAAACACAGGTCGTCGTCCTAAGAATGTCTACAACCTCCAAAGCAAAAAAAAAACTTATATAGATCGTAGTCTTTGTCTTGACGAACTGGATTTTTCAAACCGTTTAATTATTGGCACACAGCTATTTTCCAGCGGCGCCACTATTTAAAAATGTAAATCTTTTTATTTTTTGGGCAGATATTTTGTTTCATAAGAAATTATACATATTTTTGTGATATGTATTTAATGTTAAATGCAACTAAAGAAGATAAGTTTTGACTTTTAAGAAAGTACGATTGTAAACTTGATTTAAAAAAACATCATAAAATAATATTGCAAAATTTAGGAAAGGTAATCAAGGGATTTGGTTTTTTGTTTTTGATTATTATTGAGATGATAATGTTCTATAACTTAAATACAACAAAAAAAATTTTTGAGGTTAAGAAAAACCTTGTCAGATTAGACAAAAGGTTTTCGGCAATAAAATTTTATTGAAATATAAAAATATATACCAGATTAAGCTAAAAAAAAGTCACTGGCAATTTATGTTCAACTAACAACATATTGTTCTGTAAATCATCATCAATATAAATAAATTTCCATGAAACAAAGAATTAGCAACTTTCATCATAAAATGCATATTATGCAGCAGACATGATAAAATAAGAAAGCATTCGTTGTTGGCGTATTTTGTGAATATACAGATTAATATTAATTAAAATCCAAATGACGAAATTATTATGATTTGTGTTAATTGCATAAGGTACAAAACGTAACTTTAATTGAAGATTTTATGATATTTTTGATTTTTGCGCACTTTAATACTATTTTTTAGGAACACAAATATGTAATTGCAATTTGTTCTGGTAAAAAATAAAGCAAATGATTTTAAAAACTCCTTTAAACAATAAGTTAATTTTTGTATATAAAGTTTGCTACACAAATTAATTTTAAGAGGTGAGAAGTTGTTGAAAGGGACTCAAAAAATAACAAGAGAAGAAATCCGTTATTTTTCAATACCGATCTTTTGATCTTTATAAGACCCTCCTCGGGGTATTACAATACAATGGAGACATCTTATTTTGGCAATAATATAAGTTCTATGTAAATTAATAAAGGATTATTGAAACATTTAATGAAATATAAAAGTAAATAAAGGTTTTAAAAACTTACCGCAAAATAAGATTCCTTTTGTAAACTTAACTCTTGGTTTAATATATTTGTTGGTAAAATTTTCAGTATTTAAATAGTTGATATTCTATTTCGGTATCTCATAAATCAATAAATAAAATATTTATTTGTATAGTTTTATCCTAGATTCCATTCGGTTTTATTTTTATACATTTTAAAAACAGTATTTTATCTCCTAAATTTTTTTAAATTTTATTATTTCTCTATACATACTAATTGGATATAAGGACACGGTATAACACAAATAATTATATAAAAAAAACTATATACATATTAAACAGTAACGAGCAATTGCAACATTTTTAATTTTTATTGATTTGTTAAGTACTACAATAGAACATCAAATGTAGAAATATTGTAAATTCTCCTATAAAACATGTTTAAGCAATCCAAACTATTTGTTACTAGGATTAAGTTTATTTACTTTTATATTCCATTGCACATTCCATTAATTTACTACCTTTGCTAATTTACTATAAAAGTATATTGACATCATCTCCTTATTAAGATGTTGCCATTAATGTATTATAATGCTCTCAGAATGGTCTTATAAAAACCGAAACGTTGGTATTAAAAAAAACAGATTTTTTATTTTTTTGGTCCTCTCCCAACAGCCTTCCACCTCTTAATAAGTTATTTACTTAATGATACGTAATTAATTACTGTTAGGAATATATGTACGACAAGACTTCTAAAATGTTACAAATTTACCAAATATATTTAAATGAAATACGAAAACTAAATGGATAAAAGAAAATAAATATGACGATCAACAAATTTAAAATAGCGAAAAACGTCACCAAATTTTGTTGATCGTTGACCAATTTGGTACATCCTAATGTTTGTGGTAAATTAAATAGAGCTAAGAGGGGAAATTCAGGAGGTAAATCATTAACTGCATCTACATATTTAAGAAAAAAGTTTCTCTTATTCCCCTTAAATGCCTTGCAATATTTACGCTTTGATTTACGTTAACTGTTAAATATTTTAATTTGAAGATTTACATTCTCTTCGTTTGTTGCATTTACCATGGGCACCGAAGAAGCGCTACTGGCATATTACATATTAAACCTGTATTCTTATTCCTGTGACCATATTAAATATCTTTAGTTTTTAAATTCTGTTCTTAAAGTCTGTGTATGTGTATCGAGAGTGAGTTAAAAGTTTGAAATTTATTTAGCAGTGATTAATAATTTAATCAGGTAAGTCTTCATATTGTCCTTCGTAAATTGTCCATTTCAATGCAAATTATTTTAAAGTATACCTGTTTTCGAAACAGAAAACATGTTTTGTATAAACAATTAAATTTTACTATTTGCAATATTACTTTACTTCCTTATCTATTAATAAATCTCAGAGTTTATTAAGCATAGGCAAATAGTTTAAAATTTATTTAGCTCAGTTTAAGTGTGAATCTTCAGTGAAGAAAAGTATTTATTTCTGTCTTTATTGAAAATTTACATGTTAGTTCGGTATTTTCATTTAGTTTAACGCTGTTCAAGTTCAATCGATTTCAAAATAAGTATTTATTAATTATCCCAAATAAGTGATCTCATAAAAAAACGAGTATTACCTTAGTTCTGAAGTATTTTATTTTTTTTTGACGGTAAAAATTCGTTCAGAAGATTCCCATTATGCCCCAAAAAACGGTTAGCTGATATTAGCATCTTCATTAATGTGTTCTCCTCGCATATGAACATTTTATTTTCATAGAGTAAGTATCACTGATTATAGTCTAACATCCTGCTGAAAATTTCTGCAAGTATCTGTTATTTTGATAACATTTAATTAAAGTCAATAATTAATGACGTGATGCCTGGTTGATTTTCAAAAATTGGTATCATTAGATTTTAAAAAAATGCTGAAACATACTGATTTGTGATTCCAAAGGGGACACATTTTCACAATACAGACATCTATCATATATCAACCCCCTCTCTTATACCATGTCTTGCATGTCATTAGAAAGAAAACGATAACAAATGTTTTAGTAACTACTTAATAAATATTTGCAAAGTTTGTTATTTATCACATGATAAAAAAAATGTAACACATTAGCCAAACATGGTTGCGTTCCATTTTTAAGAGGTATTAGACTTTTTTTGCAAACATAGAGTTGCTAGATTCTGTCAGATGCAACCTCTAGGTTGCCAAGTATAAACAGATATATTATTTGTTCTCTCATCATGTTTTCAAAAAATATATATAATAAATTTTGGTTAATCACGACTATATACAGTTGCCTGTAAAAAGTTGTACCAGACAGATTGCCATAATTGCAATCACTTACTCTCGCTCTAGATTAGTATATTCTTTTTATTTTACAACATTTAAACATGAATTTACTAAACCTAATTTTTTTATTCAACTTCTTCTTTTTCACTTCTTTTGAACTTGTGTGACCTTTTCTTTTTTATTATTAAGACTTTCATCAATATTTTAATTAAGTAATGACCAACTGCAATCCTCTGCGTTACATTTGATAATAATTCGCAAATTCTTTTTAAATTTTTTCTCAAAAAATTTTTTATAATAGTTTAAATGAAAACCGTGGATATGCACCGTAGTAGTTATGTTATTGTATTTAATTTTTTTGACGAAACAATAACATAAGTTACACTTTACAGAAGAATAGTCATTAAATTTAATTAAATTTCCAATAGCGTGATAAAAAACATCTCATTTTTCATTCATAAAAAAGGCAAAATATTGAAGAAGTGTGAATTAAGTCTGAACTCCTTATACGAAACAAACATACTATACGTAAAACATGCACATCTGCCATCCTGCTTCTTTATTCACAATACGAATTGCGTTCGTATTCCTTCTTTCTTGATGACATTAATCTATAACGAGAGTAAGTAATTTAGATCACGGCAACCATATTTAGCGACAATTTTTTTCAAGGCAACCATGTATTATCGTGTTCGGCAAAAATTTAACTGCAATTTAAGATAAAAGAAAATTTTTTATTAAAAACACAATGAGAGTAAATATTTAACAATAATAAACCTGTTTACATCTGGCAACCTAGAGTTAGCGGTTGACTGAGAGCTGGCAACAATTTTTTAACACATAGTTTTTTTTCAAATTTAATTTACTTAAAAATGTATTTATGCAATTCATTACAATAAAGTTAATTGCAATATATTTACTTAAAGGTAATCGCGACCAATTTTGAATATATTACCATATATCTAAAATTCATTATAACTTTATTCTTTAATAAAAATTTGCAGTATAAAATAGGCGGTTATATATAAAAAAATACTTTTAGTTAATAATAGCAGTAGCTTTGTTAGCACAGGAAAAATACAATTTATGTACTCTTACATTTTACGACGTCTGCTGCTTTAATTTCGGGGTATGGTACTATTGTTGTTATCTGATGTTTGATGCATGACCATTTCTAAATTTGTGATAAGTAAATGTGATGTGAGTCGTTCGAGTACAACTTAATTTTAAATTTAAATTTCGTCGAATTTCATGAAGGTCGACCAATAACCTCAAAAATGGCAGAAAACATTGATGTTTTAAGAGAAGTAATGATAAAGGTAGATTGTCATGTGACAAATAGGAAAATTTAGGCTTGTTTAGAAATTGGTATGAAACAGACTATTCAAATTTTGTATGATCACTGAGTTATAAAAAATGTACTCTCAATATTGATATTGCATAGTTTAACAGAAGCTCAAAAACATGCTCCAGTCAAACAAAGAAACAATCAAATAATTCAAATCAAATATGTGACAATTGGTCTACATCATTAGTGGATCGTTTCGAATTAAATGATTGCTTTATATCCAAAACTAAACATGTTGCTACTATCTCTTTAGAAAATTACAGAACAGTAAATGCTAAATGGTTACAACTCTTTGTTTACCAGAAGTTTTCTCTGAAATGAGAAAAATCAATCAGAAATCAGAAAACGTCACATCATTCTACACCAGGACAATTCAAGTTCCTACACAGCTCAATTAATAATTGTTTATTTAACACACAAAATATGGAATTAATGACATATTCATAGAGCCCTGGTCTAAGCAACTTTCGTAGATTTCAAAAAATTTAAAATAAAAAATCAATTGCGTGGCGTTTTTGAAGTCCAGAAGATTTCAAAAAGGCCGTGATGAGCGTGCCATCTTCAGATGAAAAAAATATATTAGAACACGTTTATTTTCCTGAAATATTACCTGAAAAGATATATTGGGAGGGGAAGGGGCGAATCAAAACAAAAGTAGTTCTTCATTCAGTTTATTTTTCTTTAAAATATTTTAAACTTATCCAGAGGGGATATTGATATGATTTAACACTTTGTTACTTAATCTTAATGCAATTGCGTTTCTTTTGTAAGCGTCCTTGTTAAAGCAATTAAAAAAGAAATAATTGATGTTTTTTGCAGTAATCCATTAAAAAAATGAATATCAATGTGTTGCATAAGATTATCCTAAGTGGATTGCTTATCAATATTATACCTGTCGAATTATTAATTACTCCATTTTATATAGAAGAAACCAAAGGTGAGTAAAAATATATTTTGACATTTTATTTATAGTAAGAATTAATTCAAAATTTCTTATGATATTAAATAATCATTACATTTCAGATAGCGGAATTAAAACCAATCAAACCTTCGATTTTGTTATAATCGGTTCAGGGCCTACAGGGTCAGTTCTTGCTAATAGGCTAACAGAAAATCCTGAGTGGAATGTACTTTTAATTGAAGCTGGTAGAAAACCTAATTTTATAGTTGAACCTCCAGGAGTCTGCGCCTTCTTACAATTCACTGATTACGATTGGGGGTATAGAACAGAAGAACAAGATGGACTATGCACAGGTAATACAAAATATGGTAATAAATTATAGTTCATCACTGATGAATCATCATCATTCCCGACCAATCTTGTCGGATTATGGTGACTCGCGCTCGCAACGATTTATTTATTTACAAACTTTCTGCAATTACTTTTGTAGTCACTTTTGTTGTTTTCCTCTGGTATTTTCTGTTTCTATATTATTGTCGCTCTCGTTACTAAGTTGGTTTATCTCATTATAGGTTTTGCTGGTAATCCCCTCTTATACTGGGTTGGGATAAAGTATGAAACCAAGTAAATATCTTTAAAACGAAACGGAGAATATTTATGAAATTTTACAAGTAAGTGCAATGGGGCAAAATGCAGCTTTTTAGTTAATAATATACTTTCGGTTTAACTGGAAATACCCTCAACTTTTTTAATTTAAATAGAACACCTTGTATATTTTTGCAGATTTTGAAAGAGTTTGTTATTTCTCGATTTTGTACATACTGGGTTTAGTGCAAAAAATCTGTAAAAACGAGAAATAACTCACTTTTAGTTGTAGAATAAGTAAATGTATTTACTTTAGACTAATGAGAATAATAATTTAAATAAAATTAATTCAAATGTTCAAAATGCTCCCCGTTCACCTCCTAACAATATGCCAGCCTATTAACAAATTCTTGAGTAACTCTTTCCAAGACTTCTTCACGTATTACTTCACATTAATCAATAATTCTTTGTCTCAATTCCTGCAAGCATGTTGGTCGTTTAACGTAAACACGTGATTTTAGATAATCCCAAAGAAAAAATCTAATGGGCTTAGATCTGGAGAACGAGCAGGCCACTCTATGAATCGATCACCATAACCGATCATCATTAATATTTCAATACAATCTTTTTCACTTAAATAAATGTACGAATTCGAGATAACAAGATCTTTCAAAATCTGCAAAAATATACAGGGTGTTCCATTTAAATAAAATTTTTAAAATTTCATAAATATCGACCGTTTCGTTTTAACGATATTTACTTGGTTCCATACTTTATCCCAACCATGTATATCTAAATATATTTTCTTTACTTAATCTTTCTATTTTCTAATTATATTTTCAATATCCTTTTTCCATTTCTTATTTCTTCTGACCCAAGTATCTTTATTATAGTTGCAATGTTCAATGAATTGGCTAGTGTTAATAGCATCAAGTTAGTTTTGGTGACACAATTCAAGCTTTAACTACCTTAAATTATGATTTTTAAGGATGTGTAAATAAAACGTTAAAATATGCCCACGGAAAAGTTCTTGGAGGAACTTCCATTATTAACTTCATGATTCATGTAAGAGGAAATAAAAGGGACTATGACAGGTGGGCAGAGATGGGAAATCCTGGTTGGTCATATGAAGAAGTCTTGCCCTATTTTTTAAAGTCTGAAGATGCCCATTTAGAGAGAAGTGAAGCAGACTATCATAATTCTAGAGGATATTTGAGTATTAGTGATGTGCCATATAGAACCAAATTGGTGGATGAAGTTATAAAAGCCGCCCAGGAAGCCGGATATCCTTATGTTGATTATAATGGAAAGGAGCAAATTGGGGTAAGAATATGGGGTATAAATTCATCAAAAACACGAAAAAGTTATTCATATTGGCAATTATTAATGTTACAGTAACCAAAAGGTCAAACATAATTAACAGTTTTTTAATCAGCAATTATCAAAATTGGTTATTTACAAAAAAATTGTACTGGATATTGAGAATGTGGTTAAATATTAATTGTTATTTTATAATTGTAAACAACGCAGCATCAATAATAAATTACAAAACCGGATGAACAAAATAACATTAGTGATGTATTACGGATAGTTGATTAATATAGTATCACGAACTAATCAATTTTTTTTTTGCAAATTATAATTATATTTCCAATAAATGGTATTATTTTTCCGTATTGAATAAAAAATACGAAATACTTCTCTCTAATATACAGGATTATTTTAATTTGGGTTTTTTAGTTTCATTTTCTAATTTTGACTTATCTTACAAGTGCACTCTATTCTAATATTGTTAAAATGCTATTTTACTTATTTTAGGTGTCTTATGTCCAAGGTCACTTAAAAAACGGAAGACGGTGGAGTGCAGACAAAGCATTTTTAAATCCAGCAATAAGGAGATCAAATCTTAAAATTCTTACCAATAGTAGAGCGGTGAAAATTCTGATTGATCCAGACACTAAAAAAGCTTATGGGGTTAAATTTGCACGAAACAAGAAATATTATTATTCATTTGCAAAAAAGGAAGTAATCTTAAGTGCGGGTGGTCTGAATTCTCCTCAACTTCTCATGTTGTCGGGAATTGGCCCAAAAGAGCACTTGAAAGAACTAGGTATATTATTATTTTTATGTGTTACTAATTTTTAATAGTATTTTAGTAGTAGAGCTAAGTCGGTTCTAAATCAATTCAAGAGACTGCCACCAGAGGCGCTGGTGTCGCGCCGGCGTGTTGCGCGGTAAATTCAAATTTCGAGAGCGGCCATGTTTAGTCCAAGTATGTCAAAGTTCCACAAAGTGTTAGTAGATGGCGTTGGAGAGCGGCGGCGGCGGCGGCGGCCATGTTTAGTCCAATTATGTTAGAGTTCCACAAAGTGTTAGTAGATGGCGTTGGAGAGCGGCGGCGGCGGCCATTTTTAGTCCAAGAATACTGGTCTTGAACGTGTTGGCAGTTCAGCCAAAAAAGAAGAAGTCATCTGTCACCTGTCACTAGAAATACTGGTCTTGAACGTGTTGACAGTTCAGCTAAAAAAAAGAAGAAGTCACCTGTCACCGGCCATCTGTCACCTCTCATCTGTGACATGTCACTAGAAATACTGGTCTTGAACGTGTTGGCAGTTCAGCCAAAAAAAAAAAAGAAGAAGTCACCTGTCATCTGTCATCTGTCACATGTTGCCATAAGGGCACAAAGCGCTTAACTTCGCTGTTATTGGTCCAATTGAATCGTGGAAAAAACAGACATTATCTACCAGCGACGTAGATGTCAAATTTAAAGAAAAAACATGCGCAATGAACGTTGCCGAAAGGGCACAAAGTACTTAACTTCACTGTTATAGGACCAATTGAATCGCGGAAAAAACAGGCATTATCCATGAGTGGCGTAGATGTCAAATTTAAAGAAAAAACATGCGCAATGAGCGTGGCCATAAGGGCACAAAGCGCTTAACTTCGCTGTTATTGGTCCAATTGAATCGCGGAAAAGACAGGCATTATCTATGAGTGGCGTAGATGTCAAATTTAAAGAAAAAACATGCGCAGTGAACGTTGCCATAAAGGCATTAGCGCTTAACTTCCTTGTTATGGGTCCAATTGAATCGCGGAAAAAACAGGTATTATCTATAAGTGACATAGATGGCAAATTTAAAGAAAAGCATGCGCAATGAACGTTGCCATAAGGGCACAAAGCGCTTAACTTCACTGTTATTGGTCCAATTGAATCGCGGAAAAAACAGGCATTATCTATGAGTGACGTAGATGTCAAATTTAAAGAAAAGCATGCGCAATGAACGTTGCCATAAGGGCATTAGCGCTTAACTTCCTTGTTATTGGTCCAATTGAATCGCGGAGAAAACGGGCATTATCTATGAGTGACGTAGATGTCAAATTTAAAGAAAAAACATGCGCAATGAGCGTGGCCATAAGGGCACAAAGCGCTTAACTTCGTTGTTATTGGTCCAATTGAATTGAGGAAAAAACAGGCATTATCTATGAGTGACGTAGATGTCAAATTTAAAGAAAAAACATGCGCAGTGAACGTTGCCATAAAGGCATTAGCGCTTAACTTCGTAATTATAGGACCAATTGAATCGCGGAAAAAACAAACATTATCTACAAGCGACGTAGTTGTTAAATTTAAAGAAAAAACATGCGCAGTGAACGTTGCCATAAGGGCATTAGCGCTTAACTTCGCTGTTATTGGTCCAATTGAATAGCGAAAAAGACAGGTATTATCTATAAGTAGCGTGGATGTCAAATTTAAAGAAAAAACATGCGCAATGAGCGTGGCCATAAGGGCACAAAGCGCTTAACTTCCTTGTTATTGGTCCAATTGAATTGAGGAAAAAAACAGGCATTATCTATGAGTGACGTGGATGTCAAATTTAAAGAAAAAATATGCGCAGTGAACGTTGCCATAAGGGCACAAAGCGCTTAACTTCGCTGTTATTGGTCCAATTGAATAGCGAAAAAGTCCAGTATGATCTAGAAGTAGCGTAGATGTCAAATTTAAAGAAAAAACATGCGCAATGAACGTGGCCAAAAGGGCACAAAGCGCTTAACTTCCTTGTTATTGGTCCAATTGAATTGAGGAAAAAAACAGGCATTATCTATGAGTGACGTGGATGTCAAATTTAAAGAAAAAATATGCGCAGTGAACGTTGCCATAAGGGCACAAAGCGCTTAACTTCGCTGTTATTGGTCCAATTGAATAGCGAAAAAGTCCAGTATGATCTAGAAGTAGCGTAGATGTCAAATTTAAAGAAAAAACATGCGCAATGAACGTTGCCATAAGGGCACAAAGCGCTTAACTTCATTATTATTGGTCCAATTGAATGACGAAAAAGACAGATATCATGTAAAGGGGACATAGACGCTAAATTTAAAGAAAAGCATGCGCAATGAACGTTGTCATAAAGGCATTAGCGTTTAACTTCGTTATTATTGGTCCAATTTAATTATGAAAAAGGTAGGTATTATCTATAAGTGCCGTAGATGTCAAATTTAAAGAAAAACATGCGCAATGAACGTGGCCATAAGGACACAAAGCGTTTATCTTCGTTGTTATTAATCCAATTGAATTGAGAAAAAAAACAGGCATTATCCACAAGCAACGTAGATGCTAATTTTACGAAAAAATTGCTTGATCATGATTGGATAATTATGTCACGTGATCTAGAGGGGGTTATTATATAATATTTATTAATAACGCTTGGAGGGATTATTGCTTTAAGACATGCGTCGTCAATACAAACATATTTGGGAAAAAGTCCTTAAATTTGAAGAAAGACTCAAGCAACTTCGTAAAGATATTAAACTGTACGAAGACAAAGAAAACGTTATAAAGCAGTTGGGCGATTTAAATTTGGACAATACAAGAATACCGAAAAAAGTACTATGTTGCTGTTACCCCTTAAGACGAATTCAACCAACACCAGTTCTTCAGGTGCCGGTGGCGCCATGGATGGACAATTAAATGGTGAAATTAGCAAGACATTTACAATATCGTGCCTCACGTTATCTGCTATATGTATTTTGTTACTAAAATTTCTTTATAAATGTATTCAAAGAAGGTTTCAATCCTCATGTAATGTTGCAATAAACAACTAAAAATATGCCAAAGGTGTTTCATTAAAACTCAAAAATTTTTCATATCATTTATTAAAAATCAAAAAAAATTTCATTTCACCATGTGTAATATTTTTCGAAGAAAAACAAAAAAATTGTGCTGAAAGAGTATATAATAAAGAACGAACCGTTTAATTATTTTTTTATTATATTCAATTTACTTGGTAGGTACATTTAATTCATAAAAAGATATAATTTTTGTTAATAGGGTTTTCAATTGTTCTTTTAACCCTACGCTGGGACAGGGTATGTTAAATAGATTCCAACTAAATTGTCCAGCTTCAACAACTTTTTTCGTATATTCACTATATTTGTAATATACGTTTAAGTTTTTGTTGAAAAAGTAAATGAAACCATCTATATATCTAAACGCTGATGTCAAGTCCATCGGTATACCGGGAAATTGATCGGTTATACGTCCACGACTAATTATTTCTCCAGGATCATTATTGTATTCTACATAGGAAACGTTGTTATAGAAAACAAAAGTTCTACCACTATTTGATTGAAATAACGCATTAATATAAGCATCTGAGGGCACAGGTAAATAATAATCATTTTGAATATTTAAATTTGGAAATGAGGCTACATAACATTTTCGATTACCAAACGTTATTAAATCCCCCGCTGAATTTTGAAAAATGTGAGAAAATGGGGTCGAGGAAGTCTTAAGTTCATTGGGTAGATAATTACTTAACGGCTCGGGACTTGAAGGTATGAGCATACTATTTAAATCAAATTTCCACAAAGATGTATTAAATCCGACGTACAATCGATAATTAGGAAACGTTGGAGCTGTTGCAAGAAACATGAAATCAGGTGATTTAATATTACATAAATTTTTGTATTGAAGCGAAACAGTCATCGGCGTCTTAACAGAAGAAGAAGAAGAAGAAGAAGAAGAAGAAGAAGAAGAAATGTGTTTTCGAGTGGTTGGAGGATAAATTGTACTCGTTGTCGTTGTCGTTGTTGTCGGCGTTCGTCGTCGTCGTGGACCATACAAGAATTCTAATGCATTCTTATCATCTTCATCTAGAGGAGTTAACTTTTGCTGATACCATGGAAACATAATTGCAGACTCTACTTCACTATGTCCTAACCCAAGGGTGTGACCGATTTCATGTACCAACACCATAAGAAAGCTTACTTGACCATCAGGAACATTATCATCATCATCCCCAAAATACCATTGCTCGCCAGCATCCATATGAATTTCAATACACCCATTAGCACTAGGAAAATGTGCGTGAGCCAATATTTTCCCAGGCCCATCAAAGTTTTGTGGATATCGATGGTGACCTGTGCAGCTTTCTCGAAAATCATGTTTTTTGGGTACGACGGTTATAGTAATATCGGGTTTCGGTGTTGGAAATTGAACTAGTTGAAAATTGAAATTGGAATCACGTTCCCATATTGCAAAAGCCTTTTGAGCTGTTAAAAGATGTTCCGAACGGGCTTGAGGAAAATACCATCGCAAACTCGTTTTATTTTGCCATCTTGATATCGTTGTAAATGAATTTTCACCAACAGTACATCTAGGTTTATTAATTAATTGAATAGTGGCAGCGTTCAGAGTTCCATCCACAGGTAGATTATATTTTTCTTGAAAATTTGCTAACACATTTTTAAGGCTATCACCTACGATTTCATTTTGATTAATGTAGCCAAACCGTTGCAAAAATGATACAAAATATTCTAGAGTAACGTTCGCAGAATTTGCGTGGGCTGTTAAGAGAAGCAGTACAAGTACTTTACCAACACACATGTTGTATATAAATGAAAATGTAAGAAATGTGTACGTATATATATTTTGCATTTATTCTTATAAATTTTTTAAAAAGAGAGAGAGAGAGAGAGACTTTTAATTACCATACAGGATGAAGTCAAAAAGGTCACGTAAACGCCACGTAAAACATCAAAAACGTCACACACGTCACGTAAACGTCACACACGTCACGTTTTACGTCACGCACCTCACGTTTTACGTCACGCACCTCACGTTTTACGTCACGCACCTCACGTTTTACGTCACGCACCTCACGTTTTACGTCACGCACCTCACGTATTACGTCACGCACCTCACGTTTTGCGTCACGCACTTCACGTTTTACGTCACACACCTCACGTTTTACGTCACGCACCTCACGTTTTACGCCACGCACCTCACGTTTTACGTCACGCACCTCACGTTTTACGTCACGCACCTCACGTTTTACGCCACGCACCTCACGTTTTACGTCACGCACCTCACGTTTTACGCCACGTGAACGTCAAATGTTTAACCTATTTTTTAGAGATACACTACAAGTTATTATTACCAATGTAATATAGTTAAATAAAGTGTAAATAAAATTTTATGTGAGATGCTCCTTTGTAAAACCGGATTATCTAGCGCCACAGTTATGCAAATGGGTACCTAATTTGTGCAACTTATAAAATTATTGCATAAGACTTTTCACACACGTGCTGTTACACGTGTCACCCCCTCTTGTAATAATGAACTCGCCCACGAGCGCAGCCATGTTGAATTTTGAAAACTTAAAAACAATACGAAATTATCAAAACCGCGAATGAAGTGATAACCTAGAAACACGTATTTTATTGAGAACGAGTATTTCTTAAAACATCGCGAAAAAGCCCCTTTTCACGTGAACATACCGTGATTATTAGACCCCCACTCACTTTTTTATCTTTCCATTTGTATATGTGGTAACGAAATAAAACAGAGAGTACAATTAACACAAGTCGTTCGGTCCTAAATAATCGAGATGGAAAAAATTGAATTTCTTATAGGTAAAAGAGCTGTAAATAAAATATTGCGTTTACCTGTAAAAGATCTTTTAATTGAACAATGGAGTCAAGAAACTAGAATATCTTGTTACATCCTCTACATCGGTGATGAAGTTGCAGCGTTCGCCTTATTATCAAGATGTGATTTCGATCCATTAGGACAACATGATGTTCCCAGAATATTAAATTATATATATACATTTGGCAAACACAGAAGAAAAGGTTACGCATGCAAATAGTTCAACATCTAATGAAAACAGGGAATCAGTTTACAACATTTTGCAGCAATCCGTGGTCAGAAGGAGTCTTTACAAAATGCAACTGTACCAATTACGGTGAAAATAATTATTCAATAATGTTTAGATATCCTTAATAAATCATATTAAAACAAAAAAAGGTTTTTAAT